>CM046995.1:5010000-7510000 GCA_025698465.1 Gossypium longicalyx | reverse complement strand
AAACACTAAAAATAGTTTAGGAAATATCCAAGGACTAAATTGCACATAACTTAAATTTCTGGGCAAAACTGTAAAACAAGGGGCACGCGACCGTATGGCCAGCTCGTGTAATAGACTATGGTTGTGTGGCAATTGCAAAAATTAACCTACAAGAGAGACACAACCATGTGGCAGGCTGTGCAAGATTCGAACTATCCCAGGGTTCCAAATGTACATGACCGTGTGACAGACCATGTGGTCCACCTATGTGGCCCTTATCCTAGGCATGGTTTGTCCCGATTCGCTTGTAAAAGAACACACACCTTTCACTAGAAGCCCAAATAATGTCCCTCACGATCAAATCTGATATGATGCACCTAAAACGGGTCCTTCAAACGATATTTATACACGAGTTAACGTTGGGTATCAAGATTCAATCAAGATTAATGGAAGATTTCGGCAAGAATCGCAAAAGACCATAATCGATTAAAAGATTAACGTGGTTCAGTGTTATGTGGAATATACGAGTTCTGTAAATTGAACCGAATGTACTTATCGAACCTTTGATTAAAAGAAACGTATGCTATCAATGGTGAAATTAACAACCGGTAGGAAAAACGAGTTGAACGGGGATTGATTTGATTCGGTAAGCAAAAATATTCAACAGCAAAAAGGATGTAAAATTTTATGTAAAAAAAGAGAAAAGAAAAGAAATAAGAGAAGAAATAAAAAAAGATGGAAAGAAGTCTTGTTAGGATTTGAAAAGGGGAAAATCTAATTCAATTGGGAAAAGAAGGGTTAAATAGTTTAGTGTTTGGAAACCCTAGGGTGACAAGGGTAATTATCCCAAAGTTTTGGGTCTGGCTCAAACCTAGATCACTAAAGGGGAGAGACTAATACTTAATCATTAGGTTGCTATCCATTCCTTTTTAGTTTTTATTCCCAACAATCATGGTTTCCTGAAAAGGAAATGAAAAGAAAATAAGGTGAGTGAAGCTTGAACCTAAGAACTCTAGGAAGGCACTAACTAGTTAACCATCTAGCCAATTCAATTTCTTGATTTATTATTTCAATTAACCCCTTAAATTTTGGGGCTTGACATTTTTAAACTCCATAAGAAAAGTCAAGAGGAAAGCAAGTGTCCTATAAGGATATAGTGAAATATAAAAAAAATATTTTAAAAAATAGATACATGAAAATTTTTTAATATTGATTGTGGAATAAAAAAAAAATACACAGCTAGTCAACCAAATACAAATCTTGATTGAAATAATAGTTAAAGCTCTTAGGTATCTTAAATAAAATGTGTTCAAACATTATAATCCTTTTAAAATATTTAATTTTATATTAATTATTAGACTTTTTAGACACAATTTAGTACTTATTATTTCCTTTCTATACTCAATTGTAATATCTATCTATCAAAGTATAAAGTCTAAATTAACTAGTAAATGTGGTTAATCAAAATATCCTTTTAAAACATTTAAATTTAAGTTACATACTAAACTCTTTGAAGCAATTTATTACTTATTCTTTCCCCTCTTTTTATCATATCCAATTGCAATATAAATATTTTTTCATAATTAAATTCATATAATTTATTTATAATATAATATAATTAAATTTTAGCCCATGCAATACATGAGTTGATTGTGTGTGTTTAATTTAAAATATTTATTTATAATATAATATAATTAATTTTTTAAATGAAGTTTTAAATGGAATATTTATTTAAATACAATAAAATAGAAAATATATTTAATATGTATATACATTTATTTTAGAAATAGTAACATGTTTTTAACCTATTTTAAACACATTTAAAGCATTTATCTAAAGTTTTGTAAAAGTTAGAAAAAATAAAGTTGTTTTAAAATATTCTTATTAAACCTTTTAAAAATATTTTAACTTTTAAAAAAAATTATGTTAATATTTTTTAATTTAATTTAATATCAAAATCTTAAGCATATTTATTTAAAATTATTATACATGATTTGATTATAATTATGGAATCTGTAATATTGATTAAAAGAAACATATATTTTTGAAAAATAATGATAAAAAATTATGAATTGATGGTATTAGTTTAGCTAAAAAAAAAAAAAAAAAAGGTATTTTCAATCAAAACAATTGTAAAATTCACTTGGGAAATTTATTTCTTGTTATAATAAAATTGTTTCTCTATTTGGGTCATCATGTTGGGCATTCTACATCTTTTGATTAAGTTAAATTCGGTTCACTTGAGTGTAATATATTTGACAAAATAGAAGCATAGCTCAACTTGGATACTAAGTCTCTCAATCGACTTTCTTGAAGTGGTTTAATTAGCATAGAAATCTTATTATATCTTGATGATTAAAGAACTAATTTTTAGATATAAATATCATATTTATTCAAGGGAGTTTTTCTATGGATATATCCCGGAGTTTATCTTGCTATTATAATAGTCTATAAATAGGCTTCATTCTCCCTTGATAAATCACGACAGAGAGTTGAAAGATTTCACTTTCTTGAATTCTTTTCATTACCGGTCTTTATTTTTTTTTCTTGTGCTAAGAGTAGTTTTTTGAGTGTTTTTGTTTACAATTTTATTGTTTTTTTTTCTTTTTCTGATGGTTATTTTGTAGTACTCTTTTAGGTATTGTTTGGAGAGATTTATTAAATGTATTGTGAGGTATATTAGGTGAGTGATTTGTAACAATTAGGATGATATTAGGGCTGCAACGACTCCTTTGTATATCGGTAGATTGGGCTTAATCAGATAAGTGATCTGGATAATTGTTGAATAAAATCATTCGCTGGGCAAGACTATGTAGACGTAACATCGTTGTACCTGAATTGCGTTAAAAATATCTTATATTAATTTTAAATGTAACTTGCATGATGTAATTAGTCATTCTGATTTAAATTTGCATAAATAGTGGTTTCTTTACACCGTTGTCGTATGTAACCTCCTTTTTTTTCTTTTGATTATACACTTCAACCACCTCTACTATTGGAAATTGTATACAATACTTCCACCCTATAAATAAAAAATGACTAGAAAAAACAATAATAATTGAGTTTGGCGTGAATAATAATTGAACTAAATTATTATCATTTTCTGTATTGAGATGGTGCAAGGCTATAAGCCTTTGAGTATTTCTTTTCTCAAATTTGAAAAATAAGGGTAAAATTATACCATAAGTCTTATATTCTTCATAAATTTGACATTTAGCCTTTGCACTTTTATTTTTAAAATTTTAGTCATTTTAAATTTAGTTATTAACCTTTTTTTTGTTAAATCTGTTAATGCGACATTTTAAAGTAAAAAAAAATACTTACTTGCTAATCATGTGATTTAAAAAATGATTTTATAATAAATCTGAATTTGATAAAATAATTTTAACAGCGTTAATAGTTAAACTAGTATTTTAAAATCTAAATGGTAAAAAGACTAAAATCCTAAAAATAAAAAGAAATTTACACAAATATAGTGTTTGGGAAGTATTTGTTCTGTTTTAACATGATTTGGGAAGTATGATGGGCTTTATCCACTTTTATTAAATGGACCAGCCCTTGTTTTTAATATTGAAAGCCTTTTTCAGGTTGGGCTTAAACTCCCTTATAATTTATGTAGTGTAATTTATGGTCCTTTTTTTTTTTCTATTTTAATCAATAATCTGTTAATTTTTTTCAAATTCATCACTAAATTATCCAAATTTGTTTTTACTATTAAGTTTGAAACAACTAAATGATGTTATAAATTCAATTCTTATGAGAATGTTTATCCAACTATAAAAATTTTCTTATTTAGCCATCATGTCATTAAGTTGATAACAAAAGTTTGATGTGATAATTTTTTATTGGTCTAATAATAAATTTAGTCTTAATTTTAAAAATAAATAAATTTAACTCTCAATATTTACCAAATTTATCAATTGAATCCTAATTTTTGGCTTTTTTTCTCTCCCTCTACCTATTCTTTTATGCTCTTAGCCAATGTTATTCAATGCAAGAAATTTTAAAAGTTTCCAATCTCCTATACCAGAAAGATCATAAGTGGTAGATAATTTTTTTTTTAACACTTTAGACTAAACGATGTTTATCTTACACTAAAAAATTCAAAGATTTTTAGTTTCCGATGATAAAAGATCATAAATTATTGAAAAGTTTTATATATATAATTTTTTATGTTAAAATAGTGGTTCTCTAATGCTCAAAAACCATGGTGTTTGGTTCCATACCGGTTCTGGTCATATCAGTCAGTTCATACCATTCCAATGTTAAACCGAAACAACCAACACCCATTTTTGTGCCAATAAAAATTCTAGTCTGTATCAGTTGCACTAGCTTCTTCCGATCTATTCTGATCATACTAGCTGAAACATGGTGCACCAGTTGATGCATAAATAATAAAAAATATATTTTTTTTAATTGTTTACTATTGTGTTTAAGATTTAATTGGGATGTGACCGATCAAAAAACTTTATCGAAATGTAAAAGTTTAATTTTTTTATGGACATACTTTCACATTTAATATATAATAATATGTAATGAAAAAAACCTGCTCACCCGATATAAAAGAAAAAATCTCCACTCGCCATTCAACTTCTTTTATAAATAGAGAGAAGTTAAATCCCTAAAATTTGATGATTGGTTTTTAATATTAATTTTGGATTTATTTAAATGATATTTTTTTTGAGTTTTGAGTCATTTATATAATTGATGAATATTTTATATTTAAAATTTATATAGTATCATCCATTTGATATTTGTAAATATATTTATATACATATATTAAATATTTAAAAAAATACTAATAAATTTGAAATGATACACCAAAACAAACTAGCACCGATACATACCAATTCCAATAGGAAAACAATTATAGCCCACTAGTGAGGTAACTGGCTACCTTCTCAAAAACTCAAATATTACTATTATGAAAAATCATTAAAAAACTAGTAAGAAATTATTATCAAATACTAGTAATGTATAGGACTAAGTTTATTTATTTCTTTAGAGTTCATATTAAACTAATACAACGTATAAGTTTGAATGGCAAAATTTGTTATTAGGTCAATAAAAAAATTAGGTCAAATTTCTATTATCAACTTAACAGGATGGTAATTAAGAAAATTTAATTTTGAAAACTTTAGTGAGATCGAAAAATTTTTATAGTTAAGTGACCAAAACAAAAATATTTTCATAGTTAGGTGACCATTCATATAGTTTATAACAATCACATCGTCCAACCATTTTGAGACTTGATGACATAATGACTAAAAACCGAATTCGAATAATTTAGTGATCAAATTGAAAATTTTCATAATTTGGTTACGAAAATAAAAACACCAGAAAAATTCAGTGACTAATTAAGTAGTTTAGGTTGTAAAATATCATGGTGTTGATATGCCTGCAAAGGGCGAAAAAGCCCAAGAATTTGCATTTTATCCGTTGCTGAATGCATAAGAAAAGGCCGAATGTTGAATTTTACCATTTAAATGATTTGTTGCATTTACTGCAGGGAATCTGGCTAGAAACTTGACCAATATATTTGAACATTGTCAGCCCAGTGGAGACAGCTAATGCATAAAAAGTTCCAATACCTTACTTTCATCTTACTGATAAAGATGATGTTAAGCTATGAAGCCCTAGGCTTGGAGGCTGGAAAAGTTTCTATACATACTAATAGTTCATTAGAGTACAAGTATTATGAAAGAAAAATCTGCAACAATTAAAGCCAATGAACCGATTTGAAAACTATCTATTACTTTTTGTATTAGTACTTGGGAAGGAAGCATTCCTTGGGAAGATTATTTTGGAATCTTTGGTTATCTTGGCAATAATCATAAATCATGTGGTACTTCCTCACCCATTTGAACCATCTCTTCTGTACCCTGGTTAGAGTGCTAAAACTGCGTTTGTTCCACCAGTTGGCTGAGCTATCTGCCCTACAAAACCTTGGATTTCCTTTCCAAACACAGGCATCAATGGTGTAATTCTTGAATGAAGCTATGAAAGGACTCTTTGACCAATCAATTTTGTCTAATCCCCCGCGTGTCGCCCAGCTGTCCCCATTCCATAGGCTGGTTTTTATGCTCATTGGCTGCCACCTAGGATATGCCAGTATATACTTTTTACTTTTAGGATTTTAGTTTTTTACTTTTTAAATTTTTAAAATTTAAGTCTAACTATTAACACTATTAAAATTATTTTATCAAATTTAGATTTATTATAAATTAATTTTTTTAATTACATGATTAGCATGTGAGTATTTTTTTTAACTTTAAAATGCTGCATTAACATATTTAACAAAAAAAAGTGTTAATAACTAAATTTAAAATGACTAAATTTTTAAAATAAAAATACAAAGGCTAAATGTCAAATTTATAAAGAATATAAAGACTTATGGTATAATTTTACCCTTTATTTTTTAAATTTGGGAAAAAAAAGGCTTACACCATCTCGATACAGAAAATGATAATAATTTAGATCAATTATTTTTCATGCTAAACTCAATTATTATTGTTTTTTCTAGTCATTTTTTATTTATAGAGTGGAAGTATTGTATACACTTTCCAATAGTAGAGGCGGTTGAAGTGTACAAGCAAAAGTAAAAAAAGGAGGTTTCCTATGACGACGGTGTAAAGAAATCACTATTTATGCAAACTTAAATCAAAATGACTAATTACATCATGCTTACTCTAAAGCCTTTCAATTTACAATTAAAAATTACTTTCATTTCAAATATTGTTAGAATAGAAAATTAATATAAGATATTTGTTAACGTAATTCATATAAAACAGTGTTACGTCTATAGAGTCTTGCCTAGTGAATAATTTTATTCAATAATTATCCAGATCACTTTTCTGTTTAAGCCCAATCTACCCTTATACAAAGGAGTAGTTGCAGGCCCAATACCATCCTAATTGTTACAAATCACTCACCCAATATACCTCACAATATATTCAATAAATCTCTCTAAACAATACCTAAAAGAGTACAACAAAATAACCATCAGACAAAAAAACAACAAAATTGTAAACAAAAATACTCAAAAAATTGCTTTGTCGTGATTTATCAAGGGAGAATGAAAGCAAGATAAACTCCAGGATAGATCCTTATAAAAACTTCCTTGAATAAATATGATATTTACATGTAAAAATTAGTTCTTTAATCATGAAGATATAATAAGATTTCCATGCTAATTAAACCACGTCAAGGAAGTCGATTGAGAGACTTAGTAACCAAGCCGACATATGCTTCTATTTTGTCAAATATATCACATTCAAATAGACCGAAATTGAACTTAATCGAAAGATGTAGAAAGCCCAACATGATAATCCAAATAGAGAAACAATTTTATTATAACAAATGGAAAGAGCAACAATAAATTTACCTAGTGAATTTTACAATTGTTTTGATTGAATATCCATTTTTTAACTTTTTCAGCTAAATTAATACCATCAATTCATAATTTTTTATCATTACTTTTAAAAATAAATGTTACTTTTAATCAATATTACGGATTCCATGCATATAATCAAATCATGTATAATATTTTTAAACAAATATGTTTAAAATTTTAATATTAAATTAAATTAAAAAAATATTAACATAATCTTTTTAAAAAGTTAAAATATTTTTAAAAGGTTTAACAAGAATATTTTAAAACAACTTTATTTTTTTCAACTTTTATAAAACTTTACATAAATGCTTTAAATGTATTTAAAATAGGTTAAAAACATGTTACTATTTGTTAAATAAATGTATATACAGATTAAATATATTTTCTATTGTATTGTATTTAAATAAATATTCCACTTAAAACTTCATTTAAAAAATTAATTATATTATATTATAAATAAATATTTTAAATTAAACACACACTTAACTCATGTATCACATGGGCTATAAATTTATTATATTATATTATAAATAAATTATATGAATTTAATTATGAAAAAATATTTATATTGCAATTGGATATGATAAAAAGAGGGGAAAGAATAAGTACTAAATTGCTTCAAAGAGTTTAGTATGTAATTTAAATTTAAATGTTTTAAAAGGATATTTTGATTAACATTTACTAATTAATTTAGACTTTATACTTTGAGTATAGAAAGGAAATAATAAGTACTAAATTGTTTCTAAAAATTCTAATAATTAATATAAAATTAAATGAATTAAATGTTTTGAAAGATGATAATGTTTGAACACATGTTATTTAAGATACCCAAGAGCTTTAACTATTGTTTCAATCATGCGTTAGAGATTATTATATCAATAAACAATGGATTTGTATTTGGTAGATTTGCTGTGTATTTTTTTATTCTACAATCAGCACTAAAAAAATTTCATGTATCTATTTTTTAAAATATTTATTTTTTTATATATATTTCATTATACCCTTATAGGACACTTGCTAATCCTTTGACTCTCCTTGTGGAGTTTAAAAATGTCACACCACAAAATTTAGGAGGTTAATTGAAATAATTAATCAAGAAATAGAATTGGCTTTGTAACAACCCTTTTTTTTAGTGAAATCGGAACAGTGATTTCGGGACCACAAATCCGACCCAAAATATATTTTATTTTTATTTTATCATATGGCCCGTAATATGTTAGAAATGACGTGTGAAAATTTTGATATCAAAATTTTATCGATTAAATGTTTAATTACGAGAAGGACTAAATCGCATAAAATGTGAAAGTTAATTTCTAGTAGCTATAAGGATCAAATAGCTATGGAATTCAAAACTTAAGGTCCTTATGTGGTAATTAGACCATTAATAAAATTATGTAGATTTTTCTTGGTGACTCATCTATGGAATTATGGAAAAAGTGCAAGGACTAAATTGAAAATACCAAAATACTTAATTAATTAAAAGATGAAAAGAAATAAATCATCTTATTTTCATCATCTTCAACCAAAAACACATGGAAACCCTAGGAGAGAGAAAATAAACTTTCAAGGCCTAATTGGATAAGTTCTCTTGTCCCATTTTTAGTAATTTTGGTATTTTTGAAACCGGAATAGCCTAATCTCTCTATTTGAGGGATTAATTTGAAAAGTTATCAAGGTATAAAAATGGGTCATGGATGTACTATGCTGGAAATTAGAAATTTATGGTAGAAAATGAAAGATTATTGATAGATAAACAACTTTTACAAAGTAATTTTTGATGAAAACATGATTTAGGGACTAAAATGAAAAGTTGTAAAATTTGATGAAAAATTCTAAAATTTTATGAATACATGTGCTGGAAAATTTGTAATGGGGCTTTGGTTAGGCTTGGAATAGGGAGTAATTTGCTCAAGTTTCATTTTCCGAGCCTAAGGATGAAAATGGAATTTTTAAAAAAGTTAGGGGCAAAAAGGTAATTTTGCCTAGGACATAAATTAAGTCTGTTTAAGTATGAAATGTATGAAATTGATGATTAAATTCATTTATATAGATCCAAAAAATACAAACTTGAGGCTAGATCGAGGAAAAGAAAAGATTTCAAATTAGTAGACTTTTACGCGAACAAGTGTCAAGGTAAGTTCGTGTAACTTAATCGGATATGCAATTGTGTTAATTGAATGTTATATTGTATGTAATGTGATTTATATAATGTGCCTTATATGTATGTTATGATGAGAAACTTAATACATGCTTGAAATGGTGATAAAAGGGTTAAGTTCCGATTGTATGTTGAATTTCGATGATTGTATGTGTTTTCCTAGAACAAATAGGGTCATGCATTTGTTGCGGACGGGATTTAGCTCGGACGAGTAATCCAAATGACCTTGTTATAGAAAGGATTTATCCCATACGGGTAATCCTGATATAATACTTCTTGAGCATACGTTATGATTAGGGTTTAGCCTAGACTAGTAATCCTAATCGAGCTTCTCTAAGCATACATTATAAAAAGGATTTAGCCTGGATTCGTAATCCTGTTATATGATATGTGGCTCGAGAGAGTGTTTATTGGTTAAGTGCCCTAAGGGGTAACCTCGATAAGAATTGACAGAATAATGAATCGTACACCTCAATTGTACTACTTGAGCCTTCATCGAAATTTCAACGATTCAACGGACATAAAACTCTTGACATGGCACAAGAACTTTGAGATGAATTGATAATGACTTGAAAGAATATTACTCGATGAGCTCATCTATGTTACTTGATTTATATGAAGATTTTGGTGACTAACATGTTTGATTGAATGTATGTGCTTAGGCAAATTTAGTCAAATGGATGGAAACACGATATTGCATGTTTAGATTTAATAATCAAGATTGGTAAGTTTAATTTCCGTTATATGAACTTACTAAGCATGTAATGCTTACACCTTTTATTTTCCCATATTTTATAATGCTTGGGAGCTCGTGAAGGTTGGAAGATCATTGGAGCATTGTCACACTATCAGCTAGCTATCTTGGGTATATATAGTAGAATCATTTTGGTATAATGGCATGTATAGGACAACTTGACCAATGGTGGCTTGAAATGTTATTTTGTAACCTAGCCATTGGAATGGCTAGTGATGGTTCATTTTGAGTATGATTTAGTAAGCTATTGTGATGTACATATGTGTGTTATGCTAAGTTCATGTGATCAAATGTTGTTAATGCCTAAGTTAAGCTAAGGTGAGTTTGTAACCATGTATGCATGAAATGGTATGTCTTGATGAATGATGGAATTGTCAAATTTGAATGCTTGAAATGGTTGGAATTGTTTGAGTGTTTCATGTGTAGGTTTTTGGGTGATTTTGGGTGAGAAATGAAGCTAGGAAATGGCTTTATTTTGTCCACATGAGCAGACACATGGGCGTGTGTCTAGACCGTGTGTAACACACGGCCTGGTAACACGGGCATGTGGTTAGGCCATGTGTCCCCTACACCTTAATTTCGAGAAACAGAATGCTCAGAGTTGGGCACACAGGCAGAGACACGGGCATGTGTCTCAGCCGTGTATGCCACACGAGCGTGTGTCTTGGCCGTGTGAAACATGCACCTAATTCTAATTAAATTAATTAACCACATGGCCTAGCACACGGGCGTGTGACTTGGCCGTATGATCTCAATTTGTTTATGAGTTACAAGTCAAAGAGTTACACGGGGTCAAGACACAGGCGTGTGTGACCACACGGCCTGCCCACACGGGCTTGTACCATATTCACACTGGCATGTGACCCCAGTATAGTGGAAATTTTTCTAAGTTCTGTAAAAATTTGTAAAGTTCTCGGCTTAGTCCTAAACTACTTCCAAAGCATGTTTTGGGCCTCGTAGGCTCGTATTAGGGACTTTATGATTAATTACAAATGGTTTTAATTTATAGCTTGGAATTGTACGATTGCTGGTTATGGGAGTCTGATAATGCTTCGTACCCTATTCCAGCATCGAATACGGGTAAGGGGTATTACAGGCTTGGTGGTTAACTATTTAGTGCCTTCCTAAAGATCTTAAGTTCAAGCCCCACTCCCCTTATTTTCTTTTTATTAGATAGTAACTTAATGGTTAAGCATTAGTCTCCCCCTCTTAGTGGTCTAAGTTTGAGTCATTCCATCCTCAAATCCATTTTATTTTTATTTTCGACCTAGAACTTTGGGATAATTACCCTTGCCGTCCTAAGGTTTCCAAATCTTAAGCTATTTAACCTTTCTTTTCCTAATTAAATTAAATCTCCCCCTTTTCAAATCCTAACATCCTTTTTATTGTTGAACATTTTTGCTCATCGAATCAAATCAATCTTCACTCGACTTGTTTTTCCTATCGGTTGTCAATTTCACCATTGATAGCATACGTTTCTTTTCATCAAAGGTTTGATAAGTATATTCACTTCAATTTGTAGAACTCGTAAATTCCACATAACACCGAACCATATTAATCTTTTAATTCGATTAAGATCTTTTGCGATTCTTGCCGAAATCTTCCATTAATGTTGATTGAATCTTGATAGTCAACGTTAACTCGTGTATAAATATTGTTTGAATGACTCGTTTTAGGTGCATCAAATCAGATTTGATCGTGAGGGATGTCGTTCGAGCTTTATGTGATGTGTGTTCTTTTACAAGCGAATCAGGACAAACTGTGCCTAGGATAAGGGCCACATGGCCTGTCACACAGTTGTGTACCACTGGAACCCTAGGATAGTTCGAATCTCACCTAGCCTGCCATACAACTGTCTCCCTTTTAGGTATATTTTTGCAATTTCCATACAACCACAATTTGTTCCACAAGTTGGCCACAAGGCAGCGTGCCCCTTGTTTTACAGTTTTACCCAAAAATTTAAGTTATGTGCATTTTAGTCCTTGGATATTTCATGAACTATTTTTAGTGTTTTATTTCATTCAATTGAGCCTCTGATATTATGGAGAATGTTAGAATCCATGTTTTGATTGACTAAATTACTATTATATATGCATGACATGTGAAAAATATATATGCCATTTGCAAATGTATTTCTAATAAATTATTATTGTATATGCATGATAATATTACATGCCATTTTCATCTATATTTTTTATTGTATGTTTAGCATGCTCAATGATACTGTTAAACCAAACATATGATAAGCATGTCTTTGCTACTATTTTGATTAAGTTAAAAGCACACCCATTCCTGCTATAATGATCTGTTATAAGAATAATATTTGCTATTGTATTGATATGTTATAAGCATGCCATATTGCATTGCATGGGGTGGGATGCTTTGAAAGGAGGAAGTTCTAACAGTTTAATAGTCTACAACTCTGGTGGTTCATCCACAGCAAATAAGTCATGCATTCATAACCATCTCACAGCGTATTAACTTGCAACACTGGTGGTTCATCCATCCATTTTCTGGCAACTCTTATCTGCAAATATGTTGTGCATTCACAACCATCTGGCATCTTATTAACCTGCAACATTGGTGGTTCATCCCCCCACATTCTGACAGCTTTCATCTGCAAATAAGTTGTGCATTCACAACCATATGGCAGCGTATTAACCTACAATTTTCGTGGTTTATCCATAACCCAATGTTTAAGGATAAACAAGTTTTTGAGAACTCTTACTATGGTGTGTAGCGGTGGGGTAGAATTTTTTTATTAAATGAAAATTGTATTGCATTCATAAAGTATGTGCATACAATACTGAGATTTCTAAGATGATATATATGTATTGTTGAGTGATCTGAAATACTGATATTTTGAAATTGCTATTATGAATTAGTCTATGTGTCGTGATCCAATATGCTTAATTGTTTGCATTGATTTTCTTGTGATAGAACTCATACTAAGCTTTATAACTTACTCCCTTTTTATTTCCATCTCTACAGATAACCTGCTAGGTTAGGACGTGGACATGACAACTGGAGGGACTCGGCTCGGTTTTGCTTTTTATTTCAATTAGTGGCATAAGACTTAGGTTTTGGGTTTAAATAGCATGCATGAGACTTAATTTAATCCTAGGATGTTGAAATTTGGTTTTTAATTATTTATGCATAAAATTTGATTTTGGTTTTTAATTATTTATGCATAAAATTTGATTTTTATTAAATTCTAACTAAGTCAAATATCACTTTTTCGCCACTAGATTGTAATTAAATTGTAAGTAATAAGTAAATGGAAAATTAACTAAGTTTTCTTAAAAGTAGTCACCGTTACATAGGAAAAGATAAATTAAATCGGTTTTTGATAACTCATGAACTTTTTTGAAAAAAGACTAAGTTTTCTACTATAATAAAATAATAAAAAAAGGTGTTTAATATGATCGTTTTATAAGTTTCAATAACTTTGCTAGGCCATTTTGATGGCTAATGTAATCTTCCTAATTCAAGCTTAATATCTAGACCGAGTTGGAGAGGTTACAAAAAACTCTAGTGATAGTGTACCAAATATTATTCCATAAAAATATGACATTTTATCTTCTTCAACTCTGGTTAATAAGACTTCTACAACATAAATTATTGGTCAAATCATTATTTAGGGCCTTAACTTGGCAATTACTCTCATATTGGGGTTTGAACTTTTTTTTAGTCCAAGTCAGTCCTTAAACTTGACAATTGTTCTCACATGGGACCTAATCTTTAGGGTTTTAAGAAAATATCAGTGAAGCTTGAACAAAAAATGTTAAGACCCAAATGTAATAACAATTGTTAAATTTAGGCTCAAAAAGTGTATGAACGCTATAAGTCATTTTATACTACTGAAGGTGTTAAACATAGATTATGTTTTTATTAACTATTTAAAGAGTAAACTACATAGATAGTCACCTAACTATAAAAAAAATTTCATTTTAGGCACCCAAAATAAAAAGTTAAAAATTTAAGCACCCACGTTACATAGTTCGATCATTTTGGTCACTCCCGTTAAAATTACAAACAGAAAGCTGATGTGGTAATTAAAAAAATCAATACAATAACAAATTTAGTCTTCAACTTTTACATATTATATCAATTTATTTATAATTTTAAAAAACTATTTCTGGTTACCACTGTTCTAGAGCCATATAATTGGGGGTTCCAAGCCTGTGTGCCATATTTGAGCTAGGTAATCAAATTCCTAATAGTAGATATGGAATACCAATATCCCCTAAAATAACTTAGGCAATTTCATTAAGATGAAAGTTTAAAAGGTTTAAGGCTAAGAAACAAAATCCCTTATAAGCGTAATTCCAAAATCCCTTGCACCAAATTGGTCCCATACATGTAGATGTTAGACATATCAAATCTAAATTAGTTACTCTGTTGCTATATTAAGAATTAAAAAGACAAAGATAATTACATTATCGTCCATCTATTGAGTACATCCCTTCAAAATGGAAGGCAACGAAAGCTTTCCTCCCTTAAGGTGAGTCGTTTTATCACCGACGGATCCCTCATAAAATTTCATAACAATACCTATTTGTATGCAAAGAAAAAAAAACCTCATTTCATAAAAAGATAATAAACTTTTGTTTTGAAAGAAAAATCATCTATATTAGTTGCAACACCCACATTTCCACTTATAATAGAAATTTCCTAAAAGGAATAAATACTAATCACACCTTGGCACTTGTAATATAAATCATCAATCTTATCCAACAAAGTCCTCATATCATCCGACTTAACAGGATGCACCATCTTGATGGCAACTTCATGGTACCGATCATATTCGTTAGTCAAATAATGATAAGTTGCTAACCAAACATCGGCAAAACGCCCCATTCCAATTATATGCCTAAGTTTCAATTCTAAAGGGTCTTAAAATCAAGATTAAATCAATATATTATGTGAAAGTTGAGGGTTAAAGTTGTTATTATACTGATTTTTTAACTACCATGTCAGCTTGCCATTTGTGATTTTAACATGAGTGACCAAAATGACCGAATTATGTAACGTGAGTGCTTAAAATATAATTTTTTTTTATTTTGAATGCCTAAAATGAAAATTTGTTATAATTGGTGACTATCAATGTAGCTTACCCCTAATAAAATCATATTTAATTTATGCTTATCATCATTACTCAAATTTAACTTTTATTCTCTTGACTTAATTCTAGTATCGAAATTGTTTTGTTTGTTTTAGCATTATATTGAAATTATAGGCATAAAGTCCAAATAGAAGAAAATAAAAAAATAAAAGATCATATAACATATGGGTGTCATAAATGTGTTGTGCTTAACAACTGCGTGTGTAGCAGTATTGCAATTTTTATTAACCCGAAACAAATATATATATTTTATTGACAAAGCTACCATACTATACTTACTTATATATTATATGTAAACTCACTCAGCATTTCATCAAGTCCTCGTATGCCATTCCAACCCTTAGAAGCCTAGTTTGTGGTATCATCATCACTTTCTCCCCTTGCCTGAAGTTTCTCCTCAGAAAATTATAGCCATAATCCACAATCATCCTCATTGAGTAGGAAGAATTGGGTTTAGCCATCACTTCAGCTTCTCTTAGGAGGGAAATAATTCATTCATCCTTTGCTTTCTGAACAAACTGAATCTCTTCTTCAGCTCCCAGTATGAGTGGTACTGCTGATACAATCTCACTCAATGAGTTATTTGATTTGGCCGCATTGAATTACTAGATAGAGGTTGAAGAATGACAAGATTGGTTGAGCTGGTTTAGTGTTTCGTCCAAAAAAATATCCCTTCTACAAACTCCTTTGTCTTTACCTTGATTTACTAGAATATTGGATCTCAAGGTGGGTTCTCTACAGCAGTGGCCTCTCCTTCAGCTCTGAAATATTCATGCCGAATGAATTCCTTCAACTTTTCAACCATTTGTTGCTCAAACACTACAGGTGTTCCCATGAAATCCTTATAATCATATCTTACAACACAACGAAAAATTTGATACTCTCTTGGTTCCAGATGTTTGAAGAGGAAATGCTCTTCTAGTGCTACCTTGCTGATTGGAAGGTTCTTATTGCGGACAAAGACTAGAAATGAATGGATGGAAGGAATGTTGGAAATGAAATGAGGGAATATGGGAGGTACGCCTTAAACCAACTCCGAGTACAAAAAACCAATTCCTGGTACCCAATATATCATTGAATCTTTCACCAGTTACTTAATGTATTCCTTCAAAACCTTATTGTTAGGCTCAAATTAGCATTTTTTTTTTAGTGCACGTAGTGCCATATTCCCATGATTGGCATTAGGATAAGTGAGAAGACAGTAGAAGGTAGCCACCTTCAACAAATTTATACAAGACTAATGAGAGAGATATGGTCTCTATAGTGACGAAGAACACACAGAAGAGAGAAATCCATAACATTTTTGTCTTCCATATAACAAGCATGATAAGAATAATCATATATATTGTGATCACCATTACAACTACAATAGCAATTCCTGTAAACCCAAGAGAAATGAAGTGTTATCCTTGATACTAATTTCACTTAACTACAATTCATATACCTAAATAAACTTCAGAATAAAATTTTAAGTTTTGCATTTCAAATTTGTTGAAACTTGGGTTACAAGCTTACTTACCATATGTGTGACTGATGTTTTTTGTGGTTCTGAAACCAACAGTGACTGCAACATAGGTAATCATAAGCATGAAGTTGAATTCTGGTATATAAACCTGCCCCTTATACTCGATGGAGGTGTCGACCACCTTAACTCTTCGAAAACATCCCAGTGTTAAGGACTAAGAGATAATTGAAAATGCTCATGATATCATAGCTTGGCTTGCAATAATGGAAGCAGCTACCACAAATGTTGGCCAATAGAGTTGATCTACATAATATCCAAATAAAATACATTATGTTACAAAACTTGTTTTCAAAGCATCCCTTTTAATACTCGTATTAACAAAAGATGTTTACCTGGAATAAAATTGTAAAAGGTGTCCCCAACGTGTTCAGGGTGTTTTGTAAGGTAAGCAGCTTGGCCACAATATATAGTAAGTAAAGCAGGCAAGGTAATAGTAGAGAAACTAATCTGCAGATCCATGTACAAACAAATGTTGGATAATATATATATACAACAATTTCGTATCAAACCATCCTATTTTCCACTGGTTGCATGAAGTAAATAACTTACTTAAACTGCTTAAACACTGAAGTGAACTAGATCAGCAAACATAGCCTCAGTTCCTATTGTAAAATGTCCATACAATTTATACATAAAAGGGAAGGGTATCAAAATAACAAAAAGATATAAAGTAAAAGCTGGAAGCACTCACCTATAATGCAAAGTACTACTTCTCCAAGTGATATCCACCAGTTCTTACCGTGTCTTTTGAAGTAATCCACTATATACAATGGATTAAAGGCACGTAATACACCTCAACCATATGTGAATAGGTTGTACAAACCAATACCACTTAGAAAGGTAAACCACAGGCATATGGTTGGGGCAAATGAATATCCTACTTTGTTAGTTCCAATCGTTGAATGCAAAACAGGTTGACCAGAATTACCATAGAAATTTCCACTACAGTGTTTAAATATTATTCAATAATTTTACATCAATACATGTATTTATGTAGGCAAAAAATGGTTGAAGAAGCCCCAAGGAATTGATGTCACCAACCGTAGAAAAAACTATAGAAAAGAAAGAATATTATATTAATCTAAATAAGTTATAAGTAAAAGGTTAATAAACTCCCTATCTTGATTGAATCGATGGTAGTGACAAATTATGAACAGATATGTAGGGAATAACTGAGCTAGATGAGGTCAAAATCTCATCACCTATAACCATTAAAGTCACAAGGATAGTGACCATGAAAATAGCAAGTTTGGCTTGTAAATTATTCTCTATTTTTCCTCTAATTTTATATGCTCGATTCAATCGGTGGGATGGAATGTCCAACTGGTAGTTAGACAACTCTCTATCCTCCGATTGTTGATTTAGATATAAGCTCAGTTTCACATTTCAGCACAACAAAGAATACGGCACAAACGTTAAACCGAATCAATCATATAAATTAACTATGATACATAGCGCTAACCGCGTAAATAGGTAGGAATAACTCTATTTAATTTTACCTTCACCTTTGTCATTGGCTCCCAAGATAAGGAATGCATACTTGAAAAATGGGATTAGAACTATGGAGTATATGATGAGGGAAAGAACCGCAATAAGGTTATCTTGGTGACTAATATCGTTAATGAAAGTACTGGCGTATACATAAAGTGGAGATGTTCCAATATCTCTGTATATCACTCAAATAGACTAAAATGCTAAACTCAACGTCCTCATCCAATCCACCTGTACAAAATTACATAAAGTAAATAAAAGTTTTTAGGTTTAGGTAATACATTTAGTTGCAACTTTATACGAGTGTAGGCAATAAATAAATGCAACTTTATGTATTGCCTAAACCTATAAACTTTTGTTTACTTTATGTAATTTTGTACAGGTGGGTTTGATGACAATGTTGAATTTAGCATTTCAGTCTACTGGAGTGATATACGGAGATATTTGAACATCTCCACTTTATGTATATGCCAGTACCTTCACTGACGGTATTGGTCACTAAAATAACCTTATTGCGGTTCTTTCCCTCATCATCTACTCCATTGTTCTAATCCCATTTTTCAAGTATGCATTCTTCGTCTTAAGATCCAATGAAAACTGAAAAAGTAAAATTAAATAGAGTTATTCCTATCTAGCTACGCAATCAGCGCTATCTACCATAGTTAATTTATATGATTGATCAGGTGGAATGTTTGCATTGTATTCTTTGTTGTGCAGACATGTGAAATTGAACTTAATTCTGAATCAACAACCGGAGGATAAAGAGCTGTCTAACTACCAGTTGGACACTCTATCCAACCAGTTGAATCGAGCATATAAAATTAGAGGAAAGATGGAGAATAACTTAAAAGCAAAATTTACTATTTTCGTGGTCACTATCCTTGCGACTTCAATGGTAATAGGTGATAGGGTTTTGACCCCATCTATCTCAGGTATTCCCTATATATCTGCTCACAATTTGTCACTAATATTCTTTCTTTTCCATATTTCTTTCTACGGTTGGTGGCATCTATTCCTTGGGGCAAGGTATAACTCTTGCTTCTTCAACCATTTTTTGCAAGCATAAAAACACATATGGACTTAAAATGATTGAATAATATTCAGACGTTGTGGTGGGAATTTCTGTGGCAATTCTGGTCATCGTATTCTACGTTCAATGATTTGGATATGATAAAGTGGGATATTCATTTACCACAATCATATGCCTATAGTTTTCCTTGCTAAGTGGCATTGGTTTGTAATACCTCTTCACATATGGTTGGGGTGTTTTACGTGCGTTTTATCCATTGTATATAGTGGATTACTTCAAAAGACGCGGTAAGGACGGGTGGATATCACTTGAAGGAGTAGTACTTCGCATTACAGGTGAGTGCTTCTAGTTTTTACTGTATTTCTTTTTGTTGTTTTGATACCCTTCCCTTTTATGTCTAAATTGTTTGGATACTTTGACAATAAGATCCTAGGCTATGTTTGTTGATCTGGGTCACTTCAGTGTTCGAAAAGTTCAAGTAAGTTATTTACTTCATGCAACCAATAGAAAATAGGATAGTTTGATAGGAAATTGTTGTACATATATATTATTCAACATTTGTTTGTGCATGGATCTGCAGATTAGTTTCTCCACTATTACCTTGCTTCCTTTACTTACTGTATATAGTGGCCAAGCTGCCTAACCCACAAAACACCCTAAACATGTTGGAGACACTTTCTACAAATCTATTCTAGTTAAACATCTTTTGTTAAGACAAGTATGAAAAGGATGCTTCAAAAACAAGTTTTGTGATGAATAATGTATTTTATTTGGATATTATGTAGATCTAATCTATTGGCCAACATTTGTGGTAGTTGTAGCTGCTTCCATTATTGCAAGCCAAGCTATGATATTAGAAAAATTTTCAATTATCTCTTAGTCGTTAACACGGGGATGTTTTCCAAGAGTTAAGGTGGTCCACATTTCCATTGAGTATGAGGGGTAGGTTTATATACCGGACATCAACTACATGCTCATGATTGCCTATTTGCAGTTATTGTTGGGTTCAGAACCACAAAAAACATTGGTCACACATATGGTAATTAAGCTCGTAACCTAATTCTTCCTACACAAAGTGGATGATTGTGGATTATGGTTATAATTTTATGAGGAGAAACTTCAGGCAAGGGTAGAAGTGATGATGATACCACAAACTAGACTTCTAAGGATTGGAATGACATAAAAGATTTAGAGGACTTGATGAAATGCTGAGTGAGTTTACATATAATATATATTTAAGTATAGTGTGGTTGTAACACCCCAAACCCGGCTTAGATGTTATGGCCGTATATGGCAATGTCACACGATAGTGTTTTTGAAACCTTGTTGTTACGATGAAAATATTTCATGTTATTATATTTAGTAAACATTTGTTAGAGCTTAGGAAGTCGTCTTTATTCATTTAAAACATTTGTTTTGAAACATCCCTCGTTGCTGAAGCTTTAATAAAATAGTCTAGGTGGTCCTGCGTTTAGAAAATACTTTAACTTTTTGAAACCTAAATTTCCTACAACCAACAGGTATAAATCCATAAAGTAATATAAATAAATAAAAACCCAACTTTAAAACCAAAGTCCCAGAGTGTCATTAAATTATAGCCAAAATAATCAATAATAATCAAATTGTAAATCTATATTGAAAACCATGAAGTCCAAAAATTACTGTGATCACTGCTGAGTCCTCTGTTGCACCGATCCATCTAAGTTTGGGGATTACTTGTGCACATTAAACAAAAAGGGTGAGCTTACGTAAATTCAATGTGTAATCCCGCAGAAACAAACAAACAATTAGCATTCACAGTGCACAGTTGAACAGTCTTAGGCCTAAGCCATTTTCAGTATTAGTGACAGTTTGGGCCTTAACTCATCTCAGTACAGTGTCAAAAATGCAGTAGGGCCTTAGCCCATCACAGTATCAGTAGCAGTAAAAGTTATGCAGTAGCAAAATCCTACCCAACCAGTATCTACACACCATCTCCGTCCAATCTTACACTCAATTTGGGGATATAATCAACCCACACATCCTTACACTCCAAGTAGTACCGAATGCAGCACAAAACAGTAGTTTGCAGCTGAGCTGCCAGTAAATTAGGCTTAAAGCCTTTCAGTACACTTCCTCCGAATAACAACCCCTAACCCAATGCAATTCAACATACAATGGATGATATGCTATTATGCAATCTCAGTACATATATTCAGTTCAGATATTAACATGCTCAGTGCAGATATCATTTATTCAATTTCACACATTTAGGGGTCTAAGTAGTGCTTACTGACCTTACAATAGGTTCACAGTCGACTTGGGCGACCTGTGCAACCTTAGAAACATTTCAATAAAAAATGAGCTCACATGCATATGTAATCTGCTTATATGGCCCCACACGCCCGTGTGGCCCACTCGGCCTAAATTGGCCTTAACCTTGTGTAGATGATGTCTACTTGAGTCATTGTCACTAAATTATTTATATCTTGAGCTACAGAATTCCAAATTAAGATCCGCTTGATGTTTTTGAAACTATACTCAAATACTTCTACCATAGAATTTTCAGAACTTATAGTTTATCAAATAAGTACAATAAAATCTTCAAATTTATCTCTATTCTACAGTTTGACAGCTTCAACCTTTCCTTACTAAAAATAATTTATCTCTTAGTACGGAATTTGGATGATTTTTCCATTTGTCTTTATTGAAAATAACTCATTCAGAATTTAAACATATAAATTTAAACCCCTAATTATTATTTTTTTTACAATTTTTGATAATTTTCCAAAGTCAAAACAGGGGAACCCGAAATCATTCTGACCTTGTCTCACAAAATTTATTAAATCTCATAATTTACAATTCCATTGCTTACACTATTTCTTCCATGAAAAACTATACTCAATAAAATTTAATTTCATATTTTATTCAAACTCTAACTTAATTTCCATTATTTTTGATGATTTTTCAAAGTTAGACTACTGCTACTGTCCAAAACTATTTTAGTGCAAAATGTTGATTTCCAAGTTTATAACACCCTTATTTCCTTTCTCTACAATTTTTTTCGCATAATTTTCTCTTATTTCTCGACAGCAAACAATTTTAGCTTTTCACCAAATCCCGTTTTCTGCGTTTCAGGTACACACCTGGTATCGTTTCTGATGCGTAAGTACTCCTAAGCCTCCTGAATCTAAAAATTGACCAATATATCTTCTAATTAATCACTTAATTCATTTTTAATCAATTAATTTCGGAAGGAACTCGACTAAAAACCTAACAAAACCATTACCTCACTTGAGTAACCACGACTTTACACAACCACAGCGTCGATTCAAAACCACCAGCCCCTTGATTAACTCCGAAACACCAAAAAGGAATCCCCCTTTTAGAGATTAACCAAGAACAATTAGCAATAGACAAAACTGTTACTTACCGAACATGCACAACCAACGATGTACAACCGAATCAATTGGAAAAAAAGAAAGAAACGGAAGGGGAAAAAATAATGGAAATTTCGACAGCAACGAGGGGAAAGAATTTACAAAAGAGAGAAAATAAGAAGAAAAAGAAGAAGAAGAAGAAGAAGAAGAAGAAGAAGAAGAAGAAGAAGAAGAAGAAGAAGAAGAAGAAGAAGAAGAAGAAGAAAATGTTAGAAAAAGTTTGGGGAATTGGAGAGAAAACCAAAACTCTATTTCTTTTTGCAACAAAAAGATAATCAGATTATTTTCTGATAACCTCTCCCCAATTATCTCCTAAAATCACTCCCTATTAACCTACTAAAACACAATTACTCAGAATTTTACCCCAACACAACTCTTAGCCGAAATTTGAGTAAAAATATTGTCTCCACACCATTACAGAGAATTAAACACAAGACCTCCAACACCCCAACACTCCACTTAACCACTAGACCAGCAAGCCCATTCTAATATAAACTTACCAACAATTAAACTTAAGCCCTTTGCACAAGGTTAAGGCTTTATTTATAAAAATACCAAAATTTTCCCAAGTAAGGCTTGAACTTGGGACCTTACACACACACCCAGAACACTTAACCACTGAAGCAAATACACACTTCTGTGTCACACATACACGAAATCAAAAATTAAAATTTTAGGGTGTTACAGTGGTAGCTTTGTTAATAAAATATTTCTTTGCTTCAGGTTAATATAATTTCCATATAATGCGAAAACAAACAAAACAAATTTGATACTGGAATTAAGTCATGAGAATATAAGCAAAACTTAAGTAATAATGATGAGCATAAATTAAATTATGATTTAATTAGGGGTAAGCTACATGACAGTCACCCAATTATGAAAAAATATTATTTTAGGCATTCAAAATAAAAAGTTTATAATTTAAGCACCTACGTTATATAGTTCGGTCATTTTGGTCACTCCTATTAAAATCACAAATGACAAGCTAACGCGGCAGTTAAAAAAATCAATATAATAACAAATTTATGTTGTAGAAGTCTTATTAACCAAAGTTGAAGAAGATAAAATGCCATATTTTTTATGGAATAATATTTGGTACACTATTATTGGAGTTTTTTTGTAACCTCCCCAATTCGGTCTAGATGTGAAGCCTGAATTAGAAAATTACATTAGCCACCAAAATGGCCTAGCAAAGTTATCGACACTTATAAAATGGTCATATTAAACACCTTTTTTTATTTTTTTATTATTTTATTATAGTATAAAACTTAATCTTTTTTCAGAAAAGTTCTTGAGTTATCAAAAATCGATTTAGTTTAACTTTCTCATGTAACGGTGACTACTTTTAAGAAAACTTAATTAATTTTCCATTTACTTATTACTCACAATTTTAATTACAATCTAGTGGCGAAAAAGTGATATTCGACTTAGTTAGAATTTAATAAAATTCAAATTTTATGCATAAATAATTAAAAACCATATTTCAACATCCTAGAATTAAATTAAGTGTCATGTATGCTATTTAAACCCAAAACCTAAGTCACATGCCACTAATTGAAATAAAAGCAATACAGTCTCTAAATAACAAAAATATCAAATAATAAATATAAAATATTTTAATAAAAGCAAAACCGAGTCCAGTCCCTCCGGATGCCATGTCCACGTTCTAACCTGGCGATTTATCTATAAAGATGGAAATAAAAGGGGAGTGAGTTATGAAGCTCAATGTGAGTAGCATCACAAGATAATCAATGCAAACAGTTAAGCATACTGGATCACGACACATAGACTAATTCATAATAGAAATTTTAGAATATCAATATTTTAGATCACTTAACAATACATATATATATATCATCTTAGAAATCTCAGTATTGTATGCACATGCTTTATGAATGCAATACAGTTTTAGTTTAGAATCCTACCCCACCGATACATACCATAGTAAGAGTTCCCCAGAACTCGCCCATCCTTACACTCCGGGTTGTGGATAAACCATGAAAATTGTAGGTTAATATGATATTAGATGGTTGTGAATGCACAACTTATTTACCGATGAAAGCTGCCAGGATGTGGCCAGATGAACCACCAACGTTGTAGGTTAATATGCTGTCAGGTGGTTGTAGATGCATAACATATTTGCTGACAAGAGCTACTAGAAAATTGGTGGATAGACCACCAGTGTTGCAGGTTAATACGGTGTCAAATGGTTGTGAATGCACAAGGTATTTGCAAATAAGAGCTGTTAGAAAATTTGTGGATGAACCACCAGAGTTGCAGATTATTAAACTATTAGAACTTCCTCCTTTCAAATTCTCTCACCCCATGCAATGCAATATTCCTTGCTTATAACATATCAATACAATAGCAAATATTATGCTTAAAATAGATCATTATGGCAGCAATGGATATGCTTTTAACTTAACCTAAAAAGTAGCAAATACATGTTTATCATAGGTTTGCTTTAACAGTACCATTGAACATGCTAAACATACAGTCAAAAATACAGATGATGGCATGTAATATTATCATGCATATAAAATAATAATTTATTAGAAATACATATGTAAATGTTATATACATTTTTTACATGTCATGCATATATAATAGCAATTTAGTAAATCAAAACATGGATTCTAACATTTTCCATATTATCAGGGGTTCATTTGAATAAAGTAAAACAGTAAAAATAGTTCAAGAAATATCCAAGGACTAAACTGCACATAACTTAAATTTCTAGGCAAAACTATAAAATAAGGGGCACACGGCTGTGTGGCCAGGTTATGTGAGAAGCCTTAGGCCGTGTGGAGGTGTTACACAGTCATGTGGCCAGTTCGTGTAACAAACTTTGGTTGTGTGGCAATTTCAAAAATTTATGTAACGCCCCCACGCCCGAGACCGTCACCGGAGTCGAGTATGAGGTGTTACTAAACTTAATTTAACATTTTAAGAACTTTAGATTATTTGTTTCTACATTCACAGCTTTTTAGCTACTTGCGTTACAGTCACAAGAAAAATCATATCTCGAGTTATGAAACTCGAAATCAAGATCCGTAAATTTTCCCTGAATCTAGACTCATATTCCTATCTACTAATTTTTTTCTAGAATTTTTGGTTTGGCCAATTAGTACAGTTTATTAGTTAAATTACCCCTGTTTCAGGGCTTGACTGGTCTGACCTCTGTTTACTACGAACCACTTTTCTCTCTGTATAAAATTCATATGAATATGAGGTTTATTTCTCCTGAAACTAGACTCAATAAGGATTCTGAGGATATAAAATAAGCCACCTAATTATATCTGTACAATTTATGGTAAATTTATAAAGTTGGAACAGGGGATTCAGAAACTGCTCTGACCCTGTTTCACTAAAATTCAAATATCTTCAAACATATAACTCCTTTACCCGTTTCATTTATTTCATGTGAAACTAGACACAATAATAAATTTTATATTTAATTTAATTCATCATGTAATTCAATTCCTATGATTTTTAGTAAATTTTCAAACTCACGTCAGTGTTGCTGTAATATTCTGTTTATGGCAAATTTCATCCTTTTATGAACTTTCATGAACTAGGTAACTTATTAACTTTCCATAACATCAAACATATTCTAAACTAACCATTTCCATAATTTATCATTATCAAGCACTTCCTCAACCATTTCATCACCATACCATAAGATCATTTACACAAAATAAGTATTTTGCTATACATGCCATACTTAAATTTACAAGCCATTTTACGAAAAGTTCTTAGGATAGTGTGATGATCCTCCGACCAATCCCGACTCTCGAGCTGGCTTGTCCAAAACTACAATGAGTAAGAAAGAGGGGTAAGCATAAATGCTTAGTAAGTTCATATGCAAATAATAAGTAACATAACAAAGCAATCATACCAAACAACATTAGCATGGTATCACCAAAACATAAATCTCATTTCTAATCATCTTTCATCATTTTACTACCCTATCGTTATTGTATCAATACTCAACCCGAGGGTTAAGTACATACCTGTCCAAGTATCCATTTCACATCACTTACCAATACGTCTCTTTTCATCTCAAGTATTCCTTCATTTGAGTAGAACTTTACCCGTTGAACTCATCGGAATATAATTGGATACGTAGGAAGTTTGCACATAAGTGCCACATATGTAGCCAAGCTACCATGTAACCCGCCCATAAGCGAACTCGGACTCAACTCAACGAGCTCGGGCGTTCGCATCCATAATGAACTCGGACTCAACTCAACGAGCTCGGATGCCTAGTTACATCTCACGAACTCGGACTCAACTCAACGAGTTCGAACATTCGCATCCATAAGTGAACTCGGACTCAACTCAACGAGTTCGGATGCCCAAATATCCCAGTGACATGTCACTTGTATCCTAATCTATTCCTAAGGTTCAAACGGGATTTTCCTCGAACATATATCCTTGCCGTCTTCCGTAGGATACCGAAACCAATACTCGGTAACAATTTATATTTAACAAGTAGCTCACATAATTTACATTTTATTCGAAAATAACCACAAAGCATATATTTCATGATAAAAATCAGCATATCACATAATTGACATCAATAACTTAAAAATAACAATTATGCGACATTATTTACATATGAACTTACCTTGGTACCAAAATACAAAGGTTTTGCAATTTAATCCACAATCTTTTCTTTTCCTCGATTGGAGTCGTTTCCACGTCTTTCTTGATCTAAAATAACACATTTAACTTATTTATCACTCACATTATCAAATTAATCCTTAATTCAAATTTTGGCAAAATTACAATTTTACCCCTAAACTTTTGCATATTTACATTTTTGCCCCTAAGTTCGGGATTAAACTTTATTCCTTATTCTTATGTTTTACAACATGCTGATCACTTTTCCCTTCTATGGCAACATCAAATTCTCACTCTAACATGTACTTGTGACTATTAGGTATTTTTACCGATTAAGCCCTTTTACTCGTTTTTGCTTAAAATCGAGTAGTACAAGTTTTCTAACATAATTTAAAACCTAATATTCTATCATAAAACATCAAAATACACAAATTTCACCTATGGGTATTTTTCCAAATATAAACCCTAGGTTAAATTATTGCTAACATAAGCTAAATCGAGCTCACAGGGATCTCAAAACGTAAAGAACTTGAAAAACGGGGCTAGAATGGACTTACAATCGAGCTTGGAAGCTTTGAAAACCCTAGCCATGGTTTCTCCTTGCTATATTCGGCCATGGGGTTGAAGATGAGCAAAATTGGCTTTTAATTTTGTATTTTAATTCATTTTACCCCTAAATGACCAAAATGCCCTTACTACTAAACTTTCAAAAATTCCTTCCATGTCCTAATTTTGTCCATGAACTTCAAATTGGTCAAATTGCTATTTAAGACCTCCTAATTAATATTTCAAAGCAATTTCATACTAAAAACTTCTAGAATGCAAGTTTTGCAAATTATTGATTTAGTCCCTAACTTCAAATTAAGCACTTTATGCATAAAATTTCTTCACGAAATTTTCACACAATCATGCAATCATGTCATAAACCTCAAAATAATTATAAAATAATTATTTCTATCTCGGATTTGTGGTCACGAAACCACTATTCCGATTAGGCCCTAATTCGGGATATTACAACTCTCCCCCCCTTTAATGATTTTCGTCCTCGAAAATCTTACCAGTAAACAGATGTGGGTATTGATTTCTCATAGTTTCTTGATTCCCATGTAGCTTCTTCTACTCCATGCTTTTGCCACAACACCTTCACAAGTGCAATATTTTTATTCCTTAGTTGTTTGACCTCTCGAGCTAAAATCTTAATCGGTTCTTCTTAATAGGTCATATCGGTTGTAGTTCAATTTCGTCGGTGAAACCACATGTGAAGGATCCGAACGATACCGACGTAACATAGATACGTGGAACACATCATGAATCTTCTCTAATTCAGGTGGTAAAGCTAGCCATATGCTACCTGGGTCCAACTTTTTCAATTATCTCATACGGCCCAATAAAGCGTGGACTTAATTTGCCCTTTCGCCCAAATCGAGAACCTTTTTCCACGGAGACACCTTTAAAAATACTTTATCACCAACTTGAAATTCAATGTCCTTTCGTTTTAAATCTACATAAGATTTTGTCTATCTATCTCAAGCGACTTTCAAACAATCTCGAATTACCTTCACTTTTCTTGATTTCTTTTATTAGATCAACTCCATAAATCTGATTTTCCTTGAGTTCAGTCCAATACAAAGGCGTTCGACACTTACGACCATACAATGCTTCATAAGGTGCCATTTTCAAGCTCGTCGATAACTATTATTGTAAGCAAATTCTACCAACGGTAAGTATTTTCCCAACTTCCTTGAAATTCCAATACACAACATCCGAGCATATCTTCAAGAATCGAATTACTCTCTCGATTGTCCATCACCGTGGATGGCGATCTTGAAATTTAACTTTGTACCTAACGCGTCTTGCAATTTTTGCCAAAACCGCGAGGTAAACCTTGGATCTCTATCCGAAATGATCGACAATGGTATTCCATGTAGTCTAACAATTTCTCTAACATACAATTCAGCCAACTTGTTGAGAGAATAATTAGATGCGCATCGGGATAAAATGAGCCAACTTAGTTAGTCCGTCAACTATTACCCGGATGGCATCTTTCTTTCCCGGAGTTAATGGCAATCTGAAACAAAATCCATAGTAATCCGATCCCATTTCCATTTAGGAACCATAATAGGTGAAGTAATCCCGAAGGCACTTGGTGTTCGACTTTCACTGTTGACAAATCAAGCATTTGGACACAAACTCGATATATCCTTTTTCATTCCATTCCACCAATACATTTTCTTCAAGTCATTATACATTTTCGTAATACCCGGATGAATCGAGAAACAACCACTATGTGCTTCCTGTAGGATCTTTTGAATCAATTCCTCATTCTTTGGTACACAAATCCGATCTTTAAACATTAAGCACCCATCAGAACTGATTCTGAAATCTAACTCTGTATCAACTTCACACTGCTTTCCTTTGGCTTGCAAATCTTGATCATCTTTCTCGAGCTTCGTAAATCTATTGTAAAACATCGGTTTTGCTCTTAACATTATAGAGAAAAAATGTACCGGTAATCACATCGGGTGAGGAAGCATCTTCGCGCGCTTTAATAGCATAAGTCCTAGCTGGAGCCCTTCCTTTAGGTCTAATTGGTGCATCCCTGGCTACATTCTTACTACTTGTTTCGGTCCCAGCTTTTCTTGGTTATCTTCCTCTCGAATCCGCCCCACTTGTTTTTGTATTCTGAAATTTTTTTTCTTTTTCTCTCTCTCAAGCGATCTCTAATAAAATGATCCAGGAGAACCACATCGAAAACATTCATTTGCTCTGCACGGACCAAAATGATTTCTACCACACATTGGCACTCGGTTTAACAAATCTCGAATTTCCTACTAATCCGGCTGCTGAAGTAGTCCGGGACTTAGAACCCACATTTTGCTTCTTATAGTTTCCATATGATTGCCCAACTGAAGTTTGAGAACGAGGATTCATATTTCTTGACTTTCCCAGTTCTTTGTGAGAATGAAGCGCTCATCGGTCTTTTCTTCTAGCTTCTAGTCTCGGTCGCTTTTTTTCTTCTCTTTAAGTAATTCTTCACCTTACAAGCTCGATCAACCAATACTACCATTTCTTTTAATTCAAGAATTCCAACAAATACTTTGATGTCTTCATTGAGCCCGTCTTCAAATCGTCGGCACATCTTGGCCTCTGTAGGAACATACTCTCTGGCATATTTACTTAATCGAACAAACTCTCTTTCATATTCTGTAACCGTCATATTACCTTGCTTCAGTTCAAGAAATTCTTTACGCTTCTGATCCATAAATCTTTCACTAATATATTTCTTCCGAAACTCTTCTTGAAAGAATTCCCATGTTACTCTCTCTTTCGGTACCACCGAAATCAAAGTCTTCCACCAATTGTAAGCTGAATCCCTCAACAAAGATATAGTGCATTTCAAACATTCTTCAGGTGTACAAGATAATTCATCAAATACCCGAATAGAATTTTCAAGCCAAAACTCTGCTTTCTCGGCATCATCATCAATATTTGCTTTAAATTCTTTGGCCCCTTGCTTTATGGATTCTATCAACTGGATTTCTATGAAATTTCATCAGATCCATACCTTGAGGTATCGGAGTGCAGAGTTGAGGATTGGGGAGGTGGGGAGGTTGTACATTTGGGTTCGCATTTAACGAACTCGGTGTACCATGCACTCATCATTTGGAGAAAGGCTTTCGACCCCTTTCTCCTCCTCCCGACCAACAAAGTAGGAGGTGGATTTTCAGTCGGCGCTGCTCCTTCAGCCGAGGCTGGCGCATTACTCTCTACTTCATCATCGCCACAACTGAATCGGGATCCATTTACTATAAAAAAATCATTGAAAAGGTCAAGGAAGTCGTCACACTATCACAATTTATACATATGGCATGTATAGAAAAATCCGTACATACAACACGTAGTCCGAGAACCGACTAAACCTGCTCTGATACCACTAAATGTAACGCCCCCACGCCCGAGACCGTCACCGGAGTCGAGTATGAGGTGTTACTAAACTTAATTTAACATTTTAAGAACTTTAGATTATTTGTTTCTACATTCACAGCTTTTTAGCTACTTGCGTTACAGTCACAAGAAAAATCATATCTCGAGTTACGAAACTCAAAATCAAGATCCGTAAATTTTCCCTGAATCTAGACTCATATTCCTATCTACTAATTTTTTTCTAGAATTTTTGGTTTGGCCAATTAGTACAGTTTATTAGTTAAATTACCCCTGTTTCAGGGCTTGACTGGTCTGACCTCTGTTTACTACGAACCACTTTTCTCTCTGTATAAAATTCATATGAATATGAGGTTTATTTCTCCTGAAACTAGACTCAATAAGGATTCTGAGGATATAAAATAAGCCACCTAATTATATCTGTACAATTTATGGTAAATTTATAAAGTTGGAACAGGGGATTCAGAAACTGCTCTGACCCTGTTTCACTAAAATTCAAATATCTTCAAACATATAACTCCTTTACCCGTTTCATTTATTTCATGTGAAACTAGACACAATAAGCTTCAATTTTATATTTAATTCATCATGTAATTCAATTCCTATGATTTTTAGTAAATTTTCAAACTCACGTCAGTGTTGCTGTAATATTCTGTTTATGGCAAATTTCATCCTTTTTATGAATTTTCATGAACTAGGTAACTTATTAACTTTCCATAACATCAAACATATTCTAAACTAACCATTTCCATAATTTATCATTATCAAGCACTTCCTCAACCATTTCATCACCATACCATAAGATCATTTACACAAAATAAGTATTTTGCTATACATGCCATACTTAAATTTACAAGCCATTTTACCGAAAAGTTCTTAGGATAGTGTGGTGATCCTCAGACCAATCCCGACTCCTGAGCTGGCTTGTCCAAAACTACAATGAGTAAGAAAAGGGGGTAAGCATAAATGCTTAGTAAGTTCATATGCAAATAATAAGTAACATAACAAAGCAATCATACCAAACAACATTAGCATGGTATCACCAAAACATAAATCTCATTTCTAATCATCTTTCATCATTTTACTACCTTATCGTTATTGTATCAATACTCAACCCGAGGGTTAAGTACATACCTGTCCGAAGTATCCATTTCACATCACTTACCAATACGTCTCTTTTCATCTCAAGTATTCCTTCATTTGAGTAGAACTTTACCCGTTGAACTCATCGGAATATAATTCGGATACGTAGGAAGTTTGCACATAAGTGCCACATATGTAGCCAAGCTACCATGTAACCCGCCCATAAGCGAACTCGGACTCAACTCAACGAGCTCGGGCGTTCGCATCCATAATGAACTCGGACTCAACTCAACGAGCTCGGATGCCTAGTTACATCTCACGAACTCGGACTCAACTCAACGAGTTCGAACATTCGCATCCATAAGTGAACTCGGACTCAACTCAACGAGTTCGGATGCCCAAATATCCCAGTGACATGTCACTTGTATCCTAATCTATTCCTAAGGTTCAAACGGGATTTTCCTCGAACATATATCCTTGCCGTCTTCCGTAGGATACCGAAACCAATACTCGGTAACAATTTATATTTAACAAGTAGCTCACATAATTTACATTTTATTCGAAAATAACCACAAAGCATATATTTCATGATAAAAATCAGCATATCACATAATTGACATCAATAACTTAAAAATAACAATTATGCTACATTATTTACATATGAACTTACCTTGGTACCAAAATACAAAGGTTTTGCAATTTAATCCACAATCTTTTCTTTTCCTCGATTGGAGTCGTTTCCACGTCTTTCTTGATCTAAAATAACACATTTAACTTATTTATCACTCACATTATCAAATTAATCCTTAATTCAAATTTTGGCAAAATTACAATTTTACCCCTAAACTTTTGCATATTTACATTTTTGCCCCTAAGTTCGGGATTAAACTTTATTCCTTATTCTTATGTTTTACAACATGCTGATCACTTTTCCTTCTATGGCAACATCAAATTCTCACTCTAACATGTACTTGTGACTATTAGGTATTTTTACCGATTAAGCCCTTTTACTCGTTTTTGCTTAAAATCGAGTAGTACAAGTTTTCTAACATAATTTAAAACCTCATATTCTATCATAAAACATCAAAATACACAAATTTCACCTATGGGTATTTTTCCAAATATAAACCCTAGGTTAAATTATTGCTAACATAAGCTAAATCGAGCTACGGGATCTCAAAAACGTAAAGAACTTGAAAACGGGGCTAGAATGGACTTACAATCGAGCTTGGAAGCTTGAAAACCCTAGCCATGGTTTCTCCTTGCTATATTCGGCCATGGGGTTGAAGATGAGCAAAATTGGCTTTTAATTTTGTATTTTAATTCATTTTACCCCTAAATGACCAAAATGCCCTTACTACTAAACTTTCAAAAATTCCTTCCATGTCCTAATTTTGTCCATGAACTTCAAATTGGTCAAATTGCTATTTAAGACCTCCTAATTAATATTTCAAAGCAATTTCATACTAAAAACTTCTAGAATGCAAGTTTTGCAAATTATTCGATTTAGTCCCTAACTTCAAATTAAGCACTTTATGCATAAAATTTCTTCACGAAATTTTCACACAATCATGCAATCATATCATAAACCTCAAAATAATTATAAAATAATTATTTCTATCTCGGATTTGTGGTCACGAAACCACTATTCCGATTAGGCCCTAATTCGGGATATTACAATTTACCTATAAGGGAAACACGGCCGTATGGCAAGCCATATGAGATTCAACCTATCCTAGGGTTCCAGAGGTACATGGCCGTGTGACGGGCCATGTGGTCCACCTGTGTGGCCCTTATCCTAGGCACGGTTTGTTCCGATTTGCTTGTAAAAGAACACACACACTACAGGAAAATAGACTTTTAGCGGCGCTTTTTTTAGCCTTTAGCGGCGCTTTCTACAACGCCGCAAAAAACGCCGCTAAAAGTCAAGGCTTTTAGCGGCGTTTGTGGGAAAAGCGCCGCTAAAAGTCACGTCTTTTAGCGGCACTTTTTCTACAAACGCCGCTAATTTTGGCAGATTTGCAATATTTTTTTTCACCAATATCCAGCCCTTCCTGCATTAAAATCCAACCAAATATAACAAATATAATATAAAATGTAGCCAAAAACAGCAAATTTAGCATAAAAAATACAACCAAAAACATTAATTCTAAATGATACTTCAAATTTAACTAAAGATATATGATATAATTAATAAATAAAGTATAATTTAAAATATTTTTACAATAATGTTAAACGTGACAAAACTTAGAAACATTCTTACAATAAGAAAACTAATGTCTAAGACGGCGACTTTTGCGATTGCTGAAACATATGCATCATCTGCTAAAAAAGTCAGAAGTGGAGGTCATCGTATTTTTTGCTCTGCTCGCTACCATCGCTCGTGCCTCGCGCTCTCTCTTTGCGCCGCCATTGCCTCCCCTCTCTCTTTGCCTCCGCTCTAAGTTGTTACTGGAGTTCTTCATATTTTCGTTGAACCTCGATAATTTGCTCAACCGTGTTCGCTTGCATCTGAGCTATCTGGTCTCTTAACCTCCGAACTTCAGCTTGAGCTTGACTTTCGGAAGGCATGTATTGCTGGGAGCCGAATCCAAAATATTGGGTCGGGGTAACACCAGATCCTTGAAATCGAACCCGATCGTACCTTTCTGGACCCAAAACTTCAGTGATAATTCTGTTATCAATGTTCTCAAGATTAACAGAACTATCACTCGAAGCAATCGCTTCATATTCCGCCTTCTTCTCCTTTAGTTTCTCCTAAAAAATCAATTAAAGAGTTAGAAACGAAATATATAATAAAAAGGAATGCAACATAACTTAACATTATTTAAAACTACTAATGATGAATTGAATTAAACAATTATAATTAAAGGTTATAAATATTTAGAATAAATCAAATATTATTAAGTGAATATACCATAATTTCTCCAGCTTCGGATGTCATAGGAGATCCATCTTTCTTCCTATGCGTAATTTCAAAAAGCTGAAGGCGTCCAACTTTTTGTCCAGATTTGACTTTCTACAATATAGTAGTAAGAATATTATTTAATAATAGAAAGTTATTAATATTTGAAAGAATTAATAAATTCATAATACCTCGGCCTCAACTACAGAAGCAAAACTTCTCGACCCTGTCGTGTGCGTGAATTTTTGTTTTTGCCTGCTGCTTGTTCCAACTCGCTCACGGTCCTACATAATAAAATTATTATTACGTATATAATAAACACTATATATAAGAGTTTGGAAATACGCAATAACTCTCCTTTCTTTGAATTCCAAAATCTAACCGCATCTTCCCATTGATACCTTAACATTCCCGGCGGAACATTTCTCAGTTTTTCCTCGAGGCTTATGTCTTTCTTAAAATATTGTTTCTTTAAAGTGCTTTTATTGTCTCTCCATCTTTTACCTAATGCCTTCTTGATATAATCATCAGAGACTTCTAAAGCAAATCTCTCCTAAAAAGACATAAGTTTAGAATGTAAATATAAATGAAACTTAAACCAAAGTATTATAAATTGCATTCACATTTTGTTACCTTAATATTAGCGAGAGCCTAATTTTTGTTGCTATCAGGCATGTGATGCCATGATTCGTAGTTGATGGGCAACGTATTTGCATTTCGTGCTAAAATGCCCAAATAGCCTGCTAAAAGTCGAGCTTCAGATCTAACAAGCTGACCATGAGTATTTCTACTTACTTTAACACGCTCGACAGGATCTAAGTCGTATAAATCTCTAAGTAGCGTACGTCCTCGAACTCTGCGCATCCCACCACTTTTAGCTGAAAAATGATATACTATTATTATATTAAAATTGACAAATAATTCAATAATAAAAGTCAACACATGTAAAATGAACATAACATTACTTTGAAATTCTTCAGGCTCATCAAGTGTCTCCGGCACATTCGAAGATCCAACAACTGTCTGCTGTTCACTATTTCTTTCTTCCGAATTTGGAGTATTCTGGACAATACTTAAATCTCGTACTCTTCTTCTGCGTATTTTTCCTACAATACACATAAAATAGTTATAGTTTTAGTAACAAATTACAACAATAGTAGTACATATAAAATAGTTAAATTATATAACATGACAAAGATTAAAATTATAATATTACATATAATTAAAAAATTGTAAAATCTTACTACATCATTATTCGTAAATATCTTCATCCACATCATGTCGAACCCATTGATGTTGTGTATTAGTACTAGGGATATTTTCATCTAAGTTTTGTTCTGGAAAAGGTAATGTTTCTGATCTTTCGACGATGTCATCTCTACTTCCATTACCCATTTCAAACAAGTCTCTAGGGGTGTTCCGGAGTACAACATACCAACCCTCATCAGTTGGATCTTTCGAATAAAAAACTTGTTTCACTTGAGAGGAAAATACATATGGCTCGTCCTACAATTGTTGTCTAGTATGAATCAAGCGAGAGAAATTCAACATTGTAAAACCAAATTGATCTTCTTTAATTCCTCGAACAGTATTAACATCAGCCCAATCACACCGAAATAAGACAATTTTTCATCTGCCATAGTAATCCAACTCAATAATGTCGGTAAGAAGTCCGTAATACTCCACATTACCCTCAACCGGATTACTGTCCCTAGCACTAGCATAACTTGTAATTGAAGAATTAACAACAACTCCACAATTTTGAGTTCTCCTCATTCTCTCACGATACTTTGTATGAAATCTGTATCCATTGATGAGGAAGGCACTATATCTTTTTATTATTCTGTTCGGACCTTGGGAAAGCCATTTAACTTCGTCATTGACGTCCTTTCCACACCAAACCTATTGAATCGAAAGTAAATTGAATAATTAACTAAATTTCGGGATTATATGTAACTTATTAACTTTAGTTACATACCGTTTGACTTAACCATTCATGAAAAGATTCTATGAATAACTTATTAATCTCTCGATGTTGCAATCTTCGAGAGCATGCACGAGATCTCAAAATTTGTTTGTACTCACTATGTTAAAAACAAGTGTAATTGGTTAAAAGATAAACAAATCAAAATGAAAAATATGTGAGGAAATTTTAGAACTTACTTGCGTAACGGTTCAACTAAATCGTGGTGAAAAAGTACATATCGATGTGCTTGTATCCATGATATATCATCTAATTCTGCAATTTCAACTTTGCCGATTGGTTCTCCATAACTTTGGAATAAATAAGTTTCGGCCAAGTTATGATCATTGAGCCCAGCATTTCTATTTGGTCTATTCAATCGTGTTTCAACATCTTTTAAATATCTAGAACAGAATGTCATGCACTTCTCTGCCAAGTAGCCTTCAGCAATTGATCCTTCTAGATAACGCTTATTGCGACAATAAGATTTCAATTTGCTTAGGAACCTAAACACGATATACAATATTTATCAAAAGTTGTAACTAAATGTATAGACGCGAATAAATAAATACTTGACAAATAAATTAGCACCTTTCTATTGGATACATCCATCGATAAAAAACTGGTCCACCAAGTATTGCTTCGTGAGGGAGATGGATTACCAAGTGCACCATAATAGTGAAGAAGGAAGGTGGAAAGATCTTCTCCAAATTGCATAAAGTCAAAGCAGCTCGATCCTGTACTTTCATAAGTTATTCAACATCCAAAACTTTGCCACAAATAGCTTTCATTATATTGGATAGTTCAATTATACAGGACGTCACATTTTTTGACATGCAAAGACAAGTAAAGCAACTGGGAGTAAATCTTGCATCAAGATGTGGTAATCATGTGATTTTAATGAATATAATCTTCGATCTTTAAGACTCACACATCGAGTTATATTTGACGCATACGCATCTGGGACCTTTATATCCTCCAACACCATACAAAACACCTCTTTCTCTTCCTTTGACATTGAAAAAATAGAAAGCGGCAACCGATATTTCCCATTCGGAAGTACTTGAGGATGAAGATCACGCTGAATTCTCATGTCAACTAAATCAAGTCGACTCTGAAGATTGTCTTTTGATTTTCCATCAACATTCAAAATTGTCCCAATTATGTTCTCGCAGACATTCTTCTCACTATGCATGACATCAAGATTGTGGCGTAAAATATTATGCTCCCAATAAGGCAACTCAAAAAAAATACTTCTTTTTTTCCATAAGTCTGCCTCATTAGGATCATCCTCTTCGTCAGATTCATCATCGGATTCATCCCTCAATATTCTCTTTGATTTCGTGTTAAGTGGTTGATTCATCTTCCCATAACTGAAGTTGATATCTTTTAACATAAACAAGATTTCAGATCCAACGGTCTGCTGATGAGCCCCTCTGTACTCTTCAGTACTGTCAAATAGAGTCCTCTGAAATCTAAATTTATGATTTCCATCTAACCACTGACGATGGCCCATGTAAGAGAACTTCTTCCCATTGTACAACCACTTCGAACAAGTTTGCGCAGCACAACAAGGACAAGCATAACGTCCTTTAGTACTCCAACCCGATAAATTAGCATAAGCCGGGAAATCATTAATTGTCCACAATAAAGCTGCACGTAAATAAAAGTTCTCTTTTCTTAATACATCATATGTCTTAACACCCGACCATAATTATTTTAACTCTTCAATAAGTGGCTGCAAATAGATGTCAATATCATTTCCGAGGCCTTTCTCTCCAGGAATAATCATTGATAAAATAAACGAAGATTGCTTCATGCAAATCCATGGAGGCAAATTGTAAGGAATAAGCACCACAGGTCAAGTACTGTACGAAGTACTCATGATTTTAAATGGATTAAAGCCGTCAGCTGCTAGCCCAAGCCTCACATTTCGAGGATCGCTTGCAAAGCTTGAAAATTTCAAGTCAAATGATTTCCAAGCTAAAGAATTCGCAGGATGTCTTAATAATCCATCATCGGTCCGTTGATCATTATGCCACCTCATAGATTCAGTCGTATTTGACGACATGAAAAGCCTTTGAAGTCTTGGTATTAGGGGAAAGTATCCCAAAACCTTGACTGGCTTCTTTCTTAACTGTGCCCCACCTTCATTCGCATTCACATCTTCTGTATTTTCATTCATCCAACGAGACTTGCCGCAAACATTACAACACTGTTGGTTCTTCTGATCACTCCAGTACAACATGCAGTCATTTAGGCAACTATGAATTTTATCGTACCCAAGGCCCAAATCTTTTATTAGTCTCTTCATATCTTGACAAAATTGGGGGATTTTTGCAAAAGGAAACATCTCTCTCAGAAACTCTAGCAGCATTGTAAAAGAATTTCTAGTCCACCCTCCCAAACATTTTAAGTGAAATAAACGAATGCAGAAGGACAATTTCGAATATTTTGATCCCTCGTAAAGTTCTTCGTTCATTTCATTAAGTAAATTGTAAAACTTCACCGCTTCTTCATTTGGCTCCTCATAAGGTGCACTTGTTCCCGTTTCGCCAAAAACATTTCCACCAATATTACAATCATCGGATGCAATAAAGTCAGGTGGAAACGATTGCTCACCATGACTGTGCATATTAAATGCATCCCACAACATACCTTCCATGTCATCTTGTCTAACATACTGATGGTAATCAGTATCAGGATAAGTCGGATTAATCGTTGAAGAAGTTCCACTAGATGTACACTCTCCATGGAAAATCCATTTTTTATACCCCCGAATAAAGCCATCAACAATTAGATGTTCGTAGACAACTTCACGAGTATGTCAATTGATGTTGCCACACTTCTTACACGGGCAAAGAATCATATTCTCTTGGCTTGCATTTTGAAATGCAAAATTCAGAAAAGTTTGTACTCCATTTCGATAGGCGTTGCTTACGTACTCCATTTCGATAGGCGTTGCTTACCCTTGACAATTTCATCCAACTCCTATCCATTTCGTAGTTCTTGAATTCTAAAGTTGACAATAAATTACACAGGTAAGTTTTTTATTATGTAAGTCTTGATATGATATATTTTTATGTTTTATGTAAGTTATGTAGATTATGTAAGTTATGAAATTTGAACTTTAAACTATATGCTTTTAAGGAAATTATTAGATTACACTACATGTATTAGTTAAGTTATGTAAGTTGTTATGTACGTTATGTGAGTTATGTAAATTATGTAAGTTATGTGAGTTATGTAAGTTGTTATGTAAATTATGTAAGTTATATGAGTTATGTAAGTTATGTAATTTATTTAAGTAATGATCAATATTAATACTATTTTGATAAAAATTAGTTATAACTTTTAAAGACATTTAAAATTATTAAATATTAAAATCAAACATTATTAATATAAAAAATAGTAATTTGAATATAGTAATTTTTTAAGATTCATCATACGTGGCGTTGTTACACCTAGGGAGGATCCATTATATCTTACAACTCGATATAAGGCAACCCGTCAGGTTTCCAGCCTATATACTTTGAATCTTTAAAATATTTAAAAAAAGGTTGGAGAGAAAGTCAGCTATTGTTGTAATTTTAATGGACAAGCAAGCTACATGGTAATAAATATTCAATAGTAAATGAGCTCGATAGAACTTTTTTCAAGTCTTTTTGAATTTTTAAGATTCATCATACGTGGCGTTGTTACACCTAGGGAGGATCCATTATATCTTCTGACTTGATATAAGGCAACCCGTCAGGTTTCCAGGCTATATACTTTGAATCTTTAAAATATTTAAAAAAAGGTTGGAGAGAAGGTCAGCTATTGTTGTAATTTTAATGGACAACCAAGCTACATGGTAATAAATATTCGATAGTAAATGAGCTCGATAGAACTTTTTTCAAGTCTTTTTGAATTTTTTAAGATTCATCATACGTGGCGTTGTTACACCTAGGGAGGATCCATTATATCTTACAGATCGATATAAGGCGACCCGTCAGGTTTCCAGCCTATATACTTTGAATCTTTAAAATATTTGAATATTATAATTATACTAAAATCTCTTACCATTTAAAACTTTGAATATAACTCAAGGGTTGGCTGTCTTGCTATGGAACCCATGGTTATCTAATTAGGTTGCAAACTTAGCATAAGGTTTGCTTGATTATCAGCATCAGTACATACCTTAATTTGATAATTTGATGCCAAACTGTTAGAAAAAAGGCACTCCAATGAGTTTTATATGTCTGCACTTGAACCACCTACAACACCAAGGAAACAGATGCGAAAGCCATTACTGATCCTATCTATAATTACAGTAGTAACTAAAGAATATCAAGGCAATAAAAGATTTAAATCTACAACGTATAAAGACATCAATTGCTAAGGCATTGACATATTGAAATGGTATAAAAGAACCTCAAAGGAGTATACAACGTATGGTGCAACTATTAAAAATATAAATATATATTAAACAAAATGACTTAATTGAAACAAATTATGATCATAGTTTTATTAACCATAAAATTTAGGAAAGTATGGTAAAAAAAAATTTTCTTTAATGTTTATGTAAATTTTTTTGAAACACTAAAATCTAAATAGTATTAAATGCTTGTTTGTAATAATAACATGTATAAGTTACAAAATAAATTTATATTAAATTATGAAAATTATGAAAGTTGGTTTATGTTAAAGTTACCCTTAAAGGAATGTTAGGACATTTAAATACAAATCAGACCTAATCTACAACATTATAAATTTAACCACTGAAACTTTGGATTATGAAATTAGTTACACTGCATCTAGTATTTTCATGAATTCAGTAAGAAGATTATTCCATCTTTTCTGGTATTGAACCGAATCTGACCTGGCCAACACTGTGTTGGTTATAGTATGAAGAAACTGAATCCTACTGAAGTACATCATGTTCTGATGCCGACATTGATGATGGTTCACTCCTTGCTCGTACTCTATTCTTTACTGTAAGCATTTTTGGCATTAGTGGCATGAAATGTTTGTTCCGTTGTTTCACCGAGTAAACAACTTTGCATTCTCATGCATGTTAATTGATTCAGGTTATGGCTGAGCAAGAAAAACCAAAAAATTGAAAATTGACTCGAACCGATATGAAATACAAGTTTAAGAATCGCAATTATTCAAAACCAAATAGTGTTCTATTTTTTTTACTTATATATAATTAATTTTAAATTTTTTATGATATGAAAACGAATATTTTATATTTAAAATGGTGAAAATATTTTAAAAATTCTTGACAAATTATTTTGTCAAATTCTTGACAAATTCTTGACAAATATACAAGTTGGTTTACGTTGTCGAAAAGCTTATTTGGCTTGAAAAGCAAGTTTGAAATGCAATACTAAACAAAGATTTAATATTATTTCGGTTTTGCTATCTCTAGCAACCAATCTAGACTGGCCTCTTCATTTGTTCTTTGGGGATTATACTAAAGAAATCAACTACCTAAAAGAAGTACTTGCTAAGGAGTTTGAGATCAAAGACCTAGGATCATTAAAATATTTCCAAGGTATGAAGGTTGCGCATTTAGAGGGATTTGATTATTATAATTAAGGAGGAAACAGTGGCAAACTTGTTTTCATTTTTCTCCCTTGAATTCTAGCAGTTTCATGTTTATGGAAAAGGAAAAATTACAGAGTTTTTCTCTTTGAAATTCTTCATCTCTCAATTCTATTTCATCTTTGCAATTCTACAGAAAGAAGCTTATAATAGAACTTAAAATTTTAAATGAAAAAAGACAGACAACTCACCTCTGAACCTTTACAGATCAGTATATTTTCGGGATGGGGATCTGCATCGAAGAAATCGGTCTTTAGTATATCAAGCAAAATGGGTGTAAACATACAGAGCACATAAAATAAAGCATACATTGTTTAACATCAAGATCAGTTGAAAATGCAGCAAAGACAACAAAGAAGCCGAAAGAAGAAAAATTAAGGCATACCCAGATCTTCCTTTCAGCAAAGATTTCTGGGGGTTTTTTTTCTCCCTCAGATCTAAAGCTTTGATATTTGCAGAGAGCAAGTTTGTGAGAGTGAGAGAAGCTTAGAATTAGATACAGAGGGGAGGAGTGGGAAATGCAGAGTGTGGGAAATTTAGGGTTTAGGGGCAATTTCGATTTAGGGGAGAAGGAAATTTTGATTTGGGGAAATTTAGGGGTTTCGGGTATGAAAAGGATGAAAAGGATGAAACAAAAACGGCGCCGTTTTGCTAAAGATAATCACTTCACTAAATCACACTTGGAACAACGTCGTTTCAATTAAACATTTAGTGGCGTTTTACAAAAGCATCGCTAATTCTTAGTTTTTTGTGGCGTTTTTTACGAAAGCGCCACTAATTCTCTATTTTTAGTGGCGTTTTTGTAAAAACGCCGCTAATGCCTCTGCACACAAATCATAAAACGACTTCGTTTTGCCTGATTTGAAATTTTTTTGCGGCTTTTTTTACAAAAACGCCACTAATGCATTTAAATTTTAATAGTTTAATTGTTTCTTAAATTCCTTTTAAACTAATTTTGTTTACTTTCAAACAATATGTCTAATTTGAAAAATTTTAAATTATATTGAATAATTATTATTTAAATATTTAATATTTAAATTTTAGGTAAATAATTTCTAATAATTATTTAAAACATGAAATGAATTCAAATAAAATATATATATATATATATATATTCAAAACCATTTATGATAAAAATGAACTTGACAACCTTGAGAAAAAATGAAAATTTTTAGAACATTGGGTTTTTATTAAAAATATTTTTAACTAGGTGTGACCAATACTTATAAAATTACATTTCATAAAATAAAATTTTAAAAAAATTCTTTTAAGAGATCATTATTATCTGCATCTTAAAATTAAAGTAAGACGAGTTTAATTTCGAGAGTCCATTACATGCAAAGAAAGTTATAGCATCTTGTAATTCTCGGAAATTGATACATTATTAAACACATATTATTTTTTAGATTTTGAAATTATAAATTCGTTTTCAATATTTAATCATGAAGCTATAAATTTTAAAGTGCTCACGAATTTTATAATTAGAATTTAATTTAAAAAATGAAAATACTAATTTTATTTTATTTCATTTTTAAAATTGATTCAAGTTTAAGAATTTCATGTTAACATTTCGTACTCAATAATTTTATGAACCACCTCATCAAATTTCATATAATACTAAATCCATGCGTAATTATCTGGGAATATAAACATATACATCGTAAATACATGTATAAACATGAGATCAAGTATTTAATTAAACCACACTCCGAGCACTTCAAAACCTAGATTCAACCAGAACATCATTTAATTAATTAACCCTTAAACCCTAACACTAACCCTTATAACCTTAAACATTAAGACCCTAAACCCTAAATACTTTAAAACAGTACCAAACCCCAAACAACAAACTAATTTAAAACACTATACCCCAAACCCAAGATAACAAACCCGGCCCATACCATAAACTTAATATATATACTATACCATTGAACCGGCCTAAACCATAAACTTAAAATATATTCTACCATTGAACCCTAAACCATAGGCTTTAAACCTTAAATATTAAACCCTAAACCTAAAAATAAATTTAATCAATATTAAGTACTGCTTCCACAATTTATTATAAACATAAGCTTTTACATTAATATCTATATATATACACATCAACATCCATATGATTTTTTGGGGGGGTTTAGGGTTTTGGAGTTTATGGATTAGTGTTTATGGTTTATGTTTTAAAATTTAGGGTTTAGGGTTTAATGTTTAAGATTTAAGGGTTTACAGAAAGCCATACAACATCGATTTTAACAGCTTGGTAACTTAAATAAAAATTTCTAAATAGTTTAGTTATCAATTTGTAACTTTTCATAATTAAGTAACAAAAATGAAACTTTCTCATAGCTAAGTGATGAATAGTGTAGTTTATATTTTTTTTATAAAGTTAGCTTTAAATACGAAAATAATTAAATCGAATTCAAAATAAAAATAAGAAAATAATATGAAAATTAAATCAGATCAAATCAAAACGAGTGTCGGTAACCCCTACTAAAAAATGCCTGCTCAACTTTTTGCGGCGTTTGGACCAAAAACGCCGCTATTGATCGGTTTTTAGTGGCGTTTGGCCAAAAACGCCGCTATTGATCAGTTTTTAGTCCAAAACGCCACAATTGATCAGTTTTTAGTGGCGTTTGGGATAAAAACGCCGCAATTGATCAGTTTTTAGTGGCGTTTGGGATTAAAACGCCGCTATTGATCAGCTTTTAGTGGCGTTTGGCGAAAAACGCCGCTATTGACCAGTTTTTAGTGGCGTTTTGGCCAAAAACGCCACTATAGTTTAGTTTTTAGTGGCGTTTCGGACAAACGCCGCTAATGTTTATTATTTGCGGCGTTTTTTGTTGAAACGCCACTAAAAGCGCCGTTAAAGCCATATTTCCCTGTAGTGACAGCTTTTACTAAAAGTTTGAACAACGTCTCTTACGATCAAATCTGATCCGTTGCACCTAAAACAAGTCCTTCAAATGGTATTTATATACTATTTAACGTTGGGTATCAAGATTCAATCAAGATTAATGGAAGATTTCAGGAAGAATTGCAAAAGATCATAATCAAATTAAAAGATTAACGTGGTTCGATGTTATCATGGAATTTATGAGTTCTACAAATTGAAGCGAATGTACTTACCAAACCTTTGATGAAAAGAAACGTATGCTATCAATGGTGAAATTGACAACCGATAGGAAAACCAAGTCGAATAGGGATTGATTTGATTTTGTAAGCAAAATACTCAACAGCAAAAAGGATGTAAAATTTTATGTAAAAAAGAGAAAAGAAAAGAAATAAGAGAAGAAATAAAAAAGATGGAGAGAAATCTTGTTAGGATTTGAAAAGGGGAAAATCTAATTCAATTGGGAAAAGAAAGGTTAAATAGTTTAGGGTTTGGAAACCCTAGGGTGCAAGGGTAATTATATCAAATTTTTGGGTCGAATATAAAAATAAAATGGATTTGGGGATGGAGTGGCTCAAACCTAGATCACTAAGAGGAAGAGATAATGATTAACCATTAGGTTGCTATCCATTTCTTATTAGTTTTTATTCCCAACAATATATATTTTAATGTGGTTTTTATCATGATTTGCCGAAAAGAAAATAAGAGGAGTAGAGCTTGAACCTAAGATCTCTAGGAAGGCACTAACTAGTTAACCTCCAAGCTAATTCAATTTCTTAATTAATTATTTCAATTAACCCTTTAAATTTTGAGGCGTGATATTTTTAAACTCCACCATGAGAGTTAGGGAGTTAGCAAGTGTCCTATAAATGTATAGTGAAATATAAAAAAAAAAATTTAAAAATAGATGCATGAAATTTTTTTTAATGATAGTTGTGGAATAAAAAAAAAACATTGCTAATCTACCAATTACTAATCCATTATTTATTGATATAATAATCTCTGATGTATGATTGAAACAATAACTAGAGCTCTCAAATATCTTAGATGACATGTGTTCAAACATTATAATCCTTTTAAAACATTTAATTTTATATTAGAAACAATTTAGGACTTATTATTTCCTTTTTATACTCTCTAATATCTATCTATCAAAATATAAAGTCTAAATTAACTAGTAAATGTGGTTAATCAAAATATCCTTTTAAAACATTTAAATTTAAATTACATACTAAACTCTTTGAAGCAACTTAGGACTTATTCTTTCCTCTCTTTTTATCCTATCCAATTGCAATATAAATATATTTTCATAATTAAATTCATATAATTTATTTATAATATAATATAATTAGTTTTTAGCTCATGTGATAGTGTGTTTAATTTAAAATATATTTAATAACTTTAAATTTTTTAAATGAAGCTTTAAAAATTCTTAAAACAAATTTCAAATTTTTACCTAAATGAAGTTTTAAATGGAATATTTATTTAAATACAATACAATAGAAAATATATTTAATATGTATATACATTTATTTAACAAATAGTAGCATGTTTTTAACCTATTTTAAACACTTTTAAAGCATTTATGTAAAGTTTTATCAAATTTTAAAAATATAAAGTTGTTTTAAAATATTCTTGTTAAACCATTTTATAATATTTTAACTTTTAAAAAAAATTTATATTAATATTTTTAATTTAATTTAATATTAAAATTTTAAGCATATTTATTTAAAAATATTATACATGATTTTATTATATGTATGGAATCTATAATATTGATTAAAAGTAACATATATTTTTAAAAAATAATGATAAAAAAATTATGAATTGATGGTATTAGTTTAGCTGAAAAAGTAATATATATATATATATATATATTCAATCAAAACAATTGTAAAATTCACTTGGGAAAATTATTGTTACTCACTTCATGTTTTGTAATAATAAAATTGTTTCTCTATTTAGATTATCGTGTTGGCCTTCTACATCTTTCGATTAAATTAAATTTGGTTTACTTGAGTGTAATATATTTGACAAAACAGAAGTATAAGTCAACTTGGATACTAAATCTCTCAAACGACTTCCTTGAGGTGGTTTAATTAGCATAGAAATCTTATTATATCTTGATGATTAAAGAACTAATTTTTAGATATAAATATCATATTTAATCAAGGAAGTTTTTTAAGGATCTATCCCGGAGTTTATCTTGCTATTATAATAGTCTATAAACAGGCTTCATTCTCCCTTGGTAAATCATGACAAAGAGTTGAAGTGTAGATTGGGCTTAAATAGATAAGTGATATGGACAATTACTAAATAAAATCATTCACTGGGCAAGACTCTGTAGACATAACACTATTGTATCTTAATTGCGTTAACAAATATCTTATATTAATTTTCTATTCTAACAATATTTGGAATGAAACTAATTTGGAAGTGTAAACCGAAAGACCTAAGAGTAAGCATGATGTAATTAGCCATTCTGATTTAAATTTGCATAAAGTAGTGATTCCTTTACACCATCGCGTAGGTAACCTCCCTTTTTACTTTTGCTTGTACACTTCAACCACCTCTACTGTTGGAAAGTGTATACAATACTTCCACCCTATAAATAAAAAATGACTAGAAAAAACAATAATAATTGAGTTTGGCATGAATAATAATTGAGCTAAATTATTATCATTTTCTGTACCGAGAAGGTGTAAGCCTCTGAGTATTTCTTTTCCCAAATTTGAAAAATAAAGGGTAAAATTATACCATAAGTCTTTATATTCTTCATAAATTTGGCATTTAGTCTTTATATTTTTATTTTTAAAAATTTAGTCTTTTTAAATTTAGTTATTAACATTGTTTTTTTTTTAAATATGTTAATGCAACATTTTACAGTAAAAAAAAATATTCACTTGCTAGTTATATAATTAAAAAATAATTTTATAATAAATCTAGATTTGATAAAATAAATTTAGCATTATTAATAGTCATTTGATAAAATAAATTTAGCATTATTAATAGTCAGACTTAAATTTTAAAATATAAAAAATAAAAAAACTAAAATTTTAATAAAAAAATACAAAAAATATAGAAATTTATAACATATAATAAAATAAATGCTTCAAATATAAACTTTTGATCGCTGAGAAAAGGAAATAAGGTGCCATAAAAATGGTAATGAAGAGTCATGTAAAGATGTTCATCATCCAGGCTAATATATAGCATTATTATCAATCCAAATTTATTCAAGTTAACATCAAATTTTAATTTAATGTACAGTATGAATATCACTTTAATTTTTTTCCAAATTCACACACATATATATATATAAATTAGTTTTTTTTACCTACACGATACACAAGTTTACCATGTATATAAATTATTTAGAATATAATATATTTGTAATATTTTAAATATTATGAAAAAAATTAAGATATAAATAGTATTAAAAACATTTTTTAAAAATATTATATTAATGTATTAAAATATATTTTAAAATTTATACCGTTTGAAAAATAACATGTTTAGAAGTTAAATCATAAAATTAAATAATAATCACTGTAGAATTAATTTATGTTATTTATTCCACACTTTTTTATAATTTAATATAAATGAATCATTACATTACAGTCTTGTATGTGAATAATTAGAAATATTAATAAATAATAATTATACTACAATAAATTTGTGTATTAAAAAATAAACTAAAGTAAGGAAGTTGTAGAAATTAAAACCAAAATCATAAGGTATAAGTTAAATCAAATAAATTTGCGTGTTGAATAATATATATGTACAACATTTTCCTATCAAATCATCCTATTTTCCACTCGTTGCATGGAGTAAATAATTTACTTGAGCTGCTCCAACATTGAAGTGACTTAGATCAGCAAACGTAGCCTCGGTTCCTAACGTCAAATGTTCATACAGTTTAGACATAAAAGGGAAGGGTATCAAAATAAGAAAAAGATATAAAGTAAAAGCTGGAAGCACTCACCTGTAATTCAAAGTACTACTCCTCCAAGTGATATCCATTCGTCCTTACCGCGTCTTTTGAAGTAATCCACTATATACAACGGATTAAACGCATGTAATCCACTATATCCTCTTGCTGACCAAATTGGTCTGTTTCCACCGCGGCCCACGCAGAATCGGGCACAGTCTCCACTAGGTAAGTGCTCCCACCCCTCCTCAGCCCCTCTTTAGCTAGTATATGGGCAACTACCATCAATCTCAAGTATAACTCATCCTTCTTCAGCCATTTTTTGCCTACATAAATACACGTATTGACGGAAAAATGATTGAATAATATTCAAACGCTATGGTGGAAATTTCTATGGTAATTTTGGTCATTCTATTCTACGTTCAATGATTTGAAACTGACAAAGTGGATTATTCATTTGCCCCAATCATATATGCCTGTAGTTTACCTTGCTAAGTGGTATTGGTTTGTACAACCTCTTCACATATGGTTAGGGTGTATTACGTGCATTTATTCTGTTGTATATAGTGGATTACTTCAAAAGACACGGTAAGGACGGGTGGATATCACTTGAAGGGTGGATATCACTTCCCATATGTTACAAAATATAAAAGATCATGTAACATATGGGTGTCATAAATGTGTTGTGCTTAACAATTGCGTGTGTAGCAGCATTGCAATTTTAATTTACCCGAAGCAAAAGATATATTTTATTGACAAAGCTACCACACTATACTTACATATATATTATGTGTAAACTCACTCAGCATTTCATCAAGTCCTCTAAATCTCGTATGCCATTCCAACCCTTAGAAGTCTGGTTTGTGGTATCATCATCACTTTCTCCCCTTGCCTGAAGTTTCTCCTTAGAAAATTATAGCCATAATCCACAATCATCCTCTTTGTGTAGGAAGAATCGGGTTTAGCCATCACTTCAGCTTCTCCTAGGAGATAAATAATTCCTTCATCCTTTGCTTTCTGAACAAAATGAATCTCTTCTTCAGCTTCCAGTATGGGTGGTGCTGCTGATACAATTCCACTCGACGAGTTATTTGATTTGGCCGCATTGAATGACTGGATGGAGGCTGAGGAACGATGAGATTGGTTGAGCTGGTTCAGTGTTTCCTCCACAAAAACAGCCCTTCGACTACTTCCTTTGTCTTTTCCTTGATTTACTAGAATATTGGAGCTCTGGGGCGGGTTCTCTACAGCAGCAGCCTCTCCTTCAGCTATGAAATATTCATGACGAATGAATTCTTTCAACTTCTCAACCAGTTGTTGCTCAAACTCTACAGGTGTTCCCATGAAATCCTTATAACCATATCTTACAACACAACGGAACATTCGATACTCTCTTGGTTCGACATGTCTGAAGAGAAAACGCTCTTCTGGTGTTACCTTGCTGATTGGAAGTTTCTTAATGGACACAAAGACTAGAACTGAATGGATGGAAGGAATGTTGGAAATGAAATGAGGGAATATGGGAGGTATGCCTTGAACCAACTCTGAGTACAAAAGACCAATTCCTGGTACCCGGTTTATCCTTGGATCTTCCACCAGTTGCTTAATGTTTTCCTTTGAAACCTTATTGTTGAGCTCAAATTCATATATTTTTTTGTGCACGTAGTGCCATATTCCCATGATTGTCATTAGGATAAGTGAGAAGACCAGTGGAAGGTAGCCACCTTCAACGAATTTATACAAGACTGATGAGAGATATATGGTCTCTATAGTGCCGAAGAACACACAGAAAAGAGCAATCCATAATATGTTTGTCTTCCATATAACAAGCATGATAAGAGTAACCATACATGTTGTGATCACCATTACAGCTACAATAGCAATTCCTGTAAACTCAAGAGAAATGAAGTGTTATCCTTGATATTAATTTCCTTTAACTATAATTCATATACACAAATAAACTTTAGAATAAAATTTTTAAGTTTTGCATTTCAAATTTGTTGAAATTTGGGTTACGAGCTTAATTACCATATGCGTAACCGATATTTTTTGTGGTTTTGAACCCAACAGTGACTGCAACACAAGCAATCATAAGCATGTAGTTGATTTCTGGTATATAAACCTGCCCCTCATACTTAGTGGAGGTGTGGACCACCTTAACACTTGGAAAGCATCCCAGTGTTAACGACTGAGAGATAATTGAAAATGCTCCTGATATCATAGCTTGGCTTGCAATAATGGAAGCAGCTACAGCTACCACAAATGTTGGCCAATAGATTGGATCTACATAATATCCAAATAAATTACATTATTCATCACAAAACTTATTTTCGAAGCATCCCTTTTCATACTCGTCTTAACAAAAGATGTTTTTACCTGGAATAGATTTGTAGAAAGTGTCCCCAACGTGTTCAGGGTGTTTTGTGAGGTAGGCAGCTTGGCCACTGTATACAGTAAGTAAAGCAGGCAAGGTAATAGTGGAGAAACTAATCTGCAGATCCATGCACAAACAAATGTTGAATAATATATATGTACAATAGTTTCCTATTAAACCATTCTATTTTCCACAGGTTATGTGAAGTAAATAACTTACTTGAACTGCTTGAACATTGAAGTGACCCAGATTAGCAAACATAGCTTCAGTTCCTATTGTCAAATGTCCATACAATTTAGACATAAAAAGAAAGGGTATCAAAATGACAAAAAGAAATGAGGTAAAAGCTGGAAGCACTCACCTGTAATGCAAAGTACTACTCCTCCAAGTGATATCCACCCGTCCTTACCGCGTCTTTTGAAGTAATCCACTATATACAATGGATTAAACGCACGTAATACACCCCAACCATATGTGAAAAGGTTGTACAAACCAATGCCACTTAGAAAGGTAAACCACAGGCATATGATTGGGGCAAATGAATATCCCACTTTGTCAGTTCCAAATCGTTGAACGCAGAACAGGATGACCAGAATTACCACAGAAATTCCCACCACAGCGTCTGAATATTATTCAATCATTTTATGTCAATACGTGTATTTATGCAAGCAAAAAATGGCTGAAGATGTAAGAGTTATACCTTGCCCTAAGGAATCGATGCCACCAACCGCAGAAAGAACTGTGGAAAAGAAAGAATATTATATTAATGTAAATGAGTTATAAGTAAAAGGTTAACAAACTCACTATCTTGATTGAATCGATGGTAATGAAAAATTGTGAGTAGATGTGTAGGGAATACCTGAGATAGATGGGGTCAAAACCCCATCACCTATAACCATTGAAGTCGCAAGGATAGTGACCACGAAAATAGTAAGTTTGACTTTTAAACTGTTCTCCATCTTTCCTCTAATTTTATATGCTCGATTCAACTGGCTGAATGGAGTGTCCAACTGGTAGTTAGACAGCTCTCTATCCTCTGGTTGTTGATTCGGAAGTAAGCTCAGTTTCACATGTCGGCACAACAAAGAATACAGCGCAAATGTTCCACCTGATGAATCATATAAATTAATTATGGTAGATAGCGCTGACCGCGTAGCTAGGTAGGATTAACTCTATTTAATTTTACCTTCACCGTTGTTATTGGCTCTCAAGACGAGGAATGCATACTTGAAAAAAGGGATTAGAACTATGGAGTAGATGATGAGAGAAAGAACCGCAATAAGGTTATCTTGGTGACCAATACCGTCAGTGAAAGTATTGGCGTATACATAAAGTGGAGATGTTCCAATATCTCCGTATATCACTCCAATAGACTGAAATGCTAAACTCAACGTCCTCATCCAATCCACCTGTACAAAATTACATAAAGTAAACAAAAGTTTGTAGGTTTAGGCAATAAATAAATGCGTTTAGTCCGGAGCGACAACCTTGGAATGGGGGGACTTGGTTGAAGAAAATGAAAGTCTGCCAGCCTCCAAATTGAGAGAATCCACACGGCGAAGCTTGGCCCACGAGAACTTTCGTTCTTTTAGTCGGTTTTTATCAGCTTCTGCTGCTGCCATCTCTATCTCCTCACCTTTGTCCACATTCTCGGCCATACCTGCTTTGTTCTCTTCCATAAGTTGCGATGACGGTGAGAAATGAAGTTGAGGGTTGGCATTTTATTTATAGGCATTAAGGTCAAACGATCTGGATTTATGATCTGATTTATGAGTGAATGGCATAATGCAACATGTGAACAGCATTAAATAAATTATTTTTATTTATTTTTAATAATTCACTTCTGTAAAAGAAATTATTTACAAATAGGAAAGTTCATTTAAAGAAAAAACTTAAATGGGGAATTTAATTTCTATTTATACCTTGATTTCCATCTTGGCATAGAAGTTAATTTGGAGTTTTTCTCTTTAGCATTTTCTTTTTTGGAATATTTTATTATTTTAACATTAAATAATTAAATAACAAATTATTTTGGTTAAAAAAAATAAAATACTATCTAATAATGCAATAAGATAATATAAAATAGGTTGGTACTATCTTTTGAATTTAAATAATGGAAACCAACGTATATCCATGTAAAAATTAATATAATTTTACGATTGATGTTTTACATCAACTGAATTTATTATAAACTATTTAAATATTACAACAATATAAATAACTTTCTTTTCAATAAAATAAATTCCATTCAAACTTTTATCTCAGAGAAAATTAGTAAAACTCAATAATATATTGCTGATGTATGCTAAGTCTAAAATAGAAGTATGATAAATTAATGTCACTATTTTCTTTTTTCCTTCTCTTTCCAAATAAATGTACAACGTTAGACATGTTATTTTGATAAATTAGTGTTGGAAGTGGTGATCCTACATATGTCCTACGTTGTACCAAGTAAGTGCTCCCGCCCCTCCTCACCCCTCTTTAGCTAGTATATAGGCTAACTACCATCTCAGGTATCATTCTTCCTTCTTCACCCATTTTTTGCCTGCATAAATACACGTATTGACGGAAAAATGGTTGAATGATATTCAAAGGTTGTGGTGTGAATTTTTGTAGTAATTCTGATCATCATGTTCTGCAATTCAACAATTGGGAACTGACAAATTGGGATATTCACTTGCCTTAATTATATGTCTGTGGTTTATCTTGCTAAGTGGTATTGGTTTGTATAACCTCTTCACATATGGTTGGGATGTATTACGTGCGTTTAATCCGTTGTATATAATAAATTACTTTAAAAGACGCGGTAAGAACTAGTGGATATCACTTGGAGAAGTAGTACTTTGCATTATCGGTGAGTGCTTTCAGCTTTTACTTTATATCTTTTTGTTATTTTGATACCCTTCCCTTTCATGTCTAAATTATATGGACATTTGATAATAGAAACCGAGGCTATATATTTGTTGATTTGGGTCACTTCAGTGTTCGAGCAGTTCAAGTAAATTATTTACTTCATGCAGCCAGTGGAAAATAGGATGGTTTGATAGGAAAATGTTGTACATATATATTATTCAACGTTTGTGTGTTTCTGCATGAACATCTTTACCTTTTTATGGCACCTTATTTCCTTTTCTCAGCGATCAAAAGTTTGCATTTGCAGCATTTTATTTTTTTCTTAATATATGTTATAAATTTCTATATTTTTGTAAATTTATTTTTATTTTTAGGATTTTAGTGTCTTTATATTTTAGATTTTAAAATTCAAGTCTAACTATTAACACTGTTAAAATTATTTTATCAAATTCAAATTTATTATAAAATCAATTTTTTAATTACATGATTAGCAAGTGCGTTTTTTTTTACTTTAAAATGTCGCATTAACAGATTTAACAAAAAAAAAAAAAGAAAACAGTGCTAATAACTAAATTTAAAATGACTAAATTTTTAAAAATAAAAATACAAAGGTTAAATGTTAAATTTATGAAGAATTTAAAGACTTATGGTATAATTTTACCCTTTATTTTTCAAATTTGGGAAAGAAATACTCAGAGGCTTACACCATCTCGATACAGAAAATGATAATAATTTAGTTCAATTGTTATTCACGCCAAACTCAATTATTATTGTTTTTTCTAGTCATTTTTTATTTATAGGGTGGAAGTATTGCATACACTTTCCAACAGTAGAAGTGTACAGGTGAGTGCTTCCAGCTTTTACTTTATATCTTATTGTTATTTTGATACCCTTCCCTTTTTATGTCTAAATTGTATGGACATTTCACAGTAATGATGCCTATTTTATCTAGCATATGCCAATAAATTTGAGAATGTGATCAAAGTCCAAGTGAAGATAGTAGTCTTAGCAGGCTTTACAATTAGTCACTGTCATCATCAAATTACAATTTACATATTATCTATGGATATGTGTGATTTATAATCGTTTTACAGTAAAATATTTACGGAAGATGTAACATGTAGTGGCCATTGCCTTGATGCTTTAGTTGAACTTATTAGGCTCGAAGCACGCAGTTTAGCAAGGAAGATTTGCTGTGGAGAGGATAGAAAGTTGTGCAAACATCATTCTTTTTTTTACAAATCACGGTCTATATTGTATGCACCAAAGAATAAAAAAGTTGGGGTTTAGTTTAACGTTAATTTTATCAAAGTAATTGTCTCAAGATATTTCAAACATCTCCATCCATTTCACTTTGTTCAACTAAATCTGGTTTCTGAGAATTCTAAAAATGCTGCACCAGATGTTCACTACTGATTTTAGCATTGGAAAATGAGGGTGATTGCTTTAAAACTGGAAGTTGGCACCAATTTAACTTGCATCTCAATGATTCACCTTGCGGTCAAAATTTAATACAAGAACAACAACACTAGCAGGAAACTTCAACAGGTCATTTGAGATTCTGCGGAATATAATATTTCAGAAATTTCTACATTACTTCTTGACCAACCAAAAAAATATTGTTTTCAAGAGAGCTCAACTATCCTTGTCCGCTTCTTTGATCGACTTTTTCCCGTTGCTTCACGGACAGCATCCTCTTTGACTGTGTTGGATTTTTCATGTTCCGTTGGACAAGATGTTTCCTTATCATCATTACCATCATCATCGCTTTCCTCATCACTGCTATCATCTGATTCCGTTTTCCTACTACTACTGTTGCCAGCTACCATAATTGGTGGCTGATTGCCAGCAATTGCAGATTCAGCAGCAGCCAGAGCTTGAGGTGTGTGAAGATCAGCTACACCTAACATCAAATCCTGTTTTACAATATGCAACCAAAACATATTAGCAAACTCATATACTATTCGATGAGCACAATTCAAGAGGTTCAATTTTAATGTTACCAATTCAATGACTTCAGAATCATTCCCATTGAGTACTTCAATATCATATGCTTGAGAATTATTCTACATTATGATAAACAATAACATAGGTTAGAAATTAAAAAGAGTGTTTACTGATGACAAATTTGACCAAAAATAAAAACCTTTGCATCAAGCTCCAGCCTTTTATTAGCTTCTGCCATGACTCCCAAGAAATCTTTCACTTTCGCCAAAACTGCAATACTCAAAAGAAGATTTCAGCACAAAGCAGAAGCTTCCATATTCTAATGCCCATGAAACACGTAATTATCTCTAAACAAGCTGGAGCTCTCATAATTCTGCCTACAATTCAAAGTTTTTTTTTTTTTTTTTAACATCCTCAAGTCTGAAACAATGATCATAATTCCATTCCCAAATCACATGCTATCAGTTTCAGATTCTTTAAAAGCTGTATATATGTTTAGCATAAATAATGGTACAAAATAACTACTTCAAAAAAGAAAGATGGAAGAAAGTTTACCTTGGCTTTTAGGAAAAGGAGTGAAGGGGGGTTTCTTGGAAGGATCAGGTTCATGAGTTTGAGACTCCGAGTCCTTTTTCTTACAAACAAGTAGAGCGGATTCTGTTGAACATGTAAAACCCTCAAACACACACACACACACACACACAGATAATAAAATTTCAATGGATAGAAAACAAAGTTAGCATAAATTTAGATAGGAGCTTAGCTACCTATGGGTGAAGAAGAGGATTTATTGTGTTCAAACCGTAGAAGATCTTTGCTTGAACTTCCCATCTGTATATTTAGTTGAGAAACAAGCGGTTCCTTGTTCCGTCGGCAGCCTATAGGGTTTATGTAAACTAGAGTTTGAGCTTTTGTTACTTTTTGTTCTGTTTTAACATGATTTGGGAAGTATGATGGGCTTTATCCACTTTTATTAAATGGACCAGCCCTTGTTTTTAATATTGAAAGCCTTTTTCAGGTTGGGCTTAAACTCCCTTATAATTTATGTAGTGTAATTTATGGTCCTTTTTTTTTTCTATTTTAATCAATAATCTGTTAATTTTTTTCAAATTCATCACTAAATTATCCAAATTTGTTTTTACTATTAAGTTTGAAACAACTAAATGATGTTATAAATTCAATTCTTATGAGAATGTTTATCCAACTATAAAAATTTTCTTATTTAGCCATCATGTCATTAAGTTGATAACAAAAGTTTGATGTGATAATTTTTTATTGGTCTAATAATAAATTTAGTCTTAATTTTAAAAATAAATAAATTTAACTCTCAATATTTACCAAATTTATCAATTGAATCCTAATTTTTGGCTTTTTTTCTCTCCCTCTACCTATTCTTTTATGCTCTTAGCCAATGTTATTCAATGCAAGAAATTTTAAAAGTTTCCAATCTCCTATACCAGAAAGATCATAAGTGGTAGATAATTTTTTTTTTAACACTTTAGACTAAACGATGTTTATCTTACACTAAAAAATTCAAAGATTTTTAGTTTCCGATGATAAAAGATCATAAATTATTGAAAAGTTTTATATATATAATTTTTTATGTTAAAATAGTGGTTCTCTAATGCTCAAAAACCATGGTGTTTGGTTCCATACCGGTCAGTTCATACCATTCCAATGTTAAACCGAAACAACCAACACCCATTTTTGTGCCAATAAAAATTCTAGTCTGTATCAGTTGCACTAGCTTCTTCCGATCTATTCTGATCATACTAGCTGAAACATGGTGCACCAGTTGATGCATAAATAATAAAAAATATATTTTTTTTAATTGTTTACTATTGTGTTTAAGATTTAATTGGGATGTGACCGATCAAAAAACTTTATCGAAATGTAAAAGTTTAATTTTTTTATGGACATACTTTCACATTTAATATATAATAATATGTAATGAAAAAAACCTGCTCACCCGATATAAAAGAAAAAAATCCACACGCCATTCAACTTCTTTTATAAATAGAGAGAAGTTAAATCCCTAAAATTTGATGATTGGTTTTTAATATTAATTTTGGATTTATTTAAATGATATTTTTTTTGAGTTTTGAGTCATTTATATAATTGATGAATATTTTATATTTAAAATTTATATAGTATCATCCATTTGATATTTGTAAATATATTTATATACATATATTAAATATTTAAAAAAATACTAATAAATTTGAAATGATACACCAAAACAAACTAGCACCGATACATACCAATTCCAATAGGAAAACAGTGCGCCCACTAGTGAGGTACTGGCTACCTTCTCAAAAACTCAAATATTACTATTATGAAAAATCATTAAAAAAACTAGTAAGAAATTATTATCAAATACTAGTAATGTATAGGACTAAGTTTATTTATTTCTTTAGAGTTCATATTAAACTAATACAACGTATAAGTTTGAATGGCAAAATTTGTTATTAGGTCAATAAAAAAAATTAGGTCAAATTTCTATTATCAACTTAACAGGATGGTAATTAAGAAAATTTAATTTCGAAAACTTTAGTGAGATCGAAAAATTTTTATAGTTAAGTGACCAAAACAAAAATATTTTCATAGTTAGGTGACCATTCATATAGTTTATAACAATCACATCGTCCAACCATTTCAGACTTGATGACATAATGACTAAAAAACCGAATTCGAATAATTTAGTGATCAAATTGAAAATTTTCATAATTTGGTTACGAAAATAAAAACACCAGAAAAATTCAGTGACTAATTAAGTAGTTTAGGTTGTAAAATATCATGGTGTTGATATGCCTGCAAAGGGCGAAAAAGCCCAAGAATTTGCATTTTATCCGTTGCTGAATGCATAAGAAAAGGCCGAATGTTGAATTTTACCATTTAAATGATTTGTTGCATTTACTGCAGGGAATCTGGCTAGAAACTTGACCAATATATTTGAACATTGTCAGCCCAGTGGAGACAGCTAATGCATAAAAAGTTCCAATACCTTACTTTCATCTTACTGATAAAGATGATGTTAAGCTATGAAGCCCTAGGCTTGGAGGCTGGAAAAGTTTCTATACATACTAATAGTTCATTAGAGTACAAGTATTATGAAAGAAAAATCTGCAACAATTAAAGCCAATGAACCGATTTGAAAACTATCTATTACTTTTTGTATTAGTACTTGGGAAGGAAGCATTCCTTGGGAAGATTATTTTGGAATCTTTGGTTATCTTGGCAATAATCATAAATCATGTGGTACTTCCTCACCCATTTGAACCATCTCTTCTGTACCCTGGTTAGAGTGCTAAAACTGCGTTTGTTCCACCAGTTGGCTGAGCTATCTGCCCTACAAAACCTTGGATTTCCTTTCCAAACACAGGCATCAATGGTGTAATTCTTGAATGAAGCTATGAAAGGACTCTTTGACCAATCAATTTTGTCTAATCCCCCGCGTGTCGCCCAGCTGTCCCCATTCCATAGGCTGGTTTTTATGCTCATTGGCTGCCACCTAGGATATGCCACTCCCTTGTCTGCATGGTTTCTATATAATCTAATAGGAATTGAATCTATCATAAACCTGAAATAAAGATGAACATAATATCATCGGTGATGATTGATGAAACAAAGTACAAAAATATGTGTTATCTTCTAAAGGACAACCAACTTACACAATTTGATGAAGATTCCATAGTATGGAATATGTATGGAAGTCCTCTGTTGGATCAAACCATAAATAAATCCTCTCTTCACGGTTGTCGAAACCATCAACGTAGATATTTGTTTGCACTATATATGGCTGGCCACTCACATTGCCAAGAAACTCAAAATCTATCTCATCTCGATTAGGTTGATCCGATGCCAACTGCAATGTCAAAGCAATTTAGTTTATCGAATTACACAATGAATTAGAAAAACTGAAATGAAGGGGAAATTGCTTACATAGTAGGCCAACACTGTCCCTGCTGAGTTCCCTGGCACTAGTTTAATTTGCATGTCTATTTGACCAAATAAGAACATTTGGGTTGATGCAAAACCAGATCCTGTATCAATTACAACAAATGTATAAGTATATGAAAACCAAAGAGAAAAAAAAAAATGAAAGAATAGGAAGTTGTCTCTTGTTGCCATCATACCAGATACTTGATCAAGTTTCAGGCTTCTTTCCCTGCCATTAGATGAAGTTTTTACATGATCAGGAGCCCACATCACGAAGAAGTCTTTGTTGAAATCTCCGGTGGAAACAACCGAAGCTACTGAAACTCGAAAGAGATTCAATATAAGAAGGCTGATAACTAAGGCCCTGCATTTCAAACAGTTATTCATGGCTCTATTGACCCAAGGCTACAATATGGAAAGATAGGTTGTTGCATTGTGTATATATATATATATTGCATGGGATTATACAACAAAAGTATAAACAGGGAGGCAATGTTTGGTGGAATATCTTTAGGAGGAAGCAAAGAGGAATGTGAGGCTATTAGAATGTTGCAAGATGAGTTAAGGGATTGTTGTTTAAATTTCTATTAGAATGTGCTGTGAGCAGTGTAAAAATTAACTTTTCTTTTTAGTGACTCAATAAATTACTTGTATACCAAGGTTTATCCATATTCTCTAAGACTACCAATTAACCTGTTTTTTTCCCCCCTATTGGTGAATCATTGGATATAAACAAGAGCATTGCGGTCATTTAGGTAAAAGTAGTAAGCTTTTGGAAAACCCTCAGGCCTTCTTAACAAGAACCTTTTCAGCTGTTTTTTCCTTAGCAGAAGAAAGTTTAGGAAGATAAAGAAACTGACAAAGAAATTTGCTTTCTTTCTCCTGGGTTTTTCTATTTCAAATAACTTTGTCTTTCAAGCTACCTTTTTTTTTTTTTTTTTAGCACACATGCAAAGACTTTTGACTTTTGAGTTTATTCCTTACCTCCTTTTGTTGGGTGTATATGGTTTAATATTCCTGTGGATTATCTTCAAAGCAAATTTAATCAAAGCAGAACATAAGAAAAATCATTAATATTACTACGAGCTGATTGATCCAGTAAGATTTTTTGTTATTGTTGTTAATATTGTCTTTGAGAAGATTTGGCATCATAAATTTCAAATGCTTTATTTGTTGGCTAACTCAACTGTTCCTTAAACCCGACTTCAAATGATGGCATGTTTACAATAAATCACCCAATTACCACACCCACTTTTCACATCTTCCAGGGCAGAAGAAGACCATGTACAAAATACCCTTCTTTTCAGCTGTCAAGTAGCAGATGAATTCCAATCAAGTAATTAAGGTGGCCATTACCGCCTCAGCCACCTCAAGGCGAGGTGACTTCAATCAGACGAGCGCTTTGTGTGCTTTTCAGGTGCCTTTTTTTGCAAAGCCGGGCGCAAAAAAAGCGCATTTCACTATAGAGCCATTCCACTATCTTTTCTTTTCTTTTTTTTAACTTTTAAAAGAAAAATATAATAAAATATAACAAATGACTTTTTTAATTAATTAATCACAAAATTTTATTATATAAAAACCTAGTTAACTCTTAAAACTTAAGAATTTTGGGGAGAAGAGGAAGGAAATTTAAGATTCTAATGCTGATATTTAATTTTGATATTATTGTGTTTTATTTTACAATACATTAAATAAATTATTAAATTTAAACTACAGAAGAAGGTTTTAAATTTATATATTGAATTATATTTGTTGAGTAATATTTTCTCTTGTTGTATTAACGGAAACACAGGGGATATTTATACACAATCTCTACTACTACTATTACAGCTTACAATAGGGTCCACTGTTTTGTCATGACCTTTAGGCCAAGGGTACTGACATTCTCTGTCCTTGGTGCTGACATTCTTTGGGCCTCCTTTGGCTTATTGGACGCTTGCTTGTAGAGCACTCGGTCCTTTCTAACTCTAGGACTGACTCTCCCGACAAACCTCACACCTGCCAATCACGAGGGGAGGTCCTCTTCGCAGACATGGCTCGCAACCTCGTCTCTGCGAGGTTTATGCGAGCTCCCTCTTGCAACCTTGTTTGTGCGAGGCTTACGCAAGCTCTCCCACGCAAGCTATCTTTGTGAACATCTTGCATTCCTGCGAGGTCCTCAGCTGACTATGCTTGTAGGCAAACATTCATCTTTAGGGTCGAAGGTCCAGATATATCGGTCATTTGTAGGGGCGTGCGAAATTCGGGTAAAATCGAAAAAATTCAGTTAACAGACCCAATTCGGTTAATTGGTCGGTTAACCGAATTAATTTGATCGAGAGTCGGTTAATAATTTTTTAAGTTTTCGATTAATAGTTAATTCGGTTCGAAACTGGTCGGTTAACTGAATTTTTTCAGTTTAACCGAAAAAATTAATAAATAAAATTATAATATATAAATAACCCACTATTTACTCAAACACAATCCAACATAAACCCAAATACCCAATCTAATATATATTAACCCAAGTACCCAACCCAACCCAATTATCCAACCTATCATAAAAATTACAAATAATTTAATAAATAAAAATAAAAATTTGAAAATAAAAATAAAAAACATATAATTTTATACAAATAATTCGGTTAATTCGGTTAATTCGGATAATTCGGGTAATTCGGTTAATTTTATACTTATTTTAACTAAAAATAAAAAAATATATAATTTTCGGTTAATTCGGTTAACCGACCGAATAAACCGAAAAATTTCGGTTCGGTTAATTTTTTTAAAAAAATTCTGGTTCAGTTAACGGTTAAAAATTTTGAAGAGTCGATTAATTTGATTAATATTAGTTCGAGTCAATTAACCAGTCGATTAACCAACTGAATACCCCTAATCATTTCGGCTATTGGTTCCTAACAATATTATAATTTATCTTTCTTTTACTAATTAATTAATACTTATTAACTATATGTATCACTTGCATATGTTTTTATATGCATATTACATTTACATTTAAATACTTACGATTGCTTTTTTTTTTTTTTTTTTTTTTTTTTTTTTTGCACTTTGCGCCTCAAGTTATATAGATGTTTTAGTTCCTGAAGCCTTTCACAACATTAATGTATATATAAAATTTTGATCTTAATTTAATTGTATATATTTACAAAAATAAATAAGTACATTATTTCTCATATTGTATTAATATAATTATTTGTGTGTGTAATATATTGACGTAAAATTGTACTAATTCAATAATGTTAGTGATTTCTGAAAATTAAATCAAATAAAAAATTGAACAAAAGTAAAGTTCACATATGATATTGCACATTGAATCAATGTATGTATAGTTTTGATGTTTATCCCTATTAAAAATTATAATATTTTAGATTAATTTTTAAAATTTTTTTAAAATTAAAATTAAAATTTTATTATCAATATAATCATTGATTTTATTTAAGCTAATTTTTATATACAAATTGAGTTACTCTATTTTCGAAAAATTATTTACGTTTTCCAATATAAAAACTTATTTCTAAAAAAAAATTGCCAATAAATTATTTTTTATTGATCAAACTATTTTTCACTTGATACAAAAAATATAAACAATATTTTCTATAATTTTTTTTCCTTTAAACAAAAACACCCTAAAATTGATAACCGATTGAATAACACGATGAAGCCAAATAAGCAAACTGAATAATCCAAAAACTAAACAAATGGACTTAGTTCCATAAAATCGATTCCATTTGTTCAATTAATTCTCTTTTTGGCTCACCCTTGCATGGAGGACTCCTGCCCATGATGGAAAAGTTGGACGAAAAAGGCAGCGGTCTCGGGCTTCCCTCGAAGGTGACAATGAAAGCTTTTGTTGTGAACCATTGCCAACGATTACAATGGCTTCTGCGTCTAAGGATCGCATCGAGTTGTTTTTATGTGCATGAAATTGTTGTATAATGTGAACCCATTAAGTAACCATTGTGACTGTCAACAAACACTAGAGGATTGTTGCTGACTGCTAGTCTCTAGTAACATGAATATATGTCTCCTTACAAACCCTCATTCAATCCCTTTTTAAATGCTTGACAGAATGGCATTACACACCTATGTCTGACGGTGAAAAAGAAGCTTAGATAATGGCTTGACACTTCCAGAGTAAATTCCCTAGCCTTTGGTTGTGGGTTGCAATTTCTAAGAGATACTTGCATGTCATGAATTGATCTAACAGCTGAAACCAGTAAAGACGTTAACTTGAATGCCCAATATTCTGATAATGTAATCTTTATCAAAATCTTACAGGTCATTTGTTGAAGGAGATATCTAATTGGTTATTACAGTATAAGGTGCGATATTCAATCTCAGAGGAGTAGCATACATGAGGAAAGCGAGGAAAGAAGCTGATAGTTTTGAAATTAGTGAGATGGTTATTCAAATTTTTGAGGTATTTGCTCATGTTAATATTAGATCTAAATTTTCATCTCTTGCAAAGTACGATATTTCATAAGAATGAAAGAGAAAAAGATGAACCCATCTTGGGAGTTGATTTATCAACCCAAAAGAGAAAATTTTACAGCAACAACAAACAAAAAAAAAAAATATTAATTTGGGAAACATATTTCATGCCTCCAAGTTATGTTTATCTTTATTGGATAAAAGAAATTAAAAATAAGGTTATGTTTCTCAAATTTTAAATTTTTGTTCTCGTTGAGAGATTTCATATACTTGTTTAACTTGATGAATAGTTTTTTTTATTTTAAAGAGCGGGTTGTTTATCCATAAAATTTATTTGAGTTTGAATTTTCTAAAAGTAATTATACCCCTTTTATTTGAATAGCTAGTTTTAATTGTATTATCTAACTGTGTGATGTAAATATTAAACTTTTAATTCTATATTATAAATAAAATAAAAATTGGAGTGAATGCTCTGCACATCCAATAATTACATCAAACCAAAGTTGTAATAAATGCCAACAAGGTGGATAAAAACAAAAGGCTGTTTCACGTTCTGCTTTCTGTTCTCATGTCTCTACACTTTTAAACCCTAAAAACTCCAGTAATGATGAAACTCATTAACCATTTGGTTTGGTTCCCTTGCTTATATCTGCAGCAAAACATAAAAGATTGTCTTATTGGGTTTTAGTTGAGCATGATGAATTATTGAAGTAAACATATTAGTTAATCTGCTGCTTTAATAATCAACATTGTTGTTAAAGTGAAAGGGGGTGATTCTATCCTATTTCTAGTGCATTTGACAAAATCTAGTTAGGGAAGAACATGAATCCCTCCCAGCATGTTGAAAAATGGATTTACTTGACTACCCCTTTCCTTCCACATTTTCAACATAGGATTCTCATGCAAAAGCACATATATCTATGAGGAGAAAGTACAAGGAATTAAACAATCAACAAATTCACTAATCACAGTTTTTTAAAATAAATAAAAAAAGGTTCATGCCTCGTCATTCCGCACTGTACAAAACTAATCCTTACATCCACCTCAAAAACTACTGTTAGCTTATCTGCCAAAAGAATCCCAAATCCCAATCCAAAAACAACTAAATCGACAAAAACCCTTAATCTACAAAGTTCTGACTTTGCTGTCTCAGCTCTTTCCTTAACTTTTGAGAGAAGGACTGACAAGCATCCATGCTTAGATCCATAGCCGCTGCCAATGCCACAAAGGCAGCAGCATCCTCCGTGCATGTCACGTGCTTTACTCCTACTTCCACTTCCGGTTTACTGCATTTCCCCACACCTTCCACCGTTGACGACATCACAAATCCACCCCGGTACATGCTCTGCGGGGAAAGGGACAACCCAAACCCAAAATCTGACCCTGATCCCGATCCTGGTCTTGACCCGGGACGTGAGCCTGACCCCAGGTCACAGCTGCTTTGCGGGCTTATTGATGGAGTTGATATGTTTGTTGTCATATCCATGGTGAATTTCCCCCCAAGTTTGGTGCTGAGGGTGGAACTGGCGACGGTGGTGGTTGTTCCTGTGGCCACGATATCATCATGGAAGAGGTCAAATCGGTATCCAAGGGCGTCAGTGAAACCAGGCTCACGCCAGGCTTCGAGGCGACCCCAGGGTTTCCAGGTTCCACATTCCGGACGAAGAATTGACCATGCTCCAGGGTTTGAACGGCTAACCCTGTCCGAGCCAGGGGAAGGGACAAATGGGGTTACCATTGAAGCCATTGCTACGGGAGAGCCTGAGAGGTCGTGGACTGTTATTGACCAGCCTTTTCGTTCTTTGGCGGATTGATCTTTATCTGTTTTTAGAGATGGTAGCCAATTTCTTGAAGTGTTTGATTCAGGCAAAGATGTCCTGTAAAATAATATAACAAAACAAAACCTTGAGAAACACTTGGACAACAATAAATTAAACGGCAAATCCAAACAATAATTGAAAAAAAAAAACCAGAGATCAGGAGGAAAAAGCAAACCTTGATCCCAAGTTCCGATCGCTGGAGCTTCTAAAACCGAACTTGCAAGTGAAAACGGCCTGTTTAACACTCCCCTGAACCTGAAAAACCTGAGGACTACACTCTGGTTCACCACCAAACTGGAACACAAATCTCGGGTCAGGTTCAGTCCTGACAGTTAAAAACAACTGCGCAGAGGATCCATTCTTGTTGCTTTTGTTTCGGCCTATATCAATCCATCCATTATGAGCAACAGACGGCCTTGATTCCGCTCCCCGCAAATCCAAGGGCACCGTAACCTTCCCCAATAACTTCCCAGATGCCAATCCGCAGGTACTGCCATCAGGGTCAGCGTAAACCTCGATGGAAAGTTTATATGATGAACCCCGTTTCGAGATGATCCTATCCACCTGGAACTTGCTTAAACTGAAACACGCAGCGAGCGATTTCTGCAAAGAGAAGTTGCAGCTTTCTGGGTTTTGGGTGTTTGCATTGATCAAAGGGATTGAACCCACTTGGTGAGGGAAGTTCTTGAGTTTGATCTTGCAGTAACATGGAGAAGTAGAAGGATGGATCCTTGAAAGCGAGGGCTTTGTAGAAAGTGGAAACCTCAGGGCCAAATTACCTACCAGGATCTGTACAAAAGGACACGGATCCATTAATATAACTCTTACTATTTTTGCTCGTTTTAGGAAGGGTTTTGGATCGTCTTTTCTCCCAGCTGCTGCTGTTGCAACCCTGCGAATTACTTGGTGCTGAGTTTACCGACTTATGCGACGACTAAAGCATATTAAAAAGGGTAAGGGGGCAAAGGGATCTGTAAGCAAAAAGGAAAGTCGAGAGCTGATTAGAAAACAGGCTGTAATATAGCTGGGTTGCAGTGCAGCTGACAAGAGAGAAGGATAAGGTAAGGTTAAGTGTAGTGTTACACCTTTGAGATCGGTCAAAGGCCGGAGATTCAATTTCTCTCAACTTGCGTTTATGGTAAAAATATGATGGGTCCATCTACTAGAAATTAAATTGCATTTTACCCCTTAACTCAAAAATAGATAAATTTTTAACAATAAATAAAATTTTTACCAAAAAAATTTAATTTATTTTTTAATCTAATATATAAGGCTTAATTTGATCATTCTTTTTTTGACTCTAATATTAATGAGTAATTTAAAGAAAATGTGACTCATAATATCATTTTAATAAAATTCGATTTGATTTGATTTGATTTAATTTTTTTTATTTCGAGTTAGTTTAATTGATTTATTTTATTTTTCAAATAATCTTGAATATGTAATTCATATGTTGAATTTTAGTTGCATTAACTTTTTATGATTCAAATAAATCAATTAATAAATTAGTGTAAATATCTTTTGAGTTCCTATCAATTTAAAGAATAAGCAAATTCGCCCCTCTTGAAAAAAAATACAAAATACTCTTCAAAAGTTTAATATATATATAAATTTCTAGAGATTTATACAAAATAAAAAATAAAAATATATATAAAAATATTTTTATAGTAAATTACTAAATCAAATTATCATATTAAAGTATATTTTTTTTATCTTATTTTGCTTTGGAAGATTTTTAAAATATATATAATCTCAAGTTTATACATTTTAAAATTTAATTTCTTGTCAATAAAATTTTGTTTTGACATGTTCCTTTTTACTTTTGAAAGAATTTAACTCGAATAAATTTAATTCTCTCGATTTAAAATTTTATTTCACTTCTTAATATTTTCACTCCAAATCTATGGGTTCAATCCCTATATTTTTTAGATTTAAAAATTTAAATTCTATTATTAAAATTATTTTATTAAATTCAAGCTTATTACAATATTATTTTTAGTTATATGATTGTAAAATGAGTATTTTATTTTATTTTAAATTTCTGCACCAACAAAAAGATAACATTCGTGTAAATAAAAGTACAAAATTTAAATCTCAAATTTAGGAAAAGTATAGGGATTGATGGCATATTTAAACCAATTCAAGTTAATGGTTTAGGGTGGTTTTGCAGACCAAGTTCACAAAAATTGAAGCTAGAACCGGTCTCAGGCTATGATTTCTCCGACTTAAGATGATGGTTGGCATTGGAATTGATTGCAACGACATGAGTTGGCACACAATGCGCACGTACACAAATAGAAGATGCCTTTGCCAGCGGCAGCGACAGCCAGGATCATCAATGTTATCCTAAAACACTATGCTAATCCTTTGTCGTTTTTAAACCTCCTTCGTCTCTTTCTTCTATTATTTTATTTACTTTTTAAGTTTTCCCCACGTACGTTATAATATAAAGGTGAAATTGTATTATTAGTCTATATTATGTACTATGTTACTAATTTAGTCTAATTTGGTCAATTTTAATTTTTTATTATTTTTTGAATCTTAAAATTTTAATATTAATTCCAATAATAATGATTAAATCATTAAATTAAAATTTATTATCTTTTTTATATTATATTTAAGTTATAGATGTAATCTTTATTTTCAATTTAATTATTCTAATTCATATACTTTTTAAAATTTTAAAATTTGAGTTATGATCGAAAATAATTTTTGTTAAATTTATGAACTAAAAAAATATGATTTTTTTAATATCATGTTAGCATAAAATTAAATATAATATTTATCGCATAAAATTTTAAATTTTAAAAATTATATAAATATTAAAATAATCAAATTCATGAATAGAAAGGTAAATAACAGAAATTGCCTAAAATTAAAAAGAGAAAAAAATTGTTATAATAAGATTGATAGGGTTGGAGCATGGACATTGACAGGCGGAATGTGGTGTGTGGGGTGCGAGGCTCCAAGATCAACAATGGTACACAGCTGTAACATTTCACAACATTGATTGGATGCGGAGTAGTGGAGAAGTGGGGGCATCAAGCTAAGGGATCCAACTCCAATCCCGGTCAATGTTTTGATTTCATATTAGGACCGCATTTAGGATGATACCACTCCAAATGAACACGTTTCGGGCTTAAAAGACACTCCCATCACATTGAAACTGTATTTTTGTGTGCCAACTGAAATCTTGCGTCAATGGCGTTTCAGTACGGCATTGACCATCTCTTCAATGTTCAACTTTATTTGAAATAAATTGCTTTTAATTTGAAAATGTAATGGTATTTCTATATTTATTATGGTATGTTAAGCCGTCAGATTTTTCAAGCTTAAAATTTCTCAAATTTACAATAAAGTAAAGAAAATTGCATCCAGTACAAAATGTCAAACTTCCATACTATGGGTGTTGGGTTATTTGTAAATTAAACATATCTGTATTCAAATTTGACTACTACGGGTTTTAATTTTAATTAACACAAGAAAACTTTGACACTTATGGGTAATGTGTTTCACGTAAATTGATGTCATGTAATAGTACTTTATTTTGATTGTTGGGATCGAATAAGACTTGGAGTGTCGAGTTTCATGTAAATAATGTTATGTATTTACGTTTAATTTTGACCATTGGAAATTTTAACCTTAATACAAGAAGATCTTGAGATCTATGAGTGTCGAAACATGCGATCACCACTACGTGCAATCATGGTGGAAAGGTGAAGATTAGAGACTCTTACCTTCCATTTTCCTTGTGCTAAAGACTCAATCAGCGTGGAAGATATAGTCTTAATCATGTGCCTTCCAATTGAAGGAATTATTATAACTGGTTAGTCTCAAATCCGATCGATGATATTTATATCAATTGGGATCGAACCAAGTTCACTTTGTTACAAACATTTTATCAAGCTGCCATCATATGATGTCACTGATGAAGAGTTTGAACATTATGTTAGAGTGTACATACTGTACATCATTGATGGAATGTTGATGGAAGCTAAGTCTGACAATTTTTGCCACTACATGTATTTACCTTTGCTTGAAGACCTCATTTATATCCCGTATATAATAGGGGCTTTACCCTATTGGCATTCATGTACCAAGCATTTATGAGAGTGACCTACCAAGAAGCCATAGGATTAACGATTGTTAAACCCTCCGACAAGTAGTATATGGATGTTGTTCATAGTGTTAATTCCCTCTTATCCATTCTCTTTTCCACTAGAGAAAAGATACAAAGATATTTATATTAAATATTCAGAGTGTATTTTGAGTTATAATTTTTTAATATAATTTAGATATGAATTAATATCGATAAATATACAAGTGAATGGGTAAGTTATTAGCATATTTATTTTTAAAGAATTAACAATTATTGTAAGCTTATGTCTCTATTTATTATAATAATTTGTAGTTTCTAGGGACAATATATTGGGTTGAGGAGATTCAAGTCCTAGTATCGTGAGACGTAGCCGAGGAGGTATACATCCTGGGGAGGGTTTACATGTTCGTTATATGCTTTCATATAGTTGAGTGAGAACATCATGATCGAGTGTTACGATAGTTCAGCATCTGACAATCAATCCTATAAGAGTCAATGAACTTGGATACACTTTGAAATAGAGTTTTGAGAGGGTGCCAAAAAAAGAAATTGGATTCATAAATGTAGACAGAATATCCAACTTTGTCTTATAGAGGGTAAGGGAGAGGGTGATAGAGTTTGAACCCATGTCAAATGACTATTCGATAAGAGTTTTCATCATCGCTCCATATAAGTTAAGATACAAAGTATCCAACATTAGCACAAGCATAGACATTATGCCATTGCCAGAGACTTAATCTTAGGATATAAGCTCCACATAGACTCAAAACATATGGATTGATTTAGGGTTAACAGTTTACTATTTTTATATCTTGATGACCAATATCTTGTGGTCCCTAAAATATGTGTAGAGAGTAATTGTTGAACTCGACATAAATGAACCCAAGCTCAAGCGCATGAGATAGTTTTTAAGGAGGTTGTCCCACAACTAGTCCAACCTGACCCACCCATTGAAAGTAACCATCAAAGTTGGGAACTATGAGCCTGAGCACAAAAACTTATGCTACCAAGGAGCCTATCAAACAAGCTACCCATTTTGAAAAAAACATTAATCATTAAGGGCTAAAAAAAATAGTTTGCCTTTCTTTAATTAAAAAAAATTAAAAGACTAGATCCCAAGTAAGGGCTAGTTTAACATTACTTTTAAGAAGTACTTTTGAGATAAAAGCATTATTAAACAAGATGCTTTTGAGCTTTTCAAAAGTGCTTTTGGGACAAAAAAAAAAACTTTGCAAAAACACTTTTTAGCCAAAAGTATAAAATTTTAACTTTTGCTCAAAAGTGCTTTTTGGCCAAAAAGCACTTTTGAAAAGCAATGCTAAAGTATACCTAAATATTTTTATAGTTTAAATAATGGGGAACAATGATATGATGAGAACAGAAAGAAGCTAGCAATTTTATTTAGAGAGATTGAAAAAAGGTTATAAAATTTAAGGGTTAAAATTAAAAATTTTATATTAAAAGTGTTTAAATTAAATTATTAATTTAGTACATAAGCATTCTCTCTAACCCTCCAAGCCAAACATTGGCTTGGAACATACACCAAATTGTTTTTGTATGAATACCATATTACTCTGTTAGAGTTGTGTGACTCAAATTCCTATTAAAGAAATAAAATACAGTGGCAAAATAGGGAGATCTGTGGGAGCGAAGGCTGAGCGTCGAAGGTAGTGGTATAAAAGGAAGACTATGTTTGTTTGCTAAAAAAATCTCTTTATGGCTTGAAATAGTCACCAAGGCAGTGGTATAAAAGGTTTGATTCTTTTATGACTAATGATTTCAAAAGATGCAGATTTGAAAGTTGTGTTTATTTTAAGAAAAAAAATTATGGTTTTTTTGTGTATCTACTCCTTTATGTTGGTGACATGTTGATAGTAGCCAAAGATAAATGAGATATAAGAAAGGTCAAAGCCCAACTTAGTAAAGAATTTGAGATGAAAGATTTGGGAGTAGCAAAGAAGATACTTGGGATGGAGATTCTCAGAGATAGAAAAGTATGTAAATTTTACCTAAGTCAAAAAGAGTACATTGAGAAAGTTCTTTGCAGGTTCAATATGCAGAATGCCAAGCCTGCTAGTACTCTATTAGCAGCCTACTTCAGACTTTCATTGACTTTGTCTCTGCAATTAGATTATGAGATTGACTACATGTCACGTGTTCCATATTCTAGTGTAGTGTTATCTCTTATGTATGTTATGGTTTGCTCAGGCCCAGGTTTATCATAAACAGTTAGTGCAATTAGTAGATACATGACGAATCCCGATAAAGAACACTGGAAAGTAGTTTAATGGATTTTCAGATACTTACAAGGTACTACCGATGTTTGCTTATAATTTGGAAGAACTAGAGATAGAGCCATTGGGTATGTTGATTCTAATTTTCCTAGAGACCTTGATGAAAGAATATCTCTCACAGGGTATGTCTTTACGATTGGGGGTCACGCAATTAGTTGGAAAGCCTTTTTGCAAACTACAATTACTTTGTCTATTACTGAAGCTGAGTACATAGCGATTATTGAGGCCTGTAAAGAAGCTATTTGGTTAAAGAGACTATTTGGTGAACTCAATAAAGACCTTCAAATCAGTATAGTTTTTTTTTTGTGACGGTCAAAGTGCCATCTTCCTTACAAATGATGAAATATTTCATGAGAGAACAAAACACATTGATGTTTGGTATCATTTTATACGTGATATTATTGCTCGTGGTGATATTGTTTGAGCAAAGTTAGTATTTATGATAATCATACAGATATAATGGCTAAGTCATTTCCTATAACCAAGTTTGAGCATTGCTTGAACTTGGTTGGTGTTCATTGTTGAAGAAGTAGAGAACTTGTTCATTAAGAGTTCGTGGTGAAGAACTTGTTCGTTGAGAATTCGTCTCAAGGTGGAAATTGTTAGAGTTGTGTGACACAAATTCCTATTAAAGAAATAAAATACAGTGGCAAAATGAGGGGATCTGTGGGGGCAAAAGTTGTAGCCACCATAGATCCCCATTAAGCATAAAACTTAACTAGGGTTGCGATCGGGGGTGTCCACCCCCTGCGGTACGATACAGGCTACACAAGCAGAATCTGTATAGAAGTACACTTGTTCTATTTGATATTGATTGTACGAGTAGAATCCGTATATAACTTATCTCTTTCTATTTGACATTGATTAGAATAGGTTTTTCAACCTATAAATAGAAGTAATTGAAACTCCTCTTGTATCATTCGAATTTTAACATTAGTGAACTTTCTTCTCCTCTGCCCGTGGGTTTTTTTCTTGAAAAGGTTTCCATGTAAAATCTGTGTGTTTTTATTTTTCTTTCTTATTGCTTTGCGATCATTCTATAATTTCCATTATCGACATTCAGATTTTACATACTCTATTTTCCATAATAAGCTTCCTCAATATTGGAAGTTATATGCAGCACCCTAACCAATGGCAGAACTATAAAGAAGCCAAGGGATCTTGTCCACTAACAGTTTTGGTTTTCCTACCCTAATATAGGTATTTATATATGCTTATATATATTAAATAAATTAAATTGGTCCCAAAAACTTTAAAATTCCTTCTTATTATACACATTTGTATTTGAATAAAATTAAAGTACCTCCATAATTTTATATTTTTATTTATAACATAGTTGTTTTTCATAAAAATAAGTCAACTAGTTTTTTTTTAATCATATAATTACCTTTTTGTGTCTCTCCTTTTTAAGCTATCTTTACAAAATTCAATGAAAATAAGCAGAGGCGGATATAGGGGGCTGGCAGTTGCCCTGGTGCCCCCTAAAATGGAAATTTTATATTTAGGCCCTTGAAATTTTTTTAAAATTTTAAATTAGTAAAAGTAAAATTGTACTTTGGCCCCCCTAAAATTATAAAAATTCGATTTAATCTTTTAAAAATTATAAATATATATACTATAAAAAATTAAAATTTTATTTGGTCCCTCTAAAAATTTGTTTTGTCTTCGCCCCAGAAAATAAGTGGTAAGTTTTTACTATAACATTCATATTGTCTAATCAAATAGATTTTGTATTTTGTATTTGTATTTGTATTTCTTTTTATAATTGAGATAGGATGTTGGATTGTTAGAGATTCATGAATATAAGTTCTCATACTATATAACAAAATCATCTTTGCCATCAAGCTAAAAAGTTGTTGATGTTATTGTATTCTTATTATTTTTTAGCATAATATGATGTTTTCTATGTAGATTATAAATGTTTTGTTGTTACTCAGGATACTAGTGAAGGAAAAAAATAAGCCAAGACTTTTGGTTTGAAGGAAAGTGATCACTGATCTAAGAATTTAATCACATGGAAATTAATTTCAACATTTGGTATGTCAAGTTTTATTTACTTTCCTTGAAATCTATGGGGTATGCCTCGCATTTATTAGACACGTTGTAGGCACCTAAGACAAGAATCGATGAACAACCGAAGAATGGCAAAAATAGGCCTGACATCGGGACGATGAGCATCAACTCGTCGAGACGACGCGCTGGACGACGTCGTGACGAGACGAATGGGATGTTGCGATGTCATGACGTGTTCTCCTATTTAAAAGCCACATTTTAGACTTCAAGCAGAACTTCTTCTCCCAGTTAGACTTTGATTATTCCAGAGATATTTGCGTATGATTAGAACTCTAATCTAAGCCTATTTAAAGGGGTCATTGTATTCCTGCTATGTTAAGCCAATCAAGATGTAGTCGTAGGCTTTTTCTTTGATGGCGATATGATGTAGTCGCATATGAGTTTTGAAGAGAGTTTTGTGGTAATTATAGAGAGTATTTTATACCCCTTTTGTGAGTACCCTATGAAATTTAGGCTTTTGTTTATTAATTTGCTTTTCGGGATTTTAAGCTTTGTATTGGGATTTGAGTTTGTACGTTTAGTACATTTAGGTTTATTTTTTCCATATTGAACTCTCGTTTGTTTACTCATTTAGTGAAATTTTCCTGTGGTTTTATCCTCTTTGAGGGTTTTCTACGTAAAATATTTATGTTTTTTTCTTTTTCACTTTTACCATCTCGTTGTTTATACGGGTCGATCCCTAACAAATTTGTAATATCCCGAATTAGGGCCTAATCAGAATAGTGGTTTTGTGACCACAAAATCCGAGATAGAAATAATTATTTTATAATTATTTTGATGTTTATGATATGATTGCATGATTGTGTGAAAATTTCGTGAAGAAATTTTATGCATAAAGTGCTTAAATTGAAATTAGGGACTAAATCGAATAATTTGCAAAACTTGCATTCTAGAAGTTTCTAGTATGAAATTGTTTTGAAATATTAATTAGGAGGTCTTAAATAGCAATTTTACCAATTTCTAAGTCTATGGACAAAAATTGGACATGGATGGAATTTTTGGAAAGTTTAGTAGTAAGGGCATTTTGGTCATTTAGGGGTTTTTCAAAATTAAAAGCCAATTTTGCTCATCTTCAACCCTATGGCCGAATATAGCAAGGAGAAACCATGGCTAGGGTTTTTCAAGCTTCCAAGCTCGATTGTAAGTCCATTCTAGCCCTGTTTTTCAAGTTCTTTACGTTTTTGGAGTCCCGATAGCTCGATTTAGCTTATGATAGCAATAATTTAACCTAGGGTTTATATTTGGAAAAATACCCATAGGTGAAATTTGTGTATTTTGATGTTTTATGATAGAATATGAGGTTTTAAATTATGTTAGACAACTTGTGCTACTCGGTTTTAAGTGAAAACGAGCAAAAGGGCTTAATCGGTAAAAATACTTAATAGTCATAAGTACATGTTAGAGTGAGAATTTGATGTTTCCATAGAAGAGAAAAATGATCAGCATGGCATAAACATAAGAAAATAGGCTGAAGTTTAATTTACGAGCTTTGGGGAAAAAGTGTAAATATGCAAAAGTTTAGGGGCAAAATTGTAATTTTTCCAAAATATGATTTTGGGTCAATTTGAATAATGTGAGTTCTAATTACACTATATTTTAAATGATAGAGCTAGGAAAACTGAAATTCGGGCTAAAATGGGGAAAATACCAAGTTGTGGACGAAATGGTAAAAGTACCCATTTTCGCATACTAGGTAAGTTCATATGTAAATGTTGATAACATAGTTATTATTTTAAATGTTTTTATGTTATTTAAATGATATGATAATTATTATGAAATATTATACTCGTGATAATTGTTTGATAATATGTCAAATTATGTGATATACTTGGAAAATGTGAAATACTACCGAGTATCGGTATCGGTATTCCGTAGAAGATGATTGAGAGACATGATTGGGAAAAAGGTCCCGTTGAACCTTAGGAATGGGTTAGGATACAAGTGACATGTCACTGGGATATTTGGGCATCCGAACTCGTTGAGTTGAGTCCGAGTTCACTTATGGATGCGAATGTCCGAACTCGTTGAGTTGAGTCCGAGTTCGTGAAATGTAACTAAGCATCCGAGCTCGTTGAGTTGAGTCCGAGTTCACTTATGGATGCGAACGCCCGAGCTCGTTGAGTTGAGTCCGAGTTCGCTTATGGGCGGGTTACATAGTAGCTTGGCTACATATGTGGCACTTATGCGCAAACTTTCCATGTATCCGAATTATATTCTGATGTGTTCAACGGGTAAAGTTCTACTCAAATGGAGGAATACTCAAGATGAAAGGGACGTATTGGTAAGTGTTGTGCAATGGATACTTTGAACAGGTATGTACTTAACCCTCGGGTTGAAAAATCGATATAACAACAATATGGTAAGATGATAAATGAAAATATGATATGAATGTCTTAGTGATGATTATGCAAATGATGTTTTATGTTTGCTTATATGGTTATGTTACTTGCTATTTGCATGTGAACTTACTAAGCATTTATGCTTACTCCCTCCTTTTCATTCCTTGTAGTGTTGACAAGCCAGCTCGAAAATCGGGAACGGTCGGAGGCACTCTCACACTATCCGTATACCATCTTGGCATAATGGCTTGTATATTTTGAGTATGGCATGTATAGCATTATAATCATTTTGTATATATGGTCTTATGATATGGTTATTGAGTAGTATAAAAATGCTTGGTAATGATTAGCCATTGGAATGGCTAATTAAAATCATATTTGGTGTTATGTATGTCAAATTGCTAGTTAATCCATGGAAACCATGAAATAGGTAAAATTTACCATAAAATAGATTCAGACAGTAGTAGTGACGTGAATTTGAAAAATAATTAAAAATAGTAGAGATATAATTAGATGATTAATAAAATATGGAATTGAATAATTATGAGTCTATTTTCATATGGAAGAAACGAAACAGGTATATGAGTTATATTTTATGAGATATTTAAATTTTTGTGAAACAGGGCCAGAGCGATTTTTGGATCCCCTGTTCTGACTTTGGAAATTCACCATAAATTGTATAAAAATAATTAGAAGTCATAATTTATATGTATAGATTTCTTATTGAGTCTAGTTTTAAGAGAAACAAACTTCATAGTCATTGAAATTCTGTACAGAGAGATATCTGATTCGTAATACACAGAGGTCAGAGCAGTCGAACCCTGAAACAGGGGAGACTTTAACTAATAAACTGTACTAATTGGCCTAACAAAAAATTCTAGAAAAAAATTAGTAAATAGATATATGAGTATAGTTTCAGGAAAAATTTACGGAATTGAATTTTGAGTTTCAGAACTCGAGATATGAATTTTTAAGTGACTGTGACGCAGTTAGCCAGCTTGCCTGGAATTTCTAAAATTAAATTGTTTGAGCTGTTTAAGCAATGAATTAAGTCTGTTAACACCTCGTGTTCGACTCCGGTAACGGCCTCGGGTACTGGGAGTTACAAAATTGGTATCATAGTCAAGGTTAAACTTTCGCAGATTGACTCGTTTGGTGATACGACAATGATTTTGGATATTGAAAAGCTTGACAAATCACAAATTTTAGTTTCTGACAATTTCGGATAATTAAGGAGGTAGTTGATGTGGCCAAGGATAAGGGTGATGATTCGTTTCTCTCCACATAATCCAGTTGAAGGTGGAGTCGCATTAGATGTCAGGCATGTGCCTGATTTGGGGAAGAATCTATTCTCTTTTTGAGTCTTTAGGATTCGAATGGTTCGCAGAGTGTCACAAAGGGTTACAGTCAAGTGGAGAGAGTTGATGCTTTCTTTTCTGTTCGGGTATTATTGGCCCTTGTTGCATTATACAACTTTGATTTGAAGACTAGGAGTCTTTCAGTTTCCAAGTTTGATCACAATTTAGACTTGGTTAACATTCTGCAAAATTCGAGTTAGGCCCGTGATGGGGCATGGAAAAGAAGGCGTGATAAATACGAGTCAAGGTGAATATTTGTAGGGTGTGCCTTGCATTTATTAGACACATTGCATGCACCTTAGACGAGAACCGACGAGCAACCGAAAAAGGGAAAAAATAGGCCCGATGTCGAAACAAAAAGTACCAGATCATTAGGACGACATCATGACAAGGGGAATGGGACATTGCGATGTCATGACATGTTCTCCTATTTGATAGCCGCATTTTAAACTTCAAGCAGGACTTCTTCTCCAATTAGACTCTGATTATTCTAGGGATATTTTAATATGATTAGAACTTTAATCTAAGCCTATTTAGAGGGGTCATTGTATCCTTGTTTTGTTAAGCCAATCAAGATGTAGTCGTAGGCTTTTACTTTGAGTGCGACAAGATGTAGTTACATATGAGTTTTGATGAGAGTTTCGTGGTAACTATGGAGAGTATTTTATACCCCTTTTGTGAGTACCTTATGAGATTTACGGTTTTGTTTACTGATTTGCTATTTGAGATTTTGAGCTTTGTATTTGGAGTTTGGGTTTGTACGTTTTGTATGTTTAGGTTTGTTTTCTCCATATTGTACTCTCGTTTGTTTACTGATTTAGTGAAAAATTGATACCACCTTTGCCCGTGTTTTTTCCCTCTTTGAAGGTTTTCCACGTAAAATATTTGTCTTTGTTCTTTTCCACTTTTACTTTCTCGTTGTTTATACGGGTCGATCCCCAACAGAATTTAACTTTTCCTTGGGAGTTACTTTTCTGTCAATATGACAAGGTGATTCCCATGATAAAATGTGGGAAAGTTACTTTCCCATGCAGATTGGAAAGTTAAAAAAATATTAAGATAAAATTTGTAACAGCCTGATTTTCAGTGGTGTCAGAAATAATGGTTCAAGACCACCAATCTGACGAGTTAGCTCGTAAATTTTATTATTTAGTATTTACGAGTCAAATATGGTTTTAGAAATATTTTTGAATTAGTAATTTGTGTTTTATAAGGATTTATTAGGTCAAGTGGTTTAGAAAACGAGGTATCGAGACCTCGATTTATAAATCAAACCATAAATATTTTTATAAATATTTACAAAGTGTCATTAAGGTGTATTAAAGTTTCGTTAGAAAATTTTAACGTTTTGATAGTTAATTAATTAAAAAGGACTAAATTGAAAAAGGTGCAAAACTTGCTAATTAAGAGAAATGGTGATTAAATAGCTTAAATGGTAAATGGGAAGACTTAAAGAGTAAATTAGCCAAAAGGAAATGGCAGAGGCAGCATAAGCAAGTAAAAGAAAACAAAATAAGGTGAATTAGGGACAAAATGGTCATTTGGTGAAATTAAGAAAAAAATAAAACAAAAGGCTAAAATGATTTCTAGACAATTCATCTCTAAATTTCAGCCTAAAAACACCATTGAAGAGCTTTTAAGAAGTTGGTTTTCTATTTTGCTACATGTGAGTTTAATTCTTACCTTTTTCTTGAAATTTTTATGTTTTTGAGACTTTTACAATTAGGTCCAACTAACTATTTCATTAGTTTTTGATTTTATTGGAAATTTTGAAAGTTACCATTGATGAATACTGGATATTTTTTATGAAATAACATGGATTTAGAGCTTTAATTTTGTTGTATGATGATTTTACATAGTAATTTTGATAGATATTGATTTTAGGACTAAATTGTGAAAAGACTAAATATTAGGGTTTGGTATTAAATTTTTGTTTATCAAGGGCTGTATGATAGCCTAGAATATTGGATAAATTTTCAATTGAGAAAAATTAGTTCATTTGATAGACTAATTAGTTAAGGGACTAAATTGCAAAAGTTGTAAAAGTTAGGGTAATTATGTAATTTTAAAAAATTGAGGGGTATTAATTGTGAAGTGAATTGGGATTGAAACATATGCTAATGAATAAGTAATTTTATATTTTAGATCAAGAACTCGTAGATACTCGAGAAAAAAAAAGAAATTAGCAGAATAGTCCCTAAACTTCTACAAATCTTACAATTTAACCTAGGTAAGTTCGTATGGTTAAAATTTAATAATTATATTGAATTGATGAATGATATTATGTATGTAGTATATTGTTGAAAAATGGAATATTGTTAAATTATAAAATTGAAGTGAATATCCGGTTTAATGGAATGCGAGATTGAGTACAATCGTTGTGTGACAAAAGATAGCAAAGGATGAATTGACGGTAAATTATCCAAGTAAACCGAGGTTCAGAATTTGTTGAGAACTTTCGTGTTTACTTTCTGTTTAACTCATATGAGTTTCCGTTTAGCTCTTTTGAGCTTTTGTTTAACCTTTATGGGTTTTTATTTAGCACTTATGTGCTTCTGTTTAGCCTTCGGGCTTTTGAAAATGATGTACTCTTATCCGTTAGCTGTTCTCCGATTTGGTAAGATTTGGTAAGTGACCTACATAATTGAAATTGGAAGATTGGTTATTTATTGTTGGAATTGACCTGAAATGAGTGTATTCATCAACTGAAGTTATGATTGGCAAGAAGTGTACATTAAATGATTTATTTAATTGATTGATTATAGTAGATTCGGTAAAATTTATGTTTAACCTATCGAACTTACTAAGCTTTATTAAGCTTACTTATATTGTTTAATGTCCTTGTAGATTAGCGTGAGGTCAGGAGATCGGATTAACACATCAAGCCATACTATCAACTTGTTCCGGTAGTTTTTGCAACGTATACTATGGTTTATATGGCATGTATAGGATTGGAATAGTTTTGAGTAAAGTTGGGTGTGTAAATATTATGAATTACATTTTGTTTATATTTCTAATCAACTTATATATGTATGTGTAGTTTTATTTTGCGTGATATATATATTTATGTATGAATAATTGATGGATAAGTTATAACCATATTGGTGAATGTGTTGATAAAACATGGTTGATATAAGTAAATCAAATGTGTAAATTGATTAAATTGGTAGTTTAGAATGTTAGAATATATGTGATAATATGATATTTTTAGAGCTAAGAATTTGGTTGTATTGAAGTTCTTGTTATGGCCTATGAGCATGAAATTTGAGGTGTTTAAGTTGAAATAAAAAAAAAAAGGGTGAGAAATGTGGCCTTAAAATGGACTATTTTCATCCACATGGGCAGAGACACGGGCGTGTGTCTCAACCGTGTGTGACACACGGCCTAGCACATGGGCGTGTGATCTGGCCATGTGTCCCCTACATCTTTAAAATTTAGAAACTGAATGTCCAGGTATTTTTACATGGGCACGTGGCTTGATCGTGTGACCCGTACACCTTAATTTCATAAAATTAGTATGTTCACACAGCCTAACACACGGGTGTGTGGCTTGGCTGTGTGACCCAAGTCAGAGAGTTACACGGGTATGGACACGGTCGTGTGCCTCATTTCGAATGCCCACACGGCCTGGTCACATGCGCGTGTGTCCCCTACACTTAAGGTAAATTTGTAAGTTTTGCGAAAAATTCTCTGAGTTCCTGGTTTAATCCAGATTTATTTCTAGTGCATAATTTGGGCCTCAAAGGCTCATACAAGGGACAATATGAGTGATTTATGATTGGTTTCTAATATGTATGTTTAAGAATATGAAATGTTCATATTTAATCTGAAAAGTTCGGTAATACTCCGTAACCTTATTCTGGTGATAGATTAGGGTTAGGGGTGTTACAAAATTAACCATATTTTATATTGGTTTAGGGTATTAGTCTATTAATAAATGAAAAAAAAAGAAAAGAAAGAAAGCTATTGACTCTTTTCTCCTACTTGATTTTCTCTATTACTTCAACGAAATTTTTAGAAGTAAGTTTTTTTTCCTAATTTTATTTTTTATATGCATATTTAATCATCTATATAGTATACTATTTACATATTATCTTTATTTTCTATTGTTCTTCTCTCTTTTCTTTTTAGTATATTAATTGAAAATTCAATTTTATTATAGTATGTATGAATATTTATGAGCAAAAGGGGAAAAAATTAAGTCTTAGGTTTAAGTCACTTATTTAATCATAACCTTTTTGCATGATTTACCTTTAAATTTATTTATAATTTTGCTCAGAGCAATACGCGAAATCAACTTCTTCTTTTTTTTTATATATTCCTATGACTTAACTTCTAGTTAAAATAAAATATAATTTCAATTATTTTTTTTAAATTTTGTTCCACAACAAGTTTATGTTTATTTATTTTTATATATTTATTATTATATTTAGAAATATATATGCAAGACAAATTTGATATAATTTTACTTTCAATCAAAATTATAAATTAAAATTTTTTTTAAAACTATCAATTAAATTTTATTATTAAATATTTAATCCAAATATTTGTTAAGAATAAATTTTATTATAAAAATTAAATACATGAATATTATCTTTTATTTAATAAGAGTAAATTCATAAATTATGTTACATTTCTAAAAGAGTACTTAGTGAACTAAACGTATTAATGTAACTTTCCTGATATTTTAATTAATATCTTTCGATGCATACCAAATATTATAAAGTAACATTATTGATAATCACATTTCATTATAATCATAACGTAGAAAAATACCAGCTTAGGAATTTTTTCAATTCCATAACCTGTTGCCCATTATATTTATTATTGTAAAAAACTTTTTTCACCGACTTACTTATGCTATAAATCCAAAAACTATATTATGAAATTAAATTATTTGGTGGCAAGTCAAGGCTAGCAACTATGAGTCAATGTAAGTATATATATATATATAGATCTAATTTAATAGTTTTACTTTAATGGAAATTTTTGGGAATGCTATACTTTCAAAAATAACTTGAAAGTCTAACAATGATAGTAATGAAAATTTTGGGATTACATTTTTTTCTTTCAAATAGGTTAGCTATACCGCAAAAAGAATGCAACCTAGAAAAGCATTCAAAACTACACAGCAAGCAGCGTTCATGAGACTCATTAGTTGTATTATTATTGGGGGCCCGTAACAAGGAAGTCCCTAAAAATTTCGTTTCTAGCCCATTCATTAAATGTGAATAATCACAATGTGGCCTCATCTTCTAAAGGATTTAAATTTGTTGATGCAGCCTGTCCTATCCACTGATTTCATAATTTTTGAGTTGAATAGTCGTTATTCACAACCGATAAGGGTACGTTTGGTTCACTATAATAAAATAGGGTTGTAATTAAATAGAGTTGTAATCAATAATTTAATTGTTTGGTTGAATGGAATAGAATAGAGCTGTAATAAAATTCATGTGTTTGGTTGAATGGAATATATGTTATAATAGTATAAAGAAAAAGACTTAAATGACCAAAGTACCCTTAGCAGAAATTTTTTTAGGTAAATGATTATTGTTATTGTTCTTAAATTTTAATAAAATTATTGTTAAATATATTTTATTAAAAAATAATAAATAATTTAACCATATTTTAACATAATTATTATTAAATATAATTTAATAAAAAAATATAATTTAATAATATTCTTAATATAATGATTATTATATGAATTAAAAAATCATAATATATAATACTATAAAAATAATATATAATCTACTTTATTATTTTTAAACTGCAATACATATTTAATGTGCTAAAATATCATTAGTGAAACAAATAATTTAATTATTCTACAATAAAAAATAAAATATTAGAAGTAACGATCTGGAATTTTGCTCAATGCGCGATAGCGCTCATCCTCAGTTAAACCTTTTACTTCACATAATGTTGAATATAATTTTAAAGCACTTTCTTGAATGGTGACTAATCAACATCATTCATAACATTGGAATAAGGCATAAACATTAGAGGCAATGCATTTAATTTTACCTTCAATAATGATGATGAAAGCTATATATTGGAGGAACCATTCAGATTGGGGAAGCCTTTAGGGATGAGATGTTGCTGTGTTAAGGTAATTATAATATGTTTTCTATGATAAAGGTTACTTGTTTCTTTTGTTGTAATAAAAACAAATATTATATGCTTTGGCTCAATAGTAATACCATTGAACTGGTGAGGTTAAGATCATATCGATTTGATCACTTTAACTTTTATTCATCGATATTAACCATTAAATGGCAATCTCGAAGGGTGACAAGTTACTTTCTTTTATAGTACTACATACACTCCCAAAGAAACTAAGTAAATTGGAGAGATTTGATTTGATATGATAATTTATCCTTGAAAAAATAGGTTAAACAAAAATCAGTCATGTAGAAACATTAACTTGAGCTTCAAAATGATTGATTCCACTTCTATTTTGCTGTTTACTTCTCCTAAGAATAGAAACCTGAATCAAGAAAAAAAAAAACAAGCATAAACAATAGATGGAGAGTACATAAATCTTTTCATCTCTAATGGCTGTCAAAGCATTGCCAGAAATAAATGTAACTTCATAACCATACATAAATAATGCAGTATCTTAACCACACCTTATAATTTGCTGCATCAATGAATATACCATCTACTCCAAAAACATGTTTTAATTGTAAGCATCATACTTTAGGCCTTTCCATGCCACTTCCAAAATATCCTATCCCACAAGACAAGGATGAGTACACAGCTGCAATTTCTATAGCTTTCAGTTTTGGAGGATTTCCTGGAACCTAAACCAATAAATTCACATATAAAAACTAATCCGATAAATGTAATTTTTTTCGAAAGATATATTGTGGTTTAATTGAGATCTCGCCCTGATAGGAGCATCCGCTTGCACGATTAAAATCCCAGCAAATTTATCAGTATCAACTTGATTACTATATTGAGCAACAGAGCGAAGAACTTTTATGCAAGCAGAAGCAGGACCTGCCTGTGAACTAAGCATGAACATGACCTCATTAGTACCCCAAGTATTGCAAATTGCAATGAATCTAATGTATGTTTCAAAGGCAGCCAAAATTATATACTTGTGTCCTCCATTTCTCTTTTTGGCTTACCTTAAATATTTTAAATGGGATCAAAGATGATAAATCTTCGAATTTAAGCAAATAATTTAAGATCGAACAAATTCAGCTTCTATTATATGATTTATCACTTCTAGTTCTCACCAAGCATAGATCGTTACCGATTTCAACACCCATGCTCGGAATCAAGTAGACAATTAATGTTTCAAAAGATCGTATCCTATTATACTACTTTTGTATTAATAGAAAGAGATAGAAAAAGAGACAACCTAACTCAACAAGGTCCATTTAGGATAACTGAAGTTTCTTCACGTAAAGGGAACAAATTCCTGTTAGGCATATAAATCCAAAAGAATCTTACAGTTACGATGAGACACAACACTCTCGAGTTGTAAATCTTTTCATTAGATGTTCTCCAGCACCGCTAACATAACAACCAACTATGAAATGACCCCCAAAGGGTCCTTTTGAGGAGGCCCAACAGCTTGCACCATACATTGTTGCTAATCCTACACGACCAGAGACCTGTCACAATTGTGGGAAAAAGTGTCTCATAAATTATATAGCCTTAAAGAGAAATGAATTAAGAAATACAGTTTCATCCAGTAATTATCACTTTCAGTGCAATACCACCGTTGGAGGCTCCTGATGCTATATTTCTTTTAGTGTCAACACAAATGACTCCCACAGTGTCCATGATATTGACTTCTGATGGGCTGAGCATACATGATTGACCATCACTGTTACCCTCCAAAGTATCACAAGTTTGAGCATGTGAACTTGTCATACAGATGCATAATTTCGGTTAAAAATATTGTCCGAGCTTATTGATATGAAATACATCTCCAAAATTATTTGGAGGGGCAAATCTTAAATGAAAATGATAAAAAATAAGTACATGCAGAAGAGACTCAAAGAAATATCCACCAATTTTGTAAGCAATCAAATATAGGTGAAATCAATACAATTCACACTACTAATTATAGATATACAAAGTTTTCACTGCTAAGAGAAAATCATGAATGCTGGTACAGATGCCAAGATTGTTGAAACACTAATCAATAAAATAACCCATCAAATAACTTATGATTCTCTAAGCATTAAGATGAAAAAATAAACAAAGCGTATTAGCACATATGTCAAATTTCTCTTTAATTTAATTTCAATGGTTTTCTCAACTGAAATGCTTTGTTCAGCTTACACTGTAACTAGCCCAACATTTCAGAATCAAAATTGAAAAAAAGAAAGAAAGAAAGAAGCAAAGCAATGGCAAATTTACTAGTAAAACGATTTCCTCATCTCCCCCACCTTTTTTTTTATTACTTTTTCTTGCTCAAAAACTCTGTAATTGATTCAAAGCTCAAAATCCAAAACCCCTTCAACCCATTTACCACAAACAAAAAATTCCAACCTGAAATTGAAATCCCTTACTATTGAGACAATCAACCTAAAATCCCTTACAATAAACAGAAATGCCCAACAATTTGAAAAAACTAAGCTTAGCTTTCTAACCCTAAATTGCCCTAAAATAATCGGATCAACCAATCGACCAATTTTTTCGAAAACTCATTTTTTTCACAGCTCCCTTCTAGTGAAATACAAGCAGAGAAGCAAAGTGTAACAGTCCGGTTTAGACCCTAGTCGGAATAGTGGTTTCGGGACCACATATCCGAGTCAAAAAAATATTTAAATATTATTTTCTGTGTTTATGATATGTGAATGAGCATGTGTGAAAGTTTCTTGTGAAAATTTAATCGTTTGTGTGCTTAATTTGTAAAAAAGACCTAATCGCGTAAAATGTAAAGGTTGCCTGTTATATATTAAAAGTGTCTATTTGATTTGTCTTGCTAAATGTGAGGTTTTTAAGAATCAATTAGACCATTAAATTATTGCATGGACATATTTAGTCATTAGTTAGTGGAATTCTAATGAAAATAAAAAGGTTAAAGTTGTAAATGGTTAATTAATGTTTGTTTAATTAAAACCAAAGCATGAAAATGGCCATTATCATCTTGTTCATGCCGAAATTGAAGAAATAAAAGCTAGGTTTTGTGTTTTAACATTCGGCCATTGAAGAAATTGATTAAGGTATGAGTTTTACTCTTTTTTTTATAATTTCTACGTTTTTGTAATCGTTACTTCGTATACTATCAAGCCCATGCCACAATTTTTTATTTTGTTAATGATTTTGAAATGTTCCATGGATGAATTCATGTGTTTTATATTGTTAAATGATGAAATATGAAAGTTTGATGTTGAGTTTATATGTTTTGTCTTTGGATTTTTGATGAATTTGAGTAATTTGGGCTAAATTATAAAAAGGTTATTTTGAGGGACTAAAATATAAAATAAATGAAATGTATGAACTTGTTTTAGAGCTATGAAAATTCTGCTAAGCTAATGTATAAGTGAATTATGTGTATTTTGTGATTTTGTTAATTAGGGACTAAAGTGTCAAAATGTGAAAATGTGAGGGCTAGTTTGCAAAATGCCCTAAATATGTGTTTGTGGATGGTTTTGAATGAATTTGTGATTTAATTGGTTAATTTTGAATACATATAGATCAAGAAAAGAGGAATTTGGACTTAGATCGAGGGAAGTCGAAGATTATAGAGTAAACAGGCTGAGTCGATAATTTCAAGTACGAGGTAAGTTCGTACCCAAAATATGATGTTATAAGTATGTTTTGGTGTTTTTGATTATACATAGATTGTATACATATATTTAGTTTGGATGAATACAATGATAAATCAAATTAGCTTCGGCTATATGAGGCACTAAGTGTGCGATTTGAATTAGCTTCGGCTATATGAGGCACTAAGTGTGCGATACTGATATAACTTCAGTTAATTGAGATGGCACTAAGTGTGCGGAATCATTTTAGTTTCGGCTAACATTTAAAGCACTAAGTGTACGGATGTTAAAACACGAATAATTTATGGAAAGTCTTAAAATAGCTGAACAGAAGGTGAGAATGAAAATGAATATTTACAGGAAAATTCAGGTATGTACAATACCTATATGGTAGATGATATTATGTATGTGAAGTTCATTGAATTAGTATAAACATATGAATTATGTTAGCATAAAAGTTGATAGATAATTTGAGAATTAAGAAATACTTATGTGTTAATGTTTCATATTTTATATACTGTTTATGATTTTTAGTACGAGCTTACTAAGCTTTTGAAAGCTTACTTTGTGTGTGTTTACATTGTTTTATAGATATCAAAGCTACGTTGAGCTCGGGGATCGTCAAGGATCGTCACCACACTATTGAACCTTATTTTGGTACTTTGGAAATGTAAATATATTAAAGTATGGCATGTATAGGCTAGTAGTTGTGAGATTATGTTTTGTGATGTATATACTTAGCCATGTGATTTGGCTAGTTTATGTTTGAACTCATAGTTGATAATGACTTATGGTATATGATGCTAATGTGGTGTGTTTTAGTAGAATATAAGAAATGATAAAGGTTGGTAAGTTTTGATAAGTTTTAGCATGAGATTGTATGATGTATGGAAAGAAATGCTTGATATGCTTTTGATATATGTTTTGACATAGATTAGTAAGGCTTATGAGTATGGATTTGGATGACTATTAGATGTCATGAATGGCTTATGTTTTGGTATTGATTTAGGCTGAATTGGTTTGGCAAATATGCTTGTTCCTTTGCTTATAGGTTTGACCTAATTTGGGTGGCAAGTTGGCTATTAAATGGCCTATTCTTGTCCACACGGGCAGAGACACGGGCGTGTGTCTCAACCGTGTGCGACACAAAGCTATGTTGCACGACCATGTGTCCCTTGGGGTACCCTACAATTGTAAGTCAGTCTTGGGCACGGCCAAGGCACACAGGCATGTCTTGTGGCTGTGTGAACAAGTCAGTGTGTATGCCTTGTTTTGACACGGCCTAGACACATGGGCGTGTCTAATGCCGTGTGAGGCACGCGGCCTATTCACACGGGCGTGTGACCTTTAAAAAGTTGAAAATTTTCTAAGTTTCTAAAACTTTTATATGATATCAATATAGTACTGAATGCATATTTTAGACTTCGTATGCTCGTTTTAAATTCATATTAAACACGAATGACATTATAACTATTCTAATGAGATTATATTTGATATGTGTTTGCTTTGATTCGAGTTACGAGTCAGGTAATGCCTCTTAACCTATTCCGACGACGGTTACGGGTTAGGGGTGTTACATTTAGTTGGTATCAGAGCTATAGTTTAGTCAGTTCTAGAACTACTATAATGTATGTGAGTCTAGCTATACATGTCATATATATATAAACTGCGATAGTGTGATGAATCTTGACATTGAAATTTGCTTTTATATAGCAAATGGATCCCGAAAGAGCCGTAGCGGAAAATGTTGAAAGCAATGCGTCTGCTCCAATGCAAAAGACGATGCCATCTTATTCTAGACCAGTTACGGGTAGTCGTGATAGTGAGGCTAAACAAACCTTCTATCAAATGATGAATGATTGGTTCACCCAATATATTAGAACCAATATGGCTGTAGAATAACCTCCACCTCCGGTTAATCTTCCTCAAGCTCCTGTTATGCCATCAGTAAATTCGGTTCAGTTAAGTAAACCATCAGTTGATAAAATTAGAAAATATGGGGCTGAAGAGTTCCGAGCTACAACGAGTGATGATGCTGAAAAAGCCAAGTTTTGGTTAGAAAACATGATAAGAATGTTTGACGAATTATCATTAAATCCTGAAGAATGCATAAATGTGTTGTTTCCCTTCTGAGAGATACAACGTATCATTGGTGGAAGACTTTGACATCTATGGTTCTGAGTGAACGGGTTACTTGGGATTTCTTCCAAGTTGAATTTCCGGAGAAATATATCAGTCAGAGATTCATCGATCAGAAATGCAAAGAGTTTCTCGAACTTAAACAAGGCCGTATGTCTGTCACAGAATACGAGCGGTAATTCGTAAGACCCTTATTCAATTGAAGTTGTTATCTTTTTTTATATGAATATATATTCATTTTTTTGGGTGTTTTGACAATACATGTTTAAAGAATTTGGTTTTAAGTTTGATTTTATAAAATTTGGTTTTGAATTTTAATCATACAAATTTTGATGGCTGCTTGTTTAGGTATTAAAAAAAATTAGTCAAAGATTAATGTTTTCGATTTTTTTATTGCGCTGTTTAGACAACCTTATTTTGGGTTATTTCGGAAACTGTAGTGCAATCAGAAATTTTAGTTTTGACCTTTAACTATTGAGTAAATTTTAAATTTGAATATTGGTATGTTAATATGCATTTTAAAATAACTTAACCGAAGCAATAAGTCACCAAAGTGTCATCTGTTGTGAAAAATTCTTTTATTTTAAAGTATAAAAGGCTGTGTGCATGTAACCTAAGTTAAGTTAATATTGATCGGCCTAAAGGAATGTTAATATTTAATAAAATTTTATGTACAACTGTGGTAATAAACATGTGACGATTTTTTGATTTTGCATGTGAGTAATAAATTGACCTAAAGGAAGATTTATTGTTTGACATGTTTTTATTGTCAGTGTTTGATTACTAGACCAAGATATCACTTAAAAATTAATATTTTGTCCAAAGATGAAATATTAATAGAGTGTTCGATATTTTGAGATGGGGTTTACTTTTATTCAAATAATTTTGGTTTAAATTTAAAGTATTATGTGAAATTATTTTGTTTTATTCAGCTACTATTATACCTACCAACGTCATTGCAGGCATTGAAACATTCAAGGGCATTATATCTAATAAGATTATTACAAGAAAAAATTCATGATTGACATTGAAAAGAGGCTTGTCAAGAATGGAAAGGTTAAAATTGGTACGTTCATAACAAAGCTAACTTCAATGAAGATATATAAAGAAAAATAATAAAGCTACGCATACGACACTTCAAAAGAAATAACAAAACGAATTAACTAAGGATGGTTGTTTCTCTTATGGTGCAACAAGTGCATTTCTTACTTTTTGTTTATTTTAAGGTTAATTTGACTTCGATACTTAGACACACTTAGTGGATAGATTCTAGAGCAGCAACTCACATCAGCGAGTCTATAAAAGATTGTCAGAATTATTAAAAGCCTAATGATGGTGAAAGATACTTCTATTGTAACACCTTCTACCCGTATCCGTTGCCGGAATAGTTAATAATTTAGATAATAAAACAATTCATTTCCTTCATTTTGGTCATTTTTGACATTTTTACAAAATTACCCCTATAGTTCTTATTTTATTCAATTTAGTCCCTAAGTCTAAAACATACAAATTATCCATTTTAAATGTAAACCTATTAAGGGTGGCAACAAACAGCAGTATGTATGTTACCCGGATGAAATACTTCTCTCAAATTTTCATCCCTTTTGCTTCTGTTCGTTTGGTTGCAACTCCTAAGTCCTTGAATCTCAAACTTACTTCATACTTCATCCGGAATTATTACCTTGTTGCTCTAGCTTCAACAAGAGCTTCATATTTCATCCGAAATTATTACTTTGTTGCTCTAGCTTCAACACGAGCTTCATATTTCATCCGGATAACTTGGTTTTGTTTTTCTTCCTATGTGAAAAACCCAGCAAAACCCTTGCTAGCTGAAAATTCATATATTTATTTCCCTCCTCCTCCTTTCCATTCCACATCCTTAATTTATATAACATACTACAAGTGACATTATCAATAATTTTACTATTTACTTATATGTATATTCAAAACTATCCATTTGCATCATAGTCACTAAATTATTTATATATTAAGCTACAGAACTCGAAATTAAGATCTGTTAATTTTTCATAAAACTAGACTCATATATCTTCTTACCATAAAATTTTCAGAATTTTTGATTTAGCCAATAAGTACATTTTATTCTTTAAAGTTACCCCTATTCTGCTGTCTGATAGTTCCAACCATTCTTCACTAAAAGTTAATTATTTTCTCATACAGGATTCAAATGATGTTCCCGTTTATTTCTCTTGAAAATAAACTCATTCAGAATTCTAAGAATATAAATTTAAACCCCTAATTATTTTTCTCTATTTTTTTATGATTTTCCAAATACAAAACGGGGGAACCCGAAATCAATCCGACCTTGTCTAACTAAATTTGTTATATCTCTCAATTTACTATTTCATTTCTTACACCATTTCTTCTATGAAAAACTAGACTCAGTAAAATTTAATTTCATATTTTATTCAACTTCTAATTAAATTTACACAATTTTTGGTGATTTTTCAAAAATTAGACCACTGCTGCTGTCCAAAATTATTTTAGTGCAAGATATTAATTACCATGTCTATAATACCCTTATTTTCTTCCTCTACACTATTTCTCATCACTTTCTCTTGTTTTCTCTTCACTAACATATCAAGAACACATGACCATATGTAAGGAAACTCTACATTAACATCAATCTCATTCTTTTCCAATAATATCAATCTTAAAAATATATTGAAATCATGATGTTCTTACCTTGTTCTATTAATTTCAATCTTCATCTTGATTTTCTCTCTCCTTCAGCTTCCATTTCTTGAATCCAACTTGATATTCTAACTTTCCATAGTCTCCTTAACATTTTTATCTCTTGGCAGCTATGGAAATTCTTTTGATTTTTGGGTGAAAATGGTGAATTTTTGGTAGAATGACCAAATTATAAAGAAAGTAAAACTTTCTTTCTTTCTCTCTTTCTCTCACGTTTGTGCATGGGAAAGATGATGAAAATTCTTCATCTTTCCTTCCTTTTATACTTAATAAATAATAATAAAATAATAAAATATCTTATTAAAATATTAATAAAATAATATTTATCTAATTAATAATTATAAAATATCACCAACATCATCATTACTTTCTAGATTTCTCTCTCTTCCAATTGACCATTTTGCCCTTTGTGATCTTTTAAAATTCCATCAATGAATCATCACATAATTTGGTAAAATTACGATTTAATCCCTCATTCCTATTCAATTTAGTCCTAATTCATCCATTTTTCTTAGTTTTTAGATCATTCCACCCTTAAAATATTTGCACTATTAGTCCTTCAACTTTTTCATATTTACACTTTTGCCCTTTAAATTTTGAGTATTTATTCTTGTGCAACAAAACTTTTTTCACTTTTACAATTTAGTCCTTTCTTGAATTAATATATCATAATATACTTCCCAATGTTGACATAACTCATAATTTTCCCTTTTTGTCACTTTATTTCCTTATTTTACTATATCAATGATTGTATCTTACTGTAAAATTTTTCAGGATATTACATTTCTCTCCCCCTTAAAATTAATTTCGTCCTCGAAATTTCCTTATTTTCTTTTGATCATGAACTTCATTATTTTTATAATTCTATAGTTTCTTTCTGCACATATTTACCTAGTTTATCATTTATATCCATTCTCTATCCTTTCGTTTCACAATTTATTTTTTAATTCAATGTTTCACATTTGTCTTTTAGAGCTTCCACCAACAGAAATTAAAAGATAATATCATATGAATCTTAGTATCAAGTGTTCTATCACATATATTGGCTTGGAAAACCAAAGAAAGATAGAGTAATATCACTTGTGAATCAATCAGACTTGCGAAAATTTCTGTCTGTTAGCATATTTATCCAACCTTTCCATATAATGGTTGTAGCATCCAAACATGAACAGCTGTATATACCTCTAAAAATATCTGTACATATAAGACACCCATATAAAATCCTAAAAATCTACTATAATATACACAATTATAATATCTATATTTAAATATTTTTGCAATTTATTCACCAATCCCTTTACTAGTATAGTCATCAATAATTTCATATCATTCAGCTTACACAAAAAACTAATTTGAAAAAAAAAATTCAGTTAACCATTCTGTAAATACCATATCTGAATAAATCAATTTTCCTATAAATAACTTCTTTCTTTAGCAGTGGTACTGTATATCCCAAGTAGTTTTCAGAAAAAATCTAATATCTCTATTCAGAACTCATCTTCACTTATTAACACATTCTCAGTTTTGACTGCATTATCAATTGCTCAACTATTGAACTTCTTTCTTTCTTTCTTCTTTTTTTTTTTTTTTTTACTTTCACAGTTTTGAACTTAATCAATATAAATCTCATAAATTTCATTGCATATAATTGTACTAGTAAGGGGGTAGAGATCGTAAAGCCTCATAATTTAATTTTCATGTATTTACTCATATAACATAGCATTTATCATTCTCAAATAGTATAAAATATTTATTCGTATCTTTATGAGTTTTATTTCATTGTAATCAACATTTTTATTCAGAGATAATCATTTATCTTGTAACGAAAATTGTTTACCTCTTTAACAGAGGTCCGCTAGACTAAACAGAACACTTAAAATATACAAAACTGATATAAAGGTGCATTATTATGCACTATTAAACAGAGAGCACTAAAGTGTTATACAAATAGCACAGATGTGCTAAACGGAGAGCATTAATGTGCTAATAATCAAAGAGAGCACTAGAGTTCCTTAATGGTATGCCACTAATATTCTAGTAGTTCTAAATTCCATCTACTTGAGCATTAAAATTGAATTTCATACATTTAAATACTTTACAATTTAATCCTTGTACCTATAATCTGTATATTTATATATTCTCTATCTTTAATACATGTAATATATTTCAAAATTTACTAGTCATTCATAATTTACTAATAATTCTTATCATGTACTTCATATATCACTATCCAATTCCAATTTCACTTTCAATTCATTCGTAACTCAATTTAAGTTCACTTTCTCATCAATATACAATTCAATACTAATACTTATCCATCACTCAATTCAATTTCCATTCAATTCAACAATAACACTTACCTCATACTTCACTTTTTAACATTTAATAATAAATAATTTGAATTATAGTAATACAACCGTATGTTGGGTATGTCTATACTCAGCGGTATTACCATAATTCAAATTATAAAAACTGCAATAAATAATAGACATCAAACATGTAACATTATAAGTCATATGTGTTAATTTATATTTAATTTCATATCTCAATAATAGTCTTCTATCAAAGGGCATCACATATCATCTATATTATCTTTTACCAATTCATGAACCTTTGGTTCAAGCTTTCAATCTCATATCTTAATTTCAATTCATAATTCCACTTTTTCATACTTTCAATAATTCAATTGATCAAATTCATTTGATTTTTTCATTTCATTTATTCAACCCTATTAACATAATTTGGACTCAGACGGATACAAGGATCCAACCCAACACACCAAAACGGCACATTGTGCCTAAAACGATACATAGTACCTGATTAGTATACAACACATAAGTGCCTGAAACGACACATGAGGTGCCTGATACGACACACAAGGTACCTGAAATACGATACATAAAGTGCCTGATCGGCAAAGCCGATATATCCCGTACTTTTCCAAATCCTATGGCATGCCAATTATATCCTACTAGCCCGACAAGTTAATAGGGAATTCAGTTCTCATTTAAATTTCACTTAATATTCATATTTACCCCTATTAACAAGACTCGGACTTTGGCGGATACACAGATTCCATTCAAACACACCAAAAATGTCCAACCAAAACACACCATTATAATCCTCCAAAACACACGAATATCATATAATCCTCCAAAACACACCAGTATCATATAATCCTCCCAAACACACCAGAATAGTATAATCCATCCAAAACACTAGAATAGTACAAAGTACCTCTTCGGATAAATCCGAAGGATAGAAACATCAGCATCTCCAAATCTCATCTCCAAATCCCTTTTCAAAATCCTATGGCATGCCAACTATATCCGACTCAGTCCGGTACAGTTAATAGGGTATTCAATTCACTTTCCAGTTTCCAATCAATACGCATTTCAATTAATCACATATATTCTCAAGTCAATGCAATTCAATTCATTTTTCAATAACAAATATTCAAATTTCGTAATAATCACATATTTATATCAATTTCATCACATTCCCAATCAATAAATTTTTCAAATATAACATATATCCAAAATTCTATTTCCACATCAATCACATATATCCATACAAATTCAATTCAATATTGATACTTACCTTAAAATTTTACTTACTATACACATAAATTTAAATATAACATTTATTCATACCTTTATGAGTTCCGACTCATTATAATCTACTTTTACTCATATATTTGAGTATTGATTTCAACGTTATCGAAATTAGCTTGGTTGGGAAAGTATCTCTATCTTTAAGTAAAATAAATCTCATCAGAGTTAGAAGATATCACATAATCTTGTCACAGGTTATATAATGGCATGTATCTCTAGACTTCACATATGCTACGTTCTGTCCGAGAACTGATTAAACCTTAGCTCTGATACCAATAAATGTAACACCTTCTACCCGTATCCATTGTCGGAATAGGGTACGAGGCATTACCAGAGTTTACTGAACATTTTCAGATAATTCTGAATTATTTATTATTCATATTCTGAAAATAATCATAACGTCCCTCTATTGGGCCCTTAAAGCCCAAAACATACATTTAAACATTCAATTCACATTCATGTCACATAAATGTATAATTTAAACATTCAATAACTCAATTCAAGTTGCACGAACTTACTTCGTTGCTTATTCGTATTTATAGTTTTACTAATCAGAAAACTTTTTCTTTTTCACGTTCAAGTCTCATATTTGAGCCGCCCGAATCTTTATAAATAAATTTGATCATCATTTTTATTTATTTTATATTCTAATACATTCAATTAACCCTCTAGGCAAAATTACCATTTTACCCCTAAACTTTTGATTAATGACGATTTCATCCTTAGACTCAAAAAAAAAAGTTCTAGTAATTTAATCCTTGTTTCGAACCTAATTATTCTTATATATATTGATAACAACCCATAAATTCTATAAAATAACAAAAATTCCCACAATTTTAACACTTTTCAATTTAATCCCTAAAACATGTTTTCACCCAATCTTGATCTAGATTAATAATTTCATTCAATTTTATAATTTAGATAATAAAACAATTCATTTCCTCCATTTTAGTCATTTTTGACATTTTTACAAAATTGCTCCTACAGTTCTTCTTTTATTGAATTTAGTCCCTGAGTCTAAAACATACAAATTATCCATTTTAAATGTAAACCTATTAAGGGTGGCAACAAACAGCAGTATGTATGTTACCCGGATGAAATACTTCTCTCAAATTTTCATCCCTTTTACTTTTGTTCGTTTGGTTGCAACTCCTAAGTCCTTAAATCTCAAACTTACTTCATACTTCATCCGAAATTATTACCTTGTTGCTCTAGCTTCAACAAGAGCTTCATATTTCATCCGAAATTATTACTTCATTGCTCTAGCTTCAACAAGAGCTTCATATTTCATTCGAAATTATTACTTTGTTGCTCTAGCTTCAATAAGAGCTTCATATTTCATCCGGATAACTTGGTTCTGTTTTTCTTCCTATGTGAAAAACCCAGCAAAACCCTTGCTAGCTGAAAATTCATATATTTATTTCCCTCCTCCTCCTCTCCATTCCACATCCTTAATTTATATAACATGCTACAAGTGACATTCTCAATACTTTCACTATTTACTTATATGTATATTCAAAATTGTCCATTTGCATCATAGTCGCTAAATTATTTATATCTTAAGATACAGAACTCAAAATTAAGATCTGCTAATTTTTCATAAAACTAGACTCAAATATCTTCTTACCATAAAATTTTCAAAATTTTTGATTTAGCCAATAAGTACATTTTATTCTTTAAAGTTACCCCTGTTCTGCTGTCTGATAGTTTCGACCATTCTTCAATTAAAGTTAGTTATTTCCTCATACAGGATTCAAATGATGCTCCTGTTTATTTATCTTGAAAATAGACTCATTCAGAATTCTAAGAATATAAATTTAAACCCATAATTATTTTTCTATAATTTTTTTATGATTTTTCTAAGTCAGAACAGGGGAACCCAAAATCAATCTGACCTTGTCTAAATTAATTTGTTGTATCTCAAAATTTACTATTTCATTGCTTACACCATTTATTTTATGAAAAACTAGACTCAGTAAAATTTAATTTCATATTTTATTCAACTTCTAATTCAATTTCCACAATTTTTGGTGATTTTTCAAAGTTAGACTACTGCTGCTGTCCAAAACTATTTTAGTGCAAGATATTAATTACCATGTCTATAACACCCTTATTTTCTTCCTCTACACTGTTTCTCATCACTTTCTCTTGTTTTCTCTTCACTAACATATCAAGAACATAGGACCATATGTAAGGAAACTCTACATTAACGTCAATCCATGCTTTTTCAATAATATCAATCTTAAAAATATATTGAAATCATGATGTTCTTACCTTGTTCTATTGATTTCAATCTTCATCTTGATTTTCTCTCTCGTTCAGCTTCCATTTCTTGAATCCAACTTGATATTCTAATTTCCCATAGTCTCCTTAACATTTTTATCTCTTGGTAGCTATGGAAATTCTTTTGATTTTTGGGTGAAAATGGTGAATTTTTGGTAGAAGGACCAAATTGTAAAGAAAGTAAAACTTTCTTTCTTTCTCTCTTCTTCTCACGTTTGTGCATGGGAAAGATGATGAAAATTCTTCATCTTTCCTTCCTTTTATACTTAATCAATAATAATAAAATATCTTATTAAAATATTAATAAAATAGTATTTATCTAATTAATAATTATAAAATATCTCCAATATCATCATTACTTTCTAGATTTCTCTCTCTTCCAATTGACCATTTTGCCCTTTATGATCTTTTAAAATTCCATCAATGAATCATCACATAATTTGGTAAAATCACTATTTAGTCCCTCATAATTCTTTTCCTATTCAATTTAGTCCTAATTCATCCATTTTCCTTAGTTTCTAGATCATTCACCCTTAAAATATTTACACTATTAGTCCTTCAAATTTTTCATATTTACACTTTAGCCCTTTAAATTTTGAGTATTTATTCTTATGCAACAAAAATTTTCTCACTTTTACAATTTAGTCCTTTCTTGAATTAATATATCATAATATACTTCCCAATGTTGACATAACTCAGAATTTTTCCCCTTTTGTCACTTTATTTCCTTATTTTACAATATCAAGGATAGTATCTTACTGTAAAAATTTTCGGGATATTACATCTATGAAGGTGATGGTAATTTGATAAAAGTTGAAGCAATAGAGACTTTTAGATTATTATTAAGAATTGAATTTTATTTGAATTTGAATGCGATTTTTTGTACCATTTTTTAGGCGGAAATTAATTTCCATTTCAGCATTAGACAAATATGGTTATTTTTGTTCATTTGGAAATGGAAAATTTAGTTTATTTCATAATTCAAATTTGGTTGGTTCTGATTCTTTATCAAGTTATGATAATCTATATTTACTTGATACTATTTAATAAATCCTTGCATACTATCGTAATAGGTAAGAAACACAAATTAACTAATAGGAATGCAACTTCGTTGTGACACAAGAGATTAGATTATGTCTTTAAAAGAAACAGAGAATTGAGAACTTGTGTCCAACGGTATTCTTAATCCCTTTGATTTTTTCGATACTTTGAAAGATCTAAGGGTTACAAATTTTATGATCCCACTACTAAGGTTATTTTTGAGTTTGTAGAGGAGAGAGAATTAAGTATATTATCTTTGGAGAAGAATATGTTGATGTTTCTCAACACATTCCTTTAATTGCTATTGAGTATGATTAGGAAAAGTCTATTATACCTAAAATTGTTCAAGTAGCAACTTCGGATCAAGACAATATTGTTGAACCTTTAGGTTAAGTAAAAAACTTTAGAACCTCAAGAACTAATGACATTAAGAAGGTCAACTAGAGAAATAATTATAATGACTTTAGCGATATATTTTGACCTTGAGCTACATTATATGGATATTAAGACTATGTTTCTCAATGGTGACATTGATGAGATGATTTATATGGTGTAACTAGAAAACTTTGTGTTCAACGATGCAAAGTTAATTGTTTGCAAATTAAAGAAATTCATCTATGGGCTTAATTAGGCCTATTGTTAATGATATTACATTATTCACCAAGTGATTATCTCATTTGGTTATGAGATGGCTTTGGTTAATGATTGCATATATCACAAGTTTAGTGGGAGTAAGAATAGTCTTAATCAATACCCCAAGAATGATTTTGAGATTACGAAAATGCATAAGATTCCCTACATTTTAGCAGTGAGAATTCCAATATTTGTTCCAGTTTGTATGTGTTCAGATATTGCCTACATTGTTTGGATGTTGTGCAGATATTTGATCAATTCAGGTGTGGATAATTGGAAAACAACCAAATGATTCACACATTATCTTCAAAAAAAATTATATGCTTACATATCAGAGGTTTGATAAGTTAGAGATCGTTAGGTATACAAACTCCAATCTTAATGGAATATGGAGGCAAAATTTTGTCACTAAGGTACAAATTGTGACAACAAATTGCAGACATTTATTCCAATAACAACAGGAGTACATGAAAGTCAAAGCACGTGAGCTTTAAAATCCTAGTTGTTAAAGTAAGAGTTCAAAGTGGCTAGGTGTCTATCGAGTATAATGGTAAAAATTCCATGATTGTGGATCATTTACTAAGGGACTACCACCCAAGGCTTTTATGAGCACACCGCTCATATGAGTGTAATGTATTTTCAAGATATTTGATTTTAGTAGGAGTTTGTAATTCTAAATTCTTTTCTATTATAGACACTTTTTTCAATTATTTTAGTTTAAGGATATTAATGATATTTTCTGTAGAAATAAATTTTATTTAGTTTATTCACATTTTGATTTTAATAAAATTTGATCTCACTAAGGCTAAGGAGGACTAATTGGAAATAAACATGTTTAGATTATATTGCATGTAATTTCCATGCTACACATCCATACTTGATCTATGTCATTTGGTTGTGTTAATATACATGATCAGGGATTGATTTAATTACGATATAGGTAACGAAAGTTACCCTGGTTCTATGTTAACATAATTAAAGGATAAGATTGTTTGGAATACCTTTTGGATATGATAGTAAGGTTTTGAGCTCATAAGGTTATATAATGACATGTAAGGTAATCGGTATATATATGTGGTCTAAATAGGAGATAGTTGGAAAAATATGGACATCACATATATAATAAGAATAATTGCATGTTATTATTTACTCTCATAAAATATTAGTCCAAATTAAAAGTGATCTAATTTGGTCAAAGTTTATTGGGTTTTAGTGAATAAATAAAGTATGAGTCAAATATGTGTAGATACTCTCATAACTAATATCTAATTGATGATGGGTCGACCAGAAATTGATGATGGGTTTCGGGAGTGTAATAGCCTAAATTTTCAGTGGTGTCGGAACAGTGATTCGAGATCACTAAATCCGACAAATGAGTAGAAAATATTAATAATTTAGTGAATATAAGTTAAATGTGAAGTTAGGAAAATTTTTGAAATAGCGAATGGTGTACTAAAAAAATATAAAAAAATAGAATTGGAAACGAGATATCGAGAGATTGAAAATTTTAAAACGAGCCATAAATATTTTTATAAATATTTATGGTGTGTTAATAAGTTAGTATTAAAGTTTCGTCAAGAAATTTTAAAGCTTCGATAATTAATTGAATAAAAAAGACTAAATTGTAACAAATGTAAAATTATGGGAAATGATTAAATAGCTTAAATGATAAAAGAAAGAGGGTTTAAAAAGGGAAATAGACCCAAGGTCTATTTGGGCTGGACGGCAAGGGCATGAAATCAGCAGGAAAATTGATGAATTAAGGGCAAAATTGGAATATTGCAAAATTTACTTAATAAAGCTAGGACTAAAGTGGAATTATCTAGATTTCTCATTATTTTTCTGCATTCTCATCACCAAAAAACACCATAGAAGGGTTTTCTTAAGCTGGTTTTTCATATTTTTACTGCAAGTAAGTTCAATTCTTGATTATTTCTTGAAATTTTTGTGTTTTTATGACTTTTACAACTAGGTCCACTTGTTGAATTCATTAGTTTTTGATTTTATGAAAGAAATTGGAAGTTGCTATGAATATGTGCTGGAATTATATGATGATTTAGCATGGAATTAGAGCTTTAAATTGTTTATATGCTGATTTTATTGAAAGAATTGAATAGAAAGTGAATGTTTGGGACCTAATGGTGAAAGAGTTTGAAGTTAGGGTTTTATGTGGAAATTCTAAATTTAAATAATTGTAAAATAACTTATAATGTCTAGATAAAGCATTAATTAGGAAAAATTATCTTCATTGAGGGGTTAATTGAGCAAGGACTGAATTGTATGAACTGTGAAATTTGGGGCAAAAATCGAAATCAACATTTGCACTAAAACAGTTTTGGACAGCAGAAGTAGTCTAACTTTGAAAAATCACCAAAAATTGTAGAAATCGAATTATAGAATGAATAAAATATGAAATTAAAGCTTATTGAGTCTAGTTTCTTATAGAAGAAATGTGTAAGCAATGGAATTGTAAATCATGAGATATAATAGATTTTGTAAGACAATGTCAGAATGAATTCGGGTTCCCCTGTTCTGACTTTGAAAAATCATAAAAAAATTTAATAAAAATAATTAGGGGCTTAAATTTATATGTTTATAATCCTGAAAGAGTCTTTTTTCAAGAAAAACAAATGGAAAAAATCATTTGAATCCTGTACGAGAAGATAATTAAATTTTAGTGAAGAAGGGTCGGAACTGTCAGACAGCAGAACAAGGGAGACTTCAATGAATAAACTGTATTAATTGGCCCAACCAAAAATTATGAAATTTTTATGGTAAGAAGATATGTGAGTCTAATTTCAGGGAAAATTAGCGGATCTTAATTTGAAGTTCTGTAGCTAAAGATAAAAATAATTTAGTGACTATGACACAGATGGATAGCATTGGAATATACATAAGTAAATAATGAAATTATAGATAATATTACTTATAAGCGGGTTGAAGATGAAGTCAATACTGATAAGTAAATGATTTTACAATGATAGATCGAGAACCTGAAACAAGTCGAGGAAAAGAAAAAGTAGATGGTTCGTCCCTGAACTTTCACAAATTTTGCAAATCGACCCAGGTAAGTTCATATGGTTGAAGTTTAATGATTATATGTTAATTTTATGAATTATATAATGTATGATGAAATATATTTATTGATAAATAGAGAAGAAAATAACAACCCGAAAATCGAATAAATGATCAAATTGAGCGAAATAACAACCCGAAAATCAAATAAATGATCAAATTGAGCAGAACGTCGGATTTGAGTACTTCTGATCAATGATAAGTGACAAGCGATAAGTGGTAGCTTTAGCTACACTTATCTGATCAGTGACAAGTGATAAGTGATAAGTGGTAGCTTTAGCTACACTTATCTGATCGGTGACAAGTGATAAGTGATAAGTGGTAGTTTTAGCTACACTTATCTGATCAGTGACAAGTGATAAATGTGATCAATGTAAGACCGTGGCAGGACTATGACTTCAAAAAGTGATAAGTGATCATACGCAAGACCATAGTTATACTATGGAAAAATGAAAGTGAAGTACTCAATTTTCCGTAACCGTTCCCTAATTTGGTTAAAGAATGATATGTGACAAATGGGCCCAAAAGAATTAAAGGAAATGGATAAGTGGTAATAAGTTTATACAAGGGAACTCACCAATGACTGTGGTTGACAGGTGAACTTAATAATTGTGTATATTGTATAAGTGTATAAATATTTGGTAAGATTTATGTTTTATGCCTATGAACTTACTAAGCTTCTATAAGCTTACTTGCATGTATTCAATGTCTCTTGCAGATTGACGTGGAAGTACACAGAGGATCGGGTTAACACAGAGGATCACACTATCCAGATTATCTTTGGTAGCTTTTGTAAATTTCTTTTTTGATTTATATGGCATGTATAAGGTTTGATGATTATATAAATGCTGAGACTTGTTTAATGAATATACATTAAAGTAAAAAAAAAATGATAAACATGTCAAATAGTATGATTATAGTAGAAGTATAATTTGGTATCAAATTGATTGAAATGAATTGGTTGGTTGGATTGGTCTCGGTTTTAAAATTTGCAGGGAAGGTTAGATATTTATAAAGGGGTTATATTGAACAAAAAAAAACTTTGGGATTTTGCGAAAAATTTTCTATGGTTTCGATTTAATTCTGGTTTGGTCTCGAAGTATGTTTTGGGCTTTGGAGGCCCATCTAAAGGACGTCATGACATGTTTTAGTAAATGAATAGTATTTAACTTGTATTAATGAAAAATTAATTTGGTAAACTCTGGTAATGCCTCGTACCCTATTTCGGCGACGAATACGGGTAAGGGGTGTTACATTTAGTGGTATCAGAGTTCGATTTAGCCGGTTCTCGGAACATGTGTTATGTGTAAAGTGTTTAGAAATACATGTCATATAAATCTGTGATAGTGTGATGTGTATGATCCGATCTAATCTTTGTCATTTGTATAGATACTCTCCGATCATAAAGATGTCAAATAGACCTGAACGTACTGAACAGGAGGAAGCTAACAGTAGAGTGCAGACTTCTGAACAAGGAACAAGTAGTGATATTCCAATTTCTATGATGCGAGAGCGAGAACTTAAAAATATGATTTATGGAGTTATGAATCAGTGGTATAAGGAGATGATACAAGAAAGAAGTTAGGCTCAACCACCTCCTCCCCATCGCACCACCACCGTGGTGGTACCTCCGTTGCTCCTCCACCTCCTTCAATAATTGAAACTAGTAAACGTTCTCCGATTGAAAAGCTAAGGAAGTTTGGAGCTGAGGAATTTCGAGGGAGATCAGATGATGACCCTGTAAAACCTGAGTATTGGCTACAGAGTTTGGTAAGAATTTTTAAACAGATGGCTTGTTCTCCGGAGGATTATCTACGATGTGCTGTCTCATTGTTAAAAGAAGAAGCATATAACTGGTGGGAAAATGTGGAAGTTGTAGTACCTGCAGAGAAGCTTACTTGGGAATTTTTCCAGAACGAGTTTAAAAAGAAATATGTGGGGAAAAGATATCTAGAAAAGAAAAAGAGAGAATTTCTTAATCTACGGCAGGGAAATAAGTCAGTGGCTGAATACGAAAGAGAGTTTGTCTACCTCAGCAAATATGCTCGAGACATTGTACCTACTGAAGAAGAAATGTGTATCAGATTTGAAGAGGGGTTAAATGATGAGATTAGAATGATGATTGGGGGTAATGAAACACGGGAGTTCGTTGTTCTGTCAGACCGTGCTCAAAAGCTCGAAGAAGTATATAACAGAAAAATGTAGCGAGATCGAAAAAATAAAGAGTCATTTAAAAGAGGTGCTTCTAAGTCATTTTCAGATTTGCCAGTGAAGAAATCTAGAGAAGAAATTAGTCGAACTAGATCAGTGCCGGGAAGATTGGGTAGAGGTAGATCAAGACAATCTGATTTCAGGGTATTTAATAGACCTGCAGCAAGTGTGAGCAGTGTTCAGAATACTCCCCGGCCTAAGTGTCAATATTATGGAAGACATCATTGCGGTGAATGCAGGACTAAGATGGGGGCTTGTTATAAATGTGAGGCTACTGATCATCTTATTCGAGATTGTCCCCAGCTGTAAAAAGATGAAGCGGATCAGAAAGAGATACAGAGAACCACTCCTCAAAGAAGTAGACGTTCGGGCCAGAGCAGTGCTACAGGGGCTACTCGTTCGGGTATGAGAGAACCAGTTAGTCAATCAGAGAATAGAGCACCAGCACGTACCTATGCCATTCGAGCAAGGGAAGAGGCAACGGCTCCTGATGTAATTGCTGGTATTTTCTATCTTTATGATGTTACTGTTTATGCACTAATAGACCCTGGATCTACTCATTCATATATTTGCACAATGCTAGCATCTGAAAAGAAATTATCTGTTGAGTCCACTAATTATGATATACAAGTCACTAATCCATTAGGTCAAAGTGTGATGGTTAATTTAATATGTCGTAATTGTCCACTGAAAGTGAAAGGCTGTGAATTCCCTGCTGATTTGATGTTGTTACCCTTTCGGGAATTTGATATTATTCTGGGGATGGATTGGTTAACAAAACATGATGTTGTAGTGAATTGTCGAGAGAAACAGATTGATTTGAAAAATCAGACAGGAGAAATGATTTCGGCTGAGTTTGGAAATATGAAAGATAATGTCCGAATTATTTCAGCCTTTTCAGCTCAGAAGCTAGTACGAAAGGGTAATGAAGCATATTTAACTTATATTCTTGATACTCGGGATTCTGAATCAAAGTTGAAACAGTTGTCAGCTGTTAATGAATTTGCTGATGTGTTTCCTGAGGAATTGCCGGGTTTACCGTCAGATCGTGAAGTTGAGTTTGTGATTGATATGGTCCCGGGAACAGCTCCAATATCCATAACACCATACAGAATGGCACCAACAGAATTAAAAGAGTTAAAGACTCAGTTGCAAGAATTGTTAGATAAGGGGTTTATTAGACCGAGTACATCTCCTTGGGGTGCACCTGTTTTGTTTGTGAAAAAGAAAGATGGCTCGTTGAGATTGTCTATAGATTACAGACAGTTAAATAAGGTTACAATCAAGAACAAATATCATTTGCCCCGCATTGATGATTTGTTCGATCGATTGAAAGAGTCTTTGCTTGTGTTTTGAAAATAGATCTTCGATCCGGGTATTATCAGCTGAAAGTTAAAGAATGTGACGTGCCAAAAACTGCCTTCAGAACTCGGTATGGTCATTACGAGTTTCTGGTAATGCCATTTGGTTTAACTAATGCTCCTGCTGCATTTATGGACTTGATGAATCAAATTTTTCAACCTTATTTGGATAGATTCGTGGTTGTATTTATTGATGATATCTTGATCTATTCAAGACCGAAGTCGATCATGCACAACACTTGAGAAGTGTGTTACAAACCTTGAGAGAGAGGCAGTTGTATGCAAAGTTCAGCAAGTGTGAATTTTGGCTACATGAGGTTGGAATTCTGGGTCATATTGTTTCAGCTGAAGGAATTCGAGTAGATCCAAGTAAAGTGTCAGCAGTGGTGAATTGGAAAACTCCAAAGAACGTAACAGAAGTGCGAAGTTTTCTGGGATTAGCGGGATACTACCGCCGATTTGTTAAAATTTTTTCAATAATTGCTTTGCCGATGACTCGACTACTTCAGAAGAATGTTGAATTTGTATGATCTGAAGAGTGCCAACAAAGTTTTGATCAGTTGAAGAAGATGTTGACAGAAGCTCTAGTGTTAACTCAGCCAGAATCAAGTATACCATATGTTGTGTATAGTGATGCATCTTTAAATGGTTTGGGTTGTGTCTTAATGCAGTCAGGGAAAGTAGTGGCATATGCTTCTCGGTAATTAAAACCGCACGAGAAAAATTACCCTACGCATGATTTGGAGTTGGCTGCGATTGTGTTTGCTTTAAAAATTTGGAGACATTATTTATATGGGGAAAAATGTTATGTGTATACCGATCACAAAAGTCTAAAATATTTGATGACACAAAAAAGCTGAACTTAAGACAGAGACGGTGGCTCGAACTATTGAAAGGTTATGATCTTGTTATTGATTATCACCCGGGGAAAGCTAATGTGGTCGCTAATGCACTTAGCCGAAAATCATCATTGTTTGCACTTCGAACAATGAATGTTCATTTGTCTGTTAATGAAGATGGTTCAGTATTAGCAGAATTGAAAGCAAAATCTACATTTCTTTAACGGATCCGTGAATTACAGAGTGATGATCCGAAACTAGTGCTGAAATGACAAACAATTCAGGATAATTTGAGTTCAGAATATAGCATTGATGATGGTGGTATGTTGCGTTATCGTAATAGAATTTGTGTTCCGAATAATTCAGAATTGAAAAATGATATTCTTGCTGAAGCTCATAATATTAAGTATTCTATTCATCCGGGTAGTACAAAAATGTATTGCGATTTAAAAAGAATGTACTGGCGACCTGGTATGAAGCGAGAGATTTGTGAATTTGTTGCAAAATGTCTAATCTGTCAATAGGTGAAAGCAAAGCATCAAGTACCAACAGGTTTATTACAACCTATTATGATTCCTGAATGGAAGTGGGAACACATTACGATGAATTTTGTATCAGGATTGCCTGTGACTCCGAAAAAGAAAGAGTCAATCTGGGTTATCATTGATAGATTGACAAAGTCGGCACATTTTATTCCAGTCAGATCAAATTTTTCATTGGAGAAGTTAGCGGAATTGTATATTTCTGAGATTGTGAAATTACATGGAGTTCCAGTATCTATTATTTCGGATCAGGATCCGAGATTTACTTCGAGATTTTGGAGTAAATTACAGGAGGCTTTGGGCACTAAATTAAATTTCAGCATGACTTTTCATCCTCGCATGCATGACAATGATCAGAGCGAGTGATTCAGATTTTAGAAGATATGTTAAGGTGTTGTGTACTTGAGTTTGTGGCACTAGGAAAGGTATTTACCTTTAGTCGAATTTGCTTATAATAATAGTTATCAAACTAGTATTAAAATGGCACCATTTGAAGCTCTGTATGGAAGAAAGTGTAGAACTCCATTATATTGGTCCGAATTAAGTGAACCGAAACTAATGGGAGTGGACTTGATTCGGGAAACCAGAAGAAAAGTTCAGTATTATTCGAGATTGTTTAAAAGCTGCATCCGATCGACAAAAATCATATGCAGACTTAAAGAGAAGAGATATAGAGTTTAATGTGGGTGATCATGTATTTTTGAAAGTGTCACCATGGAAAAAAGTTTTGCGGTTCGGTAGAAAGGGAAAACTCAGCCCACGATTTATCAGGCCGTATGAAATCATTGAAAGAATCGGTCCGGTAGCTTATAGATTGGCTTTGCCCCCGGAGCTTGAAAAGATTCATAACGTGTTTCATGTGTCAATGTTGAGACGGTACAGATCAGATCCATTACATGTAATTCCACATACAGAAATAGAGCTCCAACCCGACATCACTTATTCAGAAGAACCGGTGAAAATTCTAGTTTGGGAAATTAAAGTGTTAAGGAACAAACGGGTACTGTTAGTAAAAGTGTTGTGGCATCGACATGGTGTGGAGGAGGCAACCTGGGAAATAGAGGAATCAATGAGATCACAATATCCGAACCTATTTTCAGGTAACAAATTTCGAGGACGAAATTTCTTAAGAGGGGGAGAATTGTAATAGCCTAAATTTTCAGTGGTGTCGGAACAGTGATTCGAGATCACTAAATCTGAAAAATGAGTAGAAAATATTAATAATTTAGTGAATATAAGTTAAATGTGAAGTTAGGAAAATTTTTGAAATAGCGAATAGTGTACTAAAAAATATAAAAAAAATAGAATCAGAAACGAGATATCGAGAGATTGAAAATTTTAAAACGAGCAATAAATATTTTTATAAATATTTATTGAGTGTTAATAAGTTAGTATTAAATTTTCGTCAAGAAATTTTAAAGTTTCGATAATTAATTGAATAAAAAGGACTAAATTGTAACAAATGTAAAATTATGGGAAATGATTAAATAGCTTAAATGATAAAAGAAAGAGGGTTTAAAAAGGGAAATAGACCCAAGGTCTATTTGGGCTGGACGGCAAGGGCATGAAATCAGCAGGAAAATTGATGAATTAAGGGCAAAATTGGAATATTGCAAAATTTACTTAATAAAGCTAGGACTAAAGTGAAATTATCTAGATTTCTCATTATTTTTCTGCATTCTCATCAGCAAAAAACACCATAGAAGGGTTTTCTTAAGCTGGTTTTTCATATTTTTACAGCAAGTAAGTTCAATTCTTGATTATTTCTTGAAATTTTTGTGTTTTTATGACTTTTACAACTAGGTCCACTTGTTGAATTCATTAGTTTTTGATTTTATGAAAGAAATTGGAAGTTGCTATGAATATGTGCTGGAATTATATGATGATTTAGCATGGAATTAGAGCTTTAAATTGTTTATATGCTGATTTTATTGAAAGAATTGAATAGAAAGTGAATGTTTGGGACCTAATGGTGAAAGAGTTTGAAGTTAGGGTTTTATGTGGAAATTCTGAATTTAAATAATTGTAAAATAACTTATAATGTCTAGATAAAGCATTAATTGGGAAAAATTATCTTCATTGAGGGGTTAATTGAGCAAGGACTGAATTGTATAAACTGTGAAATTTGGGGCAAAAATCGAAATCAACATTTGCACTAAAACAGTTTTGGACAGCAGCAGTAGTCTAACTTTGAAAAATCACCAAAAATTGTAGAAATCGAATTATAGAATGAATAAAATATGAAATTAAAGCTTATTGAGTCTAGTTTCTTATAGATGAAATGGTGTAAGCAATGGAATTGTAAATCATGAGATATAATAGATTTTGTAAGACAATGTCAGAATGAATTCGGGTTCCCCTGTTCTGACTTTGAAAAATCATAAAAAAATTAATAAAAATAATTAGGGGCTTAAATTTATATTTTTATAATCCTGAATGAGTCTATTTTCAAGAAAAACAAATGGAAAAAATCATTTGAATCCTGTACGAGAAGATAATTAATTTTTATTGAAGAAGGGTCGGAACTGTCAGACAGCAGAACAAGGGAGACTTCAATGAATAAACTGTATTAATTGGCCCAACCAAAAATTATGAAATTTTTATGGTAAGAAGATATGTGAGTTTAATTTTAGGGAAAATTAGCGGATCTTAATTTGGAGTTATGTAGCTAAAGATAAAAATAATTTAGTCACTATGACACGGATGGATAGCATTGGAATATACATAAGTAAATAATGAAATTATAGATAATATTACTTATAAGCGGGTTGAAGATGAAGTCAATACTGATAAGTGAATGATTTTACAATGATAGATCGAGAACCCGAAACAAGTCGAGGAAAAGAAAAAGTAGCTGATTAGTCCCTGAACTTTCACGAATTTTGCAAATCGACCTAGGTAAGTTCATATGGTTGAAGTTTAATGATTAGATGTTAATTTTATGAATTATATAATGTATGATGAAATATATTTATTGATGAATAGAGAATAAAATAACAACCCGAAAATCGAATAAATGATCAAATTGAGCGGAACGTTGGATTTGAGTACTTCTGATCAGTGATAAGTGACAAGTGATAAGTGGTAGCTTTAGCTACACTTATCTGATTAGTGATAAGTGGTAGCTTTAGCTACACTTATCTGATCGGTGACAAGTGATAAGTGATAAGTGATAGTTTTAGCTACACTTATCTGATCAGTGACAAGTGATAAATGTGATCAATGTAAGACCGTGGCAGGACTATGACTTCAAAAAGTGATAAGTGATCATACGCAAGACCATAGTTATACTATGGCAAAGTGAAAGTGAAGTACTCAATTTTCCGTAACCGTTCCCTAATTTGGTTAAAGAATGATATGTGACAAATGGGCCCAAAAGAATTAAAGGAAATGGATAAGTGGAAGTAAGTTTATACAAGGGAACTCACCAATGACTTTGGTTGACAGGTGAACTTAATAATTGTGTATATTGTATAAGTGTATAAATATTTGGTAAGATTTATGTTTTATGCCTATGAACTTACTAAGCTTCTATAAGCTTACTTGAGTGTATTCAATGTCTCTTGTAGATTGACGTGGAAGTTTACGGAGGATCGGATCAACACAGAGGATCACACTATCCAGATTATCTCCGGTAGCTTTTGTAAATTTCCTTTTTGATTTATATGGCATGTATAGGGTTTGATGATTATATAAATGCTAAGACTTGTTTAATGAATATACATTAAAGTAAAAAAAAAAGATAAATATGTTAAATAGTATGATTATAGTAGAAGTATAATTTGGTATTAAATTGATTGAAATGAATTGGTTGGTTGGATTGGTCTCGGTTTTAAAATTTGCAGGGAAGGTTAGATATTTATAAAGGGGTTATATTGAACAAAAAAAAACTTTGGGATTTTGCAAAAAAATTTCTATGGTTTCGATTTAATTCTGGTTTGGTCTCGAAGTATGTTTTGGGCTTTGGAGGCCCATCCAAAGGACGTCATGACATGTTTTAGTAAATGAATAGTATTTAACTTGTATTAACGAAAAATTAATTTGGTAAACTCTGGTAATGCCTCGTACCCTATTCCGGCGACGAATACGGGTAAGGGGTGTTACAAGGAGTGTATCTCTGATTGTGCTTTCATGAAAGTTCCTCTATTAGGGTTTAGCTTCACTTAGGAGGGGGCAGGTTCCTTGGGGTTTGCTATAAAATGGCTCAACTGAGTGTTTTTCAACTCAGAGTGGGCATGGATTTACCCCTGGTTCAAGCTTTATAGTTTGGCCAATGCTGTTTCTGATCACAACCCGATCAAGCTTGTCGCTTGCTCTTCGTTTTCTATTCTTTAGGGTAGAAGGTTTAAGTTTGAAAATATGTGGCTATTTGAGGAAGGCTTTATGGATGTCATTTTAGCTAGTTGGGTTGATTGTTCGTCGTCCTTGTTTTTTAATAAATTAGCCTTCTATGGTGCTCGTTTGTTTTCTTGGCATTGTTCTTTCTAGAGTAATTTCAGACTTCATATTCAATCAGTGAAGAAGAAGATAATAATTTTGGGCATTTACTAGTGCAACAAGCAGTCTATTGGAGACAACGTTTTAAAGTCTTCTAGATGATGCATGGTGAAGTCAATCCCAAGTACTTTCATATAAAAGCATTTAAAAGATGACCCACCAATCATATTCCTATGCTTGTTGATCCGAATGTTACTCATCGCATTGGTGTGGTAGAGATGAGTGAGATTGTGTTTGACTACTTTGTTGATTTGTTTTCAACCTTGATGGTACTGATTTATTTAGCTTTGTAGAGTTCCCTATGTTGGAAAAAATCCAGTTTGAAAATGATTTTCTTGTACAACAAAAAATTAAAATTTTGAAAACCCACTCGGTTTGTGATATTTATAGCAATAAATCTTAGTATAAAATCATAATTGTGTTTTCGGATAAGAGGATCCTTGAAGTTTTCCTATAACACACGTTACTCGACCCAATAATTGGATCCGAATATGGTGTGCCATAACTTAAAATCATACGAATTTAGTAAAAGAATTTGAAATTTATAAAGACTGCAGATATTGTTGAAATCCTCAATGCGACAAAGACAAAACAATCAATTTAATTATATGCTAAGAAAATTATTTTAAACAAAACATTTAGTGGAAGCCTTATAAAAGTCAATAATGTTATTACCTTTACAAAAGTTTTAAGTGCATCATTGGCAGTTAATTATAAATCAAAACAGTTTGGCATACACGACTAAGATATTATCTCATAAACAGTAGTTCACTGGATAAAAAACACATATATATACTTTTGGAGTTTATAAAAGATTTTATAAAATAGAGTTTAACAAAAATGACAAATCAGTACAAGAGTTGATACAAAACATTTCTACACGGGACCATGCCCATGGTATGCATGATACAGAAATTAACAAAATGCTCACAATCAACAGTGTTCTGGTATAGTCCCTTTAAGATTTTCTTCCTTCAACCAACACTACTGAGAAAAAAAAATATAACAAAGTAAGTTCAAACGAACTTAGTGAGTTCCAATAAGAAAGAAAGCACATATAAATCATACATGTTAATACCCGAGATGATATCAAACCTTTCAGAAGGGTTTAAACATAATGATCATAATACACCCACTAACATTCATAGAATACATATTGACTCGATATATGCACTTAACAAGACATAGAGGCGATCACAATATGCCAGCTTAACCATAACAAATACTCAACCAATCCTTATGCCAACGTTGTACCCAAAATTTGGAATCAGAAACATATCAATCAGTTGTATTCGTATACACAGTCCCCCTTAAATCCTCATATTATTTTTGTTCAAATAAATATGTTTTCTTGTGATCTGCTAGTCCGGTTTGCAATATAGCTGCCTTACCGGAGGCATCACAAATAAAATCCCCTTCTTCAACATCACATCTCACATATCACATATCACATATCACATATTGATGGTACTGGCTTGTGCAATAAAGAGGGTATTTATTTTGTAACACAGACAGAGCATACTTAATCTGATAATGTTGGATAACCACCACCAAAACAGATAACATTCATACATTATTAAGAGAGATTACTTACCTTACACAATTTATACAACAATAGAATTTACAATACATGAAAGTAAGAATGAACTCACTAGAAAATCTAGTATAGTGATCTATTCAGCAGGCTATTTGCCTTTGTTGCTAGGACATTTTTTAGCTTCTTGAGCTGAAAGAAAGATAAATATCCCTATCAAATCATTAAACTATCGAAACTTAATATACATGCAAGAATCAGTATCCAACAACCTAGAATCAATAAGTTTCTTTCTTCACGAACAGTTCTAAGATCTATGCATGCAATACTATAAACACTTGAATTTTTTTGATAGTAACCTAAGAGTTTACCAGAAATTACTAGTAAGCTGGTACAAACATAGGTGCTCACTAAACATTGAAAACCCTCATCGATGAACTTTTCTACTTTAAGGCCTTTTAGAAACTTATAGAATAATTCAAGGAAGAAGAAGATGTGAATGTGACTCATGATGGCCAACAATATCCTTATATACTAATGCAACAGATACAAGGTTTAGTGGAAAAATCAGATAATCCCACAAACACCCTTGATTCCTATGATTAAATGCACATAACAAGTTATAAATATAATCATCTACAATATTCTAGTTTAGTTCTAACTAGGTCTCAACTAAACCCCAACATTACTAATTATGTCATCATAATATGCACTAAATATAGAAATAAATCTATTAAAACTGTGAACTTATCGAGTTCACTCAAAACATTTGGGGTGGGCGGATACATAACAAAAGAGTCAACCAAACCTTAGAGTTTGCCAAAACTTGGAGTTCGCCAGATGACAGATCCCATAGAGTACGCCATTCAGCTAAAACAAATACTTTACTTACTTAAACCTACCTTTGACTTAACTAACTTATACGCCAAACAGTAACTTGATATTAAGTCTCCGTTGGGCGGGCTATTACATTTTTGGCTTTCAACCAATTGATCTTCTCCTCTATTATCATACAACAAACTGCGTCGAGTGTGGGTTCGAACCAATTGAATCAAAACTAAACTAGAAAAAGTTTTCTTTTCTTTTTGGGGTAAAAACAAAAATTCTCTCTTCTTTTAATAGAAACCGATATAATTGTTATTCTAGAAAAATATATTTAATAGTTAAGAATAAATTCTCTCTATTTTTCGTAGAGTAAGAATCTCTCAAAGTTGTGTAAATAGCTTTACTGGTGTCATCTATTTATAGAAGAGAAAGTAGAACCCTTGTTGAGTTGTAGTGGTTTATTTCAAATAGAAAAACAAATTCTTACTTAGAGTAGGAGTGGGGTGGACAACACACCTTAGTAATCCTATTAGGGTTGCCATCCCTTCATGTTACATGAGGGGTTTTGGGTCCCTCTCATATTGAATCCAATTATGAGTACTTTCTTGACTTTTCGACTTAGTACTTTGTAATTTGATCCAATCTGATTCTGTCTTTCTATTTCCCAAAATAAACTTCAATATATTTATATTAAATATTTATCATCCCAATTTTACCGCTGGAAAAATTTTAACAATTTTACTCTTAGAAAAATTTTGATGGTTTTACCCCTAGTAAAATTTTGAGAAAATCTGTTTAATATTTCACCACTCAACATGTTCACCATGACTGAATGATTTATTTTCATTTTCGGGCTTTAAAACAGCTCAAAAACATAAACTCATTCTTCCAATATTTTTTGAGTAAGCTATGTATATTTGCAAATATATCATTTCTCATTTTCATTTCCATTTTGAGAAAACCACATTCATTTCCAAATGATTTCATTTCTATATTTTAGAGAAAACCATAATCATCCCTTAATGTTTTCCATTTCTCTATTTCTATTCATTTCGTACATTTCTATTCAAACACGTAATTTATTTATGCTTTCACGAGCTAGAGGAGGGACCAATTGGACATATGCAATTAGGGCTCAAATGATTTATAATTAAGTTCTAACTTTTCACCTATTAAATATAAACTCATTTAGTCACGTAGTCATTCCACTATATTATAATGATTACGCTCTCTCTAATAACATACCATTACGAAAGTAATTACTTAGTGCTCGTCCAATGACCTTATTATAAGTGTATTACCCTCATAGAATATCCTTGATCTCTTTGGTATAATATCCGTTCTCCTAATATGATCTTATTTTATCTCATGGTAACAATTACATCTTTCTTCTTGAAAAGTCAATTACTATTAAATAGTAATTAAGTCATTCATTACAAAGACGAACGACCCGTGGCCATGCTTGCTTTTCATCAACCATGTAATGTTAGTGAGAAGATATTATTTACCCATGTTTTAGGCTATGAATTGTACTGTTGTGAATGATGCTACATAATGTAAAAGTCATACACCCAATGCACCAGCTTTCAGTACCTAATTTATTTGAACTCAGGCTTTTACTTACATCAAAGTGTACGAGTCACACATATATAGTTCACCATCCACTCAGGATTTAGGTATGCCACACTATGAATGTCACAAGTGAATAAATCCTTAAACAAATTCAAGATATATTCTACTTGAGTCATGTTTGATGTACTATCAGTCCAGTCAGTCACACCTATGTCTCTATCTTCTAAAAGTCTTTCACTCCGATGCCCAAGACAAGACATTTCCTCCATTTGACTTGATAGACAACATATTAGTTTTTCAATTGATTTGCTCATTTTCGATTAGACTAAGAAGATGTTTAGGTTCATCTACTAATACAAGTTGCCTTTCCATACTATGATCCAACCATGTAATGTTGCTTAGTATTAGTTTATACATTAGACAACCAATGAACAGCATTTGCTTCTATTTTGCTTTGTGTGCAAAACTATTTGAGAACAATAATACAAAGTATATTAATTAATGAATAATTTTATTAATCAATTTGTTTGACAAATTAAAGGTGTACTTAGACGAAAATACTACACTTAGGGCACCAGATCCAACATCCTAGGTGTATTACAAGAGGCTAGAATGAAAGATTTTTGGCACCCTTTAGCTTGGTAGAATTTCACATGACAGTGATGGATATGCATCCTAACAAGGCATTGGGTCTTGACAAGTTGAATTCGACTTTTTATCGGATGTGCTTGCCTCTCATTGGTGCAAACATTTTTTCACAGTGTTGTGGATGGCGTGAACGAGGTGAGTTCCCTATAGAGCTTAATGATACTATAATTTTTCTTATATTGAAGAAAGGCAAGCTAAATAGTATGAATGAGGATATATTGCTCATTACAATATCTTATACAAGATTACATCATGATCTAGTGTCATTTAATGCCTTTAGTGTAGTGATATTGTTTATGTACTTTATGGATATATAATTTTTCAAATAAATTGATTTAATAAATTCTATCATTATCATATATATATTTTCTATAATGTCCTCAAATGGTTTTTGCACACAAAAAGTGAAAGAAAATATTAGATCATTGATTATCTAGCATTTAACTAATAGTAAGTTGTATTATGTGGTCGGATCATAATACGAGAAGGCAACTTGTATTAGTAGATAATCTAGACAAGTTCGTAGTCTAATAGAAATTGAGCAAGTAAATTGAAAGACTATTATACCATCTATCAAGTCCCAATTGGAAGATATCTTGTCTTGGTTATCGAAACGAATAACTTTCAGAAGGTAAAGAAATAGATGTGACTGACTGTACTAACAATACATAGGACATGACCCAATGACGATACATCCTAGGTTAGTTTATTGATTTATTCACTTATGGTGTTCATAGTGTGATTTACATTAATCCTGAGTAAGTGATGGACTATGTCTGAGTGACTCGTATACTTTGATGTATAAAAGTTCGAGTTCAATTGGTAATAGAGTCGAATGTTAGTACGTTGGATATACGACTTTTACATGACATAGGTTCACTTACAATAGTGCCCAATAAAGGGTAAATAATATCCTCTCATTGGTATTACATGATAGATGAAAAGTAACTTGACCATGGGTCATTTGTCCAAAGACTAACGATTTAATTACTATTTGTTGGTAATTGGCTTTTCATGTAGGAAGATGTAGTGATTACCATGATATAAAATATGATCATATTAGGAAAATGAAATTTATCCCAAAGAGATCAAGGATATCTTATGAGGGTAACACACACATATCACAAGGTCCTTGGACAAATACTTAATGTAGTAGCTTTTGTAATGATATATAATGGGGACAACTAGTCATGGTACTTTAGTGGAATGACTCTATGACTAAATAATGTTGTAATTAATAGATGAAAAGCTGAATCTTAATTACAAATTATTTGAGCCCTAATTATATGTGTCAAGTTGGTCCCTTTGCTGGCGTACAACCTTGATGATTTACATTAATCGATGATTAAAAAATGTGAAACGATGAACTAGAGAAATAGACCGCATGTATCACTATCCGCAATGAATGCGTTTTCTCGCTATGAAAAAGAGATGACTAGATAATTAAAATAATGTCTTTGAATTATTATTTAATTAATTTGTAAGTAAATAATTGAAGTTTGGAGTTGAAATTAAATTAATTTTAGTGATCATAATTTCATGAGAACAAGTTAATTAAATTAATATAATAGATTCTAGTATGGTATAGTTATCATGATTTTAACGAAATTAGAATTAGGTTGGAAAAATAATTTATTTAAGTTAACTAATTAATTAATTGAAATAAATAAATAATATTTTGAGTACAAGAAATATATACCCAAAATATCATTTATAAGATTAGATAAATTATATGAGTTGGTTTAAACATGCTTCTTTGCCTGCGCTAGTTTATGCTGATTTTGAGATGCTTCTTGTTGAGATTGTTGGACAATAGGTTCAAGTGTATGGGATAAGCCTATCAAATCAAGTCTTAGAGGTCCATATCTCGATTGGTTATTATGTTTGTTGGCTTTTTGTTGCTTTAATTTAATGATGTTTCCTTAAAAAAAATATGTTATTCTTTTTAACCTTAATCTCATTATAGATTTTTATTATATTTGCTATTTTTGATACAATGATTAGAACTACCTATAGCCCCTCCCCAGCCCTTAAATAGGAGCGCACTTGAACCTACATCCTCCTGCACTGGCAACAATGCCGATGACAATTGATAATGTTTGGTTTATGCTTATTATTATCGATTGAAATCGGGAAAAAAAATACGCTAATTAATAAGTGATAAAGTTCAATTTTTGTACCAACAAGTGTTGGGTGCAATGGTAAGGCACGTCGCATTCCCAAGGGAAGATGCAAGTTTGAACCTTGGAGATGACATTGTTGGGAGGGGCAACTACAAACTTCGAACATGGAGTGTAAAATAGACATGGAGAATGCAAAAAAAAGTTCAAATTTTGTTTTTTTATAGAATATTGGGGGTGGGGGTGATAGGGTTTAAACTCGTGTCAAACAAATGTGTGACAAAGGTTTTAACCATCACTCTATACAAGTTAAACTTTAGTGTTTAATAATAAAAATAAACTTAAAATGTATCTTAAGAATTTCGTGTATTCGTCTTGGTTTCGCGTTACATCATCATGTTGTGGTAGAGTTCAAAGGGATATTTCCATCAAGGTAGTCAATACCGTACCTATAAGCGTATCATTTTATCTAGGTACTGGTACATACCATTACAGGCATGTTTAAGTGTACCGTTTCGAGTTTATCGATATTTTAAATATTTTTCATGGACACACAATCACTTATAGTCTAATTTTTAATTTCTTTATAAATTATATACACATTTAAATATCTTTGACAGAAATATTTAAACTATAATTTATAATTCATTAATAAATTATATATTATATATACATGCAAATATATCTTAATTGCATTCATATAAATATATTTATCATATTTATATGTAAATAGAAATTTTAAAATTATTAATTACATTGAATAATTAAATTTAATAGCTATTAATTTTAAATGTGATTATAGAAAATTAAAATGGTTAAAAAAAAATTTAAAAATGAATTAAAATATAAAAATTTTATACAAATTAGCATAAATTGATACCTACCGATACAAGTTGATATTACTCGAGACGAGGTGAAATGCACCAAAATATTAATAAATAAACTATTTAATACTAATTTAAGAAGGAAATTACAATGTGCACTATTATGGTTTCGAAAGTTAATACATTTACAAGCTCACACTATGTTCCACCGTATTATTAATGATGAAACGAAATTAGGTAAAAGAAAATTACGTATGGCACCATGTAAAATTTAAAATTCAATAATAAACTACCTAATAATTATAAATTATCTTATCATTAGATATAAAATTTAAAATTAGTAATAACAAATTTTATTATATATTAGTTTAGTGTTCCCATAAATTAAGTAGTAACATTTAAATATCGTTGCAAATATTTCAATTGCATGCAACGATATTTAATATCATTATCATTGTAATTAATAAATAGTTACTACTATTAAAATATTTAATAACAATTTATTCTATTATTATGTGCAAAATTCAAAATTTACATTTGTCATTGAAATTAGCACTTTGAATTTTTATATATGTTTCAATTTTAGTCAACAATGTCTAATGTATGGTTGCTAAAACCCATTTCACTTGTGGTGTACTACTAACATGGCATCTTAGAAGAAAAATAATACAGGAAAAAATATATCTTGTGTTTGCACATCTGAAACTGTTCTTAATTTATGTGTGTAATTTTAATATTTAAAATATAATTTATATATTGATTAAATTTTATAAATAATTTATATTAATTTCTTAAAATAATTTAAAATTGATATTTCATATATTATATGTTGTCTTTACTTTACAATTTTATGTTTAAAATAAATATTTTTTTAACAGCACCGTAAATAATACATTTCGAAAAAAATTTAAAATTATTTTTTCGTTTTTTTAGTGAACTATAAGATGAGGGCAAAAGATGGAAATTTCCCCTAATTTTTGGAAGATAAGGAAACTAAGAGTTAGATTTTAACTGTCTCAGCTGTCAAAATTCCTATGTTTGGTATTTTGTTTGAATTAAATTATATACTAGTTTAGGAGATGATGTTTTGGCAACCGTTATATTTTTTGAATTTTAATTTTATAATTTTTTTTAATTTTTTAATTTTTTTAACCTTAAATTTGTATTATTTATCAAATCACTTTAAAATAGATAGAAAAATTAACGTTTCTTAACTTTTCTCACGTAATTAATAATTAAAAATCTATATTTTATACTTTTTTATAATAATTTTTAAATAACATCTACATGGCAATTCACATGTACGTTAGTAAAGTTAACAAATATTAACTTTTTCGTCTATTTTGAAGTGATCTGACAAATTACGTATTTTTAAAAGGCTAAAAATGCGAAAAATTAACTAAGATGAATTTTTATTTTATTTTATAAAATTGGAAGTGGAAACACTAGTCGGTGCTCATTGAAATATACAAGTAGGAAGAGATCATAATTAGGGTTTTGTATAGAAGATAGTTCAAAAAGTTTGTGTTAATATTTTGAAAGGCGAAGAATTGTTAGAAGTCAACGACGGCTGCTTTTGTATTCTAATAGCGCCATTTCTTTCCCGCTCTTATTTATTTATTTATAAAGTTATAAATACAAATGAAGTAGGAAAGAAATTGGTGGAATTATAATACAAGTATAAGTTTTATTCCGTTTTAAAAAAGAAACTTGAAATTCATTTCGTTATTTCTTTGCTTCTTATTTTTAGCAGACAATTAACAGCCACAGGCATCATAAGTATCCGAATCTAACAGAAATAACAACAGTCTTTGAACCAAATTCAAAAGATTACACATCAAGAACCAACTCAAAAGCCAAAATACATTATAATAGAGCCATAAAGAGAACTTAAAACTGTGGCTACCCTTCTTTCTTCTTTTATTCAACCCAAAGAAATTAATTAACTAGAAAAGCCCACGACCAAATCCAGGAGAAGTTGGAGCAAGAATATCGGATCCCTCGGGGTTGGGATTGATGTGTCCTTCAGCAGGAGGATTAGGATTGTAATTTGGAGTTGGAGCTATCATATTCGGATCAATGTATTCCCCACCCATCGTATTTGCATTGAATGCCATATTGTTGTTCATTGTCTCATAATTAGGAGTCCCTCCTTGGCTTGAACTCCCAATGAAAAACAACGATGGATTTGTATCCATCTCTTGGATTGAACTTCCAGTGAAAAACTGTTGCGGATTTGTATCCATTCCTTGGCTTGACTTCTCAGGGAAAAGCTGTCGTGGATTTGTATCCATCCCTTGGATTGAACTCCTACTGAAAAACTGTTGTGGATTTGTATCCATCCCTTGGATTGACCTCCCAGTGAAAAATCGTTGCGGATTTGAATCCATTCCTTGGCTTGACTTCTCAGGAAAAAGCTGTCGTGGATTTGTATCCATCCCTTGGATTGAACTCCCGGTGAAAAATTGTTGCGGATTTGTATCCATTCCTTGGCTTGACTTCTCAGGGAAAAGCTGTTGTGGATTTGTATCCATCCCTTGGATTGAACTCCCAGTGAAGAACTGTGGTGGGTGTTGTGGATTTGTATCCATTCCTTGGCTTGAACTCCTAGTGAAAAACTGTTGCGGATTTGTATCCATCCCTTGGATTGAACTCCCAGTGAAGAACTGTGGTGGATGGTGTGGATTCGTATCCATTCCTTGGCTTGACTTCTCATTGAAAAGTTGTGGATTTGTATCCATCCCTTGGATTGAACTCCCATTGAAGGGATTTGTATCCATCCCTTGGCTTGAACTCCTAGTGAAGAACTGTGGTGGATGTTGTGGGGGAGTGAAGAACTGTGGTGGATGTTGTGGATTTCTATCCATCCCTTGGCTTGAACTCCCAGTGAAAAACTGTTGTGGATTTGTATCCATTCCTTGGCTTGAACTCCCAGTGAAAAACTGTTGTGGATTTGTATCCATTCCTTGACTTGAACTCCCAGGAAAAAACTGTTGTCGATTTGTATCCATTTCTTGACTTGAACTCCCAATGAAAAACTGTTTTGAATTTGTGTTCGCTCCTTGGCTTGAACTCCCAGGGAAAAGCTGCTGGCAATTTGTATTCTGAATGATAAGTTGCTCAGCTTCCCTTTGCACGATCTTTTTCAACTCTGCCATGGCTGATCTCAGAAACTGGAGTTGTGGGAGGCTAAGTTCTTCAATGGGGGACTCCCACCAGTTTTGCTCTTGGCTTGATTTCCTCATTTTGTCAAGCTCTTCGCCACGCTTTTTCTGGGCTTCTATTTGGCTCATCATCTGATACAAATGACTCATGCACACATAATATTTATGTAATATTGTTCATTCTACAATAATAATAAGAAGAAGAAGAAGAAAAAGAAAATGGGTACCAAACCTCAGTAAGCTGCGCGTTGAGCCGAAGGATAATAGCATTTCGATGAGCCTCAATGAGCTGCCAAGTTGGAGAAGTATCCTTTGTGTTGTGGACGTAACGGTTGAGAATGTTTTCAACATCAGGGTGGCCAAAAGAGAATACCTTATTGCCAGGTGAAAATACTATAATGGCGATTTCAACACCACAAAGAGTACAAAGTTCACTAGCCTTTTTGAAAAGACCAGACCGACGTTTTGAGAAGGTTACTTGGAGATTGCTCTCATCTTTTATTTTCGCCATCTCAATCTTTTGGCGGCCTAAGGTTTTCTTCACCATCTCTAAAACCAACAAACAACAAAAGACAAAAGGGGAGGGGGATAATTTGGAATGGGCAAGATAATTAATAGAGGAAAAATTTCAGTATTTATAAGGAAACTAGGAATTAGTTCTTTAAAAAAATTTGAGCTGTCCAGGTTCACTATATTAAGTTAATATTGTATTGTATTTTTTAAAAATTAAATTATATACTAAATAGGATGTTTGGCAACGTATTATCATTTTTATTTATAAGATACTGCAAACACTACAGATTTAATCATTCTCCATATTTATTCAAGGATTTCATATTTCATATTTTAATTAAATATTTACACAATCAAAACTTTTTTATTTTTATAATTATAATATTAGGGAGGAAGATGGTGGATTATCAGGGATATTTAGTGTCCGCATTGGACAATTTTATCAAAACTAATTAATTTAAAATTTTGAAATTGTCCTTATTGCATTTAGTAAATTTTAAGTTAAATATATTTTATTATTATTATTATTATTGTCTTGAAACTACAACATTCCATCTAACTATAAACTCAATATGTAGATACCAAATGATGCATCAATGCCTCTTTCGCTCATAATTAATCTTTTATATAGAAAGTGTTTCAGATAGTTAAAACATTACTGTTTCAAAAAGAAACTTTTAACTAATTTTTGAATGGCCAAAAACCGTTGGGAAGCCAACGGCTACATATCAATTTTGGCGGCACCATTTCTTTCTCTCTCTCTCTCTCTCTCTCTCTCTATCTTTAAAGTTTTTAAAATCTAAATAAGTTGTAAATGTAAATAACCTTTTCGCGTTCTTTTTAATATTTATATATATATATATATATTCTTTATAAATACATATGAAAGAAATTGTTTGAATTAAGTAAACTGAAATCTTATGTAAAAACTAAATGATATATTAATGCCTCCTCCCATATGTGATAAATTAACCTTTCTTATAGAAAGTTTACAGGATATATAGTTAAACCTTTCCGTTTGAAGTGAAACTTTTAATTAATTTTTGAAGAATAGCAGGATAATGGTTTCATGCTACAATGATCAGGCGGTGATTGCTAATTAGTGTATTAGGAATCTAATTCAAGAGTAGAATACCAAAGTTAAGCATTTTCTTATATTGAAGGTGCACTTACATAAATTATAAATGAGCTGTAAACTTTGTAGGAATGGATGGAGCAATTGAACTCAACAGGATTTAATTCAGAAGCCGACACAAGAACAGTAAGTTGAAGATTTGGGCAGTTTGGAATTGAAGTTAATAAGGTTTCTTCTCCTGTTTAACCTTATTGAATTAACATGAAAATAGAATGATTAAATATACAGGGTTTGCTATAAATTGCTTAACAACATTTGGATATGTTTCTGAATCATTTCCAAGGAGGCATATGGTAAAATGAAGTTCTAGATTTGCCTCCAAAGGGGAGGATTTGGAGCATCCAGGAAACATGAACCATTTAAGAAATTAAGAGAGGCGTTTTCGCAAATATATGTGGTAAAAAATGGAAGCTTTGCTGGATCAAACGTATACAAATCAGCGACTGGCACTTTCCTTTTTCTGAATAAATGATTTCTAATCTGCCTCCTTTTAACAGTTGATGATAAGGAGAAAAGAGGTTTTTATTTTATTTTCATATATGTCAAAAGTAAAAAGAAAAATAGTAAAATAGGTTAACTGGTCAATTATTTAGTTAAACAAATATAAAGTAGGTTAGAATCGACCCGATTAAGTAACAAGGAAAAAAAATAGCGGAATAAATTAAGAAATCAAACACACAAATTTAACGTGAAAAAATCTCTCCAAAGAGGATAAAAAATCACGGGTAAAGATAATTTTACTATAATGGTAAATGAACGAAGATTACAAAAGATGGAGATAAAAACTAAATCTCGAAAACCCGAAAACAAAAAACCCTCAAAAGATAAACACAAAATTTTCTAAATGTATTATGAGTTCTAATCTCTAATAGGTGTCTTTTTTAAGGTTGTAAAAGAACATATTTATAGGCTAAATTAGTAGGTCAAATAAACTATGCTAATAAATGCTAAATATATTATACTAATAAATACTAAATCTTCTAGAAAGAAAATATATTTTGTTTAACTTGACTTGCAAGCAATCTCTTAGAATTTGGGTCACACAACTTTAATAATCTCCACCTTGACACGAATTCTTACAATGCCATCTTTGCTAAATCCCACCACGGGACAATCTTGAACTATGCAGGGAATTAATTGAGTCGAATTTGTGCTTAGAAGCTGGAAGACTTTTAGCCTTCGACTTGTGCACTGCCAAATCAAAACTAACCTGGGTTTGATTTTCATGAACACAGTGCCCTAACTTTTCAAAACCTGCATCCAAAAGAGAACCTCTCTTCAACGTAATAGTCATACCTTTTTCCCTCCTATGACCAAGTTGCCTCCGCTCTAAATGAGTTGACTTCGACTTCGTAACGGACGAGGGACGTCCGGTCACTATAGAACCTTTTAGAATATAAAAACTGCTGGTTCTTTTACCTTTTAACAAAACGAGAGCTCTACAAGATACTTTAATGTTGCTCAACTCGATGTTGATTCTGCATCCTTTCAAGTCTAAAATACTCAAAAAGATGAGACTCTTTCGTAAATCAGGTACATACCTGATATCTGAGAGTGTCCTAATTGTCCCATCGTGTATCCTAATTTTAACAGTGCCAATACCAATTACCTTACTAGATGAATCATTTCCTATGTGCACAATTTCACCTTTAACCGAAAAGTATGTGTAGAACCATTCTCTATTAGGACACATGTGGAAAGAACATCTCGAATCTAGGATCCACTCGGACGTGAGCTAGGAGTTATCGCTCGTTGACACTAACAAGAAATCATCACCGCTTTCATCGGCCAAATTAGCACCAGCTACATCTTCTTCGTTACTCTCAGCAGCTCTTTTATTTCGCAGTTTATAACAATCTGCTTTAACGTGACCTAACTTTTTACAATAGCGACACCTTTTGTCTCGTTTCTTTGATGCTACCAAAACGGAAGCTTGCCTATCTGCCTTGTTATCCAAACCAAACTCATTTTCGAGTTTGTCTATACTCAACAAATGACCCTTCACATATTCAAACAAGAGTTTGTCTCTGCCATAAATCAAGGTCTCCTTGAAAGAATTGTATGAATGAGGTAAAGAGCACAATAATAGCATAGCCTGATCTTCATCGTCAATATGAACCTCAACGTTCTTTAAATCATTTAAAAGAGTAATGAAGTAACTGATGTGATCTCTAAGAAGCTCACCTTTGTTCATGCGAAACGTAAATAGACGTTGTTTCAACACTAAACGGTTAGCCAGAGACTTAGTCGTATAAAGAGTTTCTAACCTTTTCCATAAGGCAAATGAGGCCTTTTCCATTAATACCTCTTGCAATACCGTATCAAGCTCTTCCCATTTTGTTTGATTTAGATTCTCAGGCTTTTTCTCGGTAACAACCTCTTTCAATCCGATTTGAACTAGAATTGCCATCATCCGAACTTGCCATAGATTGAAATTCGTCTCACCATCGAACTTCTCAATTTCAAACCTTGTTGCTGCCATATCTGAACGGGCTGATCTATGAAAATTGAACTAGTTCTGATACCACTTGTTAGGATCGACCCGATTAAGCAATAAGTAAAAAAAATAGCAGAACAAATTGAGAAATTGAACACCCAAATTTAACGTGGAAAAATCTCTTCAAAGTGGATAAAAAACCACAAGTAAAGATAATTTTTCTATAATGGCAAAAGAACGAAGAGTATAAAAGATGGAGATAAAAATTAAACCCCGAAAACTCGAAAATAAAGAACCTTCAAAATGTAAACACAAAATTCTCTAAATGTGTTATGAGTTCTAATATCTAATGGATGTCTTTTCTGTTCTAATATCTAATGGATGTCTTTTCTAAGGTTGTAAAAGAACATATTTATAGGCTAAATTAGTAGGTAAAATAAACTATGCTAATAAATGCTAAATATCTTCCACTAATAAATACTAAATCTTCTAGAAAGAAAATATATTTTGTTTGTCTGCATTTTCAAGCAATCTTTTAAAATTTGGGTCACATAACTCTAACACAGTACTTGGAAAAAGTTGAATGTAACAGCCTAAATTTTTGGTGGTGTCGGAACAGTGATTCGAGATCACTAAATCCGACAAATGAGTAGAAAATATTATTAATTTAGTGAATATAAGTTAAATATGAAGTTAGGAAAATTTTTGAAATAGCGAATAGTGTATTAGAAATAAATATTAAAATAATTAGAATCAAAAACGAGGTATCGAGACTTTAAAAATTTTAAACCGAGCCATAAATATTTTTACAAATATTTATGGAGTGTTAATAAATTAGTATTAAAGTTTCGTCAAGAAATTTTAAAGTTCCGATAGTTAATTGAATAAAAAGGACTAAATTATAATAAATGTAAAATTATGAGAAATAATTAAATAGCTTAAATGATAAAAGAATGAGGATTTAAAAGGAAAATAGACCCAAAATGTTTTGGGCTGGACGGCAAGGGGCATGAAATCAGCAGGAAAATTGATGAATTAAGGGCAAAATTGGAATATTGCAAAATTTACTTAATAAAGCTAGGACTAAAGTGGAATTATCTAGATTTCTCTTTATTTTTCTGCATTCTCATCAGCAAAAACACCATAGAAGGGTTTCCTTAAACTTTTTTTTCATATTTTTACTGCAAGTAAGTTCAATTCTTGATTATTTCTTGAATTTTTTGTGCTTTTGTGACTTTTACAACTAGGTCCACTTGTTGAATTCATTAGTTTTTGATTCTATGGAAGAAATTGAAAGTTGATATGAATATGTGTTGGAATTATATGATGATTTAACATGGAATTAGAGTTTCACATTGTTTATATGTTGATTTTATTGAAAGAATTGAATAGAAAGTGAATGTTTAAGACCTAATTGTAAAAGAGTTTGAAGTTAGGGTTTTATGTGGAAATTATGAATTTCAATAGTTTTAATTTCTAGGTATAGTATTAATTGGGAAAATTTTAGCTTAATTGAGGGGTTAATTGAGTAAGGACTGAATTGTATGATTTGTGACATTTGGGGCAAAATCGAAATCAACACTTGCACTAAAACAATTTTGGACAGCAGCAGTAGTCTAACTTTGAAAAATCACCAAAAATTGTAGAAATTGAATTATAGAATTAGTAAAATATGAAATTAAATCTTATTGAGTCTAGTTTCTTATACAATAAACGATGAAAGTAATGAAATTGTAAATCATGAGATATAATAGATTTTGTGAGACAAGGTCAGAATGATTTCGGGTTCCCCTGTTATGACTTTGGAAAATTATAAAAAATTTGATAAAAATAATTAGGATCTTAAATTTATATTTTTAAAATTCTGAATGAGTCTAGTTTCAATAGATACAAACGAGAACATTATCTGAATCTTGTACGAGGAGTTATTTATTTTTTAGTGAAGAAAGGTCAGAACTATCAGACAGCAGAACAGGGGTAACTTTAAAGAATAAACTGTACTTATTGGCTAAACCAAAAATTCTGAAAATTTTAGAGTAAGAAGATATGTGAGTCTAGTTTCAGGAAAAATTTACATATCCTAATTTGGAGTTCTGTAACTCAAAAAAAAAATTAGTGACTATGACACGGATGAACAGCATTGAATATACATAGGTACATAGTGAAATTACAGATAATGTTACTTATAAGCGGGTTATAAACATTAAGGATGTGAAATAGAATGAATGTGAATTCAATACTGATAAGTGACAATTTTTATATTATAGATCAAAAAATTGAGGATAAACGAGGAAAAGAGAAAATTCCAGAATAGTTCCAGAAATCTCTACAACTACTTCAATTGTTCCGGGTAAGTTCGTACAGTTAAATTATTAAATTTCAATATTATTTTATGAATAGTGATTAATATTTATGTATGTTAATTGTTAAAGATAAGTAAATTATGTACAAAAGTTACGAAATTGAACTGAGTAATTCGGAAGAATGGAACGCAGGAAATGAGTACGATCGTTCAGTGAAAAAGATGAATTGACGGTAAATTACCCAAGTAAACCGAGATTCAGCATTTATTGCAAATTCTCGTGTTTGCTTTCTATTTAGCTCGTACGAGCTTCCGTTAACTCATATGAGTTTCAGTTAACCCTTTTGGGGTTTCAGTTTAGCTCTGATGAGCTTCAGTTAGCCTTCGAGCTTCCGTTTAGCACTTATGTGCTTCAGTTAGCCTTCGAGCTTCCGTTTAGCACTTATGTGCTCTAGCTAGACTTCGGGCTTCAGATCACGATGTACTCAAATTCGTAAGTCGTTCCTTAAATGGACAAGTTGATAAGTCGTAAATATAACGTGTGGAAAAAGAAATGTAAGTAATATTATGATTACTATTATTGAGCTCAATTAAGTAAATTTTTAAAAAAAAATGAGATTATGACTTCCAAGATGAAAGTAACTTACTTGAAATGTCCATATGATTTAAATTTTGGAAAACTAATATTTGGTAAAATTTATGGTTAAAGCCGACGAACTTACTAAGCTATAGTCAGCTTACTTGTAATGTTTATTGCTCTTTGTAGATGAACAGGAGGGTCAGAGGATCGGATCATCATGCTCAAGTTACACTATCTCGATTTTCTGGTAGATTTTGTTATAAATACTTTAAATGGTTTATATGGCATGTATAGGAGCTTATATGACTATGTTTAGTATTAACTCATGAATATATTAGTTAAGTTAATATAAGTTAATATATGATATGAATGGAAATTAACTAAGATGTTTAAATACTTCTTGAAAGTATGAATGGATATAATGTTAGATAAAATAAGGATTAGTGATATTGTTATGAAACGAATGTGATTTGAATAAAGATTGTATTTGTTGAGTTGTTTTTTGTGTTGAATTGGTTGCAAATTTGAAATTGCAGGGAAGGTTAGATGTTTCTAAAGAGGTTATATTGAATTTTTTTAAATAATAATAATTATTATTATATTACGAAAAATTTTCGGAGTACTTGAATAAGTTCCTATTCATTTATAATACGTGATTTAGGCCTCGAAGGTTCATAAAAGAGACTTAATGATTAAATTTTAATATATTTGTTGTTTATTCATGAATTGTTTGTAAATTAACCAATATATTCGATAATGCCTCGTAACCCTATTTCGGTGACGGTTTGGGGTTAGGGGGTGTTACATTGAAGGCATGAGATGACGTCCTCAAAAGATGTTGGTAAAACACAACGATTTTAGAGGATGTCACCAGCAGCGGCTAGCCACTTTATGTGCTGGCGACTTTAGTCAGTAGGTAGCAACTTTGATACAGAGATTCCGAGTTGCACAGGTTATTAGAAGTTTCACTAGCTAATTGGTTGATTGGAAAATTTGGAGCAAAATTCAGTGCAAAGATTAAACATAGATATTCCTGAGTGATTAGGAAATTCATAGCAAGATTCTTACATTTGAAATGAAAATTGTCTATGTAAAGTTTGAAGATGCAATTTGCTTACATAACGGTTTCATTCAACTTCGGAAGGAATTATCATAACTTTTTTGAAAAGAAAAACCACTTTGTAGTAAAAATTTAGATACAATTGGCATACTAATAGGATTATATGCATGTTTGAATAAAGATTTTACATGTTATATAACGAGATCTAGCATTTGTTATAGATTCTCGGGTTATTTAACAAGATCTAGCTTTGTTGTAGATTCTCAGGTTATATGTAACATAGGTTTAGCCTGGACTAGTTACCTGAGGTGATTTCAACTTGGACGAGAAACTTAATTCACCCGTGTATCCAAGTCAGTTTTACTAGAGTTTCATTGGACAATATTCATTTTAATTGAAATGAGTAACTTGAAAAGGTATTGACAATGAAATGATATATATTTATAACTTGATATGTGGCATGCGATTATCTTAATGTTAGTGATATTATTCATGATATGTAAGCATGTCTAACCTATTTTATTATTAATGTTATCAAGTTTTTAGTTATGCCAATATATGCCAAGAATAGCCATTTTGAATGCCTAAATGATTGGTAGTTATTATAATTTAAATGATCAAGGTAAACATAGTAATTTCAATTGAACTTATTAAGCATTGGTATGCTTAGTTTAGTTGTTTTCCTTCCTTTGTAGATCATTACCTTGTGAAACTTGTCGACTAGATCATGTGAAGCACATACTATCAAAAGACAATAGAATTACATTCTTTTGAGTCCAAATTTTGTGGCATGTATATAGGGGCACCTTAGTGTGCAAATGGTCATTTCAGATAGTTGGTTATGTGGCAATTATGGTATGGTTGAACTTGTGTAATACAATTTCCTTGTAACTTGGTAGATGTATGGAATTGCTAGTATGAGTGATGATACAATCTTGTATGTTTTTGTATGTGAAAGATTAAAAAAATGAGGTAATTAGTGTAACTAAGTTGATGAATGGTTGGTATTGGTATAATTGAATGTTATGCTTGAAACATAATTGGTGTATGTTTTTGGTTTTGGCTCATACTAAAGTCATATAAGTTCTTGGTGTTCAAAAATGTATAGGTAAGCATGTGTTAAGCTTGAATGACATAGTTGATATGTTTAGGTGAACAAATGGATTGATTGAACCTAAATGATGATCATGTATTGAAGGTCATGTTAAATGGTTGAATTCAAATGTTATGAACTTGTTTTATATATGTTTTGGTATATGTGGTGTAACGCCTTGAATAATTTATCTCTGTTTCTATAAATATTTAAGACAAATATGTATCTTCTTCAGTGGTTAAGTGTTCTAGGTGTGTGTATGAGCTCTTGGGTTCAAGTTCCAGATTGGTTAATTTTGTGATTTTTGGGATCAAGCCTTATCTTGTTCAGTGGGCTTATATTAAATTATCCGTAAATTCACATCAGAATGAGCCTTCTGGTTCAAGTGGTAAGGGAATCAATGTGTTGGAGGTCTTGTGTTCGAGTCCCTGCATTAGCGAGAGTGTTAATTTTTGCTTTGTTATTTGATAGAATTTCAGTTGAACTAAAAGTCTGATAGGTTGAGTAGTGGATTAGTGGAAGATAATTAAGGGATTATGGGCATACCTTATTTTCTTTTCTTTTTTTCAAATTTTAATTGTTTTCTTCCTCTTCCAAAGAATTAACGTCAATTTTGCTCCCTCTCTACTTTTCTGTCAATTTTATTTCTGTTCTTCCTTTTTCTGGTGTAAGTCTTGTTCCTTCGTTCCCTTCAACTTTCTTGTTCGTTAAATATTGTTCTTCGCGTAATTTTGGTAAGCCTCTCAATCCTCTTTGTTGTAGTAGCGTATGATTAATGTAGGAATCTAAACTCTGCGATCGGTTGTGTAGGTGAAGGCAGTGAATCTGTAGTTTCCACTCCGTCGGGTTAACTTTCGCGTGTGGTCGTTTTACGGTGGTAAGTGTGGAACGTCACTCAACTTAATATTGATTGTTTCTGTAAATCGATTGTTAATATGACTTTGAAATGTTATCTTTAGGTTCTGGTGTGCTCGGGATTGTTGTAGCATTTAAACTAAAACAGGTGTGTTCCCAAAACGCGAAAAATTGAGTTTCAGCAAAAGTTGAAAAACTGCACTGTTGATGCCACACGGGCGTGTAGTCGCCGGTGTGGATGGCCGTGTGCCAGACACGGTCGTGTGGTGGCTTTAGTGTGGCCATGTGGACCATATTGGCTAGGCCAAGTTGGGCGTGTGGGCTATACGGGCAAGGCCAATCTGGGTGTGTGGGCCACACAGGCAAACCATACAGGCAAATCACACGGGCATGTGGGCCAATTTTTCTGAAATTCTCCCTAGGGTCTCACAGGTTGCTCCGATCGACTATGGGCATACTCTAGGGTCGGTAAGGGCTAATTAAACCTTAATTTGTATGCTATGATATTCTGATAGACTAATTTGAGTAGGATACTAAATGTATGCCTGACTGTACTGCTATATGTATATCTGATATTTGTATATATGCATGTTGAGCATGTTAAATTTGCTATATCTGTATCTGATTTCTGTATCTGTTATTGGGGTGGGATTTGTATATGAGGAGGAAGCATTTTGTTTGGCATTAATATCCTATATTCTAGCAGCTTGGCTACATATATTCTGATATGTGTCTTAATGGCACAATGTGGTGTGTAGGGATGGGTGGGTGTTTTAAACCCCACATGGTGTGATGGGATGGTCGAAGTTGGTGTGTAGAGGATGGGGGTAGGATTTATGCATATCTGCTTCTGTAATCTAAATTTGAATTTGGATCTGGATCTGAATCTAAATCTGAATCTGAATCTGTATTTGTATTTGTTTCTGACTGTGTATATAATTCTGTTTGTTTGCATGCTTAATCCTGATGGGTTACACACTAGGTTTTCGTAAGCTCACATCTATTATATGTTTTGCCAGGTAATCCACAGACTTAGGTGGAACGGTGCCGCAGAGACTCAATAGTGACCACACGTCCGTAAACTGTTTAAACTTAGCAATCTATGGTTTTATTCTTGATTTTTGGTTTTCATTTGAGAGTTTGTAATTTTCGGGACTCTCTGGACTTTATGATTTTAAACTGTTGATTTTTGGTTTGTTGATATTTTGTATGCTTGATAAAATTATTTTATGAAATTGACGGTTTTTATGCAAAAAGAGGTTTTTCTAAGAACACGAGTTTGACTTTTAAAATCTATTGGTTTTGTTAGACTTCCGCTGAAAAAGAATTTTTGGCAAATAAACTAATTAATCAACGTTTTCAAAAATGGATATGAAGTACATGAGTTCAATAACTGAAATGATTTTACATAAGTAAACCCATTCTCTGTGACATCTCCAGATTAGGCCATAACGTATAGGTCGGGTTTGGGGTGTTACAGGTGGAATTGACATATGGATGAATGTAATGAAATGTTTTGGTTGGAAATCATTGAATAGGTACCAAATGTGCATTTTGTCAAAAACAAGGGCAACTCCGCAACCACGAACCTCCAATGTTGTGGCATTGGCTGATAGTAAGTGATGTAGTGACGTCATGATGCCTGAATTTGAGAGGTGATTTACTGAATTGGAGATATCGCGATGAGGAAACCATGAAGTCGCGATGTCGGACCAAGATTTTGAAAACTTTACAATTTGGTCCTAAATCACCCTTAGGTCAAAAAAAGAGCTTTTTGCTCATGTGGGACTTAGAAATGATTATTTAGCTTAACATGAATGTGGTTTACACTTAATTACATGTATGAATGATTAAATAGTGTATAATTATTTGTAGTTGCTCTGATAACAAATGTAGCATATTGTAGCTTGGACCCGATGATCAGGTTGGGCAAAGGGTGTTACACACACACACACACACACACAGACACAGTGTGTGTGTGTGTGTGTGTGTGTAACGCCCCGTACTCGAGACCGTCTCCGGAGTCGAGCACGAGATGTTACTAAACTTAATTTCATCAATTAAACAGCTTAAACAATTTATTTTTAAAATTTCTAGACAAGCTAGCTAACTACGTCACAGTCGCTTAAAAATTCATATCTCAAGTTTCGAAACTCAAAATCCAATTCCGTAAATTTTCCCTAAAACTAGACTCATATATCTATTTTCTAATTTTTTCCTAGAATTTTTTGTCAGGCCAATTAGTACAGTTTATTAGTTAAAGTCTACCCTGTTTCCACATTTGACTACTTTGACCTCTGTTCACTACGAACCACTTTTCTCTTTGTACAGAACTAAAAAGACTATACCGTTTGTATCTCTTAAAACTAGACTCAATAATGAATATGTAAATATAAATAATAACTTCTAATTATTTTTTTAAAATTTTTGGTAAATTTCCAAAGCCAAAACAGGGGATTCAGAAATTGCTTTGGCCCTGTTTCACAAAAATTTAAATATCTTATAAAATAAAACTCTTTTACCTATTTTGTTTCTTCCACATGAAAATATATTCATTATTCTTTAATTACATATTTTATTCATCATCTAATTCTATTTCTACTATTTTTAGTGATTTTTCCAATTCACGTCACTACTGCTATGTGATTCTGTTTTATAACCAATTTTACCATTTTATGGTTTTCCATGGACTAAGTAACACATTAAACATACATGACATCAAATATGATCTGGATTGGCCATTCCAATGGCTAATCATTTCCAAACCTTTTCTTACCAAACCATAACCATATCATAAGATTATTTACACAAAGTGAGTATAGTGCTATACATGCCACACTCAAAATATACAAGTCATTTTACCAATTCAGGTCTTCGGATAGTGTGAACGAGTCTTCGACCTATCCCGATTCTCAAGCCGGTTTGTCAAAACTACAATGAAGGAAAAGGAAGGAGTAAGCATAAATGCTTAGTAAGTTCACATGCAAATAACAAGTAACATGATCATGCAATCCAACATAAACATCATTAAGACACTCATGTCATAAGAATACTTACTATCTTACCATAATTTTGTCTTACCAAATTCTCAACCAAGGATTAAACTCATACCTGTCCATTTTCACTTCTTCAACACATTCATCATCAATCACTTTCGTTTTAAGTACTCTCCCTATTCTCTTAGGATTCTCCCGTTGAACACATCGGAATATAATTTCGGATACGCGGATAGTGTGCACTTAAGTTGTATACTCATAGCTAAACAAGCTCAATAGCTTTTGAAATTTATGTAGTCAAGCTACCATGTAACCCGCCCATAAATGAACTCGGACTCAACTCAACGAGCTTGGGCGTTCGCATCCATAAGTGAACTCGGACTCAACTCAACGAGCTCGGATGCGTAGTTACATCTCATGAACTCAGACTCAACTCAACGAGTTCGGAACTCAACCATCCTAGTGACATGTCACTTGTACCCTAATCTATTCCCAAGGTTCAAACGGGATTCTTTTCAATTACACATTTTGATCGCCTTCTTCGAAATGTAGAAACCGATGCTTGCTAGCATCTCATACTTATCAAGTTGTTCACATAATTTGCATATTACAAAATAATAATTCACAAAGCATAATATTTCATGATAATAAATATCATATCATATAAATAACATTAAATCACTTAAAATAAAAATTATGTTACCTTATTTACACATGAACTTACCTCGATACAAAATATTAGCAATCGAGCCTATTCCTCGTAAACTTTATTTTTCCCTCTATCATGACTTGAATCTTGTTTCTCTTAATCTACAATACCAAATTAATTTATTTAATGCATACATTCATCAAAACAGCCCTTAGTACAAACTTTGGCAAAATTACCATTTTGCCCCTAAACTTTCACATATTTACACTTTTTCCCCCAGGCTCGTAAATTAAACCTCATCCTATTTTCTTATGTTTTATGACATGCTGATCATTTTTTCCTTCTATAGAAACATCAAATTCACACTCTAACATGTACTTATGAATATTAGGTATTTTTACTGATTAAGCCCTTTTACTCGTTTTCACTTAAAACCGAGTAGAACAAGTTGTCTAGCATAATTTAAAACCTCATATTCTATCATAAAACACCAAAATACACAAATTTCACCTATGGGTATTTTTCCAAATATGAACCCTAGGTTGAATTATTGCTAGCATAAGCTAAATCGAGCTTTCGGGATTTCAAAAATGTAAAGAACATTAAAAACGGGCATAGAAATCACTTACAATCAAGGCTTAAAAGTTGAAGAAACCCTAGCTATGGAGGGAGAAAAATTCGGCAGCAACTATATGGAGAAGATGACTATTTTGTGTTATTTTTCTCATTTTATTTCATTTAATATACAAATGACCAAAATACCCTTAATACATTTCTTTGAAAATTTTCATGTACAAGCCCATTTTTGTCCAAAATTTTAGAAATTGGTCAAATTTCTATTTAATACCTCCTCATTAATATTCTAAAGTAATTTCATACTAAAAACTTCTAGAATGCAAGTTTTGCAAATTATTCGATTTAGTCCCTAATTTCAACTTAAGCACTTTATGCATAGAATTTTGTCACGAAATTTTCACACAATCATGTAATCATATCATAAACCTCAAAATAATTATAAAATAATTATTTCTATCTCGAATTTGTGGTCACGAAACCACTATTCTGATTAGGCCCTAATTCGGGATATTACAGTGAGGGTGAGTGAGCGAGTAAGTGATTGAAAGTGAGAGATATTTTGGAACAGGAAAGGTAAATAATAGTAGAGAATATTAAGACTTTCTAAGTAACTAAGAATTAGCTTTTTAATAGTTTTAGTTATCCCAAGTTACTATGCTAGGTTACTTTTGTATTGTATTTTGTTTTAATTAAATAAGGTTAAACCGCTATTTGGGGCTTGAAATTATTCTCACATTGGGGCCTAAATGTGGGAACAATTGCCAAATTTAGCATCTAACTTTGTGGTTTTTATTTATTTGGAATTAACCGTGCAAAAAATAAAAATTGTAATGCTACTTAGTACTCATTGATAAGTTACACATTCGATTTTCCAATGATTTCATATTTTGAATAAATATATAAAAGACAGATAATTGAACCAAAACTTTTATTTTTTATAGTTACAAATTTAGGGGAGATGATTGGATTTTTAGGGAACATTAGTGTTAGCATTGAACAACTTTATCACTTCAACTGTGACTATATCACTCAAAATAAATTAATTTAATTGCTTGAAATCGTCCTTTCAATTAGTAAAATTTTGTTATATATCTTAACATATGCAAAAATAAAATTTCTTATCTTGAGACTGTAACATCCTATCTAAAGATAAACATTGCATGTAAGATACCTGTTATTGATGCATAAATGTATCTTTTGAGAAGTCATAATTAATATTTTGAATAGAATGTTTACATAATAAAAAAAAATTTCCTTTTAAAAAGAAACTGTCACCTAAATTTGAAAGGAAATAATTGTTAATAAAGAACAATTACTTACGAATTTTGGCAACGCCATTTTTATCTTGCCGAATTAAATTTTTTTTTCTTTTACCTTTCTTATTATAAAGTTTTAAATACAAAAAGAAAAAAGCATGAAAGAAATTACTTGAATGGATTAAACAAAATTCTAATGTAAAGCATATATATATAATACAAATTTATGCATAAATGATGCCTTCGAGTGCTCAGAATTAACCTTTCATAGTGTACAACATATTAAATAATTTCAGTTTTGAATTGGGGACTTGTATTCTAAATTATATGCTACTCAACTTCCTTTTTCACATTCTTTTACAACTCTCTTTTGGTAGATCTTTGTTTCTTGAGTTGTAGGAGGCTAAGATAGCCTCATCCAATGAGGGGCTCTTACTAGTTTGCTCTTGACTTCCATTCTTCTTTTTGTTAAGCTTTTCACCATTCCTTTTTGGGAATTCTATTTGGCGAGTCATCTGAAATAAATGTGACGTAGTACTAATATAATATTATTTATTCTAAAATCAAATAAAAATAAAAATAAAATGGCTACCAAACCTTAGTAAGTTGCATGTTGAGCCATAGGAAAATAACATTAGAGAGAGCCAAATTGAGTTTCCAAGTGGAAAAAATATCATGTGTATTGTCACTATGGTAATGATTTTTAAAGTCTTCTACATCAAGGTGGCCAAAAGAGAATACATTTTTAGCAAGTGAGAATACTACAATGGTTATATCGCCAACACAAAGAGTAGATAATTCACTAGCCTTTTTGAAAAGACTGCACCGACAATATGAAAAGATTAATATGAGGTTTCTATCATTGTAGACAGCCTTTTTTGTCTGAGTCCAATTGGAGGCTCATTTGTTCTCTTTAAATTTTTGTTTTCTCTTGGGCCTGTTCGAAGCCCGCCCGATTTTGGTAAATTGAAGACATTTGTTTTTCTTTTCTCTTTCGTTCCTTTTTAGGCGTATCAAGGGCCCAAATTATTATTATTATTATCATTACTACTACTACTATTAAATATTATTATCTTTTGTTACAAATAAACAAGATTGGAAAACAATATATATACATGAAATGAAATGAAAGAAAAAAAAAGAGGCTTTTCAAATTTTTTTTAAAAAAACAACAAGCAGCATGCTATTTCTTTTTCTTTTATTTTTGCCATAGACATGTCATGAGGGATCAGGTTTTGGGCTCCGATGAAGGGGACGTCACTGGACCGTCGGTCCTCCGCCCTTAAGAGCCCCAAAAATCCCATTTTTTTTCCTTTCCCCTTTTTAAAATAAAAGTTTTTTTTTAAAATATCTTGATCTTGGGAAAATTTTTGGTTTTTTTTTAAAAAAAAGAAAAAGTTTAGATTTTTAAAAATAAAAATATATGTTTTAGTCATTTTAAAGGAATGTTTTGTTATAAATATCTTATTAAGTGGATGTCCATCATGATCAAGATAAAGTTTTAATGTACTTTAAATTCTGATAGTTATTAGAATTAGATCTCTACTTCTTTTATACTTCTTATGCCTATAAATAGAGATTCTGATGAAGCATTGTAACCACCCTTTTTGATCAATAAAGTACATTCTCTATTGCTTTCATATTTTCTTTGTTATTTATTCTCTCCATCTCCCATTATTTTATAACACGTTATCAGCACAATCTTGCTCAAAGTGATAGTTCCTTTTATCAACGATCAAATTTATCCTTCATGATTTTCAATATCTTTGACGACAAGATGCAAAGTTTTTACAGGAAGTTTCTTTTATTTAATGTTTCATATCTGATTATTATTTTTCATTCTTCTTTCATTATACGTTATCATTATTTTGATTAACTTATTTTACTTTTTTGTTCTTAAGGATGGTGAAAGATTTTATACCATTATCTATATGAAATCGAGAAGATGTTTATAATCACTACTTAGCATCCATGGTAACGATGTTGAAAGATTCAATCTCATAATGAATCATGGTGATGACGATGGTGTTAAAGATCTTCAGGTATATTTTACTATATTTTATTTATTATATCATGTTTATTATAATTGGAGACTAATCTTGACAACATTAATAGATAGATTATGATTTAAAATCCACACATGTTTGCGATGGTGATTATAAAATAAAGAATCTATTGGGATGCTTATAAGTTCGTCCTACTAGATTTGTTGCATTCCCCAAAGTAAATGTAAACATGAAAAAAATAAAAGATATACTCATGGACCACTAAAAGTGGGAATATAGTAATGAATAAGAGAACAATAAGAGTTCTCAAGATAACTCTTCAAAGGGTAAAGATAACTTATGTTATCAATGTGATATGAAATATTATTGGTCACATATGATATTTTGTTTTTGTTAATATTCTTTGAGGAAGGATATGAGAATGTAGTAATAAATTCTATCATTGTAGATAGAAAGCATTTATCTTATTGGTACTAAAACAAATAAATATTATTTCAATATTTGATAGTACAAAATTAGTCGAAAGCTCTAGAAGAGCTAATATATTAATATCTTGTGATGGTTAATCTATTGGTTTTAAAAAATATTTATAAAGGATCTTATATTGAGATTTTGAATGAGGAAAATATTATATTTTATATGAATCACTATTGCTATAAATATCTATTTTGGAAGGATGAAAAAGGGAGGATTGAGTTATTGATTACTCTTGTTATTAAATTGAATTGATTGTGATTATCTTTGTGATCTTCTTTTGTTATCATCCCCATTAAGGGGTTGAAAGCAAAATATTTGACTGTGAAATATCTCTTTATAAGCAATGAAATATGATAATTCTATCTAAAGCTCGTTATGGTTGGATGCACCTGAAGTTGCAAATTTTTTTAGATATTTGAAGATTTTGGCATATTCCCTGAAGCAAATATTGCATATAATTATTTGGAAATTATATTTATTGACTTGGTGGCATTATAGACTTCACATTAATTTAGACATTTTTAGTAGTAAATGTCACAATAGTTCTTATATGTGGATACAAATTAAAAGAAATAATAATAAAATTATCAATTTGTTACAATTTAGTACAATTGAAACACATGTTAAAGTAAACCAAAAGTTTACTAATACAAATGTGTTTACTGCTTGGCGTGACCAGTTAGACCATGTTGGATCGTATATGGTGCGAAAATTAATTGAGATATCATATAGACATCCATTAAAGAACCAGAAGATTCTTTAATTTAAAAGAATTATCATATTTTGCTTGTTCTCAATGAAAATTGATTATTACAAACTCACTAGCTAAAATTGAGATTTAATGTCTTGCATTTCTAAAACAAATATGGGCTCATTCATCCACCATGTGAATAGTTTTGATATTATATGATTTTGGTAGATGCATCTACAAAATAATCACATATGTGTTATCAACTCGCAACCTGTCGTTTGCGAGATTGCTTGTTTAAATGATTAATTTCAGATTATGCAGTTAAAACAATTCATCTTGCTAATGTTGGTGAGTTTACATTCCAAGTTTTCAATGATTATTGCATGTCAATTGGAATAAAAGTTGAACATCATGTAACTCATGTCCACACAAAATGATTTAGCTGAATTGTGTATCAAATGCCTCCAACTAATAGCTAAACCATTACTTATGGGAACAAAACTTTCTATTTCAGCATGACATTCATGCTTGTATTGATTTACATGTTGTACGCATCAAGCCAATAAATTATAAATACTCCCCATTACAATTGATTTTTAGTCAAGAGTCAAATATTTCCCATCTTACAATTTTTGGATGTGCAGTATATGTTCCAACTGCTCCACCAGAACGCACATGTCATAATAAGATATTGGGAATGTATATTTATATAAGTCTCCTTATAATATTTTTGAGCAATTAATTCGAGATTTAATTGTGACATGAGTTGTCAGTTTTCCCAACATTAGGGGGAGAGAAACAATAACTTATAATGAGTTAGGGGGAGAGTAATTGAACCAGAATGAGAATAACTTGTAAGGATAACTTATTACAAGTTAACTGTTACATGTATTTACAACCTTAATGAGAATAACCAAGTGTTATATACCATTTAATATTTTAATTTGAATCAAAGTCCCAGTAGGACAATCAGTTAGAATAAATAATAGATTGATCGGTTCAAAGATGAAAATTATTCTAGATGGTCATATAGTGGAGGCGGGTGCTCCAGAAGAGATTCAATTACTTGAAACTGAATTTTAAAATAATAAAAAAAATCTCGATAAGCTATGTCAATTCGAGAAAATGTGGAACTAAATAATAAAAATGGTCGACAATGATTTTGCATGCAATATTATTATTGAAATAATGAAATAAAAGGAGGATCTTGAATAAATCTATTGATAAATATAGATAGGAAATTAACTGATCAAAATAGAAAGATGCAACTCAAGTACAATTAAATTTGAGGAGTTTTTGGACTAGTAGTCTAAATATCTAAAGGTATAAAGCCAGTGAGGGTGCAATTGAAGTAGTTTTGTAAAAGCGAAATAAAAATATGAAGTTTTTCGCTAAGTCCTGGCATTGATTATGAAAAGATATAATATTATTTTGTGGTGGATGCAATAACCTTTAGATATATTATTAAATTGACAATTCGTAAAATATTTAACTTGCGTTTAATGGTTATTGTTACAACCTTTTATGAATCACTATATAGTAAAGTTTATATTACAATCCTTGAAGGATTTAGGATGCTAGAAGCATATTGAAATTCTCGAGAAATTATTCATTTATATGAATTGAAATAATTTGAATATATGTGGTAAATTTGACTTAGTGAATAATAGTTAAATAAGGATTATAAAATGATTCAAAATACTTATTTGTGTTTTTTTTAAAAGAATCATGATTAAAGTTTGTTATGATTATTATTGAATCTCCTGAAGAGATCAAAATATATTTCCCCCAAATTTCCTCACTCTTGACTTTTAAAAGAATGATAATATAAATGCTTAGCAAATACATTCAAATAGTCATTTGAAAAACTAGTATTCAAGATTGAATACGTAGAATGTGAGAAAGTATGTGATGTTTTCATGAGGGGGAGTATATACGCGTTGCACTATTTTTCCCTTAATCGAGGTTTTGTCCCATTGGGTTTTCCTGGTAAGGTTTTTAATGAGGCAGCATATTATGCGTATTATAGATTGTGTACTATTTTTCCTTCATTAGGTTTTTATCCCACAGTACTTTTCCTAATAAGGTTTTAACGAGGCACATTATCTATCAATGGACATCCAAGGGGGAGTGTTATGAATATCTTATTAAGTGGATGTCCATCATGATCAAGATAAAGTTTTAATGTACTTTAAATTCTAATAGTTATTAGAATTAGATCTCTACTTTTTTTATACTTCCTATGCCTATAAATAGAGACTCTGATGAAGCATTGTAACCACCCTTTTTGAGCAATAAAGTACATTCTCTATTGCTTTCATATTTTCTTTGTTCTTTATTCTCTCCATCTCTCATTATTTTATAACAAGTTTAAAATTTTAAAACAAAGTTTTTATTTCTTTTCAAATATTTCGAAATAAAAGCTCTGATCTTTAAGAAAAGTAGTGATTTTTTAAAAGAAAAAAAGGGGAAAGTTTAGGTTTTTAAAAATAAATTAAAAAATTAGTCATTTTAAAGGAAAATTTTAAATTTTTAAAATAAAGTTTTTATCTTTTTCAACTATTTCGAAATAAAGCTTTAATTTTTAAGAAGTGATATTTTTAAAGAAAACTTTAATTTTGTAAAAAAAAAAAAAATGGCCATCGTATGCGGCGGCTCCACCACCAGAAGCCGGAGAGCCGTTGGACTCGAGCCACGGCCAACATAGAAGGATGAAGAGAAGGAGGAAGAGTTTTTTTTTTTTTTTAAATAAGGTTAAAATGAAAGAATGAATATATTTCTCCTACTTATAGGTGTCAAAATGGATAATTTATTCTCATCCCCTTACTTTTTAATTTTACAAAAAAAATATCCCATTTATTGCAATGTCACCCTCACTCTCTGGCCTATTTACACCCGTAACTCTTTTATTTATTCAAACCTTCGATTTAATCTGGAATTTCAAAATTAAAAGCAAATTAATTGTTACATCAGTCCCCTGTCTTTCACATTTTTTATCTTTTAGTCTCAAAATCAAATTATGTCATTTTGTTTCCGTCTTTAATAAATTATTTACACTTATATCTTCTCTTTCATTTGCATTTATACCTTATATATTTAATGACAATTATGCACTTTATTTTAATGTTTTATATTTATTCACACTTGTATAATTTTTATTTATTCTTATTTCATAATTATTTATTTTCATGTCTATTTATATTTATTTTTTTTTACACATTCTCCTTACATACATTTTAATATTATTTATTTATGTTACTTTGATTCTTTTATTGTATTATGAAGAAGGTGTATTATTGTTATTATTATCATCATCATGTTAAGGTCTTATTTATTTCATTTATTTAAGTTTTCTTTTTATTATTACCCTTTTTGAGAGAGTTTTAACTTTTCATTAATTTTAGCCAATTTAATTAATTTTCCTATTTTATTACTATTCGTTTTAAAAGAGGGAACTTTAGGTCATTTTTTCATCCTATAAATGTTGACATGAAGTTAGTTAAGTAGGTGTTACATTTTAATGAAACCATAATGTTTTTTTTTATACATTTGAATTTAGGTTAGTCTTTAAGATCTTATCTACCATTTCTCCTAGAAAAATTATAAATAATATGTAGGATTTTTTTTAGGGTTTTAAACTAATTTTAAACATTGTATAGGATTCCTCTTTAGAATCTTAAATTAATGTGTAAATATTCTTTAGAACTTTGTTCAAGATTAAAACTAAAGATTTTTGTAGGTGATTTGTAAATCATGAGTAGGTCTTTCTAAGTATTTTATTTTAGAAACTTTTTAAGAAAACTAATAAATGTTATTTAAGATATATTATTTTAGGATTTTGGCGAATTTAAACCTTAAATCAAGCATTTTAAAGTAAGATAAATCATAAACCCGACATAGGATACTTTCGTAAGATTTTGAAAGGTTCAGCGTTATTAATTAAATCTTTTAAAAATAATAATAATAATAGATTGAATAAGTTGTAGATGGATTTTAATATTTCTCTTAATTCATTGGTAATTTATAGGTTTTTTTTTTTAGAATTCTAAGATAGAATTAATTTTAGGAATTGAAGATATTTTACTAGAATTATTTAGGTATCCTTTAGGGTTCCCGTCAAAAGTAAAATCTCTAATTTAAGTTTCAAATTAGATAAGTTTGGTGAACACATCTTAATTGAGTTACAAGTAAACCGGAGGCATTTTATTTTTATTTTTTATTTAAGATTTTCATAGGATTTTAGCCTAGATTAAGACATTAATATGCTTAAATAAAAAAAACCTAGCTCCCAAGACCCCATAGGACTATCCCCGGATAGGCGTTGTAGGGGTGTTATAACCTTTCCCACACATAATCGTACACTTAAACTTGAAATTTGGTGATGAGATCGTGTCTAGACTTTTAGGATTTTTCGTAATATTAATTTTAGAATATTAGACGATAGGTGGCTAACCAACCTAGCCCTAATTGGTTAGTGGTAACTCTACGTTAATTTAGGCCCTCCGTCTCTAGCTTTGCTTACTAGGCCCCTGTACTCTTATTTAGGCAACGTTATGATAATCATATTTTATTTTTACTATTTTAATCTATTGGCATCCTATGCTTTTGCTTACCACTTCTAAAACTAAGAGAGAGAGAGAGAGAGAGAGAGAGAGAGAGAGAGAGAGAGAGAGAGAGAGAGAGAGAGAGAGAGAGAGAGAGAGAGAGAGAGAGAGAGAGAGAGGGAGAGAGAGAGAGAGAGAGAGAGAGAGAGAGAGAGAGAGAGAGAGAGAGAGAGAGAGAGAGAGAGAGAGAGAGAGAGAGAGAGAGAGAGAGAGAGAGAGAGAGAGAGAGAGAGAGAGAGAGAGAGAGAGAGAGAGAGAGAGAGAGAGAGGAGAGAGAGAGAGAGAGGAGAGAGAGAGAGGAGAGAGAGAGAGAGGAGGAGAGAGAGAGAGAGAGAGAGAGAGAGAGAGAGGAGAGGAGAGGAGAGGAGGAGAGAGAGGAGAGAGAGAGAGAGAGAGAGAGAGAGAGAGAGAGAGAGAGAGAGAGAGAGAGAGAGAGAGAGGAGAGAGAGAGAGAGGGAGGGAGAGAGAGAGGGAGAGAGGGAGGGGGGAGAGAGAGAGGGGGGAGGGAGGGAGAGGGAGAGAGAGAGAGAGGGGGGAGGGAGAGAAAGAGAGAGAGAGAGAGAGATTAGTAGGCAAGATAATTAATAGGAGAAAACATTAAGTTTTTATAAGTAACTAAGAATTAGTTTTTTTTTTAAAGTTTGAGTTGTCAAATTTCACTATGTTACGCAAAATTTATATTGCATTTTGTTTGATTTAAGCTGGGTTAAATCTCTACTTGGGGCCTAAACTTGGCAACAGCTCTCACATTGGTGCCTAAACTTTTTTTAACCTAGTTAGTCCCTAAACTTGACAATTTTTCCTATATTGGTGCCTAAACTTTAGGCTTTTTAGGGAAATATCAAGACTAAGTCAGATAGAAAAAAAAATTAAGGCCCAAATGTGGGAATGATTGTCAAGTTCAGTGCCCAATTTTATTCAAAAAAAAAGTTCAGACCCCAAACAATGATTAAACCCTAATTAAATTATATACTAATTTAGGGTGTCTTGAAAACCCGTAATAGTTTTTATTTATATGGAATTAACAGTGCAAACACTAAAAATTGTAATGCTACATAGTACTCATTGATGTGTTACACATTCTTTTTTCAATTAATTTCACTTTTGGTTTAAATGTGTACCAGTTGGATAAATGGACCAGAACTTTTACTATTTATAGTTACAAATATAGGGGAGAAAATTGGATTTTTAGAGATTTTCAGTGTGAGCATTGGATAGCTTTACCACTTCAACAAAAATTAGAGATAAAATTTTAAAAAATAATTTATCAATAAAAAGGAGAGGGTCCGACAATTATCTTTTTATTTGTAGAATATCGAGAACATTTTATTTAACATGAAAAATAACCCTCACGATTTAATGACCGTACCCATTATTCAACAGTTGATGTGATGTAAGTGTTTATTATGATTTTAATGAATATATAGCCCAAAACAAATCAATTTGATTGCTTGCACTCATCCTTGCAATTAGTAAATTTTAGTTATTGATCTTAACATATGCAAAATATTATATATTATTATGTTGAGATTATAACATCCTTTCTAATGATAAACTCTATATGTTACATACTTTTCATTGACGCATAAATGCATCTTTAGAGAGATCATAATTAATATCTTGTAAATATTATTTTCATAATAGTTAAAACTTTTCTTCTTTTTTTTGGTTTTGAAAAGAAATTGTAAATTTAAAATAAACTCTACTTCAAATTTCTCCCAAACTCACAATTTCAATATTAAAATAAACCTTCATCTTCTTTATCATTAAAACAAATCCCCATTATCAATATCAACAACTCAAAATAAGATAAAACAAAAATGGCAAAAAAGAAAACCCACTTTCTCTGCTTTGAGACATTACAGGTTTTTATCGAAATTAATGGATAAAAGAATGTGTAACACATCAATGATTTTTAGTTAATGTTAACTTCAAATATTTTATTTAATTAAAAATTCTTCAAACTTTTTTTTTTAACAACCTTAATAACTCTAGTGGCAACAGAAAACTTTGACCAAAAAATCTTTAGATGCCAAAATGTTAAAATTTACATAATTTGGGTACCAATTTTTCATAGTAAAATGAGTTTTTAGGATCTGATGCGACATTGAAAACAATAACCGAACTTGCTAGCATACCATAAACAGTCCAATAGTTTATTTAGGTAAAAAGAATAAAATCATTCCTAAACTCAGCCATCTGTAAAGCACAGTTAAAATATAAAACAGGGGAAGGAGGAGGAAGGGGGACGATTGCTGTATGTTTTCTAACTTTAAAGGGGCATAAACCATGGTGATTAAGAAAAAGGCTAATTAATGGCCAGCCTCGTTGGGTTCGCATAGAGACAGGAAAATCAAGAAACTACTGGGCTTGCTGCAGTGACAGATCTTTCAACTGTTGGATATCCACTTTTGATGGTGCTCGAGTGAGAGCACACTGAGCAGTACTCGTCTTTGGGAAAGCAATGACATCTCTGATTGAATTTGCATCCGCTAACAACATAACCAATCTATCCAAACCATATGCGATTCCCCCTGTGAATAGGTAAAATAGATAAGTAACAACTTTATTCCAGGTAGAAAAATGACAATTGTTTCGTGGCCTAGGCATGTCATACCATGTGGAGGAGCACCCATGTCTAAAGCTTCCAGAAGATACCCAAACTTATCTTCAGCCTGTAAATAACATAAAACTCACATTTCTTTTTATTTGGACTGTAAAAGAACTGAGACCTCAGACATATTAATCTGAGCTTTTCTATGATCTAAAAGCATTCTGGTTTTTTACGTTATTTTAGGCCACAGGCCATCACATTGACACTAGTTAGAAAACAGAACAAATTAGTGTAACAGACACAAGACTTGCCCAGTCACAAGACGCTAACAATAACCGTTGGTTTACAAATTGTTGAATAACTTAAGGTTTTCTCACCTGTTCAGGAGAGATGCCAATAGTTTCCAATACTTTCTGTTGGATCTCACGTTTATAAATTCTTAAACTTCCTCCACCAATCTGAAAATGCAAGAGGCAATAATAATTCATTCAGTTACACCATCTATAAGAGATAGACAACCAAATCTTTACCCTTTAAAGTTTCTAAAAAGCACATAATATAAATACCTCAACTCCATTATAAACCATGTCATAAGCTAAGGCACGTGCAGAAGAAAGATCTCCCATGTCTTCAGGGTTTGGTGCAGTAAATGGATGGTGCAAGGGCTACAATATGAGTAAATTTTCATCAACAGGCAGTTGCAAACGGAAAATATTGTATTCAACAAAACTGAAACTTCCATATATATAAAAATATTAATTTAACAATCTAAAACTTCCATATAAATTTTATCAGCAAGCTAAAGCTTTCACCAAACTATGTTGTGGATGTAAAAACAAAAAGAAAATATAAAACCTACATTTTGAAGTATCGACTTGTATTTTGATACAACAGAGAGAACTTATAATACTATCGAAAACTAAATCTTAAAATGCAGTTACTCTGTTAATTCCTCAAAAATGACAATCACACTGATATAATAGCAAACTAACATACAAATAAATTATAAGATATAAAAAGGATATACAAGGGGGAATATCATAAAAATGCCAATTCTTTCTTAAGAATATATAGGGTTCATTTTTGGCAAACCAGCGGTGGAGTTTTTCAACTCCACAAGCAAAGTTCACAAGGTGCCACATGTCCAACCCAAAGGACATGCGCCACCCTTTTAACCTTAATTGAGGAGTCTAAAAACTCCATTAGGAGTGTATCAAATGAAAAACTTTTCATGCATATGATATATATCAATTATTTCAATAAAATCACCAATAACATAAGAGAATGATACGGACCTCAAGCCTCTGTTCTGAATCATTCCACTCAAACATTGGGAAATCAGTCACCCACAAAATTGAATCCCTAGACTGCATTTCAGAATTGAAGCAAATGCTTAATTTTAGAGAAAATAATAAGAGAAGCAACAACCATGTATATTTCAGATAGAAGACTGATCAGGAACTTACATGGTCAACCAAACCCAGTTCGTGGGCTAAGAATACCCTAAGTCGATCTAAGGTTCTATTAACTGATGTCTGATGGCCCACTGCAAACAAGATCAGATCACCTGGTCCTGCAGAGCATTTTCTCAAGAAATCTTCTCTGTTTGTTGGACCCAAACTGGATACTAGTGCTGGAATTCCTTCGATCTCCCCTAAAAGAATAATAAAACCGTCATGCCGAGATTTACAAATAGAAAATCAACTTTTCAAAGGAAGGGGGGGATCTGAACTAGGTATGGAATATTATTAATTACCATCATCCAAGAGCTTAAGGAAAGGTAAACCCTTTGCTCCAGACTTGATTGCCTCATTATAAACATCACCTTTCTTAAGAGCTGTGTTTGAAAATCTTTTAGCACCTGAAGGCACACATATTGTTTTTATAATCCCCCCATTTTTTAATGTATCTGCAAAGAGCCTGAAGGGAGAGTCTAAGAAGACATTAGATACCTGCAGCTCCAACAGGGGGGAAAAAGTTAGAAAACACCAGATAATTAAGTAAACCAGCAAAAACTAGACAATATGTGCAAAAACTTACATTTTTCAACTCAAGATCAAATCTGATATCAGGACGATCAGATCCATATCGATCCATTGCCTCAGCATATGTGAGTCTTGGGAAAGGGTTAGGTAGTTGCACGCCTTTAATCTCTAGAAAGACCTGCATTAAATAAGCTTTCTTAACCCTCCCATAATGTGAAGATACCAAAAAGATCTAAAATTCTTGTATATGCATTAACTATTTCAAATGTCTGATATGGCGAGAGTGATCAGCTTCAGTCCTTTAACTAAAAAGGCAGAGTGCCAAAAAGCCCTTTGATGAATGCCTTGGGTGTCTACCTAGAGCGCCAATTACCAAACTTAGCTAGACTAACTAATGGGCTATGAGGCAGTGTAGATTCAAGCCAAGCCACTTAGAAGACCCACAAGCTGAACCATGAAGCTTATCTCAAGCCTGAGCTGAAGATGAACAGGCCAGTATTTAGAACTCCCCAACTTTAGGTAAGTGAAAAGGTGTAACTTAACATTTGAACCCCTTCTATTGAAACATACCAGAAAATATTTATGAATACTTACTGCTGAAAGATATTGTGGAGCTAGGACTCAAATTATCATATAGCATATAGGCCACAATTCACAAACCTTTCTAATTAAATCTTCATTAAGCCTAAGCATGTCCTCCAATGGAATGAAAGCCATTTCCATATCAAGCTGTGTGAACTCAGGCTGTCTATCTGCTCTCAGATCTTCGTCTCTAAAACATCTGGAAAAAATTATATCGTGGTTATAGCCCAATGAATTCTCACAATACCTAGTTTTTGGATTACCCCTAATTCCTAGCAGGAAAAAGAATATTCTAAACCCCTCTTTTTTTTCTCTTTTTCGTTTTCTCTCTCGTAACAAACATAGGAAATATAAATCAAACCGAGTCCCGTGAATAGAACAGGATCATCCTAACTCTCAACATGGGGGTCGAGAAACGGGGTGAAATGGGCCTGAGTAAATCAGTCAGTTCTTCACAAAAGAGAAATGCAAAAAGCTTATCAAGATAGGAGACAAATTGCATCATTACCACGCAATGAGAAGTAAAAAATTTACCTTGCTATTTGATAGTATTTATCAAAACCTGAAACCATTAACATTTGCTTGAAGAGCTGTGGACTTTGAGGCAAAGCATAAAATGTTCCTGGCTTCAAAATATACATATGAGTGAATCAGACCTGTTCCATTGTCCCCATGATATAGGTAATTGATGAACACTAGAAAATTTAACACTTATCAACTGAATAACAACCAGTTAGGATGCAAAGATCTCTGACACCATACAAGTTCTTCATGCTGTCCTAAGGCATTTAATAGCAGCTTGATCATTAATACCTGGATTCTCGAGGGAACCAAATAATCCCGAGCACCTTCTGGAGTGGATCTAGAGAGCATTGGGGTTTCAATCTACCTTATAACCATGAACAGGTCAGAACCAAAACAGAGACTGAACATGAATCAGTAGAAAGTAACTAAAGAAATAACACTAAAATAAATTAATGTACTAGAACAAACGTAATAGGGTTACACCTCAACAAAATTATGTACATCCTCTAGATATCGTCGAATGAGTTTCACCACCCTATGACGCAGCATGATGTTGAAATTCATTTGCTGTCGGCGTAAATCAAGGTATCGATATCTATGAGACAGGTATCCCAACAATAAACATCAATTCAGAGTCTCAAATATATCATAAGGAAAACATTAGCAATTAATTGAATGGCTTGTGAAAATTAAAGATTTTTAAAAGCAAATATCTAAAAACATATTGTAAAATTAATCGAGCCAAGTCATCAGGAACAATGTAGCTCATTATTTATCCCTTCTTATGATAAAAGACAGTATCAGTTTTATCAGCTAATAAGGTGCATAGCTTTTCTTGGACTAATTGAATTAAATTCCATGCTGACTACCTCAAACGGATTTCCTCCTTGACAAAATCATTTGCATCATCCGCACTAGTAACCAACAATGGTAGTTTTGATCTTACAGCATTCAATATCTGAACATGCTCAGCGGCGATCTGGCAGACATAATTGACATCTAATTAAATACATAGTAATAAAGAATAAAAGCATAATAAGCTCAAATATATTAATACACCTCTATTGAGCCGGTTTTCATTGAAAGCATAAGCTCAAACACAGTAATTGTTAAAATAATGGAAAGATTAATCAATCTTATTCATCACCTAATGTACTGTACTTATACTCAATAATTAACTAACTTCCTAACAACAAAACTAATTAGTTACATGCTAACTAACCAGCTAACTAATCCTTTTAACAGTAATATACCTCTATGGAGCCGGTTTTCATTTTCTTATTAACAGACTCACTGGGCCGAGACCGGACAAAACCGTCAACAGCAACCACATACTCAAGCCTCAAGTCTTTAATAGCTTCATGGGCATCAGGAAACTCACCTGGAAGCGATGTAATCTATAATTCGAAAACAGTAAAACAATCAGTCAAAAAAAATTCACAATTTCATTTATAGAAAAAAGTTGAAAATAAGTAAATACCTGGACAATGCCGGTGTGGTCTCTGAGATTAAAAAAGGTAAGGCCGCCATGGACCCGGTGGAGAGCGACCCAGCCGCAAAGACGGACCCGAGAACCCACATCTTGATTAGACAAATCACCACAATAAGCGGTACGAGAGACCCAACGGAGAGAGTCAGAGGGAGGGGGTATGGGGGTGGGAGTTTCAGGGGAAACGGAAGGAGGAGGAGATTGAAAAGTGGAAGCAGAAACAGAGGAAAGGGTTCGGGTTCGACGGTTCCTTGGAAGCGATTTTGGAATTAGAATGGAAGGGAAAACAGCGAGAGGTCTGGCGCGAAAGGAGAGGATAAGGAAGGATTTGAGAAGCACAGACATTGTGTTCTTAAGGCTTTTTGAGGAAAGTGAGTGAAATGGGGGTTCGGGGCAATCTTTTAGTTTAGGGGACATAAGCAGAAAACACAGGGTTTAATGGATTGGGTGCTGGCGTGCGAAGCACGTGGCTTTCTATATTGTTTCAAAAATGGACTTTAAAAGTCCGTTTAAAGATCGTTCCCAGCGGTTATTATCCAGTTCGGAATCATGAGTAGCAATAGAAATTGTATAAAAAAGAAAAAGAAAAAATGGGATTTTATTCATCAGTCCCATCAGCCGAGATTTTAAAAATCTGAAAAATAATTTAGATAAAACTGTTGAAACATTCAAATATTCCAAGTTGGTCTTTATCTTGGCCCAATTCATTTTCAAAATTCATAATGCATTACACTATGTCTTTTTTCCTTTTCTTTATAACTATAAATATTCTCATTCAGATCAATCACTTTCAACAATAATAACTTCAATAATATAAATATTTAAAAACACTAACTTAAAATGAGAAAATTGATAATAAAGGCTTGGCACAATTAGGAAAGGTGAATGCGTTAAGTCTTTAATACTCGGATCCAAGATCAACAATGCACGTTACATATTTTGGTCTTGAAGTCCCACCAAAAGATCTTGTCATGTGTAGATTTCAGTTAGAGTTTAGATTGTTAAACTTTCAATATACATAATTATTAGTTATTAAATTAAAAATAATATTATCATAATATTTTAAAAAAATTTAAAAGGTTAAACTTTGCTATCAGCCACTATATTTTATAAAATTTATGAATTTAGTCCCTATACTTTAATTTTGTTATTTTTATCTATGTGCTTTTGAATTAATCAAATTAGTCCCCGTACTTTTAGAACGTTGAAAGTTATTTATGATCAAAATAGTGACAATTAAGTCCAGTTTGTTAAATTCAATTACTAGTCATGTACTACGCCTACAATTATGAATTTTTTTTCCATGTTCTCCAATTAGATCATTTTACATCCTTATACTTTTCAAATTTTGAAATTTTAGTTTATATACAAATGATTGTCGTTAATCCATTTCTAGATTTTCAGTGAGCAATAACAATATGACATGCAAGTACACATATGATAATATGCTTAACGCATTAGATTTTAGAAATAGCATAACGTAATGAATTTAACAGTTATCATTTGATGAGAACTGAAATTTTAAAATTTGAAAAGTAGATGGACTAAAAATGACCAAATTAAAATATAAGAACTAAATCTACAACTTTCAAAAAGTATAGGGACTAATAGTAGAATTTAACCTTTAAAAAATAATATGGGTGAACCTATAATGGACTTGGTAATTATTTATAAATATAGATGAGCTTAGACAAAATTAGCAATATTATGTTGAAAACAAGGCTTTTTTACCCCAATAATACAAAAAAATTTAATAACTTAAATGGTATGCTCACCAAATTATTTACCAAAATGGTATGAATTGAACAGTAACCCTGGGTGGTGTTTGAGAAGGGGCGGCACCACCCAACTTTATCACTAAAATCATGAGGCCATCATTAGGTCATTATAATTTTATAAAAAATAAATATTTTATTGATTGTGCCACCCTATAGCACTGGTATGAAGAACAACCGAGTAAAATACAAACAGTATACGGGTTAAAAAAATTTAAATGGGTGGAGAGGGAAAGCCAGACGGCCACTACTTGTAAAAAAATAGTAACCGTGATTGAGAAGCAGAAAAAGAAGAGTAAAAATGGGAGATTTCAAGCCTGAGAAAGCAAAATAAAAGGGGGACCTCGTGACTTTCCAGTCACGTCCGACGCAAACGATCAGACTGGTGCCACCTAACAGTCAGGCCCACTATATATAACCAGAAATTTTCCCTAATGTCCCTATTTTTTTCATTCCTCTTAACCCACTATGTATAACCTAGTCCTATTCCAAGCACTTGTTTGTGTGTTTAAAAAAAAAAAGACACTTCAGGGTTTGGGAAAAGTAGGGGTTGGTGATGGAAGGAGAGGAAACATCCTAGTAGCAGATATATTTTTAATTTTTTTGTAATTATTATTTGTTTGTTTGTTTTTATTTAATTAATATAAAAAACTAATTAAATAAAATGGTATGGCCAAATTTTTTTTTTTGAGATTTTCAGGGCTTTTCTATAATTATTATTTGTTTGAGATTTTCAGCATTAATTTTTATACATTTTTAATATTTTTTGTGTTGAAAATTTATTATGTGGTGTTGTTGGAATGCATTAGAGATATATATTGAATTTTTGTTATGTAGAATAAAATAATAATTTTATTTTTATAATAAAAATGTTTTTTTAACTGCAGATATCACAATGGATTGTTTGATTAGAGCAAACGGTCACACAGCAAATATAATTGATGTGACGGTAAAAAAATTGTTATTTGTTATTCACGGGCCCTCTTATAAAGTTACACATCATTGTCTATTTAATTGGGAAATTTTAACTAATGTGGTAATTTAATATGATAGGGTGAGTACCGCATGTTGAGAGCTTCTGTTAATGGTCCGAGCTATCGGTCGGATGAACGAATTATGCCATACTTGGAGGCAATAGGATTTAGACTAGTGGCATTGATCCACATGTTCGATTTGAGGGCCAACTTAATATCCACTTTGGTTGAGCAATGGTGCCTAGAGACCCACACATTTCATTTACCGTATGAGGAGTGCATCATCACCCTAGAAGATGCCACACTGCAACTCAGACTCCCAATCAATGGTAGTGCAGCCATGGGTACAAGTAAAGTGATCAAACCCGTGGCGCTATGCTATCACTTACTTGGACGCTCATCTGGTGATGATAAAAATAGATTTACGAGTTTGAAATGTTCTTGGTTGAAGGAAAATTTTGAAACTTTACCAAGTAGTGCCACAGAATGGGAGAAGATGTGCGATGTTCGAGCATATATACTGATCTGATAGGGGGTACTTATGCCGGACACAAATAATAAGGTCCACTTGATTTACTTGCCCATGTTGTTTCATTTGGAAGCTACTTGTTCGTACAGTTAGGGTTCAGCAATATTAGCAACGTTGTATCGTGAGCTTTTTCGGGCAACAAAGCATGAAACATAAGACATAGACGAGTGTCTGATATTGCTACAATCCTAGATGCTATACAAGATGCCATTTTTTGGCATCAGTTAGTCACCAAACACATGTCTTCCCTCTTGTAAATAGGTAATAAAATTTAAATTTGAGATCAAGAATTTTGCTTTTTATGAAAATGTGTTCTAACAAGTTTAATTTATTTTTAGATGGTATACTTGTCCAGGTATCAGGAGGTCCTATACCCTCGCGATTTATCGACAAATTATTGAGGCACACGTCAGGGAGGGGTAATTTTTCCTAATATTCATGACATGTAATTACTTTATTTATGTTATTTGACTCATGTTACTATAACCATGTTATTAATTGTACAGTTCGTGTGGATGTCATATTCCACCCTAGACATTGTGGTTGTTATTCCCTCATTGGCTTACATCCTCTCATACGTATGGTACATTAACGCACCCGTGTTGAATTTCTCAACAGCCGAATGGTACAACGGGGATTGAGTTATGTGACAGTTCGGGTGCAAACAAGATGTTTCGAATGTTCTATAGGATTTTGACAATGTTCACAAAATTAACAAAAGGGGAAAAAAAGCAAAGAATTGGGCATTGGAGCATCAACAATATCTTGTATTGTGGAATGCCCGAATGCATGGATTTTGATTTGCGGCCTTCGACTGAGAATCAAAAACCATATTTTTTTTTGTGGCCAATTGATGGTAGCCCCTCCATACATGCACTGACGAGGACACCAACAACATTAACGAGGTCATCCGCCTCCTGCACCCTAACTGAGCCCAAAACTTGAACCCGAACCCGCGAGGTCTTATACATAATCTCCCAATAGTTCTTATTATCCAAAATTGGGGTAGATAATTATCTTCTGAAGTTATCAGACTATGTATGTAACACCCTATAATTGACTCGGTTGCCAGGTCTGGGTACCAGATGCTATGAAACCAAATTGCTTAACAACATTTATATTCTAATTTAGTTACATTTTTAAACTTCAATTTCTTCATTGTTATTAATATCTACATCATATTAGTTTTAATTGCTTACAACATGACTTCTTTAATGATCCAGCAATCATTACAATTTTACATTTTGACTCAATACAGACACAATCAACTTTAACCTTGAGGCATGGCCTCTAAGGGGGCCCTTCTATATACATGGTACTGCTATCGCGCCCAACTCCGCTCAGGCAAAGTCTGGCTTGTTTCCTCCTCTAGATTTCCAAATCTTAATCTACCCTACATCCAAGTAGAAGACTTTTATAAGTTTTCGGAAGAACTTGGTGAGATCTGCACATAAAAAGGAAATATTCATGGAAGACTGCTTAATCTTAACAGAATGAATTTTTAAGCACAAAATTAAACTCTCTGGATTTTGTAAGAGGTTTCGTGAACTTAGTTGGCAAGATCATTGCCACATTATCTTTAAGCCGACTACTAGTAGACAAAATCCCTAGTACTTGTCTTTTCCACTTTTGACTAGTGACAGCTATTGGTGCTTACCCTAGTATTTGCCATAACTGGGATTCCTTGTATGAATAAGATCTCTTCCTAATGTACTTTTTTCCTAGGTGGACTAGTGTCCAGGTTGTAATTTCTTAATACTTACCCTCTTATTTCTATCTTATAAGGTACTCCAGTAAACAGGTAGTTCCCGGCGTACCAGTTCATACTCAGGTATTCTTTGACCATTTTCATTTTTAGTAGGCCTACAATGTCTTTTCTGTGTTACATGGCCCCAATGGACTTCCTTCTCTTTATATTTTTAGGCAGATTTTATTGATTATTTAGCCTTGTGCTGATAATACCTTCTCATGTTTTTTTTTTGTCGAACTACTTGTCCTTTCAGTCACCCCTTTATCAATTACAAATTTAAGATTTTATCCTAGAATAAACTATTTTATGTCTTCTCAACCAATACAGGTTTCGCAATAACTCTGGCAGATACTACGTATGCCAATTTGTTTAAGGAGATTATCCCTTCTTTAGCATATGCCAATTTGCTTAAGGAGATTCTCCCTTGATATCTCATCTACCTACATTCCCAATCGTGCCAAGACCATGTTGTCTTGTAGCTTATCGTGCGAATCGCGCTACGACTTCTTCTTTATACCATGGCGGGACTCCTGGTTTACCATCCTGCGGACCCTATATGTTGTCATAGTCGAATTATGGTCTTACACATTATGGACTCATGTTTAACATACTGGCAAACTCTCTATGTTGCCATAGTCGAGCTATGGTTTACATATTATAAACCCATACTTAACGTCCTAGTGGACTCTCTATTGGTTGTCATAGCCGAGTTATGGTCTTACACATTATTCCTCATATTTAATATCCTAGAGGACTCTCTATTGGTTACCATAGCCAAGGTATGGTCTTACACATTAAACCTCATTTGAGGTATCGCCGCGAAGGACCTAATAATCGTTACCACGATGTTGCCCCGAAGGACGTTACTGTCATCGTAGTGTCGCGCCATAGAGCTTGTTGATGACGTTCCGATGTTGCTCTTTGGAAACTAATAACTGTCACCATGGTGTTGCTCTAGTTAGCCAGACTATGACATTCCGCAACACAGCCAAACTCCCTTGGATCCTGATCTACCATAAATTATATTATTATTTACATCCCTTTTTACAAATAATTATAGCTCGTTTAATACTAAATCAAAACATGTTAGTATATATTTTGGTTGTTATACTTAAAGTAGTAATTTATGCTTTCTAGTGATTTTTATTACATTTTATATATCTAAATAAGGTTACATGATCTTGTAGGTCAAGTCAGGAGCTAAATATGCTTATTTTGGCCAAAACTAATGCCTATGTCGCATCACCAAGATACTGATGTCTCAACGTCGAAACTGCCCTCGATGTCACGACATAACTCTCCTATGTCACGACATACCCCCTGTGCAGCTTAAAATTCATGCACCTTTTAACTATGTTTTGGAGGGAAATTAGGTGTATTTATCCTAATCGAATTCTAAGGACTTCAAGGATAATTTAGGCACTTTAATATTTCAAGTTGAGCCTATATAAAGGCCATTGTAATCAGGCTAAACAAGCAATTTTAAGGTTTTGTTTCTCAGATTTTTTTCTTTCATTCTTAGTTTTTACTTAGGTTATTTTATGTTCTTGTAATCGGAAGATCCTATTCCGAAGTAAGATTTCTGCTATGGAAGATTGTTTTGAAATCATGCTTTCATCGATAAATCCATGAGCATCTCCTTTTCTTATTCTCTTCTTTATATTTCTTTCTTTAACATTGTTAGATGAATGTTTGTATAAATATTAGACTCAATTTGTGCTTTCTACATATTTTGCATGTTTCAATTGCTTTAACTTAATTAATTGCTTGAATGATAGAGTTTCTTAGCAGATCAGTTGTTTGGGAAAGGAAAAATGTGAGAAACAAACCCTAGGCCTGAAAACCCTAAGAATTCATTTAGGTAGGAATTAACCCAAAATTGGTATGGCCTATCCGTGAACAACTTAACCCCAAATCGGTTTGGACTATGAGGTCAGAAGATAAGTAGTTCTTGTTGACTCGTTATTCTAGTGAAAGATCAGAAGATCCTACTAGAGTATCGATTAGTTGATTGATTATAACTCTACTTCAATAATTAATTAGGTAAAACAATAGGATCTAAGCTAAAAGGAACTCGCGTAGTCAAAACAAGGAATAGAAAAGGCCGATATAGGGACCTAGTAGTAGATTCAGGTTTAGTTAAATTTATTTAGTGTCTTATTATTATCATCTTTCTTCTTGATTAAAACTATTAACTCGTGACTCGAGTAGATTAGTTATTATTTCCCGTAATTGGCTTAATAACAATTTTCCCCAAACTATAATTCTTTCGGTACAATCCTTAAAATACTTACCAAGTGCTTCATTGTAAAAATATATATATTACAACCTAACCTATATACTTGAAGACACCGCCTCGAATCTATATATTTAGTTATAGTATTCACACTCTGGACGTTGGTACATTCGGAGATGGTCAGATCTCTCTTAATAATTTTCTCATTCCTCCTATACGCCAATTATTCATATCTTCAACTACCCCATCGAGGTAACTTCCCTCTATAGTTTACATATATTGCTTAAGCATATCATACAATTCATTATTATAAATACATCATGCCCGTTAACCAATTATCAACTAACTGTCATAAAATAATCAGCAGACAACGAACAAAGCTTGCATAATATTATGCACACACACAACCTATTATTTCCTCAAATACATGTACACCATGAACTTAGGTTAACTCACTACATAACCAACATGGTACATGCATGTCACATGAAATCATCTATCACCTAGAAGGTAAGGTACAAAGATCCACCTGAATTCTTTTATCCTTATTAGTTTAGCCTGTCCAAACACTAGAGCCTCCTTCGTCTTAGCAGCTAAGCATGACAACCCTAACCTCTTCAACAAAAATGTGTCCCGCCTCCATTTAGTTTACTTGTTTCAGCTCCATTCTTGGCATCAATGTTGTCAGCCTCTGTCAGGTTGTTGGTCATATGACCATATCGAGATCCATCATCAAAATTTTGAGTTTATTGCCATGGCTCCATGGTATTCAACCACTCCTAAAAAGGATGATTCGTTTCACCTTTCATATCACCCTCAAGTTTGGCAAGCCTTTTCCTAAAACAATATTGTTCTAACTCATATGCTATGTATGTATTTAAAAAAGACACGTTATTTTTTCAATTTATATTGTGAAAGTATTAAAAAATATTTTGAAATCGAAATTTACCCATGTTCACGACTTGTTTGCATCAATTTTCATTCTTGTATTCTCGATAGAAGTTGGCGGCGATGTGGCGAATGCAATAGATGGATCTCCACGAAACACCAGAACGTCTAATCGCGACAACTAGTCCCTTTGATCTATCGAATATAATGCAAATATTGTCTTCTTTAACGATATATGTTCTCAAGTTCTTAAAAAATTCCCATGATTCTATGATATCTGACTTCATAATGGCAAACGCTATCGATAGCAAGTTCCGGTTCCCATCTTGTGCAACCGCAACAAGGAGGATCTATGTATATTTCCCATATAACTAGGTCTCATCAACCTGCACAAGCGACTTGTAGTAGGGAAAGGCCTGCACGCATGGATCGAATGTCTAAAACATCTGGTGGAAAATTTTTCTTCCCGGTTGTAGTTGGTCGCTCAAGCCATAATAAATCAGTGTTTGTAACTTAACGATAGTCCATTGGCATGTACTCCTGCATAGCGGCTATCCACCCCTGAAGTTCATTATACGACATATCCCAATCTCCGTACAACTATTCCATGGTCATCGATTTAGCTAATCATGCTTTCCAGTATGACACTTAGTACTAAAATCGTTCTTCATTTCGGCAATCAGTATCGATACAAGAATGGTCGACATGTCCTTCACCAGTGGCATGATGCAGTTGCAGATAGTTTTTGCATCAAGTTTGCGATAATCTTGAGTCATACATACAAAAGTGAATGTATGAGGCCCAACAAAGTTTCGAATCTCCCACATTTGCAACCTCTGGATAAACGTAGCTCGTACTCATCAATTTCACCCTTCTGCCGACCTCTAACACTCCCTAATATATAATGTTGGTTTAGTCATTAACTGTTACATAGTTAACTAAAGATAATATGACAACTTTTAAAAATGACACTAACAAATTTAGTCCTAAAGATTTACACATTGTTTCAATTTAGTCATTTTTGAAAAAAAATCCGGTTTCAATGCTTACAATTATCTAATTTTATCATATTTCTATATAAAAATATAATTTAATACACAATGTATGAATTGTAAATAAAAAAATATTTAAAAAAATTATGTTTATAATTAAACTAGATAATCCTCAAATACATTTATTTCTTTATACTTTAAATGGCTAAGAAGTTGTATCTTTCAATCACAATTAACTCATTTTTTTGTTAGCTTGAGCTGATTGCCATTGATGAAGCAAATCCAACTTAAAATTTATTTTAAAGTTGTTAGACTTAAATTTGGGTTGAATTGACGAAGAGCGTGCTTTTTTACTTTCAAGGAATTGAATTGACTATTTTTCAAAATTTGGGTCGTTGAATGATCCAAGCGTGAATCTTATGAAATATTATGAAATTATATAATTTGCAATCATCGATAGTTATTTCGTCTAGAAGCAAGACTAAATTGATATAATGTATAAATGTTGAGCCATAATTCATTATTAATGATGGATGACAAAAAAGAAAAAAAAACGAAATAATTGGAAAATATTTTTTATAAAAAAAAAAAACGAAATAATTGGAAAATATTTTTTATAACTTTCATAATTAGTCATTGAAAAAAAAAAGAAATTTCCTAATGATTGAGTTACTCAAATTTTGGAGTTTTGGTAAAATCAGATTCGATAGGATGGTTATACCAATTGACGGTTGGTTTTAGTTTAATAATTTAATATAATTGAAAAAATTAAGAATAATTTAAAACATAAAGAAATCGTTAGGATAGGTTTTTAGTTTTTATTTTATTTTATTTTAATTTTTTATTGCCATTAAGTTTTAATTAAGCTAGTATTATTGTTATTCTAATAACTAAAAAATATATATCGTATTTAAATACATATTAGGGTAAATTAAACAACGGGTTATCTAATTATGGACCATTTTTTTGTCATCCAATTATGAATTCTTTTTTTAATTTGATCATTCAACTATTTGAGATAGTTTTTTTTTGTCCATTTTCGTTAAACTACACTAACAAAAGGGAGAGGGACCGGGGTGGGAAGAGGGAGGTTTTTTATTTTTATTTAATATTAATATAAAATTTAAATTTATTATTAAATTTTGTTTAAATATTTATGTATTTTTATATATTTCTTTGAATTTTTTAGAATTATGATTAAATTGAGATCATTTGTAACAATTCGAGGGTAATTTTTAAAAAATTATAACTAAATTGATATACTATGTAAAAGTTTAGGGTTAAATTTATTGTTTCACTGATTTTTAGGGTTTAAGCAACCCTCCCGTTATTGCAATTAAAGGAAATGGGCCAAAAAAAATCTCAACTAGTTGAGCAACTGATAACTTTTGAAAAGAGTTATATTTAAGCCCTTTAAATGGAATTAATTGTTTGAAATTAAGTAAATACATCTACATTTTTAGGATAATTTTAGAACACTGCATAACAAAGCTTGGATTGCGCTACATTGGTCATTGTTTGTTACTTTTATCACTTGGGGAGGAAATGTATGGTTTTTTTGTAAATACAGGTGTAGGATGAGCAAGAAGATGAAAAGGGAAAATAAGGGAAGTGAAACATTGTCGTGGCAATTGGCAAGATTGATTGCCAACAAAATTGCCATGGCAATTTCAGGAAAATGACTCAGCACTCTATCTATGTCACTCTCAGCCAGTTGGACATGTACAGGAAAAACCAACCTGAAAAGAGGAATGAAAAATGTGTGTTGAGGTGGGATGGATCTACTCAATAAAAGAATGAGGGAGAAGAAAAAAAGGGAGGAGAATTTGTGTGAGAAAAAGATTGGTGACAGTAATCCTCTCTCTGCACATAGAAAACAGTCCATTGGAGAATTCTAGATAAACAAGGGTAGCAGCTACAGAGAGCAAAATACAGACGTGAAGAAGGGAAAGAGACATCTATCCTAGATTCGCGAACGATCGGAAGATAGAAGGGAAGGAGTGTGGTGAGAAATCATGCAGTTCTGCCTTTAGTTTTCTTGATTTTTGTGATTAAAATGTCTTCAAAATGTTGTTCAATGATTTAAATTCGGTGTTTACTTTTCTACCCATGAACTAAATCTTTTATGGTTTGGAGTTATTTGGGTGGATGTTTATCATTTTAATGTTCATGATTTGAATTTGCCTATATCACTATTTCATTTGATTTATGCATATTTTTAATACATGCATGCAAACTTTAGACATAGCTGATTGTATGTTGTGTTCATAAATGTATTTTTAATTCTGAAAAGATTAAATATACTGGATCTAGGATTGTGTGATGCAAGCGAATATTCAATAGAATACTCGTAGCACTCTAGACATAGATGTTGCGAATTGTGCAGAGAAGATTGTTCATTATAGTTATTGATCCAGAGTTCTATAGACATACAGTAACTTAGATTTCTAGCTTAAATCTAGCTATCGAAAAAGGCAGGTTACAGTAATAATTCTCTGAACAGTTGATTGGACAATATTTTGCCATGACATTATTTTGTTATGAGTATTTCACCTGAATAATTCCAGCCCTGTTCATTTAACAACATAATTGCTCTTGCTTTTCTCTGTAATTTGTCATTACAATTTATTTGCCGTATAAATTTTATGTTTTTAGCATTAAATTACATTAATTCATTATCCTAATTTCTTATTCAGTTTAAAAGTATTTCCTATTAATTAGCATAGTTAATAGGATTATAATAACTTAATTAATTTCTTACCAATTTCCGATCCCTATGGAGATGATACTTACTTATCACTTTATTTACTTGAATGACGTGTACACTTGCACAATTGCATTAGTTATTTACACGCAACAGTGACCAATTAAAAAAATTTATAATTGAGTGATTAAAAAAGAATATGGCTCATAGTTAGATGACTTGTGGTGTATCGTACCCTATATATTATACTCAAATTTAAGGGTAAGACTCAAACTCCCCATTTCTATTAAGTAGAGTGAGTATCTAATTTCATCACAAGTATAAAAAATCAAAATGTAAAAAGTATCTACTTTGAGTAAATATAAAGAATCAAATGTGACTCGGATGCCAAAACCAATATTTTAAATTAGTATACACAAGAAAATAATAAACTTGAGTGTGTATCCAATCTTCCAATTGATGGACAATAGGTGACGAGATCAAACTTCATTCAAGCAATCCCCATTACTCTATGACAGTGGAGTGAAATCAAAAAAAAAAAAAAAAAATCACCCATTACTTCTAGTAATGCATTTGATGTATCAGAATTTACATGGTCTACTTTATTGGAGGAATATTCCTGTTAAACTCTACACCTATTAGCAAACTTTGATTTGTTAGAACTGTAAAAAAATCTTGATATAAAATTTAATAAAACCAAAATCTATCATGTCAGAACATCAAGAACAGATCAAAGAATATGACTATATACGAAACCATACCTAAATTCATTGTTGGAGATTGCCCTGAAAGTTTTAATCTTCCAAAAAATGAATGGTTTTGATTTTCCAAAGAACATGGTTTTTCTCTTAGTATAACTTTCTGATAGGGATGGAAAAGATGTACGAGATAACTCTATTTCTTGGGGACCGCTACCTCTTTAAATAACTGATTATTAAATCAGTTTTGGGTATTTATAATTTGGCCCTTCATCAAATTATAAATATAAATTATGGTATCTACACATTATTTCCATAACATTTAATACCTATGATACTTATAACATAATTGGTGTAACAGCCCAGTTTCAGTGAAATCAGAACAGTGGTTTCAGGACCACAAATTCGAGTCGAAAATAAAATTTATTTTAATTTTATTACATGGTCCGTATTATGTTAGAAATTTCATGTGAAAATTCTGATAAGAAAATTTTACCGATTATCTGCTTAATTACGGGAAGGACCAAATCGCATAAAATGAAAAATTTAAATTCTAAGTAGCTAGAAGGATTAAATAGCTATGGAATTCAAAACTTGAGATCCTTATATGGTAATTAGACCATTAAAGAAAAGTATGTAGATATTTTTGGTGACTCATCCATGGAAAATTAGAAAAAGGCTAAGGACTAAATTGGAAATCAAAATAATTAAAAGATGATAAATAATTAAATAGAAATAAAAATCATTTTATATCATCTTCTTCCCCTTCCATGGAAACCATAGGAAAGAGAAACTAGCTTTCTTGGCCAAATTGGGTCAGTTTTCTTGTCTCGTTTTTAGTGATTTTCATATTTTTAAAACCGGGATAGCTTAATCTATCTATTTGGAGGGATCAATTTGAGAAGTTATCAAAGTATGGAAATTATGTCATTAATGAATATGCTGAAAATTTGAAATTTATGGTAGAAAATGAAAGGTTGTTGATAGATAAATAACTTTTACAAAGTGATTTTTTATGAAAACATGATTTAGGGACCAAAATGTAAAGTTGTGAAAATTGAAGAACAATTCTAAATTTTATAGAATATATGTGCTGTAAATTTTATGGTGAAATTCTGGTTAGGCTTAGAATAGGGAGTAAATTGCATAAATTTTATTTTTCGAGCCTAGGGACGAAATTAGAATTTATGGAAAGTTTAGGGGCAAAACAATAATTTTGCCTAAGATGTAAATTGGACTGAATTGAGTTTAAATTGTATTAAATTGATGTTAAATTTACTCGTAAAGATCCAAATAGACCAAATTCGGAGCTAGAACAAGGAAAAGAGGAAAATGTCGAATTAGTAGATTTTATGTACACAAACATTTGTTGAGGTAAGTTCGTGTAACTAAATTTGTGTATATTTGTATGCTTGAATTAAATGTTATGTTTGTGAATTGTTTAAATATTATATATATATGACATTGAAAATATACCTGACAAAACCCGATCAATGATAATGGCCGAAAAATGATAAATGGTAAAAATGTTACCTTTTTTTGCTTGAATTGAATGTGAAATGTGAATATTATAAATGTATGAAATAATTACATACCTGACAATTTTCTAATAAATGCATGTCAAATTCCGTTTGAATAAATGAAAAACCGATGGATGTGTGATTTCCCGAAATGAATGAGGTCCTGCATTTGTTGCTGACGGGATTTAGCTTGGACTGGTAATCCTGTTATAAGTCCTCTCGAGCATATGTTATGGATTGGATTTAGCCCGGACAAGTAATCCAAATCAAGCTCTTTAGAGCATATGTCATAAAAAGGATTTAGCCTGGACTGGTAATCTTGACTAAGCTCTATTAAATATATATTGTAGATAGGATTTAGCTTGGACTGGTAATCCTATTGTTTATATATATGTGGCTCGAGAGTGTACTCTCTGAAATAGTACATTATGGTTACCATTGAATATGAATTGACGGATCCTGATTTGTACTCCTCAAGTGTACTACCTATGTATCCATCGATATTTTAGATAAATTCAACGGGTAAAAATCCTGACATGAGACGATATGAATAATAAATAAGTCATTACACATATTTGTCTGAAATACATGAAAATGACAATACATAATAATTGATATATAGAAATATGAGATGATGATATTTGTACATGGAAATTATTTGATGATAATGTTCATCCTTAAATATAGATTTGTACACCTTGAGTGTACTAATCGTGACCTTGATATTTTGAATGATATGAGTAAAGTTCTGACATGAAATAATCTGAACTCGAGATGAACTATTATGAAATTATACTTGTAATATAAAGAGATGATTTATACATGTTAAATGAATACATGTTGTGGAAAGCATATGTGCCTGGAAACTTGATCGTTGTTGAGCCCATATATGTTTTGATGTTATTATGGAATATATGACTAATAAGGGCAATGAGGATATGTTTAGGGATTGAGGTCAAATTGATTGAATATGTCTTACATAGTTACCTCAAAACAGAATGAATGGTAAGTTAAGTACCATGTTATACGAACTTACTAAGCATTTTATGCTTACTTAGTTTTATTTCCCTGTTTTATAGTCAATCGGAAGCTCGTCGGATTGAAAGCTTGGTGGAGATCACTCACACTATCCATCGACCCATTTCGGTACATATGGTAAATCAATTATGGTTATAATGGCATGTATAGATTAAATTCAGAGGGATTGGTTGAGAAAAGAAAGGGAGAAGAGAGGGGAAAATAATGTTCGGCTAATACCTTGAACACTAGGGAAAAAGAGAGTGATGGAGAAAGGAAAGTTTTTGTCCAACAGAAGTACACTACCGCAAGATAAAATCAAAGTAAGTTAACCCAAAACGTACCCGAAAGGCCACTACCAAATTTTGGCTACCACACAAAACAGTAGCAAGAGAGGAGTAAAAAGAGAGAAAAGTCTCCGATAAAGGGCAAGAAGTAACCTATTCGGCACCTAGTGCCTAAGACCGATTATGGCACATAGAGAATCCCATTTTCGACAGACAACTCCCCATTGCTCTCCTTTGACCAATTCAAACTCTATTCAAACTCTCCAAATTTGAAATCCATGATTTTCTCCACCCAATTCTCTTCCATGTCCATAACAACCATTATCCCTTGATTTTCTCCCTTATCACATCCCTTGATTTTCTCCCGTTGACCAATCCCACAACCACTTTAGGAGAGTTTTAATCCAACTCTACCTCTCTCCCCTCATGGGAATAAAATAAATGTACATTGCAAATCATGGGATTTGAACTCAAAATCCCTTAGCCTTAGAAACATGCCACTACCACTGAGCCACAGGCTCCTTTTGTGTCACATTTTATCCTCAATTAATTATAAGGTCTATATGCCAAAGTCCAGGTTCCTTTAAAAGAAAAACCAAAATAAATTGCAAGAGCCAAGACTTGAACCCAGGCTCCCTTGCAACATTAATGACGTCACAACCACTAGATCACATGCTTCTTTGTGTCATTTATTTAACACAATAATTTAAAAGGCCTTCATCCAGGCATCCAGGGTTTTATTCACTTAAAACCAAAATTTTTGCTAATCCCCAAGTTTGAACCTAAGATTTCTCCAACACTTCCCAGGGCCATTAAACACCAAAGCAGACATTTAATTGTGTTGTTTTCTTACACAATTAAATACTTATATACAACCTCCTTACAGACCCATACTCAAGGCCCAATACTTCTAGGCCCAAATTTGAGGCGTTATAGGTAACGCTCCGTAACCTTGTTCCGGCGACAGATACGAGTTAGGGGTGTTACAATTGGTCACTTAATTTTGTGCCACACTTTATAATAGCACTCTACATTATACATATGTGCCCATAATTGAGGATTTTCATCCAACAATCTCCCACTTGGGCAACGTATGTTTACTGATAAATGTACAACCTTATGAGCTCAAAATCTGCTATCATATAACAATCTCATCCATCAACTATATCTATATAGGATCAAAGTAGTCTTAGTCATATCAATCATGGCCAAACTCATCAATGGTCACATATACAAATATAGTTAAATGACATAGATCAATCATGGATGTGTAAGATGGAAATTATATGCAATGTGAACCAAAACATGTCTATTTCCAACTAGTCCTCCTTAAACTTAAGTGTTGGTAGTATCAAGATAACGAAATAGAGTGAATAAACTGAATACTTCATTTCTGATCAAAAAATAACCAAATACACAAATGTCTGAAAACAAATATAAAGCAAATAAAATATAAACTCCCACTAAACCATGATATCATCAAATAATGTAATATCCATATGAGCAGTGTGCTAATGAAAGATCTTGGGTGGTAAACCTTTTGTGAGTGGATCTGCTATTATGGAGTTTGTCCCAATGTGTTATATAGATATTTGTTCGTTTTGCACTCTTTCTTTCACAAATAGGAACTTTATGTCAATATGCTTTAACTCAAATGATCTCCTATTGTTGTTGAAATACAACACTGTTGACTTATTGTCACAAAATAATTAGAGTGGTTTTTCTACATTCTCAAAAATATGCAGCCGAGTGACAAAGTTTCGCAACCATATTCCATGGTATGATGCCTCATAGCATGCTTCAAACTTTGCTGTCATAGTGGAAGAAGCTACAAGTGTCTTTTTGACACTTTTCCAGGATATAGCTCCTCCAGCTAACATGTAAACATAGCCTGATGTAGATTTCCTACAATCTTGGCACCTAGCGAAAACAAAATCAAAATACATTATGACCTCCAAATGATCTGATCTCTTATAAGTGAGCATGTAATCTTTTGTTCTCTTAAGATATCTCATAACCCTCTATCCAATGGTCCTTACCAGATTTGGTTAAATATCTGCCTAACATCCCAACAATGTATGCAATATTTAGATATGTACATACTTGAGCATACATTAGACTCCCAATAGTTGATGCGTAGGGAATCTTTTGCATTTTTTGAATTTCAAGGTTACTTTTAGGGCATTAAGTAAGACTAAATTTGTCTCCTTTAGCGACAGGGGTGTCACCTGGTCTACAACTTTGCATGCCAAACCTTTTGAGTATTTTATCGATATAGCTCTTTTATGACAATCCAAGAATACCCCGAGATCAATCTTAATGTATCTGAATTCCTAAAAAAAAATAGGCATCCCCAAGATCTTTCATCTCAAAATGCTTAAATAAAAACCTCTTGGTTTCGTGCAATAAGTCTATATCATTAGTGGCAAACAACATGTCATCAATATATAAAACCAGAAATATTTACTTACTCCTACTGAATTTATGATACACACAATCATCAACAATATCCATCTCAAAATCGAATGAAATAATTACTTGATAAACTTGTGGTGCCATTTACGGAAAGTTTGTTTGAGTCCATATATAGATTTTGTCAATTTGCAAACCATATTCTTTGGGCATAAATTGATTTCATTCAAAATATCGAATTTCACATTAAAGCCCCAAATTTCAACATTTACACCAAACCTTTGATTAAATAGATAAAAACTCGATTTAAATAGCTAGAGTTCATAAAAAAAACTATTAGGAAAATGAAACATTACCTTGATTGAGGGGAAAACGAACGTTTGGTGCAAATCTAGAAAACCCACAAGTTGAACAATGGTAAAATCAGTGGTATTTTTTATGCTTTTTTTTAAAAAAAATTCTAGGAAGGGTTAATGTTTGGAAGATGATAGAACGTAAGGGATTAGAGTAATGAAGACAAAAAATTGAATGATGAAGTTTAAAGGTTTTTCTATCTGATGGGCGGCATAAAGAAAAGATGAATGATGTTTCTTTTCTTTTCTTTTTTAAAATGTCAAAAGTAAGGGAAAAAAAAGGAGGGAAATAGGCTAATTTTAAAACTTGGTATATTTGCTTTAAAACTACTCTTAAATGAACCATTTTACAAAACAATATTCTTTTTAAAATTGAAAATCTTTTCTACAATATTTTCATAAATTGATTTAATTTTCAAAAAGGCATAGTCAAATATATTTTTGGGTTACCATACTTCGAATTTTAGAACATATTTTGAACTAAAATATCGAAATTACCCTCGCAACTTCTAGAACCAATTTTGAGGTGTGACAATTCTCCCCCTCTAAAAAAAATTTTGTCCTTGGAATTCCCTGCTAGTACATCACTTGCTTAATCACAAAATATGTTATTTTTATTTGTAAACCAACCATCACACTTTCACTGTGCAACTCTGATTCCTATTCTCTTTAACTTCCTACGACTCTTCTTGAAGATCCTATTCACTACTATGGATTGTCCTTCGGAAACTTCTTTAACAACTTCTTCTATTCACTACGACACTCTCATCTAAAGAACTCATAATCATTGTTTCTAATTTAATAGTATCTATTGACATTCTCCACTTGTTAGCTAAGTTACTCAAAATTTACGAAGGCGTGGAACCTAAATCTACACCACACTTTTGCTGCACTACTCTGATGAATCTCTTGAAGCAACCATTGTAGTGCTTTGCTGCTTGGTCTGGTCCAAATGAAACCCTCATCAAGCACTCCTATCAAAATTTCCATCTTACTATCTAATTCACTTAGAACATACAAATACGTTCGCACTCACATTTCCTCATCAATGAGGCATATTGATTATACTATAAACACACACAAACAAACCAATAGTGTGAGTGGCAGGGAAATGATCCAAGGCAAGTTCCTTCAAGAAAACTTTAGAATAAAGGCAATGTGTTCCCATTCCTACCCCAATTTCAAACAAATTCATGCAATTCAAACAGTGATATTTCAATCAAATAGTTCAGATATTACGAAAATTTAGACATTTGGGTTTCTGGATACATATGTTGCGTAAACCCAGTTGGTACGTTAATAACTTAAATTCGAGTGTTAGAGAATCTATACTCTGATACCACTAACTGTAACACCCCTCACCCGGTTCGATCACCGAGCCCGAGTTATAGGATGCTACACCAACCAACAGAACTTAATCACATGCATATATGATTTTGAATAAGAGCAACGACTACTAAATTAACATTTAAAGAAAAGTTCATGGCTAATTTAAACATTTAAAAGACAATAGAAATAGTTTTAACTGTAATTAAGGTTCATTTTCAATAAATCTTGAAAACCCTTGTAGGAAACGATACCAAATGAGCAGGTATAGATATTTTTATCACGAGTATCAATATTCGTATATGGGTATCGATACCAAAGTTGGATTCTATCAAATTTTGAAAACGTCCCAACTTCGAAGTATCGATATTTGTATATCAATTATCAATACATTTACCCAAAATACCAAAAATTCACAAGTTGAAATGTTATCCATGGTCAAAACAATGTTCTACTAAACACACAAAATTATAGTATAATTTAACTGAACTTATTAACATTCTTTAAACATTTATCATGCCACATCCATACATTTAAATAAGAATATCTAACATACATTATCAGCCTTAATCTCAAACAACAATTTAGTCGCAAAATAAGTCCAAAACAACATCCATATTTTGTCAATCCAATAACAAGATAAAATTAATAAAATAATGATAATAATCAAAACTAAAACTCTAACCCACATTGCCTTTATTCAGTGAGTTCAAAAGAATCGCAAAAATCCACCTACTCAAAAATATTGTCTTGCTTAGATCACTTCCTTCACCACTCCACTCACACCGAAAAAGCTACTTATTTGCAAAGATATATTGAGGAGAGTGGGCTTAAACAAGTTCAGTGAATGTTCGAAATTACCACAAACATACACAATGTCACATGTTAAGCAAGAGCAACTAGATAAATGCACAAGCATATTTACTACGAGTCCAAACGATAAATTCATGCTTCATTAATTCATAAATCCAGTATATACTCTCACATGTAATTACATACAACTCATATATATAATTCATTTATCGATAAATTATCAAGACAAAACAACATATTCATGCTTTAATGACCCATAAGTCTAGCTTATATGTTCACATTCATTTACACACAACATTTTCATGTATTAATCAATTAATGATAATTTGGCAACTTAGAAACATGAAACATAAAAGTGGGCTCTATCACCACACATTGGATACACGTATCCCTATCAAACCAATAACTCAAAAAGTCTAACATATCCCAAAATTGTAGCATAAAGCTAAACGCTCTCCAACACACCAACATATCCCAATGAATGGAGCTTAGCTCAACATTCTCTTATCTTTCTGATCTATCCCAAGGCCTCATTGCTTAAAACACAAAACACAAAGGTGAGTACTCACAATCTTATGACATGCCAATTATATCCAACAGTTTCAAGAGATCATAAGGCCAAAATATCCACAAAATTCACACGTTTAATTACTATTTTAATGCACATAATTCCTATTCATAAACATGAATTCACATCACAACTTGTACACAATACATGCTTATCAGATTCATATAAAATTACACTTTAAGTGCCATAACTATGTTCATTAAACCATCACATATTGGACCACATATATGTGCATTAAAAATTAGATTATCACATATAAGTATCCATACACACATTACTTGTCACAATAGCATCACATTTCATAACTCGTCATACATTAAGAATATTTTCACAACAAGAAAAAAATATAAAAAAGGCTTACACTTGGAACTTAGGATAGAGGTTTAGGCTATTCCTAAGCTTTCATTTAACACTATGAATTGCGCATACCAACAATGAGTCTGGACACTCACCAATTACTCTTTCGCTTACAAGCCGAAAGCTTAAACAAACTTTTCCTTGCCCTTAGACTTGCTTGTAGAAGGCTTCAACAGTTCTGAATCTTCACCAAAATTAACCACACAACAAACAATTTACAACTATAGACACACCCAAACAATAAAAAAAATGCAAGTCTAAGGTTTCCTCCTCTTGGAATTGAAATTTTCGACTTACAAATTCGAAATCCAAAAATCTTAATTTTTACTCATTCCCTTTTCCTAAAATCGATTCCAATCATCTAATTATTTATCTAAGAATGATTCCCAACCTTCATACCACACAAAATTGCTCAAAATCATGGTTCCAAAATTTCGATATACAATGGCCATTTTTCATGAAAACTTCACAAACCTTGAAAACTTTTAATGAAATTTTCGAAGAGTTTAGAAACCTTCTAATCACATCAAAACGAGTTGAAAAACACTTTTAAACATCAATTTAATTCAAAATCCCGAATTTCACCATTAACCCCTCAAATTTCCACATTTACACCAAACCTTTGATTAAATAGATAAAAACTCGATTTAAATAGCTAGAGTTCATAAAAAAAAAAACTAGTAGAAAATTGAAACATTACCTTGATTGAGGGGAAAACGAACGTTTGATGCAAATTCAGAAAACCCACAAGTTGAACAATGGTAAAATCAATAGTATTTTTTATGCTTTTCTTGAAATTCTAGGAAGGGTTAATGTTTGGAAGATGGTAGAAAACAAGGGATTGGAGTAATGAAGACAAAAAATTAAAGGATAAAGTTTAGGAGTTTTTCTCTTTAATGGATAATACAAAGAAAAGATGAAGTATGTTTCTCTTTTTTGTAAACATCAAAAGTAAGGTAAAAAGGAAATAGGCTGATTTTAAAACTAGGTATATTTGCTTTTAAACTACTATTAAATGAACTCTTTTTAAAATTGAAAGCCTTTTCTACCATATTTTCATAAATTGATTTAATTTTTAAAAAGCCATAGTCGAATATATTTTCAGGTTACCATACTTCAAAAATTTGAACAACTTTTGAGCTAAAATCCCTAAATTACCCTCAAAACTTCTAGACCCAATTTTGGGATGTGATAAAAGTGATAGTAGGAACTAAGTTAGAATTCAGTTCCTCCTCAAAAGTAATGTCTCTAACCTTATTTCTCCCTCTAAACTCAACATCCTCAAAAAATGTTGCAGTTCCCATCTAAAAAATATTCTTAATTGTGGAATCATAAAACTTATAACCCCTAGACCGCTCAAAATAACCAATAAAGTAGTTGCTCACTATTTTGGAGTCTAATTTCTTTTCATGTGGCTTATAAGGCCTTGCCTCATCTCGACATCCCCAAATGTAAAAGTGCTTTAGAATAGGCTTTTGACCTGTCCAAAGCTCATAAGGTGTTTTTGCAACTACTTTAGTAGGTACTTTATTTAGAATGTAAACTGCTATCTTTAATGCTTCTCCCCAGAGGGACTCAGGTAAAGTAGAATGAGCAATCATTCCCCTTACCATATCTATAAGAGTTTTATTTCGTCTTTCAAGTATGCTATTCATACTTGGTGATCTTGGCATGTTGTATTGTGGGATAATATCGCATTCTTCTAGGAATTTTCCAAATGGTCCTAGACATTATTCACCTCAGCCATCATATCTACCATAGTACTCACCACCAAAATCACATTTGACGTTCTTAATCCTTTTGTTGAGTTTATTCTCAACTTCAGTTTTAAAAGTTTTGAACATGTCCAGAGATTGAGATTTCTCATCAATGAGATATAAGTACCCATAATGTGAGTAATCGTCTATGAATGTTATGAAATATTATTGACCATTCCAGGATATCGTAGGGAATGGCCTGAGTAATCTCTTTAGATTTTGTACCCCAAAAGGCTTCTGGAATGTTGCGTTTCATGATAATTAGACTCGTGCATTTGAACGATCCCACCTCTCAAAATCCCTCTTAGCATCAGGGGTGCTTTCCGTAGTGAAAGGTGTAGGTTTTTCTTCCCTTAGTGCAAGGTTTATGTCCATACAGCCAAGCACTATAAGTAAGTGCCTTTTCCATTCCTTAAAATTAGTCCCAATAAGCATCGGTATAGAATTTATATTAGTAGATATTGTGGCAGCGGAAGATGAACTAGCTGAATATAGAATAAAAATAAATAAAAACAAACTCACATCAATATTCATAAGTAAACAACAAATTCAAGATAATGACTAATCTCATATCAGGATTCCAAACACAATATTAATATCAAGACTTTGGACAGTAATATTAACAATAATGGATCCTCTTGTTGTAGCAACCAAACATTGACAATAAATTATGTCAAACAATTAATCAATATTTGGACTAACTTATTGCTCACACAAAATACTTATAATTGCATACATTTATCACCATAGATGTCGTTGAAATTCTGTCAAATATTAACTTACCTTTGGGCCAATTAATAAACGCATGAATCACAAAAACATATAATCATCTTGATATTTTAAATAAACTAATCTACACAAAAGAGATCATTTTGGGGACATTTTGTTTTAACTAATCCATTTAAAATATTAATCCTTGATAAAACTCAAAGGCAAAATTTGAATTTATTTGTTTCAAAATATTTCTCTTAATCTCATCTTTCAATCAAATTAAAAGATAATCGTATATATATTTATATAATTTTCCAAAACAACATGCATCATATCTTAACTGTCGAAATTCATAAACCATACACTTAATTAATAGAGTGTAATATAGAAACGCAATTCATACTTTGAACCAATTAAAACATGCATATATTATATATGTATATATATAATCAAAAAATATATAATAAAAATATATATATGTATGAATTAAGCCATTGGTATATATGAAACATATATATATGAATTAATCAGAACATGTGAATATATATGAATCAATTTCTACACTATTAACCTCTTTTTTTTTTAATTCGGATTGTTATGGATAGATCAATTCAGATTCAGGCAAATGGATTTGCAGAAGGTATTTGGATCTTATGGAATGAATCGGTCAAATGGATTTGCAGAAGGTATTTGGTTCTTATGGAATGAATCGGTTTTGGTGGACATTGTTTGTTTTAATTCCCAATTGGTGCATATGAGAAGTATGAATGTGCAAGGCTCTTTGAGCTTTTTATGTACTACGGTTTAAGCTTGCCTACAACTAAGTACAAGGAAGGACATTTGGAATGTGCTAAATATCATGGTAGAGTAAATTATAGAATCATGGTTTATTTTTGGTGATTTTAATTCTATTTTGAAGGGTTCAAATAGAATTGGTAGACCATCAATTCCTCGTATTAGTTGTAAATGGTTTAAAAAATTCATGTTTAACAATGGCCTGCGCGATTTAGGATATAGTGGACCCAAATTCACTTAGAACAAGGGTACCTTATCGCAGAGGCTTGATAGAACTATTTGTAATACTGAATGAGATTCCTTTGCCCCTAATTTCTTAGTGCGCAATCTTCATCGCTTGAAATCTGACCATAGTAAGGGTTGCAAGCCCTTTATATGTCTAGCCAATTGGATGTTGCATGTTGAGTTTAAAGGACTTGTTAAGAAGCATTAGAGGAATGATGAAGAGATCATGAATAATTTAGAGAGGTTCCAGATTGCAATTCGGGATTAGAATAAACACGTCTATAGGAATTTATTTGTTAGGAAACGGATTTTAATTGGTGAATTGATTCAGGTGCAGAAAATTCTTAACTTAAAATCATTTGTCAAACTTCAAAAACAAGAATTGGAAATTCGTCGGGTGATTGAGGAAGTTCTAGAACATGAGGAGCTCCTATGGTTCCAGAAATCCAGAACGAAATGGCTTAATTGTGGTGATAGGAATACTAGTTATTTCCACAATTGCACTTTGGCAAGACGCAAGCGTAACAAGATCGAGTGGGATTAAAATAGGGAATAATGGTGCTTTGATGGAGGAGTTGAAAAATCATGCGATGGATTTTTAAAAAGAATTATCTTCCATTGATTACTTAGTTCATTGAGTGATCTCTTGTCATGGTGTGTTTCCTAAAATCACTTTGACAGATAAAGATGATTTACTTCTCACTGCATCTAATGCAGAGATACGTAGAACAGTTTTTGGTATGGCTCCCTTGAAGGCCCCTGGTATCGATAGTTTCTACGCTAAGTTTTATTAGTCTAAATAGGATATTGTTGGTCAATCAATTTGTTGTCTTGTCAGAAAAACTTTGGGCAGGAAGCCATTAGATCCCATGATGAACATGACATTGATAGTGTTATTGCCTAAGATTCAGGGTCTAAAAAGGATTAACTAACTCAGACCTATCAACTTATGTAACGTTGTGTATAAGATTATTACAAAAGTGTTGGTTAATAGATTGAGACCTTTGATGGTGAAGCTTACGTCGCAGAATCAAGCAATTTTTGTCCCAGAAAGAAGCATATTGGATAATATAGTTGCGGCTCAGGAGGCTATACATTTCATAAGACGGTTTAAAGGTAGAAAATTCAAAATCACTCTTAAGATAGACTTGGAAAAGGCATATGATAGAATCAAATGGGATTTCTTAGAGGATACCTTCTCTGAAGCAGGCTTACCATCATTATTAATCACTGTAATGATGAATTGTGTGTCTTCTACCTCGTTTCAAATTCTATGGAATGGTACGGCTATAGATGTTTTTATGTCAATGTGTAGAATAAGGCAAGGTAACCCTCTGTCACCTTATCTTTATGTTTTATGTATAGAGAAACTGGGACATCTCATCGAACAAGTAGTAAAACGCGGAAGATGGTCCCTGTTATTTCTTTCAAGAAAGGGTCCTACTCTATCTTAATTATTTTTCATGGACGATCTTTTTCTATTTTGTGAAGCTGATAGGTTCAAGCATCTCAAGTGAACGAAATTCTCAGTTTATTTTGCCATTTTTCTGGTCAAAAGGTGAATAAAAAGAAATCACAGGTATTCTTTTCTCTTAACATACCTGCTTATTTAGCTTATACCATTTGCAATGATATTGGTATGGCGTGAGTTGAGGATTTGTGTATTTATCTTGGTATGCCTCTGTTGCATAAAAGAGTCACAACGAGTTCGTTTGATTTTATAATGAGTAATGTGAAAATAAAATAAAATAAAATAAAATAAAGAACACACAAATTTTTACGTGGAAACCCTTTCGGGAAAAAACCACGGGTAGAGGAGAAGAAAATTCACTATATCGAATTTGAATTTAATACAAGAGGAATAGACTATGTCTATTTATAGGCTTGTAAAGCCATATTCTAGTAAGACTGAAACACCTTATTCTAATCAATATCAAATAGATGGAATTTAATAAGGTTTAAAAAACTTTATTCTAAAAATAAAATAAAAGAAGTGTAATTCTATATGGATTCTTCTTTTATTTTATTTTACCACTGTATTTTATTTAAATAAGGATTCAGGTCACTTAATTCTAACAATCTCCACCTTGACACGAATTCTCAATGAACAAGTTCTTCTTCGCGAACTCTCAACGAACAAGTTCTCCACCTCTTCCATAAAACCCCTTAAGGGTTTAACTTCAACAATGAACACCAACCAAGTTTAAGCAATGCTCAAACTTGGTTATAGGAAGTGACTTAGTCATCATATCTGCATGATTTTCATGAGTACTAATTTTTCTCACAACAATATCACCACGAGCAATAATATCACGAACAAAATGATACCGAACATCAATGTGTTTTATTCTCTCATGAAACATTTGATCTTTTGTAAGAAAGATGGCACTCTAATTGTCACAAAATATTTGTCTTTGATTTGAAGGTCTTCATTGAGTTCACTAAAGAGTCCCTTCAACCAAATAGCTTCTTTACAAGCCTCGATGTAATCGCCATGTATTCAAACTTGATGGTAGACAAAGCGACTATAGTTTGCAAAGTGGTTTTCTAAGCGATTGCACAACCTCGATTGTAAAGACATAACTCGTGAGAGATCTTCTTCTATCAAGGTCTCCAGCAAAATCAGCATCAACATACCCAATGACTCCATCTTGGTTCTTCCAAAGCTGTAAGCAAACATCGATGAGTACCTACGTAAGTATCTTAAAATCCACTTGAACTACTTTTCGTGTGTTTTTACCGAGATTCGCCATATATATCGCTAATCTGACCGATCATTGCATATGATAAATCTAGACGTGAACAAACCATAGCATACATGAGAGATCCCACTACACTAGAGTATGGAACATGTGACATGTACTCAATCTCACCATCTTATTGTGGAGACAAAGCCGATGAAAGTCTGAAATGAGCTGCTAAAGGAGTACTAACAGGCTTAGCACTCTGCATATTGAATCTGCAAAGAACTTTCTCAATGTACCCCTTTTGACTTAGGTACAATTTACTTGTTTTTCTATCTCTGAGAATCTCCATATCAAGTATCTTCCTTGCTGGTCATAAATCTTTCATCTCAAATTCTTCACTTAGTTGGGCTTTGACCTTTCTTATCTCTCTTTTATCTTTTGCTGCTATCAACATGTCATCAACATAAAGAAGTAGATACACAAAAGAACCATCATTGTTTTTCTTAAAGTAAACACAGCTATCAAAACTACTTCTTTTGAAATCATGAGAAGTCATAAAGTAATCAAACCTCTTGTACCATTGTCTTGGTGACTGTTTCAAACCGTAAAGGGACTTTTTCAGCAAGCAAACATAGTCCTCTTTTTCTAAAACTATAAAACCCTCTAGTTGTTGTATGTAAATGTCCTCCTCAAGTTCTCCATGCAAAAATGCAGTTTTTACATCTAACTGCTCAAGCTCCAAATCATGCATGGCCACAATACCAAGCAAAGCTCGAATCGAACTATGCTTAACAACTGGGGAGAACACATCTGTGAAGTCCACTCCTAGAATTTGACTGTAACCATTTGCAACAAGCCTTGCTTTATAACTGAGTTCTTCAACTCCTAGAGTCCCTTCTTTCTTTTTAAACACCCATTTACAACGAACAACCTTTTTACCTTTAGGAAGTTTCACAATATCCCATGTTCTGTTTTTATGGAGTGATTCCATCTCCTCTTACATAGCAAACATCCAATTTTCTGAGTCTTCACAGCTAACCGCCTCAGAATAATTAGATGGCTCTTAATTCGCATCTATATCTTCAGCCACATTTAAAGCATAAGTAACTAGATCAGCCTCGGTATACTTCTTTGGAGCTTTAATTTCTCTTCTAGTTCTATTTTTGGCGATAGAGTATTGTGGTGAAGAAGCAACTCTATTCTCAATTTTTGTACTGGCTTGAGGAGTCGACTCTGTATTAATCTAATGCTCCACCTGCTTTTGATTTTCTTTATTGGAAGAGTCTTTAAGAGATAAGTTAGGTAGCATAGCAGTTTCATCAAAAACAACATCTCTGCTAATCACAACTTTTCTATTTTCAAGACACCATAACTTATACCATTTTACACCAGCTTTATAACCAAGAAAAACACATTTAATGGATCTCGGTTCTAATTTTCCATTATCAACATGAGCATATGCAGGACACCCAAAGATCTTTAAATCAGAATAATTAGCAGGATTACCAGACCATACCTCTTGTGGAGTCTTTTTCTCAATGGCAACGGATGGAGATCGGTTGATCAAAAAACATGCAGTAGAGGCTGCTTCTGCCTAAAACGACTTCGGTAAGTTGGCATTTGACAACATACATAGAACTTTTTCCATAATTGTTTTTTTCATTCGTTCTGCAACGCTGTTTTGCTGTGGAGTATGATGAACTGTCAAGTGTCTCACGATCCCTTCTGACTTGCACAATTTATTAAACTTATCAGAACAGAACTCTAAGCCATTATCTGTGCGGAGGTATTTTATTTATTTTCCCGTCTATTTTCAATCATAATTTTCCAAGACTTAAATGCGAAAAACACATCACTTTTCTGCTTCAGGAAGAACGCCCAAACTTTTCTGGAAAAATCATCAATAAAGGTTAGCATGTAATTAGCTCCACCTCCCAAAGGCACTCTGGATGCCCCCCACAGATCAGAATGAATATACTCCAATGTTCCCTTTGTGTTATGGATTCCTCTGGTGAATCGAACTCTCTTTTGCTTCCCAAAAACACAATGCTCACAGAAATTTAGTTTGTAAATTCCTTGCCCATCAAGAAGTCCTCTTTTGCTCAATTCTACCATGCCATTCTCACTCATATGCCCTAGGCGCATATGCCAAAGTTTAGTAATATTATCATCTGACAAGGAAGAGGAAGCGACAGCTGCATAACCAGTAACAGTAGAACCCTATAAAATATATAACTTGACAGTCTTTCTTTGCCCTTTCATCACAACAAGGGAACCTTTGGAAATCTTTAAAACCCCACTTTCAGCTGTGTATCTGTACCCTTTTGAATCAAGAGTACTCAACGAAATTTAATTTCTCTTCCATTCTGGAACATGTCGCACGTCACTAAGTGTTCTGACAACTCCATCAAACATCTTAACTTTAATTGTTCCAACACCTGTGATTTTACACGAAGCATTATTTCCTATCAAAACAACACCTTCAGACATTGTTTCGTAAGTTGTAAACCAATCCCGATTGAGACTCATGTGGAAGGTACAGCCTGAATCAAGTATCCACTCTTCGCTTACTTTAGGATCATTGACAGAAGCAACTAAAAGTTCACCATCGCTGTAGTCTTCTACAACATCAGCTTCACCGAAATTTTCTGGTTGTTTTCCCTTTTGATTCGTAGCCTCCCTTTTAATCTTGTTCTGTAGCTTATAGCACTCAGATTTAATGTGCCCTTTCTTCTTGCAGAAGTTACAAGTTTTACCTCTGTTTGAAGACTTCAATCTACTCTTAGATTTATCGCGAGGATTCCGTTCCTGTGTCCTTCCACGATCATTATCAGCATTCAGATCTTGTCTCCCACGAGCAATGAGACTCTCTCCCTGAGAGTCGGGTTTAACCACAAGATGTTTCATCTTATCATACGAGGTCAAAGAATCATAAACTTCATCAACTGTGAGAGACGTGCGACTATATAAAATCGTGTCTCTAAAGGTTGAATAAGAAGGGGGCAACGAACAAAGTAGAATCAACCTTAGATCTTCCTTATCATATTGAACCTCCATGGCCTCCAAGTTTGAGAGAATTTCTTTAAACACTGTTAAGTGTTCGGGTATAGACGCACCTTCCTCTAAACGATGAGCATAAAGACGCTGCTTCATATGCAACTTGCTTGTTAGAGTTTTCGACATACATATTTGTTCTAGCCTCTTCCATAATGCAGCGGCGGTCTTTTCTTTCATCACATCCTGTAAAATTTTGTTGGACAAATGCAGATGTAATTATGTTAACGCCTTTCGATCTTTACGCTTCTTCTCTTCATCTGTTAAAGTCGAAGGCATCTTATCTATCCCTAGCAGGGCATCCTCCAAATCCATCTGCGCAAGAACTGCTTGCATCTTAATCTACCACAACGCAAATCTGGTGTTACGATCCAATAGGGGAATTTTATACTTCAAAGACACCATTACCGTGATCGAAATGAAAAACTCGGAAGCTCTGATACCAATTTTTGAAAATAAAATAAAGTAAAGAACACACAAATTTTTACGTGAAAACCCTTTCGAGAAAAAATCACGGGCAGAGGAGAAGAAAATTCACTATGTCGAATTTGAATTTAATACAAGAGGAATAGACTATATGTAAGGACCCGAATTTTAAGGTTATCAGAAAAATGTATTTTCGGATCTCTGTTTCTAAAAAAAATGGATTAGTAAATAATTATTAAAAATATTTATGAAGTTAGTCGAGTGGTTAATTAGAGTTTAATTGAGTGAATTTAGCTTAATTAAGAGTAACTAAGAAAAAGGACTAAATTGAATAAGGGGTAAAAGTCAAATTATAGATTAAAAGAAAATAAAAAGGACCAAAATGGCAATTATGTCATTTAGCATAAGTGAGAGTCAGATATAAAGTAAAAATCTAAGATTTTTACTTTGATTTTAATTATAAAATATATATATTTATTAGTAATAAATTATATTAAATTAATTTATTATAATTATATTATAAGATATTTATATGATAAATAAATTAAATAAAGACAAATGTATGGTAAATAAAATATACAAGTGTAATACATATATTTGTACAATTGTAGTATATTTTATTTAATTGATTTCTATTTAAATAGATTTTTATATGAAATAAATAAAATAAATAAAAAAAGAAAGACAAGTGTATAAAAATGATTTGGTACAAGTGTAATAAATATTATACATACATTTGTAATACATGAATGTATTTGCTTATTATTTAAGTAAATATTAATGTATTTATTATTATTAAATTGATATTATATGATGAATAAATTAAATAAAGACAAATGTGTGAATATGATTTGATACAAGTGTATAAATAAAAATATATACATTTGTAATATATGTATTTAATTATTAATAGATATTTATTAATTATAAAAGATATTTATAAATTAAATAATTATATTATAAGATTTTTATGTAATAAATAAATTAAAACATGACAAATGTATGATGATGATATGTTACATGTGTAAATATAAGTAATATTACAATTGTAATAAATATATTGATTATTAAATAGATATTTAATAAGTTATTATACATATATATATATATATATATAGTAAATGAAATAAAAGAAAGAAAGGAAACAAAAGAGAAAGAAACAGAATAGCAAACGGGAAAAGAAGGGAAAAGAAGGAAGAAAAGGGGAAAGAAAAAGAAAAGGGAGAATGAGGATTTGGAAGCTTTAAATTTGAATATGTATGTCAATTTAGCCCTTTTCACTTTAGAACAAAGTTTTGATGAAATTAAATTAATATTTTGAAAGTTATTAGATTTCTAAATATTGTTCATATTGAATAAAAAGATGAATTAGGGGTTAGATTGATAGGAATTCAAGTTAGAAATAAAATAAGGATTGAATTGTAAAGTAATTCATAAGTTTTATGTTGTAGGGACTAAATTGATGAAATTTAGAAATTAGGAAAATATGCTGGAAATTTAATAGTTAAGTATGAGTTTGGACAAAATTTTAATAGAAATGAAGTATGAATTGAGATAGAAAAAGTAAGTGAATTTAGTTAAGATTAAATTGAAATTAAAGTAGAAATTGAATAGAAATTGTATTAATTAGATATAAATTAGTAGTGAATTGACGAATATGAATTGTTTTAATTCCCGTAGCTAATGTTGTCTCGGGAAATCTCGGCTAAGCAAGGAAAAATAGCAAAGACAACGGGAGTTAACTCGAGAAAATACGGTTTGTATTTCTATAATCCGAACCTAGTTATTACTTGTTATATTTTATTCAATGCTTTTAGTGAATGTTGAAGTGAGAATTATTGTGTTTGATAATGGAAGAGGGTTGATTTGGTATGTTATGATTTTATTAAATTAATATTGAATTATATATTGATTGAATTATATAATAAATATGATTTATGTAAAAATTTGAATATTGAATGAATGTTATATTGAAAAAATATATATTGATTGGAAATATGAGGAAATTGATATGAATATATGAGATTTGTGATATTTAAATATTTGATATTGAAAAGTAAATTGAATTGTGTTGAATTACGAATTAATATGAATAATTGAAATATATTTGTTGAATTGAATGAAAATGTATGAAATTATGAAAATGTGTGAATATACGTGATTATTAGAATGGTATATTGATGAAAAAATTATTGAAATTGGAAAAGTAAAATAATACCCTATTAACTTGTCGGACTAGATTGGATATAAATGGCATGCCATTGGATTTGTGATGTGATGAGGAGATTTGTAGTTTGGCCGAGAAGATGTTTCTATTATTATATACTTCGGTTTGTCCGAAGTGGCATTTAATGCCTTATTGGTGTGTTTGGGAGGATATATTATACTGGTGTGTTATGGAGGATTTATAATATTCCGGGTGTGTTTGGGTTGGATATTCGGTGTGTTTGGTTGGATCCAGTGTATCAAAGTCAGTCCGAGTCATGTTAATAGGGGTTATTAAATATAATGATGATCAGATTGTTACTAAATGAAGAATTGAAATGTGGTGAAACACAAGAATCGTATTATCTGATGAAAGCTATACGGGATAGCAAGTCGATTTGATATGAATGGTAATGACTGTTATTGAAATGGATATGTACAGTACATTGATTGAAAAGTGAATAGCTAAATATAGTTTATTGAAATTAAACAGTGAATTAAAGTATGATTGAGACAAATGAATCATGTAGCTTTGGATTGGATAAAAGTGACTATTATAATTGTTTAATGACTTGTGAATAAATTGTGGAAAGCTATTTAGGTTAGTAAATGAAAAGAATGGAATAAATAATAATGGATTTATTTAAGAATTGAACAATTATGTTATTGTGTTTATTATATGATTTGTATAGAATTTAGTAAGTAGTTGAAATTTATCAATGAAATAAATAATTAAATAATTGTAATTGTTACTATGATCGTAAGTATTTGTTATATTATTAAATGTTCAGATTATAGAAATACCACTTAGTATACCTATACTCAGCGTACGGTTTGTTTCCGTGCGCAGGTTGAGTAAAGATAGAACGTTGAATCAGCATCCCAGGCCGATCCCGAATTCAATAAGGTAAAGTCTATTAATTATTGGTTATGGCATGTACCTAGGATGTCTTATGTGTGTGTCATTTTGAAATTTTAAATTTAAGGATGAAATAAATAGATTTAGGTTTGGTTATGATATATAATAGAATTAAATATTGGATAATATGTAAATGTTTAAATTTGGCAAATTATGAGTGTATCTGGTTGTGTTGGTATTTATGTGTATATTAATTGTAAATATCTGATAGGTCTGGTAATACTCCGTAACCCTGTTCAGAGGACGGTTTGGGGTTAGGGGGTGTTACACTATATCTATTTATAGGCTTGTAAAGCCATATTCTAGTAAGACTGAAACACCTTATTCTAATCAATATCAAATAGATGAAATTTAATAAGGTTTAAAAAACCTTATTCTAAAAATAAAATAAAAGAAGTGTAATTCTATATGGATTCTTCTTTTATTTTATTTTACCATTGTATTTTATTTAAATAAAGATTCGGGTCACTTAATTCTAACAAGTAAGGTTCAGAATAAGTTGAATGGGTGGGAAGCTATGAAGCTCTCTTTAGTAGGCATAATAAATTTGGCAAAATCGGTTCTGCTTGTTATCCCCAATTATTTTATGAGCACAGTTCGTATTCCGATTTATATTTGAAGCGAGATTGAAAAAATTGCTCATAATTTCATTTGAGGCTCGACTTCGAAGTCAAGGAAACCAGCTCTTGTCCCATGGACTGACTGTTGCAGACTGATTGAATTCAGAGGACTAGGGATCCGAAGCTTGATTGATCAGAATAATATTTTCTTGTTGACGTTGGGGTTCCAGGTTTTAACCAACACGGATGCTTTGTAGGTGTAACTAGTTAAGAGAAAATATAAACTTCATGGGGTGTTGCCGAGTACCATTTCTAGAAGTAATTTCTCTTACATATAGAGATCTTTGGAAAAAAGTGGTCGGATGTGATACAAATGTGTTTTGGTCATTAGGAGATGTGCGCTTGACAAATTTCTAGAATGATGTTTAGGTCTGTCAAGTCGGTTAGCTAAATGACTTCTTTTAAGGAGTTGCGCAACCTGATGATACTCTACGTATGTGTTATGTGGTGAGGGCTAGTGGCGACTGGGATTTGTCTCGTTTACATAGCTTTCTTCCTGATAATATTGTTACTTATATTATCTCAATGATGCCTCTATCTGCTGATGCGGGTCAGGATAGATTAGCGTAGAAATGGATGAATAAAAATATGTTTTCTAGTGCGGAAACCTATAGGAATTTGTATCAAATGGATGCAGGTGAATTTTCCAGTTGTTGGCAGTTGATTCGGAAAGCTAAAACGCCCCAAAGAATTTGATCATTTCTTTGGATCTTCTAGCAAGATAGGCTTCTAACGAATGTAGACCATGTAAGGAGACATATATCAAATGAGTGTTACTCCTCTAGATGTGGAAGTGTCTTGGAGTCGAGCCATCATGCTATTCGGGATTGTTCTTGGAGTCGAGCCATCATGCTATTCGGGATTGTTCTTTTTTAAAGTTATCTGGCTCTCTGTGATACAATGTCTTTTCGACTAATATTTTTCTCCTTGATGCATAGCAATTGGTTATTATGGAACTTGAGGAATTTTATGAACTGAAGGGAGGAGGACTTTGAGTGGCATTCTTTCTTTTCCATAATTTGTTGGTTGTTATGGAAGAACTGCAACTACTATGTTTTTGCTAATAGCAATAACCGTGTTCAAGATCTTGTGAATACAGGTATTGCTTGGGCAAGAAATTACATATCGAAGGATTCACAGGGACCTCAATCAAATACCTCAGTATTGGTGAAGTATTGGTCACCTTCGGAGCCAGGATGGATTAAGATTAACATGAATGGTGCAATGTCGTTTAATGATGATAACACTTCGATTGGAGGGGTATTTAAAGATGAAAATGGAAAATGGTTATGTGGTTACTCAATGAAAGTGGGTAAGGAAACGATATTTTGTATTGAAGCTCAAGCGATTCTTGAAAGTTTACACATAGCATGGGAGAAAGGTTATAAATAGTTGGAGATCGAATGTGATAATGCACTTCTTGTGGAGTCCTTACTAACAGGCAGTGTTGCCAGCAATAATTTGGCAGATTTATGATTAATCAATGGTTTTCTCAAACAAGATTGGAAGATAAGAATTCGACACAGTTTTAGATCTCAAAATATGGTTGTTGATCGAATGGCGAAAGGTGTATATTATAATCCTCTGGGCCTGACGCTTTTCGAGGATCCACTAATTTCTATTCAAGAGATTTTGGAGTCTGAAAGTGCTATCCTTAATCGGATTGTTTTATTGTATTGTTTTCTCTTAATGTTGTTGATTTCTATTGAAAAAAAATTTGAAAATCACCCATCAAAATTTTTCAAAAAAAAATCCTTTTATAAAAATAATGAATCTTTCTCCACTATTAAAATGAAAAATACCCTAATTCTTTTAGTTTCCTTTTGCACTCGTCCCTTTTCCATTTCTCTCTTATTTTCTAACACAATAACTCTAGAATTTTAACAAGATAAGTGACCAATCTTCAGTATTTTAATGGATCTACCAAATTTCATAGCAACTCTTTTTTTTCAAGCTTTATCAATTAATTTCCAAAAAAATAGGATTGTGGTTTTTCTTGTGATAGACTAGGATTTCTATGTAAAATTTAGTTGTTTTATTTATTGATTAAGTTTGGAATATTGATGTTTTTATGAGATTATTAACATATTCATTGGATAATAATTTTTAGAAGTTAATTCAAATCATTGAAGAAACTAGGATTGATTGTATTTATAATCTTGAATTTTTTGAATATTGGTTAGAAATTTAACGTTTTTATTAAGAAATTGTTGTTGCTTGCTAGTGTGATTATTATAAATCTTGTATTTGAAAATTGACATATTGCATTCTGTAAAAACAAAAATCGAGGTGTACTTACTTTCCAACATAGAAATTGTGGCTAAAAAAGTGCTTGAAACTATGGCCACAGTTTTAACCACGAAACCAAAAGAGTGAAAACAATAAATAAGAACACTAAGATTGTTTACGCAGTTCGAATTTAGTCTACGTCTGCGGGGTCTTGCCAGAGCAATGATCCACTATCTTTCTCATAGTTTAATCTATAACTTAAGTCCTAACATTGGTCTCACACTTAGACTTGTTCATGGGTCAGGCTACCCGCCCAATTCCGAATGCCCGCTCGAAATTTGGAATAGTTTGGGTAAAAATATTAGGCCCGAAAAACAGACTTGGGCAAAAATATTAGGCCCGTTTAAACTATGGGTCGGGCTCAAGCTTGAACATTCAAGGCCCGAACCCAACCCGACCCGACCCATTTTTAAGTTTATAATACTTTATATTATGTTATTTTTATATATTATATAATTTAGAACACATTAAAAAATAAACATATACTAAATATATAATACTACACTAATGTAAACATTAAAATAATGTCAAGATGACTATATAAAAATTTTCAATGAATAAAAAATGTATACAATTATTAAATATTAAAATAATATTGTAATGGGCCAATTTAGCCCGGGCCCGTATAAACACAAAACCAAAAAAAAAATAATAGACACAGTCCATTAAATATCCGGGCCCGATTACATAATCCAAGTCAGACCCAATACAAACTAACCAAACCCAAATTTAAATCCCATTTAACAAATCCCTAACAAAAAAAATACATGACCCGATGGCCCAAAACCTAGACCTAAGTTCGGCCAAACGAAACCTTAACAGACAGGGCTTGCGCCGCAGCAACCCCATCAGCCTCCAGGCGTCGTACGCTCCTCCAGCAGCCATGCCTACGCCCCGTACGCCAGCACACGCCCGTACCTGCAAAAAGACAAACAGAGTAGTAGCCAATACGAAAGAAAAGAAAAAAATTGTATTTTTCTTTATTTTTTGATTATCCGGCTATAAAGCCAATGATTTCTGATTGTAATTTTTCTTTTTTTTTACGAAGCAATACGAACATACAAAAAAACTGAGGCAATACACAGATATTGAGAATCAAAAAGCAATTTCTTGAGAAGGTGACCTCCTTTTTTCGACTCTCTTTATTTCCTCCGATTTTCACGTGCTTACATTGAAAAAGAAAAAAAGAAAGAGGGTAACACCTTACATTTCGGCCATCGTATCCCCTTTCCTTTGATGAAGTTGAAGTCTGAATGGGATTGTAAGGCTAAAAGCCACCTTTTCGGAACCCGAAGGTGCTGATCGCCGATTGTGGTGGCGCATCGGTGCCTAGAGAAGTTTTGGAGTTCGGCTAAGTAACGAAAGAGGGGGCTAGGGCATCTCTAGGGCTTCGGCAGAATGAAGGCAGGGTTTAGCCTTTTAAAGGAGCAAAAATGGCGCCGTTTGGGCCAAATGTAATGGCCAGGAAACGACGTCGTTTGACACTATTGCCCGACGACCCGACCTGAGAACCCCTGGGATCCGCGTGTTTTCGCGGTGAGCGGTTAATTACGCCTCAAATCCCTCACTTTTTGCATCGCATTTAAATCAGCCCATCTGTTTTTTTTTTGTGTTCTTAATTTCTACCTATAATTTACTCTATTTCGCAATTGGGTCCGAGCTTGTGCGCAGTGTTTTAGGGCATGGATTAATTCCATTCTGGGCCCCCACACATTTGCGCGCTTTGTACTTTGGTCCCCTTCTTTTGATCACTTTATTTATAAATTAGCCCATTCATTGTAATTGTATTTTGATTAGATCCTCCTTTTTATCTTATTAGTTCATTCTATTTATAATTGGTCCCTATTTTTAATTTATAAATTACTTTAATAATTTTATTTCGTCTTAAACCCACTATTGTAATGTTTTACTTTTTTATACGCCACCATACATATGTATACATACCTTATAGTAAATTATTTTATTCTATGCATCTTATTAATTCAATATTATTTTATGCATATAGTCTTTTAAATTTATTCTCGTCTTTTATTATATAATCTTACATAACATATCCTTCAAATTATTATATATATTTTTATCATTATCTATATTTGGTTTATATGTTATTAGACTCATGTATTTTAATGTGTATTTTTGCTATGATAATATGTTTTGTGTATATGTTCTATATAAATTATTTTCGTACTTACTTATAATAGCATATGTATTCGATTTACATACATTTTTTACCTATACGTATTATCATTTTCTATACGAATTTACATGTACTTACTTTTAAATTTATGTATATATATATATATATTAATACATTCACTACTTTAGTGGATTTTTCTTTTTGTAAAACCCTTTTGGCTTTGTGATTTATCAAGCGTTTTCAATATACATATATGAAGTTAGTTTAGAAACTTCATCTTTGTAGTTCTAAAAATCATTACTTTGGAGTTTTTCTCGATATTATATTTATGTTTTTATATAGCCTCTTGTTTAAATATGCTTAATAAAAGGGTGCGTGTATAATTTTCATGTTAACAATATATATATGTATATATATATGTATATACCTTCTTATTAATCTCATTTTTTTTAATAAACTTACATGTACACATGTTTTATAAATCTATTTTGCGTGTTATGTCATGTTATATATCTTCACTATTATTTTTTATATTATATATATATATATATTATTTGGACCATCATGTATTATGTCAACTTTTGAATATATTTATGATTAAAATGTTTTACATGCAACTTGATTCAAATTCTCATTCATTAATATCCATTTCAAAAATATATATATCTAGCCATATTTTTATATATATATGCGAATTTGTCAATCCACGTTTTCAGTATCATTTTATTCGTCATTACTTTAGGATGATTTTATGCCATATTGCTTCTTTGATTTGCATTTTGTTTCGAGTATCTAGTATTGATCATTTTATTTCCTATGCATGTTACCGCTGCATCATTCATTTGTTCATTGTTTCTTAGTGATTATCCTCCATGTATTATCGCAATTGCATTACACTTTTAGGTTAGCGATTTAATTATTAGTACGTTAGTTGATCACATCTTGTATCTTGTATGTGCATATTACCCCATTCATCGTTTTCCATTCGATTTTCGAAATGTGGTTTTATAAAATTCAAATCTTTATAATCAAATTTTGTCTCATTTTAAATTGGTTTAATACGTTTTAAGCTAGTTTTATAAGCATTCATTTAAAAATTCTTCAAAACGAAGGTGATATTCGATACTTGGTAATTCGTGGAATCGTGTCCTAACGTGTTGGGTTGCAATTTCTCGATTGCTCAAAGTAATCGAAGGTCCCTTTAGAATTTCACCCGTATCTTCCAAAAATCCTTTAAAATGAAGGCAATACTCGGTGTTTGACAATTCGGGAATCATGCCCTATCGTGCTGGGTTGTGATTTCTCGTTTGCTCAAAACAATCGAATATTCCTTTAGGTTTTCACTCATGTTTATTAAAAATCTTTCAAAACGAAGGCGATGTTCGATGTTTGGCGGTTTGAGAATCGAGCCCTATCGTGCTGGGTTGCGCTTTCTCGTTTGTCCTAAATAATCGAATATCTCTTCAGAATTTCACACGTATTTTCTAAGGTAAGGCGATGGTCAATGTTTGGAAATTCGAGGAATCGTACCCTACTGTGCTGGGTTTCGATTTTTCGTTGGACTAAATAGTTGAGCATCCTTTTGTAATTCTCGAATTATAAGCTTCCAAACGTCGAAACAAAAAGATTTTGGCAACCAACTCGGGTTGCTCAAATGTTTTTAAAATAGAACCACATTTCAAAAACTTTCTTATTTTAGACATAAGGACAATATCTAATCGATTTGGTACCAATTTTGGGCGTAGTGAGGGTGCTAATCCTTTCTCAGACGTAACCGACTCCCGAGCCTGCTTTCTCAAAGTTCATAGACCAAAACCATTGTTTTAGTAAATCAAAAAATGTTTTATTAAAATAATCAAATTCTTAGGTGATCCGATCACACCCAAAAAAAAATATCGGTGGCGACTCCATGTTTTTATTTTCAAAAGTCGATTTCTCCCTTTTTAAATTTAAAATTTTTAAATCGAGGGATGGTTTCGACAACTTGGCGACTCTACTGGGGAAATTGAGAGTCGAGCCATAAAAAAATCGATTGTTTACTGTCCTTTTATCAAAAATCGAAAATGTATTTTTCTAAATCATGTACCTTTTAATTGCATTTGATTGTATGATTGTTTCGGTGCGGGTCTTGTAGAATAATGCTGCATTTCATTGCATGACCACTGCGGTCACACCTTCTAAATGGGAGTAAGAAACTACGCTTTCGTGAGGTTTTCACCTCCGCATGGGCTAGTGGATTGCTTCCGGGGTACATCCGTACCTATGATTTCGTGAGATTTTCATCTCCGCATGGTCATAGGGAAATGTATCCCCCCGAACCGAACTCGATCTATATGAGCCTATAATGGGTGAGGATTGAGGAATTTGCTGGTTCGGGTACCCTTACTCTAGAACCGAACTACATATAGTGAACCTTAGGAGCTATCCTTGGTTGAAACCGCGTTAAGCCTTAGTATTTACCCGTATATGCGTTGTAATTATTGTTTATGTGCTTGCATTTTATCACTATTATTTTATACTAACCCGTGTTTTGTTTTGATTGTATTTTGCATGACATTACATACTAAAGGGGGTGTTGATCCGTATTCAATTACTAAATTAGAAAGTTTGACATGGAGAATAAATTTCTTAGTAAAGTCGAGGATAATGCAGCTGTTCGTGCTTGGTTGAAGAAGCTACAATCCGAGAGAGGGGATAGCTTGGCAGAAGGATATATCTCCGAGTTGCAGGATTTCACTCGCGTCAATGTGGTACAGAATGAGCTGCAAGAGTTGAGAGACATTTGGGCTAGTTGGGATGAAGGGATTAAGCAGTTGTTTTACCAAAGATATGATGACATATCCTACCTGCTGGACATTAGAGTGGATAAGCATTTGTTCCGAGCCTTGGTGCAATTTTGGAATTCTGCGTACAGGTGTTTCACTTTTGGAGAAGTGGATTTGGTACCTACCATGGAGGAATACACTACTCTACTCAGGTGTCCGAAAATTCAGGTCCGAAAGACTTATGCCCGAGTTTTTAGTGGTCAGACTTTCGTGAAGAAATTGATGAGCATTTCTGGGATGAGCGAGCCTTGGGTCACCGCTCGGATTCAGCAAAAAGGGGATAGTAAATGTATCCCTTGGGAGAATTTACGAGATTTGATCTTGACGCATCCAGATGAAATAAAGAGGGTCGATATATTCACCTTAAGTATCTACGGATTAGTGATCTTTCCTAAAGCTTTGAGGCACGTGGACGAGGCGGTCATTGACTTGTTCGATCGCCTTGAAAAGGGAATCACACCGGTACCGGCAATATTGGCAGAAACGTTCAGATCTTTGAGCTCATGTCGAAAGACAGGTGAGGGGCGATTCATTGGATGTGCTCAACTATTGATGGTATGGTTTCATGGCTACTTTTGGAAGGTAGACAAGGTTTCCTATCGAGTCTTTTCCGAAGGTTATTCTCCTTTGAAAGAAGAGGCAGCTATACAGAGGAGAGAGGATATTTTGGAGGAGAAGTGGATGGATACTCTTCAGAACCTCAAGGAAGAAGATATCGAGTAGAGAGCTTATTGGATGGTTCCTGATGAAATCATGTAACGATGTGGTAACTTTGATTGGGTGCCATTGTTAGGAATTTTGGGAGCTACCGGATATACGCCGTTGATAGCCTTGAGGCAATATAAGTCGAGGCAGTTTGTACTCACGACCCACGGACTTGCTCAGAGTGATTTCTCTTTTAGCGGTGCTCACTATAAGAAGAAAGTTCGGGAGCTATCGGATGCTTGAAAGCAAACTTGTTGGATGAAGAGGTTAGCCGTCAGTTCCATGGTAACACTCGAGTATAGCAAATGGTTTAAGAAGAGGATTAATGATAATATTCCTAGGCTAAACTTGGAGAATGTCCGACCTATCGAGGAACAATTACAAGTTGCCCCATCAGCATTGGAAATTATAAAGCAAGATTTCGAGAAAAAAAGTTTGGAGCTTGGGAAGAAGATCGAGCAATTGGAAGAAGAGAAGATGCACTTAAGGTTAGACGCTAATGTTCAGAGGTCAGAGGCTGAGAAGTGGAGAAAAGGAAAAACTAAGGCCGAAGAAGACCTAGATAGCCTGAAGACTGACTATAAGAAGCTGCACCTATCTATGAGGACCGCGGGGTTAGGTAAGACTTCCGAACAATGGCGCCATGAAATTTGAGAAGAAAAGACCAATACAGACCGGTGGGAAAGGAAATTTCAAGAGGCTCAGGCACGAAACGAAGATTTAGAGAAGAGTCTGTCGGAAAGTAGAAACGAGCGAGGTGAATTAAGGGCTAGAGTGGCAGAACTCGAGAAGTCTCTGCATCAGTACCAAAACCGTAATACCGCAATGGAATTGAGGGCAAGCTTTAGCAAAATAGAAGAAATGAAAGAAAGAATAGAAGAGTTAGAGGCGTCACTGCAAAACTGTGAGATGCGGATCCAGTTTTTCGAGTCAAACGATGATCGTTGGAAAGAGCAGCTTCACCATGCGCAAAGCCAAGTCAGGAACAGAGATTACCTTATGGGGGAGGCCATAACCCAGATTCGGGATGTAGCGGACTACTTACAAACTCTAGCGGTTCAGGCAGACATACTAAGCGTGAAGTATGAGTTGGAGTCGGAGCGCGGAGCGCGGACAAGAGCTGGCCTCGTTGCTTAGAAAAATTAGGGCTTTGACTGTTAGGGCGAGATTTTATTTGTAACTCGACTTTATGTAAAAGATTTTATTTTGAAGTGAGATTTTCTAAGGGCAATTGAATCAAAATTGATGCCTCCTTTGCATTCATGCATTTGCATTACATCATATCATTATGCATTAAAGGCCATAAGAGTTTTCTAATTAATTAAAAATTATTTCAGTAACCTGGAAACCAACGAAAACCAACCAATCACGCACCCCTACGGTACAAGAAAAAAATCAATGGATAAGAGACTCGAGAAATTGGAACAAATGCAAAAGGACATGCAAGATCAAATGCAGTCTCAGATGCAAGAGCAGCTAGCCAAGATTCAACGAGAGATGAAGGAGCAAATGATGGAGTCCCAGAGAGAAATGATGTCTCAGTTATCCAAATTGTTGTTGGGAGGAATGGATAAGGGAAAGGGCCCCATGGACCAAGTTGAGGAAACTAATGAGGATCTCCAATACCCTCCTGGCTTTACTCCGACGCATATACCGATGAAGCCTGAGATTAACCTACAAAAACCATCTGTCACGATCATGCCCCAGCAAGTTCAGGCCGGAGCTTCAGTTCCGATGAACTTCCAAGCCGGCTCAGGCTCTAACTTTGTCAACAACTCGAACTATCCACTCATTCCCGATTTGGATGAAGTTGCTGAAGAAGAAAAAGCGAGGATGGATTCGCAAAAACAATTAGAAGAACAGTGTAGATGGCTTGAGGAGAAGTTCAAAGCCATGGAGAGCGCGGATTATCATCAAGGGATTGATGCCAAGGACTTGAGTCTGGTCCCAGATTTAGTTCTTCCCCCTAAATTCAAAATGCCCGAATTCGAGAAATACAATGGAACAAGCTGTCCTGAAGCCCACATCACTATGTTCTGCAGGCGAATGACGGGATATGTTAACAACGACCAGCTGTTAATCCATTGCTTTCAAGATAGTCTGGTCGGGGCGGCGTTTAAGTGGTATAACCAATTAAGTCGCTCTAAAATTAACTCATGGAAGGACCTGGCTCAGGCCTTTACGAAGTAATACAATCATGTGACGGACATGACCCCTGACAGAATCACTCTCCAGAACATGGAAAAAAAGTCAAATAAAAGCTTCAGACAATACGCACAAAGGTGGAGAGAAGTGGCCATACAAGTTCAGCCACCACTTTTAGAAAAAGAGACGACAATGCTCTTTATTAACACCTTGAAAGCCCCTTTTATCACTCATATGTTAGGAAGCGCCACCAAGAGCTTCTCTGACATAGTGATGACAGGGAAAATGATCGAAAATGCTATAAGGAATGGCAAGATAGAATCAGGAGAGAGTGCTAGAAAATCAGCCCCAAGGAAAAGAGACAATGAAGTGAACAACATGAGCACATTCAACAAGAGGCAGTCCAAGTCAATTACCTTAAATCAACCCAAAACAGTAACTACCAATCAACAAAGCTCTGTAAGACAAGAATCCAATGCGAGGAAGAACACAGAAAGGCCACAATTCACCCCTATACCCATGACGTATAGGGAGTTGTACCAGAAGCTGTTCAACGCTCATGTAGTATCCCCTTTTTACCTGGAGCCACTGCAGCCCCCGTATTCCAAATGGTATGACACAAATGCCCAATGTGAATACCACGCGGGAATTACCGGGCACTCAATCGAGAATTGCACTGCGTTCAAGAAAGTAGTCGAAAGACTCATTAAGGTAGGGATTGTAAGATTTGATGACCCTGTCACGCCCAATGTAGCAGGAAACCCACTCCCCAATCATACCGACCAAGGAGTGAATGGGATAAGCGAAGGCTCAAACAAAAAGACCAAGTATGAGGTGGCAGAAGTCAGGACCCCGTTGAGGCGGGTATAGAAGGAGATGGCCAAGAGAGGATTAATCGCGTTGGATTTGAGTGAAGAATCTGAAGAGGACAAAAACTATTGTGAGTTTCACGAAGAGGCGGGGCATGATATCCAAGATTGCGTGGAGTTCAAAGCCCTTGTGCAGAACATGATAGATAACAAAGAATTGGAATTCTATGAAGAAGCTAAAAGCCCCGTAGGGGGAGATGTATGCGCATCCGAGGGAGAATCAAAGGCGCAGAATCAAAAACTTAACTATCCCGTGGTGATCATTTCGAGACCCAAAAATAATGAAGCTGGAGTACAAATGCCACCAAGGGTCATAATCAAAAGACCTGCAGTATTCCCTTACAAAGACAGCAAAAAAGTCCTATGGAATTATGATTGCAGTGTGACGATGCCGGGAAAAGAGAGCCCGGTTGGCGCTTCAAGAGGGGATCAAGACAGATGTTCCTATACACGTAGCGGGAGGTGTTACGATACGGTGAATGAGGAGGTATAGCCCACAAAAGGAAAAGCCTAGGTGGTCGAGGAAATGAAAGGAAAAGCAACCAAACCTGTTAATGAGCCAGTTAACGAAGAGGAGGCCAAGGAGTTTTTAAAATTCCTAAAGCATAGCGAATACAGCGTGGTGGAACAGCTATGTAAACAACCAGCCCGTATTTCAGTGTTGGCCTTGCTTCTAAGCTCGGAAGTTCATCGTAGCGCGCTAATGAAGGTCTTAAACGAGACATATGTTGCTAATGATATCTCCGTTTGTAGCGACGTAAAAATTTAGCTCGGTCGCTAATTGTGGCGATTTATTAAGAACTGGAAAACCGAAGTTGGACCTTTTAAAAAGAGAGTCGCCATCGATCTTTTTGGGTGTGATCGGACACCTAATAAATTTATTTCTAAAATAAAGAGAAGGCCGAGTTTAGATCTACGTTAAAATCCAAAGAAAATTAGGGTTCGGGAGTCGGTTACGCGCGAGGAAGATATTAGCACCCTCGCGATGCCCAAAATTGGTATCTCATAAACACGTGTTGTCTTGACTTTCAAAAATACGAGTTCAATATAACATTTAGTCGTGATCCAATCAAAACACGAGAAAGCTTTAAGTTTTCTATTTTTGATAAGGACATACCGTCTTAACACGAGTCGATCGATATTCACCCAACATAGCGATGAAATCGAAAATATAGTGTTTAAATCGATACGTTGCCTTGATTATTGAAGTAAATGAAGACACGAATCAACGTTTCAAAATAATGGACAACGAGTTGATACATAAAAAGGGCGAGAAACAAAAGATAATAGTATGAAATACATCGAGGCATGTAATACATACGATGATAACATTAAAGACAATGGTAATGCATGCGATATTGAGTATAACAAGAGTATCAAATACGAGAAGACAATACATATACTTAATGTAATGATATTGGAAATATACTACATATAATATTTGAAATATTTATGAAATAAAAAAATACGTAACTATTAATGACAAAGTATGTACTTATGGAAAATGTATGTATATAGGGACAAAAAGTAGTAAATATGTTAGAAGTATGTATACGAGACAAAACAAAATAAAATATATACAGAAGTATGTAAGAAATATACAATTAATACATTGAAAATTATATATACATAATGTATAAAACATATATAATGTACTTTAGAGATAATAATAAAAACATTCATACACTCTACGAATGCATACATATAAATAATAAAGATGTTAGAAATATACAATTAAATATAATATTAAAAGTAAGTATACATATCATAAAAAAGTATATATATACGATATAGTATTAAAAACATGACACAATATATGATGCGATATTAAAAAGAATTTTATAAATATAATGGTATTAAAGGTATTTACATGGCTTATAAAAAATACAATGTTTAAAGACACGTATACATAAAATATATGAAAATATACACGGTATATATATATATTAGAAATGATAATATTAAAAATTATTTGCATACCACATAAATATGTGCACATGCATTAAAATAAAAAAAAATAACATTAAAAGTATATTCAGAAAATAGTGTTACATAAAAAATGCATATATTTGTAATACCTATTGAAGAACGCATATAACATATATGTATATATAAAAAAAATAATATTAATAAAAAAAAATAACTGGTATTTTGTTTCATAAAATGTACATATGCATGCTAGAATATTTATTAAAACTAAAACTAATGCTAATGGCAGTAAAACTAATAATATAATATAATATAATATAAGATGGGTAATTGAAATACTATAATATGAATACGTGTATATAAAAAAATTTAACTAATAACATTAAAATAAATATACGATTATACATAAAAGAATCATATTAGAAAATATGTGTTCATGGAATAGTATATATAAAAAAAATAAAAAAAATAAATGAAAAAATAAATAAGTGAATAAATAATAATAATGACTAATAATATTGAATACGTATATATGTACATAATATATAACAATGAACATATACCATATGTATTAGAAATACTAATAACATAAATCAAATATTAATAACACTACATAAAATGTGTATCAAGAACCAAATAAAATATATACATGGAAATATATATGAAAATACAATTAATAATATTGTAGATATATGTATATAACATGATATTAAAACTCATATATAATATATAAAAAAATTATATATATAATATAATACATACGTATATTACATAAGCATACATATATATATAAAATTATACTCTAAGACATGTAATAAGTGCAACAAATATAATAAATATAATATTAAAATAAATAAATGACAAAAAATGAAATAATTAGATTGGAAATAAAACAGTAAACTAACAACAGGATTAAATTGAACATAAAACACAATTTTGGGCGAAATTGAAATAAATATAAAGAAAAGGGACTACTTTGGACACGCGTCAAATATGGGAGGATTAAAACAGCAATTTTCCCAGTTATCTAAACGCTGCGTGGCGTGGAGGACCAAAATGAAAAAACGCTGAAAATTACAGGGTCAAATTGAAAATATATAAAAACTTGATCGTAATAGCCTGAAAAAGCGGAAGGGCTTGAAGCGCAATTAGCCCTTCCGCTTGAAAACACGCGGATCCTAGGTGGTGCGGGTCGAGTCAACCCGACCCGCGTTCAAAACGACGCCGTTTCATTTAATAAGAAGGCAGGGACCAAGACGCACCGTTTTGGTCCCTATATAAGACAAGAAAAATTTTTATGGTTCATTTGCATCAGAGAAAGAAAAAAAAAAGAAAGGGGAGGGAGAGAAAAGGGAGAGAGGAGGAGAGGGGGAGGGGGCCGGAGCGATTTCCGGCCAGGGGTCCGATCGCCGGACCGTCGCCGGAGGCATGCCGACGCCGGCACCGGCCACCGCACGCGGTGGCCGGAAAGGTAAATTTTTTTTTTGATTTTTATGTTTTGATTTTTATTTATGTTTTATATTTATGTGTATATAGGTATAAATAGAATATAAAAAAATAAAAATAAAAACGAAAAAAACAGTAGTCACATTAGGTATTGTTTTGCCTTTTGATTTTTGATTCCTGGAATCCCCTGATTTGGTGTAGTATTGTGTCTTTGCTAATGGTAGTAATATTTTAAAACGAATAGTCTTTTTTTTGTATTCTCTCTTATTGATCTTAGCCGAACCCCCTTTCCTTTTATTTCATGGCTTTTATAGCCTGTTTTTACATTATTTGGTTGCTGTTGCGTGTCCTCTTTGTCTTTCCAGGGTATGGCCGGTGACAGAGGGGTCGGTGGGGCAGAGCTGGTGACGCTAGGGGTCGGTGGTGGATGGGACGTTGCGGCGCTGAGCAGGTTAGGGTTTCAGAAACTGAAACCCTAGGCCAGGCTTGGGTCAAGGATTTGGGCCTTATGGGTTTGGGTAGTGGGTATTTAGGTGGGTTGTTTTGGTTTAACGGGTTTGGGCTTTAATGTTTCTGGGTAGTGGGTATGGTTTGTAAAAATGTAAAAGTGGGTTAGTTTAGGGGTTTGGGCTTCTGTTGGTATTAGGTTAGTAGGTCTGAAATTGGGCCTCAAAATTGGCCTATACACCGTTAACAAGCTGGATCGCTTGGTTAGCAACATCAGTGCCGACAACTTTATCTTCTTTAATGACGATGAGATACCACCTGGGGGCATGGGGTCGACTAAAGCGCTGCATATCATTACACGTTGTAAAGGGTATACGCTGTCAGACGTACTAATTGACAATGGATCAGCTTTGAACGTCCTGCCTTTGACCACGTTGAACAGATTACCTATAGACAGCTCTCACATGAAGGAGTGCCAGAATATCGTGAAGGCATTCGACGGCACGGAGAGAAAGGTGATAGGCAGAATCGGGGTACCTCTTTAGATTGGGCCAAACACATATGAGGTGGATTTCCTCATAATGGATATCAAGCCCTCATACAATTGCTTGTTGGGGAGGCCCTGGATACATTCAGCGGGGGCAGTGCCTTCCTCGTTGCATCAAAAATTGAAGCTAGTATCAGAGGGGAGGTTGATAACGATCAAGGCTGAGGAGGATATTATTGCAATTGTGAGCAATAATACACCCTATTTGAAGACAGATGACGAAGCAATCGAATGCTCATTTCGATCTTTAGAATTTGTCAATGCGACGTTCATTGTCGAGGGGAGCAAAATTCTGGTGCCGAAATTGTCCAAAACCACGAGGATGAGCCTCCAGTTGACATTTGGAAAAGGGGTCCTACTTGGAAGGGGACTTGGGAGACATCTGCAAGGAAAGATCGAAACGCCAACACTGAAAGACAAGAGGGACTGCTTCAGCTTAGGATTTAAGCCGGATGCGAAACAAAGGAGAAGGGAGTTGGAGAAGAAGCAAGAAAGGAGGAGAGCACGGTTAACGGGGAAGGAAACCAATTGGGAACCAATGGTATTCCCCCACATATCGAAAACCTTTGTGTCTGGAGGAGTCATTCATCCTGAGAGAGGCACGCCAATGAAAGAAGCCATAGAAGAAATGTTGAAAAGCTTGGACATCAACGCCACATTCGAAGAAGAAACTGGAGAAAGAAATTTGTCGGGCATTTGCCCTTACACGCTTGGAAGTGTTCTGGACAATTGGACTGCGGAAAAAATTCCTGTAGTTTTTAGAACGGATTCAGAGTAATGTCCAAAACACACTTATTGCTCTAGGCCTAGGAGTGATAAGAATCTTTTATGAAATAGGCCGATGTTTAAAAATGTTGTTTCAATAAAATGCACGGTTATTATCATTTTTGAGCAAATGTTCTCTCGTCCTTTCAATTTCATTCATAACCATACAAATGATTACTTTCGAATTCTTTTATTCTTGAAACATTCTTCTAAAAATTTTTTCATTCGTCATTCATAATCATACCACGCAAATAAATGTTTCGAATTCTTTTGATTCTTTGTATCTGCCTTCATCCTCATAACAGGTCTCCAGATATTAATGATACGAGTGACACTGCTAGCGACTCAGAATTTCCTTTCGAGCGAGATGTGTGTATGGATGATTTTCAGGATTTTGAAGATGACCAAGGCTGTAACCTATCTCCTGATTTGTTAAGGATGGTAGAATAAGACGAGAAACAAATCATGCCTCACAAAGAATCAGTTGAAATTGTGAGCTTAGGAGAAGGACAAGAGGTGAAGATCGGAACATGTATCACTACGAAAATGAAGCGAGACCTCATTGAATTGCTTCAAGAATTAAAAGATGTCTTCGCATGGTCATACCAAGATATGCCAGGGTTGGATACTGACATCGTGGTACACCGACTCCCCATAAAAGAAGAATGTAAGCCAGTTCAGCAAAAACTTCGAAGAATGAGGCCCGATGTCTTGCTAAAAATAAAAGAAGAGGTTGAAAGCGATTCGGCGACGGATTCTGAAGGTGGTAAAATACTCAGATTGGGTAGCCAACATCGTCCCCGTCCCTAAGAAAGATGGAAAAGTGCGAATGTGTATGGACTACAGAGATTTGAATAAAGCCAGCCCGAAGGACAACTTCCCACTGCCTCATATTGACACCCTAGTGGACAACACGGCAGGACACTCACTGTTTTCATTCATGGACGGTTTTTTCGGATATAACCAGATCAAGATGCATCCTGAAGATATGGAGAAGGCCACATTTGTAACCATGTGGGGAATATTCTGCTACAAAGTGATGCCGTTTAGACTGAAGAATACGGGGGAAACTTATCAAAGAGCCATGGTAACCCTATTCCACGACATGATGCATAAAGAAATCGAGGTTTATGTCGATGATATGATCGCAAAGTCTCGAACAGAGAAAGAGCACATACAAGTCCTGAGGAAATTGTTCTTGAGATTGAGAAAGTTTCAGCTAAAACTCAATCCAGCCAAATGTACCTTCAGAGCCAAGTCCGGAAAGCTCCTCGGATTTGTGGTCAATGAAAAAAGGATCGAGATCGATCCAGACAAAGTCAAAGCCATACAAGAGCTATCTCCGCCGCGTACCCAGAAGGAGGTCCGAGGCTTTCTAGGAAGATTAAATTATATTGTACGGTTCATTTCACAACTGACCGAGAAATGTGACCTTGTCTTTCGCCTCCTCAAGAAACATAACTCAGGTGAATGGGATGAAGAACGCCAAAGGGCTTTCGACAAGGTCAAACAGTACTTATCCAACGCCCCAGTGCTAATGCCACCTAACCCCGATAAGCCGTTGATACTGTATTTGGCAGTATTCGAGAACTCCATGGGATGCGTACTAGGTCAGCATGACGAGTCAGGAAGGAAAGAAAAAGTTATTTACTATCTCAGTAAAAAGTTCACGGAATGTGAGGTAAGGTACCCGCCAATAGAGAAGTTGTGCTGTGCCCTAATTTGGACAACCCGAAGACTGAGGCAGTATATGTTGTATCACACCACTTGGCTCATCTCAAAATTGGACCCCTTAAAGTACATGATGGAGTCAACAGCTTTGAATGGAAGGATGGCCTGATAGCAGATTCTGCTTTCTGAATTCGACATAGTCTATGTGAACTAGAAAGCAGTAAAAGGAAGTGCAATAGCAGATTTTCTGGCCAGTAGAGCTTTGGAAGACTACGAGCCTTTAAACTTTGACTTCCCGAATGAAGACCTAATGTGTGTTGCTACCACTGAAGAAGATGCTCTGGAAGAACTTCCTTGGAAATTAAACTTCAATGGGGCGTCAAATGCAGTGGGCAATGGAATCGGGGCTGTCTTAGTATCCCCAAACGGAGATCATTATCCATTCACTAGTAAATTGGATTTTGATTGTACGAATAACATGGCGGAATACGAGGCGTGCATCTTGGGAGTTCGTGCAGCCATAAAATGCAAGATTAAAGTGCTAGAGGTGTATGGAGACTCTGCGCTAGTGATTTATCAACTCAAGGGAGAATGGGGGACCCGAGCCCCCAAGTTGATCGACTATCGAAAATTGGTCCTTGAATTGGTTAAAGAGTTTGATGGCATTACCTTCCACTACCTTTCACGAGACGAAAATCAGATGGCTGATGCTTTGGCTACCTTAGCCTCCATGATCAAGGTGAACAAACAAGAAGATGTCAAACCCATCCGGATGAGTATTTATGAAATTTCGGCCCACTGTTATAATATTGAAGAAGATAAAGAGAAAGACGATCACCCTTAGTATCACAATATATTGTGATACGTGAAGAATCGTGAGTACCCAGACCAGGCAAGTGAGAATGATAAAAGAACGCTAAGAAGACTGGCCATCGACTATGTCTTAGATGGGGATATATTGTATAAAAGAAGAAAGGATCAAGTGTTACTAAGATGTGTGAAATTATTTGTAGAAGCTAAGAAAATCTTAGAAGAAGTCCATGAAGGTGTCTGTGGGACACATGCTAATAGCTTTACAATGGCCAAGCAAATTATGAGATTCGGGTACTATTGGTCCACCATGGAAGGAGACTGTGTCAATTACGCTAAGAGATGTCATAAATGCCAAATCTACGGGGATAAAATTCATGTGTCCCATTCACCGCTGCATGTCATGGTTTCTCCATGGCCATTCTCTATGTGGGGCATGGATGTGATTGGACCAATATCGCCGAAAGCTTCCAATGGGCATCGTTTCATCTTCGTGGTTATCGATTACTTCACCAAATGGGTAGAAGCCGCTTCGTATGCTAGTGTGACCAAGTCGGCAGTAAGCAAGTTTCTAAAAAAGGAGATCATATGTCGATATGGAATGCCGGAGAGGATCATATCTGACAGTGCATTAAACTTGAACAATAGTACGATAGTGGAAGTTTGCAGTCAATTCAAGATCAGACATCATAACTCGTCACCATATCACCCAAAGATAAATGGGGCAGTGGAAGCGGCAAATAAAAACATTAAGAAGATTGTGGGGAAGATGATCGAAACCTACAGAGACTGGCATGAGAAGTTACCATTTGCCCTCTTTGCTTATCGAACCTTAGTCAGAACCTCAACTGGGGCAACCCCTATTTCTTTGGTCTACGGAATGGAAGCGGTGTTGCCAATCGAAGTCGAGATCCCGTCTCTTCGAGTGTTGTCAGAGTTAAAGTTAGAACAAGCCGAGTGGATCCAGTCTCGATATGATCAATTGAACCTAATTGAGGAAAAGAGGTTAAGAGCTATCCGTCATGGTCAGATGTACCAAAAGTGAATGATGCGGGCTTATGACAAAAAGGTTCGCCCTAGAGAATTCCACGAAGGAGACCTGGTTTTGAAAAAGATCCTTCCCATACAGAAGGACTTTCGAGGGAAATGGATGCCTAATTGGGAAAGGCCTTACGTGGTGAAGAAGGCTTTCTCTGGAGGAGCATTGATTCTAGCTGAGATGGACGATAGAAACTTGCCCAATCCTATAAACTCGGATTCAGTCAAGAAGTATTTTACCTGAAGAAGAGAGCCTAGAGTGAAAACCCGTAAAAGGACACTCTAAAAAAAACGGAGAGGCCAAGGTGAAAACCCGCAAAGAGCACTTTGGAACCAAAGGGGCTTTTGAGTTGAAAACCCAAAAATGGGCAGCTCAAATTTTTAATATGGGGCATATGGTAGTCTTGCCCTCCCAAAATCAACGAGACAGGAGAACAGTACACCTTAGAGCATCAACAAAATACGCAGAATCTCCTGAATACACATTTGGTTCAAAGGAGCCTTTGAGAAATTGGAATAGTGAAACTCGTGCTGCGATATCTGGGGCACCTCTTTTCTCATTTTTATTTTGCACCTTATCAGATTCGTATTCCTATGTATTCACATCAAATTTTGCTTAATAAAATTCTATTTGTCCATTATGATAATCTCTTTCGAGCATTTTTGTTAAAATCACGATTTTTAGACATGTAATATTTACACAAAAGATGTTATGCATATTACTCTGGAAAAGTTTCTAAATAGTGCAAGGACCTGAAACAGGGCCACTAGCCAGAACTAACTAGGTTCAAAGTTGAAAAACATTGAAAAAAGAGTAGTCCAAATTAGGACTATTTCTTCAAATTTTCTGTCTAAGATAACGGCTAAGCAAGAAAGCACGATAAGCACATCAATGATAGAACCCGGACGAATTATGAGCAATGAGACTTTAAGCATTTAAAAAGGAATCACTCTCATAACATTTCTACATTCATAATCATTCATTTAGTTAGGAGCACTTGATTCATTTCGATCATAGCATTCTAGTCATTTGACATAAACACTATGTATAGTCAGGGGCATTGGATTCATTTTGATCATGGCACCCTAATTACTTGGCATACACAGATACAGGAAACCGATCCTACAAGTCATGTCTTTAGGAGACAGTGTAGCAACATTGGTGAATTCTACAGATCTCGTTTCCCTGAAGTTGCAGTGGAGCAGATCGAAAACAGTGAATATGGGCTTCCTGAAGTTGCAGTGAAGCAGATTTAAGCCACCAACCTAGCTCCCTAAAGTTGTAGTGGAGTAGGCTGAAGATTGTAGGTCTTGTTTCCCTGAAGTTGCAGTGGAACAGATTAAAGACGGCGATTCTTAACTTCCTGAAGTTGTAGCAAAGCAGATTTAAGCCACCAACCTAGCTCTCTAAAGTTGTAGTGGAGTAGGCTGAAGATTGTAGGTCTTGTTTCCTTGAAGTTGCAGTAGAACAGATCAAAGACGGTGATTTTTGACTTCCTGAAGTTGCAGCAAAGTAGATTTAAGCCACCAACCTAGCTCCCTAAAGTTGTAGTGGAGTAGGCTGAAGATTGTAGATCTTGTTTCCCTGAAGTTGCAGTGGAACAGATCAAAAACGGTGATTCTTGACTTCCTGAAGTTGCAGCGAAGCAGATTTAAGCCACCATCCTAGCTCCCTAAAGTTGTAGCGGAGTAGGCTGAAGATTGCAGATCTCGTCTCCGGTGGAGCAGATCGATGAAAACGAGCCTTAACCCCCTAAGTAATAGGGCAACAGGCAGAAGATTACAAGATTTTGTCTCTCTGAGGTTGTAGTGGAGCAAAGTCAAAGCCACAATCCTTATCTCTCTGAAGTTGCAGTAGAGCAGGATAAAAACACACGAACCATGTCTTCCAGAAGTTGCAGTGGAGCATATTGAAGCTACTTGAGGAAAAGAAGCGTCAGAAAGTCGAGACTCAGCAGGTCCCGGCAAAATTGGCCCATTTATAGTCTTTGCTCCATTCTTGTTACACGACAATGAGCAAAGAGGGGCAGCTGTAATGGGCCAATTTAGCCTGGGCCCGTATAAACACAAAACCAAAAATAATAATAATAGACACAGTCCATTAAATATCCGGGGTCGGTTATATAATCCAAGTTAGACCCAATACAAACTAACCAAACCCAAATTTAAAGCCCATTTAACAAATCCTTAACAAAAAAATACATGGCCCGATAGCCCAAAACCTAGACCTAAGTTCGGCCAAACGAAACCCTAACAGCCTAGGCTTGCGCCGCGAAGAACCCAAAGCAGCCTCCAGGCGTCGTGACGCCTCCAAAGAAGACACGCCTACGCCCGCACACCACAGCACACGCCTGCACTGCAAGAAGACAAACAGAGCAGTAGCCAATACGAAAGAAAAGAAAAAAATTGTATTTTTCTTTATTTTTTGATTATCCGGCTATAAAGCCAATGATTTCTGATTGTAATTTTTCTTTTTTTTTATGAAGCAATATGAACATACAAAAAAACTGAGGCAATACACAGATATTGAGAATCAAAAAGTAATTTCTTGAGAAGGTGACCTCCTTTTTTCGACTCTCTTTATTTCCTCCGATTTTCACGTGCTTACATTGAAAAAGAAAAAAAAAAAGAGGGTAACACCTTACATTTCGGCCATCGTATCCCCTTTCCTTTGATGAAGTCGAAGTCTGAATGGGATTGTAAGGCTAAAAGCCACCTTTTCGGAACCCGAAGGTGCTGATCGCCGATTGTGGTGGCGCATCGGTGCCTAGGGAAGTTTTGGAGTTTGGCTGAGTAACGAAAGAGGGGGCTAGGGCATCTCTAGGGCTTCGGCTGAATGAAGGCAGGGTTTAGCCTTTTAAAGGAGCAAAAACGGTGCCGTTTGGGCCAAATGTAATGGCCAGGAAATGACATCGTTTGACACTATTACCCGACGACCCGACCCGAGAACCCCTGGGATCCGCGGTTTTCGCGGTGAGCGGTTAATTACGCCTCAAATCCCTCCCATTTTTGCATCGCATTTAAATCAGCCCATCTGCTTTTTTTGTGTTTTTAATTTCTACCTATAATTTGCTCTATTTCGCAATTGGGTCCGAGCTTGTGCGCAGTGTTTTAGGGCATGGATTAATTCCATTCTGGGCCTCCACACATTTGCGCGCTTCGCACTTTGGTTCCCTTCTTTTGATCACTTTATTTATAAATTAGCCCATTCATTGTAATTGTATTTTGATTAGATCCTCCTTTTTATCTTATTAGTTCATTCTCTTTATAATTGGTCCCTATTTTTAATTTATAAATTACTTTAATAATTTTATTTCGTCTTAAACCCACTATTGTAATGTTTTACTTTTTTATACGCCACCATACATATGTATACATACCTTATAGTAAATTATTTTATTCTATGCATCTTATTAATTCAATATTATTTTATGCATATAGTCTTTTAAATTTATTCTCGTCTTTTATTATATAATCTTACATAACATATCCTTCAAATTATTATATATATTTTTATCATTATCTATATTTGGTTTATATGCTATTAGACTCATGTATTTTAATGTGTATTTTTGCTATGATAATATGTTTTGTGTATATGTTCTATATAAATTATTTTCGTACTTACCTATAATAGCATATGTATTCGATTTACGTACATTTTTTACCTATACGTATTATCATTTTCTATACGAATTTACATGTACTTACTTTTAAATTTATGTATATATATTAATACATTCACTACTTTAGTGGATTTTTCTTTTTTTAAAACCCTTTTGGCTTTGTGATTTATCAAGCGTTTTCAATATACATATATGAAGTTAGTTTAGAAACTTCATCTTTGTAGTTCTAAAAATCATTACTTTGGAGTTTTTCTCGATATTATATTTATGTTTTTATATAGCCTCTTGTTTAAATATGCTTAATAAAAGGGTGCGTGTATAATTTTTATGTTAACAATATATATATGTATATATATATATATGTATATACCTTCTTATTAATCTCATTTTTTTTAATAAACTTACATGTACACATGTTTTATAAATCTATTTTGCGTGTTATGTCATGTTATATATCTTCACTATTATTTTTTATATTATATATATATATATTATTTGGACCATCATGTATTTTGTCAACTTTTGAATATATTTATGATTAAAATGTTTTACATGCAACTTGATTCAAATTCTCATTCATTAATATCCATTTCAAAAATATATATATCTAACCATAGTTTTATATATATATGCGAATTTGTCAATCCACGTTTTAAGTATCATTTTATTCGTCATTTCTTTAGGATGATTTTATGCCATATTGCTTCTTTGATTTGCATTTTGTTTCGAGTATCTAGTATTGATCATTTTATTTCCTATGCATGTTACCGCTGCATCATTCATTTGTTCATTGTTTCTTAGTGATTATCCTCCATGTATTATCGCAATTGCATTACACTTTTAGGTTAGCGATTTAATTATTAGTACGTTAGTTGATCACATCTTGTATCTTGTATGTGCATATTACCCCATTCATCGTTTTCCATTCGATTTTCGAAATGTGGTTTTATAAAATTCAAATCTTCATAATCAAATTTTGTCTCATTTTAAATTGGATTAATATGTTTTAAGCTAGTTTTAAAAGTATTCATTTAAAAATTCTTCAAAACGAAGGTGATATTCGATACTTGGTAATTCGTGGAATCGTGCCCTAACGTGTTGGGTTGCAATTTCTCGATTGCTCAAAGTAATCGAAGGTCCCTTTAGAATTTCACCCTTGTCTTCCAAAAATCCTTTAAAGTGAAGGCAATACTCAGTGTTTGACAATTCGGGAATCATGCCTTATCGTGCTGGGTTGTGACTTCTCGTTTGCTCAAAACAATCGAATATTCCTTTAGGTTTTCACTCATGTTTATTAAAAATCTTTCAAAACGAAGGCGATGTTCGATGTTTGGCGGTTTGAGAATCGAGCCCTATCGTGCTGGGTTGCGCTTTCTCGTTTGTCCTAAATAATCGAATATCTCTTCAGAATTTCACACGTATTTTCTAAGGTAAGGTGATGGTCAATGTTTGGAAATTCGAGGAATCGTACCCTACTGTGCTGGGTTTCGATTTTTCGTTGGACTAAATAGTTGAGCATCCTTTTGTAATTCTCGAATTATAAGCTTTCAGACGTCGAAACAAAAAGATTTTGGCAACCAACTCGGGTTGCTCAAATGTTTTTAAAACAGAACCACATTTCAAAAACTTTCTTATTTTAGGCATAAGGACAGTATCTAATTGATTTGGTACCAATTTTGGGAGTAGTGAGGGTGTTAATCCTTCCTCATACGTAACCGACTCCCAAGCCTACTTTCTCAAAGTTCGTAGACCAAAACCATTGTTTTAGTAAATCAAAAAATGTTTTATTAAAATAACCAAATTCTTAGGTGATCCGATCACACCCAAACAAAAAGATCGGTGGCGACTCCATGTTTTTATTTTCAAAAGTCGATTTCCCCCCTTCCTTTTTAAATTTAAAATTTTTAAATCGAGGGATGGTTTCGACAAATATAATATAAATATTTTTAAAAAAATTAAAAAAATAATATGGGCGAGCCTAAAATGAGCTCAGGTTAGTTTGTTGCAAATATAGGTGGGTTTGGGCAAAATTTTAAGCCCTTATTTTGGGTTGTGTCGGGCTTGGGCAAACATAACGTATGTTGATACCATGCTTAGGCCCGACCTGACCCGGCCCATAAGCACCTCTACTCACACTCACTAATTTAGCGACCTCATCGTTATACAAAGATTAAATCACTTTCCCACTAAGTTTCCCCCTCAAAAGCTTAGTTTTACAACTCAAGAGATTCTCTTCATTGTTTACAAAAACAATGCACATATACATGTTCCTAACTTAACAGATTTGTGCTCTCTCAAAGCCTTTTTCTCTCTCGATTCTCATTTTAACTTAGGTAAAACATAAGTTTATTTACTACTTAAGTTTTATTTACATAAGAATTACAATCTAATCACTTCTCTATAAAGAAAGCTAAAAATCATCATAAGATTCTACTTCCATAAGATTTTGGATTTAACCCAATGCCTTCAACTTATGGAAAGTTCTTTGTTTAACAAGTAATCTACCTTGAGTCGTCATAATTCAGTCTTCAAATCTTCAATTTCAACTCAATTGTTCTCCAAGTTATGGGCTTTACTCGTCCAAATATCTTCAAAATAACCAGTCTAATGTTTTTGTTCTAAAATTTGTCAAGTTTTAAAATAGGCAAATAAGGCAATAAAATAGTGCTTAAAAATGTGGTCATTGATTCAGCCACAGAAGCAACTACGAAAACTGTATGTGTCAACACATTCTCATGGTACTAAAAAGTACTTAAGTGATTTTTATTTTTGTGAAAGAAAATTACTTGTTATAAGTCAGCTTCGTGAAAACCTTTATATTTAAAGCTTAAATTTTTTTTCTTTTGTTTTAAATGTTTGCTTGTGTTGGTTTTGCTACAATATGTGTGGAAATATATATTTTATTTTGCAATGAAAATTATAACCTCTTTAAACTTCTTTGAATTGATTTGAGATAAGGTTATGGAAAGTTTTGGTCCAAAGAGCATGAAGTCAATATCAGCCTTTGGGACGCTCATGCTTAGAATGTTGTTGGCCTTTAGAACTTGTAGAGCCAATCAAATTTGCCCCACCTGTCAAATCTGTGTATTATATCTAACCACAATCACTTCCTCATATCAGTTTGGCGATGAATCTAATACATCAAACCAAGATACTTCACCATGGGACATTGACGATGGATATGGAAAATTTTGGATGTGAGTTTCTATAGCCTGTCAGCTATTGGCCTATAAAATGCCTTCGGCTTTACGCCTTCGATGATTACATCATATTTTTACAAATTTATTTAGTAAAATTTTAGATAATTAATTTAATTAATAGCGCTTAATCCACATTCTTTTGATAATAATATTAATACCAGTTAAATTAAGATTCAATCAACGATTAAATTTATATATTTTTTAATTAATTAATTTTATTTTATCTCAAGTCAGATCAAACTTTGGAAAAGAAAAATGATTAAAAAATTAAGAAATTTTTATCAAATAATTAAATTAGTAAATAATCCGTCCAAATTTAAAAAAAAAATTAGTTATCAAATAAATTATTTACCTTTAATTTGAATTAATTTTAAGAAATAACGAATTAAATTAAAATTTGCCTACATTTGAAGAATTAATATATCAATTTGAATTAACTTAGAAATGATATATCATTTGCAAGAGCATAGCTAAAGGGGCAAACAGTGAACTCCCGGTGAAGTTTTAGTTTTTTTATAGTAATAAAGTTTTTAGTTTAAGCTTATTTTTAAATATATATTTTTTACCTTTGCCCCATGCTTTTTATTTGGACCCCAAATCCAAATTCTTGGCTTTGTTCTTGATCATTTGTTTAATATACTACATCAAACATTGAAATATATGACTAAAAATTTAAAAAATAATAATAATAAGACATTTAAATTACATCACATTATATTTTACAAACAAAAAATTGAGCTAATTTTGATTAAAAAATTAACAAATTTATTAACTTGATTTTATAAAGTGCGAGATGCTATATCAAACTACAATTAGATTCTTAGCTGCTAGAACAACCAATGTTGATACGACCAGACCAAACAAACATCTTGATAAGAATGTGGCTTACATTGATAAACAATTATATCATCTGGAAAGTTATATTAATCTCCTTAATAAGAAGAAGAGACGAGTATTACACTATAAAGCTAACCTTTTTTTCTCGAGAAACGAAGTAGGAGGAGTGATAGGGCTAAGGGAGTGCTGATGATGGATTTTTGCTGCTTATTTTGGTTTTATGGTTTATTGGTGAGCTCTTATTAGGTCTATACTTAAGATTGGATGTTGATGCAGAGATACTTGAAATTTTGCTATGATTTAGGCACTATGTTTTTCTTTCATTGATGCTATGCTTCTCTTTGCATTAACTATTGATTTCATAGCTACTTATATAGATTAAGGGGGAGCAAAGATATGAAGATTGTTTTTTCCTTAATTAAGATTATTACTATGTTTTTGATAATAAAAAAAATGTCAAATGGCAGAAGGTTAGTGCCAATTTGCACGTCTCGAATGAACTATTTGTTGCTGCTCATTTTACAAATGGACAATTGTGTAACTTGCTATATATATTCGCATTCTTTTGACGGAAAAATCATAGCTTTAATTCTTATATCTTGTTGAGAATTTTAAGTAGCAATTATATAGATTGGTTCACATTAAATTTTAGTCAAGCAAGGACATTATATAAACATTTTATGTTTGATTATGTTTCCTTAAACAAAGAGATCCAGTTTTTACAAAAGTCTTATCTCTAAAGATTTCTAGTTATTGAACCCTATGTGTGAGTCTAATGGTCAGGGTGTTCATCGACTCAGGTGTGACTTGGGTTTGAATCGTACTAGTCGCGTTGCTGGTAGAGTTTTACCCTCCTCTTGTAATTCAAAAAAAAAAAAAAAAACCATGGTTATTTGGTTCCATTTAGAAGACTTATTCAAGCACAATTTAGGGAAGCACATGTTAGCACTGATTGAAGTATTGCAAGCATATAATAGCTATTTAAAGACTTGCTTATTTGATTATGTACGATTGAGAGAGAGTGCTTATTCGTTCATTGTTAATTAGGAACTTGTTTTTAATACAAATACTTTGTATATCAATTGTTTTCATGTTCAATTTGTAGTTAAGCTTTCAAGAGAGAAATTTTAGTAAAAGAATGATTTTAGTGATGTATAAGAATGAGATTACAACTTGATAAATGAGTGAACTTAAAACACATTTTATTTTAAAAATTGATAATGAATTATCTTTGAGTAAAGCTCCACAAACGTAGAACAATTATTCTAGTTATGTAGCTAATTTTTGTGTCCATCTCTATTTTTTTAGTCAAAGGTTTAAGGGGAGTTAAACCCAAAAAAATATGGTAATGAGATGAAAGAAACAAGAGATGTTTCTTTGATATGCATCAACACAATTTTGTTGGACTGAAAGTGGATTGATAATGCTTTGGGACCCTTGTCTTGCATATATTTGTTATGGTTCCATGATATTAATACTTTTATCCCCAGGTTGGCCAAGACTTGATTAGGCAGTAGGTAATTAAATTAATGCCAACCCAAACACAAAAACTTAGGTTTCTTGTTTTTGGCCAACACACAAACTTCGAAGTTCAATGCTAGCACACAAATTCATAAGCTATGTTAGACTATAAATGTCCATCAATTTAAAAATGGAGAAGATGGTTTATTGTCTCAATCTAATAGACAAGAGCATAAGAAGAAGAGCTGAGAAACTAACAGATACTTTTTGCTCTTATCATTAGCATTGACTAAGCTGCTCGGTTTTAGGCTTTGGAAAGTTCGTCAAAGTTAACTCTTTTTCATGTGTTTCTTCTTGGGTTTCTACTCGAAGTCAAGACTCTCTATCCAACAGACTAGTCAGTGTTTGTTAAACTCGACGTTAAGATTCGATTCTGGTTCTTTTAAAGAAACTTCATTTTGGTTTGGGGATATTGACTCTTCATCATTTACATGGAGGGTTCTCCGCTATGTCTTTTTTTCTTGGATTTAATTTCTATATTTTTAGTTTTTCATTTTCTGAAATGTGTATTTTAATTTTGAGGTTAATTTTTTTTATTTCTCAGACTTGATTTTTAGAAACATGCGATGACGTGACATATAGATTTCAACATATTTTTTTCTTTTTTCCTTTTTACCGTAAAAAATGTCAAAATACATCTCATATCATTACATATTTTAAAGAATAAATCATATTAAATTATTTGAAAAAATCAATGAAAAAGTTGAAAAATACACAGTTTCAAATTTAAAAAAAAATAAAAATAATTAAATTATAATAGATAAATAAAATCAACTATACAAACTTTTGACCCAGATCATAATTTTCCCTTTAATTAAATATTAATTTAATCTTTTGATGCTGAAGAGAAGCTTAGGTTTTTTTAGAGATGTTGGTTGACCTTCCAATGAATTTACACTAATCTAGAGAAGAGAGCAGAAGGCTTTCAAATGGATCCTACACAATTTTAATTTCTATTAATATAATCCTAAATCCCGAAGACATGGGGAATCTTCTAATCCTCATTTTTCAAAATTAAAAAAAAAAAAAAGCTAAAATTTTGCTGCAATAAATCTACAATTATGTCTTTGAAGTTGGTGGAATTTTTGTTCGTTTTAGATTAAACAACAAGCATGTCTGTCAGCTTCCATCGATAACTGCTACATGTTTTTGTTTAACAATAAGGTTGTTGTTTTTAGTTAGATGTTGATTATGAAAACTGATTTGTTTTTTTTGTTTTTTTCCACTTACGATTGTCTGATTCTGACAAAATGAAAATTAGAAGTTGATTGATCTTTTTTTTTTTTTTTTGGAACATAAACATGTTGTGATTAATTATAAAACAATAAAAGTCCAACTTTGTTGCATACATGAATACATATGATATCATTATATTATAGTTTAATGATTATAATGGTGTAGATTTATGATTAAAATGCCAGTTCCGAGTTAAACTGATCAATTATGGACCCTTTACAACACAAAGGGGAATGAAATAGAGATGATGTTTTGAAGAAAATTATATAGCTTTTTACTAAATAGGTTGGGCTTGTGGTAATAATATTTTCTCAACCCTACTACAAAAAATGTGTCTGCACTGATGTTTCAATAATCAATTGTTTGGAGCTCCTTTCTAATTTTGCTCTATTTATGGCACCATAACCCATGAAAAGTGGTATACCCACATGGCTTTAACGTTTGATATAATTACAACCATAAAATAATATCTTATATAAAACTTAACAAATTATTAATTAGGATATGTCATGTTATATCATTAAGAATAAAATTAGATGCGAAAGTACATCTGAATTCATTGACTTCTTAAAATCTATGAATCTTGAGGTTTTGATCTTCTAAACTTAACACATAAATAATCTAGAGAATGTGGTTTTCTCTTTTCTAAAGATAGGATATTAGAAAAGTTATGTTATGTGTAATTTGAGACTAGAGTATCTATACATATTTGACTCATACTTTGTTTAATAATTAAAGCCTAATAAACTTTAACTAAATTAGATCACTTAAATTTGGACAAACCTATTATGATAATAAATAATAACGATATAATAACCTATTATGATGATATTTTCCAACATAATAATTTGAGATAAGATAATATCACCTTGATTGATCATTTAGACAAATCTTGAAAAAATTATAATTGAATGGAATTCTTAAACCAAAGAAACTTTTTGGCATTAAATCCAACAGGTGTTGATAGCTGTTTAATGAAAACGAATAGAATGGAGATAAAGGGAATGGGCAGGAAAGCAGTCATATTCAAACAAAAAAAACAGGCAACTGTAATTATTGATTGACCTTCAACTTTCAGCCCTTTTGAGGCTTTTCCGGTTTCCTTTTTTCTCTGTAAGTGCGACCTTCCTTTTCTTTTATATATTTTAAAAGGGACGACAGTAGTACGTGCACCCACCCACCATGCAAATTCATTTAATATCATTTTCACGATGCACCATACGTGTGACGCACACATGATTGCAATATTAAGTGTTTTTCTTTTATTCTAAAATTTTAGTTACCTCACTTAACCTATATATGATTTCCATGCCTCCTTACTTATGCTACTCTACTACCTGTACCATTTCTCTTTCATGAAGCCTTTTTAAAGTTCTTTTTCATGCATAACACATTGCGATTAAGCAACAACAATATGTAATCTAATTGATACATGAATGTATGACCATAACATTTGGAGGGATTAATTTAATAATATTAAAGTAAAAGGAATCTAGTAGGGTCTCCTCACGTTTTGCATCCCTAGTCTCATAGAGAGATGAGAATATTATATGAACAAAATGAATATATATATATATATATATATGTCGATGGCCTCCTTGTTTCTTGTCACTTTGCTCCTTTTTGAATGCCTGAGTTCAACTTTTTGAAATAGCATCGTCCGGATCGATCAATCAAAAAGGCCACAAAGTCCCAAACAAAAACTGATTTACTTCTTTTAATGAAATTGCGAAAAAAGCCCACCATTCCAAAAGTTATCTTCAAAGGTGGTATAGCTTTCTAAGACAAGAGACTAGTCAACAACAACAAAAATTATGGTCACCCTTTGCGCTTTCATGCATATTTGTATACAGCTCACCTCACATTTATAGCTCTTCTACCTATGCATCTTCTTAACCTTGCTCTCTCTACTAATTAATGTTTCTGCATGTTAAAAGAGGACAATTATTCTTTTTATTCATTTCAACTTATAACAAGGTTCGTTTTTGTTCATGACTAGTCTCATTCTATCATATTGTTTCTTGTGTACCTTATATGACCAGATTTTTTATACTTTATTCCCTTGCAATTAATGCGGATTTTGGATGTTTCTTCCTTTCTTATATCTATATATTTTGTATCGGGTTTAAGAATTTGTCAATATCTGATGGTTGTATTTTGGTGCATTTAATGCTGTCTCAGTGAATTTTCTATTCTAGCTTTAAACCAACTTGGGGGTATCACCAATTCACCATGCCTCAAGTAAAATGGCGGGGTAAGGGTTCGTATCTCAACCAGTTTGAGTTCATGGAAGCAACTCACAAACGCTCCAACAGGTATATGTCTGAATCTCCAATATATCTTCTTTATTTCATTTGTCTTCTTCTCTTTTATATTACTCTTAAAAACCTTCATAACTTTTGGATAAAATGTTGCATTGCATGCCTATGTTTCCACCTTCACCCTCACAGAGACTTCTTAAAAGCTTGCTTGAGATGAAATAAATAATTGCAAAACATCAGCTAACCGATCTGTTGTATTGTCAGTGATCCGCTTCAGAAGAAAGTCAAGAAGAACAAGTTAAACACAATCTTTGAAGCTTCTAATCCCCATGTAAGAATTCCATACCCTTGCGCTCTTCTTGTTTCTAGTATACATCTCGTAGTTGTTTGATTATATACGGTTTTGTTACACAGAAGGAAGTGGGACAAATGAAAGGCCATGTTGAAGCTACGAAGATTGAAACTTCAAATACTGAGGTTCACAACTCGTTGAAACAAGAGGTACCAATTCAAAAGCTTTTGCAGGTTTGGGACGTACACACAAATCTCAGTTACAATATTTTTCCATCTTTCATATTTCTGCAGATTCTACGACTTGAAGAACGATTGCAGGACCAGTTTGTGGTTCGGAGTACATTGGAGAAGGCATTAAGCCATAAGCCTTTTACCTATGACGCAGCAGTAGAAAATTTAATCCCCAAAGTAAATTGCATTAGTTCCCTTAATTATTTTCATTTATAAGTAACTTCTTTTTTTCCTTTAGTTAGTTAGATTCAATTAGTACTTCATTCACGATATGATAATATACCAGGCTGCCAAGGAACTTATCAAGGATATTGCAGTTTTAGAACTGGAAGTTGCCTACTTGGAGAAATATCTTCTCTCATTGTACCGTCAAAAATTTGATAAAACATTATTGTCTTTAAAGTCCATAGATGAAAATTTGAAACCAACCTCGATGGCACATAAAGAAATGTTTCAAGAGGTTCAGACACATGACTTCATGTCTGGTGATCTGGTCTCCACTCGAAATTCAATCGGAAATCCTCCAAAGGAATGCGACGATGTTTGGGGTGCTGAGAAACTGTTAGATTCAAGCATTTATCGGAGTCATTCTTCGCTCTCCCAACGATCGGCATATTCAGTTAATTCTCCACAACGAGCTGTGGCTAGAGCTGAAGAACTATACCATTCTCTGCCTTTGTCCATGATGGAGGTAAAATCGAATCAATGTGAATTCCATTTTAAATGGCTTTTGACAGCAATGCTTATGATGTTTTGATTTCCAGCAAGCTCAGATGGATACTTCAAATGGATTCAGCTTGGCAGAGCATTTAGGAACCAATATTAACGATCATGTGACTGAAACATCAAACTGGCTCTCTGAGGAGATGGTTAAGAGCATTTCAGCCATTTATTGTGAACTTGCAGACCCACCTTTGATAAACCATGATTACTTGCCTTCTCCTATTTCACATTCATCCCCTGTTGATGTTGTTACTTCACAAGGTCAAGGTGATACTAATATGTGGAGCCCAAAGTGTGGGAAATTTTCATCGTTCAACTCACATTTTGACAACCCTTTCAGCATTGGGGAACCTAAGGATTTCAGTGGACCTTACTGCACAATGGTGAAGGTCCAATGGATCCATAGAGATAGTAAGAAGTTACAGGATATTGAACATAAGCTCCAATATTATAGGTGAAATTCTTTATCTATCCCATAGACAATTTTTTATTTCTCATGTCAGTTTTAACGTAAGAATCTAAATCTAGTGTTTTATAGGTCACTTGTCTACCAGCTAGAAGATGTTGATGTCAGAAGGATGAAACATGAAGAGAAGCTAGCTTTCTGGATTAATGTGCACAATTCTCTGGTGATGCATGTAATGTTTCATCTTCTTTACATTCAATCCTTTTCTTCTTTTTTTTTCATATCTTTTCCCAATAAGTTCCTTGGGCAAATGCGATACATTTCGTTCTTACAGGCGTTTCTGATTTACGGCATTCCAAAAAACAATCTGAAGAGATTGTCCTTATTACTCAAGGTGAGCAAAGCTCTTTCTGGTTAATTTAACCAATGATCATGGGATGGATGTTTGCTATTGCATTCACAAGCCTATGTATGATCCAGGCTGCCTATGATGTTGGGGGGCAGACCATAAACATAGACACAATACAGAGTTCTATTCTAGGATGCCGATTGCCTCGTCCTGGACAGGTACTATTCATTCCCTGAAAATTTTATCCACTTATGGTACTATTCGTTTGTGTTGACACTGATGAAACTGACATCTAACATCTGCTTGCAGTGGCTTCGGTTTTTGTTTCCTTCAAAGACCAAATTTAAGGTCAGAGATCCTCGAAGAGCTTACGCAATCGAATCACCGGAACCTCTTCTGTATTTTGCACTTTCTTCAGGAAGCTATTCGGACCCTGCGGTACACTGTTTGCCCTGAATTAGTTCATATTATATAGCCGCAGGGTATTTAAAATGTTAATTCTCAATTTATATCATTTACTTATGATGACACTCTAGGTACGTATATTTACACCCAAGGGAGTGTTCCAGGAACTGGAAGTTGCAAAAATGGAGTACATCCAGGCAAATTGGAGTGTGAACAAAGAAGAGAAAATTCTATTACCAAAACTTGTGGAGTATTTTGCAAAAGATTCAAATGTTGGCTCAGCTGGTTTGTTGCAGATGGTAGAGCAATTCATGCCTGATTCAGTGAGGAAGAATCTTCAGCCGAGTTGCAAGAGGAAAACTGGGAAAAGCATTGAGTGGATCTCCCACAACTTTGCATTTCGATATCTATTTTCAAAAGAATTACTTCACTGATTTTATATCTGAGAAAAGCATTGAGTGTAGAAGGTAGGATTTTGGAATGACAGATGAATCATAACAGCAACTTTCTCAAACCCCCTCCCCCTTGGCTCCAATCTTCAGTTCAGTTTGGTTTATGCAATAGAGAATGAGGATCAAATGAGCTGAAGAAACAATCTCCATTCACAAGGTTGTGATTTGGCTGTCATTCCTAATTGTGTTTTAAGTTCTTGTATGCACCTAAATGCTAGAGAATTGATTGTGTATAATATTATATTGCAAATGATTAGATACAAGTGTTTTCATCTTCTTCTTTTTTAAATAGAACAAGAGAAGGGGATGGGATGATAGGATTTAAACTCAAACTTTAAAAATGTTATCTATTAATTGTGGTTATTTTATTAAATTCACTCAAATTTTTTTTGATATTTACAGAAATGACTAAAATTTAAAAACAATCATCAAAATAACTTAAAATGAACAGTAGAATAAAGTTTTGGCCTTCTAATGGCCGACACTACCTGATATTTTAGCTCCATGATTGCCTGATGATTATGTCAGATTTTAAAAAATTGAATTTTTTAGTTCTGGCCTTCAAATGGCCAGCACCAAGGGTATTTTTTTTTTAAATCTTATCATACATATATACAAAAAACCAATATTTTAAAAAAAAATTGGTGCTGGCCTGTCAATGGCCGACACCAGACTCAGTATTTAAAAAAAATTTGTACTATTTTTTTAAAAATACTGGTAGTCTGGTGCCAGCCATTGACAGGTCAGTTTCAAATTTTTTTTTTTTAAATACTGAGTCTAGTGCCGGCTATTGACAGGCCAACACCAATTTTTTTTTAAATACTGATTTTTTATATACCAATATGATATGATTTAAAAAAAATACCATTGATGCCTACCATTGGAAGGTCAAAATAAAAAAAAATAATTTTTTAAAGTTTGAGACAATCATCAGGCAATCATGAGATCAGAATACCATGTAGTGCTGGCCATTAGAAGGCCAAAACTCTATTTTACTGTTCATTTCAGGTCATTTTAGTGATTGTTTTTAAACTTGAATTATTTTTATAAATATTAAATTTTTTGGGTCAATTTGATAAAATAAACATTAATCGTATAGGTAAATTGGAACTAAACATGGGTTCATAAAGTGTTCTTAACTTTGAATGTTCAGGCTTGCGGACAAGATTCAAATATCCTTCCAGCTAAAGAAAAGGAAATGTGAAGCGACAGCTTACAATCTGAGTTCAATGAAAACTTCATAATAGTATCAAACTCTTTATTCATTTCCATGAATGAAAACAAGAATAGGCCAGATTATGTAAAGCCTAATCTAAAAATACACCATTTTATTCGAGAAGAGAAGGAAAAATGAAAAAACGAGTAGGTTTATCATCCACCTCGCAGGTGGCAGCATAGGAACCATAAGTGCCAAAGGCAGAGAGCCCACATAATCTTGTTTTGCAAAGTAGAGGTTAGAGTTGTTTGCTCTTCCAAATTGCTTTTGGGGCTTTGGGTTTATTAGCCCAATTTCTTGGCCTTATGCTGCAACCCCCCCCCCCCCAAACAGAGAAAACAAAAAAAAGAAAGAAAAATTAAATGAAAGGACCATGGTCTAAGCATGGAAAAGATGAGATTCTTCTCTCCCTCCATTTTCAGACCCCCTTCGGTCTCTTAACAACCAAAGCCCATTTTCCTCTTAGTTTTTTTTTCTTTTTCCTTTTATTTGTGATTTAAATTCAACACATTTTACTAGTACTAGCAACAGGAAAACAGGGTGAGAAAAAAAAAGGGGGAGAGTGAGGAAGGGAAAGAAATGGAAGAAGAGGGAGTAGGGTTAGCATTAGCAAGAGCTACAGAGCTGAGATTGAAAATCAGCAACTGCATCACAAAAGCCACCTCCGGAAACCCTGTTTCTCCCTACAAACAAAGCCAAGAAGGAAAACAAACTGATAAAAATGCTAGCTTAAATGGAGACAAACCCCATCAAACTCTCGGTGGAGCTGATGATGAAGAAGAAGCAGAAGAAACTACCGAGAGGCTTTTGGATATTCGAGATGCCCTTGAATCACTTGAAGCCCAGCTCCTTGCTTTACAGGTTTGTTAACCTCAAATATCTTAACTTTTCCCTCCCCATTTTGTTAGATATTGGGTTCGTATGTTATAAACCCTAGGTCCTTGAATGACCCTGATTTTATTTCGTTCTTGTAACCCTGTTATAGACATGTATGCATGTGAATATATATAAAACTAAAGGAAAAATTGAAAATTACCCGTGGGATCCTAATTTCGACTCCAAATTTTTATGCTATGGAACTTAAGAACAAGTCAAAAATGGTTAATGATGATTGTTTGAAATGTTTAGAAATTGTGTAGTCGGAGATACGGGTAGGCTTGTATTGCATTTTTTGGGTCAGAGATTAATCTTGGTTTTATCTCTTCTACCTATTTATAGATTAGTGCCAATTGGTCTGGTCTTTTGCCTACTGATTACACCTACACTCTTTGTTTTTTTTTTTTTTTTTTTTTGGGTAGAACCAAGGTATCATTCATGTCGGTTCTGTTTTATGGTCTATAGAGACTAATTTATCTTTTCTGGTTTTGTGGATTTTTTTAGATAGCCTTGTTATAGTAAAACCCTAAAACTAAACTTGCTGACTTGGAAATGTTACTTTCTGTATCTATTGAATTAAATCATTTACACCATGTTCCCAATCATTCTAATTTTCCAAAATTAGCACTCTCCATTTTCACAACATATGGTTACATGATTGAGGTCATTCTTTCACTGTTTTTTTCTGGCGTAGGAGCAAAGTAACTTTTTTTTATATGAATTTACTTGTGGAAGAATTGAACTTCCAAGAATTCAAAGCCTTAGTTGTTAGTCTTTTCCTTTCTTTGACTTACATATTGGATCTATGCTTTGCGTGCATAAAAAGGCTATGCGTAGAAATAGATAGATGTTTGTGTTGATAACATTTTTTAAAAAAATATAACACCATTATTTATCATTATCATTTGAATGGTTTAGAATCTGCAACATCAGCAAAGTTATGAGAAGGAAGTTGCCCTTGCTGAGATTGATTATAGCCGGAGAGTGGTCTTGGAGAAGCTCAAAGAATATCAAGGGAAGGAGATGGAAGTGATTCTCGAGGCTGCTGCTTTTGTTAGTAAAACAGTGGAGAACAACAGTGATCTCCTCCTTCCCCCATATCCAAGTCGCCTCCCACGATCCTTGGTTTTAGATAATGGCTCATTGTCACACTTACAGTCAATATACAAGTCTTCCCCAAATGGGGTTTCCATCAGTGACCCAACAAATGAAGCAAAGAACCCAAAACAACATCAAGATGAATCCAAAAGCTTGAGGAAAGGATTTGGCTACTTCATAGGTTCAGCTGTGAAGACGGTGCTTCCACTTGTTGGTTTAATATACATATTAAGCCTGTCCAATTTTGTGCCGAATCTCGGGAAAGGCAACCATGTCAAGGTTTTTGGCACAAGTCAGCAACGTGCAACTGAAGAGAAGAATTCCAGTGATCCATGTCCACCTGGGAAAATTCTGGTAATGGAGAATGGGGAAGCTCGATGCTTGGTGAAAGAGAGGATTGAAGTACCATTTGAGTCCATTGTTTCCAGGCCAGATGTAAATTATGGGTGCGGTTGATTTGATTTCACTTCCTAATGTGTTGATAACTCTACTTTTATTGCTAAATTAGTTGCGATGAAGTTTTACTTGGGTGCTTTTTCATAGTTCTAAATTATGGTTGATTTATGCGTTTGTGAAATGGGATAACAATGGAAGATATGCATGTACCATCTCCTCCCTCCCCCCCCCCCCCTTTTTCAAAGGAAAAAAACAATGGATGGTATGCGGGAAATTGAAGTATGTTTTTTGCTTCCACCTTTGAGCCGTCCATTTCCATAACACCAAATCCTCGTCTCAACGAGCTGCAAAGTTTATAGTTTCAGGACAAGCACCACTAAAATAAAACGAGCTGAAACTAGGCCATGTTGCACTAGTGTCGAAATGAAGCGAAGAAAAGTAACCAATTCTGCATAAGCATTGAAAAGGGCTCAAAGTAAGTAGTGGGTCTATTGTACACAATTAAACATTTGCAATGGCTACCCAAATTCTTAAAACCCATCATGTCCTTTCCAGAACCCCAAAAGAACCCCTTATTCCTTTGTATTTCTTCTCCTCTTCCGCCTTCCCCGACACCACTTCTCCGCCGTCCGATCAACCCGACCCAATCTCCAACGTCACTTCCATCCTCACCCATAATCGCTCCAAGTCTCGCTGGTCCACCGTCCTCACTCTCTTCCCATCCGGTTTCACCCCTTTCCAGTTCTCCCAAATTACCCTCCAACTCAAAAACAATCCCCACCTTGCCCTCCGCTTCTTCCTCTTCACCCAACACAAGTCCCTCTGTAACCACGACCTCTCCTCCTATTCCACCATAATTCACATCCTCTCTCGTGCTCGACTCAAAACCCGTGCCCGGGAACTCATCCGCCTTGCAATTCGGACCCCAGGTATCGATAATGAACCCACTCATTTCAAACTATTTGAATTGTTAGTTAAAACTTATAATCAGTGTGGTTCTGCCCCGTTTGTTTTCGATTTGTTGGTAAAATCTTGTTTGCAAATGAAACGGCTTGATGGGTCTATTGAGATTGTTAGAATGTTAATGTCTAGAAGGATTAGCCCTCAGGTTTGTACTTGTAATGCTTTGATTTCTGAGGTTTCGAAATGTTGTGGAGCAAGTAAGGGATATGAGGTTTATAAAGAGGTTTTTGGAGTAGGTAATGGTGAGAGTGAAAGTGATGTGAAAAGGGTTTCAAAAGTCCGGCCAAATGTGCATACTTTTAACGCTTTGATGCTCTGTTTTTATCGTGAAGGATTGTTGGAGAAAGTGAGAGAGGTTTGGTGTGAAATGGAGAGCTTAGGGTGTGTTCCAAATAGTTATAGTTACAGTGTTTTAATGGCGGCTTTTTGTGAGGAAGGGAAGGTGAGAGAAGCAGAGGACTTGTGGGCGGAAATGAAAGTTAAGGGATTAGAGCCCGATATTGTGGCTTTTAATACTGTGATTGATGGATTGTGTAAAAGTGGAGAGATTATAAGAGCTGAAGAGTTGTTTACAGAAATGGAATTGAATGGAATAAAGGCAACTTGTGTTACTTATGAGAATCTTATTAATGGATATTGTAAAGTTGCAGATATCGATTCAGCTATGTTGATATACAGGGATATGTGTAGGAAAGATTTTAGACCACAGAGTTTAACCGTGGAACTGTTGATTAGAGGACTTTGTGATAAAGGTATGGTACTAGAAGCTCTTGAGATAATGAAGGCAATGAGAGAAGTTGGTGTTTGCCCAACAGGGATAAGTTATGAGCTTTTAATAACAGGTTTGTGTGTGGACGGAAAGATGGAGGAAGCACTAAAGCTTCAAGCAGAGATGGTGGGGAAAGGGTTTAAGCTGAATCTGGAGATATATGATGCTTTTATAGATGGTTATTTAAGACAGGGAAATGAGGAAATGGTAACAATGTTGAGAAAGGAGGTGTTAGAAACTCAGAAAGAGCAGGAGGGGAATTAGATGTCTACTGTTTTACTAGTTAGAGCAGACCTGTTTGAATAGTGATGGTAAGTTGTTCTTGCAATTTGTATCGGGTTTTGTGCTTTGTGTTGCTAGATGGTGGTTGTCTAAGCTTTATCGAGATTCATTTTGGATAATGCAGGTTAATTGTTGGGAGGATGCTTTAGAAATATTGGTCATGGTGTAAGGGAGGATATCTTTTTCTTTGTGCAAAAAGGATGTAGTCTACTTTGAAGATGGCTCTCTGATATATTCAGTAATAACAAACATAGCAATGTGGCCATGAAGATGGAGGCAGGTCTGAGGTGCTATCTTAATTGAAGTAATAAGCAGTCCAAGTAAGTATTCCCAGCTTCAGAATAGATACATGGTTGTGATAAGAGTACTTGTATGAAATGCAATACTGATGCCAAGCTTTGTTTATTAGAACAAGAATATAGAAATATATTAAATGATTGATCCAAGAAGGGAACTCTATGGTTGCATTATTGATCTTCTTGGAAAGGCTGACAAGCTTTGACGAGGTAGTGAAGTTCATTCAGGAAATGGAATGTAAACCAGATACCCCGAAATGGAAAACTTTGCTTAGTATATGTCTCGCACCGAGAGCTCTAAGAAATAAGCAAAGTGCATTAATCCCACGTTGATTGATTCATGGAATAATGGGTTTGGATCCTATTTGATTATAAAAGTCATGATGCAGCAAGTTCCTTGAAGGAAGATGTGGTCCGTCCAAAGATGAAAAGGGGGAAGGAAAGAACATCCAAAGAGTCCGTCCTTTGTGGTTAACACTAATGCATACACCAAATACATAAAAGTGTTCCCTGCCAATTGATAAATGAGTCAAGCTAGTTGTGTATTCAGGCTCGACTAAAAGAATGCGACTAGTTTGTTGTTGGCCAAGCTCAACTTTTTGAATACTCGATTAACATGTAAAGCCGAGTTTGAAAAGATTTTATTTTTATTCTACAAGTACGGTTCAAATGCTGCAATGTGCATTTCTTCCACTGCTTTTTTTTTTTTTACTACTCCCCCTAAAGGGAGTATGCGACCTTGTGGAGTATAAATATTTCATTGCTAACATATCAAGCAATTTTTGCTTTCAAATATTCTATATATAGAGAATAAAATATAATACTATTTGCATTTTTTTGAGTTTTTATTTCAATCTCAAGTTTATTGCATAATTTAATACTAATCAATTCAAACTGGCTCAATTACTTTTGAAACTAGCTTAAGAACAAAAAAAAAAAAAAAAGCTTGAAATGTAGACTCTTTTAAGCTTGACCCTTACTCCTAACTCCCCCTCCAAACCCTCCAAACAAAAAAATGTTTAAATCGAAGTGATTGGGTATCAATTCAGAAAAAGGGTTAAATCAGTTATCTTATCTATAAATTGCTCTAAATCGAGTTAAAAATTAATTCGATCATCATCTGATTTTGGAAACCTTTAAAAAAAACATCAAAATGAGTTCAAAAAAGCTTAAGTACGAAAATAAATATAAATATACTTGAAATGCTAAATCATGAATGAATATCATTAAATGAATGAAGTATGATCCATGTTGAATCTTATGATGTAAAAAGATCCGCCACAATCTACTATCAGGAAACTGTTGAATGAAGTTAACAGAATAGAAATTGGTTAAGATAGGAGCAGAGAGAAGCATAAAGCTAGCATCAGCAGCCAGATTATGTGTGAAGTGGCAGAATATACCTAAACTAGGTTAAGGTTTTAAACTTTACATGATAGTAACCTATCTTTTATCCCATCTACCTACCTGCCCTTTGTTTCCGCATGGTGATGCTCTCCCAATAACCTACATTACATTTACCTTGAGACGCAACATTTATAGTATAAAACCTAGAGAAACTTACGAGGAAGGGAGTAACCATAGATTGAGAAGCGCTGAAGCCAAAGACAGAAACCAAGTGAGAAATGCCATTGCAGCTGACAGTTGATATCTACTGCAACACTTTGGAGTGCAAAAGGAGCCGCTTGTCTGGAAAAGGAGATCCACCACGCTAGCTGTTGAACATGCTGCGGCTAGCGTCAGAACTGATAACACCTGTCATGACACATTTATTATCACTTTTCGCCTCCTTCAAATACCTTCCTCACGCATAAAAATCTAAGTCGCTCAAAAACTAACATATCAATAGCCCACTCATACCCAATCTCCTGCAGCTATTATGAACAATATTCCAGGCTGTCGAACAGGGCATTTAACCACTACAGAGTACCCATCCAGCACTGCCAATGTACAACTCCATGGAATCACTAATCCCATGGTTGTTACCAAATAGCTGAAATGAAGAAAAATTGTTGTTAACAGAGAAGAATCCCAGCAATCAGATAAAATAAAACTAGATTACATACCAGAAAGCAGAATAGCTGTAGAACTCCACTCCCAATGACATGAAGAGAAGAGAAGCAGAAGAAAACAGGGTCTGTCCTATTCTCAATGAAAACCCACCACTGGTGCCTAAAGAGCCAGGCACCCCTTCCATGGCCATTTTGTTCTGGAAATTCTCTGCCGACTGGACGGCTCTCATCCCACCACTAAATTCGTCATCTAAACACACCACACGTATATATGATTAGTGATACATCTGATTCCACAATTTCCTAACTGCTGTCAAGTTTTCATGAGCAACCAAGAAGTGATTCACAATATCAACAAACAGAATGTAGCAGAGAGCCTAGAGTTGCTATTCTTATTCTATATATCAACAATTTCATATATACTTTCCACCATTCTTATTCTATGGTCGGTAGGTAGGAAAATGGAAGCATCATGAGATGAGGGCCTAAAAGCAAACCACTTTATCGAGGCCAATAACATTAGGATATCATTAGAAAATGTGAAATTTTCTCATGAAACTAATGTGCATAGGAGTGAAGGAACTTGGACAAGCCGATGCTCTTAAAAGGTAGAGCTGTGGACTTTCCACATGTCATAGCTTTATAGACTTCCTTTTTAGTGGGAAAGATGATGTCATTTGCCGCCCCCATTAAGGAAAAATCAGGGTTAAGGTTGGCCTTCAACATCCCCTTCTCTTATGTTGTTGATGGCAAACTTCCCTTGGTTGATTACATGAGTGGATCAGTTCATATCTTTTAAACCCTTGTACTATTCCAAGTACCAGCATTTACCCAAATTCCAATAACATAGCTTATAATTTTTTTTACATTGTAGATTAACAGGCAGATAGAAAGCATATTATTATTTTTTACATATGGCATACCACTAAGGTCCTCCCCCCCTTTTTTTTTCTTTGAGATACTCAAATCTTCTCAGTTCCCACTCATTAAAAATTTCTGAATAAGTGAGTGGATAAATGCAGGAATTTAAAGCAGGAAGCATCCAAAATTCATTTATTAGCGTTATCTCTTGCCGGCATCTGTCTTCTGATCTAGGTGCTATCACTTTCAATAGTCAACTCCTAATGGGTAAATCACACAAAAACCCCTTTAATTTTACCATTAATTACACTAAAAAAATTTCAATCATTGAGGAACCCTAATATCTTCAACCAATGCATTGAAGATGATGAATTGCGGCATCTATATATCAAACGACCTTAAAAAGTTATTGCGGGGTGGTAATAGTGTTGAATCCATTAGGAGTGGTTTGTAGGGTATTGATAAGCTATTGCAGTGGAGTGTGAACAAGAAAGAAGTTGAAGGATGTTGATGTAATATACCCAAATACTAACAAATAGCTTATAACTAGATAAACGAGGATGAGGACATTACAGGGTTCAGCTGATTATATCAACTGCATATGATTTGTTTCTGAGTAGCTCATCTGTCACTGTATCTTTTTTATTTTCTCAAATTTTATTATGTGAATAAGAGAAGGGTAATTTAGACCTTCAATAAACTATGTAAATAACATTAAAGCATGGTATGTATTATATATATATATATTTATTGTTAGTTGAAATGCAACAATGACACAGTAAAAGGGGAAGGGGAATGTGTAGCTATGATACCCAAAATTAATGTCTCTAATTCTCCATTGAATTCACAGGAGAGAAAGAGAGAACCGAACCGAAGAAACAACATGAAGCCTTGACGCCTCATTTAGAGACTAGTACTGCATAAAATGAGTAACAGAAAGGAATATTATATAGATCTCACTCACACTGCCCGTTGTGCTTCTTTCATTTCATGGCATGGCGTTCGCTTAGTCAACTATAAATAATAAGAGCAGATGGTAGCGGACCATGCCCACATGCCAAAACAAAGCAGATGATGTGGGTGGAAAGTACCAAATCCAACCCAAACTCAATCAACTAAAATGTTAGTTTGGAACCCAACCCAAATACCAATATAAACAACCTTTGGTTCAGTTTAATACCAAACTCCCCAATGTCTCTGCCTGCCCTGCATTTAATGACGCTTCTTCCTTTTCCTTTTTCTTTTTTCTTATTTTCTTCCTCCCCCTGTTCTTCTTCTTCAAATGTTATTAGGCTGGCAGGCTCAAGTCAAGCGTAAGAAAAGCTCAAAAACCGTGACGTGTCATGTCTATCTCTAGTCAATTTTCTCATTAATTCACTCCCCACCTTTCATTAATGCCCCCCCCGCCCCTTTTTCGACGCTCACTTGCTTTGCCACAACCCCCCCTTCTCCTCCATTAACTCTTTCTTCCCCATTAATTCGACCCCTCCCCCCAACACCAATCTCCAACCGTCCCTTCTCTTCCCTTCTCTTCTCCTCTCTATCCGGCCTTCCACGTGTCCTCTGGGTTTTTCTTGGAACAATAACTTCTTTTTTTTTTTTTATCTTCTGTTAAACCTCTCCGGTGATAGCAGCGCCTCTGGATCCCCGCATCTGAGCCGACTCGACGAGAAAGCCGCCACACTTGAAGCTGCTGATCTTAAAAACATCGGACTCGCCATCGACTTACTTCTTCTCGACGAGCCTCCGCCGCCGGCTGTAAATCTAACACTTGATTCCGACAATGGAAAAAACCCTCTCCGACGAAAAAATGGCGAAGCTTTGATCCCTCTGTAGTACCTAAACGAAAAAACCCTGGGTTTCATCATTAACGACCCAAACGGAGACGTCCTTCTGCTCCAAAATCCATTCCCTCCTCTCCTGTACCTCCAAGGCGACGCTGTGTTCGGCTCGGTTATCATCCTCTCTGCGGCTAAACTTCTCTCGAACCCAAATGAATATGACCTTTTTAAAACAAAATTAAACCTCTCCTCGCAATTGCTATTCCCGTTCCTTCTTCTGGGTGACGGTTCTTCGGTTATTTCCGTTATGGTGTTATTTGGAAAAGATTGCAGAGGAGTTTCGGTTAGGGACTCCAATGTGTTGTTCTCAAAAACGGGGTCGTCGAGGCTCGGACGGATTCTGGCTGCCATTAACGGAGTAAAAGGAGATTCTGTAGCGAAAATTCCAGCTCTACACAGTGGGCAATTAGCGTGTGATTTCAACCAAACGTCAATGCAATCCACGTGGAAGGCATGCGAGCAAACTGGGAGTGTTCGAACGTATTCATTGTCTTCGAACTCCAATAGACATACGGCACAGTCTTTGGGGCTGTTGTTGGGTCTAGTTTTTGAAGTATAGAGGGAAAGCGGCAGGGTTTTGATGGCAGAGTCATCAAGACCGTAAGGGGAAAGAGGGAGATCGAAGGGATCAGAAGGTGGAAGAGAGTCAAGGTCGGTCGTGGTGGATGGAAGGAAGCGGCGACGGCGGCGGCGGAAGAAGCTCAGTAGACGGAGAATTAGAGGGACGAGCCGTTTTGAGATGAGACGCGAATAGGTAACGACTAAAAATGCTGCAGCAACTACTACCACCATTGCGATCAACGGTGGGCTGAAGTCAACTGGAAGCTTTGAAGGCGGCGACAACGAAGATGATGATGACGACGACGTTGGCGGTGATGATGATGACAAGGGAGAAGGGGAGGGGGTCAGAGATGGAGATGGAGATGGAGATGGGGCCCAGGTGGTGAACCCCATGATCGGCGATGGAGGTGTTTCGTAGAGGGGGTGGTGGTGGTGGTGGGTGATTTGTTTCCACTTTCAGAGTTTGCGTTAAGTTCTGGGCAAGTGAAGTGTTAGAAAGGTTTAATTTTGAGGGTTGACTGTTTTGTCTGGTCTCACCCAACGATTTGTCGTGGGGGGATGGCGGGTAGACCCAACATTGGTGAATTTAAGGCTATGAGGATGTTGTATTGTCTGCGGATGAACACATATTGCAACTGGGTTGTCCATGTTTTATCTACTTGACACGTAATAATCTCTTCAGAAACAGGGTCATCAGGTACTTGCGTGGTTTGTGATTATTGGTTTCGTTGGGCTTCTGTAGCGTAAGTTTAAGTTATAATGGCTGCATGAATCTGGAAAAAATAGAAAAGAAGATTTGATGTGGTGACCCACAGGGTGAGGATCCTTTAAGGAAATGGAAGACAGGCGAAGAATGTGTGATCCTTTTCACACCACACACTTAGTGGTGATTTTAGACTTTTTTAACTCTGCTTTCTCTGTCAGACTATATAATTAATTCATTTCCTTAATCTTTCAGTCAATGAGATTTCGATACTCTAAATAAATGTTAAAATATGTATAGCTCCTTCCACTATTTACAAATTTACAATTTAGTCTTTATATTTTTAATTTCAAAATTTTAATCTTTTTACTTTTTAGATTCTATTTGTTACTTTTTTTTATTAAATTTATTGGTATAATATTTCAAACTTAATAGCAATAAAATAATTTTTGCAATATTAACAATTAGATCTAATTTTTGAAATCTAAAAAGTAGATGGACTAAACTTCTAGAAATAAAAGCACAAAAGACTAAATTTCAAATTTACGAATAGTACAAAAATTGATGACATATTAGTAAATGTTGAATTTGAGTTTTTCATGTGTATTTACAGATTCACATATTCTCTAGTCTAAATTTTATTTTGGATTTAAATCCTATCATATCTAGGCTTGTGTTCAAATTTATTTTTATCTAGATTCAAATATATTCCAATTATTGATATGTATGTTTTTATTTTGTAATAGTTTAATTGTGATTAATAGTTAAATATATATATTGATCATAATTGTAATATTGTTATGTATTATATTAAATAGATTTATTCATGGGTCGAGTTATATACCCAGGACAGAAGGCCCACCCAAAATATGTTTAGACAAAAAAATTGAACCCATTTAAAATATGGACCGAGCTGTCAACAAAATGTTCCTTTCTATCTTTTTATACTCTTTCCTTAAGCAAACAAATAATATTTTAGCAAAAAAATTCTTTCAAAAATATAAATTTTAATTTTATTCCTTAAACTTAATCTTTAAACTAAATGGTTAGTATTTAATACATTGGTAATGTGTACTTTTTTATTATACAAATAATCTTAAAAATTTATAATATGTTTTTTAAAATATATATATATATATATATATTAAATATTTCACTATGCCCTATAGGATATTTACCAATCCCTTAACCTTACTTGTGTAGTGTAAAGCTTCCACTAACAATGTACTAATTATTATTCCTAAACTCAAAATCTTAATATTAAAATCATAAACTTTAAACTCTAAACCCTAAATATTAGACTATAAACACTAAACTCTAAATATTAAATTTTAAATTTTAAATTTTGAAACTCAACCTTACATTTAAAAATGAAAATCACAGATTAGCTTCTCAATTTTTCATGAATTTATGGACAAAGGCGAAACTAAAGGGTAGTTGAGGCCTTCGCCCTTAGAATAAAAAAAAAAAAATATATATATATATATGTTTTATCCTTTTAAAATTAGAAATTAATATATATTAAAATTATATTTTATCTTCTAAAATAATAAAATTATAATTTAAATTTTCTAAAAATTATAAAATAAAAAATTTTGTATTTTAACTCACATAAAAAATTATAATTTAAGTTGTAGGAATTAAAAAAAAATCCGAGCTAAGCATTTACTTTTCTTAGAATATGTTTTTTAAGCTAACTCCACAGTACTCGTAGATATAGATATTTTTTATTTGATAGACAAAATATGTAACTCAATCATTTGCTTGCTGCCGATGATATGATATTACTTTAACCTCTATTCCAATGGAATGGATATTGAGGTTAAAGAGTTTATATTTTTTAATTGTTAAGAATTTAACTTAATAACGTAAATTACATAAATTATCGTTTTCTTATTAGAAATTATTTAATTTTAAAAAATTATAAAATAATTATTCATCTTATTTTTTTTAAGTCCAAAACAATTAAATATTTAGCAGTTGGTTGATGTGGCTATTAAGCAAATAACTTTATTTTTTTTTTAACATTTATTTTTAGTTCACATTATTTCCATTTTAAATAATAATTTAAAAAAAAATTATTATCCCAAATCATCTCATCTCCCACCTCACCCCGTCCCTCTCTCCACTCCTCTACTGTCTTCCTCTCCCTCCCACCACTCTCCCCTCCCCCCACACATCATGCATTGTTATTTCACTGTTTGAGTTTTTCAAAAAAAATCATTAATAAACAAAGAAATTACAACTAAGTTTTAAAAGCATGAGTGTTGATGCCATTGATGATAGCCCCATCATGGTTACAAGCGACCGTGTTAAGGTTGCTAAGATAGAAAGCATCACGATTAATTTTGATGATATTAGTAAGTGAAGGACCTTGAGATAGTGTATGGATGTTGCTCGAGGGCATAGTGGGTGGGTGAGTTCTTAATTTGTTTTATGAATTCTTGGAAGTTCGAAAATATTATGATTACGAGCTTTTTGGATTCTCCAAACAATTGATGTGATATAAAAAAAAAAAAAAAACTCGAGAAAGAATCAAAGTTTGGAATGAGCAATTGAATCACAATCTGTCAATCCAAATCTCAAAAGAGACAGAATAGTGAAAGGTCAAAGGTCACCAAATAGCTTGGGCCATCAAACAAAAGAAAACAATATGTTCTAATGGCACGATGGAGGGAGAGGGGGGAAGAGGGAGATGTGCAAGGGAGAGCGTTGGTGAGGAGAGGGAGCCGAGAAGGGAGAGGGACGGGATGAGGTGAGGTGATTTGGGCTATTAATTTTTTTAAAATTATTATATGACATGAAAATGAAGTGTATTAAAAATAAATGTTTAAAAAAATATATATAAGTTATTAACTTGACAATCACATTAGCCAACTGATAAGTATTTAACAGTACTTAAAAAAATAAAAAAAATAAATCGGGTAATCATTTTATAATTTTTAAAAATTAACTTAACAAGAAAGATTATAATAGTCAAATGACTATTTATGGAATTTCCCCATAATAAACTCATTTTCTATTGACACAGTAAAATAAAAATAAATTATTGAAGAAAATGATGACTTAGAAAAATGGAAGATGATACTTTTTGAGCATGGAATAGATTTTCTATTGATTGTACTTTAATGACAAGATTTAGTCGGTCAATGTACCTTAATGACGTCCATTAGCAAAACGACAAATCTAAATTAATAAAAATCGTTTACGTTTTATACGGGAGAAGTTGAAAACTAGGCTCGGTGAAAAAATATTATATAATAATGTTATGAGATTAAATTTCAATCATAATTATATTTTTATTCATTTTATATCAAATATATATATATATAAAATCTCATTATAATATAATTTATTTTACTAATTTTTCAATTAAATTGATGAATATATAGATAGCATTATATATGGAACTTTTTACAAAAAAATAAACTTTTAAATTAATAAAAAATATTTTTATTATTAATCACTTAAATTAATATATTCTAATTTTTTATTAAAATTTTAATATAATTTTTTATATATTTTTACTATAATTTAAAATATTAAATTTTAAGTTATATATTTTACTAGTATTTCAATAATATAAAACTCATAAGCTTTATCAATGTAAAATAGTTTAATTAACATTCAAATTGTAGGTATTTTAATTTAATTAGTAGTTTTTTAAAAGAGTAACAAATACAATATAAATAAAATATTAATACGAGTTAGAGTAATTATAATACAGAATCAAACCATTATATCATAAATAACTAAGAATTTATACAATTCAAACTAAAACCAATAAACAATGAATTAATTGAATTAAAATCCATCCATGATAACTGCACATGAGAGAATTAAAAAATCTACACATAAAATTACATATGGGAAATCTTGAATATTATTATTGTTTTAATTCAAAAATTTGAAATTATTTTATTGATATAATATTTTAAATTATAAAAATAATTAATATATTTTATAAATTAAGAAATAAATATATAAAATGGTAAAAGAGAGTGGTAGCAATGCATTTAACAAAAACATTCATTTTACATTATATAAAAATATAAAATTTCTAATTTTTTTTTTATAAATTGGAGTTGATTTGTAAATTAAATATAAAATGGGATTGGGTTAAATCCATCGGTTAAAAGAAGCAGCCCAGTCCAGGTGTTGTTGGATTGACGACAATATTTAATGTCACTAAAAGTTGTTCAATCATTAAGGCGGCTTCTTGCTGCCCCCCTTCGACGGTGTTCCAAATATTAACCGCTTTGTCGATTTGATAAGGATTTCTGCTTTTGGGGCTCCTCATCACTTCATTTTCTCAATTTCAACTCAGTCTTTCATTCCAATGTTTAACGATTCCTAGGTTTTTATTGGTTACACGTTTTACTTAATATTCAATCAACCCTTCATAGTTTTCTGGTGCTCATAAGTTAGGTTAGCCGAATTCAAATTGGGTTTAATTATGATATTAACATATTTTATATTTGTCTAATTTTGACTTAATTCGAATTTGAGTTTAAAATTTTGTCTAAATTTGTTCATATTTATAAAAGACTAACCTAAATACATTTTAGACCCACTCATATTATTTTTTAAAATATTTATATTATATTATTTTAATATTTAATAATTTTATACATTTTATGCATTTTTTATTTATTGAAAATTTTTATAATGTCATCTTAACATTATTTTAATGTTTACATTAGAGTAATATTATATATTTAGTATAAATATTTTTTTAATGTGTTCTAAATTATATAATATATAAAAATAATATAATATAAAGTATTATAAATTTTAAAATGGATCGAGTTAAGTTGGGCTCGAACATTTAAGCTCGAGTTCAACTCATATTTTAAACGAGTTTAATTTTTTTGTCCAAATCTATTTTTGGGTCTAATATCTTTATTTAAATCCTTCTAAATTTCAGATAAATCTTTAGATCTAGACGGATAACTCGGCCAGTCTAAATTTTCCCTTAATATTTATTTTTTAACTTAAATCTCTAATATATATGTATTTTTACATATCAATAAATTTTTCTTTAAGAACCGAAAAGAAAAAAGGAAAATCCAACTAGGGCCTTTCTCATTAGCTAACCGACCGTCATTTATTAAGGTACTAAAAAACCGGTGTTTTATGAATTTAATTAATGAGTTCTTTAAAATTTTTTTCAAATTAATGTATAAAAAACTATTGTTCAAATATTAATAAATAAAAAGATAAATGAATTTAAAAGAGTACTTAAGTGCACACATAGAAGAATTTCATGTATCATTTATATCTGTTTTATGATCCATAAAATAATCATTTCAAGGTTTGTGATTACATTTTCTAATAATGTTGTTTGTTCTTTTTAGAAGTGAAATATGATTTATCATTGTACCCAATATTTATTAATATTATTTATGAATTTTATTAGTGAATGTTTTCTAAATTTAGTGTATAAAATACTATTTGATGAAGATATTAAAAATAATAAATTAATTTTAAAATTTTTATTTTTTTGAATAATTTTATTATATGTTCTAATCATATTTATTTATTTTTTTTACATAATGTCTAGAATTATTCATAACCCCTTCTCAGCTTATAAATAGAAAGATAATATATTTTAATATACTTGAATTCATATCCTATTATATTCACGGTTAAGACTTAATAGATTAAAATTTTAATTCTTTATTAAAATTTAAAAAAACAGGAGAAAACAATAATAATTCCTCTGCATAATAAATGCGAATAAATTTCAACTTCAAAACATTAATTGCCTCCTTATTTGGTGAGCCACATTTATGGCCTCTGCTCACATTCCCATGATTTACAAAAAGAGAAAAAACAAAGGACTTCCAATAAGAAGGAAAAATAAATAAACTTTAGCTAAAAATTAACACAAATTATTATGACATTTAATTACATTTTTCTCTTTATCATGCATCTTTAATCTTTTGGTTTTCTTTTTCTATTCTCTTATTTTATTAAAAATTAGCATCATAATTTTTTTGTTCCTCTTAGCTTTACAAAAAAAAAAAAATTAATATTTTATTTTTTAGCTTTTAAATTTTTTTTTATGAAATCATCTAAAATAGATGAAAAAATTAACTTTATGGGTTGCTAAATGGATGAGACGTTAGCATTTAATTGATTTTTTGAAATTTAAAAAATATAAAAACTATATTTATAATTATTATACTATTTTATTAATTTTTATTTTAAAATATATATATTTGTTGACATGTAACTTACGTGTATGTCACGTTAACAATGTTAAAAAACATTAATTTTTTCATCTATTTTGGGTAATTTCACAAAAATATATATATAAGTTCAGAAATTAAAAAAATCAAATATTTATATAGAGAATTAAAATATTTTTTATTCCTTAAATTTTTTATTTTTTCCAACTTAATAATCTAAATCTTATTTATAGATGTGAGAATCTCTTAAGATGACTCATTTAATGGTAGCTTCTTTCTCACGTGCTCTACATTAAGTAACTTAAGGTTGTTCTAAAGGAATTTATCATTTTCTATATTAAGTAACTTAAAATTCTTATATTCATAATTTGGTTTTGTTTGATTTCAATTTTATATTTTTAAATTTATTTTAGCAAAATAAATTATGTTTCAAAAATATATTTTTTTAAAAAATTCAAGTAAATAAAAATAATTGATAGCTTTTATAAGGAATTTTAAAAAAAAATTATATAAATTTTTTAAATTTATTATAAAATATTCCGTTGCATTATAAAAAAATAATTCTATTCAAATAATAAAAAAATTATAAATAAATCGAATTTGATTTAATTTAACTAAAATACTTTTTATCTTGTATTTCAAAAATCATCCAAACATCTTAATTTCATTTAATTTTGGATTTCTCAAAATTTCCTTCCTTAGCCCTACTAGAGTCAAGTAGCGATAGGGAGATTTTTCAAATTTTTATGATTTATTTAATTAATATTAAAAGCTAGTTGTAATTTAAAATTTATTCAATGGTAAAAGATATTTACTCTTTTAGTGTAAAATATATTTCTCTATAATTTGAAGAAAACCACATAAACCTTGATCTATTTACTAAGAAAAAATTATATTAAAATATAATTATACACTTTTTATTTATCTATATAGATTCTTTATGTTTTATTCTTTTTCTTTTTTTTTTAGTTACAAAAATAAAAAAAATTTAATGGCATATATATGGAAGTATTATAAAAATAAATATATTTAACTTCTTTCATAAAAATATATATTTGGTTTGAATTAAAATAAATTATTTTAAATTTATATTTTATTCGGTTATATATTAACCTTTATATGAGTTAATTAAATTATTTTGATACAATTAATTAAGATACCAAATTTTAAAAGGTTTTAAAGGAAAATAAATTGATTAAAAATAAAAGAAAAGTAAAGAAATAAGAAAAAAAATAATTCATATCAAAGTTAATATATATAATTAAATTAAGGGAAAAGATTTGATATACTCTTAGTGGAGTTTTTTGACTCCAAAAGCAGTTAATATATATAATTAAATTAAGGGAAAAGATTTGATATATTGGTAGTGGAGTTTTTTGACTCCAAAAGCAGTGTTAGGGGTTGACAAATGTCTTATAGTGGAATAAAAAAAATTACACTGCCTATGTACCAATTACTAACTCTTAAATTAAAATTAAAATATTTAACATGTATTTGTATAAAAGTATTAAAAATGAAGCAAAAAAAAGTAAATGTTAAGACAAAAATAAAATATAATCATCATTAATAACAACTTTATTCTATGTTGAGTGCTAATGAGCTGGACCGAGCTTAGGCTCGATTCTAAAAAAATTTCTAGGCCTAAGCTTGAACATGAGCTCGACCTAAGCCACTCAAAAGGTTTGTTTTAATGTTTAAAAATAATAATATGTATTTTTATTTAAATTTAATTATAAAAACATAGAAACATTAATATGAAATAATTTTTAGATTTTAATTGATTTCGAAAGCCCATTGTTGAAAATACCGTCAACTAGGCTAAATAAGCAGCTCGAAACTTGACTGCTTCTAACTTTGTGTAAATTATGTCTGGATTCTCAATTTCATTCCATATTTATTTTGATACATATCTCATAATGTGTGGTCATGTATAAATTTATTTTGGCGTAAGTCTAAATATATTTTGGTATCTTTCATCTAAAACTATCCTAAATAATATAAAAAATAATTTTTTGATAAATTTTTAACTAAAAAGTCATATTGCTTTTGACATAAACGTGTTAGAAGGAACCACATACATACATGCTTTAAATATAGCATTTTAATAGGTAGACATAAACATGAAAATTAAGAAGTCGTGGTAGGTAAATCAATCTTGAACTAATTTAGCTCACATCTAATTAATTATGGAGGGCAAAGTTTTATTGAGAGAAAACACAGATAGAAGAGAAAAGACTGAACATTCAGTGATTCACACCAACCTCTCAACCTCCTCCATAAATAGGAGGGCAAAGTTTCTTGCCATAATTCAACTTTAACCCATTGCATGGAGCAATAAAATCTTCAATGTTTTCTTTTTTGGTTTGGAAAATACTATTGTATGAATTTATTGAGGTAGCAGCTCAACTAACTCTCCCACCTCCTCTCATTTTCTCTTTCCTTTTTTCTTCTGTGGTTAAATATTATTTGTCATCACAGCTTAGAGCTTACCACATATATGTTCACTGGCTTCAGCTTCATTTATTCAGCTGTTGGTGCAAACAATATAGACTTCTTGCAATATTGTTTGCTTTAGTTAAGGTGATAATTTATAATGTCGGTCACATATACAGTGAAGGTTGAAGATTCAAGGCCGGAATCTGGGAAAAAGCCGTCCGCCGGGCCGGTTTATAGGTGCATCTATGCTAAGGATGGTCTCTTGGATTTGCCAGACGGAATGCATTCTCCGTGGGAGTTCTTTAGGTGAGGATATATATATATATATACACGATTTGCGATTTCTTCAAAACACGAAACAATGATGATGATCTATTGTTGTTCTTAACTTTTTATCTGAATGGATTGGTTCTCTTTTCTGTTTTATTTGTTTCTTTTGATCTGATGTTGTAAAGGTTGGTTTTTTTTTTTTTAATATCCACCGCTTCCTTTAACTTCTAAACTCGTACATAGAAATAAAAACACAGTTTTTAACATCTATATTTTTATAATTTTTAAAAAATTAAATTAAATTTTTATAATTTTAGAGATAAAATATAATTTTACATTTATTAATTTAAAATTTTAAAAATTTCTAAAGAGTCTAAATAACAATTTTCTATTTTAAAGGAGTGAGCCCCGTCAATTCTAAATTCACTTCTGGTTACAAAAACAACGGTGTCAAAGTAAATTCAAAGCTCAATCCAGTTTGTTAGTTATTTTCATTTTTAACTACATCTTATGGACCCATTTAGAAAATCAGCTTATAATTAAATTTGATTATAATTACTTGTAATTACACATATGTGGTAAGTTTAAGTATCTACTAGTGCACCTCAATTACACACTTCAATTCTTATTTAGAAGTAATTACAATCAATTATTTTATGACTTTCCAAACATGTATATACATAATTTAATTTTTGTTGCCAAATATAATAATTATTCTATAGCTTTCCAAACTCGTCTGTTTATGATTTATTTTGTCAAATATAATAATAGTATTTTAATTTTAGGACATATGCTTTATTTAGTAAAATATATTTATATGTTATTTTAGTAATCACTTTTGAATAATCTGAAATTAACTTTTTTATTAATTTGATTAATGATAGTATTTTAGGATTTGGTGTTTTGGTTTTCTAACAAGCCAGATGTTTTTACATTTCTAATATTGGTTTCTTCTGCAGCGAGTCGGTTAAACGGAATCCAAATAATCGAATGCTGGGACGACGACAAACCACAGATTCTAAGGTATAAAAACCCCAATTCTTGAATACAATAACAGTAACTTAATGCTCCAAGTTCACAACTATTGCCTTGGTCTGTCTCAAGTTTAGCTAAGAAGATAACCTGTTAACATAACTCAAATTTCTGCAATATGCCGTAACGCATAATTTATCTTGTTTTGCAGCAAGCTGGTCCTTATGTATGGATCACATATCAGGAGGCTTATGATGCCGCTCTCAGAATTGGTTCTGCCATGAGGAACCAGGGTGTCAATCCTGTAAGCCTATACTTAATCTGTCTAAACACAATTTTGATTCCTTTATTAATCTGAATATTTACGAACAAAACATTTACGACCATGCTTTTAGGGGGACCGATGTGGTATATACGGGTCTAATTGTCCGGAATGGATCATTGCTATGGAGGTATATGCCTTGCCTAGTATCTAATAACACCATTGTCACAGCTTTACAAGATTATATTGTATAATTTGTTTGTTTGCCTCTCTTCTACAGGCTTGTAACTGTCAAGCTGTAACATATGTACCTCTATATGATACTCTTGGTATGACCTCTCTTCTACAGGCTTTACAGTTATCTGTCATTCTTCGATTCATTTCGAGGTGATAATTTATCTTGTTTTACGTGGTCGCAGGTGCTAATGCAGTGGAGTTCATCGTTAACCATGCCGAAGTTGCTATAGCCTTTGTTCAAGAGAACAAACTCCCTGCTGTAAGTTGTCATTGCAAATGAATCAATGTGGTTATTAGATGATGTTCTATGAATTTGTTTCGTTTCACAATATGCTTTTTATCCTGAACAGATCCTATCATGCCTTCCAGCATGTTGTTCTTACTTAAAAAGTAAGTGGAAATTCCATTCATTAAGATCATTTTTATTTCTTACAGTAATTGCTTAACATTTGAAGTATTTATCCTCTTTCTTCAGCCATTGTTAGCTTTGCAAATGTTTCTAGCATACAGAAGAAGGAAGCTGAAGAGCTTGGTGTATCTCTGTTTTCATGGAAGGAGTTCTCTGAGCTGGTAACATGCTTCAACAATGTTGTGCCTTTATTTACGTCTTCATCCAAACGATGCTTCACCAGTTAATAGAAAAACTTGACCTGTTCTGAAATGTTCATAGGGTTCTTTGGATTGTAAGCTTCCACAAAAACAGAAGACTGATATATGCACAATAATGTATACAAGTGGAACAACAGGAGAACCAAAAGGAGTCATTCTCACAAACAAGGCAATCATGACAGAAGTTTTGTCTATAGATCAACTTATAGAAATTACAGACAAAGCGGTAAGCAAGCAAGCATAAATCCTTTTAAGTAGCCATTAAATGAAACGACCATATTTGTAGGATCGAAGCATGTCAATGGCTTTCTGATATTCCCATTTTGGTGACATAAATTGCATTACAGTGTTCGGAAGAGGATACATATTTCTCTTTCCTCCCTCTGGCTCATGTCTACGATCAGATAATGGAGACTTATTTCATCAAAAGAGGTTCCTCAATAGGATTTTGGCAAGGGGTAAGATTTAAGAATGCCATAATCTATACAATTTAACTCTCTTTAGTACTAATGCATCTAATCCATTTCTCCTGCTTTACTTGCAGGATGTCCATTATTTAATGGACGATGTCCAGGAACTAAAACCAACCGCATTTTGTGCGGTTCCAAGAGTTTATGACCGTATATACACTGGTACATATCAACAATGATCTTTATGAACAAAAAAAACAATATGTAATTTCATGTTCTTGAAATTTGTTCCGGGTTCTAAAGCAAAATCCTTAAAACTTGTTCTTGAAGGTATTGTCAACAAAGTTGCATCTGGTGGTCTAATTCGGAATAAGTTGTTCCAGTATGCCTATAACTAGTAAGTTTAATGGTAAACCTTTTAACTTTTTGTCCTTGGATTTATTTGATTGTTAGTCTACTGCCCAACTAATGTAAAAGCTAAAAAACAGCAAATTAAGAAATATGGAGAATGGATTCCCACAGGACAAAGCATCCCCTCTCTTAGACAAACTCGTTTTCGACAAGGTTTTTCGATCTCAACATGTTTTCTGTGTTCTGATTAAGATCCTCGATTTGCTTGCTGAAAATTTTTTAAATTGTTATAGGTAAGACAAGCATTGGGAGGCAAAGTTCGTTTAATGCTATCTGGTGCAGCACCTTTGCCTAGGCATGTGGAGGAGTTTCTGCGGGTCTCCTGCTGCTCTAATTTATCACAAGGATATGGTAACAAATTTTATGCTCTAATTTATCAGACTACGAATGTTCTTAATGAAAAATTTTATCAACTTTTTAACATGACAGGTTTGACTGAGAGCTGTGGTGGATGTTTTACTTCACTTGCCAACGTAATGTCAATGATTGGAACTGTAGGAGTTCCAATCACAACCATTGAAGCAAGGCTTGAGTCAGTGCCAGAGATGGGATATGATGCACTTTCCAGTGTACCACGTGGAGAAATATGCTTGAGGGGAAATACCTTGTTCTCAGGTTACTACAGGAGACAAGATCTAACTGATGAAGTTGTTATCGATGGCTGGTTTCATACAGGTAGATAAATATAAACTATAAAACCTTCCTATTTACATCAATGTTTCAATATCTCTTCTTGATTTGAGATTGTTGTAGGTGACATCGGAGAACTGCAATCCGATGGATCGATGAAAATCATCGATAGGAAAAAGAATATATTCAAGCTTTCTCAAGGTGAATATGTTGCAGTTGAGAACATTGAGAATACATACTCACGTTGCCCTCTCATAGCATCGGTATGTTGCTGATTTCTATATATTTAAGCAGTCATAACTGGTATACGTACTCTCCACTATATGACCCTATATACGAGTTTGTTGAACCTTTTGCAATGGTCACAGATTTGGGTTTATGGGAACAGTTTTGAGTCATTTCTGGTGGCAGTGGTAGTCCCAGAAAGGAAGGCATTAGAGGATTGGGGTATAGAAAATGGTGAAGCTACTGATTTCAAGTCATTATGTGAAAACCCCAAGGCAAGGAAGTACATTTTAAACGAGCTAAATAGCACTGGTCAGAAACATCATGTACGTAGATAAAGTTCTTTTTCTTAGCTTTATAGTTTAACGTATAATAGTGGCTTTTCCTCAACTGATGTAAAATCTAATACTTGCAACAGCTCAGAGGCTTTGAACTGCTAAAAGCAGTGTATTTGGAACCAAATCCGTTTGACATTGAGAGGGATTTGGTAACCCCAACTTTCAAACTTAAGAGGCCCCAACTACTTAAATACTACAAGGTAAGCTTTTTGTTCTATCCCTGCAAACCATTGGTTTGATGGTGAAAAGTGAAAGTGAAAGATTATTTGGATGGATGTGCAGGATCGAATTGATGAACTGTACAGCGAAGGCAAGGGAGCAAAGGTATAATAAGGTCACTTGTTGTGAGAGAAATTCGGCTGTTCTACACTCAAGTGATTGCAGAAACTTGTTCCTATTAGTTTGAAGGTTATAATGAAAGAAAAGCAAGTAATATTACTTAAAAAAGACAGATTTATGTGGTCAACAATGCATATACTTATTTGGTTTTTATCAATTTCGAGTTTACAGTTTAAACCTTTAAAATTATTTATTTTGATTATGGAACCCAACATAGAAAAAAAGGGGAAAGAGATAGGGTAAGCCCCACCCTTTTTATTATAAATAACATTACCAACATAACATATGGACAGCACCAATAAAATTATTAATAATTATAATAAAATATATATATCATCCAATTCAAACATGGCTTAAAAATATTCCTTTTAAATAAACAACTCATACTTGGATGATATGCCATTTTTCTTTAATTTGTTTTTTCATTATCTTTTAATGATTGGGATAATTTTCTATTAGTGTCCTCCACTTCTAATTCAGTATCAAGGTTGGCTTGAAATTTAAAAAAATATTTGGGTAAAAATCTCATTATCATAAAATGGGTTTGGACAAAAAGATAAGCTCATCTTAAATATGGGCTAAACTCGTGCTTCAATATTTAAAATTTGATCCTAACATGATCTGATTTGTTTTTAAATTCTGGGCTTAGCTCATATCTTAAACAGACCTATTTTTTGCCCAAAATTATTTTTCAATCATAAATTTTTTACTTGGACTCAACGACCTTTCGAACTTAAACTGGTTACTCGACCTCTGGATAAATCTTCTAAAATATAACGTTATTTTAGTAATACCCAAACCTAACCTAGAAGTTATGATTGAATATGGAGAAATTACATCGACTCATTTGGAAAACTATTCTCAATAAGTATTTAGCAAATACGAATATGGCAAACAACCATTGAAAACTATTTGTTCATTTACATAAAACACTTAGGAAATTATTTAATTTGCAATGGAAAATCTTTTTGGAGTTTTATTTTTGAAAACCAAAATCCATTTTGTCAACTTGAGTAATGTCGAAACTATTTTTTATTTGAAAAAGGGAGTCAACTTAAAAACAAAAATGGAGTCGCCACCGATCTTTTTCGAGGTGTGATCGGATCACCTTGAGATTGATTATTTTAATAAAACATTTTGATTTATTAAAACCATGATTTTGGTCTACGAAATTCGAGAAAAAAAGGGTTCGGGATTTGGTTAAGCATGAGGAAGGGTTAGCACCCTCGTAACGCCCAAAATTGGTACCTAATTGATTAATTAATATCTTAATGTCAAAAACTTGAAAAGATTTTAGAATACGATCCTTTTATTTAAAAAGTACACTTGGATAAATTTAATTGGATGCTAAAATCCTCTTATTTCGAAGAAATAAAATGTCATACCCAGTGAATTAGGATACGACATTTCACATTTTCGAAACTAAGCTTGTCTTTTGATTTTTAAAACTCATGCAGTGAAGTTTAAAAATGATATTCAATTATTTGGGTCAAATGGAAAATCGGAACCCAGTAAGTTAGGGCACAATTTCATAAAATTCCAAACATAGAATATTGCCTTTATTTTTTAGAAATCCTTATCTCGAGATACAAAATGTCACATCCAGTGAGTTAGGACACAACACCTCGAATTCCCAAGAATAAGCTTTTATTTGAAACATTTAAGTTTCGAATGGAAAAGGGTACTCGGTTACTCAAATTTAACGAGGAAAATTGAGACCCAGTAAGTTAGGGCAAAATCTTCTCGAAGATGCCAAATACCGAGTATTGCCTTATATTGAAAACTTTTGAATAAAATGATTTTAAAACTTAAACGATATTGAAACACGACCTTTTAGGCGAATAAAATGCGATAGAATAATAATGTACAACGCAAAGTAATAATTCATAAGCAAAATGTTATCATAATGAATCACAAATAACAAATAAATACAAATTAAGAATTACAATACACATAATGGCAATAATCACATACATGTTATCCTAATATCCACATTAATACAAAGATGAAATAAGTAGTAAGAAAATCTAGAATAAAATATAAAACAATTCTAAGCAAATAATACATAAAAAGGATTTACAATAGATGTTATAAAAGCAATTTAAAGTATATAAAATAATTTTAAAAAAAAGTAGTATCCATTCAAGATAAAATAATATATATAAGGATGATGATAGTATGTAGGTAATAACAATAAAATAATAGTAATTATAATCGGAATAAATATAAAAAGAAAATATATAAGGTGATGAAAATAATACAGAATTAATTACTGATAGTAATAGTAATAATAAAATAATGCTAATAATGACAATAGTATAAAGAAATAATAATAAGAATAATGATAACCATAAAAGAAAATATAATTATAGTATAAAAATAATAAAAATAAAATAATAATAATAGTAGTAATAATATTAATAAAAAGAATATAAAAAGAAAAAATAATGAATGTAATAATAATATATAATAATTATGAAATAACACTAATAATAAAAATTTGGAAGATAATAATAATAATAATGATGATGATGATGATGATGATGATGATGATGATATGTTAACAATAATGATAAATAAAAAAAAGAAAACAATTATATATGAATAATAATATGCTAATAATAACAATAGTAAAAATAGAAAATAGTAATAACAAAAATAAAAATAATATTAATAATAATACTAATAATGAAAATAATAATATTAAAATTAATTAATTTTTAAAAAATAAGATAGTAAAAAAATAACGAAAAAGGACTAAATTGAACTTAAAACAAAATTTTTGGGGCTAATCCGAAATAAAAATAAGGCGAAAGGACCGGATTGCAACGAGTGAACGAAATGAAGGGACTGGGAAAGTAAATATCCCCTCCCTCCAAAACGCATCACCTTGCGCGTGGCCAAATTAAAACAGAAGGCAAATTATAGGGCCTAATTAGAAATAAATAGAACCTAATCGCAAAGTTATAAAAAAGCGGAAGGGCTCAATGCGCAATTAGCCCTTCCGATTAAAAACAATCGGATCCTAGGTTGGAGCGGGTCGGGTCGGACGAGTCAAGGGCAAAACGACGCCGTTTTAGGGTTTGAAGACCTAGGCCAAAACGACGTCGTTTTAGTCCTCTATTTAAGCAAAATTTTCAACAAAAATTTCACTTTTGCACTTGTTTTAAAAAAACTTTAAGAATCCTCTCAACTCTCTTAAGGCCCTTCATGGCCAGACCTCTGATCGGCCACTGTCACACTTGTCGCCGGCCACCGGTGACGGCGCCGCCATCCACGGTGGCCGAAAAATCAAAATTTCTCATTTTTTTAATTTGAGTCCCCGAACCCAATGGAAGTCGATTTTCATCAGAATCGACCAACCTCGGCCACCTATGGTGGCGCGATGCAAGAACGACGGTAAGGTTTTGATTCTCTTCTTTTATGTTTTTGTTTTTTTAAAAAAAAAATAAACAATTACAAAACAAAATAAAATGAAAATAAAAAACACCACCTTCTAAGAATTTTTCTTCTAATTCGATTGCTTTTTTGTATTTCAATCTCTGTGTATATACCAAAAAAAAAAATCGCCCACTACATTTGTAGTTTGGGGCTTTTATAGCCGAAAGAAGAAAACAAAAAGTATAAAAGATACTTGTTCCTATTTTTCGCTACACTTCCTGTTGCCGTTTTCTATTCTTTTCACAGGTACAGAGGCGTGGAACGAACGTGGTGGAGTGGAGTGCACGGAGGTAACGCGGCATGGCACGAGCGGCGGCTAGGGCTAGATTTTTCTCTTTTTTTTTTGCTGAAAAACAAGTTTAATTTTGGGCTGTTTGGGCTCTAGGGTTAGGTTTATTTTGGGCCTATTTGGATTTGGTTGTTTTGGGTTGTAAGTTTGGTTATTTGGGTTTAGAAATTGGATTGGTAATGGGTCTTGAGCCCGAGCAAAATTCGGGTCATACAACTGCCCCTCTTTGTTCTTTGTCGTGTAATGAGAACGGAGCAAATACCTTAAAGAGGGACCAATTTTGCCCGGTCTCACCGAATCTTGACTTCTTGATGCTTCTTTTCTTCAAGTAACCTCACTCTATCCTAGTGCATCTTCTTCAATCCATCCCACTGCGTCTCAGGAGTATAGGATTTGTATCTCGTAGCTTTAATATGTTTCACTGCCATTTTAGGGAAATAAGATTTGCTATCTTCAGTCTGCTACACTGCAACTTCAGGGAGATAAGACTCGATGTAACTTCAACCTGCTCCACTACAGCTTTAGGGAGATAAGGTTTGTTTTGATCTGCTCTACTACAACTTTAGAGAGATAAGATCTGTAATTTAGCTTCAATCTATTCTATTGCTGCTTCATGGAAATAAGATTCTCTGTCCTCGATCTGCTCCATTGCTACCTCATGGAGATAAGATCTACAATCTTCAGTCTGCTCACTGCTACTTCAAGGAGATAAGATTTGTGACTTAAATCTGCTTCTCTACTATCTCGGGAAGATAAAATTCACCGTCTTCGATTTGCTCCACTACTGCTTAGGGAGATAAGATTTGTGATCTTCAGCCTTCTCCATTGCTGCTCAGGGAGATAAGGCTAGTGACTTAAATTTGCTCCATTGCCGCTACATGGAGATAAGATTCGTCGTCTTCGATCTACTCCACTACTACTTAGGGAGATAAGATCTGCAATCTTCAGTCTGCTCCCTTGCTACCCTAGGAAGATAAGACTTGTATCTTGAACCTGCTCCACTGCAACTTTAGGAAGATAAGAATGGTGGCTTAAATCTACTCCATTACCGCTACATGGAGATAAGATTCGCCGTCTTCGATCTGCTCTACTACTGCTTAAGGAGATAAGATCTGTAATTTTCACCGATGTTGCCACACCGTCCTTTGGGGGACATAACCTATAGACTCGGTTTTATATGCCTATATTTATGCCGAATGATTAAGATGTTATGATCAGAATGAATCAGATGCTCCTAACCAAATGTGTTATGAATGATATGAATGCAGAAATTTCATGATAATGATTCCTTTTTAAATGCTTAAAGTGTCATCGCTCGTTGTTCATCAAAGTTGTATCATTGACGTATTGTGCTGCCTTCTTGCTCGTTTGATATTTTTCGACAGAAAACCCGTAGAAACAATCTATTTTGCTCAACTGGTTTGCTCCATTGTAACTTCAGGGTCCATTTCACTGTACCTCTGGGACCTAAGGTTTGTACCATCTTCAAACCCTCCCCTGCAACTCAGGAGTATAGGATCTAAATATTTTTCATCAATTTGGTCTATTACACCATTCCCCGGGTGTCATGACCAGATGTGTACACCTGATATTTGTATGAATGAGGAATATCATTTCCTTTCCTCCAGAATGATCCTCCTTTTATGCTTGGGTTGACATTGCTCGTTTTCGTCATTGATGCGATATCTTTTCTTCTTGTTCAACCGATATCTTTGACTGAAAATCCAAAGAGATAATCTCAATTTGGACTCAAATATTTCCAACCCTTACGCTTGGTAAGTTCTAAAATAGTCCTGTTTCAGGTTCTTGCACTGTTTAGAAAATTCTAGAGTAATATGCAAAACTCCTTTTGTGAAAGTGATTAATCATTATTTCAATACGAAACGCTTAAAAAAGATTATAAAGATGGATTAAACTGAAGTTTATTAGGAACAAAATCTGAAACGAATGGATTAATCAAAGAAAGCAAACATTTCTGGAATACAAAAAATAGGTAAAGGAAAAATAAGTGCCCAAATATCGCAGCCTGAGTGTAACAGTTCGATTTAGACCCTAATCGGAATGGTGGTTTCGAAATTACGAATCTGAGTCAGTAAAATATTTAAATATTATTTTTCATGTTTATTATATGTGAATTTGCATGTGTGAAAGTTTCGTACGAAAATTTGATTGTTTGTGTGCTTAATTTGATAAAAAAGGACTAAATCGCGTAAGTTGAAATCTTGATAGTTTAATTCATAAAGGTTGAATTGATAGTGGCTTTTTAATATGAAGTATTTATGTTGCAAATAATCTTTTATATTGGTGATGGCCGAATATACCCTTAATGTATATGTTTATGTTATTATTATTTTTAAGGTTAAATAAATAAAATAAGTTAAAAGTTAACATATAATATGTTAAAACATAAAATAAAAATTATGTTAATTATATTCCACTACCGAAATTTGATAAAAGAAAAAGAAACATGAGCTTTGTGATTTTCGGCCAATTTCAAGCTTTATTCAAGGTTAGTTTAATTTTGATTTTTGATAATTTTTACGTTTTTGAGATCGTTGCTTCGAATACTACTCGACCCATGTTTGAATTTTTTATTTTGGTGAATATTTTGTGTTATGCCATTGATGAATATTTGTGTTTTGTGATGTTTAATGATAAAATATCAAAAATATGTTTTAGATTAACATGTTTTGTATTGGAGTTTTTGATGATTTTGAGTTATTAGGACTAAATTTCAAAAATAATAAATTAAAGGACTAAAATGTGAAATAGATTAAATGCATGGACTAGTATGATTACATGGAACATTCAGCCCAACTATGTTGTTATGAGATTTGGTGTATTTTATGTTTTGTGCAAATAGGACTAAATTGTAAAAGTATGAAATATCAGGGGTAAAATGGTAATTTTCCCATTTATGTGTTGTTTGATTATATTGAATGAAATTGTACTTAAATGAGGTTAATTTGAAATTATATAGATCAAGAACTGATGCGTCGTTGAGAGCACCAAAAATATCCTATTCCCTGTAAAATAATGAAAAAGAAATAGTAAAGGGGAAATAGGGTCGAATCCTCAGGGACCGGATTATACGAATGCTTGTCTCTCGAAATCCTGGGCAGAATTGTGCCCAAGAAAACCTGCGTTCCTGGAAAAAAAATAAAAAAACAGAATTTAAGAATTGATTTTGGAAGCGAAAATAAAATAAAAACAGAATTTAAAGTTTACTAAAATTATGATTACGAAAATAATAAAAATAATAAAGAGAGTTTTAAGAGAAAAGAAATTCTTATGGGAACGTTCCAGCCTCCGGTTGTCTCATTCCGCCTTGGGCTCAATCATTGGCTTTTGGATGATCCTTCTCGACTCAAGTAAGCCAGTTATAGTGGAAGAGGACGCCTACGACCACCAGCTCCAAAGATTAGACTTACGATTTTTAGGGAACCGACTCTCAGCCGATAATCTATGCTAGATCAATGCTTCTCAATGGCGAATCCCACGCCATTTTGTCTCTTTGGCTCGTCAACCCTCGACATGATAAGTTAACGAACCGACTATGCGATCCTTCCAAAACATACAAAGCGGCCGCCTTTGCATATCTTTGAAAAGCTTACTTCTTAAGGGCCATGGACGAAAGCGTCAGCCCGTAGTGCGGAGAAACGATGAATACTTGGCGAGAAGGCTAAGTACGGATTCTAGGCCTTAAGAACCCTTTTTGGGGAAATATTGACAACTTTTGGCTAGAAGGGTTTTAGTGGCTCATGATAATGGTGAGAAAGTAAATAAAATTATGGAAAAAGAAATTTTATTGAAAGAAAAAAAATATGGAAAGAACAAAAGACTTTTGGGGGGAGAGTGTTTACAGAAAAGATGCCCTCAAATAGAGTCACTTCACCCCCTATTTATAGTGCTAGGAAGATAGTCTAATTGAACTTAAATTCTAAAAAGATAAATACATTTAATTAAAGATAAACAAAGAGAATTAAAATAAAATCCTAAATTTGAATAATCCTAATAATTATCTTAATATTAATTATCCTAATAGAATAAAATAAAATAGAGTCTTCCAAAATAAAATCTCTTCTATTTGCTTTTAAGTCCTTGTGCCTTCCATGTTCGCACTTTTGGCACCATATTTGTCCCACGTTGCATATTGGCCCATTTAATCTCCAAATTGACGCTTTTTCCCTTGAATTTACTTTTCGCCTCCAATTTAGTTCCTAAAAGATAAAAAAGACATAAATAGCTCAAATTAGTAGGCTCAAGCTCAAAATAAACACATGATTAATATATAAAAACACGCCATTTTAGAGTATTATCAAATTCTCCCCTACTTAGCCCATGCTTGCCCTCAAGTATGGTTCCTATCGACTGTAAAAGCTAGATTCTGCCATAAAAGAAATACCACTCCAAAGTTTCATAAAAATTAGTTAAAAACACATATGAAAAATAAAGAGACCTCTAAACTTGCTTTAAGTAAAATAGAAAAAGTATTCCAATTATTTCACACAAAAATTAAGATCGACTTGAGTTATGCCATTTAGGTAAATTACCAAACTTACTAAGACACCTTAATTATTTCCTCCTTTAGTCCCCGAAGTGCAACTTTATTAGTACTTATTTTTTTCTTTTTCTTTTTTTCCTTTTTTTGATTTTTTGATTTTTTTAAATTTTATTATTATTTATTTACTTAGGAATATATTAAACCTTTTGACGCGAAGAGAGATGACAACCCAAGCACCCCACCCCGGTTACTCAGCCCAACATACTCCTAAAATTATTTATTTCCGGTTAGCGGAGTTTTACTTGTCACGTCACACAACCTTTTAACGCGAAGTAGAATGACAACCCAAGCACCCTACCCCGGTTACTCAGTCAGTCACGATTTGAGCCATACTCATAACCTCGGCTAGCGGAGTTTTACTTGTCACGTCACACAACCTTTTGGCGCGAAGTAGAATGACAACCCAAGCACCCTACCTCGGTTACTCAGTCAGTCACGATCTAAGCTGTACTCATAATCATGGAAAACATTTATTAAAAATTAAACGATATTTAAAATTCTTGAGAACTCAGGAAAGAAAAAATTTAAGTGTCAAAAATAAGTTTCAATAATCACCTAATAGCCATGAACATTAATTAAGCATGCAATCATTTTAAGTGTTCACTTTATATTAAACTTGATCAATTTTACGAAAAGCAAGATAGAATTAACCCTATTAATCACAATTATTTTTAGCCTAATAAAAATAAAACAGTGGAGATGGCATCAATTATGGGAAAAATCATAACTTCCTTAGAAGGTAAGAATCATGCTTGTAGGTCAAACAGTAGGCAATTCCTGGTAAAATCTTGTGCATGAAAAGCAGCAGGATATTCTTAAAATAAATAGGCAGAAACGAGCACAAAACAACAGCAACAACAATATGACAGCAAAAATAACAGATAATAACAGTAACAACGAAGAATGCCTCCCCCCACTTAAAACACATAGTCCTCGATGTGAAAGTAAAAGGAAAACAAATAGGTGGAGAAAAAAAAGTTTAGAAAAACTCCCCATGTAGTTACCGTCGGTTGGCGCACACAGTGGAGAAGAAGATGGCGAAGCGGCAAGAGGTGGAGACAGGGTGGGTGACGTGTGCAACGGCGGTTTGGCTTCGGGTTCTCACCATGGTGGCTGAGAAATCGGCGGTGGGTGGTGGAGGAGAAAGGAGTTGGTGGTTATGGAGAAATTTGGGAAAGAAAAAAAAATTGTAAGGTTTGGGGGTTTTATTTGCTGAAAAGGGGTGTTTGGCTGCATGTTTTGGGGATTCTAGGGCTGGAATAGGACTGTTTGGCAGTAGGGATATGGCATTTTGGTGCACACTTTCTGTCTTTTTTTTCTTTGTATTTTCGCTCCATTTCACCTAGATGGAAGAAGAAAAATTTATTAATATTTAACTAAAATAAAATAAAATAAAATAAAATAATAAATAATAAAAGAAAAGAAAGGAAAATAATAAATAAAAATAAAAATAAAAATAAAGATTGGGTTGCCTCCCAACAAGCGCTTGTTTAACGTCGTTAGCTCGACGCCTTGAACGGTTTTATGGTGGTTCTAACTGAATTTTCTCGACCATGTGGGCTGAAATTCTCGTAAAATGGCTTCACCGTTGACCATTGACTGTGAACCGCTTTCCTGATTCTTCACTCTCTATTTCAACTGCGCCATGCGTAAATACTTCAGTCACAATAAAAGGTCCTTGCCACCGAGATCGAAGCTTACTTGAGAATAACTTTAATACGGAGTTATAAAGCAAAACTCTTTGTCCTACTGAGAAATGCTTCTGAACTATATTTTTGTCATGAAACATCTTTGTTTTGTCCTTATAAATTCGAGCATTCTCGTAGGCATTATTGCGAATTTCCTCCAATTCTTGAATGTCCAATTTCCTTGCCTTCCCCGCTGGCTCTAACTCCATGTTACGTTGTCGAATAGCCCAATAAGCTTTATGCTCCAACTCTACTGGTAGATGACATGCTTTGCCAAAAACAAGTCGATACGGGTTCATGCCAATTGGTCCCTTATACGCCGTCCGATAGGCCCAAAGCGCGTCATTGAGCCGAAGACTCCAATCCTTACAGTTGGGTCGAACCGTTTTTTCCAAAATTGACTTGATCTCCCTGTTTGAAACCTCTGCTAGGCCGTTCGTTTGGGGATGGTAGGCTGTTGCTATATGATGATGAACCCCATATTTTGATAATAGTGCCTCCATGACCTTGTTGCAAAAGTGGGTACCACGATCACTGATCAAAGCTCGAAGTGTTCCAAACCTAGAAAAAATAGTTCGTTTTAGAAACTCCACAACAGTTTTAGCATTATCATTACAAGTAGACTTTGCTTCTATCCACTTAGAAACATAGTCTACTGCAAGAAGTATATATACGTTTCCAAACGAAGAAATAAAGGGACCCATGAAATCAATGCCCCATACATCAAAAATCTCACATACATGAATCGGGGATAGGGGTATTTGATTTCGTCTAGTGATATTACCTGTATGCTGACATTTATCGCAAGACTTACAAAAGTTAAACGCGTCGCGAAAGATTGTAGGCCAATATAGCCCACACTCCAATACCTTGTGAGCTGTCTGCTTAGGGCCAAAGTGACCTCCACAAGCTTCTGTGTGACAAAAAGTAAGGATAGAGGTTACCTCGGTTTCTGGAACACATCATCGTATTATCTGATCTGAGCAATGTTTCCACAAGTATGGATCGTCCCATATGTAATTTCGACCTTCGCGTCTAAGCTTGTTTTTTACAGATTGAGCTAACTCAGTGGGCAGCGATCCCGTGGTTAAGAGATTAACTATGTCTGCATACCACGGATAGTAAGCCCCGGTTGAGAATAAACTTTCGTCGGGGAACTCATCCTTTATGGGATCATCATCAAACGGAGTTTTTATCCTACTCAAGTGTAACACCCCTACCCGTATCCGTCGTCGAAATAGAGTACGAGGCATTATCGAGAAGCACGAAACACTTTCAGATAATTTAAATACATTTTCATAACAATTTGTTTCGATTTCATACTATTTCATATTTAAGCTTTTTGCACCAAAGTATTTAAGATATCATCTTTATGCAAATAGCACACATGAGGTACATAAATTCCATAATTATGAATGAACACATTTATCAAACATATTCTATGTTTTTATATATATCATAGTTTCATATTTCCATGTATCAATTACCATCACTTTCTCGTATTTCAGACAAATACGTGTAACAATTCATAAATATGCAATTCATTAACTTTTCCTACCAATCACGATTTTAAATTTGCCAAATCACTTATTGAGCGCAATTTCAATGTTCACTAACATCTATCATATAAATTTAGATGTACGTATTCATCAATGATTTCCATGTACAGATATCATCATCTCATATTTCCACATACATTTACTTTCCACATTTATGAATTCAAATAGCATATACAAGACATACCAATGTATTTCAAGTACGTTTTCGTGATATTTTCTTTCGAACTCAGATTATTTCATACTAGAAGTTTTCTCATTAACTCATTTGGAATATCAATTCATACGGATAATACACTCAAGGCGTAGAAATATATAATCACAAATGAACTCATTCATCAACCAAGTTTTATGCTCATGTCTCATCAAATCTATTTCCTTATGTCACATAATTCCATGTAATACTTACCAAACTTCTTCAAATTAGTGAACATCTTACGGAATTGAGTACTTCGTTTTCTCGATGCCATAGTTCAACTATGGTCTTACACATCTTCACATAATGATGCCATAGCCCAGCTATGGTCTTACACATATTCATATATCGATGCCATAGCCCAGCTATGGTCTTACACGTAATCACATATCACATATCGATGCCAAAGCCCAACTATGGTCTTACACGAATCACATATCTCACTGATGCCATATCCCAGATATGGTCCTATACGGAAATCACTTGTCACTTGTCACTTGTCACTTGTAGCCGAAGCTACCACTATTCACTGATCAGGTAGCCAGAGCTACCATTTTTCACTGATCAGGTAGCTGGAGCTACCACTTTTCACTGATCAGGTAGCAGAAGCTACCACTTTTCACTGGTCAGGTAGCCGAAACTACCACTTTTCACTTTTCATTTGTCATTGATCAGATAAGTGTAGTCGAAGCTATCACTTTTCACTTTTCATTTGTCATTGATCAGATAAGTGTAGCCGAAGCTATCACTTATCACTTGTTGTCATGGTCCAACCATGGTCTTTTCCTTCAATTCATCTTGTCACTGAACTGAAATGCTCAATTTGATCATTTATTCAATTTTCATGCTTTTACATTATTCACGGTTTTATCATCAATACATATGAAATAACACATCATGAAATTCATAAAATTAACAAATAATCACTAAAATTTAGCCATATAAACTCATAAGTTCAATTTTTCTATTATAACGATAATCATAATTTCATAATAAATATTCCAAATAAAACATTATATCATTTCTAATCCAACACTTATCGATTATAATCGGGCATGTGATCAATTTATACATGAGTCATTCATATATTTTTTCCTCCTCCTCCTCTCCATCCACATCCTTGGTATAAATAACACACTTGTAAGTAACCTTATCCATAATTTTCACTAATTACTTATGTGAATATTCAAGCTATCCACCCGTGTCATAGTCACTAAATTATTTATATCTAAAGCTACGGAACTCCAAATTAAGGTCTGCTAATTTTCCCTGAAACTAGACTCACATATCTTATTATTATAAAAATTTCATAATTTTTGGTTGGGCCAATTAATACAGTTTATTCATTGAAATCTCCCCTGTTCTGCTGTTTGACAGTTCCGACCCTTCTTCACTAAAAATTAATTATCTCCTCGTACAGGATTTGAATGATGTTCCCGTTTGTTTCTCTTAAAAATAGACTCATTCATAATTCTAAAAATATAAATTTAATCCCATAATTATTTTTATCCAATTTTTTATGATTTTACAAATTTAGAATAGGGGAACTCAAAATCATTCTGACCTTGTCTCACAAAATTTATCATATCTCATGATTTACAATTCCATTGCTTACATCATTTCTTCTATAAGAAACTAGACTCAATAAGCTTTAATTTCATATTTTATTCATCCTCTAATTCCATTTTTACAATTTTTGGTGATTTTTCAAAGTTAGACTACTGCTGCTGTCCAAAACAGTTGTAGTGCAAAATGTTGATTTTCATTTTGCCCCAAATTTCACAATTCATACAATTCAGCCCTTACTCAATTAACCCCTAAATTAAGATAATTTTCTCAATTAATACTTTTACTAGACATTATAAGTTATTTCATAACTATTGAAATTTAGAATTTCCACATAAAACTCTAACTTCAAACTCTTTTACACTTAGGTCCCAAACATTCACTTTCTATTCAATTCTTTCAATAAAATCAACATATAAACAATTTAAAGCTCTAATTCCATGCCAAATCATCATATACTTCCAGCACATATTCATTGTAACTTTCAATTTCTTTCATAGAATCAAAAACTAATGAATTCAACAAGTGGACCTAGTTGTAAAAGTCACAAAAACACAAAAATTTTAAGAAATAATAAATAATTGAACTTACTTGAAGTAAAAATATGAAAAACCAGCTTAGGGGAACTCTTTCATGGCGTTTTTGCTGATGAGAATGCAGAAAAATAAAGAGAAATCTAGATAATTCCACTTTAGTCCTAACTTTATCAAGTAAATTTTGTAATTTTCCAATTTTGCCCTTAATTCTCCTTATTTTCTTGCTGATTTCATGCCCTTGCCGTCCAGCCCAAATAGAACTTGGGTCTATTTGCCTTTTAAACCCTCTTTCTTTTATCATTTAAGCTATTTAATCATTTCCCAAAATTTTGTATTTGATACAATTTAGTCCTTTTTGTTCAATTAACTATCAGAACTTTTAAAATTTTTTACGAAACTTTAATACTAACTCATTAACACTCCATAAATATTTATAAAAATATTTATGGCTCGATTTAAAATTCTCGAGGTCTCGATACCTCGTTTTCGATTCTAATTATTTTAGTATTTATTTTTAGTACACTATTCACTATTTCAAAAAATTTCCTAACTTCACATTTAACTTATAATTACTAAATTAATAATATTTCCTACTCATTTGTCGGATTTAGTGATCTCGAATCACTGTTCCGACACCACTAAAAATTTGGCTGTTACATCAAGTGGTCGGCCACCAGGTTTTCACACCCCTTTTTGTCACGAATCTCGATGTCAAATTCTTGGAGCAGTAAAATCCACCTAATGAGCCTTGGCTTTGCTTCCTTCTTTGCGATCAAGTATCTAAGAGCTGCATGGTCAGAAAAAATAATCACCTTAGATCCTAGTAAATATGATCGAAATTTATCTAAAGCAAACACAATAGCTAAAAGTTCTTTTTCTGTGGTTGTGTAGTTGCTTTGTGCAGCATCTAGGGTCTTTGAGGCGTAACAGATGACATGAGGCTCTTTCGCTATCTTTTGTCCCAATACGGCTCCCACGCTGCGTTCGCTTGCATCGCACATAATTTCAAAGGGATAGTTCCAGTCTGGTGCTTGTACTATAGGGGCGGTTACCAACTTTTGCTTAAGTGTATCAAAAGCCTCCTTGCATTTTGGGTCAAACTCAAATTTTTTGTCTTTCTACAACAGCTCGCACAATAGTTCAGCTATTTTTGAGAAGTTTTTTATAAAACGCCTGTAAAATCCTGCATGGCCAAGAAAAGAACGTATCTCTCTAATGAGAGAGGATATAGCAAAGAATTTATAATGTCAATTTTGGCCTTATCAACCTCAATTCCCTTAGATGAGACTATATGACCTAAAATCAAACATTTATCTACCATAAAATGACACTTTTCATAGTTCAAGACAAGATTAAATTCTATGCACCTGTTCAAAATTATCGTAAGGTTTTCAAGGCATTCAGTAAAACAGTTTCCATACACGGTAAAATCATCCATAAAAACTTCAATAATTTTTTCTACATATTCAGAAAATATACTCATCATGCATTTCTGGAAGGTAGCTGGTGCATTGCAATGTCCAAATGGCATCCTCCTATATTCAAACGTGTCGAACGGGCATGTAAAAGTGGTCTTTTCCTGGTCTTCTGGCGCAACAGGGATCTGGAAGAAACCTGAATATCCATCAAGACAACAAAAGTGAGTTTTACCAGCTAAACGTTTAAGCATTTGATCTATAAAAGGAAGAGGGAAATGATCTTTTCTAGTATAAACATTCAACTTCCTGTAATCGATGCAGACACGCCACCCGTTCTGCATTCGGACAGGTACTAAGTCGCCCTCAGCATTTTTCTTTACTGTCACGCCCGTTTTCTTGGGCACGACTTGTATCGGACTTACCCATCTGCTGTCAGAAATGGGGAAAATGATGTCAGCATCCAGCAACTTAATTATTTCTTTTTTCACCACCTCTATCATATTCGGGTTTAAGCGTCTTTGTGCCTCTCTCCTTGGTTTCGTGTTCTCCTCCAAGTAAATCTTGTGGGTGCATGTCAAAGGGCTTATCCCCTTCAAGTCAGCAATGGTCCAGCCAATCGCCTCCTTATGACTCTTTAGTACCTGAATCAAACTTTCCTCCTCGGGTTTAGAGAGTTTATTTGAAATTATAATGGGTAAGGTATTACCTTTTCCTAAAAATGCATAATTGAGATGTGCGGGAAGCGGTTTCAATTCCAAATCTGGAGCCTGCATAATAGAAGGTAGAAGTTTAGTTTCTGATGGGGACAATAATGTCTTAACAAATTCATAATCATCATATCTATATTCGGATTCGTCTTCATAAGTTGACTCAAAAGCCTCGTCCACTAATGAGTCAATCAGGTCGACGCGGTTTACGCTCAAGATTTCACTTGGATGGCTAATGGCATCATAAACATTGAATTTCACAATCTCCCCATCAAATTCCATCGTAAGAGTGCCGCTTCGGACATTGATCTTGGTGCTAGCAGTACTAAGAAAGGGTCGGCCCAACAGGAGGTCCGAAGATCCAGCAGTGTTGTCCTCCTCCATCTTAATTACGTAGAAATCTGCAGGGAAAATAAGTTCATTAACTTTTACCAAGACGTCCTCGAGGACTCCTTCGGGATGCACAGTAGACCTGTCTGCCAATTGAATAATAACACCTGTCTTTGTCAAAAAACCTGCGTTAAGTGATTCATAAATAGAATAAGGCATTACATTTATGGAGGCCCCTAGATCACAAATAGCCTTCTTAATTTCCAAATGGCCAATTTTGCATGGAATAGGGAACATACCCCTATCTTTGCATTTAACCGGCATTTTCCGCTGTAGAATTACGGAAACATTCTTACCAACACTTACCTTTTCATTACCTGTTAGTTTTCGTTTGTTGGTGCAAAGTTCTTTGAGGAACTTGGCATACCGCGGAATCTGTCTAATGACATCTAACAGTGGTAAGCTGATCTCAACATTCCTGAATGTTTCGAGGATCTCCTTGTCTTCCTTACTTTTTCGACACTGATTTAATCGTCCTGGGAATGGAGGTTGGATTTTCGGCAGTGGGGATTTCGCTCGGATCTGTTCGTCATTTTCTGGAGTTTCCTGGGCGATTTCTTGACCAAGATTCTTGCCAGGAATTGGTTCTAGCACCTTTCCACTTCGCAACGTTACTGCATTTGCATTCTGTCTCGGGTTTGGTTCTGTTTACGACGGCAGCTTCCCTTGAGAACTCAATTTCTCAATTGACGTGGTCAATTCTCTTATAGATGCCTTCGTTTCTTTTTGGAAATTAAGAGTTTGCTGTTGAAAATCAAGAACATTAGCTGCTAATTTATTGACCAAAGTTTCTAGAGAATTACCTGAATCTTGTGGCTGTTGTAGGACCCAATTTTGGTATGGCTGGTTATATCGTGGATTAGCCCCATAACTAAAATTAGGGTGGTCCCTCCATCCTGGGTTGTAGGTATTGGCGTAACGGTCGTATCGTCTTTGTGGTGGCCCAGGAAAATTTCCCACAGCATCTAAATAGGCCATAGAATCGTCATATAGACTAGGGCACGCATCAGTCGTATGTTCAGGTGTAGCACATATTCCACATACTCGGGCTGATTTCGATTTTTCTGTAACAAGGGAATTCACAATATTAGTAAGTCTATCAAGTCTATCTTCAATGGTAAAATTACTTAGCTGGTGAACCCTTCTAGGGGGTTCAGGATTGGCTCGAAATTGCTGGGAATTCACAGCCATTGTGGAGATTAAGTCTCTTGCTTGTTGTGAAGTCATGTTGACTAACGCTCCTCCACTCGCGGCATCTACCATATTCATCTCCATGGGTTTCAAGCCTTCATAAAAAATCTTGGAGCAAAGACTGCCGTTATACCATGTTGTGGGCAACTTGCACACAACTTCTTAAATCGCTCCCAATAGTCGTATAGAGTCTCTGCGTATTTTTGCCTTATGCCCACGATTTCTCTTCTTAACTCAGCCGCTCGTGATGCAGGGAAAAACCTGTTAAGAAATAAATGAGATAAATCAGCCCAAGTTGTAATGGATCCAGGAGGTAAATAAAATAACCATCCCCATTTGAATCTGCTAGGGAAAAAGGGAAAGCGCGCAATTTAATTTGATCCTCAGTTACCCCCTGAGGTTTCATACTCAAACAAACCATATGAAATTCTTTTAAATGCTTGTGGGGGTTTTCATTTTGTAACCCACGAAAAGTTGGTAGTAGCTGAATCAAGCCTGACTTTAATTCAAAATTAGTATCCATGGTAGGATACACGATGCATAGTGGCGGTTGTTCTGCCGGCGCTTCGGCCAGTTGCCGAATTGTCTGAGCCATAGGTTGAGGTGCTAAATTAGGGTTTTCGTCAACCCTAGTGTTCAGCACTTCTTCAGGGGAATCAACTTCTTCTTCTTTACTTTCTCACGTTTGAGTAGGGTTTTCGTTAGCCCTAGACTCTACTTCGTCTTCGATTCTAATTTCTGGCGGTGGATTGCTTTGAGTTCCAACCACTGCTGACTGCTTTTTCTTTAGTTTTGTTTCTTTTCGATTAGCTTTCGCAGTTTTTTCGATTTCTGAGTCGAACGCAAGAGTGCCTGGAGCAGATCTGGTCATAGAAAACAAAGAAAAACAAGATTAGTATGTTGTCGATCCCCGACAACGGCGCCAAAATTTGATGCGTCGTTGAGAGCACCAAAAATATCCTATTCCCTGTAAAATAATGAAAAAGAAATAGTAAAGGGGAAGTAGGGTCGAATCCTCAGGGACCGGATTATACAAATGCTTGTCTCTCGAAATCCTGGGCAGAATCGTGCCCAAGAAAACCTGCGTTCCTAGAAAAAAAATAAAAAAAAAACAGAATTTAAGAATTGATTTTGGAAGCGAAAATAAAATAAAAACAGAATTTAAAGTTTACTGAAATTATGATTACGAAAATAATAAAAATAATAAAGAGAGTTTTAAGAGAAAAGAAATTCTTATGGGAAAGTTCCAGCCTCCGGTTGTCTCATTCCGCCTTGGGCTCAATCATTGGCTTTTGGATTATCCTTCTCGACTCAAGTAAGCCAGTTATAGTGGAAGAGGACGCCTACGACCACCAGCTCCAAAGATTAGACTTACGATTTTTAGGGAACCTGACTCTAGCCAGTAATCTATGCTAGATCAACGCTTCTCAATGGCGAATCCCATGCCATTTTGTCTCTTTGGCTCGCCAACCTCGACGCATGATAAGTTAACGAACCGACTATGCATCCTTCCAAAACATACAAAGCGGCGCGCTTTGCATATGCTGAAAAGCTTACTTCTTAAGGGCCATGGACGGAAGCTTCCGTCAGAGTGTGAGAAACGATGAATACTTGGCGAGAAGGCTAAGTACGGATTCTAGGCCTCAAGAACCCTTTTTGGGGAAATATTGACAACTTTTGGCTAGAAGGATTTTAGTGGCTCATGATAATGGTGAGAAAGTAAATAAAATTATGGAAAAAGAAATTTTATTGAAAGAAAAAAATATGGAAAGAACAAAAGACTTTTGGGGAGAGTGTTTACTGAAAAGATGCCTCAAATAGAGTCACTTCACCCCCTATTTATAGTGCTAGGGAGATAGTCTAATTGAACTTAAATTCTAAAAAGATAAATACATTTAATTAAAGATAAACAAAGATAATTAAAATAAAATCCTAAATTTGAATAATCCTAATAATTATCTTAATATTAATTATCCTAATAGAATAAAATAAAATAGAGTCTTCCAAAATAAAATCTCTTCTATTTGCTTTTAAGTCCTTGTGCCTTCCATGTTCGAACTTTTGGCACCATATTTGTCCCACGTTGCATATTGGCCCATTTAATCTCCAAATTGACGCTTCTTCCCTTTAATTTACTTTTTGCCTCCAATTTAGTCCCTAAAAGATAAAAAGACATAAATAGCTCAAATTAGTAGGCTCAAGCTCAAAATAAACACATGATTAATATATAAAAACACGTCATTTTAGAGTATTATCAAGAACAAAGGAAATCAGACTTGGATTGAGGAAAAATAAAAATAGTCGAATAGCCGATTCGTAACGTCCGTTGATATCCGAGGTAAGTTTTTAAGCAATTAAACATCATTTATCTTGAATATAACTTAGTCTAATATGCTATTTTTGAAATTGTAGACTAGTAAAAGAGCTAGCCGAATGTGTTAAACATAAGAAATATTGATTTTGAGATTAATTCGACTGAGTTATATTATTGAAAAGTTTGTATGATTTATATGAAATATCTGGAGCTTTTGTTATATTAATTGTGTACGAGACAACTTTATGATAGTAATATTCGGGCTTTAAGCCTAGCAAGCTTTATGCTGGTGAAAGTAATCGGGCTGTATGCCTAGCAGGCTTAATACCGATGATTAAAAGTCAGACTTTGAGTCTAGCAAGCCTTGTGCCGGTGAGTGATCCAGGCTTACGCCTAGCAGGTTTTATATCAGTGATTTATCTGCAAGTCAAGGCCTATAAGTTTTCATGTGATGATATATCTAACAATGTATATTCGGCCATATAGGTAAGTTTTCATGTGATGAAGTATTTAACTTTGTATTTTCGACCACATCGGTAAGTATTTATATGATTATATAGTAAATTTTGTATATTTCGTTACATAAGTATGTATATGTGAAATGTTATATTAGGTTATGTATATTCGGCTAATTGAGAGATGTTAGTACTTAAAGTTGAATGTTGTTTAGTGAGTTTGTATACAGGTGTGGATGTTTATTTGATTGTGAAATGATATATGGTTGTGAAAGTTGAATGAAAACTTGTAAAATGTTGATCTTATATGTGTTCGACCAATGTGATGTTTATGTTAAATATGTGTGGTTGCAAATTTATTAAGTTAAGATTAGTTATGATATTGACTTAGCAACTTGTTTTAGTTTTAAAAAAAAATTATGGAGTTGGCTAAATTATTGAATTGATAATTGCTTTCGACTTTTTAAGCTAAGATAGCTTACTCTGTTTGTATTTATATAATTTTTTTTTTATAGATTTTGAGACAAGTTACGAGCTCGGGGATCGTCAGCAAGTCTATCATACTATCAATTGTCCTTGGTATTTTTATTAAGTGAACTTTCGAACCTATGGCATGTATAGGCTAGGTTATGTTTTGGAATATTGTATTTTGGTTTGTGTATAATGAAAGCCATGCGAAAATGGCTTATTTACTATGCTTAAGTTTGATGTTACTTAAAATATAGTTTATGTCTATGTTGATTATTATGCCGAGTACGATGATTGATTTCATGTTTTGTAATCTTGAATGAATGAAATTTAGTATGGATTAGTAATGGTTAAAGAATGTCAACAATCTAGGTGTAAGTTCGAATATGCAAGGATTAAGTGGGTTCGGTTTGCATAGAAATGTATAAGTGAATTATTTTAAGTTAGATTAATGTTGTATAATACGTAAGTTAATACTTTGATTATGTTTATAAAATTTAATTCTACTTGTTATAAAATATAATTGCCGAGTCTATGTTCATTAAATTTGTAATGATATTATGTATTCGGTTGTGTGGGTACTATTAATGTATAATTTAAGTTTGATTTTGAAGTGTATTATTATTTGCATGTTTTGCATAATAATTAAGTTACATTTTATTTATTGTTAAAGTAATGACTATATGAGCCGTGCTATGTATTTGTACAGCATATGTAGAAAGATATGCATGGTATGAATTTGGTTAAATTTTGAGATGAATCGCATATGCAATATGATTAATAATGTATGTTTATTATTTAATTAGCCCTGTGTTTATTACCTATGAATATGTGAATGTTTGGAATTATGTTTTGTTCTATAATGCCTCATGATCCTAGTCCAATGACGGATACGGGTTAGGGGTATTACACTGAACTTTTCCATATGAACTCTTCAAGGACCATTTTAAGCTTAACATGTGCCTAGGAGAACCAGAGTACTTTGTCGATGTCCCAAGATGTAGCATACTTCCTCTTCGTTAATTCAAGCATAGTAAGGCTACCACGTGCCTCACCTTCGGCTGCAATTTGAATTGCCCTTTTTAGGTTTTCAATTCAAAACCCTTTTAGTCTCAAGGCGCCCTTTGTGGGTTTTCACCTTGGCTTCTCTCTTTTTTTTAGGCGCCCTTTGTGGGTTTTCACCTTAGCCTCTCTTTTTAAGCGAAGTACCTCTTGACTGAATCCGAATTTACTAGGTTAGGCAGGCTCTTGCCGTCTATCTTAGTTAATATCAACACTCTTCCAAAAAAAAGCCTTTTTTACCACGTAAGGTCCTTCCCAATTTGGCATTCATTTCCCTCTGAAATCCTTTTGCATAGGGAGGATCTTTTTCAATACCAAGTCCCCCTCATGAAATACCCTAGGGCGAACCTTTTTGTTGTAAGCTCACATCATTTGCTTCTGGTACATTTGACCATGACAGATAGCTTTTAGCCTCTTTTCTTCAATCAAGTTCAGCTGATTATATCGGGATTGGATCCATTCTGCTTCGTCTAGCTTCAACTCTGATAAAACCCGGAGAGAAGGAATTTTGACTTCAATGGGCAAAACTGCCTCCATCCCATAAACCAATGAGTAAGGTGTTGCCCCAGTAGAAGTTCTGACAGATGTTCGATAGGAATAAAGAGCAAATGGTAACTTTTCATGCCAATCCTTGTAGGTCTCAGTCATTTTCCCCACGATTTTCTTGATATTTTTATTAGCTGCCTCAACTGTACCATTCTTTTTTGGGCGATATGGTGACGAGTTATGGTGCTTAATTTTGAACTGACTGCAGACCTCTACTATCACGTTGTTATTCAAATTCAATGCATTGTCAGATATGACCCTTTTTGGCATGCCATATTGACATATGATCTCCTTCTTCAAGAACTTACTGACTGTTGACTTTGTGACATTGGTGTATGAAGCAGCCTCTACCCATTTGGTAAAGTAATCGATGACCACAAAGATGAATCGATGTCCGTTAGAAGCCTTCAGCGAAATCGGCCCAATGACGTCTATGCCCTACATTGAGAAAGGCTATGGTGATGTCATAACATGAAGAGTTGAATGAGGCACATGGATCTTGTCTCCATAAATTTGGCACTTATAGTATTTCTTGGCGTAACTGATGCAATCTCTTACCATCGTGGACCAGTAATACCCGAATCTCATGATTTGCCTGGCCATTATGAACCCATTGGCATACGTCCCACAGACACCTTCATGGACTTTTTCTAGGATTTTTTTAGCTTCAACGGCGTCAACACATCTTAGCAGCACCTGATCCTTCCTCTTCTTATACAGGATCTCCCTGTCTAAAACATATTCACTAGCCAGCCTCCTCAACGTTCTCTTATCATTTTCAGTTGCCTGATCAGGGTATTCACAGTTCTTCACATATCGTAGAATATCATGATACTAAGGATAATCATCTCTCTCCTCTTCTTCGTTGATATTGCAGCAATGAGCTGGAGCCTCACAAATACTCATCTGGATTGACTTTATATCCTCTCGTTTATTTACTCTAATCATAGAAGCTAATGTAGCAAAGGCGTCAACCATCTAGTTTTCATCTCGCGGGAGGTAGCAAAAAGTGATATCATCAAACACCTTAATTAATTCCAGAACTAGCTTTTGATAGTTGACCAACTTTGGGTCTCTCGTTTCCCATTCACCATTGAGCTGATAGATCACCAGTGTAGAATCCCTATACACCTCTAGCACATTGATTTTGCGCTCTATGGCTGCACGAATTCCCATGATACATGCTTCGTATTCTGCCATATTGTTTGTGCAGTCAAAATCTAATTTGCAAGTGAATGGATAATTATCTCTATTTGGGGATATCAAGATTGCCCCAATTCTGTTGCCAACAGCGTTTAATGCTCCGTCAAAGTTCAATTTCCAAGGACAATCCCCTAGAATGCCCTCTTCAGTAGTTGCCACATACATTAGATCTTCGTTAGAGAAATCAAAGTTCAAAGACTCGTAATCTTCTAGAGCTCTACTGGCTAGAAAATCTACTATTGCATTCCCTTTTACAACCTTCTGGTTCACATAAACTATGTCAAATTCGGAAAGCAAAATTTACCATCGGCCCATCCTTCCATTTAAAGCAGTTGACTCCATCATATGCTTTAGAGGGTCCAGTTTCGAAATTGACCAAGTCATATGGTACAACATGTACTGCCTCAATCTCTGAGTTGTCCAAACCAAGATGCAACATAATTTCTCAATTGGCGAGTATCTCATTTCACACTCAGTGAATTTTTTACTGAGGTAATATATCGTCTTTTCTTTCTTTCCTGTCTCATCGTGTTGGCCAAACACACATCTCATTGAATTGTCAAATACTGTCAAATACAGTATCAGTGGCCTACCAGGATTAGGTGGCGTTAGTACTGAGGGATTGGACAAATATTGTTAAACCTTGTCAAAGGTTTTCTGGCACTCAACATCCCACACACCTGGGTTGTGTTTCTTGAGAAGACAAAATATGGGGTCACATTTCTCAGTTAGTTGTTAAATGAACCGGGTGATATAATTTAGTCTTCCTAGGAAACCTCGAACTTCCTTCTGAGTGCGCAGCGAAGGCAATTCTTGTATAGCCTTGACTTTGTCAGGGTCGACCTCAATTCTATTTTCACTGACTACGAAATCGAGCAGCTTTCTTGACCTAGCCCCGAAAGTATATTTTGTCGGATTGAGCTCTAGCTGAAACTTTCTCAACCTCAAGAATAATTTCATCAAAACTTGTACATGCCCCTTTTCTGTTCGGGATTTTACGATCATATCGTCGATGTAAACCTCAATTTACTTGTGCATCATGTCGTGAAACAAGGTTACCATGGCTTTTTGATACGTTGCTCCCGTATTTTTTAACCCGAATAGAATCACTTTATAGCAAAATGTTCCCCACAGGGTTATGAATGTGGTCTTTTCCATGTCTTCAGGATGCATCTTTATCTGATTGTATCCAGAAAAACCATCCATGAAGGAGAATAGTGAGTAACCTGCCGTGTTATCCATTAAAGTGTTAATGTGAGGCAGTGGGAAGTTGTCCTTTAGGCTGGCTTTGTTTAAGTCTCTATAATCTATACATATTCACACTTTTCCATCTTTCTTAGGGATGGGGACAACGTTGGCTATCCATTCTGAGTAATTAACCACTTGTAAGAACCCATCATCAAATTACTTCTTGACCTCTTCCTTTATTTTTATTGCAACATCGTGTCTCATCCTTTGGAGCTTCTGTTGAACTGGCTTGCACTCTTCTTTTATGGGGACGTGATGTATCGCAATACCAGCGCTTAACCCAGGCATGTCTTGATATGACCATGCGAAGATATCTTTAAACTCTTGCAGTAGTTTAATGAGGTCCTGCCTTGTTTCCTCGGTTATGCAAGTTCTAATTTTTACCTCTTTCCCTTCTTCCAAGGTCACATTATTAATTGTCTCTTTATGGGGTAGAATCTGTTTCTCTTCCCGTTCTACCATCCTTAACAAATCTGGAGATAATCCACAATCTTTGTCATCTTCAAAATCCTGAGATCCCTTTAAACACATATCTCGCTCAAAAGGAAATTCTAGGTCCGTAGCAGCGTCGCTCGTGTCATTGATATCCATAGAATGAATCTAAGAGTGGCTTATTTGTATGGCATGATTATGAGTGAAATGAGAGAATAAAAGAATATTTACCCAGAATGAGACACAAAAGTGTATTTTTATTGAAAATAAAGATGTTTGAACATGAGCCTATTTCACAAAAGATTCTTATTGTTTCTAGGTTTAAAACAACAAGTGTGTTTTGAGCATTACTCTGTATTAGCTCTAAAAACTACAGGAATTTCTTCCACAGTCCAATTGTTCAAAACACTTCTAGGTTCATAAGGGCGAATGCCCGATAAGTTTTTTTCCATTACTCCCTCTTCAAATATGGCGTTGATACTCAAATTTTCCATCAGATCTTCAGCCGTTCCTTCTCTTGTCATCTTCGATTCAGAACAGATAATTCCTCCTGACATGAATGTATTGGATATATGAGGAAATGTCATTGATTCCCACTTGACCTCTGCCCCACTCAATCGTGCTCTTCGTCTCTCCTACTTCCTTTCCACCTCCTTTCTCCTTTGCTTTGCGTCTGGCCTATACCCTAAACCAAAGTGATCCTGTTTGTCATTCAAGATTGGCACTTCAACTCGTCTATGGAGATATTTTTCGAATCTCTTTTCAGGAAATGCCCTTTTTCCAACTGTTAATTGCAAGTTCATCCTCGTAGCTTTAGATATTTTTGGCCTTGGGACTTTGCCTCCTTCGATGATGAAAGTTGCATTTACGAATTCTAACGACCGAAAGGAACACTCTATTACCTCACTATCATTTTCTATATACGGCGCATCACTGGTAACGAATGCGATAATGTCCTCCTTAGCATTTATTGTTATCAGCTGGCCCTCTGTCACCAACTTTAGCTTTTGGTGCAATGAAGATGGTACTAACCTCGCCGAGTGAATCCAAGGCCTCCCCAATAAATAATTATAAGAAGGCCTGATGTCTATCACTAGGAAGTTTACCTCGTATGTGTTTGGTCCGATCAGAAGAGATACCTCAATCATTCCCATTACTTTCCTTTCGGTGCCGTCGAATGCCCTCATTATGTTCTGGCATGTTTTCATATGAGAGCTGTCTATAGGTAGCCTATTCAATATGGACAGGGGCAAGACGTTTAGTGTCGATCCATTGTCAATTAGTACCCCCGGTAATGTATACCCTTTACAGCGGGTGGTGATGTGCAGAGCCTTGGTGGATCCCATACCCCCTGGCGGTATTTCATCGTCACTGAAAGAGATGAAGTTGTCAGCACTTATGTTACTGACAAGGCGGTCTAGCTTGTTTACCGAAATGTCATCAGCGACATAGGTTTCGTTCAACATCTTCATCAGCGTGTTACGGTGTACCTCCGAGTTTAAGAGCAAAACCAGTACCGATATGCGTGCCAACTGCTTGTGTAATTGTTCCACAACACTATACTCTCTATGTTTTAGGAAATTCAAAAACTCCTTGGCTTCATTCTCCATTACCGGTTCATTAACCAGTGGTTCTAAGCTTTCTCCCCCTTGTTCGATCATCGAGGATTTCCTTTTTATAGGTTCAGCTTTTGTGTTTGGTGTGATGTCCGGACTTTCCTCTCCTGAGACCGTCACATTGCAGTTATAATTCTAGGGCACCTTTTTGCTATCCTTATAGGGAAAAGTCGGGTTTCTGAATTATAACTCTTAGTTCCATTTTTGCTTCAGCTTCATTGATTCTTGGTCGTGAGATAATCACTACCGGATGATTGACCTCAAAGACCCTCTCAATCCAGCCCCCCTCCGAGGTGCATACATCTTCTCATTCGGTAAGTTCAAAGAACCCCAGCTCTTTGTTGTCCATTAGACCCTGTACTATGGCTCTAAATTCATTGCATCTTTCAATTTCGTGATCTTCCTCATTGTGGAACTCACAATAGTTCCCTACATCCCAGAATTTATTCCCCAAATCCTGCGTGATTAACCCTCTTTCCATCATTTCCTTCCAAACCTCTCTCAACGGGGTTTTCACTTCCGCAACATTCAGCTTGATTGTTTTCCCCGCATTCTCGACTATTGCATTTTCCCTATTATCAATATGATTGGGTAACGGATTTCCTACACCAGGTGCATCATCGAATTTCACAACACCCATTTTGATGAGTCTTTCGACTAACCTATTAAAAGAGGTGCAATTTTCTATCGAGTATTCCGTGATTCCCACAAGGTATTCACATTGAGCACTTGCGTCATACCACTTGGGGTATGGAAGTTACATTGGTTTTAAGTTAAAAGGGGATACAACGTTTGCATCAAATAGACTTTTGTACAGCTCCCGATATGTTATTGGAATGGGAGTAAACTGGGGCTTCTCCGTGTTTTGCTTTGTATTGGGCTCCTATCTTAGTGAAGCTTGTTGGCCCATGGCTACTATTCTTGGTTGGTTTACCATGATTGGTTTTGCATAACCCGTGCTCACATTGCTGACTTCATTTTTTCTTTTCTTCGGGGCCGACCTCTTGGTGCTTTCCCCAACCTCTATCTTTCCACACCTTATTGCATTCTCTATCATTTCACCGGACATCACTATGTCCGCGAAACTCTTAGTTGCACTTCCCAGCATGTGATTAATAAAAAGGTGTTTTTAAGGTATTAATGAAGAGTATGGTTGTTTCTTTTTCGAGCAGTGGCAGTTGGACTTGTGTAGCGACTTCCCTCCACCTTTGAGTGTATTGCCTAAAACTTTCATTCGACTTTTTCTCCATATTCTGTAACGTGATCCTGTCAGGCGTTATGTCCATCACATGGCCGTATTGCTTCATGAATGCCTGTGCTAAGTCTTTCCATGATTTAACTTGGGTACGATTCAGCTGATTGTACCATTTGGACACAGCCCTAGTCAAACTGTCTTGGAAACAGTGAATTAACAACTAGTCGTTGTTGACATATCCTGTCATCCTCTGACAGAACATTGTAATGTGGGCCTCAGGGCAGCTAGTCCCATTATATTTTTCAAACTCCGGTATTTTGAACTTTGGAGTGAGTACCAAATCTGGGACCAAACTCAATTCATTAGCATCCATTCCACAATGATAATCAACACTTTCTAATGCTTTGAATTTCTCCTCCAGCCATTTGTATCGGTCTTCCAGTTGTTTTGGAGGTTTCGCTCTTGCCCTTCCAACTTCTGCTACATCATCGAGGTCAAGGACTACAAGATTTGTCCGATTGTCTTCGGGGTTGAAACTTGAGCCCATTGAGAAATTTATTGGTGCCGAAGTACCAGTCTGACATTGGGGTCTAATATTGATAAACACCCTTTGTTGTGGTGTTTGGGTATTCGTTGGGGTGAAACCTGGAGGGTAAGCAAGGTCCTCGTTATCGTCCCCAGTATTGATTATGGGACTCTTCCCTTTTTTTGGCCCTCCAATCAGTAACTGGGTCAATTGGTTCATCAGATTCTTTTAAGATTCCGGCATCTGATACATCATATCCTGTTGGATTTTGGCCAACTTTTCTTGCATCTGTACCTGCAGTTGGTCCTGCATCTCCTTCTGCATTTGTTCCAAATTTTCCAACCTTTGATCCATAGCCTTGGTTTTTCTCCGTGTGTAGTAGTGATGTTCCAGGGTAACTATAATATGATTTCTAATTAATTAGGATTCTTTTGTGAAATTTAATACACATGATGCGATGTAATACAAATGCATGAGATGAATGCAAAACTAAAAAGACATCAATTCTGATCCAATTCCATTTAGAAAAACTTTATTAGAAAAAAAAATCCTTTACATACAACATATCATATATACGACTTTGCCTTGATGCTCAAAGTTTTAACTCTCTTAAGAAGCCAAGCCAGCTCACAACCCCTGTCTGGCTCTAACTCATATCTCACACTTAGTATGTCAGCCTGAACTGCTAAGGTCTGTAAAAGATTGGCCACCACTCGTCTCTGAGACACAGCTTCACCCATAACGTAATCCCTATCCCTGACCTGGTCTTGCGATCGACGAAGCTGCTCCTTCCACTACTCATTATTCGACTCAAGGAATTCAATTCGAAGTTTATCGTTCTGTAGCACAATCTCGAGTTCTTCTACCTTTCCTTTCAAATCCTCGATCTTGCTCAAGCTGGCCCTTAATTCAATGTCAGAGTTAAGACCACGACGCTGATGTAGTACCTTTTCTAACTTTGTTACCCGAGCTACTAACATCTCTTTCTCATTTTGGCTCTCAACTAAGCTCTTTTTCAAAGCATTTTCTCGTGCTCGAGTATCGTGGAACCTCTTCTCCCAATAATCAGCTCTAGCATTTTCTTCTTGGATTTCTTGTCGCCACTGCTCTGACATCTTTCCCAGTCCGGTAGTTCTCATCGACATACGTAACTTCTTGTAATTAGTCTTCAAACTGTCCAAGTTTTCTTTAGCCACTCTTTTTCCTTTTCTCAACTTCTCAACTTCTAGTTTCTGAACATCAGCCTCTAACTTCAAATGCATCTTTTCTTCGTCCAATTTCTCTATCTTCTTTCTTAACTCTAAATTTCTCTTTTTGAACTTTTTTAATGATTTCTAGCTCGGAGGGGACTATTTGTAGGTATTCTTCCATCGATCGAGTGCCATTTTGTCTTGACCTGGGGATATTATCATTGATTCTCTTATTCCACCACGCATCATATTCGGGGGACGTCATCAGACCTACAACAACTCTTTCCATCCTGTGAGTTTGATTCCAAGCCTTAGACATCCCCTTAATCCTTTTCTTGTATTTATCTCCTCCATACAAAAATTCACATTGAGGTAGCCCATGTGTTGTCAGTATGAACTGTCTTGATCTGTATTGCCTCAACACAAGTAAAGGAGCCAACCCAACGACTCCCTAAATTCCCAGCAGAGGGACCCAGTCAAAACTCTCATATCGGTAAAAAATTTCGTCAGGAACCAACCAAAGAGCTTTCCACTCAACGTCATCTTCCTGGAGATTTTGAAGGTGCGTGATCCAATTTTCTTCTGATATGTCATCTCTCTTGGGTGTGGCCACTATCTCCTTTAACGGGGAGTAATTCTCGGAGAAAACTCTATAAGAAACTTTATCCACCTTCCATAAATGGTTGTAGAACCAAACTAACAACAATTGCGCACACCCTATAAATCTGCCCTCACCAGCTCTCCTGCATGCATTCAAATATCTAAATGTCTCGGCCAAGATCGAAGGAACAGGTGTGACCCCTTTGTCAAGTCGGTCGAAGAGATCCGAGACCGCCTCATCTACATGCCCTAAGGCCATAGGAAAAATCATTAATCCATAAACGCTCAAAGCAAAAAGGTCAACTCTCTTCTTCGTATCAGGATGCACTAGAATCAAATCCCTCAAATTTCTCCATGGGATGTACTTACACTGTAACACCCCAAACTCGGCCCAGACGCTATGGCCAAATCCGACATGTTACATTGAAGTGTTTTAGTGAAAATCGTGTTTTCATTGAAAACCATTTTTAAAATAAAAGAAACCTTAATTAACTTTTAAAAACTCCTTTCAATTACTTGTTTAAAACATATGATTTTATGAAAACATGTTATTTTAAAATTTAGTTGCGGAAACGTAGAAAACATACTATAATTTAGGAAACCCATGTTCAACTTTTCATATTTACAATGAAAATTATAATAATAATTCAAGTAATAATAACATAATGAAACCTTGTTACAATCTGGTCTGAAACATACTTAATAAAATAAAAACTTATATGCTTAAAAAAAAAACCAAGTCCAAATTATCTTGTTAGTTGGCCACCCAGAGTCCCTCCAAACATCGAACCTTCTACTGAGCATCACCTAAAAATAAAAGAAAAGAGGGGTGAGTTTTTGCAACTCAGTGTGTACAACCCTCAACAAAAAAAAAATAAACATTCCAAAAATCATCATACATCAAACATGCAATGCAATCCCATCCAAATTATCCATCTGCTACACACCAACTCCGTCCCCCGTCACAACATGTGGAGATATAAATATCGACCCACCCAACCAACACACCAATGGTAGCCCGGTTGCGGAACTACCTTTATTTACATATTAGGCTTTAAAAGCAGTCGGTGGATCCACGATTGTCAAGCAACCATGCGATCCTCATATACTTCCTCCGTTCCATAATTCCTAACCCATATGCAACCTAAGCAGAATATCATATGTATGCATGTCACATCCATAAAACTTATTTTCAACATCTAAGGGTATTTTGGTCATTTTTGCCCTTAAGGGCACTTTGGTAATTTTTCCTTTATTACGATTTTCACTTACCTTGGCCCGTTAACAAATCCCGTGAGCTAAGATGAACGAATACTATGCACCAGGTAGGATTTCAGAGAAGAGGAGGTGGGTCAATAAGACCGCTTAAGTACCAAGCTCTCCCTAGATCTAATCCTAGACATGCATATACCCGTTGCCACACCTTAACCCTTTGACTTGTCCACGGTTGCAATATATTAGTTTTTATGTAGTTATCATATACTAGGCCCAAAACCCCTTACAAAGCCCAATCAAATTCACATACCTATACCTGGCCCATTAAGCCTAATCATATTCATATGGCCCATTTGGCCCAAATCACCTATATATGGCCCATTAGGCCCAAATCACATTTATATGGCCCATTAGGCCCAGTCACATTCATATTCATGCTCACATACAAATTCCTATCACATAGCATCAATATTCAGTTTTTGCCTATTATGGGCTCAACAGCCCATCGGGCCCATATGGCCAAATCACAACCCAAGTTCACGAAATTGCCTGTGGGCTCCAGAAAATCTATCAGTTTCCTCTCCACGAGTGTTCGCGCTCTCGTAAGACTACCGCAGCCAAACTTTCAGCTTTTCAACATTTCGGCTTTTCGGCTTTTGCCGTTCTACTTGTGTGCAGTGTATGTACACACCTAGTAAGCAAGCGTGCTGCGATTCCTTTAGTCACCAACCTACAAACAAGATCACCTTTCCATTAATCGCATGCTTAATACATATCCTTACTAAAATTGAAACCTCACCTTTCACCTTACCTTAAGCACCAATCCTTAATAGCTTTTCCTTGATCACGTACTCCCTAAATATGCATTAGTCTTACTCATTAAAACTAAATACTAGAGAACTAGCATCGAACACAAGTTCTCTTACCTTAACTATGAACGTTTGGCCACCTTAGCCAATGGGAGAGGAATACTTACCAACACCACAAGCACTTAAAGGCAATTTCGGCAGAGAGCTAAGATCCGAGATCCGATACTAATTCCCTACCACAGTTGATTAGAAAGAGTGAGGGACAATAATCGATACTTTGCAAAGAAAAGCGATTGTAAAACACTTACACTAGATTTGTTCAAAGAGTATTCAGCCCTTGGGAGATTCGGCTTTTCCGGCTTTCAAACTTAGTATGGTGAATAAGGTTTATTTGGCACGGATAAAAGAAGAAGAGTAGTAAAAGAAATCAGAAAAGAAAATTGTATAGAGGAGAATAAAAACCGGCACAAAGAAAAGAAAGAAAAACAAAAGGGTTTTTGGCTTTTTGGATCTTGAAGAGAAGGGTTTCTGGCAACAAGGTGAAAAATAATTTAGGCAGTAGCCTGACAACCTTGTATTCGACCCCTATTTATAGCCCTTATAGCCGAATTTTCCATGCCCAATTCCCAATTTGGCTCCATAACTTCTCTCTTCTCATCTCCTCGTTTTTCTCCTTGATAATCTATTGATCTTTTTCTTAATTTTCTCTTCTGAACACTCCCCTTGGAGTCCATCTTCACGCCACTTCCAACCTTCTAGAAGGCCAAAATTAAACTTCTAAAAACACTAAGCTAGGATTCGAACCTTGGATCTCTTTGCTAGCTACTAACGCCACCTCCCTACACTCTAAGTGGCTTCACTTAACCACTCCTCCACAAGGCTTTTTGATGCCATTTTCCCCCTGTTTTTATTTAAAAGCCCAACTATTTGCCAACAAGGTCCTTTTAATTATTAACACATACTTTTCTTTTCCCCTAAGTTCGAACTTAAACCTTAGCCAAGACCTACTATTACCTACTTAACCGAAAATACCTAGCACATTTTTTTTATCAGAACCATAAAAAAAAAAGAAAATTCAGGATTTTGGGATTTTTGGATTTCGAGATTTTTGGGCCGTTACATACACTCACCTTTTTAGTTGACACTTGATGCAATCCACTGTTCACTCATCCCTATAATATTCATTAATTTCTTCCAAAAGTTCGGGACATAAGCGGCTCTCGAATAAGCCTTATCGACTTGGATCTTCGGACAACAAAGCAAAGATGTATATTCTTCTACAGTGGGCACCAAATCTACCCTCCCAAAGGTAAAACAACTATAAGCAAGATTTCAATACTGAACGAGGGCCCGGAATAAATGCTCGTCTACCTTGATGTCAAGTAGGTAAGGCAAATCCCTATAATTACAATAAAACAATTGCTTAGTCTCTTCATCGCACTCGTCCCATACTCCTTTAATTTCTGAAGACTATTTGTTCGTTTACATAAAACACTTAGGAAATTATTTAATTTGCAACAGAAAATCTTTTCGGAGTTTTATTTTTTAAAACCAAAATTCATTTTTTCAACTTGAGTAATGTCAAAACCATTTTTTATTTGAAAAAGGAGAGTCGACTTAAAAACAAAAATGGAGTCGCTACCGATCTTTTCTGAGGTATGATCGGATCACCTTGAGATTGATCATTTTAATAAAATATTTTAATTTATTAAAACAATGATTTTGGTCTACGAAATTCGAGAAAAAAGAGTTCGAGAGTCGGTTACGCACGAGGAAGGGTTAGCACCCTCGTAACGCCCAAAATTGGTACCTAATTGATTAATTAATATCTTAATGTCAAAAACTTAAAAAGATTTTAGAATACGATCCTTTTATTTAAAAAGAACACTTGGATAAATTTAATTGGATGCTAAGACCCTCTTATTTCGAAGAAATAAAATGTCATACCCAGTGAATTAGGATAAGTCATTTCACATTTTCAAAACTGAGCTTGTCTCTTGATTTTTAAAACTCATGCAGTGAAGTTTAAAAAGGATATTCAATTATTTGGGTCAAATGGAAAATCGAAACCCAGTAAGTTAGGGCACAATTTCTCAAATTTCCAAACATAAAATATTGCCTTTATTTTTTAGAAATTTTTATCTCGAGATACAAAATATCACATCCAGTGAGTTAGGACACAACACCTAGAATTCCCGAGAATAAGCTTTTATTTGAAACCTATGCATTTCGATTGGAAAATGGTACTCTGTTACTCAGATTCAACGAGGAAAGTTGAGACCCAGTAAGTTAGGGCACAATCTTCTCGAAGATGCCAAATACCGAGTATTGCCTTATATTGAAAACTTTTGAATAAAATGATTTTAAAACTTAAACGATATTGAAACACGACTTTTTAGGCGAATAAAATGCGATAGAATAATAATGTACAACGTAAAGTAATAATTCATAAACAAAATGTTATCATAATGAATCACAAATAACAAATAAATACAAAGTAAGAATTACAATACACATAATGACAATAATCACATACATGTTATCCTAATATCCACATTAATACAAAGATGAAATAAGTAGTAAGAAAATCTAGAATAAAATATAAAACAATTTTAAGCAAATAATATATAAAAAGGATTTACAATAGATATTATAAAAGTAATCTAAAGTATATAAAATAATTTTAAAAAAACTAGTATCCATTCAAAATAAAATAATATATATAAGGATGATGATAGTATGTAGGTAATAACAATAAAATAATAGTAATTATAATTGAAATAAATATAAAAGAAAATATATAAGGTGATGAAAATAATACAGAATTAATTACTGATAATAATAGTAATAATAAAATAATGCTAATAATGACAATAATATAAAGAAATAATAATAAGAAAAATGATAACCATAAAAGAAAATATAATTATAGTATAAAAAATAATAGTAAAAATAATAATAGTAGTAGTAATAATGTTAATAAAAAGAATATAAAAGAAAAAATAATGAATGTAATAGTAATATATAATAATTATGAAATAACACTAATAATAAAAATTTAGAAGATGATAATAATAATAATAATAATAATAATAATAATAATAATAATAATAATAATAATAATAATAATAATAAGAAAACAATAATATATGAATAATAATATGCTAATAATAACAATAGTAAAAATAGAAAATAGTAATAATAAAAATAAAAATAATATTAATAATAATACTAATAATGACAATAATAATATTAAAATTAATTAATTTTAAAAAATAAGATAGCAAAAAAATAACGAAAATGGACTAAATTGAACTTAAAACAAAAGTTTTGCGGCTAATTCGCAATAAAAATAAGGCGAAAGGACTGGATTGCAACGCTTGAACGAAATGGGGGGACCGAGAAAGTAAATATCCCCTCCCTCCAAAATGCATCACCTTGCGCGGGGCCAAATTAAAACAGAAGGCAAATTATAGGGCCAAATTAGAAATAAATAGAACCTAATCGCAAAGCTATAAAAAAGTAGAAGGGCTAAATGCGTAATTAGCCCTTCCGATTAAAAACACGCAGATCCTAGGTTGGAGTTGGGTCGAACGGGTCAAGGGCAAAACGACGCCATTTTGGGGTTTGAAGACCCAGGCCAAAACGACGTCGTTTTGACCCTCTATTTAAGCAAAAATTTTACTCTTGCACCTGTTTTAAAAAAAAACTTTAAGAATTCTCTCAACTCTCTCAAGGCCCTCCATGGCCAGACCTCCGATCGGCCACTGTCACATCGGCCGCAGGCTACCGGCGACGGCATCGCCGTCCACGATGGCCGAAAAATCAAAATTTCCCCCTTTTTTTAATTTTGAGTCTCCGAACCCAATGGAAGTCGATATTTATCGGAATCAACCAACCTCGGCCACCTACGGCGGAACGATGGAAGAACGACTGTAAGGTTTCGATTCTCTTCTTTTATGTTTTTGTTTTTTTTCAAAAAAAAAAAACAATTACAAAACAAAATAAAACGAAAATAAAAAAACTCCACCTTCTAAGAATTTTTCTTCTGATTCGATTTTTTTTTTGTATTTCAATCTCTATGTATATGCAAAAAAAAAAAACCGTCCCCTACATTTACAGTTTGGGGCTTTTATAGCCTAAAGAAGAAAACAAAAAAAATAAAAGATACTTGTTCCTATTTTTTCGCTACACTTCTTGTTGCCGTTTTTCGTTTTTTCTGCAGGTACGGAGGCTTGCAGTGAACGTGATGGAGTGGGGCGCGCAGAGGTAACGCGGCGTGGCACGAGCGGCGACTGAAGAGGGGAGCGGCGGCTAGAGCTAGATTTTTCTTTTTTTTTTTTTTTTTTGTTGAAAAACAAGTTTAATTTTAGGCTGTTTGGGCTTTAAGGTTAGGTTTATTTTGGGCCTGTTTGGATTTGGTTGTTTTGGGTTATAAGTTTGGTTATTTGGGTTTAGAAAGTGGATTGGTAATGGGTCTTGGGCCCGAGCAAAATTTGGGTCATACAAGTAATTTTGTAGTTTCATGTTTGGAAATATTAATTATCGACGAATTAATAAAAACCTAAAACGATTTCAAAAGCAGATTACAGACTTTAGACCCAAAAGTTCAAACAAATAATAACGAATATCACCATATTTACATTAAGGGCGAAAACAATTCAAGCTCTCACACACTATCCGGTCCTAAGTTAGAGGATTTCTTGAAAAGTCGTAGACAAAACAAAAGAAGTGAACTATAAAGCTCAGTGTATAACTAAACTCAACTAGAGAGTATACCAAACACAATATACCAATCAGAGTATCGCAAAGAACTTCATCATGATCACATAAACGGAATGGAGAATGGATGGTCAAAGAATTTTATAATAATCACATACATAAAATAGTGAATGCACGACTATGCCAACACATATTTTTTAGAAAATCAGAGTGCAGATATTTTAGATAACATCATACCCAACTCCGCTACATACCAAAATAGAGTTCCCCAAAACTCATCCAACCAAATCACACCAACAGATATTTGTGTATAGTGCCACAAGAATTGCAGTTAAAACTGCCAGATTAGATATATGTGGTCAAGTCACTATGTTGCAAACAAGTTGCCAGACAGAATCGTGGATAAACCACCAAATAATACAAACCATTAAAATGCTAGAAACTTCCTCCTTTCACATCATCCCAAACCCCATGCAATGTGTTATGGCATGCATATACAGAATCAAAATGATAAGCATATAGAACATAACGTCATACAGTAACAGAAACAGAAGGCATGAGAATCCACGCTTTGCAAAACAGATATGTCAAATCTCAATAAATCATATCAGATTTGCTATGAAGTCACATGTATGGTTATAAATCAGAATCAACATCAAACAAACCAACATATCTGGATATTACATGTTCTCATTCAACAAAGTATCACAAAAACACACCATCAAAATTAACAAAACACTGATTCGACCTAAATAAATCACATACCTTAAACATATCCCAAACAACAGCGCATTATACGCTAACATGTCATACTCGCTTAGCTTATATCATATTTGACATATGTACAGATAACAAATCATAACCTAATAGATCATCAGATATCGAGATTTATAGCTTAATCCAGAACATACAAGACCCTACAAAAGGCCTACGTTTGATTCGAACGATGTTTATAGCCCTAGAGAAAAATTATGTTTTTTGGCCCATATGCCTGTGTGGATTCACACGACCTACATGGCTAGCTCGTGTTGCCTACACGGCTGGGACACAAGCCCGTGTCTCTGGCCCATGTGACTCTAATTCAAGAACAGTGAGTTACACAGCTTGGGCATAGGACCGTGTCTCTAGCCCGCGTGACTCAAATTCCAAAATAGTAAGTTGCACGGTTTGCCACATGGCCTGACACACGGCCCACCACATGGTCGTGTAGCATCGACAGCCATGGTTTCTGACTTTCACCGTTCGGAGAATTTTGAATTTTCGTTACACATCTGATACAATTTTGATGTAGAAGCAACAGAGAGGGTTCCGGAACCTAAAAACGACAATCAATCGACTATTCAGACGAAATAATCGAACCAAAAATGCTAATTAACATTCAAACCCAAAACTATGTCGAATCACTTCCATGTAAAACCCTAAATTAAACTATTCACTTACTAGCAAACGAGCAGCGATTAACAATTAAGAGCTTGGAGGAGCGTCAATCGTTGTTAGGTCTTGTCTTAGAATTATATCAACCAATTAAACCAATATTCAAAACAAAATTCAGTCTTTACGATTCAACTCAGTAACCAACCGAAAAAAGATTTCCAAACTAACAATAAGGATAATTATACCCTTACCTGACCAAAATAGAGAACATAAGAAGTCAAGAATTGAAGAATAAACAAGTTTTTGGGGGAAAAAAAAAAAGAACATGGAAATGAGAATTTAATTAACTGATTTAAAATATAACTCACTTATTTCCAAAAAGATGCAAAATATTTCCTTATTGTTTACGCATGTATTCAGACACACGACCAAAAAGTATACAAAAGCTTAACCACTGAACCACTAAACTCATTATTGACAATGGTTAACTGGAGATATTATTTATGCCAGATGGTCAAGGATAAATGTTAAAATGAAATGATAAAAATTCCAAAAGAATTATTCAAACTCGAAACCTCACACACACAAGCATGTCACTTAACCACAAAATCATATCACTCACATTTCTTAACCACTGAACCAGACTAATTCACTTTACAAATTTTTATAGAAATCTTAACTCAAAATCAAGAATAACTTATCTTAGTTTAACTATCTCAATTTTTTCTAACTTAGTTTTTGGACGTTACAATTTTAATTATACCATACTTGTTCTATTTATTATCTTATTTATATATGCAAAAATAAATACATAAAACTTAATTAGTTGAAGAATGAGTTGTTTGGTTTAGTATTTTAGATTTAATTAAAAAAATAATTTTTCAAAATTCAACCTTTTAAATTAGTATAAGAAAATCTTCAATTATTTTTATTTCTATTTTGGATAAATTTAAATTATTACAATGAAAATTAAATTTTTTTATTTCTAATTTATTATTAGAATTATTTTTTTTAATTTTTACAAGTAATATATAATCTATAAATGAGTTAATAAAATAAAAAAAATTATTACTTTTAAAAAAATTAAGTGACGCTATTTATTTAAAGGCTTAATAGTGTAAAAAGCTCTCAAATTTAAAAAAAAAAAATTAAGCCACTGTTTATTTTTTTTGCACTTGTATTTAAACTTTCAAAGTGCATCTAAAAGACCCTTAAACTTAATAAAAAAATAATTAAGCCCCTACCATTTTTTTCACTCAATTGTCAAAATGTATAAAAAAGATCCTCAAACTTTTTCAAAAAAAGCAATTAAGCCCCACTTTTTTTTTTTGCACTCAATTACCAAAATGCATCAAAAAGACCATTTGACCGTTAAAGCTAACCACCCCTAATTTTTTTCCAATTAAAACCACCACATGTCACAACCACGGCATGACATGTGACAAAAAATGATAAAAAAATAAAAATAAATAAATATTATAAAAATTATTAAATTTAAATAAAAAATATTAAAAATTATAAAAATCGTAGAAAAACTATAAAATATATAGAAATATAGAAAAAATTATAAAATTTTATAAAGTTGTAAAAAAATTATAAGAAAGTAAATAAATATGAAATTCATAAAAAAATATTATGAAAATTATCGTACCAAAAGAAGTATTTTATAATTTTTCTATAACTTTTATTAATTTTTAATTTTTAGCATTTTTCGCCACATGTCACGTTGTGTTGCGACATGTGATGGCTTTAACTGAAAAAAAATAAAAATAAAACCTAAGGGTAGTTAACTTTAACAGTTAAAGTTAATGGTTAAAGTGTCTTTTTGATACATTTTATAAATTTTTATGATTTTTATAAAATTTTACAATTTATATTTTTTTTCTAATTTTTAATTTATTTCTTTTATTTATTTCTTAAATTTTAATAAATTTTATAACTTTTATTAATTTTTATTTTCATAATTTTTTACCACATGTCACGTTGTGGTTGTGACATGGGGTGGTTTTGACACAGGGTGGTTTTAACTGAAAAAAATTAGGGGTAGTTAACTTTAACGGTCAACTGTTAAAGTTTATGATTAAAGAACCTTTTTGATGCATTTCGGCAATTAAGTGAAAAAAAAAAAACAAAAACAAAAACAGGAGCTTAATTGCTTTTTTTGAAAAAGTTTGAAGGTCTTTTTTTTTATGCATTTTGACAGTTAAAATACCTAATTGAGTGCAAAAAAATTACTTAATTATTTTTTTTGAAAAAGTTTGAGAGTTTTTTACACCTTTAAACTTTATTTAAAAGGGCATTAAGGGATATTTGTTCATGATAAAAGAAACTTAAAATTTAAAGATCTTCTCAATTTAGCAAGTAAATTTAAAAAGAATTGAAACTCTAAAAATAAGTAAATATTTTCTACTTACTCAAAATTGAAAAAAAAATACTTTATTATACATCAGTGATCACTGACCTAAGTCCTAGATAGGATTAGGGTCACCTATCCATGACCTGGATAGGTCCAACCAGAAGATTGGGTGCGAAGTGAACCATGAGAGAATAGCAAGGCAAGTTCACGGACCCTGCTCGCAGAACGAGCTTGCAGACTCAACTCGCAAGGCAAAACCAAGGACCCAGCTCGCAACGCAAGGCCACAAATCCAACTTGTGAGGACTCAGGGAGCTCGCAGAAAGGGTTGCATACTTCGTAGGCCACCTGGACACGTGTCTAGTAGGTACGGAGCCCGCCCAAAATGTCAGTCCCAAGAATAGAAAGGATTACGTGCTTCGTAGACACATGCCCAGTAAACCTCGAGCTCACAGAGAATGCCAGTACAAAAAGGCAACGGAGTCAAGACAAAATAGTGGAGCCCTATCATGAGCTGTAATAGTACCAATAACAACATATATAAATACCTAAACACTCTTATCAATAAACATACGAGAAAATATTACTCAATAACTTCATTGATTAATTCTAAGTTTTGAAATAAAAAATAAATTAGTTTAAATTCAAAAATAAATCTAATTACCTAAGATAAATAAATAAAAATAAAAATTAGTTTAAATTAAAAAAATCTATTTATTTAAGATAAATTAAAAAAAGAGATAAAACTAGTTTAAAAAAATCTTATTTCTCTAAGACAAATAAGATATAATATTTATTACAAACAACAAAAGATATTTTATCTATGATACGAGTATATAATAATTATTACAAATATAACAAAAGATATTTTATCTATGATACGAGTATATAATAATTATTACAAATATAAAAAAAAAATGTATATAATAGCGGTTGGTTTTCGTTAAATTATTTTATAGTTTTTTTTCACCGAGAAATTATTTTATAAAATCTTTTTTATTATACCATTAATGGTTTTTTTCAATTATCTAATGATATTTTAATAATTTTTTCATACTATTAACACATTTTTTGTAATTTTTTTACCCTAACCCTGAATCTCGAACCTTAAGCCCAAGTTCAAAATTCAAGGTTTAAAATTCGGAGTTCAGGATTGGAGGAAAAAATTAACAAAATTACATATCAATTAAGTGGAAAAAATTACTAAAATATTATTAAATGATTAAAAAATAATTTTATACGACTCCATAAAATAATTTCTGTATTGGAGACCTATAATAATGATGAAAAAAGTGATTTATGGTGTCACATTTTGTGGAGTTGGCTATATCCCATCACTTTTAAGGAAACCAAACATGGCCTTTATCGTTGGCGATTCAGAGGGCTGTTTCCATTCCATACTCCTTTGACAAATGAGGCACTTCATTTAATTTCAATCGTGCAAAATTTTATCATCTCCTTCTCCAGCGTGTTGACGTGGAAAAACAATGAATAAATGCAACCCGAATATGTTTCTCCTGTCCCCACCGTTTACTCTTAAGACAAGACTCACTCTACCATTTTTCTTTTTCTTTATTCTTTCATTTCCATTCTCAATTTTTCTTGGAAATTTCCCACTCCTTGTACGTCTCCCATCTTTCCTTCTTAATTGTTTGAATGAGTAATTAGCTAATTGTTATTCTGGTGGCTAATGGGTTTTAAAGTTTGATTTTTCTTTTCCCTTGTGTTCCTCTGGTTTATGGAATTACAATTGCTGGCTTAGTTTCTTTGGAATTGAGACTTAAAATATAGAAGTCATGGCTGGGATCCTAAGAAAAATTCTCCATGTTGGGCAATCATCCCCTCCCAAAGATGATGATATTAACGTTGAATACTCATTTGCTATTGAGTACAATGGTCCTCCTGTCAGTTTTGATATCCCCCGAGCAGTTCCGGTGGACGTTGACCAACTCCCAACTGCTGCCACTGTTTCTTCTTCCTATGTTTTGAATAACAGCATTTCATTGCCAGTTATCCAACCTGCTGTAAATACTAACAAAATGAAGCAAAATCTAGCCAGACACAAAAAAATTGGTTCTGGTCTGTCCAATGAACCATCAATTCAAGTTGTTAGTTTGGATTCATTAGGTCAGACAATTGATGGCATAGGAAGTTGTGGCATTATGCAAAATTCTCATGTTCATGATAGTTTAGCTGATGATTGCAAGCAAGGTGTAGGGTTGCACAACAAGTACATGGATCCTCCTGATTCTGATACAACAGATTCCGTTTTGAGCTCACCATCAGTTTCACCATCTGGGGTATTTTCTCAAAAAAGGGAGGATATTCACAACAATGAGACTACTACTCGCCAGGTCAAAAGACCATCTGTTGTAACTTTCCGTGACCCTGAATCGTGCGACATGGTCCAGGGAGAGTCCAATTCCAACTATTCCAAGAAGCAAAGCATGCATGCTGCTGAACAATCTATTGAGAGGAACGGGAAAAAAGGGTCATGTTATAGGTGTTTAGAGGGAAACCGGTTTACGGAGAAAGAGATTTGCATTGTTTGCAATGCTAAGTATTGTTGTAAGTGTGTGTTGAGAGCAATGGGGTCGATGCCAGAGGGGAGAAAATGTGTTACTTGCATAGGGAAGAAGATCAACGAGTCGAGGCGAGCAAGTCTTGGAAAATGTTCCAGGCTGCTCAAGCAGTTGCTCAATGAGTTGGAAGTTAAACAGGCAATGAGTTCTGAGAAGACATGCAAGGCAAACCAGCTACCACCTCAGCTGGTTCTTATCAATGGAGAGCCTCTGAATCAATATAGGTTGCATGTTTTGCAGACCTGCCAAAACCCACCAAAGAAACTAAAACCAGGACGCTATTGGTATGATAAAGTATCTGGATTTTGGGGAAAGGTAATGACTAAACTTTCCTCTTTTTTCTTTTTTTTTTTCTTTTCATTCAAGTAAACTAGCTTCCATTATCTTCCACTAAAATTGAATTACTACTGTGTTAAAATAATCAGGAAGGACATGGTCCTTGCCAGATTATTACTGCCCAGCTAAATGTTGGAGGTCGTATCAAGGCTAAGGCTAGCAATGGAAATGCAAAAGTACTCGTAAATGATAGAGAGATTACAAGAAAAGAGCTGTGGATGCTGCAGGTTGTTGTGATGTACATGATTGACTTCTTTTAAGTTATGATATTTTAGACATGTAAGGTCAGTGCCAAACTGTTAAAATGTTTTCAGTTTGCTGGAGTTAATTGTGAAGGAAAACCAAGCTTTTGGCTAAGTGCAGATGGATCTTACCAGGAAGAGGGTCAGAAGAATGAAAAGGGACCTATATGGAAGAAGGTATATTTGCATAGGGATATATAAACTTTCCCCTTATGGCATATACTAGTAATAACATGGGTGTTGTACATGTACCTTATTTTCAGACAAGAATTAAACTTTTCTGCGCTCTCTTGTCTTTGCCGGTTCCTCCTAATGTGGCGAACCCTACTGGGGAAGATGTCAGCCAGAGGACCCTAGAGCAGCAAGTGCTTCTTAAACTTCTTCTAGTTGGCTATCAAAAATCAGGCACAAGTACAATATATAAGCAGGTAAATATATCAATGGAGGCAACTCATTTCAATTAGCCTTTCACCCATTTTTGATGGCTGTAAACAGAATCTGTTACTGATGACTACTATGGTTCTATAACACTAGACATGCAGATAGGATGTCCAAGTGAAACATTAATTTTTGTTACTTACATATTTCAGGCCAAGATTCTGTATAATGTTCCTTTCTCAGAAGATGAACTCCAAAATATCAAATTGAAGGTCCAATGCAATTTGTATGGATACCTTGCTATATTGCTTGAAGGACGAGAACGGTTTGAAGAAGAAGTCTTACTAGAGAATAGAAAATTGCAGCTTGCTGATGGACCTAGTTCTTCGGGTACAACAATAATGATTATTAAGTAGTCATTTTTCTGCAAGTTTTTTTTATAAATTATTTTGTTCTCTGCGAAGCTGGTTACCGATAAAAATAGATGCATTTTCTGGTAAAACTTTTCTATTATCCCCTGCAATACTTGGATCAGTAGTGATAAGCCTCACAGATAGCAATATGATCTGTAAAAGCCTCAAGTATTTGCAATACTTTAGATATATATTCTTAGGATCTGGCATAGAATAATTGACTTTATTATTTAATAGTGTGATCTTCATTGTTGACAGGCGGTGCAAGCCAGATTGATGGTAAAACAAAATATTCCCTTTCCCCAAGACTGAAAGCCTTCTCGGAGTGGCTTGTCCAAGTGATAGTATCTGGTAATTTGGAAGTCATCTTCCCAGCTGCTACTCGTGAATTTGCACCATTTATTCAGGAGCTGTGGAATGATGCAGCCTTTCAGGCCACTTATAACCGGAGGCATGAACTCCAAATGCTGCCCAGGATTGCTACTTATTTCCTAGAACGGGTAAGCCTGCTGCTCTGGGTTTTTATCCTTCCAACTAAGTGAGCAGCTGGAATTGCTTAGCAATTGGAGTGGTTTTTGAAGTTAATCTTTTTCCCAGGCTGTTGAGATCTCAAGGACAGATTACGAGCCATCAGACATGGATATCTTGTATTCTGAGGGAACTCAATCATCCAATGGACTTTCTAGCATGGAATTCTCTTTTCCCACAAGAGAAAGAGAAAGCTTCATTGATGGTTATCAACATGATCCATTAGCAAGGCTAGTTTATATTTGATTCTACACTTTGTTTACTTTTATTTGTCTTCTAATCACTTTGTACTTGCTTAACATGACTGGTTTTGCATCTGCAGGTACCAACTTATTAGACTGCATCCCAGTAGCCTTGGGGCAAGCTGCAAGTGGGTGGGAATGTTTGAAGATGTCAACATGGTCCTATTTTGCGTCTCCTTGACTGACTACGACGAGTTTTGGTTAGACAGTAATGGAGTTCTTATAAACAAAATGGTGGCAAGCAAGCAACTGTTTGAAACTATAGTCAGTCATCCCACCTTGGAGCAAAAGGACTTCCTTCTTATACTCAACAAAGCTGACCTACTCTTAGAAAAGATGGAGGAGGTTCCTCTGACTCGGTGTGAATGGTTCCATGACTTCAATCCAGTTATCAGTCACCATAACAACAATCTTACTGCTTCAGTGGCACAACGTGCCTTCCATTATATTGCTGTGAAGTTCAAGAGGTTATTCGATTCTCTTACACATAGTAAGTTGTATGTTTGTATGGTTACTGGTTTGGAGCCTGATTCTGTTGATGAAGCTTTCAGATACGCCAAAGAAATCCTTAAGTGGGATTACAACGACAATAGCTTCATCAACAACGAGTTCTCCAGTACTACCGATATTGAGGCAAGCACAACTTCATGACCCCCGTTTTGTGTGTGCGTGTGTGCTCTAAATCACAGAACTCAATTCTAAAGCAGGGCAAGCACTTGTTTCTTTTGTATTTACTAGATTTCCAATATGTAAGTACGTATGTAACTCGAAAATCAATTAGAAAACATTCAAGCATTACTGGATATATTTAAAAAGAACAGCTAATCATGTACAGCGCTCAGATACAAAAGAAATTAACACTAAAAGCAGAGCAGGCTGCCATATCCACAATAAAACAACTCTAATTTACACAAAGCATAGAGTTGCTTTTACATATAAGACCCAACAAAGTTAGGACAAGGGAACTTTCTCTAATTTATCATCACCAAGGTACAAACCGGTCCATAAGCAGACAGACAGTAGCTTCAGACATTGTGGTTTCGTTAGTATCATCTTTAGAAGCATCTTTGTCTTCAACATGCCCTTCTTTGGTCGGAAACGGTTGGTCTTTCTTGGCCCTTATTGACAAGAATGGTTTTCTTGCTTCAACTTTCTCTTTAAGCTTTGCTGCTACCTCGCCCATCCATCCACCAACTACTGCAGACATTTTTTCTCACTCTCTTTGGAATTTGTTTATGATATGCTTTTGCTTTTCTGGAAGAAACAGAGAGGGGAACCAAAAGGGTTAATATAGAAGAAAGGAGAGAAAAGCAGGGAGAGTTGTGGTTTTTGCCAAATCAGTTGTAGTTTTCATTGGCGGTGTCAGTATCTGTGGGTTCTGACTCATTGGAAATAAATAACCCATGTGTGGGACGGCCCCTAGATACTGTTCGTTTGGAAGAAAAGGATATTCCCAAATCCTTCCTCAATATCTACTCTCTCTCCTCTACCAAAATTCTGCCATCTGTTTGTTCATACCATCTTCCATTTTCATTTAGAAAGGTTACAATATGCAATAATTTATTTTACCTTGGAATTTAGGTTTTTTTTTTTTCAAATTTCAAATTTTAAGTTTAATTATTAATATTTTTTAATGTATTAATAACATTTTAAAGTTAAAAATACAATTTAGTAGCTATATAACTAAATAATAATTTTAAAATTAATAAAATAATTTTAATAATATCAATAATTGAACCCGATTTTTAAAATTTAGTTTTTAATCAAGATTTTAATACAAACTTAAATTTAATCCAATTTTCCATTATTTGTATATTAATAAAAGTATTTTAAAATATAAAATTTATAGTTCAACTAAAATAAAAAAACAATTTTTTAATTCTGATTTAAATTCAGCCCAAGCCCGGGCTAATTCAGGCCACCCAAGTAGTGTACAGGTGGCATGGTATCTTTTTCTTCTCGTTTGTTATTGTGGGAACCCATTTTTTGTTTTCTCTAGAAGTAGAAGACTGGCAATTTTCACGTGGCCATTACAAATCTATTTCTCAACAATTTTGAAAAGGCAAGGCAATAAAAGATATCTGAAAGGGTTTTTGAGATATTTTAAGATTTCTTTTTCTGGAGGTTGATATTTTGGAAGATGTGAATGGGAAATAATTCACTATTTTACATTTTTTCGTTACTTTTTATAAAATTAATATTTTATTAATTAATCATATTTTATTATAAATTATAGATATTAAGTTTGACTAAATTAAATTTTTTTAACTAGTTTTAAGTGAAAATTTTCAATTATTAAATATATATTAATATAAATAATATTTTATTTGATATGATTAGGATATCAGATTGATTTAAAATTTTACATATATGACTTGTACAAACATCTTAGTAAATTCAACGGTTAAATTAATAAAATAATTTAATAGTATAAAAAGTTACGGAAATGTGCAAAGTTACTTAAATTTTACATGGACACCTGTGCAAGTGAATCCCTCTCCTATATATATAAAATACAACATGAATCATTAAGGACTAATTGCAGCAAAGAACATATATAGTAGATGTAATGAAACCGGTGATCATTTTGAGACCACAATGTATGGCAGCTTTCATCGAAGTTCCCATCTAAATGATGTCCAATGTTGCCATGACGCCATCGGGCCCTGATGCATGGGAGGCAGATGAAGCCAAAATAAACTCCAGCTCAAAACCTCGATGTGGCTATCCCAACTTGATGATAAAGCACCTCCTGTTGAGATGTATTCTGAAACAGGGTTGGAGCATATGCCCTTCATCTCATTTCTCAAGTAGGGGCAATGGGTTCGTTCTGCAAGAGGGGACCAGGCGTCTCTTTCTTCTTTTTTCTTTTCTGTAAGCCAATAGATGCCATCCTAGACGTTGTGTCTAGTCAGCCAACATGACGGGTAATTGAAGTACCTCCAGCAGTTGACACCAACTTGCAAACAAAGACTTCAAATCCATGGCGTCCAACCTTCATACATGCTACAAAGGTTGTCAACACTAGTAGCTTGCTTAAGTAGATAATCCACTTGCTCTGCAATGCTAATTTCCCTGAAAAAGGTTACAAAAGAAACAGCCTGTTTAATACACATTTCACTTTATACCCATTTGCAGTCTCAGAAGGAAGTAGATACCTTCTCTCCGTAATGTCTCGCCCATCTAATTTCATTTCAACGCGTCTTAGGACTGACATTGCATAAGCATTTTTACCTGCAGGCAGAAATAGGTTACACCAATGGAAGTAAAGGAGGGAACCCTAGTTCCTTTTAACAGGTTTCTTGTACTAAAAGCTCACAAAGTATCCTGGAGAAAGAGAAAGGGGAGTGGAGAAGAAATCCATTATAAAACAAGAATATTTCAATAGTTGGTATCTACTAAAAACCAAAAAATCAAAGCTAGTAAAGGAGCATCTAGATAGATTTAACAAAATCCATGGCAAAGCAGTAGTATCTCCTAATCTTAATGAAGAGGGAAAAAATCACATCAAGAAAACTCCAGGTCAGACTTCACATCATGCAATTTATAGGTTCATAATTTTCCCCTAATTAATCCTTATCTTTTGGCCAAAAATGAAAAAATCAATTCTTATCTACTTGTCAAACAAAATAAACATTTCAATATTGAGATCTCAAGTTGGATGAAAAGAAATGCTATAGATAGCAGCAACTGTGGACAAAAGAATAATATGGTTCTAGGTGCATACTAGGGCAATCAGGAGATCCATTTGAGTTTGCGGGAAAATTTTGGGTGATTTATGTAGTGCTCAAAAGATGCTGTGTCCTCTAACAGCTTACATAATGGGTGAAAAACCCAGAGTTGCATTCAGTACACCAGCATGTTTGACTTAAAATAATCAACAGAACTAAAAAGAAGGCAGTTCCTAATCATGGTTCCAAGAACAAATCAACCTCTGTTTCTTGGGGGTCAAAGTATAATCCAAACAATAAATATTAAACAAAAAACAAAAAAAACCAACAGATGGTTCTTTAATTTGGATTTTGCACTTACCCCTTGCTATTCGACTTGCTGTGTCTGTGCTAGGAACAGGAACTTCATGACTCTCATCACCAACCTCAATTTTGCCTAATGTAGATACTTCATCCTTACCCTGAAATTTCACATCCAAGTTCACCTTGTTTGAAGGTTGCGAAGATTCAAGAGGAGCACTCACTGCTTCATCATTCACTGAGGGTACAGTTTTCAGATGTTCATTGGTCTCTTCATTTGCTGATTTCACTTCATTAGTATTTTTTACCTCCATGTTCTCGGACATTCTATGCCCACAATGTGAGATTTCATCATATTCACCTTCAGAAGATGGAACAAAATTTGGATCACCATTATCCTTTTTCTGACTAGAATCAAGTGAAATCTTTTCCATCATCTCTACTACTGGGTCATTGATGCTATCTGAAAGACTAGTACCATTTGAGGTAATACTAGATTCCGTACCGCTAGTGCTAATGCTATCTGGTGGTGATATCCACTCTTTCTCTTGCAAAGAAAGCCCAGTTAGACCAATAAGATCTTTGGGGCTCCCACTGCCTGATGTCGAGATGCTCTCACCCCCTCTTTCATCATATTCAGTGGCATCACTGGCAAGATCTGGCCTTGACAAATTAATGCTCTGTGATTTTACTTCCTGGCTTTCACCCAGTCCTTCAAGAGCCTGGAGAGAAAGTGAGCAAGAATTATTATTACTCTTGTTATCATCAATATGCCATGCTATATAGTTCATATAATCTAAATCATTATTGATAATATTGAAACTGGATTATACCTTATGCAGGTTCCCAGCATGGAGACTGGCAGTTCGCGCAAGTGTGGTCAACAATGAATGTAGTTCCTTCACAGAAAAGGTAAGTGATGGCACCAAAGGTTTGAAGGTCTGGCAAGTCTCCCTAACTCTTAAGCCATAAGACTGGTATATGGCTTGTCCATGTATTGGAGATACTTCCATCTTGGTCTCTCTCTCCCTAGCCATAGCTTCAGTCATAGCAGAGACATCCTTGGATAAAACTGACTCTAGTGGAAGAAGGATTGCATTTGCCTGCTACAACAGCAAAAGGGGTAATATAGTTGTCAAATCACAGAGTCTCTAAGATCAGAAGGACTTTCACAAAGTTATGTAATTTTATGAAAAAGACAAACCGAATCAAGGCAGCTAAACACAAACATTCATTACAAAGAAACTACGCAGTCAAGCAAAACCAAAGAGATGATTCAAAAAAATGGGAACCTTCGAAAGATCTTCCATAAGAGAACGATGTACAGATGCAGCCTCCTTTCCCAGATTGTGGACATCATGCAGATCTTCAGTTATTGCCAAAACCTAAAGAGAAGCTCAATAACATCAGAGAGAGGGGAGCATCAAGGAGAACATAAAAGGAATTCCTTTAGTTAGATTTCATAAAAGAGTGTAACAGCATAAATTGCAAAAAAGACAACAGGAGAAAAACAAAAGATGAATGGGCTCTATAAGAGCATGTCTCGGTGATGCGACTGGCTAAATAACAAAAGACGCTTAACCTTAATCAACACCAGAAATAGCCAAAGTTCCTGCAATAGATAGCATCGTTATTCTTTTCACCTTTATAATTATTTGATTTCTTGAGGCAGTGGGTGCAGAGTTTTTCTCAAGTTACTAACAGAAACCAATCACCTAACAATATATATTTCTACGTTTCTGTCTACCATGCCTTAATCAAAGCCATGATACTCCAATTTGTAGAAAAAGCTATACAACAGCAAGCATGCAAACTGTCGCTGTTTTAGCTTTGAGATTGTTTACCTTGATGTCTTTGTTTAGGATGTTCTAATGGTCTTGGGAGGGAGTTGGATAATTCCTTGGTTGTCTTATATAGTAGGACTTTGTGCACAAGACATGATTGTCAATACGGGCAATAGTAGCATTGCTTTGTAAAGGTGTGGATGCCTGTTCTATTTTAGTACAAGTGGGTTTTTTTTTTTTTTTTTTTGGGGGCAAGAGATATGTTAAGGCATTGCTATAGATTAGGGGTGCAGTTCTCCAAACGTTCTCTGGCATGCTTCTATGGGCTGTTCATCCTTGAAGGAATGTTGTGGGTGAGTCACATTAATAAATTGAACAGAAGTTAAGGAACACAGACACAAACAAAAAGAACAAACTACTCTACAAGTCTTAATATGTGCTACCAACCCATAATGAAACTACAAGAACGCATTAAAAAACAAAGATGTTAAAAATAAAGAAATGAACAAAACCATTAATGTTGGTATTTTTCCTTCAACAGGATGAAAGTTTTAAAACAAAGCCATTAGTAAATTCTGCTGACACTTTATGATCTACTTAGAGAGCATCTTTTGATTGTTATTGACATTAAAGAAAAAGTACAAACAATACCTCTTCCAGCATTGAACCAGATTCAGAAGTTAAAGCAGTATGGCCTCTCGATACGTGAGCAAATGCAGATAAAGCGACACTAGCTTCATATGCACAATCTCTCATTGCAAGTACAGTGCTTTGTAAATCACCTGAAAACAAAAATGCAAATGCAGAAGAAAAACAGATAGACATGCTTGTCTGAGCTCCACATGTGCAAATGCATTAAGATGATTTTAAGTAGTCAAATGAAAGGAAATGTAACCTGAGGCAGATTTTGCTTTAAGAGACGCAATGCATAGTTCATTAGTTGCAGAATACAAGCCACTAGAAGCAACTTCCATGTTGCTTTGAGCAAGCTTCCATTCTTGTTCAATACCTAATACAAGTCGAAAGACTATAGTAACCACCCATTTGATATCATAATTCAATTAAATCATTCAAGCATCCATTAATACAGGACACTTACGTGTAAAAGAATGATAGGTAACCTCCAATTTTGTTAGTGCATTGAAGTAAGCTTGCTGCCACATCCTGCTATCACTGCCAGTGCTCAATGCATACCCCTCTCTAGGGATCTGAAAATTACCATCCCGAGATGCCTCAAACTCTAATATTGACATGCAAATTTTGACAACGCTTGATGCTTTTTCTCTTGCTTCCTGTAGCAGATGCCTGCGTCTCAACAGGTGGTCATGGAATTCAGGGGGAATTCCAGAAGCCTTGGCTGATGAATTTCCCACTACACTGGAATTTGGTCCACCACAAGCCCATCCCATTGCTCTCTCCAGCTGACCTTCTGCTACAATAGAAGTGTGCTCACACGATTTTAGGCCCTCTATTGCACGAGCTAATTTTGATAAGACAGATTGCATAGTTTCCAGCAACTTAGGTCTACTAAAGTTTAGAACAACAGGATACAATTCATCATCATTAGAAAAAAATTTCTGGAACAGAAATCTACTACTATGCGAAGGGGTCAAGCCAACATCATGCATCCATTCCATTTGCACAATCTCTAGTATAGTCTTGCGAAGAGCTTCTTTTAGCTCATTCACCTGCCTTTTCATGACAGAAGCTGCTGATCTTGCTGCTCTAGCAGTTTCATGAGTGTTGCAGTACTCCTCAAGCATAAGCTGGACTTTTTTAACAGCCTCAACATCCTTCCTTACATGATCAGTACTGGGCTCCTTTGCTCCCTCAGTCAGTAGCTTCAAATGTTCATTTTCTTTATCCAACCAAGATACTAAAGCTGGAGCAATTCGTATTTTGAGGTAGCGACCAATATACTCTTGAAGTTGAATTTCAAGCTTTCTCCTAACAACATCAAAAAGCTGTTCAAATCCTAGATTTTGATCCACTGATGAAGCCATATCATGTATGCATGAATCAAGGATAGAATCCAGAACACCTATTTTCCAAATAAAGAAAGAATGGTTGTTTAATAAAGATCCAAAGTTCCAAACACACTCCGATACTGAGTGTCCAGAACTCAAAAATTCCACTAAATTAGGAATTTCATCTGAATGAGAAGCAAAGGAGCTACTCAATGAAGATAATGCTTTATCAACTGATTCTAACTCAGAGAAGGGTTTAACTAAGATGGCCAATAATACTTGGCTTTTTGAATGATGGGACTCTCTAAAGTCATCACCAGTAATTAGAGACTGAAAATGCTGTTCACAAGAAACCAAGGAACTTTTAATCTCAGCTTCTCTTTTTATGAGAGAAGAAGTTCGCATGTCTCTATGATTCCAAGTTTGGTGGAGCTGTTCCAGTTGTGCCCTGCAAGCCTCTTCTTGAGAGGCCAGCTCCTCTGCTTCTTCCCAAGATAGATGATCCCGACCCTTCATAGCAGCTTCCTCAAGAGCCAACTGTTGCTCAGTAATGAGGCCAACCTTAACAAAATAGTTTTGTTCTAGTTCAGCCAAGGATGCCCTCTCTAATTCGACTTCGACTAGCTGTTCCAATGCTGTGTCAATAGATCCCCTTATTTGTGAGATTAATCCAAATGCATCCATAACTTCTGTATTGAATGAAACAGCAGACCTCATTATATCAGGTAAAACGACTTCAGTCATTTCCCCAATCAAACTCTTACAGCAATTTAAAATGGTTTTGAATATTGAAGCCCAGTTTCCTTCAGAATAATACTTTGAATAATATAAATCTCTATCAACACCTGGCATGTCTCCTCCAATTTGCTGCCATAGTTCATTTACAAATCCAGCAACAAGTATGCATTTCTCGACTTGCTCTTCAAACCCAGAGAAGACAGTACCAAGATCAGATTGTGGTCGACTGTTCTCGATTTGAACCCTATTGGCATGACTGTATATTTCAAGTATCCTATGCTTGACATCATCATACAATGAATGCACAGCTACACTAAGAACAGATAAGACTTTGTCTTTCTTCTCTTCCAGATCGTCTCGTATTCTAGAAGCCTTTGTACCATCATATTTTGATTCTCCATATTGCAGAGAAGAATCAGCATCTTCCTTCCTTACAAGACCAGCAGATTGCATGTATTTCATGAAAGCAAACATAAGTCGATCCTTAGCTTTTGATTCAGTCTTCGAGCCAATTGAGTTCACTAGCTCAGCACGCTCTTCCTCAACTTTCTCAATCTCTGCTGCGTATTTCTCTACTTTAAAACAAAGGTCATCATAACTGCTTTTCAAAAACTCAAGGTTATCCCCATGTACTTTTGCAATCAATTCAGCAGCCTGCCTTCTTGCTAGAGAAAGGATGTCAGAAGAAACAGCATTTGCAGATAGCTGCAGTACTTGTGCCCAGCCATGCACTGTGCTGGTTGTGAGGTAATTCAAAGGTAGTACTCTTTGTAAAGCCAATGAATAGGCTTGAAGTGCCATTACTGCAGAAGAGTTCCCATGATCCAACTCAGCTATAAGCTGAGAAACTTCCCTATCTATATCATAGCATTGGGCTTGTGTGGGCTCAGGTACTATAGTCAGCGGAACTCCAGCTTCGGGAACAGCAGACGTAAGGGACAAAGCATCTGCCATACCACTGAGATTCATGCCAGCACTGATTTCAGGAATTAAATTGCCTCGTAAAGCATCAAGTATCCTTCCATGCTGCTCAATCCAAGTTGTAGCTTGTTGAGCTTTCTCGGCTACCACATTCTTTGCTTGTTTGAACTCTCGAGCTTGGATTTCAAATGATGCACAAATTTTCTCTGAATTACAAGTTGCTTCAGCAACAATTGACTTTGCAGATGTCTCGTGTAAAATAAGACTTGAACGCTCCTGGTCAGCTCGATAAAAAAGAGCAGAGACAAGCTCATATTGATTCAGAACATCTCTGAACCTCTGAAACATGAGTTCAACAATAAACATTTCAAGTTCAAAGCAAACAAAATGCTTGTCAGAAAAAGTTGCAGGTGGAAACCATTACCTCAAGAGCAGATTCGACAGCTGGAAATGTAGCCAACAAAAGATCGTGATGTTCCTGTAAAAATTGAGAGATACCAAAAACTGTAAAAACTCCAAATAATTTCCACAATAGAGACAACTAAACAGTTCATGCAATGCAAGTAAACAATAGATTATCAGACTGATTAAAATCCTAACCAAAATCAGGAAATTAGATACTCCATAAAGTCGGTAACTACACAGCCTAAATAATAACCAAGCAAGTTGTGGCCGTGGCCAATAGAGTCAATCATGCTTCCAAGTCTAAAAATTAAAAATCACAAGCACATGTAAATAAGAACCTGCAAGGGAACACGAATTTCTTGCACTCTAGAAGCAAATAAACTCAAGCTAACAGCCAACTCCATGCCCTTTCTTTCTTCACCACCAATGGCAGCATCATCATGAAAATCTCCACGTGTCCACTCTATAAGTGGATCCCATACAAATACTTCCAGTAACATCAATAGTATATCCTTATTCTTCCTTAGAACACTGACAACTGCTTCGCAATTTGCTCTAAATGTACCTTCTATGCCTGTCAACCCTAATGCAGCCTCAATTGTCTGGGTTAGCCGGAATGGAACAATCTCTGGGACTTTTAGTCTTTGCCCTTTATCAAAACAAACATTATAATCAATATGCACCACATCCCCACTACTGAAATCCAAAAGGATGTTATCCAAATGCCTATCACCAAGGCCCAGAATATGACCGACCATACTCATGGCTGCAACACTTCCAGAATACCTACAAGGGGAAAATAAAACATATGTTCAAAAGTTTCACTATTTATTTTAATGTTTAAAAAATTGGACAGAAGCATGCATCACCACCAAAATAAATTATATATAATTTCAAGTCCTATCTTTTCCTAATAATATTAAAAGTTTAAAACCATTTATATGCAGATAAGATACAACTATTCCAACGAGAATGGCACTTGAATCTTATAAAAAAGGATAGAATAATACCAAAATTCAGTTTGCCATCAATAATGATACCATTCACAAGAAGCACATTTTATGAGCACTTCTAATAACTTCTGAACAATTGATTTGACAATAAATAATACCAAATACATTCATTAATGCTTACGCCATATAACATTAAAAGTAGATTTCCTATTCTGTTTGCCTCTAGAATACTGCAAGACATACTACTCAAGCTACCATTGCAAAAACATAGAATTGATGGTGAATGCACATCAATCCTTTTGTGGTTTTACAGCGCTGGGAAGAATATTTAAATTTGGACCAAACATAACTTTCTGGCCAGAAATTAGACACCGATTTATTCAGGGTTCATTAGGCTCAATTTTTTAGTATCTTAGCACTTGTGATTTTTGTTTCCATTTATAATCGAATAGATTTTATGGTTAATGTTCATACAACTATTCATGAAGTTAACTCTGTTCTTATGTAAATGAGGGTATTCAGGTGCTTTCTTAAATGATTTTCTTACAAAGTTTAATAATGGTTGCAATTGAAAAGTTTCTGGGTGTAAAATTTTATGGTTTAAAGGGACAAGGTCCACAATGCAGTTTTAGTTTCTTTTTTCTTTCTGATATAAGTTATGGCTTTTCAAGTGTGGCTAAGTGAAGCTTTCCGAGAGCAAGTCTGTTACTGAAAGAAAATGAAGAATACCTCTTCAGTTTTGAGTTAAAGGCTTTGAACCCTTCACTTGCACACCAAAGCTCTTGATGCAGAAGCTGCTTAGGAACCTCCTTCATAAGATCCAAAAGAACTTTACGCTTGACTTCATGAGGCCAATCCCTTCTGGAAATTACTCTCCTGATGCCTTTCTCCTTGAGTGCAGGAATAATTTTTCCATAGAACATATCACTTGGCCTGGGAACAGGAGGAACAGAACTTTTTGCACTTCCAGCTCCCAAAGCAGAAACTTGTGCAAGCTGGACACGGTTTTGCCAAGACTTAAAGATGCTGTATATGCTTATCACATTATCGACCCATTGGATTAGACCTGCCCGACCACTGATTGGAGTCACAGAATAGTAGCGAATACCAAGCAAATTATGGTTACTAGCAGAAGATGAATGTAGAAAACTATTTATGGCTTGCAACAGCTGCATGATTCTCGCATCAAGACGCAAATCTTCACGTCCTTTCAACAAATAAGTGTATGCTTTACCATCTGAACCCAGAATAACAAGTTTCTTTGGTTTTGTTTTGGTTGATAAGATAGTAAGATGTTCTGAGAAAGAAGCAATTGTGACGATTCCATGTAGAGCTGAAGTGAGAGCTCTGTCAGATTCAAATGGAGTGACTTGCTTTTCAAGACCAGGCATTGGAACATCAGAGGATGATAACATAGCCAGCTGAGGTGCAACTTCCCCTAAAGAAATTGAAGATTTCCTCTGATAAGATGCTAAGGATGCAGCAATATGGTCAAATGGACGCCAAACATCTCCAAGTGCAGCAGCAGATGCTGGAGGAGTCTTAAGGCTTACAATGGCCGATTTTAACTGCTCTTTATATTCACGATGGAACCATAATTCATGAGGTGTCTCAGGCTTCCTAGAAGTTGAAGCCAGACGGCGTTCCAAAGCAACAACAATGGGAGCCATCATAGCTGAGTATTTGGCAGCATTTATCTTGTTCTTCTCACTCTGGCTAAGTGTTGTATTCTCCGCAATCCGTGCAGCTTCCTCTTTCAGAACATTTATACGCCTCATTACATCTGAAAGCAAACTCAGTCAACATGGAGAGGAAATGAACCAGCAAAATCGAAGAAAAAAGAAAAAAGCACAAGAGAAGACCAATAAATATACATGCTAGCAATAACCAATTCGACAATTGCTATGTAGTATAGTTTAAACTGAAGTATCAAATTACCTCTAGTTAGATGCAACTCATATGTCATATACAGTTTCAGGATATGCATGTTATATATCACCATTCATGTTTAATATGAAACATCATAAAATCGAAGGAATGCATATACAAACAAAACAAAGCAGAAGAAACCCTTTTGATGCTAAGCGTACCCATGTGAAGATCTTGAAGTGTGCTCAGCCATAGTTCCTCCCAAAGGACAGTCACATTTCCCAGCTCATTAATCACTAGTTGCACATCCTGAATTAATCTTGGATAGAGCTCTCTCTGTATGCAGCAAATTTATGCCTTAAAATTTGTCTATAAGCAACTCATCATTCAACAAAACAGAACCAAGGTAATAAAGCCCCAAGAGAACCAAAAGTCTACAGGCATATGAGCAAAAAGGAGTAACAAGACAAAGGATTTAATTTTACATCAACACAGATGCATTTGATCAGCACAGAAGCATTCAAACACTCACAAAGAAGTTATCTCGTTCACTTTTGCATTTCTGATTCATTTCCATGCAACTTTCAAAAGCTAATAATCCTATTAAATCACCACATAAAACCTCTGTCAGATGTTATAAAACATTTAGATTGCAGAATTGGCATGGATAGCATGTTTAAGAAAAAGGTATTAATAAACATATAAAGCAATATGTGCTCTAAAAAGGTGCAAACAACTTTATTTAAGAGCTACTTATTCATTTAATCAACGAGACAGTATGCAGAATATCACAGATGACTCTCCAATATTGCAAATAAATAGGCATAAAAGACAGGACAAACAAAAAATTGAAACACTTTAACAACTGGCAAGCAGCAACCAAATGACAGGTAAACAAAACTAGTTATGCATCAGAGATCTTGCATCATAGTATTTAAAATTTTATAATGCACTAAATTTTAAATTACCAAACAGCCAAGAATGTGCTGAAGTTCCTCAGAGGGCTTCTCTTCATAAGCATTTATATCAACCAGCGTTGGGTACACTATAGATGAAGGAGAAAGCTTGGCTAACATCATTAATAAGCTCTCTATCTGCTTCCGGACAACTTCCTCAGGATGCGAACTCAACCTAGCAAACAATTGAGGTGTAACGTCCTACAAAGATAAATGCAATGTTAATAAGTAGTTTTGATGAAAAGAGAAAATGGCATGGAAGAAACTAGAAACAACTGCTTGCCTGCCATGACAACAGAGGAACTGTTGAAAGCGCAGGTTCAAGTGTGTCTTTTAACTCTAACCCATAGTTGAGAAGAATGTGCATGACATATAATGTAGCTCTCAGGGTATAGCTGCCAACTTTTTGTTTCTGGGACTGACAAAAATCACCAGACAACCGACCATCACAAAGCTTGGTAGACGAATATAATAGATATTTTATGAAAGCATGAGCTGCATGCCCAAATAGGGAGACTCTTCTCCTCCTCAACGACCACCAAATATCAATCAACTTATCAATTACACATGTTAAAAGTGTTTCTTCTATTCCAAAATTTGCATGTTGCAAAGAACTCAGCAACTGAGAAGTTAGAGTGGAAGAAAGCCTTTCACCACCAGAGTTTTCTGTACCAGGTGCTCCAGCCGCAGCCTCCATCATATCCACTAGTTGCTGCACCAAAGTCATCGACATATTGTTGGTTCTCAAATTTTCAGCAGAACCAGAACAAAAACCCCATTGCTCTGCTCCATTATCTACATGGTCAGTACTATCCCTCTTCTGAAAAAGCGGCAGTATAACAGATTCCACTCTTTGGATCTCATCCTCGGTCATCTTGAATCTTTTAGGTGTGAGTTCAGAAACCAGAATAGGAGAAAAAGAGCATGACTGAAGATACTTCTCTTGCTGGTTAGCAACAGAGCTCTTGGCCTGATTGAAACACCAAGAAGCATAAGAAATCCAAGACTTGGCCATTTTCGGACAAAGTTGAGTGGATAACTTTGTAGCTGTACCCACTATTTCCTCAACAATAACATCTAAGCTCCATTTAGAGCTTAAGTTTTCATCACTGAAAGAATAACCACCTATGCCACTGGAAGAAACAGTAGCCACATTTAGATCAGATAGCATCCTGAGAACAATATTCCTCAAATTCAAATTGGAATAATTCTGTCTCAACCAATTAGAAAGTTTCAAGCAAGCCTTGGCCTTCATCAAACCATCGTCAACATCATTAACAATAAATGATGAAGAACATAAATAAGGACGAAGGAATGACCAAATATTTGCAAAAGCATCTTCAATCTTGTTCTCAGCGTGCAATAGCAAGATTCCCTCATATTGCAAATTCAAGTTTAGCATATTACGGTATCTCTCATGAGAGCAACTCAACACATGATCTCTCAGATAGTTAATCAAACAGTTTGCCAATGTCAGATTTCCTTGTTTACGAGCCAAACTCATCAGATTCATAGAAAGCTTTAAGGTAACAGGAGAAGTAGGGGAAATGGTTCGATAAACTCGGAGAACTTTCAACCAAGGATTACAATCTTGATGTATTCCTTTAATTAAAGGCTGCAGTGGCAACAAGTATGAACCTAGACCAGACTGATTTAGTTTGGATTTGCCTTGGCTGCCCATGTGCTTCCAGCAGTTCCCTTGGCTTAGGTCATAGCCTTCTCGAACTGCAAAGATACAATGCAACTGTGTGACACATGCAGTAGCCTCAGCTAATCCATCAAGTGGCAGAACAGACAACATTTCCTCCAGCATTGACTTGGCCTTCTGCAATTCATGTGGCACCTTGTCCAGATTTCCCTCAATCTTAAAAAGCAATGCCTGCAAAAGCATCTGCTCACTCCTTTGCAAGGCTAGTTTGGGATCAAGTGTGAGTTCACTGCTAGATTTTGGTGTCAAATCCAGGTATGCCCATGCAGCCTGAAGATCACCCTCATCGAACTGTGCCAATGCATGAATTGCATTCATCTCATTGCCAGCCGTAGTTAAAGCACCAGAATAACTCTTTCCAGCATATTTAGCCCGAAGTGTTTGCAACTCTAAAAGCCAGGATTCCAGAGATTTCCAGTCAGATACAGCCGTATAACTCTCTATAATACGTGCAATGCAAAACTGTGCACCATCAGAACCCATAGTACTGAGTGACTCCTCAGTCTGTAACAAGTGAGCAAAATGTGAAACAGCCTTTTCATATTGACCTTCTGCCTGATATACAAGCCCAGTTATCCACTGGAAAGGTTCAACTATGCCACTGTGATTCACTGACTGGTCTTCATCCAAAAGTAGAGGAGAAAAGGTAAGTGAAACCCATTTTTGCAGACCAATTAGAGCCTCTGATTCATGATTCCTGCATAGAGCCAATGACATATGCCGTACAATCCTTGAGATATCTCCAATATATTTCTCCCTCATGTTATGGAGGTATTCAGTTACCTGAGCCTGAGAGTTCTCTTTAAAAGCTGACACGACCAGATTTTTAAGCTCTTGCAGCCGCAGAGTGCAATACTGTATGGTAGCATCATGGCATTGTAACGCCAAACCAGCATTCATCATTGGCTCACAAATACGAGAAAACCACTCTTCACATACTTTCTTGTTTGCCCGGAAAAACAATGAACTCTGTCGGCCAGCAGATGGTAAAACAGCAGATCCCTCATATGCATTATATACATTTTTCTTAAGAGCCTCAACAAAATCCAACAATAACCTCATGGGCAACAAGTGTGCGCCAGAAGAACCTATTATACTTAAGCTTCCATCATTCTGTTCACCGTCAAGCTGTAGCACATGTGAAACATCCAAAAGCATCCGTTCCAAAGCTGCAAAAGTTTGAGTGGGCCCACCAAGGTTAGTTCGTAGGCGAGTAGAAATACAATATCTAGCTGCCTCATGTATGGCCCACCAAGCACCAGCGAGGTTATTAACAGAGCAAAATTTTTCAAGAATATTTTCCATTTTTATATCCAACCATAGATCATTTGCACCTACAATCCCAGTCTCCTCAAGTTGTCCCAAACTGCTGTCCTTAGAGCTCCTACATGTATGAATAAGCCGTTGGATCCAAGAAGAAAGAGGCACTTTCCATCGTTGTGAAATGTAACTCAAAATGGAAACAAGTTGCTGAGAGTGAAGCTGCTGAGGCAGCTGCTTTAAGGCAAATACTTGCTTCCAGTACAAGTTTGAACTATTGCCTAACATAAGAGCTCGGGGCCTGGAATTGCTAAAGGCTCCAATATCATGTATACCATATACATACATTGTAGTCAACAAGACATGAGACAGAAGGCTAACATAGGCATTTCTAATGTCAGCATCTGGATCACCAAGCTTTTCCAGGACCACATCACTAACAGAATTAAAGTACAAGGGATGCATCAACCTAGCTTGCAAAAGCAGCTCCAAAGATAATGTGACATGTAACCTGACCTTTGGTTCCCTGTCAAATGCAGCCTCCAAAATAGAGAAAATCAAATCTCCAAAAAGAGAGACATATCCAAATTCTTCATAAAAATCATATCTCATATTTGCACTCTCACATATGGAAATGAGATTTTCACAGAATCTTTGTACCCATTCCAAAGCAACTATTTTAACTGTGACAGGAGAAGAAACATGGAGAGCTCTAACAAGAAGTGTGCCAAACTCCCTTAGATACTCAATAATCACAGCTGGATGGACATCTCTAAGACTATTACCATCAAGTACTTTTTCAGTAGCAGCATCCCCAACAGGTATGTTGCCATTTTGACTTCTAATGGAACACTTGCTAAAGAATTTAACCATACTTAACCTATCCAGTGTCTTGATAACATGGACTTGCAATTCCACACAAAACTGAATAGGTGACTCAAAAGGACTCAGCTTCTCAATGATAAAAGAAATCAAACTTTCTGACCTCTGAAGATACAAGGCAGCGATCTTTGGTTGGACAATCAAACTGTTACATCCACACAAGGAAACTGAGGTTAACAAAACTTTCAAATCAAACTTAATCAATGCAAACAACTCAAGTTTAGAGTAACATCTCAAATCCCCCGCACTATTAACCTCCTCTCCATGAACTAATTTTTTTTTAAGCATACCCTTCAACAGCTCCAGTTCTTCAGTTAACAAGGTCATTGCCTGTTGAACTATTTCATCATTCCCCTGTTGAAGCAAGAAAACATAAGTAGCTGCAGAACTTCCAGTGACTAAATAATTTGGATGCAAGCGCAGCTGAGATATTGCTTTGTCAAAATGAAGAATTTTCTTCACAGATGAGGGAAGGAGGCCAAGCTTTTGCAAAGATAATAATTGAAGATTAGTTTTTAACACTCCATGAACTTGAAAGGAGGTTATCTTCCCAGCTCCAACAGGCCGACTAGTATTTCCCAATTCCAAGCTCTGAAATAATATGTCAATAGCAAGTGGGTAAAACGTGGAAAACCTTTCTTGTAATATTTCTGCCAATAGAGTCAAGCACTTCCAAGAATCCTCAATCCATCTTGACCATCCAAACTTCTTTCCAACAACAGATAAACATCCCAATAACCGGGGAAGCATTTTGCTTAGAGGTTCACTTATTTGTTCGAGTAGATTCATTTCCAGCAATCCAGATGCAGTCGATTGCAAAACTGTAGAAAAACAAGAAAGCAATGCAAGCAACCTACGAAACTGTTGTGGGGTTCCATGGGTCCCATCCTGAAGCAATACATCCATGTCTCCCAGGAACTTAGACAACAATCCCAGAGAAAACTGCAAATTACCCACCCAATGCTTCTGAAATTGCAAGAAACTATCCATAATGACCCTCCTGTCGGATTCTGCAAGGTCAGGCACCAATGCCCACCCAAGAAGAAGATCAATAATGTCAAGAAAATGCGGTTGGAAAGACAGCGAAAACTTCAATGATATCAAAGTCAAAACACTTAGAAGCCGATGTAATAAACTCAAGGAAGTTCTCTCATCCTCCAGAAGTTCTTGGCATCCTTTGAGGATTGGTAAAGCATATCTTTCAATCGCACCCACATCACCAACACTAAGAAACTCACGTAGACCTTCCAAGGCCAGTTCCGTGGTCCCGTCCCCAGCACTAATATTACTAAGCAGTGGTAAAGCCCATCCAATGAACCGGTCCACCAAACTACTGAGCAAAACATGGTTTTGCCTCCCACTTGATCCTATTGGGACCGAACACACAACTGAACAAAGAGCAGCATATGCAATAGCAGCAGACTGCCTCACTGCGTATGACCTGATCACATTTTTGCCAGAAATTTCAACAAGCTATACATATTCTAAGAATCAGATTTTTTTTTTTAAAATTAGGAAGCATGATCTCAAAGTTCACAGAACTCATAATTTATAGTCTATAAGCATCCTTTTTAAATTGTAATTTAACAATTTAATGGTCAAGCATACTTAAGAACAATCTTCTTTTCTTTGAGATAAAAAATTGTTACCACGTAATAAGAAAACAAAGAAAGTAAAAAAAAAAGAAACAAGCATAAATAATGTTGAAATTCAAATAAATTTAAATGCGAGCGAGAGGGAGAGAGTTATACTTGTCAGAAAGAAGTTGAGAGAAGCCTTGGGCGAGGAAAGAAGCGGAGTGGGCGACGAGGATGGAGTTAGGAGGGTAAATGATGGCGCGGTGGAGAGAATTAATAGCTGCAAGACGAGCTGAGTCGTTTTCGTCGGATTTGGTTGAAACAGTGGGAGTTGATGTAGTTGTGGGAAGCGTAGTTGAGGCAGTGGTGGAGGAAGAAGAAGTGACGGAAGCGGTGGCCGCGGCGGTGGTGTCTTTGGGGAGGGCAGCGGAAAGGAGAGCAGCCAGTTGCTGTTGTTGGTGGTGGAGTCCTTGCATCATTGTTGAAAAGATATCTATGGCTTCGCATTTCTTGATCGTTTCCCTTTTGCGCTTGCTTGCCCCAGCGGATGCGTTTCAAAGCGTTCCGCTGTGGCGTTTTCCCTTTCTTTCTTATATTTTCTCTTTCTTTTGTAATACCGAATTATAGCTGTAGTTTTTTTTTTTTAAACTGCATCAAAAGTCACTCAACTATTATTAAATTTATACTTTGATCATTAAATTTTAAAATTTTAAAATATCACCGAAAATTATTAAATTTACACTTTTTTTTATAGGTCCTTTAAAATTGTAAATATAACAATCATTTACCACTTGATTTTCAATCATTGTACTTAAAAGCCCTCCGTCTCGAGTAAGTTCCATTGATTTATAAAGATTCTTTGGCATAATAATAATTTAATTCTTAATATTTACATTTTTATCAATTTGATCCTTATTCTTTTTTTTAGCTAAATTTTACATCAATCTTATAAAGATAATCGAATTTGACCATTAACCTTCAAAAAAGAGTCGAATAGTTGTTTTTAAAGGAAATACGGACTAAAACATTCAATTTTTAAACATAACAGCTCATATGACAATACATGTATACTTCATACTAATTTTTAAGAATTTTATACTTTTTTTTTGTTTTTTTAAATATTTTTATAATTTTTAAATTCTTTATTAAGTGGCATATAAAATAAATAGTGTCATGTCAACATGAAATACATGTGGACTATTATCAGGTTGTCACACCAACATCGTTAAAAAATTAATGTTTTAATTAGCATTTATGTTAAAAAATGATTTCACTCCTTTTAAAAGATTAATAATCAATTTAACTAAAAAAGAGTCAAATTGACAAAAGATGTAAGCATTGAAGACTAAATCTGTCATTATACTATTTTTATGAAATATACTTTATTCCTCAACGAAAAGGATTTATCCAATACAAAAAAAAAATTCATATCCTCTAAGAAAAACATAATTAAGTCCTCAGAAGTTAAAAATTCAACTATTAATCCTTTTCGCTAATGATTTCCATTGTTATTTGATACTATACTGACGTGGTCATTAATGTTTAATGAAATCAATCATTGGAATGCTGACATAACTATTCATAACAATCACTGTTGACATAAACTACCATGTCATCAAAAATAAAAGAAATTTTTTTTTAAATACAAATCCAAAATGAATTTAACTAATTTGATGTTTAGGTGCATTTCAATATAAACATTCATTTGCTTATATTTATTCGGAATATAATTTTTTAAATTAAAAAAATTATTAAAAGTTTGTAACACATTAAAAACTTATAAAATATTAAAAAATATTTTGAAATTAAAATTCAAAATAAACCTAAACAAATGAGTGTGATAGTTTATTCAAATCTAGAAGCTTTAGTTATTTGTGATCAAATTTTTATTATTTTGCTTGAGGAGAAAAGATTATATGAAATAGAAATATATTCACTTTCTAATAATTTTATGTCATATCAGCAATATTATTCTGAATTTCAGAATTTTAATTTAAATTTAATCTTGTTTAGGATTAAAATGTTTAAATTTAGTATAAAACTACTGATATGGTATAAAACTATTAAAAAATGAATGCAAATAACATGCCGTTACTATCTTATACAATACTTTTCCCTTGCTTGAAATAGAGAGAATGTTGATTTTTATGGCTTTTGTTATGCTAGTTGTCCAATTTCTCAACTATTATTTGTTTTTACTTGTTTCTTTGATTGTTCCCATAAAAAAAAAGTATCTATTGACCACATAGAACAACTTTTTCCATTTCCCTTCTTGTTCAATTGGTCAAAAATTGTGAACTTATTTTGTGAAGATTTTAGTTTTACACATTCATCTATTTGTTTTCTTTTTAAAGATTATTTTATATATTAATATATTTTTATTGTTTATTCATAATTGTTAAAGATTTTGTTCAAGTACATGATGCATAAATACCATGAAGTTCAAAACAATATTGTACAGCAAGTTTATGGCCTCATACATAGATTGGTGAAGTTAAAATAATACTGTGTTCAAGTATATGCAGGTGTCAAGGCATCATTACCATAAATGTTGAAGATTGGTGTTTATATGTATATGTTATGCATAGACTGTAACGCCTAATATCTGATTCAATCGTCAAATTCGAACTATATGGTGCTACATTTAATAACCAAAAATAAATTAACACATTCTTTAATGTGCATTCCATCATTCTAACTTGATTCAATTATTGTTGGAGATCGACCTGATTAAGAAACGAGTAAGTAAAAATAATGGAAAAAAATTAATAAATTAAACACACAAATTTAACGTGGAAAAACCCTCCAAAGAGGATAAAAAACCATGGACAAAGATAATTTTACTGTAATGGTAAAAGAACGAAGAATACAAAAGATGAAAATAAAAATTAAACCCTGAAACCCGAAAAACAACAAACCCTTAAACACAAAATTCTCCAAAAGTGTTATGAGTTCTAATCTTTTAAGGTTGTAAAAGAACCTATTTATAGACTAAATTGGTAAGTTAAATAAATTATGTTCATAAATGCTAAAAATATTATACTAATAAATATTAAATATTCTAGAAAGAAAATATATTTTTGTTTAACCTGACTTGTAAGTAATCTCTTATTTTATTTAACAAGAATTTGGGTCACACAACTCTAACAATCTCCATCTTGACACAAATTCTCATAACGTCATATTTGCCAAAGCCTGCCACGGGCCTATCTTGAACTATGCAGGGAATTAACTGAGTCGAATCTATACTTAGAAATTGGAAGACTTCTAGCCCTTGACTTGTGCACTATCAAATCAAAACTAACACGGGTTTGATTTTCACGAACACAGTGCCCTAACTTTTCAAAACCTGCATCCAAAAGAGAACCTCTCTTTAACACAACGGTCATACATTTTTCCCTTCTATGACCAAGTTGTCTTCACTCCAAACGAGTTGACTTCGACTCCATAATGTACGAGGGACATCCGATTTCACCAGTCACTATAGAACCTTCCAGAATATAAAGGCTATCGGTCATTTTACTTTTTAATAAAACGAGAACCCCACGAGACATCTTAATGTTGCTCGACTCAATGTTGATTTTGCAACCTTTCGAGTCTAAAATACTCAAGGAGAAGAGATTCTTTCCTAAATCAGGTAAATATCTTACACCTAAGAGTGTCCTAATCGTCCCGTTATGCATCTTAATTTTAACAGTACTAATACCGATTATCTTACTGGATGAATCGTTTCTTAAGTGTACAACTCCACATCCAATCGAACTGTTTATGGAGAACCATTCTCTGTTAAGACATACGTGGAAAGAACATCCTGAATCTAGGATTAACTCAGATATAAGCTCGGAGCTATCACTCATTTACACTAACAAGAAATCATCACCACTTTCGTTGGCCATATTAGCACCAACTACATCTTCCTTGTTACTCTCAGCAGCCTTTTTATTTTGCAATTTCTAACAATCTACTTTGACATGACCTAACTTCTTACAGTAGCGACACCTTTTGTCTCGCTTCTTTGATGCTACCAAAACGAAAGCTTACCTATCTACCTTACTATCTGAACCAAACTCATTGTCGAGTTTGTCTTTACTCAACAAATAACTCTTTACATCCTTGAACGAGAGTTTGTCCCTGCCATAAATCAGGGTCTTCTTGAAAAACTTGTATGAAGAGGGTAAAGAGCACAATAATATCATAGCCTAATCTTCATCGTCAATCTTAACCTCAACATTCTTTAAATCATTCAAAAGAGTAATAAATTGACTAATATGATCTCTAAAAAGCTTACCTTCGTTCATGCGAAATGTAAATAGATGTTGTTTTAACACTAAACAGCTAGCCAGAGACTTAGTCGCATAAAGAGTTTCTAACCTTTTCCACAAGACGGATGAGGTTTTCTCCATCAATACCTTCTATAATACCCTATTCGCGAGGCACAATTGAATTGCAAACAGAGCTTTTTCATCAAACTCTTCTCATTTTGTCTGATCTAGATTCTCAGGCTTTTTCTTAGTAGCAACCTTTTTCAGGTCGGTTTGAACTAGAATTGCCATCATCTGAACTTGCCACAGATTGATATTTGTGACACCATCGAACTTCTCAATGTCAAACATTGTTGCTGCCATCTCTGAACGAGCTGATTTACAAAAAAATTAAACTAGCTCTAATACCACTTATTAGGTATCGACCTAATTAAGCAAGGAACAAGTAAAAATAGCGGAAGAAATTGAGAAATTGAACACACAAATTCAGCGTGGAAAAATCCCTCCAAAGGGGATAAAAACCACGGGTAAAGATAATTTTACTATAATGACAAAATAATGAAGAGTACAAAAGATGGAGATAAAAATTAAATCCCGAAACCCGAAAAACAAAGAACCCTCAAAATGTAAACACAAAATTCTCCAAAAGTGTTATGAGTTCTAATCTTTAATGAGTGTATTTTCTAAAGTCATAAAATAGCCTATTTATAGACTAAATTCGTAGGTCAAATAAATCATGCTAATAAATGCTAAATATATTATACTAATAAATACTAAATCTTCTTGAAAGAAAATATATTTTTGTTTAACTTGACTTGTAAGCAATCTCTTATTTTATTTAATAGGAATTTGGGTCATACAACTCTAATAGTTATCTAATTGACTACGTCACAGGAATTTATTTTAATTTGTAACCTTAATCTGGGATACAAAATATTTTTCAAAGTAGTTTAAACATATCAAATATTTACTTAGCTTGGAAATAATATTCTTATCAAAACTAATTACAAATAAGACTCTGACCCTGAGACTCCACCTTTGGGTTACCCCTTTGTATGCATATTACGACTAGGAAGCACAACTGCCTGATTACGAAGGATTTTGATCTGGTCCTTCCACGAGCGGTCGAATTCCCTTATACTAGGAAGGTTTGCCAATCTCATTGGCGTAGTATTTACATCGCACGTACTAACTTGCTCGTACTTGGCACATTATCTTTAGTGATACCTTCGCCTACTTACCCGCATATCTTGGAGAACAAATCATCTTACTTGATTGTAGATAATCTACTTTCAATAATTTGAAAACAAAAGATTTCACATTCGACTATAACAATCCTTGCACACATAAAGCCTCCACTGGTGAGATTTCATAGATGAAATATCATAATATAGATTTAATAGCAATTGACCTTTTTGGTGTATTATCCCTATGAATTCTGTCTTCACTAATTGCCTTCGTAAACTCTTATGCACCTATTTCCTTAAGAGGAAACTCTTGCAGATTCTTACTTGAGAACTTGTGTAAAAAAACCTATGGATAATTCCTATAGCGCTTTGCACCAATAATTACATTAACAAATAAGATTTATTTCAGTAAATAGTACTTGTTACGGACTGCTATTGGCTAGTAGTCCTAACGAACTCAGATTCGTATTACAATCCTCATAAGTTAATGTTTCAAACCCAAGAATGCAGATTTCTGCTTTTCGAAACATATCGATGGATTCATAAGGAAAACCCCATTGCGGATTAATAAGAGATCAACTCATCTCAATTAAAAAAATTTGGATCGTCCAATCCTTCCACATTCTCGTAATAACGGATAACCCATTATTCACGGTCTACTTCTAGAAATAGATAACATGTAAGTGGATTCCTAAGAGCAAATCCTTTTTTACGAAATCATATACGTAAGATAGTCCTGATAGACTTCCACATTTTTCATAACTTCTATATGCTATAGCCATGAACTTGTTTACACAAATGAGGCTTAAAGCTTTAGACTCTACAAAGCCTCATACATACATAAAACCCACATTAGGTTATCATATTCATTTGCGCATATATCTTAATGCAATCCAATCGAACTTTCGCAAAGCGAGATAACACATAGCACAAAGCTCACAACATAACATGTCTTTATCTTTCATCCGCCAAAATAACCCTCCATACTTTGCTTATCAAACACATGCATTTCATACACGTGTATTCTATCAACACTATTATTCAAGCACAATACACATCATGCCAACATTTCATGCATTTCCATATCAACACAACAGACCTCATGACACATCAATATTCAGTTATGAAGTAATTCATCAATTACACATTATTCAGTCATAGGACGATGCATCATTTGCTCAACACTCAACTAACAAAACCAACAAACATCACACCAAAATTTCATTTATACCCCATAGATAGACTTACAACCAGCCATAAGCTTTCATATCTACACACAACATGTATCTCAATATATCATCATTCAGCCATAGAATTATTCATCTCAGAGTAGAAGTTACAAACTCAGTAAATGCTACCAAAATGTAAACAACCATTTAAGGCTTAAGTTTTGGGACTCCCTTGGGAGTTGACGTCAAAGCCTTCTACATAGCTTCTTCTTTTGCTACCTGAGCCTCCAACTTACAAAACATAACAACTATTTCAGAATCTCCAACAAAGATATTTTATCATCATAAAAACCATAATTTGTTTCCATGTAGAGGCCATTAAAATGATTGTCCACAACTTAATCCCATACAAAGCAGAATCGATGGACAACTAAAATCCTTAACTTTCTTTCCTTTACTTAAATCTGTAACACAAAAAGGTTAATAAGCTTACTAGCTTGATAAATTATCTATTACTTATGCACAAACTTCACATTTTATCCTCTATGCAGACTACTCTTAATCTTCCTTTGCTTTAACTAGACCAATAAAGAAGATGAAGAAAGAAAAGAAAAATGAAGGAACCCTACCAAAGAATAACATCTCCCCTTAATATACTACTCACTCATTTCCTTCCTCAATCCCAAACTCAATAGCCAAGTGTGCACATCAATAATCATTATCTCTCCAACTAAAATTTCCTAGATTAAACTCAATGGAACCAAGGTTGAAATCTAACCTTTTCACAACCAATCTTCCAATTTCTCTTATTTCCATTAGAGCTCAATTTGTAAGTTTTTCAAATTATCCCCCAAATTCACCTTTCCAACTTAATTTCGACATATCAGGGTGTGACATAGACCTAGATATAACTCCAAATATAGTTTATTTTCATAGATAATATTGTTATAGATTTTTGAGTAGATATAATGTATATCTCAACTTTTATCATTAGTTCCATTATATATCCAATTAGTTTAATATACATCAACTTTCTCTAGTAGATTTTTTTATAATGTCCTTTTTGTTGGAAATATGATATATTTTAAAAGAAATATCACTTTTTCCTACATCATTAAGGAAGCAATGAGTAAGGGGTTCTTCAAACTTATATAAGGAACTCAATTCATTGGTTTCAAACATATATCTTAAAGGATAATGTCTAATACGCATCAAGCTTAGCTTTTTAATTTTCCATTTTTCCTTAAAATCTCCCGAAATTTCTTAAGAATGGGTGCATGTTTAGAAAAGACTTGATACTTAAAGAGTGCTTATTATGACCCACCTCTCTTTCCTAAGAATCTATATGATGACCAAATTCTCCAACAATCTAAAGGATATTTGGGAATTGTTTCTATTGCTGATGTTGTCAATGATAAAAATGGATTATATAATTCGTAGTGAATTTAGACAATTCTCTAACTAAACCTTTGGGGGAAAACTAATAAATTAAACATCGAGCGAAATGTGAATATTGTCAAATTGAGATATCAACAATGATAGTGACCCGACCTATGTGATTGCCGATCCCAAGAATTAAGTTTATATGGGTAATAACAAATCATTAGTTGATTCATTGAACACTATACAAATCATGGCCTTTTTATGATATAAATAGTGCTAAAATTACAAAGAAAGTGAGGTTGAGTAAATTCTTAACTAAACACATATCCTTTATAAGTGGTGTATTAATCTGCAATCCACACTTGATGGATTGACCTACATGTGTGTGAGGTGGGGGCTACTTATTTGAGATTAGTGGCAAAATCTATAGAGCATTCAAGAAAATCCAAGCACATGCATGGCCTATTAGAGCACACGCGCGTTGAACAACAATATTGTGGGTATAATGTAAGTGACAAGAATTTTAATTTACATAATAAATTCTTGGTTCATAGAAACTTAAGTTTCACCAATTATTCCACAAGTTATGTTTCATTCTTTCTAGCTCTAGTTCATAGTCTAAAAAATACTAGAGTTGATGCATTAAATCAAAAGAAAAAAAAATATATTCAGCAAAATTTTTTCCTTGATTTTTTTGAATATGTGGTGAATAAGCTTATATAATAAACTCAATTCTTTGGTTTCAAAATGCACCAAGTGAGCACTCCACTTTCTCTTATTCTCTTTTCTTTATTAAGTGTTTTCTTTAGGTGTTATTGATAAAAGAGCTTGTTGAATCTTAGGACTATAGGTGAAATATCCTTAAAGACAGTCTCCAAGATGTCTCAAGCTCTTTTTCTTTTTTAATATCCTTAAGAATAATATCCAACACGTCTCAAATTTAGCTTTTGTGCTTTTCTTTTTTCCCTTTTTTTTCTTAAAATCTCCCAAAATTTCCTAAGTAGTCCATAACAAAGTATTATATTTATGTGTCACATTTGTTTGCTTTTTAAAAACAATCTATTAAAAGGTATTGATATTTTTAAATATATATAATTTATTAAATAATATATTGGTTATTTAAGTACTAAATTTTTTAATTTCTTTAAAATAAAAATAAATTAATATTTGTCAATTTAACCAAATTTATTATGTTATTACAATATTTATTCTTTTGAACCAAATACAAAATACTAATTAATAAAACCATTATATATAATTGATGCGATCCCGGTTGCATCATGTTATGACCCAACTCCACAACACCGAGATTGGCCTAAACGCGAGGTGCCCAAGTGCAAAATAAAATCTAATTTTAGTTTGTTAATTTGTGTGCAGGTTTTAATTGACTGAATTTGGGGTGGAAACCATTGCTGGAATAACCGAACAATCAAAGAAGTTCGATTCAAGTGTTCCATGCAATTTGCTACAAGCTCATTTAGCTCGTTCATAGCTTATTCAAGCTTATTGAGCCAACATTATTCTGTTTTAGCTTGTGCATCGATTTACTGGAATATTTAATTTGGTTTCAGCTCAATTTTAGTTTTATTTAGTTTATGTGTTTTGAGATAAATAATTGTTGGATTGAACTTTTAATATGTTTAGTTTAATTAATTTCGTTCTTTTAATTGCTTAAATACTTAGTTTAATTAATTAAGTTGTTTTTGAATGTTCTTTAGTTGCTTAAATAATTTCGGCATTTAATATGTTCTAGCTTAATTAATTTGCTACAACCATTTAACTTGTTTAATTGTGCTTATAGGTGAATTAACCATTGATTTAGCTGTTACATGGATTGACATTAAAGGAAGAAATGAATTCAGCTGTTATGAAGATGAATTAAAGGCCAGCAGCTGTTATGAGCTTATTCAAGTAACCGTTTGGAGATTTTAATGGACAAGGAGTTGATTACACAAGTCATTCAGCTTCCAAATGTTTTTTATGTGATGGTGGCTGTTCAATTTCGTTCATTTACACATTGCATCAATTTTCTTCAAGCATTCATACAAAGAGGCTGTTCGTGTGATAAATTTAAGCCAATTGTTGTTGCTGTCCGTTCAGCTGCTCAAAGGAGAATTAATGGGCTATTCAGCTCATTAGAGCTCATTATTAGCTGATTTGGAAGATTAAATAAGTTGTCCATTGCTATTACATAAGTTAGAGTTCATCAAAGGTTTTTAGTTTTAATTAGCTTAACTAAGTCCATCAATAACTTAATTAAGCTGATTAGTTTGTGTCCATTAGGCTGGAACATGTTCAGCCTATAAATAGTTTATTTTGTAATTATTTAAAAGGATTTTTTGCCAAATTATATAAACAAGTGTTCTTTTGTAAGATTTCCAATTCTCATAGTTCTTTTCGGGTCTGACTTGACTTATCAAGCATAGCTTGTGGCATCAATCTTTCCTTTGTAAACCGAACTTATCACCTTTTGGTGTGGCGTTTATTATACTTGTGGTTCCTACCTCTTTAGGTAACGGGTCAAGGTCCATCTACCTTCATCATTTTTCACCTTAAGCAATATAAGTCTCGGGTTAATACTCTTTATAGTATTGAATTGTTCTTGAAGCTTGAGTTCTATTTTCCATTCCACCCAATCTATCAATTATCCTTTTAATTCTTTTGTTAGCCGAGTTTCCTGTCCATTGCTTAATTATCTTTCTTTTCAACCTTTGTTTGTAGCCATTGTCTATCTTTTCTATTCCTTTTGAAATAAATCAAGTCTTACTCAAATTCACGATTGGGCAATCTAAACGACTCGAATCATCACCGAAACGAGTTCGTATCAATAATGTTAAAAACTTTTAATGTATTCATGCTTTTGTTATACAAAGGTGAGAAAATATATTAATGCTTGCTTCAACCTTCAAGGCAATTTTTGTTATGGTGGGTGGTTGGGTTTTTAACTACACTCAATTGTCATAAAAGGGTAATTGTGAATTAAATTCGAACTAACTCATTTTTTTGATAGGCGAGTAATCGATAGAATTACAAAGTGAGTAGGCATTACAAGTTTTTTTTTTTTGGGAGAAAGTGTAAAATATTAAGGGGGAAGTCGCATCTCGTTTTACCTATTATTGTATTTATTTTATGTATTAATTTTTTTAGTAATTTCCTACATGTTATTATCAATTACCATAAAATACAGTAAAAACATACTATAACTCATTTTTTCAAAATTTCCAAAACTGGTCCCTCATCTTTTCTTCCTCTTTCAACAGCAACGCAGTGCTTGAATTCATTTCAAATTATCCATGCCCTTGCTTTCTAGAAATGGATTTAAAGTTAAAATTGAATTACTATAATAAATTATAAATTAAAATATGCACCAAGTCTCTGTATTTTTTATGTACTTGAAATATAATCTTTTTACTTTTATTTCAAGAATTTAGTCTCTCTACTTAAACTTTGAAATATAAGTCCAGCTGTTAGTATTGTTAAGATTTAATATGTTAAATTTAAATTCATTACAACACCATTTTTTTTGTTACATGACTATCAAATGAATATTTTTTTTATTTTAAAATGTAATTTAACAAAATAATTTTAATTATGTTAATAATTTGACTTAAAATTTGGAAACTAAAAGACAGAACAACCAAATTCTTAAGAATAAAAGTAAAGAGACTAAATTTCAAATGTATGTAGTACAATAACTTAAAAAACATTTTAACCTAAATTATAAACAAAAATAAAATGATTTGAGACTTTTATAAAAAAAAATAAAAAAAATAAAACAATTAATTAAGACATGTGACATCTCAAAAAAGTAACATATACGTGATATAAATAAATGTGATCATGAGCTAGATATTTCAATTGAATATCGTTCAAACTCTAGCATTTTTATCATCTTCTCCTCTTTTGTGTTGTACGAACATTCATTATCAATTACTATCATTAAAAGCTCCCTATATTTATTTGGATTTTTACCACTGTTGTTGCACTTGAACTAAACCTTTTTCTTTCTCCTTTTTACAACCATCTCTACCACCCCTCCAATGGCCATGCAATTCAGAGTATAAAGCCTATCCTTTTTATTCCAAATCTTTGCTAAGAAAGCCTAAGACACACACACACACACACACAAAAGAAATGAAACTTACCAAAACCAATTGAATGCAAAACTCCAACAAAGATCTTCGGCAACAAATGGATTCCCAAAAGTTTTCCGATTTTACCGACAAGAACACAAAAAGTCAAGAGAAGTCTCTATATGCTTTATTTATAACGACATAGGTGCCCAAAGGAAGATTTAAACAACATAATTTGCTATGTTCAATAGATTTTGACACATGTCCCGTACATTATGACTTGTTATCCTCTTAATACTAAATGCATGTTATTCTCGTTAATTGGTGAAAATTCAAACAATCTTTTTTTAATTTAAATTAAAGGATCTATAAAAACTTCCGCGTGTAAAGAATGTGTCTCCTCCTCAAAACTCGTGTAACTCATATGCATTTATCTTCAATAAACATGAAGTCAAATTGCATGGCTAGAACTTTAAATTTGGGCAACACTTCACCAATTATAAACCTCACAGGCATATATATATATATATATATGGCATGTGGAGCGTCTTTGATCTGCTTCACCAAGGACAGATGTTAGATCCTTATATGCATAGATTACAAGTGGGATCTTACTTGGTCTATGTCAATTTCATTGTCACTTATTTAAAAGGTTACTGCGCTCCCCAAGTAGAACCACGATAGGATCAAACTGGACACGTGTTAAAACTTTATGACCAGGAATAATCAACCTCATCTATAAATACTTAACTTTGATCGTAGGAGAGCTTATTCAATCATAAGACTCTCATACTTCGTACTCATTTCTTTCTTTAAATGGCTATTTACATCTCACCACTGTATGAAATGTCATTTAAAATTCTCTTTTTTATACGACTCAAATTGTCATTTAGTACTTTTAATTTTCAAATTTCAAAATTCAGGTAAACTTGTTAATACTATTAAATTTTTTTTGTTAAAATTGTTAGTTTGACATTTTAAAAGTAAAAAAATACTCAGTGTTGGCGCTATATAACTAAAAAAATGTTATTGTAATGAACTTGAATTTAATAAAATAATTTCAACCGTGTTAACATTTGGACATGAATTTTAAAAACTGAAAAGTAGAGAGATTAAATTCGTAAAAATAAAAGTAAAAAGTCTAAATTCCAAATTTACGAAGAATACAAAGATGTAAGGCTATATGTATTTTCATTCATTCCAAATCCGAGTATATAACATGATTTGTAGAAATGATTTGAGTCATAAAAAAGCTCAAAGAGTCATGGATCCTCCTATGAAAACAAGTTATGTGTCTATATTTAGGCAAATAGATTGAGCAAATGAGTTCTAATCAAACACTAAAACTAATTGATTCATAACATCTCTAGTGGGAAGTATTTGTGAGTATGAGATCATAACTAGAATTGAAATGGATTTGAATTTTGATATTATATATATATAGTTTCAATATAGCAACTCAAGATACTAATGTAACACAATCAAAGTTGTACATCAATGAAGAATGAAAGCAATTAAAGTACAAATTTGACAAAGAAAAGTAGATATTTATGAAGCAATATAAAAGTTGCTCTTAAATTCTCACTCAGCCTCTTCCAAAGATGCTTCAATTCGAAGAAGAACAAACCCCACAGCAACACCAACGAGAACAAGTCCATTCATGATTGCTGCAATCCTAAATATCTCACCAATTGCACTGCAGGTTGAAGAAAGGGCACAGCCGCCACTACCTTTCCCCTTGGATGGAGCTCTGAGTGAGCTCACAACCTTTGCAAATGATTGTTCAATGCACACTGGTTGGCCTAGTGAGACCACATTGTTATGAGCTTTTAGCCCACCAAAGGAATTCAATCCTGTAATGTAATTTACATTAACATTAGTTCTCCTCCTGGGATTGCCAACACTGGCCGCAGCCAATTTGGGTGGAGAGAGTGTAGCTGAGGCTGTTGTTGCCATTGCTATCTTTGGGTATGCTTATACAAGCAAGGGAAGGTTTAAAACTTATGAACCAAAAGCTGGAAAATAATGAAAAAAGGCTAAGAATAGATAGTAGATAAGATGCGGTAAGGATGGATGGTTGACAAACCGATTGGATGAGCCTATACCAAAAGGGAAAAGATTTTTGCAGCTTTAAATGCTGGCCATAAGAAATTTGAGATCCTGAGGATGCTATTGAGGATTGACCTCTTATTTAAATCATCAATCTGCTCCATTCAATCCAATTAATTTCACCATCTTGCGGTATCTAGTCCAGGATTAGAGCCCCTCCATCAGTCCCAGACTCAAGTGATACTTACGATTCACCCATGCTGGTAAAAATTGATGCATGGTATAAATTTTAACTCATCTAATTCCAGCCATTTTACTTGTTTTGAAACCTTTAAATTCTATGCAATCAAATACAATGATCCAAAACAAAAGGAAACTAGCTCCTTATCCTGATGTTGATCACAACACTAGAACTCACACAGAGAGAACAGATATGCATCACCAAGGAAAAAGAAATTTACTAAAGCCTATACCTATATATTAAAACTCTCCCCGAGAAAGGAGGCAATCACAGCTGTCCCTTTTTTTTTTTTTTTTTTTTGTCTTTGTAAGGTAATGGTTTATTTTCAGTTTTGGTGTCTATTATATTCAAAAATTTTATTTAGTCCTTACACTTCAAGTTGGCATAATTTGTCGCTGACCCAATTTTAGTCTTTGTAAGGCAATGATTTGTTTTCACTTTTGTGCCTCTATTGTGTTCATATTTTAGTTTTAGCCCCTATACTTTAATTTAGCATAGTTTGATTCCCTTACTTTTATAATGTCATTAGGATTAATTAGTCCAAATGGTTTATCATTATAAGATAATAGTCGATTTTCGGTTTTGGTTTCTCTACTATGTTTAAACCTGAGATTTAGTTTCTAAATTTTAATCTGACATAATTTGATTCCCTTGCTTCTATAAGATTATTAATTATTCCAAATAGTTAATATTCATAACAATTTTGATTAGAATGCTAAGGTCATTTTTTTTAAAACACCCTTCCAACACAAAAGAATAAATATTTCAACATGATGAGTTAGAGTTTGTGTTTTAAAGAAAAAAAATATGCAAGCAATTTAACCGGAATAGTTAAGGATTTTAATTATTTGTATTGGCCAATGATATTATAGAAGTTGAGAGATTAAATAATGTTAAATTAAAATAGAGAGATTAAATCCAAAATTCATGCATTACAACAAGTTATACTTTTATTTATATAAATATATATAATAAAAATTTAAATATTTGACATCACTCGATCTATTATTTGAAATGTTTATATACGTATTTGAATATTATATTTATTGTTTTGTATGTATCTATAGTGCATATGAATATGAATCAAAGAATATAAATTACTTAAATTTATTTTCATTTTAATTTAAATATTTTAGATATGTGAATTTCTAAGAATAAAAATATTTTGACATTCGAACTGAATATCCGTTTTATATATTTAAAGTTGTTTAAACTTAATTTTTTCAAACAATTTGATAAATTCTATATTTTAAAGAATTTAATTAATGAAATATCATATTTGTAAATGTAACATTTTTTTTTATATATAGAGAAATTGTAAGAATTATATATTTGACAACAGCAATAAAAATGAATGAATGAAATTTATTAAATCATTTAAAATTGATAATGATTTAAAAATTAATTTAATAAAAGAGGAATTATATTTATATTTTAAAAATACAAAATTATATAAATTTAATGATTAATATTTTTATAAGTATTATTATGGTTTATAATATTGTCTAATAATTATTTGTAATGAGAAAAATTCCCAAGCGAAGCTGGGAATCATACTTGTATATTAATAAATCATACCCTTCAAACAGAAAAAGGCATAACAGTAACCCCCCCTATGAAAGCTGGGAAGAAAAAGGAAGGTGCGAGAATAATTCCCTTTCCCTAACATCATGCAGACAAATACATAAAGTCTCCTGTAATAGAAAAAGACCAGTGAGGGAAAGGGATGCCAAATACCCAACACCACATTTGTTGAGTAGTATGTATGTCTGCTCTAGTCTTCATATTCTGTCTCTTCGTCATCATCCTCATTGTTTTCCCGGTACCTCCATCCATCATCTACATTGTCACGGTCTTCTTCAGTTTCTTCGCTATCCTCTTCCTCAAATACTTGTTCTTTGATTGGCCACTGTTTCTTGGGTATAGGCAAAGTGGCAGGAGATGGACTCGAGCCTTTCTGTCGAGCAACCTTTGCCGGAGGCATCTTCACATTTGGCTTGGCCCTACTTTGTTGTTTCTGACTTTTTCCATTAACTCGCTTTCCAGCATAAGCATCTTGATCACTGGCTTCATCCATCTCATTGTCAGCATTGGCTGTGGCGTTCTCAGCATTCTCATCTGACATATGTCCAGGATGCTCTCTCCTTAAATGGAGTTTTAGTTTGTATTCATGTATGTAAGCTTTCTCACAACCTTCATAAGGGCAAGCATAAGGGCGATCAGATGATGCAGAACCATAGGCGCCACCAGTAGGCTTTGTTGTTTTAACTATCTTCTCTAAAGGTGGGGCATACTTTGCCACTTCTGGTGTCGTGTTCTACCAAATGTGAAGACAAATTTCAGATCAGATTTAATATCTCAAGATTAATAAGATGGCTTGTATATATCATGTTCTACAAAACAGCAACAAGTTATGACAGTAAATTCACAAACCTTTTCATGGTGTGATGCAATGTGATTCTTTAGCTTGTACTCATGAGCATATCTCTTTCCACAATCTGGGTATGGACAGATATGGTAGTTTTCTTGTGAATGTGTTTTCATGTGTGACCTCAGGTTAAAATCCAAGGAGAATGCCTGCCATTCTCACAATCAAATCTGTCAGAACTCCGAGCATTAAGGGCAAGCATGTTATGTATACACGCCCATGCCCATAAAAGCAAATTAATAAAGTTAGCCTTTGAAGCAAAAACAACAGTTGCTGAGAACCTTATCACCAGACACTACGCAAAACTATGTCTATAAAATCACAAATGTCCCACATAGCAGTTTGACAAAGTTTATATGGTTTGAAATTAAGGTTCAGTATCCCTCACATCTCCTGCTATATACTAGAGCAATTCACAATTTCATATTAGAAGAGAATATACCCGAAACAAGTAATGGAACAAACCAAATATTAAAAGAAGAAGATTAACAGCATGAGATAGATTTACCACCTTACCACAACCTTCATGTGGGCATATGAAGTCTCTCTCTCCAGTGTGAATGAGGAAGTGTCTTTTCAGTTTTGAACTATCCAAAAATTTCTGCAGTATTAACAAACAGTATTCTGTATTAACAACCGCCAATAAAACACTATATTTATCTGCCAACACATGCACACACATGGTAAGAAACACCAATGAAACACTTTCAAGGTGAAATTAAGCATTTCCATAGTTCCCAAGAAAGCATGAACCAGAACTAACTGGGGTTCTAAGAGGAATTCTCATAAAGTAAATCTGAAAGTATCCTTGTTGTATCAGAAGTAGAAATTTTAAACAAGATACCTTTCCACAACCCTCCCAGTGACAAACATATTGTCTTTCTCCATGAATGTGTGAATGCTTTCTCAAAGCACCAGCATCAATAAAGGTCTTTCCACAGCCTTCATAGCTGCAAAGGAAGAGAACTTCAGTAGTAGGCTCTGGTTCAGGCTCTGGTGCTTCAGGCTCTTTCTCCTTGTCATTCAATGCTTTCAAGGTGTTCTCTAAACAAAACAATTGGGTGAGGAAAGTTAGGTCGGCCTAAACCATAAAGAAGATGACAACAGAAGTCCCCTACAGGATAATTCTTTCACCCCTCCTCTCTATAGCCTAGAAATTATCCACAGAATCTATTATTAGAAATAAAATAAGATAACCAAGCAAACATTCAAAACCTACAATCTAATGAAAACAGTTAAGGGAGTCTCAGGAAAATGAAAAAAAAAAAAAAAAAAAAAAAAGGCCAGAAAGCCATTGTGAAAAGGAATATAGACATATTTCTATCACCAAACAAATAGACTGTCAAAAGATTTGGATTTAACTCCTTACAAGTACAATTAAACATAATACAAAAATCAAAATTCTTCTTTTCTGTAAACAACCTCATAGAGCATAATGAAAAGACCTTCCATACAATATATTTGTTTCTATTCCAATGCTAAACAAGTTGTAAGCTTTCTACAGAAAATGCATACTTTTCCATTGCAAAAGAAAAGAATCAGGTCACAGTTAGGAATAAGTAGCAGATAAAAAGAAAAACAAACATAGAAAGAAGAACATTGAACTCACCATTTACCCATTTCAAAATCATGCATTTTCCACCCGTAGCTACAACATCTTGAGGTACCCTAAAAAAAATTGTGATCAGGTCATTGACGTTGTCTATAATACAAAGAAAGAACTTGAGGACTAAATCATGTCAAAATCTTGGTTAAGAAATCCAATTGGCATATATGCTAGACAAAAGAAAAAAAGTAAAATACAATTGATAAAAAAGAAAGAAAGAAAGAGAGGTTTAATCTACCATCTTTTAAACCATTTAACAGCGGGAGCCTTAGATTTGAGAATGGGGCGTCTCTCGAATAGACCGTGAGCGTACTGCATCTCCATCCGATGTCTTTACGATTACTTTACAGCATGGTTTCAAATACCGGTGTGGGCCGCTATTTCATGGTAAAGGCGCCATCCGCAACCGCTAAAGGCCTCAATAGCAGTGGGTCACAGTGTAACGGAAAATAGCGGCGATATTTCTGCTAAACCAATAGTTTTTTTTTTTTTTAAATTCCTTTCTCAACAAATTAAACAGAGAGGGAGGGAGAGAGTAAGAAGCAGTAGGATGGAGAACAGGAAATCAAAGTTAGCAGAGTGAAGCAGATAACTCAAAATCGAAATCAATCTTCAAGTGACGCTTAGGGTTTGAAAATTTACCTTAATTAATTTGCCGAAGGCAAGAGAAGGCTTTGGGTCAGGAGGAGGAGGGGCTTGTTTGGCTGTGGGGGATGTGGAAATAGAGATGAGAGTACGTCTCGAAACTTTAACGAAATTTAACAATTTTTTTTTTATCATTATAATGTTACAAAACCTTTTTCTCACATGTATAATATAAGTCAAATTCATATAATATCTTTATTAGTTATTAAATCTTGACATTGGATATTAATTTTTTAATTTTAAAATTTAAAAAAAATATTTTTAAAAATTAAGAATTATTAAAAAATATAAAAATTATTTTTTAAAATTTTTAAAAATTAATTAAATGTTAATATGTTATCTACTTGATAAACCACATGTATAACTAATTTTCCATTCACTTTAGGTGATTTGTCAAATAATACAAGTTTAAAAGTTAAAAGAGATAAAAAAAATAAAAGAAGAGCTAAAATATTTTTTTTTATAAAATTGGAGGACCAAAATAATTATTATACCTAAAAAGATAAAAATATGCTTTAATTTTTTAAATTGTATGTAAAAAATAAAAATATTTTTAAAATTATATTTTATTGTTTTATAAGAAATATTACGTTTTTTATAATTGCAGTTTTGATATAATTATGATCATATACGTAATTGATTTAATAATACATTTAATTTGTATTTTTTATATTTTTTTATTGATTTGATCATAATTTAATATAAAAATAATAATAAAATTAAAATTCTTTTAAAAAATTAGAATTTTGAGAAAATTATAAGCTATACTACAACAGATACGCACTAGGATTTGTTGTGAGGTATCCTAACTCTTTAAATTTACAAATTTTCACTAAAATTTCACATTCCGATGAACCCAAAACAGTGAGATGAGCAGACATTGCTTGTAATTGCTAGGAAGTCTCAATTAATACAATGTGAAGCCCTACAAATTCTGAAAAGTACAAAGTGGTAATCATCAATCAACAATAGACGGAGAAATATTTTAAAAATTTGGATAGAGGTGAGCAAAACTCAATTTCATTTGAAAAAAATTAAAAAAAAAAATTTGAATTTCAAGTTAATATAATCAAGTTATTTGAGTTATTTAAATTAATCGAGTCTTTTGGAATAAGTAATTCAAGTTTCGAGTTTAAACCGAGTTTAATTTTACAATTCGAATAACTCGAATAATTCAAATAACATATTGGTGTAAATACCCTTTAGTCCCTGTCAAGTTTGAAAACGAACAAATTAGTCTATCTCTCAACAAAAATTACAAAAAATTAAAATTAAAATATTTATAAAAATTTCAAATTTTATATTTTTTAAAAATTTATAAAATTTTTAAAAAAATTCTAAAAAATATATAAAGAAAGTTAAAAAAATTAAATTTTTTCTAGGATAATAATTTTGAGGACCTAAATAAGCTAATTAATAATTCAAGTTTATCATACTAAAGTATTTTTTTATTATTTAGTTTTCAAATATATATGGTTTCAAATTTATGTGCTCAAACATAGAATTAATTATACCGTAATTTTTTTTATTTAACATGTTTAATTTTTTAATTTAATTCGAACAATTTCACTCGATTCAACTCGATTTGAAAAAAATTCAAATCAAATCAAAATGATAAAATAGGATTCATCAACTCGATTAACTCAAAAAAATTTCATTCGATTCGAACACTCACCTCTAGATTTGGGGCATCGTCTTATGAATTTATAAGGTTTGAATGAAAAATTTGGCGAAGAGAGTCTATAATCAAAGTCTATAGAGAAAATAAAAAGGTGAGAAACCTTAGAAATTTCCTTTGATTTCATGGGAGGAGGAGGTGATGGGCTTCATTTTGGTGTGAAAAGAAAGGCTGGTCGGAGATCGGGAATGGTAGTGATGGCGGTGATAATTTAGGTGAGAGGGAAAAAGTTAGGAAAGGTGTTTAAATGCTAAATGTTTAATAGTTAAGAATATAAATGTTTATATTGTTATGGGTATCTTATTAAGTGGATGTTCATTATGATTAAGATAATATTTTAATGTACTTTAAATTCTAATAGTTATTAGAATTAGATCTCTACTTCTTTTATACTTCTTATGCCTATAAATAGAGATTCTAATGAAGCATTGTAATCATCTCATTTGATCAATAAAGTACATTCTCTATTACTTTCATATTTTCTTTGTTCTTTATTCTCTCCATCTCTCTTTAATTTATAACACGTTATTAGCACGATGATTCTTCAAAATGTTGAAAGATTCAATCTCATAATAGATCATGGTGATGACGATGATGTTAAAGATCTTCAGGTATATTTTACTATATTTTATTTATTATATCATGTTTATTATAATTTGAGACTAATCATGGCAACATTAATAGATAGATTATGATTTAAAATCCACGCATGTTTGCGATGGTGATTATGAAATAAAAAATCTATTGGGATGTTTATAAGTCTGTCCTACTAGATTTGTTGCATTTCCCGAAGTGAATGTAAACATAAAGAAAATAAAAGATATACTCATGGATCACTAAAAGTGGGAACATAGTAATAAATAAGAGGACAATGAAAGTTCTCAAGATAACTTATGTTATCAATGTGATATGAAAGATTATTGGTCACATATGTTGTGTATGCCCAATTATTTTGTCTCTGTTAATATTCTTTAAGGAAGGATATTATAATGTAGTAATGAATTTTATCATTACAAATAGAAAATATTTATTTTATCTGGTACTGAAACAAATAAATATTATTCCAATATTTAATAGTACAAAATTAGTTAAAAGCTCTAGAAGAGCTAATATATAATATCTAAAAAGCACAAAATTTGTGATGGTTAATGCTTTATTTTTAAAAGATATTTGTGACGAATCTCATATTGAGATTGTGAATGAGGAAAATATTATATTTCATATGAATAAAAAAAAGGATTGAATTATTAATTTATATTTATTTTATAATCTTTGTGATCTTCTTTTGTTATCATCCCTATTAAAGGATTCAAAGCAAAATATTTGAATAAGAAAGATCTACTTGTGAGTAATAAAATATGATAATTCTATCTAAAGCTCGTTATGGTTAGATGCACCTGAAGTTGCAAAAACTTTTTTTAGATATTTGAATATTTTGGCATATTCCCTGAAGCGAATATTGCATATAACTGTTTGAAAATTATATTTATTTTGTTGACTTAGTGACATTATAATATTCACATTGATTTAGACATTTCCAATAGTAAATGTCACAATAGCACTTATATGTGGATACAAAGTAAAAGGAATGATAGTAAAATTATTAATTTGTTACAATTTAGTACAATTGAAACACATGTTAAAGTAAACTAGAAGTTTACTAATACAAATGTATTTACTATTTGGCATGACCAGTTAGACCATCCTGGATCATATATGATGAGAAAATTAATTAAGAATTCATATGAACATTCACTAAAGAACTAGAAGATTCTTTAATTTAAAAAAATTCTTATATGTTGCTTGTTTTCAATGAAAATTGATTATTAGAAACTCACTAGCTAAAGTTGAGATTTAATGTCTTGCATTTCTGAAATGAATATGGGCTCGTTCATCCACCATATGGATGGTTTTGATATTATATGATTGTGGTAGATACATCTACAAAATAATCACATATGTGTTATCAATTTGCAACCTATCGTTTGCAATATTGCTTGTTTAAATAATTAATTTCAGATCATGCAATAAAGACAATTCATCTTACTAATACTGATGAGTTTATATCTCAATCTTTTATTGATTGAGTTTGAAAAACTTTTGTAAAGTTTTGCACATAATGGTTTAGAGAAATTATTGATTAAACACTTCTGATTAATGTCTAAACCATTACTTATGAGAACTAAACTTTCTATTTCAACATAAGATCATGTTGATTTATGTTATACGCATTAAGCTAATAAGTTATAAATACTCCCTATTACAATTGGTTTTTGATCAAGAGCTTAATATTTCTCATCTTTGAATTTTTGTATGTGTGTATATGTTCCAATTGCTCCACCACAACGTACAAAGATGAGTGAATCCTCAACGAAAGTTGGAATATATATTAATTACAAGTTTTTTTTTATATTATTAGATATTTTGAATGTATTGGAGATTCAATTATGACATGATTTGTGAGTACAATTTTGATTCGATAGTTTTCCCGACATTAAGGGGAGAAAAATAATAACTTGTAATGAGTTAGGGGGAGAGTAATTTGAACCAGAAGTTCAACAAGGATAACTCATTACAAGTTAATTGTTTGATATATTTACAAACTTAATGAGAATAACTAATTGTTATATACCATCTAATATTTTGATTTGAATCAAAGTCTCAATAGGACAATCAATTAGACTAAATAATAGATTGATCGGTTCCAAAGATAAAAATTCTTCTAGATGATCATATATTAGAGGTAGGTGCTCCAGAAGAGACCTAAGACATAACTAATAAATAAAACTCCATAAGAGATTCAGGTACTTGAAACTAAAGATTAAAATAGTGAAAATAAGATATCTCGATAAGTTATGTCAATTCGAGAATAATAAGTAAAAATCCAGAAGAGATTCAGGTACTTGAAACTAAAGATTAAAATAGTGAAAATAAGATATCTCGATAAGTTATGTCAATTCGAGAAAATATGGAACTGAATAATAAAAGTGGTTGACAATGACTTTGCATGCAATATTATTATTGAAATAATAAAATAAAAGGAAGATCTTGAATAAATCTATTAAGAAATATAGATATGAAATAAATTTATCAAAATAGAAAGACGCAACTCAAGTACAACTAAATTTGTGGAATTTTTAGACTAGTAGTCCAAATATCTAAAGGTATAAAGCCAGTGAGGGTGCAAATGAAGTAGTTTTGCAAAAACGGAATAAAAATATGAAGTTTTTCACTAAGTACTTGTATTGATTATGAAAAGATATAATATTCTTTTGTGGTAGATGCAATAACCTTTAGATATATTATTTTGACAATTCATAAAAGATTTAACTTGCGTCTAATGGTGGTTGTTACAACCTTTATAAATCACCATATAGTAAAGTTTATATTAAAATCCTTGAAAGATTTAGAATGCTAGAAGCATATTGAAATTCTCGAGAAATTATACATTTATATTAATTGAAATAATTGAACATATGTGGTAAATTTGACTTAGTCAATAGTAGTTGAAAGAGGATTATAAAATGATCCAAAATATCTATTTGTATTTTTATAGAAGAATCATGATTAAAGTTTGTTATGATTATTGTTGAATTTACTAAAGAGATCAAAATATATTTCCCCAAATTTCCCCCACTCATGACTTTTAAAAGAATGGTAATATAAATGCTTAGCAAATACATTAAAATAGTCATTTGAAAAACTAGTATTCAACATTAAATATGTAGAATATGATAAAATATGTGATGTTTTCATGAAGGGGAGTAAATACGCGTTGTACTTTGTAACACCCCTAACCTTAAATCGTAACCAGAACAGGGTTACAGAGCATTACCGGACTTTTTAGAACAATTACAAAACATTAAACAAATAATTAGCATACATTTCATAATTAAATCATAATGTCTCTTTTATGGGTACTCGAAGCCCAAAACACATATTAGAAGCCAATCGGGACCAATTCCGGTACTCTAGAAATTTTTCATATTTGATATTCAAATCAATTCAAATCTGTCACATTCAATCCAATTCAAGTTTGTACCATATTATGCCATATTCATAAGTTTATCATTTTATATTCATATATGTTGTTAACCATTCAAAGTCATATATTATTACCTAATTTACAACCATTACTCAAGATGACCAACACAAACATCCTAGGTACATGCCATTACCAAAGAAAAGTACTTCATCACAATGAGTTCAGGATCGACTTTGAACGCTGGATCAGAACTTTTGTCTTCAACTAACCTGCGCACGGAAACAAACTGTACGCTGAGTATATATATATACTCAATGGTATTACTATAATTCAAATTTATAAATAATATAGCAAAATATGCATTTTCAATTTATGTTTATAATCTTTCAATAATCAATTTATACATTAAACCAATCTATTTCAATAATAATCACTATTTTCAAACTTTTTTATTCTTACACTCTTATTTCAATATTTCATTCCATTTATATATAAAATCATTCAATATCAATTCTAATTATCAATTCGTAACATTACAATAAAATTATGCATAATCAATTTATACCTTGAATCTTTCAATAATCAAATTAAATATTTAAACCAACATGTTTCAATAATAATAACTAATTTATAAGATTGTATTCAATTAAACTCATACACTATTTCTTGATTTCTAATTCATTTCATTTTCATTTCTCGTTTCGATAACTCAATTCATTTCTTATACAGAATCATTCGGTTTATCAATTTATTCAAAACCAATTTTAATTTCCAATTCGTTCATTTACCTCTATTAACAAGACTCGAACCTTGGCGGATACATGGATCCAACCAAACACACCATAATGGCACCCAGTGCCTCATCGGATAGTTCGAAGCAATATTTGACACCTAGTGTCTCATAGGTCAAGCCGAAGAAAGTTGGTACCCAGTACCTCATCGAATCTATCTGAAGTAACAATATGACACCAATGTCTCATCGACTCAAGTTCGAAGCATTCCTGAACACTTCTAATCCTATGACATGCCAACTATATATGATTTAGCCCGACTAGTTAATAGGGTATTCAATTCACTTTCTCAATTCACTTTCAATCAAATTCAAATCACTATTCACTTTTCAATCAATATACATTTCAAATAATCACATATTTTCATCATTCAATTCAATTTAATTCAATTCAAATCACTTTTAATTTCCAATCAATACACCTTCAAATATTCACATAATTCATAATTCAATTATTTAATTCAAATCACTTTTCTCTTTCAAATCAATATGCATCTCAATTGCTCAATTCAATTTCAATTCAATTTGAATCACTTTCAATTTCACTCAATATTCATATCAATTTCAAATACTCACCTAAATTCTTACTTACCATGCATAACAATTAAAATTCAATAATTAATAACAATTAAATTCGAATTATAGTAATACAAACCAGAATTTCTGAGCTTCTCCTCCTCGATTTTATCCTTTCCTTTCTTAGTCAAAGTTTCCGGTACAGTATTAGCAATTGAGCTTGGAACCTCAAAACCCCAATTTTCTCTTTTCTTTCTTTCCTTCTTTCCTTCTCTGTTTCGTTTACCTATTCTGTTTTTATATGTCTCTTTTTCTATCTTTTATTTCTATTTTTTTCCTTTATTTAATTAGTTTAATATAATAACAAAAAAATAATATAATATAATATAATATAATATTATTTACTTAAATAATAAGTAAATATGTAATAATTACTAATATATGTATTTCATTTTTCCACATGTCATCATATGCACCATACATTTGTCAATTTTTTAGTTTATTTATAATATAATAATATAATATAATTAATATAATTTACAATATAATAAAATAATAATATACTTTATAATTAAATAATATATTTATATATATTTAAAACATAAAAATCTAAGATTTTTATCAGGCAATGCCGCCTCAACTTTAGGAAAAGGCAAATTGCCTATTTGATCCTTTTAACTTTTCTTTAATCTATAATTAAGCTTTCATCCCTATTGCAATTTAGTCCTTTTTCCTAATTACTCCTAATTCAAGCAAATTCATTTAATCAAAACCTAATTAAGTACACAACTAACTTCGTAAATATTTATTACGAATCCGATTTACCAGAACAGAGTCCTGGGAATGCATTTTGTTAGAATTAAGTGACCCAAATTCTTATTTAAATAAAATACGATGGAAAATAAAATAAAAGTTAAATCCATATAGAACTAGACTTCTTTTATTTTATTTTAGAATAAGGTTTTTTAAACCTTATTAAACTTCATCTATTTTATATTGATTAAGATAGGGTGTTTCAATCCTACTAGAATATGGCTTTACAAGCCTATAAATAGACATAGTCTATTCCTCTTGTATTGATTCAAATTTTCGACATAGTGCATTTTCTTCTCCTCTGCCCGTGGTTTTTTCCCGATAGGGTTCCACGTAAAATTTATGTGTTCTTTATTTTATTTATTTTATTCTATTTTATTTTTTCACAAATTGGTATCAGAGCTTAGGGTTATTCATTCGATCAACGTAAATGGCGTCTTTGAAGTATGAAATTCATTTGTTGGATCGCAACACCGATTTGCGTTGTGGCAAATTAAGATGCAAGCGATTCTTGCATGAGATGGATCTCGGAGGATGCCCCGCTAGGGATAGATAAGATGCCTTCGACATTAATGCAGATGAAGAGAAGAAGCGTAAGGATCGAAAGGCATTAACACAATTACATCCGCATTTGTCCAACGAAATTTTGCAGGATGTGATGAAAGAGAAAAACCGCCACGTGCATTATGGAAGAGGCTAGAACAAATATGTATGTCGAAAACTCTAACAAGCAAGTTGCATATGAAGCGGCGTCTTTATGCTCATCGTTTGGAGGAAGGTGCGTCAGTACACGAACACTTAACATGATGTTTAAAGAAATTCTCTCAAACTTGGAGGCCATGGAGGTTCGGTGATGATAAGGAAGATCTAGGGTTGATTCTACTTTGTTCGTTGCCTCCGTCTTATTCAACCTTTAGAGACACGATTTTATATAGCCGCGAGTCTCTCACGGTTGATGAGGTTTATGATTCTTTAACCTCATATGATAAGATGAAGCATCTTGTGGTTAAACCGACTCTCGGGGAGAGGGTCTCATTGTTCGTGGGAGACAAGATCGGAATGCGATGATGATCGTGGTAGGACACGAGAACGAAATCCTCGTGGTAAATCTAAGGGTAGATCAAGTCTTCAAGCAGAGGTAAAACTTGTAACTTCGCAAGAAGAAAGGGCACATTAAATCTGAGTGCTATAAGCTACAAAATAATATTAAAAGGGAGGTCATGCGAATCAAAAGGAAAACAACCGGAAAATTCGATGAAGGCGATGTTGTAGAAGACTACGGCGATGGTGAACTTCTAGTCGCTTCATCAATGATTCTAAAGTAAGCGAGGAGTGGATACTTGATTCAGCTGCACCTTCCACATGAGTCCCAATCGGGATTGGTTTACAACTTACGTAAGCGATTATCTCGAAGGTGTTGTTTTGATGGGAAATAATGCTTCGTGTAAAATTGCGGGTGTTGGAACAATTAAAGTTAAGATGTTTGATGGAGTTGTCAGAACACTTAGTGACGTGCGACATGTTCCAGAATTGAAAAGAAATTTAATTTCGTTGAGTACTCTTGATTCAAAAGGGTACAAATACACAACTGAAAATGGGGTTTTAAAGATTTCCAAAGGGTCCCTTGTTGTGATGAAAGGACAGAGAAAGATTGCCAAGTTATATGTTTTGCGGTGGTTCTCTCTTATTCTTGGTGATGCATTTTGTCGCTTCCTTTTCCTTGTTAGATGATGATATTACTAAACTTTGGCATATGCGCCTAGGGCATATGAGTGAGAATGGCATGGCAGAATTGAGCAAAAGAGGACTTCTTCATGGGCAAGGAATTTGCAAACTGAATTTCTGCGTGAGAGCACCTGTGTTTTTGGGAAGCAAAGAGAGTTCGATTCACTAGAGGAATCCATAACACGAAGGAACATTGGAGTATATTCATTCGATCTGTGGGGCCATCTAGAGTGCCTTCCAGAGGTGGAGCTAATTATATGCTAACCTTTATTGATGATTTTTCCAGAAAAGTTTGGGCGTTCTTCCTGAAGCAGAAAAGTGATGTGTTTTCCGCATTTAAGTCTTGGAAAATTATGATTGAAAAACAGATGGGAAAACAAATAAAATACCTTCGCACAGACAATGGCTTAGATTTCTGTTCTGATGAGTTTAATATCATGAGACACTTGACAGTTCGTCATACTCCACAACAAAACGGTGTTGCAGAACGAATGAACAGAACGATCATGGAGAAGGTTCGATGTATGTTGTCAAATGCCAACTTACCGAAGTCATTTTGGGCAGAAGCAGCGTCTACTGCATGTTTTTTGTCAACCGGTCTCCATCTGTTGCCATTGAGAAAAAGACTCCACAAGAGGTATGGTCTGGTAATCCTGCTAATTATTCTGATTTAAAGATCTTTGGGTGTCCTGCATATGCTCATGTTGATAATGGAAAATTGGAACCGAGATCCATTAAATGTGTTTTTCTTGGTTATAAAGGTGGTGTAAAAGGGTATAAGTTATGGTGTCTGAAAATAGAAAAGTTGTGATTAGTAGAGATGTTGTTTTTGATGAAACTGCTATGCTACCTAACTTATCTCTTAAAGACTTTTCCAATAAAGAAAATCAAAAACAGGTAGAGCATCAGATTAATACAGAGTCAACTCCTCAAGCCAGTACAAAAATTGAGAATAGAGTTGCTTCTTCACCACAATACTCTATCGCCAAAAACAAAACTAGAAGAGAAATTAAACCTCCAAAGAAGTATGCCGAGGCTGATCTAGTTGCTTATGCTTTAAATGTGGCTGAAGATATAGATGCGAATCAAGAGCCATCTAATTATTCTGAGGCGGTTAGCTGTGAAGGCTCAGAAAAGTGGATGTTTGCTATGCAAGAAGAGATGGAATCACTCCACAAAAACAGAACATGGGACCTTGTGAAACTTCCTAAAGGTAAAAAGGTTGTTCGTTGTAAATGGGTGTTTAAAAGAAAGAAGGAACTCCAGGAGTTGAAGAACCGGATATAAAGCAAGGCTTGTTGCAAAGGGTTCTGATCAAATTCGAGGAGTGGACTTCATGAGATGTGTTCTCCCAGTTGTTAAGCATAGTTCGATTCGAGCTTTGCTTGGTATTGTGGCCATGCATGATTTGGAGCTTGAGCAGTTAGATGTAAAAACTGCATTTTTGCATGGAGAACTTGATGAGGATATTTACATGCAACAACCAGAAGGTTTTGATTTGAGTAAAAGAGAACTATGTTTGCTTCTTTGAAAAAGTCCCTTTACTGATTTGAAACAATCACCAAGACAAGTGGTACAAGAGGTTTGACTCCTTTATGACTTCTCATGATTTCAAAATAAGTAGTTTTGTGAGTTGTGTTTACTTTAAGAAAAACAGTGATGGTTCTTTTGTGTATCTACTTCTTTATGTTGATGACATGTTGATAGCAAACAAAAGATAAAGAAGAGATAAGAAAGGTCAAAGCCCAACTAAGTAAAGAATTTGAGATGAAAGATTTAGGACCAAAGCAAAGAAGATACTTGGTATGGAGATTCTCAGAGATAGAAAATCAAGTAAATTGTACCTAAGTCGGAAGGGTATATTGAGAAAGTTCTTTGCGGAGTTCAATATGCAGAGTGCTAAGCACTGTTAGTACTCCTTTAGCGACCATTTCAGACTTTCATCGGTTTTGTCTCCACAATCGGATGATGAGATTGAGTACATGTCACATGTTCCATACTCTAGTGCAGTGGGATCTCTCATGTATGCTATGGTTTGTTCACGTCCAGATTTATCATATGCAGTCAGTGCAATTAGTAGATACATGGCAAATCCTGGTAAAGAACATTGGAAAGCGATTCGATGGATTTTAAGATACTTACGAGGCACTCACGATGTTTGCTTACGATTTGGAAGAACTAAAGATGGAGTCATAGGGTATGTTGATGCTGATTTTCTTTGGAGACCTTGATAGAAGAAGATCTCTCACAAAGTTACGTCTTTACAATCGGAGGTTGTGCAATTAGTTGGAAAGCCACTTTGCAAACTACGATCGCTTTGTCTACCATCAAGCCGAGTACATGGCGACATCGAGGCTTGTAAAGAAGCTATTTGGTTGAAGGACTATTTAGTGAACTCAATAAAGACCTTCAAATCAGCCATGATATTTTGTGATGATCAGTGCTATATTTCTTACAAAAGATCAAATGTTTCATGAGAGAACAAAACACATTGATGTTCGGTATCATTTTGTTCGTGATATTATTGCTCGTGGTGATATTGTTGTGAGCAAAATTAGTACTCATGAAAATCCTGCGAGATATGATGACTAAGTCACTTCCTATAACCAAGTTTGAGCATTGCTTAGACTTGGTTGGTGTTCATTGTTGAAGTTAAACCCTTAAGGGGTTTTATGGAAGAGGTGGAGAACTTGTTTATTGAAAGTTCGCGATGAAGAACTTGTTCATTGAGAATTTGTGTCAAGGTGGAGATTGTTAGAATTAAGTGACCCAAATTCTTATTTAAATAAAATACGATGGAAAATAAAATAAAAGTTAAATCCATATAGAACTAGACTTCTTTTATTTTATTTTAGAATAAGGTTTTTTAAACCTTATTAAACTTCATCTATTTTATATTGATTAGGATAGGGTGTTTCAATCCTACTAGAATATGGCTTTACAAGCCTATAGATAGACATAGTCTACTCCTCTTGTATTGATTCAAATTTTCGACATAGTGCATTTTCTTCTCCTCTGCTCGTGGTTTTTTCCCGATAGGGTTTCCACGTAAAATTTGTGTGTTCTTTATTTTATTTATTTTATTCTATTTTATTTTTTCACACATTTTTTTCAATTTGATCCTTTTTAATCAATTAACCATCGAAACGTTAAAATTTCTTAACGAAACTTTAATACCACTTTAATGACACTTTGTATATATTTTTAAAAATATTTATGCTTAGCTTATAAAAATAAGGTCCCAAGACCTTATTTTCTAAAACCACTTGAACTTAATAAATCACATATATAACATAAATTATCAAATAAAAAACTTTTAAAAAAAATCACATTTGACTTGTAAATATTAAATAATAATATTTACGAACTTACTCGTCGGATTTGGTGGTCTCGAACCACTATTTTTGATACCATTAAAAATCAGGCTGTTATAGCTCTTCCCCCTTAAAAAATTTTGTCCTCGAAATTTCTCACCTGATATAAGCTATTTAGTCAAATCTTTCTCCCACATTTTCAATCGAAGTCCATAAAAAAATAATCATAACTCATATCATTTCTGAACTCATATCAGAACCTATTTTAGAACTTGATACTAGACCTGAGCTTAACTGAGTAGCTCTGATGTTCTCATGTCATCACTTAATCACTAGTAGTATAACTACCGAGAAATTCGAGTAATCGTCTGTCGAAACATTATTGAAAAACTCAGATTATCAAACTTTGACTGATATTTCTGACGTGGTTGCATCTGTAACTTTCAACTAATATTTTTTTTCCAGGAAAGCGTCAAGCAATATCATTTTACACAACTGCGATAACTTCAACAATCGAAATGACTTTAACCCATAATAACATTTCCCGATTAGAACTAACCTGATAGATATATTTTTGTATCAAGTCTTCTAGAATTTGAATTTCCCATTCTGACAGTCCATCATTTACCCATGAATGCACTAAATTTTATTCTCGGACCTGAGGATAGACTCAAATACGTATAACTCAATTAAATTTTCAATGAATAACCCACTTTGATTAAAACAATTGAGTCGATTTTATTTATCAGATAATAACATTTCAGAATACTCCATTCTTCTTGTTGTCAAGACAACCTAGATATACAATCTATCACAATTCCCTCAGAATACTAATCAAAGATCCATAAAAACTGCATTAACTTAAACGAAACATAACATCCCATTTTAACTTGTTGACATGAATCAATATTACCTGAGGAATGAAAACCAATATATAAGGTTGAGCTCAATCTTCCACTATCTACTCTTTTGTCGATGTCAACCCTTTCATGAAAGCTAGAAAGGAATTATATATAATAAAGCTATTTCAATTATTAACATCGAAGCTTTGAACTATACCGAAGCCACAGCCATCAGATAGATTAAAAACCATAGTGCTATAATAGAACTGATGTTTTAACCATATATATAGATAGAACAATACCTCAACATCAATAGTGCACTCCAAAATAGAAGAGGAAAACCGAAAGTAGTCCCAATAATAACCAGTGCAGTAATACAACTTCTATGATCTGAGATCCATATCACTGAGCTCCTATGATCGAACCAGGATTTATAACAGTAATAAATATAATTACCTTCGGCCAATGAATATCTTTTACAGATGAATCATGTTTGATAAATTAAACAATAAAAATGATAAGAAAACCGAGATAATGAAATCCCAGATGTGAAGCTATACTGAATTTTCAATAATAAAAACCACATTGAATGATAAAGAGATCGATGATATCCTAGAGAAAGTCTAGAAGAAGAATATCGCTCATAAGCACAAGAAATAGTTGTGATAGAGACAACGTAAATTGCTTATATGTAATTCAGAGCATCAACTAGTAGAAATAGAAAATAACATCATATGAGTCTTATCATCAAATCTTTTATCGAACATAACATATTAGAAAACCAAAGAAAGATAAAGTAATGCCGATCATGAATCAACCAGACTGATAATAATTTCGTCTAACATTATGATTAGCTAAAATATCTTACGATAAGAATCACCTCTGAAGATGAATTATTACATATACCTCTGAGAATAAAGAAACATATAGAATACCTAGAAGAGATCACTATAAGATACTCGACTATAACAGCCGCATTCAGATATCCTTGCAATTTCAACACTATCTCACTGACTACTACAGTCATCAATGATCCTATATTATCCCAATCACTAAAGAAATCAATTCAGAAGAAATTTCGGTTAACCCGATCTTTAAATATCATACCTGAAAAAGTTGATTTCTCGTGAATAACTTCTTCCTTAATAGTGACATTGCATATCCCGAATAATTTAAAAAAAATCTGATATCTCTTCTAAAACTCTCTTTACTTGCTAACCCATCCTCAGCTCTGACCGCATTATTATTCGTTCAGCTATTGAACTCTTCAGTTTCACACTTGTAAGCTCAATGAATATAATTTTTGTAAATTCTGTTGTATAAGACTGTACAGGTGAGGGAGTGAAGGTCGTAAAGCCTCAAAATTTGACTCTCATATGTACACATGTATAACATAACATTTATTATCAACATAATTATTATAATCATTCGACATTTTCAACTATAAAACAAAAAAAAATTGACATCCAAATCCCAACTCAATTCGACTCAATTATGGCATGTACCTCTAGACTCAATTCCGAGCTCGATTTAGCCTGAGAATCGGCTAAACCTGCAAAGGTCTGATACCACTAAATGTAACACCCCTAACCCTAAATCGTCACCAAAACAGGGTTACGAAGCATTACCAGACTTTTCAGAACAATTACAAAGCATTAAACATATAATTAGCATACATTTCATAATTAAATCATAATGTCTCTTTTATGGGTCCTCAAAGTCCAAAACACATACTAGAAGCCAACCGGGACCAATTTCGGTACTCTAGAATTTTTTCATATTTGATATTCAAATCAATTCAAATTTGTCACATTCAATCCAATTCAAGTTTGTACCAAATTATGCCATATTCATAAGTTTATCATCTTATATTCATATATGTTGTATTTAACCATTCAAAGTCATATATTATTACCTAATTTACAACCATTACTCAAGATGACCAACACAAACATCCTAGGTACATGCCATTACCAAAGAAAAGTACTTCATCACAATGAGTTCGGGATCGGCTTTGAACGCTGGATCAGAACTTTTGTCTTCAACTAACCTGCGCACGAAAACAAACCGTACGCTGAGTATATATATATACTCAGTGGTATTACTATAATTTAAATTTATAAATAATATAGCAAAATATGCATATTCAATTTATGTTTATAATCTTTCAATAATCAATTTATACATTAAACCAATCTATTTCAATAATAATCACTATTTTCAAACTATTTTATTTTTACAGTCTTATTTCAATATTTCATTCCATTTATATATAAAATCATTCAATATCAATTCTAATTATCAATTCGTAACATTACAATAAGATTATGCATAATCAATTTATACCTTGAATCTTTCAATAATCAAATTAAATATTTAAACCAACATGTTTCAATAATAATAACTAATTTATAAGATTGTATTCAATTAAACTCATACACTATTTCTTGATTTCTAATTCATTTCATTTTCACTTCTCGTTTCGATAACTCAATTCATTTCTTATACAGAATCATTCGGTTTATCAATTTATTCAAAACCAATTTTAATTTCCAATTTGTTCATTTACCTCTATTAACAAGACTCGGACCTTGACGGATACACGGATCCAACCAAACACACCATAATGGCACCCAGTGCCTCATCAGATAGTTTGAAGCAATATTTGACACCTAGTGTCTCATCAGCCAAGCCGAAGAAAGTTGGTACCCACTACCTCATCGAATCTATCCGAAGTAACAGTATGACACCAGTGTCTCATCGACTCAAGTTCGAAGTATCCATGAAATAGGCAAAAATGGACAAAAATGGGCATGCATGGATAAAATTTGAAAGTTTAGTAAAAAGGGCATTTTGGTCATTTGGTTAATAAAATAATAAAAAGGAAAAAATCAAGAAAAATTTGCTCATCTTCTCCATGCCATAGTCGAATTCTCAAGCTCTCTATAGCTAGGGTTTTTCAACTTTTCAAGCTTGATTGTAAGTGTTCCCTAGCCCCGTTTTTGATTTTTTTTTTTTGCGTTTTTGAAGTCCTTGAAGCATGATCTATCCATTTCTAGCCATATTTTTAGCTAGGGTTTATGTATGAAATTTGAACCATGTGTGACATGTTTGTATTTTGATGTTTTATGGAAGAATATGAAAGTTTGATGTGTGTTTAACATCTTTTACTAAGTGAGTTTTGATAAAAATGCATGAAAATGACTTGTTTGTAAAAAGGTATAAAAATGAGTAGTAAAATGTGAAATAAAGGAAAATGTGAGCTGATATGAGCATGGAATAAGTTCGGCTAGGCTTGGGTAACAAAGAAAATAAATACATTTCATTTTACGTGCTTAGGGACTAATTTGTAAATATGTGAAAGTTTAAGGGCAAAATCATAATTTTGCCTAAATATAGTTTTTGGAATGATTTGAATAAGATGATTAAATGAGCTGAATTTGCTATTATAGATCAAGAAAAATGGAGTCCAGACCTAGACCGGGGAAAGAACAAGATTTTGGACTAAATCGAATTAATTGTTCATATTTTGTACTGATGTAAGTTCATGTGTAAATAATGCAATGTTGTATCATGTTTTAATGCTTACTTAATGTATGAATTTCTTTGTTTAATTGTTACAATAAGTGTATGAATGATATTATGGTCAATGAGAATGACATCATGAACGAGTTCGACAAAGATGAGACGTCGAGACAATCCCGTTTGAACCTTAGGAATAGTTTAGGATAGAAGTAACATGTCACTAGGAACTATGTGATTATGAGCTCATGAGATAATGTGCGTAAAAGCCCATTTTTTGCCCGGGCTCGAAGAAAAACCAAAATACAAAATAAAAACAAAAATAAGTCCAAATATTATTAACAGTCCATTTACACATTAAAAGGGCCAAAATCAAAACCCCAACTAAGCCCAAACCTAAAACCAAAACCCTAGCCTACAATAATTTCCACTCAGAAAACAAAGGAAAACCCTAGGTGCGCCGTACCTAGGTCTTCCCTTGTCATGTCCACCGCTATTGGCGTGCCTGCAGCACCACCCACGTGCCGTTTGACACTCCTCAGCACAGCAACCTCTGCCCCATCCCATCGTCTTTACTAGCACCTGCAAAAGAAGAGACAGACAAAGAGCAGAGAACAAAAAACAAAATGCAAATAGTAGCAAATAATAGAAAAGAAAGATTGCAAAATTGGCTATAAAGTCGCAAGCAAAAACGATTGTAGGGAGGGGGATTTTTTTTTCTAGAAATCAAAAGCAAAAAAGGGATTTTGGAAGAAAAAAAGCATTGTATTAAACACGAAAAAGAAATCAAAAAAGGAAATCAGTTTCAAAAGGATTTACCATTCATATTCTGTTGATTTTTTTTATTATTTTCCTTTTATTCTTTTCGAAAACAAATAAAAAGAAAGGAGTAAGGGAACTTACCGGCGGTTTCGACCATCGGAGCCCCTTTCTCAGCGTGGATATTAGACCGAGGGATGCCTCTCATTTTTGTTGTTCCCGAACCATGAGCCACGATGAGTGGAAGCGCATGGGACGCCGATGAGGACCTTGAGTTGGCCGAACAGAGAGAGGAATGGAAGAATTTTTTAGTTTTTTTTTAGAATCAGGGTTTCAAATGAGGGTTTAGAAAAATTTTGGGTTCTTATGGTAATCAAGAAACGACGCCATTTCATCCAGTTCCAAAATGCTTCAAAATGGCACCGTTTTGAAGCCAAACCCGATGACCTGACCTGATGTCCTCTGGGATCCGCATGTTTTTGTGGGTAGGGGATATTTGCACATTAAGTCCCTCCTTTCCGCGCTGACATTCAATTGGACCTGTTTATATTTTCTTTATGTCTTGTTAATTATCTCTGTAATTTGCGCATGATTGCCATGTAGTCCACGCCTAACGCTGCGTTTTGGGAGCAGGAATATTTCCAGTTTCGATCCCTGCGCATATACGCACATTATGCTTTAGTCCCTATTCTAATCTTAATGGCTTGTTTTATTTATTAATTACTCCTTTAAGCTTTATTAAGTTTTTTTTAATTTATATGATTCATTTTCTAAAGCTCATTTAGCATTCGTCCTTGGAATTATTTTTATATATACATTTTTAGTTACTTTAATGAATTCACTTTGTTTCCCTTATTTCTTAATTTATAAAATTATTATTTTCAAATTCTCTATTATATCATATAATTTTAAATTTTTGTATAATCTTTAATTTAAATTACCCTTATATTAATACATATATATAAGTTTATGTAAAGTTAGTTATATTTTATGAATATTATTAATCCCATGTTAATTTATTTTATAAATTCCGTTAAATCTATCTATATATATATTCTTTTTTTTATGTACATAAGTCATCTTTTTAGAACATATTTTGTTACATATTGTTTTGGTTTAAAATCTCACATACTTATATACTATTTTTATATGCATGTACATTGTCAACTTTAAATGGATGTATCATTTTTAAAAGGTTTTTTGCATATTATTTGACTCAAATTTCCTCTTTCATAGTCTTTATTTTAATAATTATTTATATGTTTGTAATTCTGTCCTTATTGTTTTGTTTATTATGTGTGTTTTGTTGTTTTTTTTATTTATTCTATAGATTATTATATCATATCTTCAACCGGTATTTGGTGTTGCAACCTTAATTTTATTTATCTAGGTTTGGAAACTTGTTTAGGTTTTTTTAATCTGATGTGTTTCTTTAGTTATATTTTTAGTTTTCACTGCTTTGTTCGTTAATGTTTGGATGTGAGCTTAATATTACTTTGTATATGTTAAACTTTTTGCTTATTTATTTTTATGCTATTTTCATTCATCAATAGAATTCGCTATCCATGTATATTGTCTCATGTTTATGATTTTGCCTTTCATTCGCAATTGCCGCATTGTAGTTTTCGACTTGTTAATCGAAAAATCAATGATTCCACCTTATTTCAAGTCAAATTAACGTATTTTGAGTCGACTTTATAAAACAAAAGCGATGTTTGATGTTTAGAAATTCGAGGGATCGAGCCCTAATGTGTTGGGTTTTGGTCTTTCGTTTGTTTAAATAATCAAATTTCCCTTTAAAATTTTGTCCGCGTTTTCTAAACCTTAAAACAAATGCGATGATTGATGTTTAGAAATTCGAGGGATCGTGCCCTAATGTGTTGGGTTTCGATCTTTCGTTTGTCTAAATAATCATATTTCCATTTTAAATTTCGTCCGTGTTTTTTTTAAACTTTAAAACAAAAGCGATGATTGATGTTTCGGAATTCAGGAAATCGTGCCCTAATGTGCTGGGTTTCGATTTCTTGTTTATCCAAATAACCAAATATCTCTTTAAAATTCCGTCCATATTTTTCTTCAAAAAAAAAGGCAATATTTCGTGTTTGGACATTCGAGGAAATCGTTCCCTAACATGTTGGGTTTCAATTTATCGTTTGACCGAATAGCCGAATATCCTTTTAAAATTTTAATGCATGAGTCCTAGAAATCACGAGATGATCTTGGTGCCGAGGGTTTGAAATGTCATATCCTAATGTATTGGACACGACATTTTATTTCTTCGGGAAAAGAGAATCTTAATATCCATTGTGACTTATCCAAACATTCATAATAAAGGATCGTATTTTAAAATTCATTTTAAAATCTTTTCAACTTTCGACATTAAGACATTGATTAATCTATTTGGTACCAATTTTGGGCGTGACGAGGGTGCTCATCCTTCCTCGCACGTAACCGACTCCCGAATCTGTTTTCTCAAATTTCGTAGACCAAAATTGTTATTTTAGAAAATCGAAATATTTTATTAAAATGACAAAATTTCTAGGTGATCCGATCACACCTAAACAAAAAGGATTGGTGGCGACTCCATTTTCATTTTTTTAAACAATTCGGCCCCCTATTTAAAAAAAATAGTTTTGACAATGTGTATATGTGATTATGTGAATCCGTGTGCTAGTCTTGTACGTTCTATTGGTCGCTGAGTAGCCCGACATGTGTTGCGGGTACCTGTCAGCTTGTGTGAGCAGCCCGAGTAGTTATGTCTTGACTGTCAGCTTGTGTGAGCAGGCTTGTGATTAGCTCAAGAGCGAGCAATGTGTGATTGTGATATGTGGTAGCATGTGTCTACGTTTGAAGCACTATGTGCAAGTTTTCCCTGTATCTGATAGTATTCTGAGTGTTCAACGGGTAAACCTGTGAGTTATTTGACTAGTAAGTCAATGATGAAGAAATGTGATAATGGGTTACGAGTTGGTACAAGTATGTACAAAAAACCTATATGAATGAGCTCGGTATGTGATGAACTTATGGTAAGACTAGAATTGTGTAAGTTAAGCCTATGAATTTATGATAACACATAAAGTAAACTATGTTATGTCATTGGTATTTATTTATATGATTATGTTGCTATTTATTTACATGTGAACTTACTAAGCTTTATGCTTACTCCCCTTTCTTTTCCATTTTCTTACAGTATCGCCAAGCTAGCTCGAGAATCGAAGGATGTCGGAGGCTCGATCACACTATCAACTGGATATTTGGGTATTGTTACTCTCAACATTTTGAGTATGGCATGTATAGGGACTTGGTCTTTTTGTTATGTGTCATATTGATTAGCCAAATGTGTTGGCTTATGGTAATATTTGATTTATTTTGTATATGGCCATGTGATATGGTTCATATTGATTATTTGGGTCATAACCCTAACTATTGGTGCATGCATGCAAATATGCTTAGGCTTTAATGTGGTTATGGTTGCTTATGGTTAATGAGTGTGATGGATGACATGTATGCTTGGTGTATAAAATATGAATTAATGTGCATGACAATAATGTTGATGCAAGTGTGTAAATTAAAAATAGGTTAGTAGAGATGATAGACAAATATGAAATTGGTGTGGAATGCTATGTGAAAACTTGATGGTTTGGATAGGTGATATGTTGATGTTACAAAGTTATGGATTAATCAAGTTTATGAGTATTTGAGTAAGTAAATATACTATGTTGCATGCCATCAAAAATGTATGAGTGAATAAGCATATAAGGGTGACAAATGGCTTGGAAAATAGCCTCAAAGTTGTCCACACGGGTAGACACACGAACGTGTGTCTAGGCCGTGTGTGACACATGGTCCACCCCATGGGCATGTGATCCGGCCATGTGTCCCCTGCACCCTAATTAATGCAAACAGAATTCCCTGTAGTAAACACACGGGCAGAGACACGGCCGTGTGTCTCAGCCATGTGGAGGACACGGCCTCAGGATATGGACATGTGCCCAGGCCGTGTGAAGTCTGCACTTAATTTCGAGAATTTAATTCGCGACACGGCCTAAGTACACGGGCGTGTGACTTGGTCGTGTGACCTTATTTTGTTGATGACGTCATAGTCAGAAAATTACACGAGCTAAGGACACGGGCATGTCCCAAGCTGCACGGGCGTGTGTGACCACACGGCCTACTCAAACGGGCGTGTGACTCTCCAAAATAAGAAAATTTTCTAAGTTTTCTAAAGTTTTGGTTTAGTCCCAAACCGCACCCAACGTATGTTTTGGGCCTCGTAGGCCTTTATAAGGGACAATTTGCATGTGACTGAAAAGTTTTAAATTTGGATGAAATTTTATGGCTCGACATTGTATGTTAGCTTACGTTTAAGTCCGGGTTAGCTTACGTTTAAGTCCGGTAATGCCTCGAACTCTGTCCCTACGTCGGATACGGGTAAGGGGTGTTACAATACATTTGTCAACTTTTTGGTTTATTTATAATATAATATTATAATATAATTTACAATATAATTTAGAATATAATAAAATAATAATATACTTTATAATTAAATAATTTATTTATATATATTTAAAACATAAAAATCTAAGATTTTTATTAGGCATATGCCACCTCAACTTAAAAAAAAAAGCATAATTGCCTATTTGTTCCTTTTAACTTTTCTTTAATCTATAATTAAGCTTTCACCCCTATTGCAATTTAGTCTTTTTTCCTAATTACTCCTAATTCAAGCAAATTCATTTAACCAAAACCTAATTAAGTCCACAACTAACTTCGTAAATATTTATTAAAAATATTTATTAAAAATATTTATGAATCCAATTTACCGGAACGGAGTCCCGGGAATGTATTTTTTTTTCAATTTGATCCTTTTTAATCAATTAACCATCGAAACGTTAAAATTTCTTAGCATATTATGCGTATTATAGATTGTGTAGTCTTTTTCTTTCATTATGTTTTTATTCCACAGGGCTTTTCCTAATACGGTTTTAAAGAGGCACATTATCTATCAATGGACATCCAATGGGGAGTGTTATGAATATCTTATTAAGTGGATGTCCATCATGATCAAGATAAAGTTTTAATGTACTTTAAATTCTAATAGTTATTAGAATTAGACCTCTACTTCTTTTATACTTCTTATGCCTATAAATAGAGATTCTTTTATACTTCTTATGCCTATAAATAGAGATTCTAATGAAGCATTGTAATCATCCCCTTTGATAAATAAAGTACATTCTCTATTACTTTCATATTTTCTTTGTTTTTTATTCTCTCCATCTCTTTTTTTTTATAACATATATATATTTGTTGAACATTTTAATATTCTTATGAAATTTTATTTTTTTAAATTTTTAAAAATGAGTTATTTAAGTATTTAAAATTTTTTAGAATTATATATTGTTATATTTTTCTAATTTTTAATATATTTATCATTTTTATATTACACCTCTTGGGCCTTGGGCTGTCATTGTAAAATAGACTTCATTTTTATGTTTCTAGAAATGCCACATAAAAAATGCATGAGTTACGTTTACAATATTCATGCATGGTATTTGCAAGGTTTAGCCACTCCAATCAATAATGAAGGCAGTGTGCATTTAATCAAACCCTGAATTAGCATTGGAACCAAACCAAACAGCCTTGGCTAAAAGGCAAGTTTAGAAGAGGTGATCCACAATCTCCTCAGCTAAGAAGAATGGACATTCTCCCGATACTGCAATGTTTCTCCAACGCAGTTTAAAGTGATCGGGAGACTTTCCAAAGAAAAACGAGTAGCTTAAAAGGGATATGAAGCTTCCATAGTGATGCCTACTTAAAGGTCGGGGCAGAAGATGCAACCACTTGAGTGTCATGATCCCATAGGAACTCTTATGTCATTTTAACACATAAAAAAAAAAAACCTATTCCCATACATATTTCTCATTACCCTGCATCATTAACAGTAGCATCTGGACTTCATCTCTTGTTACCATACGTTTTCGACTTGGTCTTTGATACTATCTGATTTCTAAGAAGCACGAGCAGGGTCTAGAAAGGAGCTCACCTAATGTCCTTGTAAATTTGCATTTTATTCCTATTGAAAAACCATATAATTTCTTTGTATAACAACATTTGTCTCATTCTAGTCCTTGCTTACAGATTTCTTGGCCCTTAAGGATGCTTTTCCAAATCCAAGAGTCGGAATTTTTTGGTTGGACATCAAAAACATGTTGAAAGTTGCAATATTTTATAAGAAGCATAGACTATGTAACGCCCCTCACCCGTATTCAACTACCAGACTTATTATACAATTAAACATACATTTCACATACACTTCCAAATTTCATGTAATCATTATTCAACAACATTCACATTGTCCTTAATACAAGCCTACGAGACCTCAAACATGCATTAGGAGTGGTTCGGGACTAAACCGATAACTCAGAAAAATTTTGGAATACTTAGAAAATTTTGCAAAATACAGGGGACACGTGCCCGTGTGGCCCAGCCGTGTGTCTCACACTGCGAAAGACACGCCCGTGTCATAGGCTGTGTGGACATTCGAAATGGGATCACATGGCCGTATCTCAGCCCATGTCCGACCTCGTGTAACTCTCTGACTTGGGTCACACAGCCAACCACACGCCCGTGTGACCATTCTGTGTGCCCTTTCGAAATCGCCTCACACGCCTGTGTGTCAAGCCATGTGCTAGGTTGTGCCAATCCTGTAGGGTATACTGACTTATGCGACACGGCCAAGTCACACGCCCGTGTGCTAGGCCGTGTGGAGCATACTGACTTGATTTGTAATTACACACCAGGGGATACACGGCCGTGTAACCTGACTGTGTTTCACACACAGCTGAGACACACACCCATGTCTCTGCCCGTGTGGACAAAAATAAGCTATTTACCAAGCCATATTGCTACCCAAATTTGCATACACTTATACCAAACCAAATAACACATAATATAGCATAAATAGGCATTCAACCAACCTCAACCAAGCATAAATCATACCATTTCAATACCAACATATACAAGGCACACAAATACCACAATATGCCATTCAATTTCATACTAAACCTCGCTTTCACAAATCATCAATGTGGACACTTCTAGTTATGCATCATTTTGCCTAAACTCATAAGCATACCAATTCTCAAATATCAACCATTTACCACAATCATTTGCATAACAATTATCAACACAAGACAAAGGCCATTTGCATATATATATATATACACAACCAAATTAACCAAAATAAGCCAACTCTCATGGCTATATACAAAACCAAACATTAAACATTTACAAGCCAATCCAAATGGCTAAATTCATTACTAACATATACCAAAATGACCAAAGCTCCTATACATGCCATATATCCCAAAAACATAGATTCAAAAGTACCAAAGTGATAGCTTGACAGTATAATGAAGTCTCCGACAATTTCCAAATCCGAGCTAGCTTTGGTTTCACTATAAAACACGGTAAAATAAATAATGTAAGCTATAAAGCTTAGTAAGTTCATATAAAAGTATAACTCAAATTACCATATATGCCCAATTTAAGTAATTTAAACATAACATAACATAACATATCTCATAATGATTCACCAACCTACCACATTTTCATTCACCAAGTTAATTATGAATTTCATAAATTTTCTCATTTCAATACTTATACGGTTCACGTACATACCTATACCATCTCGTATCAAATTCATATTCAACCACATCTCTGATATACCCGTTGAACCATTTGGAATACTATTGGTACTCGGGAATCTCGCCTCCTAAGCGCCACATATATAGTCGAATCTATCTCGATCTCATATCACATATAATGCTCACTCTCGAGCTATCAATGGGTCTGCTCACACAAGCTGACGAGTATCCACAACACATGCCGGATAACTCAACCACCGGTAGGACGTACGGACCAGCACCCAAATCATATAATCCTTAATGACATGTCATTCGTATCCTAATCTATTCCTACAGTTCAACCGGGATTTCTCATTTACCGAATCGTCGTCGAACATATCCGCAATGTCGTATACACAATATATTCAATATTAAAGCATTTAAAACATAATTATAATAATGCTTATTAACATACGGACTTACCTTGATTGCAAAAACGGCGAAATAAGTTGATTAGTCCGATACTTTATTTTTCCCCCGATCTAAATTCAAATTTCAATTTTCTTGATCTAAATGTAATCAAAATTAACTTATTTAATTATCATTCTATTCAATTTAGTCCAAAATACACATTAAGGCAACTTTACATTTTTGCCCCAAATATTTCAACATTTTTTCAATTTAGTCCTTATATTATAAAAATACAAATTCATGTAATTCAACCTATACCCATGCTAGCCGAATTTCAATTAAGTCCCTAGCAGCCTATAATTTTCATTTATTTCATAATTTAACCCCAAAATTTTAACATTTCTTAATTAAATCCCTAAATGATAATTTTGTCAAAAATCACTTTACAAATGTTGTTTATCTAACAACAAGCATACATTTTCTATCATCAAACATCAAAATAAACCTATATTCATCAATGAAAAACCCTAAACCTTTAACAATTTTGTAAAATAGTCCCTGGGCTAGCTAGACTAAGCTGCAACGATCTCAAAAACATAGAAATCATTAAAAACAGGGCAAAAATCACTCACCAATTGCACAAACAAGCTTGGCCAAATGAAAAGGATGAAAATGGCTTCTTTTTCCCTAAAAATCGAGTGAAGAAGATGATAATGAAACAAATTTTTGTTTTTTTATTTAATTAACCTTAAATTACCAAATACCAAAATTAACCTTAGAATTTATTACAAATTTCAAAATTACCAAGCCATTATCATCCACTATCATATCAATAGGCTATTTACCACATAAGGACCTCTACTTGTTCTATAGCTATTAGGCACTTTTAACTAATAAAGCACAAGTTTTACACCTTACGCGATTTAGTCCTTTTTATCAAATTATGCATTCAAACGATAAAATTTCCTAACGAAATTTTCACACAATCATACAATCATGCTGTAGACATTAAAATAATAATAAAATAAATATTTTGACCTCAAATTTGTGGTCTCAAAACTACTATTCCAATTTGACTAAAAACGGGGTGTTACAGACTAAGCTAACGATAGTGGTTTAGCCAATATTTGTCATGCTTGCTTACATAATAGTAGTCTGCATGGCTTACACAGATGACCCCAATTGCAGATACGTAGTCTCTTTTGGCGTTCATCATCATCTTCGATTGTTTTTGAAACTTTAATACGTGAAAATGAATATAAAGGAATATCCAAAATAATAGATCTTAGTAAGGTAAGTTGGCCACCTTGGGATATGAAATTAGTTTTTCATCCCGCAAGCTTTCTTAGCATTCTTTCTATTACTGATTGGAAAAATAGAGTTCAGTTATTTAGATATCTTACATTCGAACCGAGAAACTTACCAGGTTGGTCAACTGTTTGAACACCAATATCTAATGATTTCATATTGCCTTTCCGGGTTTAGTGAGATACAGTTCAGACTTCTTATGGTTAATAGCCATACCCAACAATTTATAGCATGTATACAATAAGCATTTTCTAGCTCAGCAGGAAAGCACTTTTGCATTGAAAAAAGAATATAGCAATCATCACCAAACATGAGATAGAAATTTTCAAGTTCTTGAAAGGGGCTTCCAAAAGTTCTTTCGGCCAGCTTTCTTCTTGTTCAAAAAAGTGTTCATCAATTTGCTTAACGGGCTATTTGGAAACCATGATTTGGTTTAAAAAAGTGTTCATCAATTTTAAAATTTTGAATTTTTAGAATTAAAGAACATGAAAACTTTTTATTCTCTGTTATTTTACACGGACTTTAAAACCTAAATAATAAACAATTAATTTTACTTATATTATATCACCAACAAAGCTTAATGTTTTTAGACCCAAACCAGTGGGTAAAGATTAAACCACTTATTCCTAGTTAAATTGATTCGACTAGTTCAGTTGAATAAATTTTAAAATATATATAGAGAGAGAGAAAGAGAAAACCAATTCGATTGGTTCAACCAATTTGACTCCTTATTTTGGACTGGTACTGTAACACCCTTAACTCGTATCCGTCACTGAAATAGGGTTACAGAGCATTACCATAAAAACGTAACTCAAATCATTCATTTCCAACATTTTTGAAACGATTGCAAAATGCACTCAAACACATGCACAACGTCCCTAATTCGAGCCCTTGAGGCCTTAGAAACACTTTTGAAATGATTTGGGACTAAATAAAAAACATTTAGAACTTCATGAAAAAAGATAAAAAAATTCACACTGCAGGGGTCATACGGCCATGTGGCCAGGCTGTGTGATTCACACGGCTGAGACACACACCCGTGTCTCAGGCCGTGTAGACATTCAAAATAGGGACACATGGCCGTGTCCTAGCTCGTGTATGTGCCCGTGTAACTCTCTAACTTGGGTCACATGGCCAAGCCACACGCTTGTGTGTCAGGCCATGTAACACTCGAAATATCACCTTTAAAACCTACAAGGGACACACGGTCGTGTCGCATGGCTGTGTGTCACACACGGCTGAGACACACACTCGTGTCTTAGGCCGTGTGGACAGGAAATAGGCCAAATTCAAGCCATTTCTTTCACCCAATTCAAGCACACACCCACAAGCCATTTGCACATTCAATCAAACCTTAAAACATACCTAAAACATGCATAATAAGACCAATTCAAAAGGTCATTTATCTATACAACCAATATGCCAAAAGGCACCTCAAACACAATGTATCAAACATACCTAAACATGTGCATATTTAACCATTCCTAAACTAACTTATTTCCATACCAAATCATATCACAATTTACACATTTCAACCATACCATACTAGATTCATGCCATGTTAAAGTAACATTACCATTTGAACCATTTCTCACATGTATCAAAACCATATAAATGACACAAATCTAACCATTTCCAAATGGTACCAACGACCAACATATATGCATACCATATATCAATCATGCACATCTATTCAAAACCTTTCTAAAACATATCATAACTTGACCATGTTAAGATCAATTAATCACCTATCAATTTGACCATTCAAACATGCATTATAGCATTGTTATAACAACACACATCAACAAAGTATCAAAAGTACCAAGGTTATACCAACCACAATGACATATACATGCCAAACTCATCAACTAACTTGAACCACAAGTCCACCTATACATGCCATTATAACCTTGATCAAGACATCAAAATCTACGGATATAATTGCTGGATAGTGTGATATATCTCCGACAAGCTTCTAAACCGATCGAGCTTCTGATAATTTGTAAAGTAAGAGAAAGATAACTACGTAAGCAATAAATGCTTAGTAAGCTCGTATAAACTTTAAACATAACATTCCATTTCAAATATGGACTTTATAAGTCATGAATAAACCTATACCAATGCCTCGAGATTTATCAAACTACATAACTATCATCTTACATATGAATAGGTTCATTAACATCCCAAATACATTTCATTTAACATAATAGGGTCTTATAGGTTGAATTGCATAATCATCAACCTTTTCTTAAAACAATGAACCATCTTATTTATTTACTTACTATTCTATTACTTAGCAATAGCTTAATTACATTATCAATTCACGAATTAGTGTACTTATTCATGACATAAGTAAACCATATATAGCATAAGTAAATTTCTTCCTTACAAGTAAGTCATTTAACTCAAGTATCATTTTATTTCATCATATTACATCTCTACTATGAACTTACCATTTCATTACCTATTCTTACCCATTTCATTTGCATAATACGTAAGACATAAGCATGTACATCAACCATAGCCACAAGTTAGTGCATTTAAACATAACTTTTTTGAAATCAAATACATGATAAATCATTTCATGAGAAATTAAATACTTTGATTCTTACCACTCTTTCATGCACATAAGCATCTTTCTATTTGGTCACTTATCATTTTAATGCATATCTTTAAAACTAACATAATACAATCTAACCAATAGCTTGGCACAAGCCTAAGCATCATCAACAACACATGTTAATGCATCAATTCAAAATTCACTTAAATAACATAAGATAAGTCATTAAACATGAATAACTTCACTTGAAATCATTGATTCCATGAACATAGTCATACTTTCATTTAACATTCCCTTTTCGTAGTTTTTATAATATAAGTATATAAGTCATTTGAATACTTACTATTCCTTCCCTTTTCATGCCCATTGAACCACTTAGAATAACATCGGATACGCGGGAAAGCTCACCTAAAATGTGCTAAACATATAGTCATAGCTCACATGAGTTGACGGTCGGAATGTAAGCTACGCGATGCTGCTCACACAAGCTGTTGAGTATCTATAACTAATGCTGAATCTCAGTCATCAGTAGGACATTCAGGACCAACACTCGAAACATGGTAACCTAGGTCTGCTCACACGAGCTGACAGTTGAAATGTAGCTACACGATGCCGCTCACACAAGCTGACGAATCTCTGCAACAAATGCCAAAACTCAGCCATCAGTAGGACATTCAAGACCAGCACCTGAAACATGGTAACCCTAATGACATGTCATTTGTGTCCTATATATTCCTAAGGTTCAAATGGGGCTCGATAATTTTCGAACGCCGTTGGATTCCCATCGTCTCTTTGCTTGATAATTTGTATAATAAACATATTTATATTGATTCACTTGCAATAGAATCACACATTAAACATTCAATATAATCAACATTTAAGTGATTATAGTTCATACGAACTTACTTGGCTAAATTACAGAAATGTCAAAGTATAAGGTTTTTTTGGTAATTTTTTATTCTTCTCAATTTTCCACTCGATCTTGATTTAAATTAATAATTTCATTCAGTTTATTAATTTAAATAGTAAAAAAATGTATTTGATGCAATTTAGTCATTTTTGACATTTTTACTAAATTACCCTCAACTTCTCATTTTTATTGAATTTAGTCCCCGAGCCTAAAACATGCAAATTAATCATTTTCATTGAAAATTCATACCAGTCTATTTGCTAGCACCCAATACAGCCCACATTGGTAACAATTTCACATCTATTCCTTGTATTTTTACTATTTCAACAATTTAATCCCTAATTGTTAAATTCATCAAAATTACTTAATAAAATACTTATAAATAACAACTAATACCTCAAATTCATCATTTAGCACCAAAAATCACAAAGAGTCATCAATGGAAACATTCAAAATCTTTAATATTTTCAAAATCAAAGGTTCGATCTAGCTGAACCTAGTTGCAACGATATCAAAAACATCAAAATTACTAAAAACGGGTAAGAATTACTTACCATGCATGAAGAAATCACTATGGCTAAACCTAGCTAGATTTCCCATGGATATTCAGTTGTATTGGAGAAGAAAACAAAAAAGATGATGATAATTTAGCATTTTGTTTCTTTTAATTTAATTTAATTATAAATTACCATTTTGTCCACTTAAATATCATCCAAATTTCATGCTTTTAGTTGCCCAAACCGTCCACTAAATCCTTAAATGATTTAATTACCATTTAAGTCATTTTTTCCTTTATTCAATAAGTGATTTAATCACTCAAATCAAATAGTGATAAAATTTTACATCCTTTACGATTTAGTCCTTTTTAATTAATTAACTATCGAAATATTAAAATTTCTTAACAAAACTTTAATACAAACTTAATAACACTTCGTAAATATTTATAAAAATATTTATGGCTCAGTTTATAGGAACGAGGTCCCGATACCTCAATTTCTAAAACCACTTGAATTTATGGTCTTACCACTTGAACTTAATTAATCGTTTATATAACATAAATTATCATATCAAAAACCTTTTTAAAACCATATTCAACAATATTTACGAACTTACTGGTCAGATTTGTGGCTCCGAAGCCACTTTTTTCAACACCACTGAAAAACAGGTTGCTACAGGTACCCTAGTCGATTCCCAGTCCAATCAGTCTGAGGCAGGTCTAGTCCGGTTCTGAAAATAGTGGCGAAGCTTCATATATTTAATTTAATACAATATAAATATTCAAAATTTTTAGTTATACCATAATTTCCACAATTTTAATTTATAAACCCCTAGCTTTTAATTTATACCTAAGTAACTTCACTTATTTAAGTGCAAATCAAATTATATGATTTTATTTAGATGTATTCCAAATATAAATGACATGTATAAATGATATAATAAAGTTGAGAGTTCTTTTTAATATTTTAACCCAAAAAATTTATAAAATATAAAATGGAAAGTTACATTCTATTGGCTAATGCATAATTAAAAAAAACTCTAATATTCAGAAGCAATTAGTTTTATTTTAAATTGTTCATAACAAAGTGGAAAATGCATTTTTTTCATTCAAAATCAGGGTTTTCAGAACCAAACTGGTGGTCAAACCAGTCAAGCCACTAGTTTGCCGATTTGATCGGTTTGTTCAGTTCTATTAAATATACCATTAAAAAATTCATAAAAATATTAAATTCTAGTTCAACAGTTCAATCAACCAATTTTTTCTCTGATTCAACCGGTTTGTACTAGTTTTAGGACTACCAATCTAATGCCTTTTTTCGGTTTGATACTAACTTGACATCAAATGTAGTAGCTATTTTGGTATATTTCCACACTAAAGGAGCTTGATTTCTAACACTTTTATTATTAATTATTCCATTTTTAGTACTTATAAATTTAGTAGTAAATGTTAATAAAATAAGATTTTTTAACACATTTTGTGAGTATTAATGACCTATTAGGTTGGCACAGGCATTAGGTAGTTCTAATTTGTATAATTGAGTGTGTAGGATGATGAATTATAGGCCCCATGGATGTAGGAACATGGGACGAGTGATGCACAAGGTTCCCAAGCTGCTAAAGCATGACACAGACTAAAGAATGCACAAAATTATTGTTGTGTTGCACCATAGATGGTGTATGGTGCGACATAGGCCCAACGTGGAACCCAAGCATTCTAGGGTTATTTTTTTCGCACAATAACCTTTATACGAAGACTTAGGATGTGCCGAAGATCTAATTTGGGCTACCAACACTCTTATAAATAAAACCTTAGGGGGTTTGATGTAACTAAGTCATCTTAGACGCATCCAAAAACCCTCGTAGTTTAGGAGTAGGATTTAGATTAGGTTTTCTTTTATTTTTTGTAAATGCTTTGTTCTTTCCTTTTGGAATCGATTTCAATCTAAGATTTATTTTATAATATCGAAGTTATTTAGTTTATTTGCCTTTTCAAGTGACAATTCTCGCTATTCCAATCGAGATATTTCCTACTCCGCGTTTCAATCGACATCAACAAGATTATCTTTACATCTTTTTTCTTTTTAGATTTAATCGTGTTTATTTACATGTTTATTTCAATTGAGATTGAGATTATGAATACCATGAGTGGCTAAATCCTTTAAGGGAGACTAACAAGTGGATGGGGGTGTAATTAATGGAGGATTAAGGGTTTGTCAATCAGATTAGTTGGTATAGATTACGTGTTCTTAAACCCTAGGCTTGACATCCCTAATAAGTAATTAGATTAAATGAGGTCGAGAGATAAATTTGCCGAGTAAATCGCAATTTATCCTGGTTGAGAAAGTAAGGTCGAGAGATAAGCGATTATCAACCAATTAATTAATCAGTTAGAGGCTGAAGGTAATAATTGGTTAGTTAATAGCTAATCCACCCTAAAACCCGAATCTAAAGTTAATTATAACCCCTAAAATGGGTTAATCTTCTAATTAGTTTAATTGATTTAATCGTTTGTTTATTTTATTGTTTTTTATTTCAGTTATTTAATTTATAATATTCATCTCTTTTATGATCTATCGTAATATATAATTTAATTATTACTATTTAGACTTATTATTGTAAAGAGATTTTCCATAGACTTAATCCATCCTCCCTTGGGTACGATTCTCAGAATACTTCCTTGTGTTCCTTCATAACACATATTGTATTACAATTTGACCCGTCTACCTGCGGACACTGTCGATTTATGTAACACCCTAAAATAGGGCCTAAGAGTTTTAGGGGTATTTTAGGAATTTTGACCTTAAAGTGCTCGGAATTATGTGACTTGATATATCGATAATGTTTTCAATTATAATTCTTAGAAAATCAAATCAATTTTTGAAAAAGTGTTTTAAAAACCCTTAATTTTAGAAAAAAGGATTAATTTGTATCAGAGTCAAAACTATGAGCATTTATGTTGTAGTTTCACCAAATTTTAAAAGTGAACCTAATAAACCCTCACTCCTACCTTAATTTAAGATAACTTCTTCCCTTCTCTTTAATATTATCGTCCCTTACTTTCCCTTACTCCTCCCATTGATTTTTTATTTCCAATTTGTTATACTTTGATTTCCTATCAATCCCAAATCAATTACCTTCATAAATCTCGAAGAAAAACACTAAAAAACTCTATAGATCTCATCATCTTCTTTAATTGTGGCTTTCCAAATTTACAGAAAAACTCGTTCATTCTTTCATCAAAGGACCATTCATCTATCTATTGGTTTTTAATGATATTTAGACTTTAAAATTGAGTTTTTAGTTACAAAATCGCAAGTTTTGGTTAAAAGCCGAAAATAGAGTCGTTAATGGTAGATTTTGAGATTTTGAGTAAAAATGTGGTTTCAAAGTAAAAATGTGGTTTCAAAGTGTTTTTCAACTTGTTTTATTGTGATTAGAAGTTTTTTAAACTTACTTTAAGGTTTCATAGAATTTCTAATGTTTTAATGAGTTTTCAAAAAATATCTTTAAAACATGTCAAAAAAGTTGATTCCATGAATTAAGTGTTTTATTGTAGTTTAAAGGTTGGGAACTAGTTGTAGGTGAATTATAAGATGAGCGAAACCGAATTTAGGTGAAAAGACTAAGTATAGATCAAGATATTTGAATTCAAAGTTTGTTATGTTAAAGGTTTTGGTTACATGAGAACTTAGCTTAGGCTTGTGTTTTGGTTGATTTAAGTGAGTCCTTGGTGGCTATTTGACTGTGTTTATTGTATGATTATTGTGCGTGAGGCCTCAGATTCATTAGAGCCTACTAAGAGTTAAGGAAAAGTTAGTTGAGCTTTCAGCTTTCTGGGAAAAGCATAAAGTGGTGAGTGTTTGGAATTGTTGCTCGTAGACACGAGTCATATGTTATTTGGGAACTTAGTAGTAGCCTAAAACCCTTCTCTAAATTCTGAGTGTAAGCTTTCTCATACCTATGTATCTTGTGAATTACGTGCTTATGTGTTTGTGAACATGTGAATTGAGATGAGATGCTATAACATGTAATATGTGGTTATGATAACTAATGCGAAAAGTGAAAATGTACACATGATATAAATATGTGAAATGACAGTGACAATGTTTTTCTAAAAACACAAATATGTAGTGATAGTGCACGGACAATCGGTAAGTGATATATATTTATTTTTGGATATTTGGACCTTGTGATCTTGGAACCGTTTGATACAGTTGGCATGCCATAGTATTGTGAGTACTCATCTATATGTATAGTGATTTTGGGCGTTGAGGCCCTGTGACATGTTGGAGAGATAAGGGAATGTGAGCGAAGCTCCATTCAACGAGACATGTAAGGGGAAATAATGAGAATGTTAGCTATATGCTTCACTTTTTGGATATGTTCAACTCTCTTCGAGTCAATTGGTATGATTGGAGATCCGTGTATCCAATGAGTGATGATAGAGCTAACCTTAGGTTTCATACCTCAAGTGTCAATTCATCATTATATGTGATTGTGTTATGTGATATATGCTTGATGAGTATGCAAATGCTATGTAGATGAACTAATAGATTATGCATGAGTAAGTATTATATGACACTAGGCATTAGAACACTGTATTTGAGTATATGTGTGGTGGTGATGTGGATGCATGATGACATGTTTGCATTGTGATTATTCTAATCATTCACTGAGCTTGTTAAGCTCACCCACTCCCTTCTTTCCTGGAATTTTAATATTTGGCTAGTTAATTAAAGAATAACGAATAAATCGTAAAAGACGTAAAATTTCATCACTATTGATAATTATTAATTAAAGTGCATAATTAAAGTTTATGTAAGGATTCATATGGAAAATATATCATTTATATTAAATTGGTAAGGCTAGTGGAGGATATTATTCATATTATACATTAGTTTGAAAGTTAAAAATAATTGAAATAAGTAAAATCATAAAATAAAAATATCATCATCTTCATTAATGAGTTTAGCACCGAAAAACAAAACAAAAACCCCTATTAGAAAAGCTTAAGGTTTGATCGAGTTAAAGCTTATGCATATAAGTAATTTTCCTACCCGTTCCTCATAAATTTCCTGTTTTTAAGATCGTTGCAGCTTAATCTAACTAACCTAGGGATTATTTTGTAAAAATGTTGAAGATTTTAGGACTTTCTATTAAAGAATTTAAGATTTTCTTGAATTTAGTTGGAAGATTCATAGTTTTGGTTGTTGTTTAAGACTATTTTGTAAAGGAATTTTTATTATTTTTGAACTTAGGGACTAAAATGAAAGTCTATAAAATTCAGCATGTAAATTTGAGAATTTTTCAAATGTTTAAAGGCTAAATTGAGGTGCTGATAGGATCAGATTTGGATGTTAGGGGTTAAATATGAAATTTTAAGTAGTTTCGATTTTAGGGACTAAATTGTATAAAATATAAAAGTTTAGAGTAAAAGTATAAAATATTGTTAAAAGGTCAAAAATGTAAATTTAAATGTCTTATTATATTGAATTGGTTAATTAAATAAAATTATTATATTTAGATAAAAAAAGGAATCAGTTGGTTGATAAACCGCAAGAAAGAAAAAGTCGTCAAGTAGTCATCGTCACGTGTTGATAGCTATCGTATTTTGGTATGTTCGTAGTGTATTAATAGATATATTTTATACTTGTTACTTGCTGTAAAATCTTGAAATTATGAGATTGCAAATGTTATGCATTAAGATTAATTTATTATAACGAAAGCTAAGTTGAGTATGGACTAAGTCGTGAACTATTGAATATTGAGAAATATGAATGGTGTGATTTTTGAATAAATGTAAATTTTTACAGTATATGGAATTACTTATGTGGAAGTGCCTCTTATTTGTTAATGTGATGAATTCATTTAAAACGCCTGTTTGAATGTAGTAAACAATTAGGATATGATTGGCATGCCAATAGGGTTAGAACGCGCGCTTGTACAGGATTGCACTTTGGTGCCTCTGTTGGCATTTCGATGCTCTCTAGTGTGATATGGGTACCCGAGTATCCAAGTCATTTTACTGTAGAAAGTTTGTATTTAATCATATAATGATTTTTTATTTTCGGTACGTATCTAATAGAAAGTTTGTATCAGAATATAATCATGGAAGAATGTTCATTTTAGTATGGATACGATGAAATGTATGTATATGAATGATTTTAATTGAACCATTAACAAGCATGAGGTATATGATAAACTACTTTGGTACTAACTCCATGTGTTCTCGTAAATAATTGACTTGTTTAGTTAATTTAAGTTATTTTAATTTTCAAATGTTTAGTTAAGGTAAGTTGATTTGAATTTTAGCTATGACCTTAGAAAGCTACTTAAGCTTACTTTGTTTATTCTTTGTTTTTTGTCGTTAACGTTTTACGGAACTTGACGGACAGATTAACTTCAAGGCTCAAACTATCAAGCTTTTGTCTTGGTAGATTTTGATTTATTATTTTGGCTTTGTGGCAAGTATATAGGGTTTTGAAGTTGTTGAATTTAAAGTTTTAGTTGGATTTGTAATGTGGTTAAAGTTGGTTTATAATTTTAAATTTCATGTTTCATGATATACTTGTGTTGAATATGGTAAATTTTGCTTGGAACATCATTTTGATTTTGTTTTGGAAGATAATGATTTGTGCCACTTGATTTATAAACATAATTTGGTATTTGGTACCATGGAAATCGTACCTTGTCATTTGATGTTTTATTTAGTGAATGTTGTTAAAATAGTCCTTTTGGTTTAGTAATTCAAGAATTTAGAATGAAATATGTTTGCAATTGATAGTTTGGCATAAATGGATGATTTTTAGTATATGGTATATAGAACTTGGTTAATGATTGAATAAATTTAATTAGTTGATAATGTTGTGGTTTGAATGATTGTTGTTTATGTTTGAATTGTGGTACCAATGAGGGCATATCAGTTAGGCACATAGGTTGATTATGAATAGGTATAATTTGACATGTTTTGGCACATTTTGAATAGATTTGGATGTTGGTTAATGAATGGCTTGGAACCTAAGAAAGGCTGTGTGAAATGGCTTGTGCTTGAAAGTGTTTTTGGGTACATCCGGCTTGTGACACAGTCTGCCACACGGCCGTGTGCCCTACATAGTTGTATGATGCCATCGTATGGTTTCTTTAAATATTGGTGCAAGTTGGTCGACAAGGGCACATGTTGTTACATGGTTTGGCCACATGACCTTGTCTTTACTCCACACGAGCTGAGCCCTGTCACACGGCCTGGCCATACGGCCTTATGACCCATGTTTTCAATTTTGACCTTATTTTCATATTTTGATTCAATTTAATCCTTTGTTGTTTCTCAACCACTATTAATGCTTTGTAGGCTCAATTTAAGTCTCATTTTAGTTTGATTGACATGTTTATTGAATGAAATTATTTTTGATTGATTTAAAAGTAAAATTTTTAATTGAAATAATCTATGTTTGTTTTGTTAATTGGTGTAACTTTCGATAACCCTAATTCGGTGACAGAGACGGGTAAGGGGTGTTACATTTATAGTGACTTTGTTCAGCTGTCTGTAGTTGATACTCAATCTCATGTTCTAGCATTCTTTTACAAAAATAACATCGGTGCACCCTAAGGTGACACACTTGGTTGAATGAATCCCCGAGGTAACAATTCTTGCTACTGAGCCTTCAATTCGTTCAAATTATTCAACGCCATTTTGTACGGTGCAATAGAAATTGAGTAGTTTCGAGTGCTACTTTAATAAAAAATTCAACTTCTCGTTCAGGCGGTAAACTTGGAAATCTTCAAGAAACACATCAGTGAATTCTTAAACTATTAGAACTTGTTCTATTTTTTCTTTTGACACTCTAGTATCCAGAATATAGGTTAGATACGCTGTACAACCTTTTTTGATGAATTCTCTAGCAGATATCGCTAATATAATATTGGACGAACAATCAAATCTATCTGCCTCAACATTTATCAATTCACCATTCTAACATCGCAGTAGTATTATTTTCTATCTACTGTTGACTACATCATCATACAAAATTAACCAATCCATGCCTCATATTTTCATTGGACAATCTTTACATATTTTATTGACAATGACACACTGGCCTAACGGGTTTGTGTGACATCCCTAAAATTTTCGAGGTTCGAAACAGTGGAAAATAAATGATAAATTAGTTAGAATATGAAAAAGTTTGAAACTAGAAATCATCTGTGCAAAGAGACAGTGGAAATAGATATTGAAGATGATTAGAGACATTTGTATACTGAGAAAAATGCATTTAGGGTATTGACTAAATTGCAATGGAGCAAATATAATTGGAGCCAAATGAGAAAAATAGAAGTTGGAAGGATTAAATTGAATTGATGGAAAAAGGAGGAGGGACTAGAGATGAAAATTTACCAAAATGAGAGATAAATCATCCATGGAATTATAGGAAAAGGTGAAGGGCAAAGTAATAATTATTGAAATAGATAATTATAGAGTATAATGATTATAGGAGTTAATTGTAATAAAATATGGATGGAGGGGAAAAATGGTAAAATAACATTATTAGATATTTTTAATTAGATATTTCAATAGAATTAACTAGAGAAATGAAAAAAAAAAGATGGAGAAATCCATCCATCTTTAAATGGCCTTCACGTCATCCACCATTAATACCATCCCAAGTTTTACTTTTCTTTCAATTAAGTTCTTTTCTCCATAACCAAGCCAATTAAGTTAGTTTCTTTCAAATTTCTTCATAATTAGTGAGTGAAATCAATAGAGAGTAGTAGCCACCTTAATTTCAAATAAGCATCCATAGTTGTCTTGGAGGAAAGAGAAAAAAAGGATTTGTAGTGACTACAAGATATTGATGTAAGAATCGTAAACTTCTCTTGAAATACTTGTTAAATTTAGTTAAATTATATGAATTATGATATGTAAGTATGAATTTAGTGTACGAATTTTGTGTATTTCGATATGGAAAATGAAGAAAAGGTGAAGGAAAGTAAGAATTAAGTGGAGAAATAAAGCAAAGAGGGAGTCAAAGGAAGAAGAAAGCTTGATTCCAAACCATGAATTGTACAAGTAAAACTAGAGCTTTATTTATTTTTGTAAAAATAGAATGTCGGTAATGACAATATATCGCAAAGAAAAGAGAAATAAAAATAAAGAACACACAGATTTTTACGTGGAAACCCTTTCGGGAAAAAACCACGGGCAGAGGAGAAAAAAAATTCACTATGTCGAATTCGAATGATTACAATAGGAGTAGACTATGTCTATTTATAGGCTTGTAAAATTATATTCTAATAGGAGTGTAGTAAGATTGAAACACCTTATTCTAATCAATATTAAATAGATGGAGTTTAATAAGGTTTAAAAAAATTTTATTCTAAAATAAAATAAAAGAAGTGTAGTTCTATATGGATTTTACTTTTACTTTATTTTATTTTACCACTATATTTTATTTAAATAAGGATTCGGGTCACTCAATTCTAACAATCTCCACCTTGACACGAATTCTCAATGAACAAGTTCTTCACCGCTAACTCTTATCGAATAAGTTCTCCACCTCTTCCATAAAACCTCTTAAGGGTTTAACTTCAATAATGAACACCAACCAAGTCTAAGCAAAGCTCAAACTTGGTTATAGGAAGTGACTTAATTATCATATCTACAGTATTTTCATGAGTACTAATTTGGCTCACAACAATATCACCACGAGCAATAATATCATGAACAAAATGATACCGAACATCAATGTGTTTTGTTCTCTCATGAAACATTTGCAGCACGTTTGGTTCATTGTAAGGGAATAGGGTTGTAATTGAATAGAGCTGTAATGGAAAAAAGCTGTAATGAAATAGAACTGTAACCAGTAATTCAACTGTTTGGTTGAATGGAATGGAATAGAACTATAATAGTATTCTTGTGTTTGGTTGAATGGAATGATGTTGTAATAGAATAAGAAAAGAAACTAAAATGACCAGAATACCCTTAGCAGAATTTTTTGTTAGGCAGATGATTATTGTTATTATTATTAAATTTTAATAAGATTATTATTAAAAATAATTTAATAAAAATAATAAATAATTTAACCATATTTTAACATAATTATTATTAAATATAATTTAATAAAATAATATATAATTTAATAAAATTCTTAATATAATTATTATTATATAAATTAAAAAATCATAAAATATAATATTATAAAAATAATATATAATCTACTTTATTATTTTTAAACTGCACTACATATTTAATGTGCTAAAATATCATTAGTGAAACAAATAATTTGATTATTCTACAATACAAAACAAAATATAAGAAGTAATAAATAACTTGAGAATTATATTTCATATCCAAACATAATATTCATATATTAACAAAAAGTTACATTATTTTATTAGTTTATATGTCACTATCCATATGTTATAAAATTTTACAACATAAAAAAATTACAACATTGTAATGACATTCTATCATGTCATTATACCATCCAAATATTACAAACACAAAAAAGTTACCAAAATATCATCAATAAAACCATGATTTTTAATGGTCAGCAAGAAATCTTCTGACTCATTCCAATCGCACAGAAGAAGGTAAACTAAAGAAAATGAGCATTTGCGTTAGATGATCTAGAATTTTGTTCAATGTGCGATAGCGCTCATCCTCAGTTAAACCTTCTACTTTACATAATGGTAGATATAATTTTAGAGCACTTTCTTAAATGGTCATTTCTGACTTTTGTTGAATTAGCACCTCGGAGGCAATACTCCTACTGATTTCAACGCCAACGGTCTCGATCTTTTCCGCCAATAAAGTGGCAGCATCATTAAATGAAGTAGAAGAAATATGATCACTTGCATCAGAAATCTTTTTTTTCTTCTTTGAAAATGTGGAATCACCTTGGTTTATAGCTGGTTGCTGTTGTGTGCCTGAAAGATCCACGTCATCTATTAGAGTGTAGATACTTCAAATCGAAGTGAAGCATGATAGAAGATGATCAGACAATATAAAACAATCATTGATTGCATTAAAAAAAAGAGCAGGTTTGATTGTGGTATATATGGTTATTAGAGTGTAGTGTTTTTGGATTTCAGTGTCTTTTATTTTTCTAAGTATGAGAGATGGGTGGGGTATAACTAGATCTTAATATCAAGGGGTCCTTGTAATTAATGATAGTTGAGAACAATACAAACGGTGTAAAGACAGAATAAGATACTTTGGTTTCAAAAGTATCTTCCACTGTAATTTTCTATTATAAAGATATGATTTTTTTTTAACTTCTTTAAATTACTTTTATAAATTCAATAATGAAACCAAAAACCTAGCATTTAAGGGGTTGATATATATTAATTAATAATAACAAAAGACTCATTAACAACATTTCTTTTAAGCAAAGATTAAGCATCACCCAAGTTTCCAACCTTGCCAATCTACAATCTGTTTGTTTATTTTTAACTAGATATACAATAAATTTTTTTAAAAATAAAATATATTTACAAGCTAAATAACTACAATAAAAATCGAATATTACAATACTAATTATATAAGTGGGACTTAAACTCTTTACCATTAAATTAAGGTATCTTAAGTTAAATTGGACTAGATTATGATACATTGGCGATTTATGTAATTCATCCCCTCCCTATATTTGTAAGGATAAAAACAAAAAGATAGTTACAATAATTTATTTAGCTATTTAACTTTTTTTTAATTATTTTAGTTTTTATTTTAATTCTTGGTTTTTTCTAGCTTTTAAACTTGTGTTATTTGTCGAATCACGATCTCAGATCAATAAGTAATTAATTTTTAAAATATAAAAATTTTAAAAAATTGTTTAAGAAAAACTAAAATGTATTAAAACTATTAAAAATAAAAATTACAAAAAGTATTTTTTAATTTTTAAAAATTAACCCACGTCAACAAAGTTAACACATAATAACTTTTTCATTCATTTCGGAGTGATTTGATAAATAATGTAAGCTCAAGGGCTAAAAGAAGTGAAAATTTAAATGGATGATTAAAACGACTTTTTTGTAAAGTTAAAAGGACCAAATAAGTCATTATATAAAAAATATTAAAAGAAAAAGAAAACAACTCACAAGTAAACTGTTGTGGCAAAGTTTACCACTCAGCAACCACAGTATAATGTTACTTTTCCAACCAAGTTTCAAGCAAAGCCTGGATGTGACTTTCCATGACAATTTTATCACTTTGCAAGTTGGCAACTACCCTACAATCTATATACAACAGTGCTCTGCAGATGATGAGGATCAAATACTCATTTCATCTATGATTGCGGATATAGAACATAAAGACTGCAATTCCACAATAATCTGCACATAATCATGTTAAGCATCTCATGTTCTTACATATGATTTACACATTCCTTTCTGCTTGGAATAAAGCCCCACTAAACCAGGCACCAGGTGTGCTAACAAATAAATATACTTTCCTGCAATTTTTAGCTATTTGTTATAAGCTAAGTAACCCGGACACTGTCCTAAAAGATTCTTTTTTTGTTTTTTTATTGCTAGAACAATCCGGAAAAAATTTCAATATATACATCGTTCATGTATCTGTATCCAACGAACACTGACACACATGAAAAATTCAGAAGCAAGGAATTAAAAATGTAGTGGTGTGCGTAACCCACAGGCCTCAACTGTTGGAACGCCGGTGCCTTCAAGGCGTAGTGGAAAAATAAAATAATTAAAAACATTTTGGCGATCCAAACCATGGATCCAAGTGTAAGGAAAGTATCGGGGTGATAAAAGGTTTCGAAATTACCGAAACTTCAATCTGAGTAGACAGCGACGCCTAGGCAACGGGAATCCTGAACTACTATCGAACCAAGCTGCAACCTTTCTGATGTCGGCCTCTACGTAGTCCACCCAATTGACAATGAACGGTAGAAAAATCTGAAACTATTTGTTGATTTTTATGCTTGATTACCGCTGAGACCTTTAGCATAGTTTGGGCTTATTTATATATTATCTCTTTAGGGTTTTACCCTTGCCATATATAACACCCTTTTAATTGGTATATTTTTAATGAATATTAATTCATTAAAATTAATCTGAACATAATAGTCATCATTAAAATAAATATAATAATGTTTAACCGAAAATTATAATTACATTAATTATAATAAAGATTTTTGATAAACTATATTTATTTAAACTTATATATGAACCAAATTCATATACTAATGAAATTATGTTCTGATTATGTGTACAACATCCTTGTACGTATAGTATGTTCAACAATTTGATTGCCCAATTAAATTAATTCTATAGTTAATTTAATTCATCTGACAATCAGAATACAATACCAACTATGTTTTACTCCGTTCATTTCAACCATAGGGTGTGACCCTATAGGTTCTTGTAACGTTAGCAGTAATATTAGAACGATTCTAATGTTACAAACAATAAGTGGCATCTAGCAATGCATCATTGCTACCTAAGTTACGAGAAGTCATGATTCGACATAACCTTTTGTGATTAACCTTTCATGTATTAATCCTTAAGTCCTATACCTTTGGAATGGACACAAGTCATGGAATAGTCATACTTGCATAGTCCATCCCATGTTTCTTGATACTTTAAGTGAACTATGATACACAAATAAGTATGACATCTCATATCAACTTATTTGAGCATGGCCATGCATTTCTAGTCTCACTCAATCAAGTGGCCTAAGATATTACTCCCATTATGTAGGAGGACTTATCCTATATTGATCAACCATATCCTCTACATAGATTGTGGTATATCCAACATCGTCTTTATAGAACAAACGAGCCACGATGTTCGTTTGACTATATCAAAATATACAACTCACGATGTTGGGATAATGATGATCTCAAGTATGAGGATCATATACATATTAATCACTATGAGTAATGTTGTGACAATTACATAATAATCCAAGAAACATACTCATAGCAGGTCAGTCCAATATGTTGTTCTCTAACACACATATTCATGCATTGATTTTGACACTCCATATCAATGACAACTCTTTATCATCAATCAACTACATGTTAGTCTTAATGCATTATTGTTGTCCTAGCCAACAATAATACTTGACTAAGGATCTTTTAAGAATAATCATATTATTCTCAAGACATTATTATAAAACAGTTTATTTATGTACACAGAAAAGAAACTTAAATAATAATGGCAACGCCTTATATCAATAAACATGATAAATCAAATATGTTATTACAACCATCTCGTAATTGATCTTTGGGCATACTCTTACAATCTCCCACTGGCACTAAGACCAATCACTCATATATCTAATACCAAGTGACTTAGTGTGACGATCATGCTTCTGCTATGTCAGAGGCTTGGTCAAGGGATCAGCAATGTTATCATCTGTAGATACTCTGCATATCTCTACATCCCCTCGATCGATAATCTCTCGAATAAGATGGTAGCGCCTAAGTATATGTTTAGATCGCTGGTGAGATCTAGGTTCTTTAGCTTGTGCAATAGCTCCATTGTTATCACATCGAAGTTCTATAGCATCTGATATGCTAGGCACAACCCCTAGTTCAGTAATGAACTTCTTGAACCAAACAGCTTCTTTCGCTGCCTCACTAGCTGCAATATACTCGGCCTCTGTTATAGAATCGGTTACTGTACTTTGCTTTGAACTTTTCTAGCTCACAGCACCACCATTAAGGCAAAACACAAAACCTGATTGCGATCGAGAATCATCCTTGTCGGTTTGGAAGCTGGCATCAGTGTAACCTTTTACACTTAACTCTTCCTCAACTCCATATATTAGGAACGTATCCTTAGTTCTTCTCAAGTACTTAAGGATATTCTTGACTGTGGTCCAGTGACCTTCACGGGGATCTACTTGGTACCTGCTCGTCATACTTAAGGCATATAAGACATCTGGACGGCTACATAGCATGGCATACATGATAGATCCAATAGCAGAAGCATATGGAATTTTACTCATGCTTTCTCTCTCTTGTGGAGTTGAAGGACACATTTCCTTTGAGAGTGAAATACCATGTCTCATAGGTATGAATCCTCTCTTAGATTCTTCCATATTGAACCTTTTCAATACTTTATCTATATATGTACCTTGACTTAGACCTAGTAGTCGTCTTGATCTATCTCTATAGATCTTGACTCCTAAGATGTAAGTGGCTTCGCCCAAGTCCTTCATAGAAAAACAACTTCTTAACCAAGTCTTAATAGACTATAAGGTAGGTATGTCATTACCCATGATAAGTATGTCATCCACATACAGTACCAAGAATGTGATTGTGCTCCCACTAAATTTATTGTAAACACATGGCTCATCTTCATTTTTGATAAAACCAAACTCTTTGATTGCATCGTTAAAACGAAGATTCCAACTTCGAAAAGCTTGCTTTAATCCATAAATGGATCTTCGTAACTTACATATCTTTCTAGCATCCTTTGGATTGACACAACCTTCAGGTTGTGTCATGTACACATCCTCTTCAAGTTTCCCATTAAGAAAAGTTGTTTTGACATCCATCTGCCAGATTTCATAATCATGAAATGTAGCTATGGCGAGCAAGATCCTGATGGATTTAAACATAGCTACAGGAGAAAAAGTTTCATCATAGTCAACACCATGAATTTGACAAAAACCTTTAGCGACTAATCGCCCCTTGTATGTTTGTATATTACCATCCATGTCCGTTTTCTTTTTGAAAACCCACTTGCACCCTATAGGTTTAACCCCTTCGGGTGGGTCAACCAAAGTCTATACTTAGTTTTCATACATGGAATCCATCTCAGATCTCATGGCCTCGAGCCATTTCTCAGAGTCTGGGCTCGCCACCGCTTCTTGATAAGTCCTAGGCTCATCTTGATCTATAATAAGAATGTCACCATGCGTTGTAATGAGAAATCCATATCTCTCAGGTGCATGGCGTTCTCTTAAAGATCTACGCGGTGGTTGTGTTTCTACAGCAGTTACTTGTTCCTCAATTTTTTGTGGAATTTGCTATTGTTCTATCTCTGGTTCAGTGGTATCTTGTGATTTTTCAAATTTCTTCAAGTTCAATCTTTCTCCCACTTCCTTTTCTAGAAACAAATTCTCTCTCTAGGAAGACACCAGTCCGAGCAACAAACACTTTGTTCTCAGTGGGATTAAAGAAATAATATCCTTTGGTTTCTTTCGGATACCCCATAAAGATACACCTTTCAGATTTGGGTTCAAGCTTAGTAGACGTTTAACGTTTAACATAAGCTTCGCAACCCCAAATTTTCATAAAAGACATACTGGGACGTTTCCCAGTCCACATCTCATATGGCGTCTTTTGAACCGATTTAGATGGAACACGATTTAGTGTGAAAATAGCTGTTTCAAGTGCATGTCCCCAAAAGGAAGTCGGTAGATCAGCATGACTCATCATGGATCGAACCATGTCTAATAGAGTTCGATTTCTTCTCTCAGAAACTCCATTCCATTGAGGAGTACCAGGAGGAGTAAGTTGTGAGACAATCCCACATTCCTTCAAAAGATTATCAAACTCTAGGCTCAAATACTCTCCACCTCGATCAGATCGAAGTGTCTTAATAGTTTTGCCTAGTTGATTTTGTACTTTATTTTTGAATTCCTTGAACTTTTCAAGGGCCTCAGATTTATGGCGCATGAGATAAACATACCCATATCTACTGAAATCATCAGTGAAAGTAATGAAGTAATGAAATCCACCTCTGGCTTGTGTATTTATTGGTCCACATACATCTGAATGTATTAAGCCCAATAAATCACTAGCTCGTTCACTTTTACCAGTAAAAGGAGATTTAGTCATTTTTCCTAATAAGCAAGATTTACATACTTTAAATTGTTCAAAAACAAATGAATCCAAGAGACCATCTTTATGGAGTTTGGATATGCGTTTCTCACTTATGTGGCCCAAACGACAATGCCAAAGATAAGTTTGATTTGAGTCATTTATTTTAGATCTTTTAGTATTTATGTTGTAAATGGGATTCATTTGATCTAAAATATAGAGGCCATTAATCAATTGTGCCGAACCATAGAAAACATTATTGAGATAAAAGGAACAACAATTATTCTTAATTATTATCTCAAAACCAATTTTGTCTAAACAAGAAATTGAAATAATGTTTTTAGTCAAACTGGGCACAAAATAACAATCCTCTAAAATTAAACCAAGTCCACTAGGCAAAGATAAAGTATATGTTCCCACAGCTAATGCAGTAACTCTTGCTCCATTTCCAACTCGCAGGTCCACATCTCCTCTAGCCAAAGTCCTACTCCTTTGTAGTCCCTGTACAGAAGTACAAATATGAGAACCACAACCAGTATTTAATACCCAAGAAGTAGTAGTTGATAAACTAATATCAATAACATAAATACCTGAAGCAGACGTTCCGCTTGCTTTGGCCTTCTTGATTTCCTCAAGATAGACAGAGCAGTTCCGCTTCCAATGTCCAGTCACACCACAATGAAAACAGTTTCCTTCCTTAGACACCCCACCTTTAGGTTTTAGTGTAGCCTTTCCTTTTCCAAGATTGGGCTTACCTTTGCCCTTAGGCTTTGTCGGGACTTTGGCCTTTCCCTTGCCCTTATTGTTACGGACCATCAGTATGGGCTTGGGTCCAACCTTTTTCATGTTGCCTTCAGCAGTTTGTAACATGCTAAGCAATTGTGGCAGAGTCTTGTCAATTTCATTCATATTGAAATTGAGGACAAACTGGCTGTAGCTATCCGGCAACGATTGCAGAATAACATCAGTGGCCAACTATTGGCCCAATGGAAACCCAAGCTTAGACAGGCTTTCAATATAACCAATCATCTTAAGGACATGAGGTCCTATTGGGCTTTCTTTAGCCAGCTTATATTGGAATAGGGCCTTAGAGATATCGAACCTCTCTTGCCTTGCTTGCCTTTGATATAGTTCTTCAAGTGCTCGATCATATCATAAGCAACCATATCCTCATGTTGCTTTTGAAGCTCAGGATTTATAGTGGCAAGCATAAGGCATCCAACGTCTACCATATCATCGAGATGCTTCTTATAAGCATCTTTATCAGCCCTTGAGGCATTAGCAGGTGGTTCATCAAGAAGTGATTTTTCAATGACATATAATTTCTGTTCTTGTTTGAGGACAATCCTCAAGTTACGGAACCAGTCAAGAAAGTTCAAACCATTCAATTTATCCTTCTCAAGGACCGATCGCAATGAGAGTGTATTAGTGTTTGTAGCCATAATATATCTACAACAATAAAATATGCGTGTGAATAAATTTACCAAGTTTATATCAATCATTAAAAGGACTTTATTATATGATGTTTCCCACTATTCTATTTCAAAATTAATAACCCTCATATATTAATTTCGGAAAGACTTTTTTGAAAGTATTCCTAGTGGGTCAAGGATCCATATTTCACCTCCTCTTAAGTCAGCTTTGGCTTTACTCTCAAGATTATGGTTATTTAGGTAAGCAACACTTGCTAATTACATCATATGTAACTCCTACAATTTGGTGAACAACTCTTATTCTAATCATCTTATGATTTATCCAAATTACTTGCCTCTAGGTTTCTAATCCTATTAGAGTAACCTAGTTAAGTCATTAACCAATTTTTAACCAGCGAATATCACTTGTTTATTCTTCGCGTTTAACCAAGATAAATACTAGTACTTCACTTTGGCAAAACCTACATAGTATTGATCAAGGCCTTAACGAGGGCATAAATTGGAAGGCCATGTTGACTTAATATTTTAATAGATGGATTTTATTAGAGTGTTACATCTCACCAATTATGGTCTACTTTAGTCCATTTAATCTTTTAATTGATCTCATCAATTAATGGGGTTTATTATTACCAAATTTGCATGCTTTAGACATCCATAGCATCTCATACATGAATAAGTAAAGCAATTTATAAATGCAATAGTTATATCCCATAAACTATGGTGGTTCAACCCAAGCTAATGGGAGAACCAAAAGGGAACCTAAAGGTGTAAGCCGTTTCACAAGATGCCGATCCACACTAGTCGGTCCATCTTCCTTCTCGTCTAGTCCACAGCAACTTTTACAAATTACAAAATTTAGAAACTTGTTCTACATACGAGGGAGTAAGATGAGAAGAGAAATACAAAATAATAGTAGTAAGGCACGACATGCATGCCGTATTTATAAAATTACAACCTTTTATCAAATGGGTCATCGGGCTATAACTATGCATTTCAAACACCGTGCATTTCATATATCATTCAACGTTTTTGTCAAGTGAAATATTAAAATATCCTTTCAACCTTTTTATGGCCCATTAAGTTTTATTTATTACAAAACATACTGGAAGATTATGGGGATTTGAGGCAGTCGAAAGGAGTGGGGTAGAGCAAGGCCCGTGACCGAGCACTGATCCTCATCTCAAAGTGTGAGAGCCCTCGCGCAGATGGGACTAGGTGCAGGGACAGAGCCCCCGCGGTACAAACCGCATACCCTAGTCGAATGAAACCTCACGATTTGATAACTTTTATCAATAGAATCGTGTTTTTAAGATTTTAATCGTTGAGGTTTCATATCGGAACAACCCTTTGTTCCACTGGCCAGTAAACTCTTACTGGAAATTTTAAAATCATCGCTACATCATAACAGATTTATTAAGGTTAACAGCAATAACATAAAACCGAATAGGCCATAATACCATGATTAACATTTAATCACTTATCGAAAGGAACAGTTATTAGATTCTGCTTAAACGATTTAAACAGAAAAACATAATAAAATTAAAACATGCATCTCATACAATTGCATCACCCAAGTATTTAAACCCGAGTCCGTATTACACAAGTGGCTCTGATACTAAATTTGGGGTTTTAAACACCACCAAATTTGGATTTAAGGAGCTAGTTACCATCACAAAAGTGTATCAAATAAATTGTATTGTGCATATTATACAGCCAACCCCTATATGCCATATTAAAATCATTCCTAAATTGACAATCAATACATTGGGTACTCAGTCGAATTTGCCATCTAAATCTGATGATCGTATAAGAATTAGATGAGGCTGCAGAATTGAAGATGTCTCACCTCACAATCTGATGTACTTCCATAGAAAAGGACATCCCCCAACAAGCAAAATTGTATAGAATTGTTGAGGCAGGTCTTTATATTAAGATAAACCAAAAAGAGTAGAGGAATCTGTTCATCTAATAGGTGCAGTTAAAGCTTAGCTTAAATAGCTTTCGAAACCTTTGAAATTCAGACTTTTTTTAGGCATATTCTTCGAAGTTGGTTACCTATAATCCTTATCCTAATCCTAACATTAGTTTCAGTTTTTCTTTTATAAACGTAGGAATGGAAAAAAAAAAAGACCTAAAGGCATCAAGTGTAACAGAGTAGGCCTGGTCTTGTGGTTCCACTTTCCATGGTAGGTTTATCATTATCCCAAAGGCATCTTAAAGCTCTTATTCACATTATCCCTAAGAAAATAAAGAATACCCTTTTTTCTTACAATGCCAAATAGTTGTTAAACTGAGCAAAAAGTTTTCACTTTTTTACATTTTACACATTAGAAATCAGAACCCCATAAATGGATAAACAACTTCTTATAAACAGAGTAGAAACAAATAAATTAATCAAAGCCCAGAATCCTCAGCTATTACTAATTCATTTCTCCTTTCTAAGGAAATAGTCAAACTCAAATAAATGGAGATGATTACGAAGAGCGATTCAATTGCTGAAATCTGCTTGGAGTTGAAGATAACACGAAACTATTAGAAGAAACTAACGTATTTAAACAGACAAAAATGAAAAAATTAAGAATCTAAGAAACAAAAAAATCGAAAATACAATCTTTAAAGCACCTAAAACCAAACAACGAAATTGAAATAATACCTACCCTCTACTAACAATAGGGCCAAGCTTGCAACCTTCTTCCAAGGGATCTGAAATTCTGCTGCAATACTTTCCTATCTAACAAATAACAAGCTTTTACTAGTCATGAATTGGAAATAGAAAATATATATATATAACAAAACTGACGAAGACATGCTACAAGCTTAAGTTCAAGAACTCATGGGAGCAGAATCTAAGTGTTCCCTTCTTAGATCTAATGTGTGACATGCTACAGGCCAAAAGAATACTAAACGAAGGTCTCAACTTTGAAACACAGACAAGAAATCTGGAGCAGTTATGAGGAAGGAGAAATAGAATCTTGTTTTAGGAGCTTGAAGTAAAAAAAGAAAACGTACCCTTTGAGGAGATGAAGATGAAGGGCAGATGGATGCTTGATTTAGGGAAAAAGGTTGGAAGAAATCTGGAGCAGAATTTTGGGGAGAAGAAAGCAGGCTATTTTAGTCCCAAAATGTGAAAATGTATTCAGTGTGTGCTGTTGAATAGCAATTCAGAGCCCCCACCGCTGAATACCTATTACAGGACCTGAGGGAATATGGGTGTAATAGCAAAGCTTCAAAATCACCTAAACGATGAACCAAACATATGAATTACTGTGGAATAGGGCAGGAATGGAATAGCAATTCCATCCAACCAAACATGCTGTTGATCTTTTGTAAGGAAGATGACACTATGACTGTCACAAAATATTGTACTGATTTGAAGGTTTTCATTGAGTTCACTAAAGAGTCTCTTCAACCAAATGGCTTCTTTACAAGCATCAGTAATCACCATGTACTCAGCTTTAGTTGTAGACAAAGCGACTGTAGTTTGCAAAATGGCTTTCCAACTAATTGTACAACCTCTAATTATTAAAACATAACCTGTAAGAGATCTTCTTCTATCAAAGTCTCCAGCAAAATCAGCATCAACATACCCAATGACTCCATCTCTAGTTCTTCCAAACTGTAAGCAAACATTAGTAGTACCTCGTAAGTATCTTAAAATCCACTGAACTACTTTCCAATGATTTTTACTAGGATTTGTCATGTATCTGCTAACTGTACTGATTGCATATGATAAATCTGGACGTGAACAAACCATAGCATACATGAGAGATCCTACTGCACTAAAGTATGGAACATGTGACATGTACTCAATCTCATCATCTGATTATAGAGACAAAGTTGATGAATGTCTGAAATGGGCTGCTAAAGGAGTATTAATAGGCTTAGCACTCTGCATATAAAACCTGCAAAGAACTTTCTCAATGCACCCCTTCTGACTTAGGTACAATTTACTTGCTTTTCTATCTCTGAGAATCTTTATATCAAGTATCTTCTTTGCTGGTCCCAAATCTTTCATATCAAATTCTTCACTTAGTTGGGTTTTGACCTTTATTATCTCTCCTTTATCTTTTGCTACTATCAACATGTCATCAACAAAAAGGAGTAGATACACAAAAGAACCATCACTATTTCTTTTAAAGTAAACACAACTGTCAAAACTACTTCTTTTGAAATCATGAGAAGTCATAAAGGAATCAAACCTCTTGTACCACTATCTTGGTGACTGTTTCAAACCATAAAGAGACTTTTTCAGCAAGCAAACATTGTCCTCTTTTTTTGAGACTGTAAAACCCTCTAGTTGTTGTATATAAATATCCTCCTCAAGTTCTCAAAGCAAAAATGCAGTTTTTACATCTAACTACTCAAGCTTCAAATCATGCATGGCCACAATACCAAGCAAAACTCGAATCAAACTATACTTCAAAACTGGGGAGAACACATCCGTGAAGTCTACTCCTGGAATTTGACTGTAACCCTTTGCAGCAAACCTTTCTTTATATTTGGGTTTTTCAACTCCTGGAGTTCCTTTTTTTTTATACACCCATTTATAATGAACAACCATTTTATCTTTAGGAAGTTTCACAACATCCCATGTTATGTTTTTGTGGAGTGATTCTATCTCCTCTTGCATAGCAAACATCCACTTTTCTGAGTCTTCATAGCTAACCGCCTTAGAATAATTAGATGGCTCTTGGTTTGCATCTATATCTTTAGCCACATTTAAAGCATAAGCAACTAGATCAACCTTGGCATACTTCTTTGAAGGTTTAATTTCTCTTCTAGTTTTTTTTTTCGATAGAGTCTTGTAGTGAAGAAGTAACTCTATTCTAAATTTTTGTACTAGCTTAAGGAGTCGACTCTATTGTAGATTCTGGATTAATCTGATGCTCTACCTACTTTTGATTTTTTTATTGGAAGGATCTTTAAGAGATAATTTAGGTAGCATAACAGTTTCATCAAAAACATCTCTGCTAATCACAACTTTTCTATTTTCAAGACACCATAACTTATACCCTTTTACACCAGTTTTATAACCAAGAAAAACATATTTAATGGATCTCGGTTCTGATTTTCCATTATCAACATGAGCATACACAGTACACCCAAAGATTGTTAAATCAGAATAGTCAGCAAGATTACCAGACCATACCTTTTGTGGAGTCTTTTTCTCAATGGCAACGGATGGAGATTGGTTGATCAAAAAACATGCAGTAGAGGTTACTTCAGCCCAAAATAACTTTGGTAAGTTGGCATTTGACAACATACATCAGACCTTCTCCATGATCATTCTGTTCATTCGTCCTGCAACGTCGTTTTGCTGTGGAGTATGACGAACTGTCAAGTACCTCACGATCCCTTCTTACTTGCACAGTTTATTAAACTCATCAGAACAGAACTTAAGTCATTGTTTGTGCAAAGGTATTTTATTTATTTTCCCATCTATTTTTCAATCATAGTTTTCCAAGACTTAAATGTGGAAAACACATCGCTTTTATGCTTCAAGAAGAACGCCCAAACTTTTCTGGAAAAATATAAATATAAGTTAGCATATAATTAGCTCCACCTCTCGAAGGCACTCTAGAAGGCCCCCACAGATTAGAATGAATATACTCCAACGTTCCGTTCGTGTTATGGATTCCTCTAGTAAATTGAACTCTCTTTTGTTTCTCAAAAACACAGTGCTCACAGAACTTCAATTTGCAAATTCCTTGCCCATCATAAAGTCCTTTTTTGCTCAATTCTGTCATGCCATTCTCACTCATACGCCCTAGGCGTATATGTCAAAGTTTAGTAATATCATCATCTGACAAGGAAGAGAAAGCGACAACTATATCACCAGTAACAGTAGAACCCTGCAGAACATATAACTTGACAGTCTTTCTCTGCCCTTTCATCACAGTGTGGGAACTTTTGAAAATCTTTAAAACCCTACTTTCAGCTGTGTATTTGTACCTTTTTGAATCAAGAGTACTCAATGAAATTAAATTTCTCTTCAATTCTGGAACATGTCCTAAATCACTAAGTGGTCTGACAACTCCATCAAACATCTTAACTTTAATTGTTCCAACACATGCGATTTTACACGAAGTATTATTTCCCATCAAAATATAAACTTCAAAAATTATTTCGTAAGTTGTAAACTAATCCCGATTAGGACTCATGTGGAATGTGCATCCCGAATCAAGGATCCACTCATCGCTCACTTTAGAATTGTTAACAGAAGTGACTAGAAGTTCACCATCGTTGTATTCTTCTACAACATCAGCTTCACTGGAATTTTCTAGTTATTTTCTCTTTTGATTCGCAGCCTCCCTTTTGATCTTGTTTTGTAGCTTATAGCACACAGATTTAATGGGCCCTTTCTTCTTGTAGAAGTTACAAGTTTTACTTCTGTTTGAAGACTTTGATCTACCCTTAGATTTATCGTGAGGATTCTGTTCCTATGTCATTCCACTATCATTATCAGCATTCCGATCTTGTCTCCCATGAACAGTGAGACCCTCTCACTGAGAGTCAATTTTAACCACAAGATGTTTCATATTATCATACGAGGTCAAAGAATCATAAACCTCATCAACTGTGAGAGACTTGCGGCAATATAAAATCGTGTCTCTAAAGGTTGAATAAGACGGGGGCAACGAACAAGGTAGAATCAACCCTAGATCTTCTTTATCATACTGAACCTTCATGGCTTCCAAGTTTGAGAGAATTTCTTTAAACACTGTTAAGTGTTCGTGCACAAATGCACCACCCTCTAAGTGATGAGCATAAAGACGCTGCTTCATATGCAGCTTGTTGGTTAGAATTTTCAACATACATATTTGTTCCAACCTCTTCCATAATCTAGCGGCGGTCTTATTCTTCATCACATCCTGTAAAATTTCGTTAGACAAATTTAGATGTAACTATGTTAATGCCTTTCGATCCTTGTGCTTCTTCTCTTCCTCTGTCAATGTCGAAGGCATCTTATCTACCCCTAACAAGGCTTCCTCTAAGTCCATCTGTGCAAGAATTGCCTGCATCTTTATCTGCCACAACACGAATCTGGTGTTACGATCCAACAGCGAAATTTCATACTTCAAAGAAGCCATTACCGTGATTGAGATGAACAACCTGGCTCGGATACTAATTTGTAAAAATAGAATGTCGGTAATGACAATATATCACAAATAAGAGATAAATAAAAATAAAGAACACATAGATTTTTACGTGGAAACCTTTTTGAGAAAAAACTACGAGAAGAGTAGAAGAAAATTCACTATGTCGAATTTGAATGATTACAATAGGAGTAGACTATGTCTATTTATAGGCTTGTAAAATCATAAACTAATAGGAGTATAATAAGATTGAAACACCTTATTCTAATCAATATCAAATAGATAAAGTTTAATAAGGTTTAAAAAAACCTTATTCTAAAATAAATTAAAAGAAGTGTAGTTCTATATGAATTTTACTTTTATTTTATTTTACCACTGTATTTTATTTAATCAAGGATTCTTGTCACTCAATTCTAACAATTTTTAATATGTTGATAATTACTAAGTTTAATTAGATGAATAAAATATCAATATGATGTTTAAATATAATATCATAAGTTACATAAATAAAGAACAAAGCATGATAATGACTAAGCATAATAAAATAATGAATTGATTGTGTTTATTGAGTTATATGTAGTAAAGAATATGAAAGAGAAATGAGAAAAAGATAAATAGCATGTAAAAGGACTAAAGTAAAGGATATAAAAGTTGATGGAATTATATTCATACATATGTTACATGTAAGTGTACATGAAGAGAAATATATGAAAGAATTATATGTGAAATGATATGGTAATATTGTGAATGTGTTTGATGAAACACGAGAAAGACAATGACTGAATTGTAAGATAAGTAAAACTGATATGTGAATGTGAAAAGAAGAATTTGTGATGAAATATGGAAATTATACTAAGAAATAAAACATGTTACATGTGTTATTGGAAGTGAAAGATATTGTTACATGAATTATTGTTATGAGGACTAAATTGTAAAGTATGCAAAAGTGACGCGTGAATGATATGATTTACTCAAGTAGACGAGATAAGAACTATTGGGATATTAGTGGCATGCCATTAAGGAACCCCAATGCGCGCTGATGGTCGTGTAACTAACTAAAAATTCGACTAAGGCAAGCGCACCTATCGAATAGTAGTATAGTTATGGTGAGACCTAAAATATCGTATCCACGAGGACTAAAAGTACTAGTAATTACTATCTTTTTATTATCTAGCCTAAAAATTAAGAGAATGTTTTATCTAAAACTAATTATCTAATTAACTAAGATTGCGACAGAGATGAAAGTTGGAAAATAGTTTAGGAAAACCGATGGAGAAGACAATACCCAAGGAAGAATTCACCTAGACTTCACTTATTACCTTTGAATTAGACGATTTATTCACTTGAATTAATCCGTAGAAATCCCTGATTTATGTTAATATCTCTTTCGAGACTAAAAAAACTGACTCTAGGTTGATTAATCGAAATCTCTTTCTAATTGAAACACCTATCGTCGCATTAACTCGATTTATGGATTCCCTTATTAGATTTGACTCTAATCCGGCAGATTTATGTCTTCCTATCTCTAGGATTGCATGCAACTCCGCTTAATTATGAATATTCTACTCTTAAACAGGGACTTCTCCTCCACTGGATAAGCACATCAAAAACTTGAATTAATACCCTGGAATATTAAAGCAAGAGTTAAACTCACAATTAAGAATAAGAACAAGTATTTATCATATAACTTAAATAGTAATAAGATCCATCTTAGGTTTCATCTCCCTTAGGTATTTAGGGAGTTTAATTCATAATAATAATGGAAAACATCTCAAAGTTTGGAAAGTAACAAAACATAAAGAAACCCAAAGAACTTCTCGAAAATTGAATGGAAATCTTCAGTCTTGATGTAGATCTTGCCTCCGAGGTGATTCCGATGGCTGTCCTTTAATCCTCTTTTAGGGTGTTTATATAGGCTTTGGAATGCTTCAAAACCCTCATAAGTGGCCTTTTTCGAGTAGAATTAGACTTTGGCTCAACAGGGACACGGCCGTGTGCCACGCCTGTGTGCAGGTGCTCAGGCCGTGTACAATTCTAAGTTGGATTAATGTCGACACGGCCATGACACACGGGCGTGTGGTCTACCTATGTGTCACACACGAGCGTGTAGATAACCCGTGTGGAAGTGCCTAAGTCGTGTGAATCACTGATTTAGGACCAATTTGTCCATTTTTGGCCCGTTTCTCGCTCTTTTTGTTATCCTAAGCTCTTCTGAGTATAAAACATGAAATTAAAAGATTAGGAGCATCAAATTCAATGAAACCAAGGAAAAATCATCCATAAATATGCCAAGCATGGGGATAAAAACATGTATATATTACGGTTTATCAAATATCCCTACACTTAAGCATTTGCCTATCCTCAAGCAAAATCCTCAACTCATAATTAAAATGAATTCTTCTCAACTTATAATTCTCATTCATAAGGTTCGAAATAATCTACAAGTAATCATACGTTAAGAGCTTAACTAAAGGAACATTAAAGTTTCAAACAATCCAAATTTGAGCATTTCAATCATAAAATCATAGGTATCCCCTTTAATCTAAGCAATAACCTTTAATTCCAAATTAACAAGGTTGACATCCTCACCAATGATTCACTCAAATCACTCAAAGTGTTTAAGGTTCAATAATTAAGCACTCAATACTCAAACATGAAAATTTATTACCATAGGCTTGCATGAAAATCAAATCTCCACCACTATAATGAAATGATACACAAATCAAAAGGTCTTTAACATGGTTGTAATGGGGCTTGGGTCAAAGGTGTGGATAAAGGCTGAAAAATAGGGTTAGAATCGAGATTAATTTAATAGCTTACCAAACATAGAAAAACAAAGCTAATCACTAAATTACAAACATGTGCCAAAATTAACACTAACCAAAACTAATGAAGTGAGCTTTTCTCTCAATATGATGACTTTAATTTATCCGAGTTCTTTAGAACACTACGTAACTGAATGAATATACGAGTTTTTTTTTAAGAACAATAATGGAAAGTACATAATAAAAAATAATCCAGTAACTGGAATAAGCGAACAATATTAGGTAATTAATCAAATTAAATCTCAATAAAAAAAGAGTCAATAAAAAGGTAGAAATTCTTAATGAATCAAAAAGGGTTAAATTGTGGGTTAATATTAATGAAAAAAATCAAGAAGTAATAGTTAAGGCTCAAAGGGGTTCACTAGGGGTCAATTATGTGGGTAGGCTTTTTATGGGGTAAATGGGTTAAAACCTAAGTTCCTTTATCATTTTAGTATATCAAATCAAAGGTGTGGTCTTGACATGTATAATCGATGCAAGTTCTAGAATAGCAAATCAATGTTGACGCACTCATTACCATTAAAATCAGTGAGCAAGAAAGATATATGCTCTAAAAGGCTCAAGATCTCACGAAAATTATGGGTATTTTGATGTCAATCCTGTAAATTCAAAATTTCAAGATAATACCTGAATTTAGGGAAATAACCAAGCAATTTTACTTCTCAAAAGTCAACTTATCATGCTTGATTCTTTAATATCTTAAAGTTTAAACAATCAATGCACAGTTACCTATGATTTAATTCAAAACATATCAATAAAAATCATAAGTCAATCAAGATTCATTCTAAGAGTAATATGAGGAAATTATTTGAGAACAAGATAAAAATTCAGGGATTTTTCTAATAATCACATAAAGAACCTCCCAACACTTAAGATGTACATTGTCCTCAATGTACAAAGATAGTTAATAACAATATAAGCATAATATCAGAAGAGAGGGAGAGAAGTGAAACTGCCCTGAAATTTTGGATGAAATCCTTGAAGGAGCGTAAGTAAGAATTGTAGAGAAAGCCTAATAAAAGGTATGATTCTGAGTTATAAATAAGAAAATAAACACCACTGTGGAAGAGAATTAAGGGATCACTTGATAATCATTATAAAGATAAACATGGTTCAAGGTATAAAACGTAAGTCCTCAAAAATAAATAAGAGACAAAATAGAAATGAAATAAAAATAACAATAATAGTGAAATAAAAGGACTCAAAGGTCCTCATCATCATATGCCTCGTGGGTCGATGGTGCCGAAGGAGAGATGTGGAGGTGGTGAAAAATCTGTCGAAGAGTGGCATCGATGCTGTCGAACCACTCAAAGCACTGCTGCTCAAAGTGAGTAAATCGCTCGAATAAATCTATCAAAGTGGCAGCAATAGGTCGGTGACTCAGTGGTGGTGGTAGGGGTGGGTCCTTGTGAGGAGAAAGGACATCATTAGTAATGTCCTCTGGCTTATCCTGGTCATCAAACTGAACAAGTCTGTACTGAGGGGGGTCAAATCCATGGCGTCTCTCTATCATCCTCTTGTGGATCATGCTAGATATTCCTTGAGGAGACATCTGGCTTACTAGTGTGAGTGTCAATGACATCTCTAGAGTGTCGAAGAGGCCGAAGTGTTGAGTGAGGCAAGTCACGTAGGGGCCAAGGAATATGGGGCCCTTCCTATGGCAATCCGTCTAGTGGCGAAAAGCAAGAGCTATGAAATATGCTAGATCAAAGACATGACCAGTGGCCATGCTCCAAAGATAGTATGCGTCGGTGGTGCTAACCACTCCTACCAGTCAATGTGTGAGCTAATAAGGCCTGGATGTATCGTAAAGTCAGAGAAAGAGATGTCACCTTCGAGCGACTCAGGTCATAACGGATCTGATTAGCTGTGAGATAGATCCAACAGCACAAATGTGAGTGATGAATATGACGGTGGAGGCGAAGAAAGTTATCGACACCTATAAACTCATCGGTGTAGATGCCCAAAGCTGCGCCAGATTTAGGGACGCTCATATGTCGCACTAAGCCCCCAAGTCAGAAAGTGATAGTACCGGCCTCGTCATAGGTATTCATCACGTGTTGTAGATAAAAAGTCGTGCAGAACTCTAAGGTAAGCACTGAATAGGTGGGCTCGATAATCGTAAAGAACTGATCCCACGAGACCGTGGTAATGAAAGCGCGAACCTCATCAGCTAGACCGACTTACTCCAATACGGCTTAATCAATACATCAGCCCACTCCTAACGGTTGCACGTACAAAAGCTAAAAAAAGTCGTCCTGTGGGCCTGACGAGAATTGAGGCAGAGGGTGACGAGCTTCGGTCGCGGCGCTCGAGGATGTTATGTTAGGACCCTTCCGCTTTTTCGAAACGGGGACAACAGTCTTCTTGCCTCGTGTGTTTGTCATGGTATAATTGAAAAATAAGCTATTCCAAAAAGAATATAAATATAACCAATCAAAGATATGAAGAAGTGTAAAAGCAAACATGTTAATAAGGCAGGAATATGACTTGAAGGACTCTCGTGTGATAAAATTAAAAATGAGTGAAATGTATAATCTAATCCTATATGTACTAACACCTAACCTGCAGGAAATAACAACTGATGAATTGAAACCAACTTACTAAACTAACCGACTAAGATGGCAGAAAAATTTTTATTACTGAGCTAACAAGGACAAATTGATTCATATCTAATAAAATGAATAAGCAAGAAAGAACCAAACTATAATACCACCAGAGTAATTAAATTCACTAATAAGAAGAACACATAGAAAATAGTAATATGACAAAATAATGAATCAAGCAGAACTTAATACTGAAAAAATAGAATAAAAATATGGATGAGAATCATGAGACTAAAATAAAAATAATAATAAAAGTAATTAACAAAGATTTGCAAGAATTAAAATAAAAGAATTAAAATAAAGTAAAATATAATAAAAGCAATAAAGAAAATAAAGAGAATGGGGGAAAGGAAAACTGACGGTGGGGATTGGTGGTGGTCAAAGAACAGGGATGACAGTGGGTGAGGTCGGTCGGAGGTGCTCGACTGGGTTTGTGGGACGGAGGGAGAGGGGGTCGACGGGGTGGTAGGTGGTCGGTTGATAGGGAAAAAGAGGAGAGGGGAAAAATAATGAAGGAGATGGGGATAATAAAAGAAAAGAAAGAAAAAGAGAGGGGGAGTGGGGCGATGGGGGAGCGACGGGAAGAGGTGGCCGAAAATAGAGGGGAGGGACGACGGTTGGTTAGGGGTTAAAGAAGAGAGGAAAAACACAAATTAAGGGAAAGAAGAAAAGAGGGGTTAGGGTTAAAATAGGGGCACGATCGTGTTAAGGCCCCGTGTTGGGCCACACAGTCGTGTCACACACCCGTGTGGCTCGATTTTAGCCCGTGTCAATCACGAATTTTGAATGCCCATTCGTCATATGGCTTGGGGAGACGCCTGTGTGTCCACACGGCCATGTCGCACAGCCATGTTCTTTGTTGTTCACTTCTCCCATGCCCATGTGGTATCCCACACGCCCATATGTCCGAACACATGGCCGTGTGCCTTGCCCGTGTAGCTCTCTAACTTGTTGAAATTTAAAAATTTAGGCTCCAGTTTTCACACGGCCTAAGACACGCCCTTGTGCCCAGGCCGTGTGCTTAACACGGGCGTGTGGCTCGATGCTTGGTTTTTTTTTTAGCCCTGTTTCCACACGGCCAAGGACACGCCCGTGTGTCTAAGCTGTGCGGGCCACTGTACCTGCACAAAAAACACTAAAAATAGCTAAAATAAACTAGTTAGTGGTGTTAGTGCTTGGGTTACCTCCCGAGAAGCGCTTATTTAAAGTCTAAGCTCGACTTACCTCAAATTCGTGTGGTTATGATGGCTTGAGAAGCTGAAACTCCTCACCTCTGCTGTCAATTTTATCAAAATAAGGTCTGAGTCGAGTATTATTTACCTTGAAAGTTCTGATTTCAGTATGTGTTACCTCGACTGTACCATGTGGAAAGGTTTTCAGTACCATGAAGGGAATTGATCCATTTGTATTGTGCTCTAAAGTAGCAATTTGGGGATCCTTTTCATCTAACAATACTTTGTCCCCTACTTTAAATTGTGTTGTTTCATCCCTACGCTTGTCATGGTGTTGCTTTGATTCATCGTGTGCTTTTGGTTTCTCCTTGACATGTGTTCGCCATTCGTCTATTTCATCAATTTGTAGTTTTCGTTCCTCATGACTCGTTCTGTTTTTGTCGCATAGACTAGAATGTGTCCCCAACACGTTCTTCCTAGAGGTTTCCTGAAAAGAAGTTTGAGCCATAATGTTACTTATATCAACAGAACTTGTATAGCCATCGTGCTTACTAGATAATTTAATCGAATCACGAGCTTGGAGAGTAATCGTGTCATCTCCTACACGAAGTATTAGTTTTTCTATGCCAATATCTATGATAGTTCTAGCAGTTGCTAAAAAGAGCATTCTTAAAATTAAAGGCACGTAACTATCCTCATCCATATCTAGAATAACAAAGTCAACTGGGAATATAAATTTATCAATTTTGACAAGCACATCTTCAATGATACCCCTAGGAAATCTAATTATTTTATCTACCAATTGGATGCTCATCCTAATTTGTTTGGGTTTCCCTAGACCTAGCTATTTAAACATTCTATAGGGCATAACATTAATGCTCGCCTCTAAATCAGCTAACTTTTTATTAACAGTTAAACTACCAATGAAGCAAGGAATCGTAAAAATCCCTGGATCCTTCAACTTGTTGGGTAGCCTATTCTATAAAATAGCTGAGCAAACTGCATTTAATTCCACATGCGACGCATTATCCAACTTTCGTTTATTAGTTAAGAGCTCCTTTAAAAATTTCACTGTGTTTGGCATCTGCGAAAGAGCTTCAATAAACGGTAAGTTAATATGTAAATTTTTTAAAAATTTAAGGAATTTACCTAATTGTTCGTCTGTGTGGTCTTTCCTTGTCGCATTAGGGTATGACACACAAGGTTTATACTCTTTGCTTACCAATTTCTACTTACTGTAGTTCACCTCATCCTTACCGTTACTTACCACAAGTCTTTGCTTTGGTTCTGGTTCAGGATCAACTAACCCTTCTTCATCTCGAACAGTAATTGCATAAAGTTGTTCCCCTGGGTTAGTTTTAGTGTTACTTGGTAGGCCACCTTGTGGTCGTTCAGAAATCAACTTAGCAAGCTGTCCTATTTAAGTTTCGAGTCCTTTAATCGACGCTTGCTGATTCTTAAATGCTGTTTCGGTATTCTGAAAACAAGTTTCTAACACTAAGATGAATTTTGTGAGCATCTCTTCAAGGTTCGGTTTCTTCTCTTGTTGGTAAGGTGGTTGTTGAAAACCTGGAGAATGTTGTGGCCTTTGATTTCCTTGACCACCCCACGAGAAATTGGGATGGTTCCTCCAACCTGCATTATAAGTGTTACTATACGGGTTATTTTGAGGTCTAGAACTATTACCCATATAGTGGACTTGTTCCTCCTCAGTGCTAGGGTTGAAGGATGGATAATCTGTGTTGTGTACTCCTTCTCCATTTGAATCACACCTCATCACTGGATGTACCTGAGTAGAACCATACAAACCATTAATCTTTCTATTTAAAATTTCTACCTGGTTAGATAGCTTAGTGACCGCGTTGAGGTTGAAAACACCAGCTGCTTTTGTCGGCTTCGTTCTCATGACTTGCCACTGATAGTTATTTAGTGACATCTCTTCAATAAATTCGTAAGCCTCTTCAGGTGTTTTGTTATTTAAAGCTCCACCGGCGGCTGCGTCAATAAGTTGTCTTGTTGAGGGGTTCACACCGTTATAAAAAGTCTGAACCTCTAGCCATAGAGGTAACCCATGGTGAGAGCACCTTCTTAATAAGTCTTTGTAGCTCTCCCATGCATCATAAAGAGTTTCTAGATCCATCTGCACAAAAGAAGAGATATCATTCCTTAATTTAACCGTTTTAGCCGGCGGAAAGTATTTAAGCAAAAAATTTTCAGTCATTTGTTCCCAAGTGGTAATTGACCTTCGCAGCAGCGAGTTCAACCAATGTTTAGCCTAATGAAAAGGGAAACAACCGAAGGCAAATGACATCGTAAAAAATGCCATTGATCTTAAAGGTATCGCAGAATTCTAGAAAATTCGCCAAATAAGTGTTTGGATCCTTGTCCTGCAAACCATCAAACTGAACAAACTATTGTATCATTTGAATCGTGTTAGGTTTCAGTTCAAAATTATTTGTAGCAACAGCAGGCCTAACTATACTCGATTCAGTTCCTATTAATGTAGGTTTAGCATAATCATACATAGTACGAGAAGTAAGATTCTGATTTACTGGATTTGCAGCAACCACAGGAGGCAACGAATTATTCTGATTATCAGTCATCTCCTCGATTGTAGTATTGATATCATCCTCTTGCCCTTCCTCTATGTATTGTAGGCTTCGCCTTATTTCTCTTCGGTTTCTGTGAGTTGTGCTCTCGATCTCACTATCAAAAAGTAAAGGTCCTAACAGGTTTCTTCTAGTCATAAACCATAAAAACCTGTCAGATGTAAATAAAAGAAAATTTTAGTAATGAAAAATAAAAACAAAATTAAATTGCAATAAAAATAAAAATGGCTAAAGTAATAAAAATCAAGCGTTCCTAACATCTAAGTCCCCGGCAACGGCGCCAAAAACTTGATGGTCGTGTAACTAACTAAAAATTCAACTAAGGCAAGCGCAGCTATCGAACAATAGTATAGTTATGGTGAGACCGAAAATATCGTATCCACGAGGACTAAAAGTACTAGTAATTACTATCTTTTTATTATCTAGCCTAAAAATTAAGAGAATGTTTTATCTAAAACTAATTATCTAATTAACTAAGATTGCGACAGAGATGAAAGTTGGAAAATACTTTAGGAAAACCGATAGAGAAGACAATATCCAAGGAAGAATCCACCTAGACTTCACTTATTACCTTTGAATTAGACGATCTATTCACTTGACTTAATCCGTAGAAATCCCTAATTTAGGTTAATATCTCTCTCGAGACTAAAAACAACTGACTCTAGGTTGATTAATCGAAATCTCTTTCTAATTAAAACCCCTATCGTTGCATTAACTCGATCTATGGATTCCCTTATTAGATTTGACTCTAATTCGACAGATTTATGTCATCCTATCTCTAGGATTGCATGTAACTCCGCTTAATTATGAATGATCTACTCTTAAATAGGGACTTTTCCTCCACTGAATAAGCACATCAAAAACTTGAATTAATACCCTGGAATATTAAAGCAAGAGTTAAACTCACAATTAAGAATAAGAACAAGTATTTATCATATAACTTAAATAGTAATAAGATCCGTCTTAGGTTTCATCTCCTTTAGGTATTTAGGGAGTTTAGTTCATAATAATAATGGAAAACATCTCAAAGTTTGGAAAATAACAAAACATAAAGAAACCCAAAGAACTTTTAGGAAATTGGATGGAAATCTTCAGTCTTGATGTAGATACTGCCTCCGAGGTGATTCCGATGGCTGTCATTGGGTATCTCCTACCTTTCACTCTCCGTGCTCTCTTTAATCCTCTTTCAGGGTGTTTATATAGGCTTTGGAATGCTTCAAAACCCTCATAAGTGGCCTTTATCGAGTAGAATTAGACTTTGGCTCGACAGGAACACGGTCGTGTGCCACGCTCGTGTGTAGGTGCTCAGGCCGTGTGCAATTATGACTTGGATTAATGTCGACACGGCCATAACACACGGGCATTTGGTCTACTCGTGTGTCACACACAGGCGTGTGGATAACCCGTGTGGAAGTGCCTAGGCCGTATGAATCACTGATTTAGGACTAATTTGTCCGTTTTTGGCCCGTTTCTCGCTCTTTTTGTTATCCTAAGCTCTCCTGAGTATAAAACATGAAATTAAAGGATTAGGAGCATCAAATTCAACGAAACCAAGGAAAAATCATCCATAAATATGCCAAGCATAGGGGTAAAAACATGTATATATTACGGTTTATCACGCGCTCTAACTATTAGCATGTCAATGGTCTTTGTTTAGCATATTAGTGCTTTCTGATCAGCCATTAGTGTTTTCTGTTTGCCTGCTTCAGTGGTGTCCCGTTACTAGCTTCGGCGGTGTCTCGTTTAGTTTCAAATATCCTAAGTGATCTGTTAAGTCTATTAAGCCTCTGTTAAAAGGTAAATGACTTCTTCTGTTACAAGATAAAAGAATGAAATACTATATCTGTAAAATAAATATAAAAGTAAATTAAATATATTGTATTCAAATTAAATTGTATTTGAAAATTAATAGTAACGGATGAAAAGAGACGATAATTTGATGATAAGTTATGAGATTATCAATGACTACAAATTCTAAATGAAATGTCGTAGTGTTAAACTAAAATGTAAAAAGATTAAATTTGTTTAAAGAGATCTAATTGTAAATTCGATAAATATATTGTAATAGATGAAATAAAGTGACAATAAAGTGGAGAATTACAAGATAAAGATAAAAAATAGGACATTTAATGACTTTGTGTAAATGTTAATTAATAATTAAGTTTTATGATAACTAAAATGGTAATTAAATTTCTAGTTGTACTTACTAAGCTTGTAAAAGTTTAACGCGTGTTTTATACGCGTAGTTAAAGAGAAGCAAGTAAAAGACCCTGTGGATAAGCTACACTCATCATATCAGCACATTAGTGGACCCAAGAAAAGGGTAAAGTTTTATTTTCTATTAATTCGATAAATGGCATGTACCTAGGTATATTTAATGGTTGACAAGTTTGAGGGACTAAAGTGTAAAATTTATATTTGCTCAAAATTGATGGTAAAGCTTATAAGTTTATGAGTAGCATGCTAGCTGATGTGTAATTGTGATTGAAAGGTATAATTAATATATGAATTAAATTGGATTTCTAACGACCCAAAATTTACGGGTATCAGAAAAGTGCATTTTCGGGTTACTGTTTTCGTAAAATGGATTTGTAAATATTTATTAAAAATATTTACGAAGTTAGTTGTATGGTTAATTAGGTTTTGGTTAGGTGAGTTAGTTTGAATTAAGGTTAATTAGATATAAGGATTAAATTGAATAAAGTGTAAAAGTTTAATTATAGAATAGAGAAAAATCAAGAGACTAAATTAGCAATTAAACCATAAGTGTCAATGTGTAGTAATAGTGAAATACATGTGGTGAAATAAAATACATAAGTTAGTAATCATTACTTATTTTATTATTATATAAGTAAATATTATTTTATTATTATATTATTATATTATATTAAAAATTATATTATATTAATATAATGACATAAAATAATAGAAATAAAACAAATGTATGGTAAATATAATTCCATGTGTATGTATAATATACATATATTTATTTATATTAAATACATACTTAATATTTAAGTATATGAATAAAATATTATTATTTTATTATAATTAAACAAATAAATAAAGGAAACAAAAAGAAAGAACAAACATAATTGAAATGAAAACAGGGGGAGAAAAGAGAGAGAAAAAAAAGAGAAAGAAAACGAAAAGGGAAATTAGGGTTCTAAGGATTCAAAGTTAATTTGGTAAGTCAATTTAGTCCATTTTCATGTAATTTTGATGTTTATGGAGTCCTAGAACAAAATCTTACTTGATTTATGTTAAAATTTTAAAAGTTAGTAGATTTTTAGATATTGTTCATGTTGAATAAATTGATGAATTAGGGGTTAAATTGATAGAATTTCAAGTTAGAAGTGAAAAAGGGATTAAATTGTAAAACAAATCATAATTTTTTAGTAATAGGGACTAAATTGAAAGAATTTTGAAATTAGGGTTTTATGGTGTAATTAAAGTGTTGAAATTAGTTTAAAGTGGGAATTAAAATGAAAATATGAAATTAGTTTTGGGAAAAATAAAGTTAGTCTCAATTTAGGGACTAAATTAGAATTTAGGTAAAAGTTGAGTATAAATTGAAATAATTGATATGAAATTGTGTTTTATTGATAATTTTTAATTTTTTTAATTTCCGTAGCTAACATGGTGTCGGAGACCTTGGCTAAGAAAGGAAAGGAAAAAGTTGATGAGGAATAACTCGGAAAAATACGGTTTGTATTTCTATAATCCGAATTTAATAATTAATTATTTAATTATTACTTAATATGTATGGTAAGTGCATTAAGGTGAGTATTGATATTGATTTTGCGATATTGAATTGAATTGAATTGAATTGATTTCATGTACATATGTGAATATTTGAATTGGAATGAATATTGGTTGAAATTGAAAAGTGAATTTAATTATTAATTGTTGTATTTTGGTTAAATATTATGGTAAGTAATTAAGGTGAGAATTATTTGTATTGTGTTTTACAATTGAAATGTATTGATTGCAATGTGATGAAATAGATATGAATATGTGATTATTGTGGAATTTGAATATTTGTTATTGAAAAGTGAATTGAATTGTATTGAATTATGAATTTATGTGATTAATTAAAATGTGTATTGATTGGAAACTGAAAAGTGAATTGAATACCCCATTAACTGTATCGGGCTGAGTCAGATATAGTTGGCATGCCATAGGATTGGAAGTGTTTAGGGATACTTCGACCTTGAGTCGATGAGGCACTGTAAGTATCGTATTATTACTTCGGATAATTCCGATGAGGTATTGAGTACCGTACTATTTTACTTCGGCTTGGCCGACGAGGCACTGAGTGTCGTATTGGTGTGTTTTGGTTGGATCCGTGTATCCGTCAAAGTCCGAGTCTTGTTAATAGGGGTAAACAAATGATTTGGCCAATTGGTTGACAATGAATGATATTGAATATGTATTAGAATGGACAATGAAATGAAATATGCAATTGAATTGCATGGAATTGCATGAATCAGGGATTCATGAAATGGATATTGGTTTGAAATTGAATGGTGTATCCTATTGAGAAAAGCTATTGAATAACAATTATGAAATTGAAATAGTATGATATGCGAATTAAAAGTGTTATGAATGATGCATTTATGAAATTGATTATTTGTTGAATGATTTTGTTTATGTATGATTATATAAATAAATATTATAAATTCTTGTTTAATAAATATTCAGATTATAGAAATACCACTGAGTTTATACTCAGCGTACAGTTTTTTTTCCATGTGCAGGTTAGATTAAAGTCAGAATTATCGAATCAGCATCCAAAGCCAATCCCGAACTCAAAGTGGTGAATTACATTTCCTTTTTGGTAAATGGCATGTACCTAGGTTGTTTGTGTATGTCATTTTGAGAAATGGTTTTAAATGATGTTATAAATGATAATGTTTAAAAACATATGAACTGATGTGTTATGTATTATTGCTATCAAATGATATGTTTTGGTTCAAATAAGTATGAATATAGAATTAGTTATTGGTATACTATTAGATTGATTTAGATCATACAGGTAGAGTATCTATGAATGTAAATTGGTTAGTTTATTAGGTTGATGATTGAACATGATTTAGGTATATTTATATATGTTTTGGGCCTCAAGGGCTCATTAAAGGGACGTTACAATTAAAATTGCAATATGTATGCTAAATAATTATGTGATTGCTCGTATTTGTTCTGAACTTTTTGGTAATGCCTCGTAACCCTATTCCGGCGACAGAAAAGGGTTAAGGGATGTTACAGGATTAATGTCAAATGAACAGCGCCTAAAATAGGTAAAATATGAAGAACTAACCTGGTAAATTAACCCTGGCTTAAAATAAAACATCGAATGTCCATTTAGTATCAATACCAAGCTCAACGTATTGATACTTTGAAGGAAGTATCGATACCTTGGACATGGTATCGACACTTAGGGGTATTTTCTTGATTTTTCAAACATCAAAGCTCAAAACGGTATCAGTACAACACAAAGGTATCGGTACCCAAGCAAAGGTATTGATACTCTAGTGAAAGTATCGATACTTGGACTCTATTTTGGACAAAAAGTGATTTTTGAAATGAACTTTTATTGAAAATTTTATCTAGTTTGGTCCGATGTTGCTATAACATAATAATAACACATTAATAAGTTTAAATGTGAATGGAAAAGGGCTCAAACAAATTAATTTAGTTCGGGACACTTTGGCACCAAATGTGACATTCTTATACTTGACTCAGTAATTGGGTCGGGTGTAGGGGTGTTACTGTTTGTTACGCTAACTTCGAATTCGGTCAACTCTACTAACATATTTCTAATAGTTACTAATACAGTACATATGTAAGAATGCATTGATTCAAGATCAATCAAAGCATGTATAGTAAAATCAAAAAGAGAAAATGCACAAACTATGACATCGAGAGCAGTAGCCTTTTCTCTCTCGTTATTGACTCAGTAGTCTTTCAACTATTTTAAGGCTCGATTTTATGGCATGTATATTGGAGTTAGGCTTTTGGTTAACTTTGAAAGTTGGTATAGTTTGTATCTACCTTATGCTTGAATTAGCCATGTTTATACCTTGTTGAAATGGTTAGTTTTGGCAAATGATCTTGAATTATGCTAGGTAGCTTATAGTAGCATGTCTATGTTTGAATTATAAGGGTTTGGATCATGGCATTGAAAGGTTATATATACGAATGAATAGGTTGAAATTGAACAAATTGAATTGATAAGTTTTGATGCCAAATTGTGGAAATGTTGCATTAGATGATTGGAATTGGTTATATGTTATGTTTTGGCATGTATTTAGTATGTTTTTGTGCAGGAAAAAGTTGTGCAACATGCACCAAATGGTAAGTTTGAAAGGTTGACATGAAATAGGTACCAAATGACCCAATTTGTTCCAAAAACAGAGTCCTTACCCCCGACGACCACATTTCCTCATCGCAATGCCGGCCAATAGTATGTTATGTCACAAAGTCGAGTGGCCCGAAGTTGCGACGTGACAAACTTTTTGGTGACGTCATGATGTGGAGGAGGTGGCGTTGCATCGTCGGTCCTGAATTTTTAAAACTTTACAATTTGGTCTTATTTCATGCTCGAGTCAACAAAAGAGCTCTCGTAAGCTGAATTGAGACTCGAAAAAGAATGTATTTCATGATGTGAATATGTTTATGAAATGCTTGTATATTTAAATGGTTTTATTTACTATTTATTTGGCGTTAGTTGCTCCGACAACAGTTGTGGCATCCAGTAGCTCGGACCCGGCGATCGGGTCTGGCGAAAAGTGTTACATAATAAGTATTACGTTGTTTGGTTGATTGAATGTAATGGATAAGTAATAGTATCGCATTATTTGGTTGGTTGAAATAAGGTTATGAAATAGAAAAGGAAAAAGTTCAAAAAGAATGATTACCCTTTAATTAAAAAAATATTTTATTTTGTATTATTAAATATTATTTTATAAATTTAATTTTATTATATTTAATAAAAACATATAATAAATTAATAAAAATAAATAAACAAAATTTGATGATAACTAAAATATATAAATATTGTATTAATTTTTCTTAAATATAATTGAAAATATTATTTGTTAGGTATTAAAAACAATATTTTTTAAATATGATTTCTTTAATTCAATTGTATCTTTTTTCTTTCAAAAGCAACCGTAAGTCCCCTCCTCTTTCTTTTTCTCTCATGCAAGGCCAAAAAACATAAGCTATTTGTAGTCATTTTCACCACCATCTACTATCGTTAATAACCCTAGAACAGTACCAAAGTTGACCCGTAGGTTTTGCTCAAACCTGGCTTTTTTTATTGTCTCAATTAAGTTTTTTTTCCCAAAACATGAGAAAAATGCAAACCTACAAAGTGAACTCACAACAATCTCTTATATTTTTCTCCATCCTCAAAGGCACCAAAAACCTCTCTTTTTATATATGTTCATCCTTTCCTTATTCTTTTCATTGCCCCCAAATTTGAAGTTTAAATCTCACTTAAAACTCAAAATTTGAATAGATAAAAAGTTTGTCTCTCCGCCATTTTTCTGTTTTTGATGTTGTCTCTTCTATCCATTTATTATGAAATTTTGATTTAGTTTTTTTTAGATGATTGATTTGTTTATGAGTAATTTGAAAAAAAAAAAAAAAAACACCAATTTCGGGTTGTCATTGTGAAAATGGCTATACAAGGGGTTGTCATTGAATAGCTATTTAAAGGTAGATGTGAAAATGGCTATACAAGGACATTGCTACTTAGCCTTGTAATAATCATTCAGCTAATCAAATATGAGCACAACTGTAATGAGTTGAATATGCCTTAAATGGCTAAGTCATTCTGATGAACTAAACATGTCATTAGTATCTTTATTTTTATATGAAATTTTTAGTTAAAAAAGTAAAAAGAAGACTGAATTGTTAAGACTATTCATGAGAAAGCTTAAAATAAATTGAGAAAAGAAATAAAGTGAATGCACAAGAAGCCAATAAAGAGCATAAACAAAGCTGTTCAAGCTTAATTTGATGTTAGGTGTGGGTGCATAGGAGGAAAGAGAGGTTTCCTTGTACAAAAAAATTAAAACATGATGTTAGAGGAGGTGGTCCTTTCAAAGTTTAGGAAAAGATCATCGACAACTTTTACAAGATTGAGTGGCTAGGTGAGCATGGAGTTCGTGTTATTTTTAATGATTTTTTATTTATTTTATTTTTCTCCTTTCGGCATAGATGCATATTTGAGGACAAACATTTTAAAAGAAGGGAGAACGAGACGAACTCCTTCGATTACGATATCCAAACAAAGTAGTTGAAGTTGCAAGCTTTATGCAAGAATTTATCTCTAAATAACTTGAAAAAGCTTGTGGAACATCAAAAGAGGTAAAGTAAAATAATTTCATTAAAGAAAGCCAAGTGATAAGGGTAGATAGTAGGTAGAATTTGAAGCTGAGATATTAGAATTGGGTTGAGGTGAGAGTTTCCTCTAATGAATATAAAACAAATTAAATGGCAAGCATTTCTGCCAATTGGCCTGTTGCACAAACTTTAACGTGCCCAAAGATTTCTCATCTTCACTGTCCAAATTAATGTAATCTTTAAAGACATGGAGTAATAAAATATTTTAATACCCATCACCATTGGTTTCATATTTCACGTGTCCACTTTATTGATTCTCATGCATTTGTATTTAATTTCTTAGGTATTATAATATTTGCTATCTTTACTTTTAGACCTCCCCCCTCTCCCTAGAGGTGTGCATGGGCCGGGCTGGGCCGGGTTCGGGCCCGGCCCATTAAAAGATTTTGGCCCGTTTTCAAGGCCCGGGCCCGGGCCCGGCCCGAAATGTGGGCCTAGAATTTTGTCCAAGCCCGGCCCGAGAAAAAAATGATAGGCCCGAGTCCGGCCCGGCCCGGCCCGGCCATATTTAAAAAAATTTTACTTTTTTTTATTAAATAAAAAATTTTAAAATATAATAAATCAAATGCATTTAAAACATAAAAACAAATATTAAAAAAAAATGGGACTAAAATAATTCTTAAAATAATACATAAATTAAAAATATAATAAAAATTAATTATATTAAAATTAAAAAATTGAAACAAATTAGAACTAAATTAAGAAGTAAATTATATTAATAACAAAAATTTTACAATATCAAAATAACATTAAAAACAACAAAAAAAAATAAAGTAAAAAAAACTAAAGTTACTTAAAATTTAAAATAAAAAAATTAAAAAATAATTTAATATTAAAATCGGGCCGGGCCCGGGCCAAAAAAATCTTGCCCAAGGCCCGGCCCATTTTTTAAACTGGCCTCGTTTTTTGCCCAAGCCCATTTTTCGGGCCTATATTTTTACCCAAACCCTCCTATTTTTCGGGCGGGCCTTCGGGCCGGGCCGGGCCGCCCGACCCATGCACACCTCTACCTCTCCCTTCTACTATTCATCGAAATAATCATAAAGCAATAAAAAAAATACAGATTTATTTGAAAATTCTTTATAAAGAAATAAATTCACTAATACTAAAAACATAATAATACAAGAGGTTTTCTGTTACACTTATTTTAAGGGTTAAACAACTCTTTTATAATCAACATCTAATAAAAGAATAATAGTTCTATATGAATTCAACTTGTGCAGCAAGGTCCGTACCATGAGGCCTTCACCCCCACACCTCGATAAAGTTTAGTGGTGAATAGAGATCTATAGAGATGAAGGACCAAAGGTCGAATTTTACCTCTCTATTTTAATTCTTTTACAAATGAGTTACAATTTAAAATTTTTAGAACATGATTCGTAACACACAATTCTAACAAATATGTTTTATTGGATGTAATGTGCTTCTTCCAAAATTTTAAACCTTCCCCCATTTTACTCATTTGCTTCTTATTGTATCGTTTTGCCATTTAGGGATATACATTAATTTTATAGTAGAATAGGAAGTTAATATTCCCTAGAAGTATTAATATCATACCAATATATATATATGAAATTTTAAAAAAAAAACAGTATATTTTATATATACGAAAAGATAAATAAAGTATAGACATGAACAGGGAATGACAGGGCATCAAACGAAGCTTTCTTATATTCTTTGGCTACCAACTTTTCGGGAATCTTCTGTTTGGAATGCATGTTGTTTTGATTAAAACCAGCATTATATATAGGCAAATAAAGGCAACCAAACCAAACCCATTGACCCACACGAGTTCATTTTTGACTCATCTCCCGCTCACAACCGAGTCAACTCAGCTTTAACAAAACTCATTTCAATCTAACATCTGCTAACATCTCCTTCAGCAGCACTACTTTCCCCGTCGAAACATGGCTATTAACATCTTCATCTTGTCGGGTTGAATAAACGGCTGACCTTCTGCAATATTCCCCACTCAGCTTTCGCCGCCTCTTGAGTTGAACCAAGTACTGTATGACGCTATTCCAGGCTGTTATACTTCTGACCGGTTCAATGGAACAAGTCTCCATTGCCACAATGATTTCTCCGATTGAAGGACGGCGCTCTTCCTTGTCAGATAAACAACGTGATGCCACGCTTAATATTCTCCTTATCCTGCTTTCCATGTACATCGGAAATGGAATCCTGGAGTCGCAGATTTCCACCACCCTTTGCTTTTTCACTAAAGGAATTGCCCATTCAACAATGGAAGCCGGTGCTTTAGTGACATCAATTACCTTTCTGCAACTAATGATCTCTAACAAAACTACCCCAAAACTAAACACGTCGTTTTTAGTGCTTAGTTTATTAGGGGCGGTGTACGAAGGGTCCAAGTACCCGATCGTACCTGCTGGTTGAGTGGCCTGACTCAGCGAGTCTGCTGGCGAGATGGCGAGTCCGAAATCACACAACTTAGCAGTCCAGTTTGAATCAAACAAAATATTAGTAGATTTAATATCCCTATGGATAACCAAAGGCTTGCTTTCGTGAAGGAACTGAACCGCCCTTGCAATTTGCAGAGCGATCTCTACACGTTGCGGCCAAGAAGGAGGGGTGGCTGCAACGTGTAGTAACTCATGCAAAGAACCATTAGGCATCAACTCCATCACCAAAAGCTTGTCGTTCTGGACCGAGTCATGACTCGCTCCGAGAAAGCTGATGACATTACAACTTTGACGTAAAGATGAGAGTATAGATATTTCATTTTCTAGCTTCTTCAAGTTGTCACGTTGTGCCTCAACACCATTGTTAGATGACCTCTTCACCGCTACTACTCGGTTGTCCTGAAGGACACCTTGATACACCGCTCCATGGCTGCCTTTGCCAATCAGTCTTGACGGACAGAAACTTTGGGTCGCTTTCACAAGCTGTTCATAACCAAACTCCACCATTTTTTTCTTGCACCCTTTTGATTAGTTTATATCCAAAGAATAAGGTTTAATTAGAGGTGAGAAGACTGAAAATGGTATTGGATGAATAAGTAAAGAAAAAGGAGATGGATAAAGAGGCTTTGGAGGAGGCATCAAAAGGAGAAAAAATATAATGGATGAATTATTGAGAGAAGAAAAAGGAAAAGGTCATCAAGGAAAGAGAGAGAAGAAATGGAACCAGTCCTAGTTAAAAGAGAAGTGGTCTGACATGGAGGGATGAGTTGCTCATCTATTATAGCTCCCTTCTTGGGTCCCTCCCCCCAAAACCCCTTTTTCCAAATCTAAATCAAGGTATATGAAGAATGACATTGCCAACATTTTCAATGATTTTTTTATATATATGAGTTGAGTTGGAATAAGAAGCTAGCGTGACTGAGTTGAAAAACCTGAATTTTCATTGAATTGACCCTAACGTATCAACCAAAGCTATTGACTTTCTAGACCACATAATCACAAATTTTATCCGTATATATATCGTGTTGTGTATTCAAGGGAATCTAGCACACACTATATATAAAGATATCTTTAATGAAAAGAAAGAAAGTATATAATGAAAAGAAAGAAAGTATATAGGTGAAAATAAAGAGTTTTTAAAAAACAAAATAAAGTATAATTGAATCTTAGTTCAATTAATTTGACATTATTGAAAATATAAAAGGATATAAGTTCGAGTGCGTTGAAGTATATTATCTTCTTATTTATAATCAAAATTTATAATGAGATTATTTAATAAAAATAGAGCAATAATTACTTTTAAAAAATAATTTTAACAAATAAAGTTTACAATATGACATGTTTTTAAATTTAAAGAATAATTAGGGTTATAAACCATGTTTTTATTTCATATAGCTTAGGTCAGGTGCCTGCCTTGGGTGCCCCATCTCTCTTTTACCTTTTGGAACCCCCGAGATTATCCCACATATACACGAGATAATAAAATAACCCCTAATAAAAAAGTAAAAAGAAGAAAAAGAGATCAACAAATATTCGAATTGAAGCATGGCAAAGAATCTAAAAAAGAGACAAGGTAAAAATCAACTATCTGATATTCTGATTTTCTTATGTCATTTGTATTCTTTTTGAAGAATTTAATGCTATTTCAGTATTTTCATTTTAAATTTCAGCATATCATATTAGATTTGATTTTTTTTAGAAGAAATGTTAAAATTTAAGATGAAAATATTAAAATGACATTAAATTATTGGAAAAAATAATATTATTTTTAAGATATTTCAATTTCATACAATCTTTTCTCATATATTCAAACAGAAAATGAACCAAATCTAGATAGTTTATGCATTAATTTTTTTTTTCAAAAAACTAATATAGATAGCTTGATTTTATTTTTGCAATGATATTATTTATTAGCATAAAATGTATAATTTTTTTACTTACAACTAGAAATCATGTATTTAAGATATAAATGTACATTTAGAAATAACATATAATAAATAATGAAATATAATGTTTGAAATTGGTAATAATAATAATAACACATGCAATATGTACAGAATTAAAATAAAAAAAAAGATAAAAATAGTTTAAATTGTAAGTAAAAGGAATTTAAATAGGTACATACATCATATCAAAAATATTAAATGGATTCCAAATGTTTATCATGATATTGTCATTTTTCTTGAGTTGGTGTCGAGTTGACTTATGACACTAAATTCAAGTTACGTTTGACTCATAGGTAAAGTTGAGATGTTATTGATATTGATGGTATGGGTTCAAATATCATCATTTGTAATATTTTTATTGATTTTATTTAAAATGTACAAAAACAAATGTACCATTGTAAGAACATAACTTATTCCAAATGTGTAACAATAGTTTAGTAATTTTTCCAACAAAGTTGGTGTCCAATTTAAATTATAGTATTGCAACACACTTTACAAGAGTCTAATTTATAGATTGAGCAAGAGATATCACACTTAATTACCTATAACACTTATCAACTTTTACACATGCTTTGGGATTTATTTAGGCCTTATATGACATTTAAAACCATTCCAATGGTTCTACTATGAAGCAGGAGCATTCTAAGGCCTAAAAACAACATTTTCTTGGAGCAATGAAGCAAGTCCTAGGATTTGCACCCTAAGTATCGAATTATAGATTTTTAAGTTCGAAGTTTGTAAGTGTTGATACTTAAACCCTAAATATCAAGACTTAGTTGCAAGGTAGCTAAAGTCAAGCTTATAGACACTTCAAAACGTACCACTTCATACCTTAATCCTTCTCAATCATCCTTAATCATTGTTAGACCTCAAAGTACTCCACAAGATCATTCAGATCATCATATAACTCTTCAATCTCCAACTAATGTACCACAAAAGTTCAAAACACTCATTTAAACACAACTCATCTTTCTATATTATTATTTAAGTTTCTAACTGAGTTGGCCTCACTCTCAACTACGCCACCAACTCGATTATAAAACTTACAGAAATATCCTTCCGTAATTAAAATAAGTTATATTATTCGATGTTGCTTTTAGTGTTTTTATTTAAAAATCAATAAAAATATGCATATTATGGGATTTAAACTTAAACTAATTACATTAGTAAAACTAAAGGTGTTTATAGGTCAGATCGGGTCGGGTTCAGGTTAGGCTTAAGCATGATATTAATATATTTTATGCTTGCCCGAGCTAGTGTCATGGGTTGCGAATGGAAACCTGCAACCATGATAAACTTGTGCGATCCAACGCATTCGAGGGAGGTCATTTGGCCCAATCAGACTGGTCCAATGCTTAGAGAGATTGAAAGCCCATCTCCGGAACTTGGCAAATATGGAAAGTGATCTTCGAAGATATGCTTGGCAAATATAAAAGGGGATCTTCAAAGATATGTGATCCTAGACACTAATATAATCTTTAGAAGATACGGTTATGTAATCTTAGAGATTTGATATCTAGATAGCTTTAAATCTTAGCCATTCATGTATTTCGATCTGTACCGTTGATATTAGGAAGGCTCAACTATAAATAGAGGCCTCTCTCCCTTATTGTATTTTCATTCAATGATTAATAGAATTTTGAAAGCATTCACTCAAACTTTTCTCTCAACTGTTCTTATTTTTCTGTGGCTTTTGTTCATCTTTCAAGTTCATTCTTACTTTGTGCTTCTGCTGTTCTTTGTGGGTTCTTTAGAGAAGTTCTATTGAATCCTTAATTATTGCGAGATAGGCTGACTTAGGCGTTCTTGAGCAAAGAAATCGCTTAAGGCCCACGGATTGCTTGTGAAAACTCTAAGTCTGTGACAGTTGGTATCCGAGCTAGCGTTCAAAGGTGCCGTTGAAAGATGTCGAAAGAAGTTGATGGAATTGAGACTCGTGAGAGGGCTAGGAAAGCTAGCCGTTCGAGGGACATACTGTCAGCTTTGGAAAATCGAGTCGTCACTCTCGAGGAATCCATTGGGGATACCAAGGAGAGGATTGATGATGTCGATTATAGGCTTAATGATGGGTTGCAGTCTATGCAAGAACAGCTCAAAGAGTATGTGTTGGATAATGTTGAAAAGCTGACGGATAGGGATGATACCATCAAGGCTATGATGGCTGGTAAGACTGATGCCATTGAGGCTATGATGACGGCCTTAAAAGAGGAGATTGCGGAGTTCAAGGGTGAACTCACAATCTACAAGGCTATTTTGGGCAATGAAGGGTTAGTTGTTGTTGCACCCAAGCCTAGTATGGATGTTCCCAAGCCAAATGAGTTCAATGAAACAAGGTCCGCAAGAGATGTGGACAATTTCCTGTGGGGATTCAAGCAATACTTCCGTTCCAAAGGCATTACAGATGATGCCACTAAGGTAATTACTGCTGCTATGTATCTTACTAACATTGCTTTATTATGGTAGTGTCGTAGGTCCACCGATGTGAGAAGTGGTGGGACAGAAATTGGAACTTGAAAGGAGTTTCAGTACGAGTTCAAAGCACAGTTTTATCTAGAGTATGCCGAGGATGAAGCTCGGGCAAAGTTGCGTCGGCTTTGGCAACAAGGCACTATGAGGGAGTATGTGCAGGAGTTTAGCGAACTCATACTTTAAATTTCAGATATGGGTGAGAAAGATGCATTATTTTCCTTCATGGATGGGTTGAAACCATGGGCAAAGCAAGAGTTACAACGTTGACGAGTCCAAGAGCTTTCCAAGGCCATGTCTGTAGCAGAATTGTTGGCCGAATTTGGTGGGAAGAAAGATAGGCCTGAGTCTTCTAAGCCCAAATTCAATCAAAAGGGAAATGGTGGGGAAGACAAAGAAAGGCCCCCTAGAAATGACAGCGGTAAGAAGCCTAAGGACAAAAGGAAGGGCGAGCCTATAAGATGCTTCTATTATGATGGCCCACATATGACTAAGGACTGTCCAAAGAAGGTCGCGCTCACCGCTATGGAAGCAAAAGTGGAGTCGGATGTGGAGAATAACAATCTTGGTTTGATATTAGAGGGTGTCGAAGACAAGATGGGTCATGGGCTGATATTTGCAGATATCATAATGGCTGGCAGAAAGTTGAATGCACTTGTCGACACAGGGGCATCTGATTTGTTCATGTCCGAAGGGGCTACTCACAAACTTGGCCTCAAGATTGAAAATGAGCCGGGTCGAATCAAAACAGTGAATTCGAAAAGTGTTCCAATCAAGGGGGTTGTAAAGGGATTAAATCTCCAACTTGGTGATTGGATCAGTAAGGCATCCATCAAGGTAATACCACTTGATGACTATGATTTCGTTGTTGGATTAAGTTTTCTTAATCAGGTTAATGTGTCCATTTGTCCTTCCGGTAATTACATGGTGATTTCGGATTCGAACCATTAATGCATGGTGAGATTGACAAGAAAGAGGAGCTTGGAAGGAAAAACATTATCCGCAATCCAATTTGCTAAGGGAGTACATAGAGATGAAGTCTCCTACTTAGCCACTTTGAAAATAGAGGAAACTGTTAAGACCGTTAGTGAAATCCATAAAGAAGTGGGCCAACTATTACAATCTTTTCAGGATGTAATGCTTGCAAAGTTAGCAAAGAGTTTGCCACCTAAGAGGGAGGTGGATCATAGTATCGAATTGGTGTCCAACATGGTACCGCCAGCTAGGGCCTTATATTGTATGTTCCTGCCGGAATTGGAAAAACTGCAGACACAGTTGAAGGAGCTTTTAAATACGGGATTCATTAGGCCCTTCAAATCTTTATATGGTGCACCAGTGTTATTTTAAAAGAAACATGACGGGTCGTTACGTATGGGCATTGATTATCAGACCCTAAACAAAATCACCGTGAAGAATAAATACCTTATTCCCTTTATTGCAGAATTATTTGATCAGCTTGGTAGTGTGAAATGGTTTACCAAGCTGGACTTAAGATCGGGGTACCATCAAGTTCGGATAGCTGAGGGGGACGAGCCAAAGACAGCTTGTGTGACGTAATACGATTCTTATGAGTTCTTGGTAATGTTATTCGAACTCACAAATGCCCCAGCTATATTCTGTACCTTGATGAATAAGGTACTTCAACATTTCATTGATCGTTTCATGGTTGTTTACCTTGACGATATTGTGGTGTACAATAAGTCGCTCGACGAGCATGTGGAACATTTGAGGGAAGTGATCCAAACTTTGAGGGAAAATAAGCTATTTGTAAAAGAGGAGAAATGCTCCTTTGCTCAACAAGAGGTGCCATTTTTAGGCCATATTGTGGGAGGTGGCAAAATTCGGATGGATAAAAGCAAGGTTCGGGCCATTGCTGAGTGGGAGGCTCCAACCAAGGTAACAGAGTTGAGATCTTTCCTTAAGTTGGCAAACTATTATCGACGCTTTATCGAGGGTTATTCTATAATTACCATACCCTTGACGGACATGTTGAAAAAGGGTAAGGTATGGGATTGGAACCCCTAGTGTGAGAAGGCCTTTAATCAATTGAAGCAAGTAATAACAATGGAGCCCGTACTTGCATTGTTGGATTACTCGAAGCCTTATGAGGTACGTACAGATGCATTAAATTATGCCATTGGGGGAGTACTGATGCAAGATGGGCATCCAATTATTTTTTAGAGTCGAAAGCTTAATGAGACAGAGTGGAGATATACGGTCCAAGAAAAGGAGATGACCGCTGTGGTGCATTGCTTGTGCACATGGAGGCATTATCTATTGGGTTCCAGATTCATGGTCCTTACAGATAACGTTGCCAACAGTTATTTTCTAACCTAGAAAAAGTTGTCTCCCAAACAGGCTCGTTGGCAAGTTTTTCTAGTGGAGTTCGATTTCACAATAGAATATAAGCCAGGGAGTGCTAACATTGTGGCTGATGCACTTAGCAGAAAGATGGAATTTGCTACAATCAGTTAACCTGATGGGTCCTTATTGGAGTGCATTGGAGAGGGATTGTCCCATGACCCCATAGCTAAAAGCTTGATTGAGCTTGCCAAGGAGGGGAAAACGAGGAGATTTTGGCTTGATGGGAAATTGTTATACACTCATGGGCACCGTCTCTATGTGCCCCCATTATGGGAAATTACGCAAAGAAGTCATGAAGGAATGTCATGACTCAAAATGGAAGGGCCATTTAGGAATGCACCATACCTTAGCTCTTTTGGAGGATCGCTATTATTGGCCTCACATGGGTGAAGATGTGGAGACCTATGTGAAGACTTGTCTAGTATGCCAACAAGACAAGGTCGAGTTAAAGAGTCTTACTGGCCTATTACAACCCTTGCCCATTCTGGAAAGACCATAGGAGAGTGTTTCTATGGATTTTATTGTTGGTTTGCCTAAGTCTGACGGGTTTGCAAGTATTCTTGTTGTGGTAGACAGGTTTTCAAAGTATACGACGTTTATTCTAGCTACCAAGGAGTGCCCCGCTGAGAAGGCAACCCATTTATTTCTTAGACACGTAGTGAAACATTAGGGAGTGCCACTGTCTATTATCAGTGATCGAGATGGGTGATTTACGAGCCAGTTTTGAACAGAGTTGTTCAAGTCAATGGGCTCAGACTTGAACTTTTCCACAAACATGCATCCACAAATAGATAGGCAAACCGAACGAGTAAATACATTGTTGGAGACATATCTTCAGCACTATGTGAGTGCCACACAAAGGGATTGGCCAAAGTTGTTGGATGTAGCCCAATTTTCGTACAACTTGCAGCGAAGTGGGGCTACGAACCAAAGTCCATTCGAGATAGTGACGGACCAACAGCCACTCACACCCAATGTTGTTGCGACTCGTTATACAGGACCAAATCCTGCGGCATACCAATTTGCAAAGGATTGGCAATAGAAGAATGACTTGGCTAGAGATTTTTTACACAAATCAAGCAAGCACAACAAGAAGTGGGCCAATCAGAATCGAAGGGATGTGCAGTTTTCAGGTGGGTGACTCAATCCTTGCCAAACTACACTTGATGTTGCGATATACGGGCTTGCACAAGGGGCTTGTGCGAATGTATGAGGGGCCATTTAAAGTTGTGAAGAGAGTAGGCAAGGTGGCCTACAAACTTGAGTTGCCAGCCAAGCTCAAGGTCCACCCAGTGTTCCATGTAAGCATGCTTAAGCCATACCATGAGGATATAGAGGATCCGAATCGAGGGGAGTCCGAACGAGCACCAATGGGGGTAAAAGTCTCTTACGACCGTGAAGTTAAAAACATTGAGGCAGATCGAGTGGTTAAACGAAGGTATCATCGGCCGCGACATGAATACTTGGTTCAATGGAAGGGACTTCCTGACAGCGAAGCAAGTTGGAAACCGGCCAAGGCATTGTGGCAGTTCCAAGAGAAGATAGACCAGTTCCATGAGGAGGACGAGACGAGGGCGTCGCTAGAACAAGTGGGGGGAGAATGTCATAGGTTGCGAATGGAAACCTGCAACCATGACAAACTTGTGCGATCCAACGCATTCGAGGGAGATCATTTGGCCCTATCAGACTGGTCCAATACTTGGAGAGATTGAAAGCCCATCTCCGGAACTTGGCAAATATGGAAAGTGATCTTCGAAGATATGCTTGGCAAATATGGAAGGGGATCTTTAAAGTATGTGATCCTAGACATTAATGTAATCTTTAGAAGATACTGTTATGTAATCTTAGAGATTTGATATCTAGATAGCTTTAAATCTTAGCCATTGATGTATTTCGATCTGTACCGTTGATATTGGGAAGGCTCAACTATAAATAAAGGCCTCTCCCCCTTATTGTATTTTCATTCAGTAATTAATAGAATTTTGAGAGTATTCACTCAAACTTTTCTCTCAAGTGTTTTTATTTTTCTGTGGCTTTTATTCATCTTTCAAGTTCATTCTTACTTCGTTCTTCTGTTGTTCTTTGTGGGTTCTTCAGAGAAGTTCTGTTGAATCCTCAATTGTTGCAAGATAGGTTGACTTAGGCGTTCTTGAGCAAAGAAATTGCTTAAGGCTACACGGATTGCTTGTGAAAACTCTAAGTCCATGACACTAGACCCAACCTGAAATATAGGCCTAAATTTTGCCCAAGTTCGCCCATGATTGTAAAAGACTAAATGAAGTCCATTTTAGGCCCGCCCATATTATTTTTAATTTTTTAAAATATATTTATTTTATTTTATTTTAATATGTAATATTTAATATTTTTATATTTTTTTATATAGTTATCTTAATATTATTTTAATGTTTGCATTAAAATAGTACTATATATTTAGTATAAGTTTATATTTTTACTGTGCTATAAAGGATATAATATATAAAAATAACATAATATAAAATATTATAAACTTTAAAAATGAGTCGGGTCAGACTCAAGCCTTGAATGTTCAAGTCCAAGTCCGACCCATATTTTAAACGGGCCTATTTTTTTGCCAAAGCCCATTTTTTGGGCCTAATATTTTTACCCAAACCCTCCAAATTTTTTAACGGGTTTTCGGGCCCGGGCGAGTAGCCCAGCCCATGATAAGGTCTAAGTAAAACTTTTAATTTACCACTCAACTAAAGATTTATTTTGATATTTTTATATATTTTAATTTTATAATGTACACTTGGTTACTTTCATTAATTGTAAATTTGTGTACGCATATATTTCAACCAATTGTATGTTATTTTTAAAAAGACATATGTGTTCTAAATACATGATTTTCACATGCATTCGCATGTGATATTTCATTATTTATTATATGTTATGTTTATACATTTCAATTTTTATCATGCACACTTTATTACCTCCATCAATTATACATATATATTAATGTATTTGATTGAATTGGTGTCATAAGTTAACTCGACACCGACAACACCATGATAAATAATTTTAATCTATTTTTTTCACTTTAACATCATACATATTTCATGTATTATTAATTAGTTTCAAACTATACATTTTATTATTTATTGTATATTATTTTTAAGCACACATTTACCTTCTAAATTTGTGATTTTCACACTCATACGAGTGTGATAAGATTTCTATATGCAACACAGTACCATGATTTCCATACTTCACAAATCTTGCAATGTTGATGAGGTGTGATTAGAATAACTACACCTGAACTCTTTGCACTCGATGTCTTTTTCCAATGTATGCATTTGAAAATAACACGTGAAGCTTCATAGAAGCTTAGAAGCACTCACATGAATTTTATACTTGCATATTATTTAATATTAATTTCATTTAAATACACTAATTCATTTTATGCATATTTGTTCACATAGCTTTTAGTAAACAATGGAGAATTAAGAAGGATATACAAAATAACACGAGCAATAAAGTGCCAAGAAACTAGAGTATGTAAGTGCTAATAATCACTAGTACAAAAATGCAAGGGAACACAAGCACATACTTGTTAATAGTCACGAGGATGAAAGCCCTAATCACATTTTTAATGGTATGTCATTTATATCCCACTAGTTCTATCTTATTTACTAAGACCTTTACAATATCTTATTCATTTGTGAACATTTCTTTTTATTTCCATCACATTTACACTTCAAATTCAAATAAACACTTTCATATATCACACATTTCCACACAAATAATTCACATCATTCATCACTTAATCCATTCATGAAATATTCTTTCATTAAATTCACATACCACTTATCATTTTCATCATTTGATTCACTTAATTACCAAGTTTCACAACTTATATATATACTTTATAATTTATTCATTGAAGTACCTATTCTCTTATGTAACATATATCACTTTCATTTATAACCCATACCACTTATCACTTTTTCAATATAATTTCTTTTATCTCTTTAAATTTCTTATATTACTTCTCATTTTCACACTAAAATGTCACTATTATTTCTACTTATACTTTCTATATAACTTGTAACATATATTTAATTCACTCAATTCTTAAACTTTCTATAAACTAATTCTCTCATTATTTCTTGTGCACTAATATTATTTTAAATTCAATTCACAATTATTATACTCGAGTTTCCACATATTTCGATTTAATCCTTAAGAAGTAAATAAAATTCATTAGAGTACTTTCCTATTTTTTATTAGATTTTACTTCATTTGCTTCTCTTTTCTTCCGTGCACTCCTTTGACACTTTTTTTTCCCTCTAGCTACAACATTTTCACCACTTTCTTTCTTTTTCTCTTGTCACCTTGCTTTCTTACATTTTCTCAACTTTCTTTCACTCCCACCATGAACTCATAAATTCTATCATAAGAACTAAGCTTATTCTAGTGTTGGAAGGTTGACTTCACTTGGAAATTTGCTTAAAAATCAATGGTTTGAGTGAAGATTTGTATATTGGATGGAGATGGACCAAATTGGAGAAAAATATGAAGTGTTTCTCTTTCTTTCTTGGACGTTTGGTGTAAGAAAATATGAAGAAAGTTCTTTGTATTTCCATATTAATTATCTAATTAAAATAAATAAAATATTTTTAACATAATAATATCAATCTAATGTTCCAAATCATGTCAAAATTTCATAATTTCATAAATATTATAAATATAATTATCTTTAATACAAGAGTTCACATTAATTCCTACTTTATCAAGTAAATCAAATGGTTATAATTCATACACTTGTCCAAGGGCATTTTAGCAATTTTCCAAACATATTTTCATTGAGATACAACTATTTTGCCCTTTACAGTATTTGATATTCAATTTTGGTAAAATTCCAACTCTAGTCCTTCCATTTTTCCAACCAATTTAATTCAATTCAATATCTTTTAAATTTTACAATCTAACCCCTTTACTTTTCTCCACTTTATAATTTAGTTTACACCCTTGATTAATATCTCACAATATGTCACTTGTTTCAACTTTCTCCGATATATAACACACTTCTTTACTATCATTGTTATTTCACATTCAGTTTACCCAGGAAATCTTCTATGTATATTCCCAGTATAGTACTATTTATATCATAGTGGTTTTAGGGGCATTACAAGTATAGATGCTACAATAATATGAAAATATAAACTTAAAATTAAAATGAAGTTTTAGTTGTAGTGGTAAAGTTAAGGAGTTATTGATGTTAATGACATATGTTCAGTTTTCATTATTTCTATTTTTTTATTGGTTTTATTTAAAATGTAAAAAGACAAAAGTATCTTTGTAAAAATATAACTTATTTCAAATATTTAAGGGTAATTTATTAATTTATTTAAATAATTTGATGTCCAATTGACTTGTGATACCAACTCAGTTAAATGTTTAAATAATAGTATAAATAATGCTGTAAAATTTAATTGGTGTTGTGTGGACAGGCGGGGGCTGATGGAAGAGGCCCGTTACATTGAGATGGGCTATTATCGGCCATTATATAGTAGAATAAAGCCCATTCCTGATCCACTCTAATTGAGCCCTGATTCATAGTCTAGTTGGGCTCCATGCCATCAACTTCTAACCATACTCTAACAACCCCTTTTTATATCCCTTTTTCAAATAAAATTGTAACTTTTTCTTTTTAAAATTTATAGTTTTAGTGATTCAGATTTAATTCTTTTTTTTTAATTTTTTAATTTTTAATTTTTAATTTTTAATTTTAATTATTATTATTATTTATTTTTAATATTATTTTAATGTGAATGGATGTTTGTAAGAGCTTGTTGAGTTAAACTTTTTTCAACAGTTGATTAGAAATGAGATATGTGGAATAACATATTTAACCATACTTGTTAAAAAATTACTTTCTTTGCCACATATTTTCAAACCTAACAGGGGTACAAAGATATCAGTAGTCTTCATTCTCTCATTTTCACTTTCACCTCTAAAGTTCAAAGTAAATCTCAAAAAAAAAAAAAAAAAAAACTCTACCATGAATCTACAAAAATCAACATTGTTGAGAGAAATTTTCAATTGAGCCCATTCGTCCTTGAATATTTATATGCTCTTAATTTATTTTCAATTTACTTTTGTAAAATAATTTATTATGCAAATTTATATTAATTGAAATAAGCTACTTGACAAATTTATTCAGAGTGTGACATAATTATCATTAAAAATATATCTTACAATTATAATGATACACTGTTAATATTTATCCATTTCCACAAGGTTAATATTTACAAATAAAGAACTTAAAAAATTTGTTTAATTAAAATTTTAAAAATATTAACTAATTAATTTTCATAATGAATGTTTTAATAATATTTTATTTTAATAAATTCATCCAATAAAAATTAAAATATTATAAACAAATAAATATTTGCTAATAAAATATGTCATACAATTATTTGTTATTTTACACGCATCAGCTTTTAACCATCAGTTAAGTTTTACCATATACTTTTTTAAATAAACAATTAAACGAATCACTATAATCAGCTAGCTAAACACGAGGAAATATGAAAGGGGGAGGAGGTTATGTTTGCTAAGAATGGAATTTGTTGCTGTCCGAAAATAATGAATGCTTCAGTGTTAATATATGGAAAGGGGTGGCATTTCGTTAAGCTATTAACATCACGAAATCAAAATAATAATAATAATAATAATAAATAGATTAGGAAGTAGAATAGAGCGTTGAAAATGGAAGTGGAAATGTGGATAAGGGAATAGGTGGTGGTGGTGGTGGTGGTGGTGGTCCTTAGCAACAGACAGGCATGATTGGTTGTTGTCGCTCACGCGCCTCTTAAATTCGTCGCCACATTGACCCATGCTTTACGCCGTGAATTATAAGGAAAAACACAAAACACTGCGTCGTATAATATATATAAATATATTGCTTTTATTTCTCATATCTCAATTCCCGCCGTGAAATTTCGGGAAGAGTGAAAAGGACTACATTTATAACCAAACAAACAAACAAAACTTTACCAAATCAGTGAGGAACTGTCGGAACCCACGTGACCTGCATGTGTGCTCTTCTTCTTTCCTAAATTCCTATAATCATTACCCCTATTATGTTAATGCCAAGCATCTTTCTTTTTCCCTTCTATTTCTCATCAATTAAATTTTCTATTAAATGTATACCCTTTTTTTTCTAAATATTATTTATTATGCTATTTTTCTGCAATTTCTTTTTTCTTTCAACCTCACCCACATTTATTATTTAATTTATTAATTTTAATAAAACATATCTTTCATTAACTAAGAGTATTGGGATGGGTATATTTATAATCCAATATTAAAAGAATAGTTTTACTTAGATGAAGTGTAATCCATCGAGAGGTAGAGTATATCTCCATGAGTGGGTATTGTTTTCAATGGAAGTTTTATCTTTTTACTTTATTGAGATCTCGAGTGCTTAAAAATATGTCTTAAATAGACATTGGTTGTGTGTTCATAGAGAGAAAGCATCTTGTCAAGTGCTTATTAAGGCGAATCATGTACATTGCATATGGTCACCCACCAAGGAAATCTCTAATCGCAAATATAAAATTTTCTTAGTGGGTGATCATGAACAACATACATAGTTCTCCTTATCATGCACTTGACAAAGCATTCCTAGTCTTTAAACTTATCATTGATGCTTTTTTAGGTGCTTGGCCTCTCCACATAGCTGGGAGACAAAATCCTACAAGGGACAACATCAATTCATTGAAGGATCCACCAGCTCCTAGCAAACAACACTTCATAGTCTTCTTTTGATAAATCCAACCTCCCATCAACAAAAAGGCAGTGGACCCTTCAATAGGTTGTTATTGTCTTTTGTCTTTAGATTTTATCAAGAGTTCGAATGCTTGAAGAGGTGTCGGTGGCTAGTTCATAAAACAGGAGTGCCTCATCCAAGTGCTTGAGAAGGTGAACCATGTGGATTGCATTTGTGTTATGGGATTGGATTTTAACTAAGCAAAACCACACGACCCTTAATGGAGTATTTATTTTAAATTTCCTAAGTCTGACTAAACACTCACGTTAAAAATTTGCTTGAAACTATGTGGTCTTAGGCAGAGAATTCGCTTCAAATTGCTTGGGAGATAACTTTTTCTAAGTTAAAAAATAACTATTTGCAACATTATTTGTAAATAACACAAACTTGGGACCCAACAAATAGTCTCCATATGCACAAACAATGCACCAATGCGGTCATCTCTTTTTCTTAAACTATGTACCACCATCTACTAACATTAAGCTTTTCACTCTTGAAAGCCACTAAATGTGATCCCGCATCGACACACCCTTAATCGGAAAGTCTGATTCATTCGTATGTATCTCATTCAATTTTGGTATAATCTTGCAAGATAAATGCGAACTCTTCTAGCAAGGTCATCTTCACTTGATGAAAGGCTTTCTAGCATTCAAAGCTCCAATCTTACACTAATCGATTCTTTAGCAAGTTTCTCAATGGTGTGGTGATATTGGAGTAGTCTTTGACAAATTATCGATAATAATTCATTGACCTAAGGAATTATCGCAACTTTGTTACCTTGGTCATTCCTAGTAAAAAATGGCTTGAACTTTATTCCCATCCATTTGGATCTTGCCACCCCTCCCCCCATAATATGGCCTATGAAAGGTACATAATGTTGGCAAAAAGAGCACTTCTAGTGTTTAACATAAAGTTTATTCTCATGTAATATTTGGAATATTTCCCTCAAGTGCTCCACATGCTCCTTAAGCGGCTTACAGTAAACCACAACATCATCAAGGTAAACAACCACAAAATGATTAAAGAGAGTTTAAATTACCTCGTTCATCAAAGAGCAAAATATAGCTAGATCATTAGTCAATTCGGATTGCATTGCAAGTAACTTATACAAGCCATAGCACGTTACACAAGTTGTCTTTGGCTCATCCCCCTCAACTATTCTAACTTGATAGTACTGCGATCGCAAAGCTAACTTGGTAAACCACTCGCATGTCCAAACTAATCAAACAAGCTTGCAATGAGTTGGTACTTGTTCTTCACCACTACTACTCTTTGGAATAGTAGCAAAATGTACTATTCATTCTATTTGTTAGTTTAAATTAGTTTCATAATAAAATCATTCTTATCAATTATCGTACTTACCTTAAATAAGTTCATATTATAATTAGTCTATTTAATTATTTAAGTTGCGTAGTTGTTTAATTATATTTGACATCAATAGTCTAATTTTTTTTTTGTGGGTTTGATCCTCTTACTACTTCCATTTAGCAAAGTTATTTCATTGTAATTTATTACTTTCCAACGATCTCATATATTTGTGAGTACATAAGAAAGTGATAACATATTTTGGTTAAAGATTATTTATTTATCTTGTTACTATTTTTATTCACCGCTTTTCGTTCACCAGCATTATAACTTGACACGAACCTCATCTTCAACATACTCTGGATGAAATTGTGGCTTGAATTCTATTTGAAACTTCACCCAAATCCAACGATGACACCATGCATTTGATTTGTGCACCTATGATGCCACCACAAAAAAGCAACATCAATAAAATATATAGAACCAATATTACCTTGGCAGCCACCCTTGATTTCAACAATTCCAAAGTATTTCTTCATTCTCAATAAGAAGTTATTTATATCATTTGCAGACTTGGTCTCCTTGAACACTTTTGACTAAGAGACCTCAATTTTGTGCTCGGGTGTCACAGTTAGCATACCATTACACACAATAACTTTACACAGAACAAGCTTTCCCTTAAGCTTGTCTATCACTTTCTTTAAAGCCTCTACCTTGGCTTTGAGAGCATTATTCTTATGGGCCAACATATCCATAATGGCATTGAGAGCACCCTGCATCTCACCCTTGAGCTCTTCTCTTGCAAAGTCCAACTCTTTGATGCAACCCTCAACAGCCTTGATGATTTCCTTCATATCTTCCACAGATTTTTTGAGTTTAACAACTCAGTGTTTCATTACTGATAACATATCTAATAAACTACTAGCTTTTTTAACCCTTTCATGGGTTTTTGATGGGAAATCTTGACCTACAATGTGAGATGTCATCTTAACATAATGCTTTAATCGAACTTTACTTCGACACCAACCATCACGGGCTTAGATTTTAACCTAGCAAACTATGCAACCTTAGGTGGAGAATTCACTTCAAATTGCCAAAACCAACCTGAACACTCAAGTTGAGGATCTTAAAAAATTCTCCAAGGCTTAGAAGCTAAAAGCTACTTAGGCAAAACAAGTAAGAAAATAAAAGCACTCAAGAATGCTAAGAGTAAATGATTTCTGTATTTGATTACTCAACTGTAAAGATTTTAAAGTTAAACATATATATTTTCGTGTTTTAATTTCTTAATCATATTGTTTTGAAATATTATAATATTTTTAAGTTTAAAAATAATTTAATTAATATGTAATATGTGTAAAAAAACAAATATTTATCTATATTTAGAGTAATGAATAAAAAGAAGAAGTTAATATTATTTTTTAACAAATGCCAAAATTAATAACATTTTCATATTTAAAATGTGGACAAAGAAAAACAGAAATAATTATGATTGAGAAATGAAGGAAAAGAAAAGAACATTGTGTTGTTGATTAGAATGGGACTCATTATTTATTTATTTGAAAGAAGGAGAAAGCCGATCAGATTGGTCCTTTGCGTACACTGCATCATCTTAAATGTATCCACATGTCTACATTATTCAATGGTGACAATGATAGCTGTAATTTCTTTTATTTGATATCCTTTCCTTTTTCTACGACTTAAGGGTGAAATACCCAAATACAACCATCAGTCTCTAAACTCCACCTCCATGGATTAAGGCCAATAATGTTTTTCTCAAGTCATTATTTTTAGTAACTAACGTTTCTTATGGGTACTTTTCTCATGAGAATTTCATTATATTAATCGCGAGAAATTTATCTATTAAATTATTTCATCTTTCATGAATAATATACACAATTCGCAAGTCTCACTAGATTGCATTAAAACTTTTTTAAAAGATAATTTACGAAGACAACTTTTTCATAGCACTTAAACATATGTGTATACACCATCATGATTAAATAATTTTGTTGACCTTAATACCCAAATCTTTGACAACCCACGTATCTTGACCCCCTAAAAATGACAAAATTATCTTATAACTCTTTTAAAATTTAAACCAAATCTTTTTTTATTAATCTCTAACATATCATAAATCAATTTTCTGAATTTGCCCTAATATATATTAGCCAATGAAGAGCTTTGTGTAGTGTTGATTTGCCAATATCCTCAAAACTCTACCCTCATTCTCCAATCCACCACTAAACCATCTTCCATGGCTCTCAGCATAAGTATATAAATTATCTCCGACTATCAAGCCACATCTTGTATCCACAAAGTTAAATTATGAAGTTATAGTGTCATTCTATCAACTGATTTCCTTATTTTAGTAAATTTGACAGTCCATGTCTTTATATATTAATATTATGTTTTTTTTTTTTAATAAAGATGCAAATAATAAGTGGGTTTAAAAAGGTGAAAAATGGAGTTAATGGGAACGGAAAGAAATGAAGATTGAAAGGTGGAAATGGTAACTAAATAATTTGACAGAAAGAGTCTACAAATGGAAAAGACAAAATAGTATCGTATAGTAGTATAGAATAGTATAGGGTAATTAATGAAATGGGTAAGGCCTGAATATTTATTACACTGTAGTTATCTTGTGAGACCTGAAACCATCATTCATTCATTCATTTAATTTAGGAATGTGAAAATAATTTTTAATTAAATCTTGTTAGTTGAAAGTTATGGTTTTTTTTTATTTAGAAATTATATTTTATTTTATTATTTTACGTAGAAAATAGATTAATTAGTCTCTGTACATTAAATAAAAGAATAAATTTATCATTAAAAATTTTATCTATTTATTTGGTATTAAGAAAAATCTTAAAAAAATTTCTTCTTTTTTTCTCCAAGTCGTTTGCTTCTTATATTTTGTCTTGCTCAGCGGCAGTGTTAGCCTCCAGGCTGGTTATCACCCACTTTTTTCCTCTCCCATCAACCCTTTCTTTCTTTCTCCTTCTCATTCACTACACACGTCTTCTCTCCTTTTAGTTTGCAGATCTATTTGGTGGGTATTTTTATTGTCTTCACAAGTTGTGATGGATTCGCTAAAACTCCATCAACTACCAGTAGTTTTTCTTGGAAAGTGCGTGGCTCTTTGTTAATTTCTTAATTTGTTTATGTTTTGAGAGCATTTCAGAATAATAAATGATTTCATGTGTTGATTTGGACCCGTGTTGTCCTAAGTTTTTTTTTTTTTTCCATTGTTTAACAAGTCTTCAATTTTAGAAGTTTTTGTCTGCTCTTGTAGCATGTTTTTTTAATTTTAATTATGCATGTAATCTTAGTTTTACAAGTAATTTTAAGGATGATTTTGTTGTCATTCTCTCTAGTTTAGTGAATGCTTGATTCTTTTGTCGATTTTCTCGCGCTGCTTTGGACAATCTGCGGCTGATTTCTTCATTATATTAAGTGCTTGCAATCACTCCAAATATGTCGTGCTTGAATTGTGACAAAGTCAATTGGCAACGTATCATAATATTCTATTAACGTTGAGGCTAAAGCCTTTGTTGTGTTGATAGAGCTTGCATTTCATCATCTACGACGAGTATTTGCTACTTTTTTCTCTTTCTAAATTATACAGTTCCATTCATTGAACGAATTAATCAATTTACCTTTTAAAAAAAAATCCATTTATACTATTAAGTACTAATGTGGTTGATGGAATAACCTAATAATATCACATGTACCTTACGTTGACGTGGCTAAAATGAACTTAAATAATATGATTACTTTGTCAATCACATACATCATCATTTAATGATAAAAATAAATATAATTTTTAATCAAATAATTATTTTACTATTTAATCTAATCTATAAGGATTAATTAATTTATTTATTTTAAATATAATCTCACTTTTGATACAACATTACCATAATTTTTTTACAGATGAATCCTTTGTTTGAAACAGACAGCAAAATCAAACAAATGGAGTATGATGCATGAACAGTATTTCCCACTGTCTTTACCTGCCAGCCACTACAATAACTTCAATGCAAAATATCCATCCTTGTTTACATTTGACATTTTCATATAATCCACAAATACTGTACCTACTTAACATATTTACTATTGAACCCATAATCTATGAAAATGGTAAGTTTTACTAACATTTTATCAGAGTCAACATCCAAAAACATTAATTTGAAGTTTTGTGTGAGTCCATTTTTTTTTTCTCCATTTGAATTGAATTAGCAAGAGAAAGAAAGCAAAATGTATGGGTGTTTAATATTTTAAAATATTGGTAAAGATTATTTAAAAAAAATAAAAAAAGATGGATAGGGATGAAGATGTGGGATGGATTTGTATCATTGTATGGTTATTAGTGGATTTAATTATGAATTAGATCAGATATAAATTTTTTGTATAGAAAAGTGGGTCCATGTGGGTATTTGCTGGCTGGTTAATGTTAGGAGATTATAATTTATAATAAGAGTTTTTATATGATTTGGGGTCAAGTAATAAAATTATAATCTGTTGGAATTAAATTAAATTATTAATTTTAAAAATATATAAATAAATAAAATTTAATTTAACAATTTTATGTAAAGTCTTAAATCCTTACTACTCTTTTCGTCAATTTTCTTAACAATATATAAGTCAGAATACTAAATATTAATCCTATATATTATACTAACTGTAAGATTGTATCCGAATAGCTTTTAACCAAGTCTGGTTCTGGAGTTGTTTGAGAGTATAGCTGCCCAAGATTCAGGACTGGAAGAGACTCAAAAATAAAATTTTTTCATCTTTTAAAGTAGGAAAAAAAATGTTCAAATTAAAATAAACTAATTAAATGCGTAAACTTTCAATTTTTCATCATAAATTTTTCATCTTTTAAGGCCCCAATTTTTATTGAATTATATTTTATAATTTTTAAAAAAAATATTATTTCATCTATTACCCTAAAATGTGAAGAAGCACCTGTTTATAACATAAAAAAATTTGAACAGTTACAGCTCTAAGAGGGTTTTTAGAAATTTGGCTAATGATATGAGTAGACAGACTGTAGTTTAGCAATGACAAAACATGATACTAATAAATTCTTCCAAAAGATACCTTAAAAATGATGGAAGTAAAGGTTTTAATTTTAGGGAGTCAAAACCAGTTAGCACAATGATTCATGCACAGCCACATTAGTGTCCAATAACATGCATCCATTTTTTTACCAACATATCAGAAATGAATGAGCAGTGACAGACATATATATATATATATATTTCATATTGCAGCCTTTTTCATGGATTTTATTCCCGCATGCTACAACAGCAAATATAAAAGCCAAATGTGCTGCAATGTTGTGGATGAATTGAAAAGACCTCTCTAAGGGTTATAAGCCATTACCATTTGCACATGTTGAAATATGTATATATGATTATCTCTATTTATTTCCCATTTAGTGTCTGTCTGTGTGTGTGATTATCCATTTAATAAGTCTTATGTGTATTCCCATGTGTGTAAAATAAAAGCAGTAGTGGTTACTTATTTATGTTGGGGGGGCACTTGGCATCTTTCTAGAATGTAAAAGGCAATTTGGTCATTTTAAACCAAAAAAAAAATAAGTGGCCACCTTATTAAAAGAAGGGGTGCCCATATTGACAGCAATCCAAATCCCAAAAGAAAAGATATTATTTATATAATTTAAAAAAAAAGGAATGTGGGGTTGGGTTGGGATGAGCTGTCCGACTGCATTAGATGCTTTATCTGATGTTTACCTGCGCTGACTGCATGCCCTGGCCTGGACCAACTGCATTCAATTACACGATTATATATTTACACATCACAATGAATTTAATTTAAGACTAGTTTTTTTTTTTTTTTTTGCCCTTTTCAACTTTTGTCCTTTCCATAACAACTAATCCCAGCTCCTGTAATTTGTAAACCTTAATTGGAAATCAGTAAAAATTTAACGTCAGGATTTCAAAAACCAAAGCCAGACAGGCGAAGGGCTCTTCTTGTCCTCAAACTTTTTACTGCACATCATCAGCGGTAGGTGGTGAAAATTACAGAGATTTTGTTTGTCGACGGTTAAGTATATGTATAAAGAGAAGAGAGAGATTAGGGTTAAAAGTTTTTACAAGTATATTCAGACAATGATCTGGGGACATCAATTTCTGTCTGAAACAACTGATTGAAACAGAAAAAGACAATGTTGTCCACTTTGTGGACTGTTTTGTTCAAACAACACAAGGGTAGAATGGGAGTTTAAGTGAAGAAGAGAGAAGATAGCTTGGGGGGTGTGTGTGTGTAAGTATTTTTTGTTGGTAAAGAATAAAAAGGCAGATTTATAACACTCCTTTACGAGACCCCACGAGTGGACTTCTGTTATATGGCTACATACTTTGCCCCCCCCCCCCCCTCTTCACTCCATGTTCACACATAGAACTTAGGTCCCCCACCTGGGTTAGGTTAGCCAGTCTCTAGCCTTAGCCCAGCCTGCCTAGCTACCTAGCTCTTAACTCACCCAAACACAGCAGTCAATCAGAAAGCAATAGAACCCCACAAACTCATAGTCCTACATAGTTCCACACTCTGCAAAGAACTGAGAAGGGAAAAAAAAGAAAAAAAAAGTGGTTGTTTAACTTTTTTTTTTTCTCGAGAAAATATAAGAGATGAGTTGGAGAGAAGAAGAAGAAGAGAAAAAGATGGGGTTGATGATGGATCAAGTTTGAAGGCTTGGGGGGTTAGTATAAAAATAAAAATCACCCCTTTCAAAAACCTGGAAACCCCACCAAATGGAACTTACAGATTTGCAAAGCAATAAGCAAACCAAAAACAACAACAGCAGCAGCAGCAGCAACAATAACAACAACAATTCTGCAGAACCCCACCATCAGTCTCTCCAGCAGCACCATCTGCAACACCAAAAACAGTCGGCTTCTCCCCAGCTTGTGGTCCCTTTTGATGGCACCAGATCTTCAGGTCCTTCTTCGGGTAACCCTTTTAATATGGGCTCCATTTCTCACCTCCATCCCCACCACCCTTTTCATCAACTTCTTCTTCATCCTGCTTCTTCCACAAGTACAACCACCACAACGCCGCCTCTCCCGTCTTCATCTTCTTCTTCTTCCTCCTCTTCTTCAGCTTCTACGACTACAACGAACCCACCTCAACTCGTTGACGCCTCTCTCGCTATTGCTACCAGATCTACTTCTCTCAACATCGATTCCAAGAATCAAACCGACTTGCCACTTTCATCTACGACGACACCAGCATCGACGACGACGACGACGACTACAGCTAACCCGCCAGTGAAACGCTCCACCAAGGACCGACACACCAAGGTCGATGGTCGAGGCCGCCGTATCAGAATGCCAGCTACTTGTGCGGCTAGGGTTTTCCAATTGACTAGAGAATTAGGTCATAAATCTGATGGGGAAACGATTGAATGGCTTTTACAACAAGCTGAACCAGCAATAATAGCAGCCACTGGAACTGGTACTATACCAGCCAATTTTTCAACTCTTAATATTTCTTTAAGAAGTAGTGGATCCACGCTTTCTGCTCCGCCTTCAAAATCTGCTCCACACTCGTTCCATGGTGCTTTAGCTTTGGCTTCCCATCATCATCACCATCACCCTTATGAAGAAGGGTTTGCTCATAGCGCTTTGTTGGGGTTTCAGCAGCAGCATCAGCAGCATCTTTTAACGGCAGATCAAATAGCTGAAGCTTTACCCGGAGGTGGAGGTGGAGATGGTGGGAATTTAAGTGAGAATTATATGAGGAAACGTTTTAGGGAGGATTTGTTTAAGGATGATGATCAGCAACAAGGTGAAAGTGGTAGTGGCGGCGGCGATGGATCCCCTATTAAGGCTTTCAAAAGTGGTTTAACTCAATTGTCTAAACCACAACAAGATGCTGGATCTTCGGCTCTACCTCGACCCTCAAACATCCTGCCCGGCACAGCCATGTGGGCAGTGGCACCAGCACCAAGCAGTGGGGCGGGAAGTACGTTTTGGATGCTGCCAATGAGTGCTGGTGCTGGTGGCCCATCAGTGGCGCCTTCAGCTGCAACTGGGGCTGGTCCATCTGATCACCCTCAGATGTGGCCTTTTGGGACAGCAAATCAAGCAAGTGGAAATACACTGCAAGCGCCTTTACATTTTCTACCAAGATTCAATCTTCCAGGTAATGTTGAATTCCAAGGTGGTAGAGCTAGTCCTTTGCAATTGGGTTCAATGTTAATGCAGCAGCAGCAGCAGCAGCAACAACAACAACCTCATCATCACCTCGGTTTAGGAATGTCTGATTCTAATTTAGGCATGTTGGCGGCTCTTAATGCCTATTCTAGAGGTGGCTCAAACGTTAACTCAGACCAAAACAATCCACTGGAACATCATCACCAACAACACCAGCCTCAAGGTACAGACAGTGGAGATGACCAAGATCCTAATACTTCTCAATGATGCTCGGAGAATTAAATATACAGAACTTGGTTAGTAGGCTTTTTAATTCCCTATTGAGTGCCTGCCTTCCATTTATTTCTTTTTTTCCCTTGAGAAATTGAATACGTTCCAGCATATAAACAGCAACTGGAAACTAGAGAGTGTTGGGTTTGTTTTGTGCAGATATGGAACATCAAGTTTGTGATCATCAGCTGATTACTTGAAACTTTTCAGTGGATTTTCATATGGATACAGAAACAAAAAAGAAACCATATATATATATATTAAAGGTTCCAAGTAGGTGCCATTGTTTGTCCATTTGGTTTTGATTTATGAATGCCATTAGCTATAGATTTGATGTGAAGAAGTTTGAGTTTGTAATTTATGTTGTTGTGGTCCAAAGGGGACACGATAGGGAACAGTAATGAGAGAAAAGAGAGTTGTTTTGTATAGGAGGATATTCGTTTGTGTTGATTTTTATTACAGTTTTTTTTTTGCTTTGTTTTGTAAACAAGCAAATGAATTATTTTTGTTATAAAAAAATTATTAGTTTGCATGATGTTGTTTTTTTTTTTTCTTGTTTCCTAAGTCCCTAAAATGGCAAATTCAGAAAATATATACATATACCATCTTCATTACCTCTCTATCAAAGATTAAACAAATGTATAAAGTGTCTATTTTACCCCTTTTTCCTTCTAAAGTTTCAAAGAAATCCAGAAAGCATGTTGTGTCAGTTGGTTTTTTAGCCTTTCAACTTCATTTTTTTTCTAAGTAGAACAAAAGTGGTGTTTATTATTACATTACTATAAGAATATAATTTTCCTGCTTGGGCAGTAGGCATGCTTTGTTTTTTTAGGACTAATTAATTAACTAATCAGCCCCACTTTGTGGTTTGGTCTGCCTGATTTCCAGGGGAAAAATAAATGGGATGTTGCTTCTCAATGTTCCAAAGTGCTTAAAAACATAAAGAAAAGAGAATGTCTTTTCCATTATTCAATATCTTTATTTATAGCTTAATACAGCCGATAACTAAAAATAAATAAAATTATTGATAAATATAAATTTATTTTCTTTGATTAAATGCTAAGGTCCCTACTAATCCAAAGTCTAAATATAATCATTCATCTTTTTGAGTATTTCAAGTGTTGATGGGAGATTTGCACATGTGAAGCGCCACCTGTTATGTAAAAGTAAAAATGGGTTCTATCTTCCAAGTTAACTAGGATAAGGTTTAGTTTAGATGGACAGCACATTTACATCTTGTGGTAGTAAGTGTGGGTTTGAATGAGCGGTGTAGTATATTTGATTTACTTTTTATTTATATTATAATATTTAATTTCATTATCACTATTATTTTTACACTAACTATAAGTAAATACAGCTCATCCAAATCTACTATTAAAATTATTATTAGGGTTTAAAAATTTTGAATTTCTATAATTAACTTCTAGACAAATGTATAGTTAGACGTAAATAAGTCTTTGAACATAAAATAATGTAGTTAGATAGAGATAAAAGGAGGGTGAGGTCAGCCGCCCACTTTGAAATGTGATAACCCAAGCTAAGATTCGCTAATTTGTGGTACAAAAGTTAGATTTTGGAGTCCATTAATGCGCTACTCTCGCTTTTATATCAGACAAATTTCCACTTTTATACTTCATAAAATGAATAACCATTGTTTGTTTCACTTCTTCTTTTTATAACCAAGTATAATAATTCAAACTTTTAATTAATATAATTAATTATTTAAATCTTCAAAAAAATTCATTTTTTTTATTATGTAAATTCACGACTGTTGTTATGTTCGCTACATGGTACGTTATGATTCTACCACTTGACGACAGATGATAAATTATATTTAAAAGGTTTATAAAAGTATAAAATTTTTTAAAAACTATAATCTTCAAAAACTCATAAAAACTTTATAAATTTTATTAAAAATAACAAAAAAAATTAAAATTACATAAAATTATGAAAATATAATAAATTATATAAATATAAAAATTATCAAATATAAAATAAATTACAAAGTATATGAAGACAAATATACGGTTTTCTATCTAAATTTTCATTGAAAGTTATTAGACAAATAACGGTAATTAAGACATAAAAGTATTAGTTGTAAAGTAAATTTGTTTAAGGATGGAATTATCTGTCCACATCTGAAGGTCTGTCTGAAATTCGGGAGAGTTTGAGCAAAAATATTAGGCTCGAAAAATGGGTTTGGCAAAAAAAATTAAGTCTATTTAAAATATGGATTGGCTCAGGCTTAAACACCTATCTTGTTTTAAGTTTATAATACATTATATTATGTTATTTTTTATATATGATGTAATTTAGAATACATTAAAAAAATAAATCTATACTAAATATATAATACTATTCTAATGTAAAATTAAAAAAAAATGTTAAGATGACTATATAAAAATTTTCAATAAATAAAAAATGTATAAATTTATTAAATATTAAAATAAAACAATATAAATATATTTTTAAAAAAATTAAAAATAATATGGGCCGGCCTAAAATGGGTTTGGATTAGTCTTTTACAAATATGAGTGAGCTTGGACAAAATTTTAAGTCCAAATTCCGGGCCAAATCAGACTTCAACAAATATAGAGTATGTTAATATCATGTTTAGACTTAATCAAATATAATCCAACCTATAAACATAAAGTGTTGATAGGAATGCATTTTGGAAGAAACCTCACCGGAAGTAACAAAGTTTTCATATATCAATTTGGTTCTCTATTATGTTGTCATTGCATCAAATGTTGCCACGTGACAAGATGGAAGTGTTTTATGGATCAAATTGATTTAACTTTAGAATTTACATTAAAGGTAATTTTTTTAATAATATTTTTGTAAATTTTTTTTTATATTTTTATAGTTTTAAAATAGGTTTTTTTTTTATAATTTTATAATATGTTATATTTTCCATAATGTTATGTATACTTTCTATAATTTTCTATTAATTTTTATTTTTATATAATTTTATAATTTGTTTAAACGTTTTAAAGAGAATTTATTAAGTTTCGTCATATGGTACAATCTTAACGTGTCACGTGGTGAATATAATGGTCGTAAGGGGTTTACATTAGTTTTTTGGAGACTTAATTCATTGCTTATATTCAAATAAGGGCTCAATTGGGTGTTGTTTTCCATTGAAGGTTCAATTTATTATTAAATTATTTTACAAGAACTTTCCTATTATAATTTTACAAAATTTAGATTTTTTTTACTTAAATTGTTTTGAGATGATTTCTTTTTAGTACAATTTCTCACATAATTGTTATTTTTTCAGTAAAAGAGAAATGTGATCGATCAGCTATGAAGCAGTAAAGAAACTGAACACAAGATTCATGGATATAATCAGAGCTCCAAAAGATAATAACATTGAAATAGATGAAAAAGGCAAGGCAAAAGCAAATCAAGAGGTCCACAGCGATAACAAGGGGGAACATAACCCCAAAGGGTGGTAAGTTCTAGCTCTAAAGATGGCCTAAGATATCACCAAGTAACAAGAATTGCTAGATAAAATAAGAGCATGACAAGCATGAGGTGCCAAGCTCATGATCTTAAAAAGGATGGACTCTAAATTGAATGGGAGGATTCCAACTCTTCCATCTCAGCCAAACCTGCTGAGACTATAGCAGAAGCTTGAGGTTCTCCAAGTTCCATAGTTAGACGGATAACATGTAAGTGGTGGAGGAGTCTTTGTAGCCAATCTAGAAATTTTTTGCTACAACATCAATGTGAAATTTATCTTATTTAGCTTTGACAAGAGTAGCTTTCTTGATTTGAATGAGGCGTCTTCTATCATGGTTTTTTGTTTTTGTTTTTTGGAGAAGGTTGTATCCCATGAGAGCTTTTTTGAACCTTCGATGGATGCTTCAATAATAGTATCCACAGCCCCACCATTGAATAGGTCCAATTTGGAGCCCATAAAATCCATATAAGATATTTTAAACTTCCTTTTTCTCAAAATCGGCCTCAAGTGGGTCATGGCCTTTCAAGGCTTGATGTGACTTCTTGAAGTGGTAGAATTTCGGTTCTAGAGTCTCCAAAATCACTTCCACAAGCAGTTTAGGGAGCTGACAAATCACTTCCACATTAATGTTTAGCTTCCCATCCAACAGGGACATTGGGGTTTTACCTTTGCTACTACTCAAATCATGTTCAACATCGAAGGCACCTGATTTGGTGGTTGGCTTGGGAACCAAAGCCTATGGTTCACACGCGCATCTTCTCAATCCTTTTCATTTGCTTTGCTATCATTTTTCCATGGATTATAAAGCTTGTCCCTAGTTTTCAGATAATATGACGCAACTCTTAGCCAGGGGCCATAAATCTTGGTTACTTCTCCATCAAGTTTAATATAACATACTTTGGAACAATGACCAAGAAGTCCACAATAATAACAAAACTCTGCAAGTCTTTCATATTTAAAGACAATATCCAAGCTTGAGAGATTTTTCCTTTTCAATTTAAAACCTACTTTTAAAGGTTCATCAATAAGTATGGACATCTTAATACACATGATCCTAACCCTTTTTGACTTTCCTAAGTGTGGCGAAGTCAGTTTCAACAAGGCAATGAAACATGATACCTATTTGAATAACATTTTCACTACTAATGATCCTCCTAGCAACAAGGTATTGAATGTTAGTTGAGGAGTGTTTCACAGTTGCATCCATGAAGGCTGCTTTAAATGATTCTAGCTCCAATGCATTGAATAATAGTTCCACAACTACCTTTGCATCCAAGAAGATCACTATTTTTGTAGCTTGGAAGCAACATGTGATGCTTATAGTCAAAATTTATCGTCTTCAATAATATTCTCATCATTCCACTTCATATGATGGTTAACACTGAACAACAAAGTTGCTTTGCCTTGTGAGTGCTGCCCTTCACAATCATTTGTAGTTTATAATATTTTCTATTTTTTTAACACATCAAATCTACGTTTTGAAGTTTAATACCAACTTAAAGTCTAAACAATATTTTGAAACCATCTGACGAAATTAACCTAAACAATTTTGTTCCTCAAGGGGTTCAAAGGTAGATTTTCTTTTTCCTTGGCATCCCGTAATTCACCTAGCAATTCAGAAACGATAATTATTGGGTATAATACAAGGAGCTTGAAATTCAAGCTGTGGCTTTCATCTAAAGAAATTGTATTTGATTGAATTCATCAATTAAAGCAGTGGCTATCCACTCCACATACCGAAAACTCATTAGACTTGGAATGGCCCAAAAGAAATACATTACTACTGGTAATGCTAGTTGTACAGTATAATTGTGTATATATATATATTTAACGAAACATAAAAAACCCTTCAGACAAAAAGCAAAAGATATGCATGTACTGATATCGTATTTGATTCCTTTCAGAGGTTCGCAGGGTGAGAATCCCCGCCCAATTGACATTGATGGCAGAACAAAGCAAAAGATAACGCTATGTATAGCCACTGCGCTCAACATTACATTACATAGGCCATATTTCCTGTATACAAGGCAAAAGCTTCAATCTACAGTCTCATGCTTGAAGGCAGAAGGGGGTAAGAGCCAAAGAAAAATCTCACCTCCAACTGTCTCCAAATAATGAATAGCACGGACTAAAGTCGGTCAATAAAAATACAAGTTGGCATCTAACGGGTCTCTCCCCAGTAGCTATTTTTGAGCTTTGTAGGAATGGCAGTGGTGACCTTAATTTTCAATTAAATATGTTCTCTATGTATCCTGCCGCTTAAGAGGAATGCCTTCACCGAAGCCATTGTCTTCTTCATGCTTTAATGATCTCATTGACAAAGATGTTGACAAACCTGGACCTGATTAAACATAGTTCAGCAATTGATTAAAATGCCAAAATTAGAACCATTAATGTTTCTTGACTACATAAAAGCAGTAACAAACTAACGGAGTAACACTGCAACATTCTTCCTCTGCTAACAGGAGATGGTCATTGGTGATTACGAATGACCGAGATAATTAATTCACATTTCAAGGTTCCTGAAAACATACCATCAGCCATATCCTTGGTTTTGTGAAGAAGAAAAGTTCCAGAAAGGATAGTCACGAACCCACACATCTCTGTCAGAATCTGAGTAGGACTCTGTCCATCCCAATCCTGATATCAGAAAAATTAAACTAAGCTAATTTCTCGGTCAATCCCAATAGAAAACAGAGATCTAGAAATGCAGTAGTCATTAACTGCCACTCAAATTTTTAATTTTAAAATAAATTTTAGGAAGCAGCTCTAATGGTCTGCTAAGTGGAAAAGTGGAAAGATAGAACGAGGAGAATGGAAAATTAGAAGAAAGATAAATTTTGAGTGTGCTTGGTAGCAAGGAAAATGGGAAGAAAGTAAATTAAAAAAAAAAAGATCATTTTCCATCCTAATGCATAAAAGTAACTCATTCCGATTTGGAATGATAAGAGGAAAGAAAATGAGAAAGGTGAAAATGTGCACTTCACAAGATCATGCATTCTTTAGAATTTTCATTTTCTTTCCTCTTTTTTCAACTTTACCTTCTATCTTTACTATCACGCACACCAATGGGAAATAAATAAATAAATAAATTCTTTCAATTTTTCATTTTTCCAATATTCTTTCCACCTTATCATGCAAAGCCTTAGGGCTCAACAGCAAACTAAACAACCAGAGAAACAAATAGAAGTTCAATTTCATATCATAACAGTCACAAACAGACCAACTATATGAAGTCAAACAAGGGTATTGCAACTTAGAATTGTCAGTTACAACATCTTGAATGACCAAAGTTTCCACACTGCTATACATACAGTTCCCTTCCCTTAAGAAGCATACAACTTACACATAGGGTTAAGCAACTCTTTGCATGCTTAAGAAAATTTAATTGTGACCATCCTGAAAAGGGTTGTGGAAGGTGGTAGGCAGTATGAAGTAAGACATTCTGAACATTATAATTTAGTAGACCTTTTGAACCAGTCTGATAGCATCAACGACTAGAAATTACCTTAAACATGATTACACTAGCCAAAATGGTCAGTGATGTAAACATAACATAGTATATGGGAGAAACAACAGCAGTGTTGAAAGTATCAAGCGCCTGCAATTATGAAGATAAAATAAATTTTAAAAATAAAAAAGAATTGAACTGCAAAACAAAAATTTTAAATCAGCAAGCAATGCAAAATCAAGGGCACAATGATTCCGGGAGTGAGAAAGCATAAATAGATAAATTTCAACTGATTTAATGTTTAAATTAATAATTAAGAACACCATAAACAAGAATGTTGATAAGCAACGTTTGAGATGAAACGAAATAGACTTTGAATGAAAGTGACATTGAACATTGAACATTTCCTCTCTTGTTTACTTTCTTTGAAGGGCCATTCCGAAATTATTCAAAAGAAAAAAGGGCAACTGTAGACATTCATTTAAATAATTCATTACCTTGTTTAAATAATTCATTTGGGTAAGCACACAAGTAATCACAACTAAAGTAAAGGCCCATGTCTGAGGATATACAAGCTGATTCGTTCCTGAAAAGGTTAACTTCAACGCAATACCAAGTGCTTTAACACTCATTACCTGTCAAATAACACTCTTAGCAAAACAATCTGTCAAAAACAAAAAAAGAAAAAAGGCAAATACCATTGGAATGCAAACAGAATTATGCTACCAACAGCCTAGTACTGATGCATACCGAAATGGAACCAACAAGAGAGCAAACTCCAATATAAACCATAATATGTGTCTGTCCGTATTGTGGAACAAATTGATATATAAGTATGAAGACAGCTGTTAAGACCAAAGCTGTGTAAAACAGAAAGCCTGCAACAAGATCAAAGAGGAACTAAGATCATTTTCTTTCTTTGCAGTTCAACAATTTAGAGCAGCAAAGTGTGTTAAGAGCTAAGGACTATCTTTAAGAAAATGTAACCTGGCTCTGTAGCAAGATCCCAAACTTCTGTTACAGATTCAATCTGACGTTCTTGGGGAGCATGTAATACTATTGTTGTAGAGCCCACAACGCATAAAATACAACCAAGAATCCCAAAAGTATGTAATCTTTCCCGCAAAATGATATGCGCAAGTACCGCACTGCAAGAGAAACAATGCTTAGCAATCAACTCTAAGTTTCCAAACCTAAATTTGAGTGTAAAGTTTCCTTGCCTGATAATGATGCTGAGGGCACCAAGAGGAGTGACCAGAATAGCTGGTGCAAATGCATATGCTGCAAAATTAGCAATTTCACCCACGACCACTGTTTCAATGCCAATTACCAGTTAGAATTAACCACCTATTCTTCAAGAATCATGAACCACAAGCAACAAGAACAACTCATTCTACTTAAAAAGACTGCAGGGTTTGATTAGTCCTTACACATTAAGAAGCGAGTATGGGATAAACATAAGAATTATTTTTCTATAAATGCATTGACAATATCATCCCATTTTTAATTGGGATAACATAACTTTTTTAACATCCTTTAGGGAGAATACATGGATAAAAAAAAAGGAAAATAAAGAAAGAGGTTTCAGTATAAATGAAAAATCCATGAGATATTGAGTTAATGATCAATGAGAAATCAGTAAAACTTACTTGTTATCATGCCTGCCCACCAAAGAGGCTCAAGCAAGTAAGAATACCCTCCAACCCCTGTGTAAAATCCAATAAAACAATGCCATTGAAATGTATACTGCACATAGACAATAAGTCTCATAAAAAATGAAAAGGTTAACAACTACTAAATGATAGCAAATAAATTCTGAGAGTTCTTCAGATAACTGAGGTAAATAAATAAAGAGGCTAATTGCAAGGCAACAGGACAATTTGAAGAAAAGAAAAAGTCAAGTCATAAATGGAAAAAATTCTATTCGATAGTAGCACAATATGCATGTAAAATCAGCAATTATATGGAACTTGAGACACCAAAGCATATCGTTTCCTCCTATTGCATCCTATAAAGAAATACCACGAATAACTTCTGCACAAAAATACATTGGCAAATGGCCATATTTCTTAAACAGGTTATAATAATAATAATAAGTTATAGACGTACAATCAAAGATTCCAAGCAAACCCAAGTTCTAAGGGATGCAATTGCATACTAGATCAACAACAGATCAAAACAATAGATTTAAATGGTGAATAAAATTCCCAAGGCAAATTAATTTCCATCATTTACAATTCACTCGATTTCATTTTCTGGAGGAGGGAACTGTTATTCACAGAATCCGACTACAATGTAAATCATTTTAAATCCTAAACATCAAAAAAATCAAAGGGAACTATTATACTAAAAACCTCGATAAAATTCTGAGTACCTGCCCTGATGCCAGAAGCACCAGCTTTCTTCAAGCCTTTTTTCTTAACAATGAAACTTGCCCCAATAAATAAACTCGAAGAAAGCGCTAAAACCAAACCCTTAACATTATCCGAGGACATGCCCTCCCTCCACTTTTGGACAACCGCCATACTCTTAGCCCTAAACTTTTAAAAAAAAAAAAAAAAGATAAAAATCAAAAAGCCCTAATTCTCAGGGAATGCTGCAATTCTATGTAACCAGACTTGGGAGGATCCTCGATTTGCTCTGAAACTCGGACCGAGTCTAAAAAATGGGTTCATGGATCTCGAAAGAAATCTCAATTTTACACAATCAGGGAATCGATTTAAACCAGAACCTGTGTTACAAGAACACGAGTTAACGGATCTATAAGTATTGAAGGATCGAGAAATGGAAGATATCTATAATTGTTGTGAAGGCAGAGGCTTCCTGGATTGGAAGAGAATCGCGTAGGCGTTGAGGTTGAGGACTTTACTAGAATAACGACTCCTCTCCGACTCTGGTTTTGATTAACTTGTTTAAGCACCAAGTTTTCCTTTCTGATTTAGAACACTCATGGTCAAAATTTTCTATTAGTATCTTTACCATACATATGTTATTGATTTAGTCCTGTACTTTATTTCTATCAATTTTAGTCCCTTTACTTTTTCAACTTTTTAAAATTTCAATCTTGAAATAAAGAGTAGTAATTAAATTTTTTATGTGTATTAAAGTTGTAGATTTAATCCATATTCTCAAATTTAATCATTTTTAATCTCTATACTTTTCAAACTTTAAAATTTCAACATCGATAGACTTTTCTACAAGTAATATGTGAAAATAACAAATTAACATGACATTAAGCATGTGATAACGTGTTTCTCGCATAAAACTTTGGAAACAACAGAACTTATCGATTCATGACAGATTTTTCAAAATACAAAAAGAAAATAACCAAATTAAATTCATAACTTTTGCATTGTACATGGACTAATATCCAACAACGTACGCTTACTTGTTCTTAGAATTGGGATTCCAAACTCCAGTCTCAGTAAGCTTTACATGGCAACCTGCAAATTGATGCATCAACAGGAAAAGTTTTTGGTTTTAATGAATCAAATCTAATTTGGGGCCTATTATTTCCAAGCAGATTATTAAACATGATGAACATATCGAGATCCCGAACTTTGAATCTAGCATCCAACTTAAAATCTATGACTCATCAATTCTTGTAAAATCTCTTTTTAGTTTATTATATGGCATATACTTAGGTAAAGTCAATTTTGATTTAAAATGTGAATATTTAATGTTTAAATGGTAACTTTACAATCTCAATAGCTTGAATCATTGCAGTAAGAAATGGTATATAATGAAACTATCTCATTTGTAGCAATCTTGTTTCACTATACATGTGAATGAATAGGAGGATTTGGTAAATGCTAAGAATGGTTTAAATGTGAGATTTCAATACGTATCTTTGAACTCTTATGTATATGAATGGTATTTTAACTATGTTAGAATTTATAGGATATGTGTTTTGGGTTTTGAGATCGTATTATAAATAAATTTGAAGTTTATATGTGAATGTAAATAGGTACCAAATTTTGACCATTCGAAGTTGGTATGTCATGTCGTGACGAGACCAGGTTGTTATATCACTGCGCGACACCGAGCTTGGGTCGCTACAATGAGACCTACTCAGTATGTTGTGTCGTGACAGGAAATCCCCCTGACATCACGACGTCAACAACCTGATATATTGAAATTCTTACAGTTTGGTCATATCTCAACCTCGAGTTAGTTTTAGAGCTTTCATAAGCTCGTATAAAACCCAAAAACTATTGTATATTGTATTGTATGCATGATTGAGTTGTGATTGATGACTTAATAATATAAATTTATATTTTAGTTTTAGTTTTAGTTTTTTTTTTATATTTTGGGAATTTAGGTTTCACTTTTATTTTTTTATTTTTTTATTTAGGTTAGGTTTTAAATAAATTTTAAATTGTGTTTGGATTTGGTTAGTATTGGATTTGTGCTTAAATATATATTAGAGTTAATAAGTGTAAATATGGTTGATTTAGTTTAAACGGTTTTGAAAATATTAACTCAACTGATTACTTAACTTGACCTTAATGCATATATATAAACTATTAATATATATTATATATTATATTATATTATATAATAGAAGGGTCAACTTTAAAATGTACTAAATGTATAGGGACTTAGAGAATATTTCAATCAGTATAATCATAAACAATAATATAAAATAATTAATATATTATGTACTACTATTATAGCATGTGATATAGTATTACATAATGTAACAATATTTTAAAGTTGTTAATACAAATTGAATTTACCAACTGATTTGCTTGAACTGACTCGATTTGGTTGGTTAAGTCGATTTTATCCACTAACTATAATAGATGATATACTATTATATAATATAATAATATAGTATGTAACTATTTCTAAAACTTTAATACATATATAAAACTATTATTATATTATAAATTATAATAAAAGGCATAGTATTACTTAATATTATAATATCTAATCATTAATGCATATATATAAACTATTAATATATTATATATTATATGATATGATATGATATAATATTGTATTGTATTATATAATATAGTAGCAAGCTTAACTTTTAAATATACAAAGTGTATAAGGACTTAAAATATTTCAACCAATATAATATTAAACCATAATATATAATGATAATTAATTTATTAAGTATTACTATTTCAGCATGTGATATAGTATTACATAATGTAATAATATATTTTAAAACTATTAATACACATATAACTATGAATTGATCCAAAATCGAAACCGAATTTACCAACCGATTTGCTTGAATTGGCATGGTTTGGTCGATTTCATTAGTTTTAGTCACTAACTATAATGAATGATATACTATTACATAATATAATAATATAGATATGGAGAGGGGTCCATTTACACCACTGTAAAACTAAAATAGTTATACACTCTTTTGTATCTATTTGTACGATTAATATTTTAACAATTCAACCTTTGAATTTATCGATATTATTGCATTTGCATGCATGTAAACTTTTAAACCGATCCAATCTCTATCATATTGATTTAAAATACTATATTTATTAACATTTATTGAATGGTTGAAAAGTTTTTACATAAAACAAATAGTTAGGAATTTTTAATTTTTAATTTTTAATAAAGCTATACAAAAAGGTGTAGAATTAAAGAGTTTTACACTAATGCAAATAAATCTCTCCCCATAGTATATAGAGGTGCTTATGGGTCGTGTTGGGTCCAACTAAAATTTTAAGTTCGTTTGCTAGGTCAAACCCAACCCAGATAAAAAATGTTAAAACCTAGGCTAGGCCTGTATTAATTTTTTTATATAATTTTTTTAAAAATATAATACATAAAAAATATTAAAAATATTAAAATAAATGTTTCTCAACAAATTGAAGAAAATAAATTTAAAAAGAATATGTATACTTAAATAACACTAAGATAGGTTTAGCAAGCAAATGTCTCTAAAATAGTAACAAAACTAATAATAAAACAAAAGTTATACAATAACAACAAAATAGTGAAATTGTAGCAAAATAGTAAAAAACAACAAGAAAATAGAAAAAAAAAAGAAAAAAGAAAAAAAAAAGAAAAATGAGAGAGTAAAAAATAGCAAAAAAATTGCATTTTTTTTTACATATTCGGGTCGGGCCCGGGTCGAAAAAGCCTTACCCAAGGCCCACCCCATTTTCTAAATGGGTATTATTTTTTGCCCAAGCCCGCTTTTCAGGCCTATATTTTTACCCAAACCCTCCCACTTTTCAGGCGCGGGCCTTCAGGCCGAGCCGAGTGACCCAGCCCATGAGCAGGTCTAATAGTATATAACTATTAATATATATAATTATTATTATATTACATATTATAGTAAAAGATATAATATTACATAATATTATAATGCTTAATTATTAATGCATATATATAAACTATTAATATATTATATAAATGTAACACCCCCTACCCGTATCCGTCATCGGAATAAGGTACGAGGTATTACCGGAGCTTATCGAATCATTATTAATTAGGGGAAAAGTAAAACAAAGTAAAACAAAGTAAACATGTAATATTTAATAAATTCGTATAACATGGTAATTAACTTACCGCTTCTCTATATTCAACATAATTATGCAAAGCATAATTATTCGAATTGATCATGAGCCCTAATACCTATTCTTATCACATTGTTAGTCACATAATTCATATAAATATCAAGAAACATGTATGAGCTCAACTTTCATTAAATTTCTCATATGCATATACTTTTACACATCATTTATTCACATAACTTATAACAATCATATCTATGTATTTTAAATACACTTTCATAACAATTTGTCTTGATTTCAGACTATCTCACATTAGAGCTTTACCCATCAAATCATTTGATATACTATCTTTATACAAATAGTATATTTGAGTTGCACAATTCTATAATTATGAATGAACACATTTATAAAATATATTCCATGTTCATATATCGTAGTCTCATGTCTCCATATATCAAATATATAACCATCATTTTCTTATGTTTCAGATAAATACATATAACCATACATAAGCATGCCATTCACTATTTCTTCCTGTCTATCACAATTTCAAATGACAGATTCATGTGAACGAGCTCAATAATAACCATGAAAATACTTACCACATTCTTTCACACATATTCCACTTATAACATTTTTTTTTATATTTGGCTTGACATTTACTAAGTAATATCGGATATAGGTAATATCAAATATTCAAATTATTCTTTAACATATATAACATTTAATTCAAACATGAATTTATAACATTTTTCATTTTAACAAAGTTTAACATTTTTATGCATAAGTCACTCACATATTTTTCTCCTCCTCCTCTCCATTCCACATCCTTAATGTATATAACACACTTGTAAGTAACATTATCTAAATTTTTACTATTTACTTATATGAATATTCAAGCTGTCTATCTGTGTTATAGTCACTAAATTATTTTTATCTTGAGCTATAGAACTCCGAATTAAGATCCGCTAATTTTCCCTGAAACTAGACTCACGTATCTTCTTACCATAAAATTTTCAGAATTTTTGGTTTAACCAATAAGTACATTTTATTCTTTAAAGTCACCCCTGTTCTGCTATCTGACAGTTCCGACCCTTCTTCACTAAAAATTAAGTATCTCCTCGTACAGGATTTGAATAATGTTTCTGTTTATTTCTCTTGAAAATAGACTCAGTCAGGATTTTAAAAATATAAATTTAAGCCACTAATTTTTTTCTTCAATTTTTTATAATTTTCCAAATTCAGAAAAGGGAAAACTGAAATCATTCTGACCTTATCTCATAAAATTTATTATATCTCATGATTTACAATTCCATTGCTTAAATCGTTTCATCTATAAGAAACTAGACCCAATAAGTTTTAATTTCATATTTTATTCATCCTCTAATTCGATTCTACAATTTTTGGTGATTTTTCAAATTTAGACTACTGCTGCTGTCTAAAACAATTTTAATGCAAAATGTTGATTTCCATTTTACCCCAAATTTCACAGTTCATACAATTCAGTCCTTTCTCAAATAACCCCTCAATTGTGCTAATTTTCTCAATTAATACTTTAATCTATCATTTTAAACTACTTCATAACCCCTGAAAATCAAAACTTTAGCACTAGACCTTAATTCCAAACTCTTTCATAATTAGGTCCTAAAATCAATTTTCATCAATTTTACTTGATAAAATCATCATATATCAAAATTAAAGCTTCGATTCTATATTTATTCATCATATGCTTCCAGAACTCATCCATAGAAACTTTAAAAATTAGCCATGGAATCAAAAACTAATGACATATTAAGTTGGACCCAATTGTAAAAGTCCAAAATCTTAGAAATTTCAAAGAGAAAGCAAGAATTAAACTTACATGAAGCTAGAGTATGAAAACCAGCTTGAACCCTTTTCCATGTCTATTTTTCAGTTGATGAAAATGAAGAGAAATGAAGAGAATTCTAGATATTCCAATTTGGTCCCATTTTTATTTAGCTAATTTTGACAATTTTCCAAATTTTCCCTTATTTCACCCATTTCCTAATTTTTCTCAGCTATTGCTGCCCAAAATATCTTCTTTGGGCTTATTTTCACTTTAGGTCCTTCCTCATTTGACAATTAAGCTATTTAATCCTTTTAGCAACTTTTACACCTTTTTCAATTTAGTCCTTTTCATTTAATTAATCACCCAAACGTCAAAATTTTCTAATGAAATTTTAATACTACCTTATTGACACTCCAAAAATATTTATAAAAATATTTATAGCTCGGTTTATAACACCGAGATCTCAATACTTTTTTTCTCAATTTCTTGACCAAATAAATCTTTATAAAACACAATTTAGTATTTCAAAAATCTTTTAAAAGCTACATTTGGCTCATAAATATTAAATAATATAATCTATGAGTTCATTTTTTGGATTTGGTGGTCTCGAACCACTATTTTTGACGTTGCTGAAATTTGGGCTATTACAATATGATATTATACTATATTATATTATATTATATAGGAGGAGGGAATTAAAGCATATTTCAACTAATATAATAAACAATAATATATAATATGTTAGTACAAATCTTCGGTGAGGAAAATCTCGAACACACGAACAGAACTCGAACAGAAGAAGAAATAGGACAAGGCTCCAAGGCGTGTATCAAGCCACAATCTTTAAGGTTATATTAACCCCTATCTATCTTCAGTGTGCAAACGAGTTCCAAGCAAATTAACCTCGAAGATATAATGAAGCCAATGACTATTTGCGTTTTGCACTGACGAGAATAGCCCACTACACACTGAGTAATGTATGACAAGAAACTCAATTTCTATAAAGGATTTCTGCAGTAATACTTTATAGAATAATCTAAAAATATTAGAAAATGAAGGAAGAAAAGAAAGAATATTAGAATTTGTTGGTATGATTTCTAAATGAAATCTCATTCCTATTTATAGGAATTTTCATGTCTCTTCATAGAGACTTCTTTCATCAATAGGTGTCGTTAAAATAAACACATAATTATTTATTTATAACTATTCTAATAATATTATTTAAATTGTTATAATTCTTTTTCAAAAAATCAAATAATATAATCTTTTGATTAATTATCCCCATTCATTTATAGTTATTGAAACACTATAAATATTTGAAAATGTTCCAATAATCTGCCTCCATTTTCAAAATATTTTAGATTTTGATATTCTTGAAAATTAATTTGCATAAATGAAGGTATCTTACGATTGAACCTTCACTTATTGAAAACATGTTAAAGTTAATCGAAATTGCATGGTGGACTAAGCTTTGAACCAACTATTTCATTTGATTAACCGAACACATCTCACACAATGATTTCAACATCGGTCAATGCATAGTATCTAGGGACACTATTATGGCCATGTGTCTGTGTCCTCTTTTCATGAGTGCTGTCAGAGCCAAGCCCTTAAGCTTCTAGAAGTGGCCACACTTCCACTCACATAAGTAGATCCCATTAAGAGTGTTCCTATAATTATAACACTCTAACATATTTATGTTATGGGTCCATTAAGAGTACATTACTCATCCTTCCCTTATCATTACGGGTACTTAGCACTTTAATCTTAGGATAGATTTATTTATAGTGCTAATAGTCACATACTAATGATGTACTTTGTCTCATTGAACTCAATACTTGACGTTATACCAAGCGTTGAGTTGAGTTTCCATCATGGGTGACTCTAATTAATGGGAGTCCCATTCCTTTTGAGGTTCTTTTTACTGCATCTCTAGCAAGACTTTTTGTTAAAGGATCCGCCAAATTTTCACTTGACCTCACATAATTACTAGTGATCACTCCATCAGAGATTAATTGTCGGACATAACTATGTCTTAATCTAATGTGTCTAGACTTTCCACTATATACTTGGCTATATGCTTTTGCTAGAGTAGCCTCACTATCACAACGGATGGAAATAGGTGAAATTGACTTAGGCCATAAAGGTATATCATAAAGCAAATTTCTTAACCATTATGCTTCTTTAGATGCATCGGCTAATGTAATAAATTTTGCTGCCATGGTGGAATCAGTAATACATGTTTGTTTCTAGGAACCCCAAGAAATGGCTTCTCCACCAAGAATGAAGATCCATCCACTAGTAGATGCATGATCTTCCAAACTTGTAATCCAACTAGCATCCGAATACCCTTTTAAAACTGGAGGATATCCATTATAACACAATCCGTAGTTAACAGTTTTCTTTAAGTACCTAAGTACTCTATTCAAAGCTTGCCAATGCAAACTACTTGGATTACTTGTATACCTACTCAATTTCCCAATAGCAGATGCAATATTTGGTCTTATACAAGTCATTATGCACATAAGACAACCAGTTAGACTTGTATATTTTAATTGATCAATTTTCTTACCAGCATTAGATACTAATTTTATTTGAGGATCCATGGGTGTAAATGCTAGTATATAGTTGAAAAGATCAAACTTTTTAAGCATATTTTCAATGTAATGTGGTTGTGATAAAGCTATAGTGCTTTCATCTCGGGTTATTTTAATTCTAAGAATAACATCTGCTACACCCATATCCTTCATAGCAAAGTTGTTTGACAAGAATTTCTTTGTGTTTTCTATTTGTTCCAAATCCATGCAAAAAATGAGCATGTCATCTACATTTAAGCAAATTATGACACCTTTTCCATTTTGAAATTTGCTATATATACACTTATCGGATTCATTTATTTTATAGCCATTAGCTAAAACAACATTGTCAAACTTTTGGTGCCATTGTTTTGGTGCTTGTTTAAGTCCATATAAAGATTTAACAAGCTTACATACCTTATGCTCTTGTCCTAGAACAACAAATCCTTCCGATTGTTTCATGTACACTTCTTCTTCCAATTCACCATTTAAAAATGCAGTTTTAACACCCATTTGGTGAACAACCAAATTATATAAAGAAGTAAGTGATATTAAGAGTCTAATTGTAGCAATTCTTGCTACTAGAGCATAGGTATCAAAATAATCAATATCTTGTTTTTGTGTAAAACCTTTGGCTACCAACCTTACTTTAAACTTATCAATGGTTCCATCGACCTTCATTTTCTTTTTGAAGATCCATTTACAACCTATTGGTTTGGAACCTGGTGGAAGATCAACTAAGATCCAAGTCTAATTTCCCATTATTGAATCTATCTCATCATTTATTGCTTCTTTTCAAAAAGCAGAGTCTTGAGATTTCATTACCTCTTTAAATGTAATAGGATCAGATTCCGTATTATAACAATAAGGTATCTTATTGTACATACTTTCACCTTTTTCTTTTACAAGAAACATAATGAAATCTGGTCCAAAATTTTTGACCTTTTTAATCCTCTTACTTCTTCTTAATTCTTGACAAGATTCATCATTATTATCTATTTGTTCCAATGGAATCTCATTCTCATTTGAAGAATGAATCAATTGTTGTGACTGTAATTGTCTTGATATAGAATTAAATCTATTTTCATCAAAAATAGCATCTCTTGATTCAATAACAGTATTAATTGAAATTGAATCATTTGTTTCAATTACCATGAACCTATATGCCTTGCTATTATGTGCATATCCTATAAATATGCATTCAATTCCTCTTTCACCTAACTTTTTACATTTAGGTGTTGGAACTTTGACAATAGCTCTACAACCCTAAACCTTCAAATAATTAAGGTTTGGTTTCCTTTTCTTCCATTGTTCATAAGGGGTTATTTTAGTTTCCTTATTAGGAACTATATTCAATATATGACAAGCTGTTAGAACAGCTTCTCCCCAAAAACCTTGTCCAAGATCTGAATATGATAATATTGAATTTACCATTTCAGTCAATACTCTATTTTTACTTTCAACTACACCATTTTGTTGTGGTGTGTAAGAGGCTGAAACTTGATGGACAATCCTAGTGGATTCAAAATAACTTGGATTATAGTATTCTCCACCTCTATTCGATCTTAAGCACTTGGTAAATGATTCACACTGAAGTTCAACTTCAGATTTATAAACTTTAAATTTATCAAGCGCTTTATCTTTTGAATGCAATAAATATACGTAACAATATCTAGAACAATCATCAATAAAAGTAACAAAATATTTCTTTCTACCTAATGTAGGAGTATTATGTATGTCACATAAATCACTATGTATCAAATCAAGCAATTTTATTTCTCTTTTAACCTTAGGGAAAGGGTTTCTTGTAATTTTAGTCAACATACATGTATTGCATTTTTTAATAATATTATTAAAAACAGGAATAAAATCTAACTTATACATGACATTCAATTTTCTATAATTCAAATGACCTAATCTATAATGCCATAAACAAAAAGATTCAACCATATAAGCAAAAATAGTATTTTTATTCTTATTAATAATATTCAGTTTGAATATACTCTCATACATATACCCTTTCCCTACAAAAATTCCTCCCTTAGGCAAAATTAACTTATCTACCTCAAAAATAAGTTTGAAACCAAACTTATTCAATAGACTTCCATACACTAAATTCTTTCTAACTTCTGGTACATAATATACATCATTTAAGGTTAAAACCCTTTCCAGAAGTGAATTGTAGTTCAATAGACCCTTTGCCTTTGATTGCTGCAGTGGAAGAATTTCCCATGTACAAGACATTGTCATTTTCACATTGTGCGAACTTTGTGAACATGCTTTTGTCTTTGCACACATGTTTGGTTGTTCCGGTATCAATCCACCATGTATTATCATCTTGTGCCATATTAATTTCAAATATCATTGCAACAAATTTTTCATTATTATCAGCCTTGGAAGATGATTTCTTCTTTAATAATCGACATTTATTCTTGAAATGTCTCAGCTTACCACAATGATAGCATGAGCCCTTTTGTTTCTTTTTTAACTTATGTGCTCTATCAGTCTATTTGAACTTTCTCTTGAATGGTTTAGTAGTCTGTACTTCCTCCGTAACATACACTTTGGCATTTTCAGAATTTAGGTTCTGATCTTGCTTTCGATATTTTTCTTCAATACGAAGATGATTTGCCAAAGCCTCAAGAGATATTTCCTCTTTCTTATGTTTTAGACTTCTTTTAAAGTCTTCCTAAGATGGAGGAAGTTTGTCTATTACGGAGGATACAACAATCATTTCATCCATTTTCATATCATATTGCTTAAATTGATTCAGCATCTTTTCAATATCACGAAATTGTTCCATAACAGAACGAACATCAACCATTTGATAATTATTAAAATGACTGACAAGAAATTTTTTACTTGTAACATCTTCGATCATGTATCTTGTCTCCAATTTGTCCCATAATTCTTTAGTGGTGACCTTGTTTTGGTAGGTGTCGAACAAACAATCAGATAAACCATTCAATATGTGGCCCATGCACATGTAATCAGCATTGTCCCATTTTTGTCTTTCTCGGGTTGCAGCAATAGATTCATTTTCATTCTCTTCAGGTCTTGGAGTATCCAAAACATAAGCAATCTTCAAAGTTGATAATAAGAAGTGCATCTTTTTCTGCCATCTTCAAAAATTGCCACCATCAAATCGATCAAGTTTGACAAAATTGGAAGCCAACTCCCTTAGTGTTCCACTTTCCTGTGTTGTGGTAGTCATCATGAAATATAACCTTAAAATTGTTATTGGAATGTTGGTGCCCCCAAGGCGCAGCGGAAAGATAAAATTTCGGCAATCTAAACCATGGATCCATGTGCGAGGAACGAATCGAGAAAAAAATTATGATAATGGTTTCGAAATTACCAAAACTTCAATCTGAGTAGATAGCGATGCCTTAGAAACGAGAATTCAGAACCACTATCGAACCAAGTCGCAACTTTTCAGATGCCAACCTCTACGTAATCCACCAAATTGACAATGAAAAGAAGAAGTCCCCAAAACTGTTTTAGAGATTTCTTTGCTTGATGGCTACTAAACCATTCAAGCTAGGTTTCGAGTTTTATTTATATATAACTCCCCTTTTTAATTGGTATATTTATAACGAATCTTAATTCATAAAATTTTAAAATAAATAAATATAATAATATTTTAATCGAAAATTATAATTACATTAACTATAATAAAGATTTCCGTAAACTATATTTATTTAAATTTATATACGAACCAAATTCATATATTAATAGAATTATTTTCTCATTATGTGTACAACATCCTTGTACATATAATATGTTTGATATTTGATTGCCCAATTAAATTAATTCTATAATTAATTTAATTTATGTGACAACCAAACACAATACCAACTATGTTTTATTCCGATCATCTCAACCATATGGTGTGACCCTGTAGGCTCTTGTAACGTTAGCAGTAATACTAGAACGATTCTAATGTTACATACAATGAGTGGCATCTAGCAATGCATTATTGCTACCTAAGTTACAAGAAGTCATGATTTGACATAACTTTTTGTAATTTACCTTTCATGCATTAATCCTTAAGTCCTTTATCTCTGGAATGAACACAAGTCATGGAATAGTCACACTTGCATAGTCCATCTCATGTTTCTTGATATCTTGAGTAAACTATGATATACAAATAAGTATGACATTTCATATCAACTTATTTGAGCATGGCCATGCATTTCTAGTCTCACTCAATCAAGTGACCTAAGATATTACTCCCATTATGTAGGAGGGACTTATTCTATATTGATCAACCATATCTCTCTACATAGATTGTGGTATATCCAACATCAGCCTTTATAGAACAACCAATTACGGTGTACATTTGACTGTATAAAAATATACAACTCACGATGTTGGGATAATGATGATCTCAAGTATGAGGATCATATACATATTAATCACTATGAGTAATGTTGTGACAATTACATAATAATCCAAGAAACATACTCATAGCGGTCGACCCAATATGTTGTTCTCTAACACACATATTCATGCATTGATTTTGACACTCCATATCAATGACAACTCTTTATCATCAATCAACTACATGTTAGTCTTAATGCATTATTGTTGACCTAGTCAACAATAATACTTGACTAAGGATCTTTTAAGAACAATCATATTATTCTTAGGACATTATTATAAAATAGTTTATTTATACACACAGAAAAGAAACTGAAATAATAATGGAAACGCCTTATATTAATAAACATGGTAAATCATGATTGATCTTTGGGCATAATTTTACAATTGTTAGTACAAATCTTCGGTGAGGAAAATCTCGAACACATGAATGAAACTCAAACAGAAGAAGAAATAGGATAAGGCTCTAAGGCGTGTATCAAGCGGCTATCTTTAAGTTTATATTCGCCCCCACTTATCTTTGGTGTGCAAACGAGTTCCAAGCAAATTAACCTCGAGGATACAATGAAGCCAATGACTATTTGTGTTTTGCACTAACGAGAATAGCCCACTACACACTAAGCAATGTATGACAAGAAACTCAATTTCTATAAAAGATTTCTGCAGTAATACTTATAAAATAATCTAATAATATTAGAAAATGAAGGACGAAAAGAAAAAATATTATAATTTGTTGGTATGATTTTCAAATGAAATCTCATTCCTATTTATAGGAATTTTCATGTCTTTTCATTCATCAATAGATGTCTTTCTGAATAATAATGTCTTTAAAATAAACACATAACTATTCATTTATAACTATTCAAATAATATTATTTAAATAGTTAAAATTCTTTTTCAAAAAAATCAAATAATACAATCTTTTGATTAATTATACCCATTCATTTATAATTATTGGAACACTATAAATATTTGAAAATGTTCCAACATAATAATCAATATATTATGTATTATTATTATAGTATGTGCTATAGTGTTGTGTAATGTAATAATCTATATTAGAAATAAAGCCCCTAATTGAGTTGGTGTCATGAGTCAACTGGGCACCAACTTAATTAGGAAATTACGAGAATGATTTTTTATAATTAAAATAAAAAAATATTAATCGAGGGTGTTTTACTCTTTTCACTTTAAAAAACCAATAAAAATATGCATATGGTTAGATTTGAACCTATGCCAATTGTATAAGTAAAACCTTTAAATTATTACTCAACTAAAATTTTATTTTAATATTTTTAATTGTAATTTTATCATGCACACTCTATTACATCTATCATTTGTATATTTATACTATTAATAAAATCCATTATTGAGTTGGTGTCACCCTCAATTGGGTTACCAACTCGATTAGGAAGTTAAGAGAGTGCCCTTTTTGTAATGAAAAAAAATATTATTTAAGGGGATTTAGTCTTTTCACTTTAAAGAAAATTAATAGTAATATGCATAAGATGATATTTGACCTCAAACTAATTACATTGGTAAAATCTTTAATTTACCACTTAACTAAAGCTTCATGTCAATATTTTTATATGTTTAATTTTACTATGAACACTTTATTACCTCCATCAGTTGTATTTGATTGAACCAGTGTCACAAATTAACTTGACACCAACTCAAGATTGATGACAACACTATGAGAAACAATTTAATCTAATTTTTTTCATTTTAATAATGTATGTATTTCATATGTTATTATTAATTAGTTTCAAACCATATGGTTAATTATTTACTGTATGTTTTTTAAAACAAAAAATTGTGTTCAAAATTTGTGGTTTCTATAAGTATACGCATGTGATAGCATTTCTAATATATTTTAAAACTTTTTTGACAAAAATATCATATCATTAAAATAACCCGGAAAAAGGAGACAATAAAGAAAAGAAACTAACCTCAAGCCAATAGGCTTACCTAGTACACCCAATCCTAACTTCCCTCATTATCACAATTACAATCCGAAATTAAAATATCTACAATAGGAGGAGAAAAAGTGACAAATTTAGAGTAGCCAACTTGAGATAAAGTTGCCCTTGCTAGAGCATGAGCAATTTTCTTAGCATTTCTACCAGTCCAGCATAAGGAAAAATAACTAAAACAAGAACTAAGGTGGATACAATCTTGAATTAGCAACTCTATATCTGAAAAATCAAAAGCGCCATGAGTGAGAGTTGTCCAAAGACGACGATTATCAGTTTCCATAATGACATCCTCCGTATGTCAAGATCGAAACATGAGAGGGCCTCGCGAGCAACAATAAATTTAGCTATAAGAAGGGTCCAAAATACCTAACTTAAACCAGATTATGCAATGTACGATGTAACAACACGAATTTTGGAGGTGTCGAAAATACGGTTTCAAAACCTCATTTTCGTAAATCGAGTCCGTAAATACAAAATAAGAATATTTATGGAGTTAATATCAACATATATTTTGAAGTTCGATTAAGTAATTTAGCCAGAAAAGTAGTTAATTAAGGCTTAGAGACTAAATTGTAAAAATCCAATCGCTATAGAGTTTTAATTAAGAAAAGGCTTGAGGACCTATATAACAATTATCTAATGGACCAAAATGATAAATAAACTAATATTAAATCGTGGATAGTGGATAATGATGGTGGATTCCATTAAGTTTAATTGATAGATAATTAATGTAAATTAAACTAATTAATTAAAATTAAACAATACTAATCATAGTATAAATACTAAACTTAGTGGAAAAAGATGAGAAATATCATCATCTTCCTTAAATTCTCATAGTCCACCATTGTTAGAAAAGGAAGAAAGCTCCAAACCTTTTTTGTGCATTTAACCATTATTGCATGCAAGTCTTTAAACCATTTTTCTTTGATTTTTTTATAGATTTATAATCATGAGAGCTTGATTTAGCTAGCCCATATATCAATTTATTCAAATGTTAAAATTTTAGTAAGTTTCCATAGTTGAGAAATTGATGAATTAGGTTTAAAATTTTTTAGCTCGATTAATAAAATTCGAAATTACCAAAGGGGGTGAATTGACTTTTTTTTAAAAATTGTAGAAACTTGAGAGAAAGGATAGAAAAATTGGACACAATGATTTAGAGTGGTTCGGCCCCAATTTCTTACTCCACCACCTTAGCTTTCCATTATTAAGGATTTTCCCAAATTCACTATTTTGATCAACCTTTGAGGACAAGATTTAGCCTTACAATTCCCTTAAGATTTTTACACAAATCTTAAGACTCAAACCCTCTCTAAGAGAAACAAATAAACAAAGAAAGAAATAACCATTACAAGATCAAAGTGTTTGCCAGTTAAGCACAATTACAAATAAAAATACTTGAGCTAATAAAAAATAATAAAGCTCACAAGGGTATGTAAGATAAGTATGAAAAAAATTAAGCGCTAAGGTTTTTTTATTGATCTTTAAGCTTGAATAATCTCCTTTGTTGTTGTAAGGCCTTTAGAAGTTGGTATTTATACCCTATAATTGACAAAGTATAGAATGACAAAGTATGACATAGTATGTGAACCCTCACGTTATATAGAACGAAAAAAATATTCAATCTCCCATGTTGTATAGTATGACAGAGTATGTGAACCCTCATGTTATATAGTATGACATAGTGAACTGTTAGTACATGTGTGCGAACCCTTCGTGAATATGTGTGAACCTTATAGGCGAACCCCTATGTGTGAACCCATGAGGAAATCCTACATGTGCAAACCCTAGGTGTAAGAACCTTATATGTGCGAACCCAGATGTGCGAACCCATATGTGCGACCCTTAGGTGCGAACTCGCAAGTACAAACCTTAGGTGAAAACTCTTAGTGAATATGTGCAAACCCTATATGTTGTACTGTGCAATCCCTATATGTGATAACATGCAAACCCTGTTATATATACAAACCCTAAAGGAAAGCTACGCGAACCCTTAGTGATCATATGTAAACCTTTAAGGAATATTATGTGAACCCTTGATGGTTATCATGCAAATCTATATGAAATAATTATATGAACCATATATGTGCAAACTCGACATATGAACTGGTTATGTATGTATTAAGCAAACCAAGCATGTTAGAACACACGAAAAATATTCTATATGTGAAATTGTTTTAATTCTTAAATTATTTGCATACGTGAAATTGATAAGAATGTATGCATGATCACATGCCATTAAATGTTAGTTTGAAATATTGAAAGTAAGCATCGATTGATGATAAAAAAAATAATTTGCTATGTATATGTGCATAAGAACATGGAACTGGGTATGAAGGACAGAAGAGTTCCCTAGGAGATAGTGACAATTTAAGTCCACACTAAAGTTAGTGCTGCACGAAGTAGTCAATAATGTCATCAAAACCATATAAACTGAAATGATAAAACGTCATCAAATTGGGTCAACCAGGATGATTGTTATTGTAGTAAAAAAACATCAAAATCGAGCAAACGGGAAGGTAAGTTATTGTAGTTGTGACATCTTATATCCGATCCAATTAGAGGACTCGAATATAAAATGCCATATTCAAAATGCTGAAACAATCTATTTTACTATTTTACTTTATTGAAATGGTAGTGTAGTGGTAAATAAACTTTTTTTTTTAAATTTAGCAAAATTTATGCTTATTTTACATAAAAACCCCTACAAAATTTAGATTTTACAATATATATATATCATTATTCAGATCATCTCCCAAATCAAATCCCACAACTTCGATATTCTAAAACATACTACAAACTAAGCATATCACATTAAAACCATTTAATTTACAAATAATATTATATTATAATTATAGCAACCGAAAGTTAATTTTTTTATGTCACAAATACATATATATAGTCAAATGACTTTACTAGAAACCAAGTACATGCCAACTTGAAACAAAACAAAATATACAAACTTTGTACAGTCTAGGATTTGTCGGTTGGTTGCTGACAACTTTGAATATAAAATCTCAAAATACGAAATACACCTATCCGGCATATGAAAACAAGACTATTAAGTGAATATTAATTTCAAATGATATTACAATAACTTACTCAATATAGTGTGAAATTTAAATAATTGGACTCAGTTGATTTGTTTCTTCCTTAGACCAATTCAAGTATGTTTTATATTAAAGTTTATCCAATAAATTAATATACACATGTATCCCAAACAAACCAAATACGATATTATAATTGACTAATCTATTTTAATGAACTTATTAACACTTTATGCTAATGATGAATGCAACCTAGAGGTGAGCATGGGCCGGGCCAGGCTGGGCAGGGCTCGACTAAAAATTTAGGCCCGTTTGTTAGGCCCAGGCCCGACCTGAGAAATAGGCCTAAAATTTTGCCCAAGCCCGACTCGGATAAAAATGCTGAAAGCCGGGCCCGACCTAGCCTGCCCATATTAATTTTTATATTACTTTTATATAATTTTAAAATATATATAATACATCAAAAATACTAAAAACATCAAAATAAATATTTTCTAACAAATTGAAAATAAATTTTAAAAAATATGTATACTTAAATAACACTAAGATAGATACAACTTAACAAGTAAATGTCTCTAAAATAATAACAAAATTAACAATAAAATAAGTTTTATACAATATTCAAACAATAACAACAAAATAGTATCAACATAATAGTAAAATAGTAGCAAAATAGGGAGAAAATAACAAGAAAATAATATTAAAAAAATTAGATTTTTTTATCCTTTAGTGAATTCGAGTCGGGTTGGGCTGGGCCCAAGCCAAAAATACCTTACCCGAGGCCCAGTCCGTTTTTTTAAACGGGCCTTATTTTTTTGTCTAAGCCCATTTTTCAGGCCTATATTTTTGTCCAAACCCTCCCACATTTCAGGAGGGCCTTCGAGCCAGGCCAGATGGCCCGACCCTTGCTCACCTCGAATGCAACCTTATTCGATTTTGTCTCATTTTGTCATATTGTATTACATTACCAGTTTGAATCATACCATTGTTCTTGTTCAATATTGATGTTCGCTAATACATAGCTCTGATCCGAACTAATTGACAGATTATATTGATACTATAATCCGACCTCAGTGCCTCATTGATATGTCCCAAACTAAAAAAATTGCACCCAATGCCTATCGGTTAATTCGAAGCAATAATCGTGCCCAACCTTCATCAGTACATCTGATGGTTAGTACACCTAGCACTCATCAACCTATAGTCAATATAATTTTATATCGGTACATCTGACATAAATAATTCGCGCCCTAAGCTCATCGGCTCGGCCGAAATAGTAATTGTGGAAGCTACAGTTGGGGCGTTCGAAGGAAAATACGCTAGCGCTCATCGACTTATAATCAAAACAATTATTATTATTTTACTCAATTCTATAACTCATTAATTGTTCTCAACTTTGCCTAACAATTACTACAACAACCTATACTCTAATTTTATTCTCAGTTTAGTTTCCGTTCTATTGATCTCAATAAAAAATCTTCCATTGAATGTTATTTCATATAAAACATGGCATGATTCGTCTCATGTTCAAGCCAAATACGCAACTTTATTAAATTATACTATTTCAAATTTTTATACACTTTAACTCTCTATTACAATAAGCAAACTCAATATTGTATTTCTAGTCCACCACTCATGTGTAACTTCCTTCATTTTGCCAACTTACATGAAAATGAAATTAAAAGGGAAAATAAATAATAAGTTGAGTTATGGTGATACTTGCGAGGAATTTTGAACTATTCTTTGGTGACTTTAGCTTTTTCCTTCGCTTTTGAAGAAATCAGATCGTCAGTAGCCATGAATTAACATAGACAATAACATCAATACTTCACCCAATTCATAGTCAATTATTATCTCAAACAAACTTTACATTTCATTCAATTTAAATTCTTAAAACCAGAATAGACATAACTCTCCATTCTAAGCGTCAATTTATAATCTGACTTCATTTCCTTTTATTTTAGACCCTCTATTATTTATTTTTAACAAAATCTCATAACAACTCTACTTGATATTCTCTTTATTTTCTCAAATGAAAAATCTAACATCTAACTTCAAAATCTAGTCCATTTTCATATATACACTAAAAATCTATTAATTTAAGATAAAAAAAACATAGAAAAATCATTAATGGTAACTTTCTAAAACCTTAACAATTTTATAAATTGATACACATGTTAGTTAAATTATGATTCTCCAATCTCAAAAACATAAAATTTATAAGAAAAATAATAATCTACACTTGCCAATTTGTGGATTAAATCTTGAAACCCTAAGAAATTTCCTTTGTTTCTTTTTTGGGTTTTTTTTCGTGTGTGGAAGGATGGGAAAGAGATCTTCTCTCGCCTTCCACTTAAACAATTTCACATTATTATTATTATTATTCTTTTTTAATAAATAATAATTATAACATAATAGCCTTTTTTTAGCCACAAATTTGGCATGTCTTAATGTCATCTTAAATTTTTGGGCTATTAGCAATTTTAGTCCCTTTAACTATTTCCAAATTAAATTTTATAGCGATCTAACTTTATAATTTAATCTTTGGACTAGGCAAAATACTCAAATCAACTAAATTACTTATCCTTGATTCAATTCATTTATAACATAACTCTGTAAACATTTTTATTAATTATTTACATGTAACACCCCTAACTCGTAACCGTCGCCGGAATAGGTTAAGAGGCATTACCAGACTTGTAACTCAGTTCAAAATAATCATTTACCAATTATCATCTCATTTTAGTAATTATCATTTACTCACATTCAATGTGTATTAAAATCGAGCATACAAAGTTTAAAACATGCATTCGGGACTAAATCGGTAACATATTAAAATTTAGAAACTTAGAAAAAAATTCAACATTTCAAGTATCACACGCCCATGTGAACAAGCCGTGTGCCTCACACGGCTAATAGACACACCTGTGTCTTAGACCATGTGGAAACAGGGCATACGTATTGACTTGTGTCACACGGCCAACCACACGCCCGTGTGTCTAGCCCGTGTGCCCTTCGAAATGGCAACACACGCCCGTGTATCAGGCCGTGCCAAAACTGTAGGGTATATTGACTTATCAACACAGCCAAGTCACACGCCCATGTGCTAGGCCGTGTGCCATTTAAGGGGGTATACTGACTTGTACCACACGGCCGGTCACACACCCGTGTGTAAGGCCATGTGGAGCATACTGACTTCTATATCATTTTAACATCAGGGGACACACGACCGTGTAACATGACCGTGTATCACACACGGCTGAGACACACGCTCGTGTGGACAAAAATAGGCTATTTGTAAATCCATTTTGCCACCCTATAAACACAAGCATTCACAAGCATAAATGACCACATTTTTACAACTCAATAGGCAGCTAAGTTAACCATTTCAATACACATTATTTTTCATATCAAAGCCTAACAATTACATACCCAAATACTTATTTAACATCATGCGTAATCCATTCATTTAACAACTACATATCAAGACTTCACTTGCATAATTTCATTCCATCATTACCTTGCCAAAACATACCATAATTAAACACTTAATTCAACCAAAACATAATACCAAAAATAAGCCAAATCACATGATATAAAGTAACATAACTAACATCTTTTAAACTAGCCGATACATGCCATATTTACATATTTTTACAAGTTTAAAAGTACTAATCAGAAATTGGATAGTGTGATGTGCAACTCCGACTTGTCTAAAACGAGCGAGCTAATGAGCCTCTATAAAACATACCATTTATACATAATCAAAGCAATACTTAAAGTGTAACCAATTCAATTAAAAAACACCTAATCACAAGTATTCATCACATGTTAGTCATTGTAAAATTACATGAAACCATCCATTAATACAATACTTTGCATCATTCCAAATTTCACATATCATATATAACATTAGTAACATTTATAAACCATAACTCATCCGTATAAATAGTATTTGTGCCCGTTGAACCTATTAGAAATTCAAAGGATACTCGGGTGAAAAACATCAGTAATCCGTAAATTCATTATCATTTATGCTCTTTCGAGCCATGATCGGTAAGCTCTTTCTGAGTTGATGAACAGTAAGCTCTATTGAGCTGAAACGGTAAGCTCTATCGAGCTAAACAGTAAGCTCATACGAGCTGAACAGTAAGCTCATACGAGCTGAAACAGTAAGCTCCAATGAGCTGAAAACAGTAAGCTCTTACAAGCTGATATATCGGTAAGCTCAAACGAGCTATGGTGAGTCCGCAACAAATGCAGGAGCTCGACCAAATTGGTAACCCTAGTGACATGTCACTCGTATCCTATGAATCATACAGTTCAAACGGGGCTCGGTAACAAGTATAATATATCAATAAGGCATTTGTATTTCAAATATATCAATTACTCAATCACAAATATTCATTTCAAATATTTTCAAATATATAGAAGTTTGATTCTAATTATACGAACTTACCTCGTATCCTCGGATAAAACTATCGGCTATTTGTCAACTTTTTGTTTTCCCCGATCTAGTTCCGGTATTTGCTTATCTTGATCTATATAATATCAAATTAACTTATTCAAACTTTCATTCAATTCAATTTAGCCTAAAACATTCATTTTGGCTAATTTACAAATTTACCCTAGACTTTTGATTACTTTACAATTTAGTCCTTAACACATAAAAATGAAAAATTGCACAATTAGGCCTTAACCCATGATAGCCGAATTTTAATGGGGTCCCTATTAGTCCATATTTTACATTTATTTTACATTTCATCCATGAATTTTACACATTTTTCAATTTAATTCCTTTTTGACATTTTTGTCAAAAATCATTTTACAAAACTAGTTTAACTATCATCAGACTTCCATAATCTATCATTAAACATTAAAGAACCCAAGTATCCAAAAATGGCATTCTTCAAAATCATGATAAAATTTAAAAATTAAGGTAAGGGCTAGCTAATATACGAAGCAACAATTTCAAAACGTAGAAATCATAAAAAAAAATAGAGCTAAAACCGTATCTTAATCAAGCTAGGAGTGTGCCGAAATCATAGAAGCTTCAAACCCTTATTTTCTTTCTTAATTTCAGCAATATAAATGGAAGATGATGGGTAAAATTATTTTAGTTTTATTTATTTTAACTTATTAAATATTTTACCAAAATAACCTTAATAAAAATCCATCAAATATCATGATATTTTGCCCATTAATGTCCATTCAATTTAATTATGGTCTAATTTAAACATAAGGACTTTTAGTTTAATGATTCATAGCTACTTAATACCTTTAACCAATAGAACATGCATTTTACACTTTACGCGATTTAGTCCTTTTTATCGAATTAAGCATTCAAAGAGTAAAATTTCTTTACAAAACTTTCACATAATAATTCTATCATGCTATAAACCTTATTAAAGTAATGAAATAAATATTTTGACTTCGAATTTGTGGTCCTGAAACCACTGTTCCGATTTGACTTAAAAACGGGTTGTTACAACTCTCCCCCCTTAGGGATTTTCGTCCTTGAAAATCTTATCGGTAAGGGTACTGTTTTCGCATAGCTTCCTCGGGTTCCCACGTAGCTTCCTCTATCCCTTGTTTATGCCAGAGAACATTTACTAAGACTATGCGTTTATTTCTCAACTCTTTAATTTCACAAGCCAAAATCTTGATTGGTTCTTCATTATACGACATATCGAGTTGAATTTCAACATCTATCGGAGAGATCACATGTGAAAAATCGGATTTGTAATGATGTAGCTTAGAAACAGGAAATACATTTTGTATCTTTTCAAGTTCTGACGGTAAAGTAAGTCGATATGCTACTGGTCCTATTCTTTCAACGATCTCATATGGCCTGATGAATCGCAGACTTAACTTTCCTTTACGGTCGAATCGAAGAACCTTTTTCCATGTTAACACTTTTAGAAACACTCTGTCTCTGACTTGAAATTCAATTTCTCTACATTTCAAATCTGCATAGGATTTCTGTCGATCAAAAGCTGCTTTTAAACTGTCGTGAATCGTTTTCACTTTTTCTTCAGTTTCTCTGATTAATTCAACCCCGTGAATCTTTTTCTCACTCAATTCAGTCCAGTATAGTGGAGTTCGAAATTTGTGACCGTATAAATCTTCATACGGTGTGATCTGTATACTTGTTTGGAAACTATTGTTGTATGCGAATTCAATCAACAGTAAGTATTTTTCCTAACTGCCCTCAAACTCTAAAATACAACATCTCAACATGTCTTCGAGAATCTGAATAACTCACTCGGTCTGACTGTTAGTTTGAGGATGAAAAGCAATACTGAAATTCAACTTTGTTCCTAGAGCCTCTTGTAGTTTCTTCCAAAATCGTGACATAAATCTCAGATCTCTATTAGAAATAATAGATAATGGCACCCCGTGTAACCGAACAATTTTAGAAATGTACAATTCAGCTAATCTGTCAAGTGAATAATCTGTAGGTATCGGTGAAATGAGCAGACTTCATTAATCCATTGAAGCTCTGTCCCATTTCCACTCAGGAATCATTACAGGCTGTAGTAATTTCGATGGTACTTGATCTTCAGCTTTTACTTGCTGACATATTAAACATTTCGATACAAACTCAGAGATGTCCCGTTTCATGCCTGACCTCCAGTACATCTGTTTCAAATCGTTATACATCTTGGTACTACTCGAATGAATAGAAAAATGACTACTGTGTGCTTCACGCAGAATTTTCTGAATAAGCTCTATATTTTACGGTACACAAATTCTCTTTCGAAACATTAAACAGTCTTCACTTCCAATTTGAAATTCTAAATTAGAAATAGACTCACATTGAATTCGTTTAGCTTGTAGTTCACGACTATCTTTCTGAGCTTCACAGATTTGTTGAAGAAATACCGGTTTAGCTTTTAATTCAGCTAAAATAGACCCATCATCACAAATTATCAACTGGGCGTTCATTGCTCGTAATGCAAACAAAGATTTTCCGCTCGAGGCATCAGCAACAACATTAGCTTTTCCTGAGTGATAATTAATCACAAAGTCATAATCTTTCAATAACTCAAGCCATCTTCGTTGTCGCAAATTCAAATCCTTCTATGACATCAAATGTTTCAAGCTCTTGTAATCTGTATAAATGTGGCATTTTTAACTATATAAGTAGTGTCGCCAAATCTTGAATGCGAATACAATCGCAGCCTGCTCTAAATCATACGTCGGATAGTTCTTTTCGTGCGGTTTCAACTGTTGGGAAGCATAGGCTATAACCTTTCCTTCTTGCATCAAGACATATCCCAGACCGTTTAATGATGCGTCACTATAAATCACAAATTCTTTCCCCAATTCCAGTTAAACCAATACTGGTGCTTCAGTTAACAGTACTTTCAACTGTTCAAAACTCTACTGACATTTTTTTGACCAATCAAACTTCACGTCTTTTTGTAGTAGTCGTGTCATCGGTGTCGCAATCATCGAGAATCCTTTCATAAATCTTCGGTAATAGCCCGCTAATCCCAGAAAACTACAGACTTCGGATATGTTTCTCGGAGATTTCTAATCAATAATAGCAGAAATCTTGCTCGGATCAACTCTAATACCATCAGCTAAAATAATGTGCCCCAGAAATCCAACCTCTTTGAGCTAAAACTCACATTTACTAAAGTTTACAAATAACTGTTTATCACGTAGAGTTTGTAACGCAATTCTCAAGTGTTCGGTATGTTCAGATTCATCTCGTGAATAGATTAGAATGTCGTCAATGAATACAACAACAAATCTATCTAAATACAGTTTGAATATCTGGTTCATCAGGTCCATAAAAATGGTAGGAGCATTAGTTAAACTGAAAGGCGTAACAAGGAATTCATAATGTCCATACCTCGTTCTGAATGCAGCTTTCGGCACATCTGACTCTTTGACTCGTAACTGATAGTAACCCGATCTTAGATTAATCTTTGAAAATATTGTAGCCCCTTTCAACTGATCAAATAAATCGTCAATTCACGATAAAGGGTATTTGTTCTTTATAGTCACTTTATTCAACTGTCTGTAGTTTATACACATTCTCATCATGCCATCTTTCTTTTTCACGAACAATACCGGTGCACCCCAAGAAGAATAACTCGGTTGTACAAAACCTCTATCTGTCAATTTTTGCAACTGAGCTTTCAACTCTTTTAATTCTGTTGGAGCCATTCTGTATAGAGCTATCAATATCGGTGTTGTCCTTGGTACTAATTCAATTCCAAATTCAACTTTTCTGGAAATGCATCTGAAAACTCACAAACAATAGGTACAGATTCAATCTTTGATTCAGACACCTTTGTATCCAGTACGTATGTAAGATTTGCATCACAACCCTTTTTTAAATATTTCTGAGCTAACATAGATGATATCAAAATAGGTAACTCATTTGAATCATCGGACATAACCCGAAGAATCTCACCATTTTGACATTTCAATTCGATAGTCTTCTATCTACAATTCACAACCACATTATGCATTGTCAGTCAGTCCATACCCAGAATCACATCAAACTCATCAAATGGTAAAAGCATCAAGTCAGCCTGAAAACAGTAACCCCGGATCATCGAAGGACAATTCTTACAAATTTTATCAACTAAAACAGATTTCCCTAAGGGATTCGATATTTAAATTACAAATTCTGTAGACTCGACATGCAATCTCTTTTTAAACACTAAATTCATATAGCTATAAGAATGAGTTGATCCAGGATCTATTAACGCAACTATATCAGTATTATAAAGAGAAAAAGTACCGGTAATAACATCTGACGATGATGCCTCCTCCCGTGTACATATAGCATAAGCTCTGGCTGGTGCTTGTGCTTCAAATCTCAAAGTCGAATCTCTTGTAGCACCTCGATTACCACTCATATTTCCAGTATTTCGGGGTCGTCTCCTTTTAGAAATTGTGTTATTCGCTTTCACTGGTTGATCTCTAACAGCTGTAAACTTTTCTGGACAGTCCCGGAGAAAATGATCAAGAGATCCACATTTAAATCAAGCTCCACTCACTAATCTACATTCACCATAATGCTTCTTATTGCAGTGTTTACATTTAGGTCTAGCATTTCTAACACTACCTACACTGACAATTGATGTCACCGGAGGTTTAGAACTGAAATGTCTCACATCTCTGTCTCTAATCGAAATTTCCGTAGAAGCTATAGAACGAGGATGATATTCTCTAAATTTCTTTAATGCCGACTAATGTGATTTGCCCGAATCTCTTTCTAGAATCTCTAGCCACATAATCAGCTTTTCTTTTCTCTTTGCAAAGCTCTTCGGCTTTACAAGCTCGATCAAACAAAACAACAAACTCTTTCAGCTCAAGAATTCCGACTAACACTCTGATTTCTTTATTCAATCCATCCTCAAATCTTTTACACAGTATAGATTCAGAAGAGATGCATTCACGGGCATATTTGCTAAGTCATACAAACTCTTTCATATTCTGTGACTGACATATGACCCTGCTTCAATTCAAGGAATTCTTTTCTGATCGTGTTATTTTGTGACAGGTTTTAAATATTTATAATTAATCGTTCTTGAAACTAACTATTATCACGATGTAGGCAAGTGTACCTATCAAACAGTAGTATAGTTTTAGCAAGACCGGATTATCGAACCCAAAGGAACTAAAAGTAGTAGTAATGACTATCTTTTTATTATCTAGCCTAAGAATAAGGGGGTTTGTTTTAACTAACTAATTAACTAAACTAAGAATTCATAGAAAATAGAATTAGGGGATTACTTTTGGAAAATGATTGAATTAAGACAATACCTAAGAAAGAATCCACCTAGACTTTACTTGTTATTCTGACTCCGAATTGGACGATTTATTTTTTTATTGTTATTCTGACTCCGAATCGGACGATTTATTTTTTAACTTATTTCGTAGAGATCCCTAAGTTATATTATTATCTCTCTCGAGACTAACAATGTCTAAACGTAGGTTGAATAATTGAAATTTCTTTCTAATTAACTTCCTAGGGTTGCATTAACTCGATCTATGGATCCTCTCATTAGGTTTTACCCTAATCCAGTGAAATCTTGTCACCCTATCTCTAGGTGCGTAATCAACTCCGCTTAATTATGAAAAATGTACTCTTAGACAGGGTCTATTCCTCCTCTGCATAAGAGCTTAACTTGGATCAATATCTTGGAATATCAAAACAAGAATTAAGAACACATAATTAAGAATAAGTCAAATATTTATCATACAATTCAAAAAATAATAACAAGATTCGTCTTAGGTTTCAACCCCCTTAGGTATTTAGGGGATTTAGTTCATAACTAAAAGGGAAAACATCTCAGTAGAATAGTGAATATAAAACATAAAGAAAAACCCAAAACGTCTGAAGGGGAATTGAAGGGAGATCTTCAGTCTTGACAGTGAATCCAGCTTCTGAGATGGATCAATCGACTTTCCTTGAGTAATTCCTTACTTCCTCCTCTGTGTCTCCCCTTTTCTCCTCCTTTAAGGTGTATTTATAGGCTTTAGAATGCCTAAAAGCCCTCAAAATTAGCCTTTTCCGAATTGGACTCAACTTGGGCTCGATAGGGACACGCCCGTGTGACACGTCCGTGTATGATTACTTCAGGCCGTGGTTAAGCCTGTTAGAATGGCACGACCATGTGGTCTACCCGTGTGAGTCGTGCTTCGATTCTGCCAAATTGACACGGCTATGTGGTTTTCCCTTGTGAGGAAGTCTAGGCCGTGTTGATTTCGTACGTTGGCCCATTTTCTCTATTTTTGGTCCATTTCTCGTTCCTTTTACTCTCTTAAGCTCATCTAAGTATAAAACATGAAATTAAGACATTAGGAGCATCTAATTCACCAATTCTAAGGAAAAATCATCCATAAAATGCGCTAAGCATGGGGTAAAAATATGTATAAATAACGGTTTATCAAATACCCCCACACTTAAGCATTTGCTTGTCCTCAAGAAAAATCCTCATCTTATAATCAAAACAAATTCTTCTCAACTTATAATTTCTATCGATAATACCCCAAAATAATCTATAGGTAATCAAACATTGAAAATTTGACTAAAAGAACATCAAAGTTTCAAACATTCCAAGTTGAGCATTTTATCATGAAAACATAGGTGTCTCCCCTCATCTAAGTAATTACCTTTGATTCAAGATATCACAGAGTTTCACATCCTCACTAAAGATTCACTCAAATGACTCGAGGTGTTTAAGGACAATAAATGAAGCACTCAATAGTCAATAATGAAAAGTCATTACCATAGGCTTGCATGAAAATCAAATCTCAACCACTATAAATTGATATGAAACATCAATCAAAAGGTCTTTAGAGGGTTGTAACGTGTCTTTGATTAAAGGGTGTGGTCACAAGCTAGAAGAAAGGGTTAGAATCGAGATTGAATTGAAAAATTGCCTAATTAGAAAAATGACTAGTTATTAGTTGCGTACAACAAAGCTTTTTTCTCCAAATATGGAATTTAACTACTTTAGCTCAAAAGATCACTACTACCTATATGTATACAATTTTTTTAAGAACAAGTCAAATAACTAACTATTTAGAACAGGACATAGCTAGGCAATTTATTCAATTCAAATCTCGACAAAAATAGGGATCAATTTAATTGAGGGGATTTCAACAATAATGGGTTAAGGGTTACTATTGAGGGTAAATCAATAAATGGGTTGTTAGGCTTAAGAGGGTTCACTATGGGTTAATTGTGAAGGTAAGCTTTTATAGAGTGAGTGGGTTAAACCTAAGTGTCTTTATCATTTTGACATATCAAATCAAATGGTGTGGTTTTGACATGCATAATCAAGCAAGTTCTAGAATAACAGTTCAATATTGGCGCACTCATAATGAAAGTGAGCATGGAAGAAATAATAGATGCTCTTGAAGGCTCAAAATCTCACAAAAATTATGGCTTTTTAATGTTTAAACTTGTGAATTCCAACTCAAGATAATACCTAAACTTAGAGAAACAACCTAGAAGTTTTTAATTCTTCAAAAATCAACTTATCATGCTTGATTCCCTAATGTCTTAAAGTTTAAACAATCAATGCATAAATGCCTATGTTTTAATTCAAGACATATCAATAAAAATCATGAGTTAACTAAAATTCATTCTAATAGTGATATGAGTAATTCACATGAGAATAGGACATATTCTAATGGTGATGTAAAAGACCCCCCACACTTAAGATGTACATTTTCTCAATGTACAAAGATATATATATTGAAAAAGATAAATTTATGATCATAAGATAAGGAGAGAAGTGAAACTTCCTGAATGATGAATGAATTCTTTGAACTGAAGTTTTTTAGAGAATAAATGGTGTGAGAGTGGAGGAGGATACTTCGGTGGTGGTAAAGGTTCATTAGTCCATAAGTCTCGCGACAAAAGAATATTATATCTGTTGGTAGCTATAGTCGTGGTCGAGCAGGACATGGCAGTCGTAGAGAACCTTTCCCGGTGGAATTTTTAGTTCTTATGTGAGGATGAGCTTAGGAGCTTATAGCTGTGACAAAATCAGAAACTTTTTTTAAGAAATGTAAGGAAACAGAATTACTCGTAATGGAATAGCTGGAGTTTGTCATTGTAAAATAAAAATTATAAAATCTAATAAAGATAGGTGTAAGGTAAAATAAAAAGGAGTCTGAAGATAAAATAAAATTAAAAAAAATAAAATAAAATAATTAATGAAAGTTTTTAAACATCTTCATCGCTAGATGGTTCGCGAGGTGGGGGTGGCGATGAGATGTGAAAATGCTGACAAATCTGATGTACAGTCGCAACAATGTGATCAAATCGTTGAAAACATTGCTGCTCACATTGTGTAAGGCGCTCAGAGATGCCAGCGTATAAAGTCGCCGCATGAACTGGACGAGAGGGGCGTGGTGGCTGAGATGGTGGGTCCTCGTGCTGTGGAGGAACATCATCAGTAATGTCCTCGGGGGCCTCCTCCTCGATAGATTGGGCGAGAAGATGTTGAGGAGGGTAAGTTCCTTGGCGCTTTTCAATCATCCTCATGCTTAGCATGCTCGAGATGCCTTGTGGAGATAACTGGCCAATGAGGGTCAAGGATGATTCTTGGGCTGCGGTGTTGAGGAGCCCGAAGTGTCACGCCGGTCGCGTCACGTAGGGCCCAATGGAGATGACCCCTTTCCGGTGTCGCTCTGTCTGGTGGCGAATGGCAAGAGCGATAAAGTAGGCGAGGTCGAAGACATGCCCGTGTGACATACACCATAAGTAGTAGACGTCGTTGGTGGTGACGACGCCGGTGCTCTCTCTCTGCCCTGTCAAGTTGTGAGATAGAATCAAATGTAAATACCTCAAGGATGGAGAGATAGCTGATGCCTTGGAGTGACTGGGGTCGTAGGTGGCCAAATGTGGTACGAGTGCGCCCTAGCACCGTGAGGGAGAACGGTGGATGTGACGGTTGAGAGAATCTAAGTCATTTTCCTCCTTGAACTCATCTGTATATAAGCCCAATGCAGTATCGAATTCTGGGACGCTTAGTTGGTGGACTAATCTGCCTCGGCGAAATTGGACCGTGCCAGGATCATCGTAATTTGTCATTACGTTCTGAAGATGAAACGTTGAGCATAGTTCCATCATAAGCTCGAGATATGTCGGCTCGATGATCCCAAAGAAAAGCTCTCAAGGGTCGGTGGTTAGGAGGGGCCCGAATCGCATCAGCCAACTGAACATGTTCTCATCAGAGCCGATCGATGCAATGCCCTGATTAAAGGTCGGGCCCGGAGTATTTGGTAAAGTTCTTGTTGGGGTCCAATGGGGAACTACAGAAAAGGGTGGTGAATTTCCGCGGTAGGACTCGAGGAAGATGACGCCCCCTTCCTTCTCTTCGAAGCGGGGACGGCAATTTTCTTTCCTCGTGAAGACGACATTGTACCTGCAATCAAAACCATTAATTCATCTTGAGGAATGGTCAAAGTAAAATGAAGACAAAAATTAAAATAAAATAAAAATCATAATTTCAGCCACAACTACTAAGACTAACAACTTAACAAAAGCAGTCAATTTTATGGCATAAGAATGGCAGAGAATTTCATGGAATGCAATCATACTTGACAGATGAAACATGTCAACACAAAATGCATGAGTATGTCTATTATTCTAACCATGAATAATTACTTTAAACTAGTTAAATAGGGCAGGGAAATCATGTAATGAGTAAGAATTTCACATGAAAAAGATGATAACTACTCTAGATAATGAATTTGGAGTGATAGAAAGATAAAAATAACATAAAAATACAGATTTCTATGATAACTAGCATGAAAAATGAGTGCAATTAAAGGGAAAAGAGTAAACAAACGCTAGAAAGGGGAGAATAAGCGTCAAAAATGGGGTTGGAAGCGACGCACGGGCATGGCGGGGTGGGCGTGTGGACTTGTAGCAGCTAGGGTTAGGGATTTTGGGTGAAGAAGACAATGAATAGTGCAGACTATTTATAGATTTTGGGGCACACGGCCAGGGAACACGCCCGTGTTCCCCAATTTCAGCCCGTGTGTTTCGTATTTTTAAATTTGGGTGCGTCTGGCATTCGGCCCACGCCCGTGTATTTTGGGCGTGCGGGTGCATACAGTAGTGTCGTATGGCTGTGTCTGTCTTCATTCGCTTCTCCCACGCCCGTGTATGTAGCTCTACGCCCATGTTAATTTGACAGGTTCGACCACGGGTATAGGACACGGGCATGTCGGACGCCCGTGTTATTTTCTCAGGTTCAACCATGGTTCTAAGGCACGGACGTGTCAAACACCCATGTTATTTTGGCAGGCTTACCCACGGCCATATCGCATGGCCGTGTCATTTTATCGTAGCCCGTGTTTGGGAAAAATCTCTGCCCTATTTCCACACGGTCCTCAGCACGTCCGTGTGTCTGGCCGTGTCTGTATGGAAAACTTGTATTCAAGATCTCCGTTAGTAAGTTAGGTGTTAAATACTAAAATTTAAAGAAATTAATATTGTTAGTGCTCGGGTTGTCTCTCGAGAAGCGCTTATTTATAGTTTAAGCTCGACTTAGCTCTCCATTGAATGGTCATGGTGGTTCGAGGAGTTTATACTCCTCATTCCTGCTACCCATCTTATCAAAATAAGGTTTTAGACGGGTGTTGTTTACCTTAAAAGTGCCAAAATTGGGATGACTTACCTTGACTGTACCGAATGGGAAAATGCTAAGTACCGTAAAAGGGATTTCTTCATTCGGTTTGGTAGTGACAATGTGAGGATCTGTGGCTTGTAATAAAACTTTATCTCCAACCTTAAGTTGATTTAGAAAGGTATTGGGCTCGTTCTGGCATAGTTTTGGTTTATCGGGTGTTCTTGGTTTATGCGTCTGCCATTCATCTAGTTCCTCGATTTGTAGCCTTCGGTCTTCATGAATAGGTCCTCTACTATTGCTTGGGAATGGCTCATGTACTTCCTTCAGACTCATTTCCTGCAAAGTAGGTTGCACCATATTGTCAGTTTTAGTAGAATGGTTTAGACGATCACATTCAATTTCCGATGTGTTGCCAGAATTGCGAGCTTGAAGGGTGGTTGTTTTGTCTCCCACACGAAGTGTGAACTCACCTGTGCCAACATCAATAATCGTTTTAGTAGTTGCTAAAAAGGGCCTTCCTAAAATCAAAGGAGTGTTGCTATCCTCCTCTATGTCTAGAACAATGAAGTCAATGGAAAATATAAATTTATCAATTTTAACTAGCACATCTTCAATAATACCCCTAGGAAATCTTATAGTTTTATCTGCTAATTGTATGCTCATCCTAGTCTGTTTGGGTTTCTCAATACCTAATTGTTTGAACATTTTGTAGGGCATGACGTTAATACTAGCCCCTAAATCAGCTAATCCATTATTAACATCTAAACTACCAATTAAGCAAGGAATTGTAAAACTCCCTGGATCTTTTAATTTTTTGGGTAGCTTATTCTGTAGAATAGCTGAGCAAACTGCATTTAGCTCCACATGCGACGCCTCGTCCAACTTCTGCTTATTTGCTAAAAGCTGCTTTAAAAATTTCATTGCATTTGACATCTGTGATAGAGCTTCAATAAACGGTAAGTTAATGTGTAATTTTTTTAAGAGTTTAAGGAATTTACCAAATTGTTCATCTGAGTGTTCTTTCCTTGTCGCATTAGGGTATGGCACACGAGGTTTGTATTCTGAACTTACCAGTTTCTGTTATTTGTGATATACCTCACCTTTACCTTTGCTTATCTCAGTATCTTGCCTTGGTTCTGGTTCTGGTGTGACTAACCTTTCCTCATCTTGACTAGTAATCGCATTGAGTTGCTCCATTGGATTTGATTCTGTGTTGCTTGGTAAGCTACCTTGTGGTCGTTCAGAAATCAACTTGGCAAGCTATCCAATCTAAGTTTCGAGCCCTTGGATCGATGCTTGTTGATTTTTAAGTGCTGTCTCGGTATTCTAAAAATGAGTTTCTGACACCGATATAAACTTTGTAAGTATCTCTTCAAGGTTCGGATTCTTCTCTTGTTGGTAGGGCGGTTGTTGGAAGCCTAGAGGGGGTCTCTGATTGCCTTGGCCTCCCCATGAGAAATTTGGGTGGTTCCTCCAACCTGCATTGTAGTTGTTACAATATGGCGGGTATTCTGAACTGCTCGATCCACCTCCATTTGCTTCGCACTGCATTATTGGATGAACCTGTGAAGAACTAAGAAAACCATCAATTTTCTTATTCAAGAGTTCTACCTGATTAGAGAGCATGGTGACCGAGTCGACATTGTAAAAACCGGCTGTTTTCGTTGGTTTTGTTCTCATGATTTGCCACTGATAGTTATTCAGTGACATCTCCTCTATAAATTCATAGGCAGCTTCAGGTGTTTTATTGTTGATGGTTCCGCCAGCAGTTGCGTCAACCATTTTTCGAGTCAAAGGATTCTAGCCATTATGAAAGGTTTGAACCTGTAGCCAGAGTGGTAACCCATGGTGAGGGCATCTTCGTAAAAGATCCTTGTATCTCTCCCACGCATCGTAGAGTGTCTCTAAATCCATCTGCACAAAAGAAAAGATATCATTACGTAATTTAACCGTTTTAGCCAGTGGAAAATATTTTAATAAGAACTTTTCGGTCATTTGTTCTCAAGTAGTAATTGACCCTCGTGGTAACGAGCTCAACCACTGTTTAGCTTTGTTCCTCAATGAAAAAGGGAATAATCGAAGATGTATGGCATCATCAGAAACACTATTGATTTTAAATGTATCACATAGTTCTAAAAAGTTTGCCAAATGAGCATTGGGATCTTCGTCCTGCAAACCATCAAACTGAACAAGTTGCTGTATCATTTGAATTGTGTTAGGTTTTAGTTCAAAATTATTTGCAGCTACAGCAGGTCTAATTATACTCGATTCAGTTCCTGTTAAAGAAGGTTTAGCATAATCATACATAGTGCATAGAGCAGGATTCTGATTTACTGGATTAACAGCAATCGCAGGAGGTATCAGGTTTTCCTGATTTTCAGCCATCTCCTCAGTTGTGGCTTGTATATCGTCCTCTTGCTCTTCCTCTATGTATCTTAGGCTTCGCCTTATTTCTCTTCAGTTTCTGCAAACTGTGCGATCAATTTCTTCGTCAAAAAGTAGTGGTATTGACGGGTTTCTTCTAGTCATAAACTATAAAAACCTGCCAAGAGAAAGAAAAAGTAAATTAATAATAATAATAAAATTAACTTGCAAGGAAAGTAAATGGCTAAAGTAATAAAAATTGAGTGTTCATAATATCTTAGTTCCCCGGCAATGGCGCCAAAAACTTGATCGTGTTATTTTGTGACAAGTTTTAAATATTTATAATTAATCATTCTTGAAACTAACTATTATCACGATGTAGGCAAGTATACCTATCGAACAGTAGTATAGTTTTAGCAAGACCAAATTGTCGAACCCAAAGGAACTAAAAGTACTAGTAATGACTGTCTTTTTATTATCTAGCCTAAGAATAAGGGGGTTTGTTTTAACTAACTAATTAACTAAAATAAGAATTCACAGAAAATAGAATTGGGGGATTACTTTTGGAAAACAATTGAATTAAGACAATACCTAAGAAATAATCCACCTAGACTTTACTTGTTATTCTGACTCTGAATTGGACAATTTATTCATTTAACTTGTTTCGTAGAGATCCCTAAGTTATATTATTATCTCTCTCGAGACTAACAATGTCTAACCCTAGGTTGAATAATTGAAATCTCTTTCTAATTAACTTCCTAGGGTTTTATTAACTCGATCTATGGATCCCCTTATTAGGTTTCACCCTAATCCGGTGAAATCTTGTCACCCTATCTCTAGGCGCGCAATCAACTCCACTTACTTATGACAAATGTACTCTTAGACACGGTCTATTCCTCCTCTGCATAAGAGCTTAACTTGGATCAATATCCTAGAATATCAAAACAAGAATTAAGAACATATAATTAAGAACAAGTCAAATAGTTATCATACAATTCAGAAAATAATAATAAGATTCGTCTTAGGTTTCATCCCCGATAAGTATTTAGGGGATTTAGTTCATAACTAAAAGGGAAAACATCTCAGTAGAATAGTGAATATAAAACATAAAGAAAAACCCAAAACTCCTGAAGGGGAATTGAAGGGAGATATTTAGTCTTGACGGTGAATCTAGCTTCTGAGATGGATCAATCGGCTTTGCTTGAGCAATTCCTTGCTTCCTCCTCTGTGTCTCCCATTTTCTCCTCCTTTAAGGTGTATTTATAAGCTTTAGAATGCCTAAAAGCCCTCAAAATTAGCATTTTCCTAATTGGACTCAACTTGGGCTCGGCAGGGACACGCCCGTCTGACACACCCGTGTACGATTACTTCAGGATATGGTCAAGCCTGTTAGAATGGCACAGCCGTGTGATCTACCCGTGTGAGTCGTGCTTCGATTCTGCCAAATTGACACGGCCGTGTGGTTTGCCCGTGTGAGAAGTCCAGGCCGTGTTGATTTTGTACGTTGGCCCATTTTCTCTATTTTTGGTCTGTTTCTCATTCCTTTTACTCTCCTAAGCTCACCTAAGTACAAAACATGAAATGAAGGCATTAGGAGCATCGAATTCACCAATTCTAAGGAAAAATCATCCATAAAATATGCTAAGCATGGGATAAAAATATGTATAAATGACGGTTTATCATTTTCTTTTCTGATCGATGAATCTTTGGCTGATGTATTTCTTTCTAAATTCAACTTGAAAGAAATCCCAAGTGACTCTTTCTTGCGAAACTACGGATATCAAGATATTCCACCATTGGTACGTAGTGTCTCTCAACAGTGATACTACACATTTTAAGCATTCTTCAGGTGTGTAGGATAATTCATCGAATACCCGAATCGTATTCTCAAGCCAAAACTCGGCTCTCTCAGGGTCATCACTAACAGTGGCTCTGAATTATTCAACTTCGTATTTTCGTATCTTGTCAATAGGTGGTTTATTTAATCGCAAAGGATCAATACCTTGAGGAACTACAAGGATTGGTTGGGGAACAGGTGGGGGTAGAAGTTGCTGAATAGCTGGGTTCATACGAATGTACTGTGTGAACCACTCATTCAATATCTGAAAGAAGGCTTCTTTAGCCTCACCCCCGTGACTACTTGTCATGAGTCTAGATTCAGTAGGCACTGTCCCTTTAGTAGGAGCTGGCGCGTTACTTTCTACGTCATCTGTTACAGCTCATTCGAGATCCATTACTATATAAAAACACATTTGAAAATGTCAGGAGTCATCCCACTATCACAGTTTTATATATGAAATGTATAGCAAAACTCACATACGTTACGTTAGTTCTAGAATTGACTAAATTATAGCTCTGATACCAATAAATGTAACACCCCTAACCTGTAACCATCACCAGAATAGCTTAAGAGGCATTACCAGACTTGTAACTCAGTTCAGAACAATCATTTATCAATTATCATCCCATTTCAGTAACTATCATTTATTCACATTTAATGTGTACTTAAATCGAGCATACAAAGTTTAAAACATACATTCGGGACTAAATCGGTAACATATTAAAATTTAGAAACTTAGAAAAAATTTCAAGTATCACATGCCCTTGTGCCTCACACGGCTAATAGACCATGCCCGTGTCTTAGACCATGTGGAGACAGGGCATACATACTGACTTGTGTCACACAGCTGAGGACACGCCCTTGTGCCAGGCCGTTTGAAAACTGAAGAGTATACTGACTTAGGTCACACGGCCAACCACACGCCCATGTGTCTAGCCCGTGTGCCCTTCGAAATGGCCACACACGCCTATGTATCAGGCCGTGCCAAAACTGTAGGGTATACTGACTTATCAACACAGCCGAGTTACGTGCTCGTGAGCTAGGCCGTATGCCATTTAAGGGGGTATACTAACTTGTACCACACGACCGGTCACACACCCGTGTGTGAGGCTGTGTGGAGCATACTGACTTCCATATCATTTTAACATCAGGGGACACACGGCCATGTAACATGACCGTGTGTCACACACAGCTGAGACACACGCTCGTGTCCCTGCCCGTGTGGACAAAAATAGGCTATTTGTAAAGCCATTTTGCCACCCTATAAACACAAGCATTTACAAGCATAAATGATCACATTTTTACAACTCAATAAGTAGCTAAGATAACCATTTCAATACACATTATTTTTCATATCAAAGCCTAACAATTACTTACTCAAATACCTATTTAACATCATGCATAATCCATTCATTTAACAACTACATATCAAGACTTCACTTGCATAATTTCATTCCATCATTATCTTGTCCAAACATACCATAATTGAACACTTAATTCAACCAAAACATAATACCAAAAATAAGCCAAATCACATGGCTTAACTTATACATAAAAACATACCAAAGTCATGATATCTTGTAACATAACTAACATCTTTTAAACTAGCCAGACATGCTATATTTAGATATTTTCACAAGTTCAAAAGTACCAATCAGAAATTGGATAGTGTGATGTGCAACTCCGACTTGTCTGAAATGAGTGAGCTAACGAGCCTCTATAAAACATAGAAAAAGAAACAGAGTAAGCTTTATAGCTTAGTAAGTCCGTATAATTCAGAATTAAACTTACCATTTATACATAATCAAAGCAATACTTAAAGTGTAACCAATTCAATTAACAAACACCTAATCACAAGTATTCATCACATGTTAGTCATTGTAAAATTACATGAACCATCCATTAATGCAATACTTTGCATCATTCCAAATTTCATATATCATAAATAACATTAGTAACATTTATAAACTATAACTCACCGTATAAACAATATTTGTACCCGTTGAACCTATTAGAAATTTAAAGGATACTCGGGCGAATAACATCAGTAATCTGTCAATTCATTATCATTCATGCTCTTTCGAGCCATGATCGGTAAGCTCTTCCTAAGCTGATGAACAATAAGCTCTATTGAGCTGAAATAGTAAGCTCTATCGAGCTAAACCGTAAGCTCATACGAGCCAAAACGGTAAGCTTCAATGAGCTGAAAACAGTAAGCTCTTACGAGCTGATATATCGGTAATCTCAAACTAGCTGTGGTGAGTCCGCAACAAATGCAGGAGCTCGACCAAATCAGTAACCCTAATGACATGTCACTCGTATCCTATGAATTCATAAAGTTCAAACGGGGCTCAGTAACAAGTATAATATATCAATAAGGCATTTGTATTTCAAATATATCAATTACTCAATCACAGATATTCATTTCAAATATTTTCAAATAGATCGAAGTTCGATTCCAATTATACGAACTTACCTCGTATCATCGGATAAAACTATCGGCTATTCGTCCACTTTTTGTTTTCCCCGATCTAGCTCCGATATTTGCTTATCTTGATCTATATAATATCAAATTAACTCATTCAAAATTTCATTCAATTCAATTTAGCCTAAAACATTCATTTTAGCTAATTTATAATTTTACCCCTAAACTTTTAACTACTTTGCAATTTAGTCCTTAACACATAAAAATGCAAAATTTCACAAGTAGGCCATAACCCATGATAACCAAATTTCAATGGGATCCCTATTAGTCCATATTTTACATTTATTTCACATTTCATCCATGAATTTTATACAATTTTCAATTTAATTCCTTTTTGACATTTTTGTCAAAAATTATTTTACAAAACTAGTTTAACTATCATCAAACTTCCATAATCTATCATTAAACATCAAAGAACTCAAGTATTCAACAATGGTAATCAAAAAAATCATGAACAAATTCAAAAATTAAAGTACGGGCTAGCTAATATACGAAGCAACGATCTCAAAAATGTAGAAATCATAAAAAACCGAGCTAAAATCGTACCTTAGACAAGCTAAGAGTGCGCTGAAATCATGGAAGCTTCAAACCCTTATTTTCTTTCTCAATTTTGACAATATAGATGGAAGATGATGAATAAAATGATTTTGGTTTTATTTATTTTAACTTATTAAATATTTTACCAAAATAACCTTAATAAAAATCCATCAAATATCATGATATTATGCCCATTAATGTCCATTAAATTTAATTATGGTCTAATTTCAACATAAGGACTTCTAGTTTAATGATTCATAGCTACTTAATACCTTTAACTAATAAAACATGCATTTTACACTTTACACGATTTAGTCCTTTTTACCGAATTAAACATTCAAACAGTAAAATTTCTTTACGAAACTTTCACATAATAATTCTATCATGCTTTAAACCTTATTAAAGTAAGAAAATAAATATTTTGAATTTGGATTTGTGGTCCCAAAACCACTGTTCTGATTTGACCTAAAAACGAGCTGTTACATTACAGACTCGATTCACTAAAACAAAACCCAAAATCATATTTTTCGATGCCACTGTATCGGGTTGTTATAGTAGTAAAATTCATTGTCACAGATGACAAGTGAATGGCTATCATCACCGAAAATCTATCTGTGATTGTCAATTTTTGATATATAGGATGGTGTGTCAAGCAATGCTCGAGAGCGATTAGGATGGACGAATGGGTAATTAAAAAATTAATTTGCATTTACATTTGCATTTGCATCATGAAAATAATTGTACGTGCATTGATTTACTAAATGTCCCTTATATTGTGCTTAAATTTACTATTATGCTATAAATTCATGCTTTACTATTTGAATAATTATAAATGATGGTTTAAGATTAGTCTCACACTGAGTCGTTATAAGTTAATTCCCCCTTTCTTTGCCTCTCAGGTAGCACAGAAAACTAGGACTAAGAATGGCATCGGATGAACCTCGGATTAGCAGCTTATTTTGTTTAATAGTTTCATTAAAAACTTCCTGAATCGTTTATTTTTGGGTTTTTAGTTATTAAAGTATTTTCTCGCTTTAATATCTTAGGTTTGTAACACCCCAAACCCAGCCTAGATGTTATGACCAAATTTGGCGATGCCACATGGAAGGGATTTTGCAAACGTCTTACTTGAGAAAAAACCTTAAACTCATAACCCCTTTATTACTTTCGTTAAATTCAAAACATGTTTTCAATTAGTCCATTGCCTCAAAACATATCATTTAAGTGAAAGCTTATTTTCAAATAAAATCGTTCGTGTTTAAAAAACTGTACAAGTTTTTAGAAAACCATTATTGGGTGAAAACCGTCGTCTTTAATAAAACATTTTTCACAAATTATTTTAAAAGTCATATCAAACCAAAGATAAACAATTAAAAACCAAACAGTCCAGACTGTCCTCAAAATTACAACAACCCTAAATGGAATCCAAAATAAAAATAACACATATAGTAATTTAAAACAATTTTATAGAAGAGTGGTCACCGTCGAGTCCTCCGCTGCACCGATCCTCCTAATTCTGTGGACTACCTGTACAGAATAAATAGAAAGGGGTGAATTTACGTAAACTCAGTGTGTAACCCCACAGAATTAAGTATGCACACAAGTAGCAAATTAGAGTCAATCAGATACAGGGTCGGGCTTGAGCCCATTACAGATACAGATGCATAATCAGGCCTAAGCCCATCTCAGATACAGATGCAGATATACAGATCAGAATCAGAAATCAGATGTCCTACCCCCATCCTCTACACTCAATCTCCGACCATCCCTATACACCATGTGGGGTTTAAAACACCCACCCAGCCCTACACACCATGTTGTACCGATGCGGCACATATTAGATATAATGTAGTCATGCTGCCAGATAATAGGTATATTTTGTCTTTCAGAACACTTCATTCAAAAATATATGTATCATCCTGCCCCAATAACAGAAACAACTCATACATCCAGAATTAATAGATAATCATGCTTAATAGCCGTTTATAAACAGATAACAGATACTCATACAAATTAGTAATCAGACATGCTCGATGTAGAATATCAGTCAATCAATCATACAGTTCAAGGTTTAGTTAGCCCTTACCGACCCTACTATAGGTTCACAGTCGTTTAGGATGACACTGCAACCCTAGGGAAAAATTTAGATAAATGGGCCCACATACCCATGTGGGCCCACACGCCTAGATTGGCCTTGTCCGTGTGGCCCATACGGCTTGGCCCAATAATCGACACGCCTGTGTGCTATACCCGTGTGGGCCCACAAGCTCGTGTGGCCCACATGACCCAACTTGGTCTAGCCCGTGTGACCCACATAGCCACACTCGAGCCACCATAAGGCCGCGTGTTGCGCATGACCATGTCTTCATCAATCACAAGGCCATGTCCTCTCACACGGCCTACCATAATGGGTGACCGCATGCTCGTTTTGCGTTGACAGTGGCCTTTTTTGGCTTTTACTGAAACCTCATTTTTTGTATTTTGGGTATACACATGATACTATTTTGATGCTAAAATAATCCCGAGCCTCCAGCCCCTCAACCAACACCTACAGGACCCAATCGCGAAGATTTGCAAGATAGAGAAAAACGAACAGGAAGAAAAAGGAACAACAATTAGAAGTAAGAGTTGGAAGAAGAAAAATTTGAGAAGAAACGTAAAAAATTGAGTGGAAATTCGGTAGGAGAGAGAAAAATTGATAAAAAGAAAATAAAATGGGATATCCTTTAATCCCCCAAATTTCTACCACTAAACCCACTACTCAACCTTCTCAGAATTCTTGTTTGACTGAAACTCTCTCTTAGTCAAATGAGCAAAAATAAACTCCCACGCTTGCGCAGGGATTCGAACACAAGACCTCAAACACACCAACACATAGACTCTCTTTCCACCCAAGCCAGTAGGCTCATTCTGATGTGGTTCAACAAACAATTAACTATAAGCCCGCTGATTAAGGATAGGGCTTTATCCCAAAAATAACAAAATTTGCCCAAGGTAAGACTTGAACTCAGGACCTCACACACACACCCAGAACACTTAACCACTGAAGTAGATACACAGTTGTGTCACTTTTTCACGAAAGAAAAAATAAAAATTTTGGGGCATTACAAGGTTTGAGATTTTTTAGCTTATTTATTTTATGTATTACATTTAAATATTACTCTAATATTTGCATGTCATTCGGTTTAGAAAACTATCATATGTTTTTAGTTTCTTTACAAAATATTCAAAGTTTTGATAAGTCTTTTCTTGAAAACCCTAACCATTTTTTCAAAACTCCACATCAATAAAATTACAATTGAATTATTAGGTAAAACATGTTTAAATTAATGAATGTTTTTCTAAAAACAAAATAGCAATTTTCAAACAAATCAACTCAAGTAAGAAGAATGGCTTTACGAGATCACTTCAGTGATCGAATGTAACGCCTTTGACTTAGTCAAAACTCCTAGGCCGTGCTGAGGGTGTCATATCTTGAAAAGCAATTTAGAAGATTTAGATTGTGAAATTATATTAAGTGTGTTAATCTGGTTCAGTGGATAGGTGTTGTGCTTGTATGTGTGAGGTTCTAGGTTAGAATCTTTCTCTTGGATTTTTGCCTAAACCTCTACCTTTGAACATTTGATTTATATATTAATTTCGTTCAACTGATGAAAGAATGAGCCTGGTGGTTTGGTGGTAGGGTGTTTGTTAGCTTACCCTAAGGCCTTGTGTTTGAATGTTGTGTGTGCAAAGTGGAGATGATTTTTGTTATGAATTTGGAAGAAAAAAAGATGATGTGGTTAATATGTGGAAGTTAGTGGGGTAGTTATAAAAGTTTTTGGTAAGGGATTTTCTCCTAAAATTCCTTCCTCACAACCATCCCACTCTCCCTAAATTTGACGTTCAATCTTCCACTTTCACCATTTTTTCTTGTTTCAATTTGTGTCCTTTTTGCTTCTCTTTTATTGAAATTGCTTTCCTGTACAGAACTTTTATGTTTTCTTTTTTTTATTATTTCAAATCCTACGTTGGTGTGGTGTGAATTCCCATGTCGAGTTCTTTTTGGTCGTTCCAATATTTGGTGTTAGCTGTATTTGGTAGGATTATTGAGTTGTGGTTTTGGTTTTCAAAGAAGATTGTGAGATGAATTTTCCTCCAACTATTAATGAGCTTTAGGATTTTCTGCTACAATCCAGGGGTCTGTAAATGTGCCGGAGCATCGTATTTAAAAAATGATCAGGTGTGTATCTAAAAACTCAAAAAATAGTGAACGATAGAAAGCCGAAATCTAGTCTGTCGATGCCACACGGCTGTGTGGTAGGCTATGTGCAAGGCCGTGTGTGTCACACGAGTGTGTGTAAGGTCATGCGGGCTCATTTTTTTAAAATTTTCGTCTAGGCTCAATTTGATCAGTGAATCGTAATTAACCTCTCTGTAGGGTCCATACGCTTAAATAAAACTAGAAAACAAGGTATATGTGAATATGTTTCTATGATGATATGTTTAAAGTATATGTAAAATATATATTTATATGATATGATACTGGTAGTTCTAATGGTATGTTTTGATTCGCTATATCTGTATGTGTGTATAAGGTACGATTATGTGAATTTGTATTTCTGAATCTGTTATATAACCATGCATATAATTTCATGGCAAAATTGATGTGTTTCTATAAGATTTGATAAATCAGTTCTGTAAAGCATGGACTTCCATGCCTTCTGTTTTCTATTATTGTGCATCAGCATGTCCTACATGTACATAATTCTGATTCTGTATATACATGCCATGACACATTGCATGAGGTTTGAGATAATGTTGAAAGGAGAAAGATTCTGGCAGTTTAATGATCTGCATATTCTGGTGGTTTATCCATATTTTTGTCTAGTAGATTACCTGAAATTATGGTGGCTCGATCACACATGATTGTTTTGGTAGCTGGGCTGCAATACAGTGGTTTGATCACATATGTCCTATCTCACAATTTATATACAATATTTGGTGGCATTGACCACAACTATCTATAGGTGTGATTTGCTTGGATGGGTTTTGGGGAACTCTATTTTGGTGTGTAGCAGAGTTGGGTAGGACGTTTTTTGAAAAATCTACAATATGATTTTCTAAAAAATACCACATTAGCATAATCATGCATACTCACTTCTGGTTGATTGATCATTATGAATTTTTTTGTGATTTTCATATTTGTATATTGTATTGTGTGTGATCTCAATTTGAGTTCCTGATTTGTTGTAGCTTACCCTTTTGTTTTATTTCTGACTTTTCAGGCAAACGGTGAGGTTAGGATTAGATGGCGTGCGGGAGCTCGGAATAATACATGGAAAATTAAATAAGATAGTTATGTTTTTAATTATTTTGGATTGTAAATTTGTTTACACTTTGTTTTTGGGTTTTGTTCTGTTTGTTTGGTTTTGAGCATTTCTTCATGAAACGGTAAAGCCTTGCGGGTTAACAATTTAAAACTTGATTTTCAAAATTAAAACTCTAAAAGTTTTTTGTTACAAAATTAAGTAACCCCTAAAGAGTTTTCTTTTTTTAAATAAACGAATAGTTTTAACGAGTGTTTGTTCTTAAGCTAGAAATGATTTGCCAAAATGTTTAATTTCAAAAAATGAGTCTGAGTTCAAATTTTGGGATTGAGATAAGTGATTCCGGATTTAAGTTTTTCTAAACATTTGTAAAAGTTTTGTCAAATTTCATTTATTCGAAATGCACTTTTAGTTTGGTCGAAACAAAGGCTTTTGAAGAAGTTAATGTAATTCCTTAACATCCGGTATAACTTCTAGATCAGGTTTAGGGTGTTATAGGGAGTGTTACAATATATATAACTATAATTATTGGTCAAAAATCAAATTTGAATTTATCAATCAATTTGCTTGAATTGGCTTGATTTGGTCAGTTAAATCGATTTTAATAGCTAATTATAATAGATGATAAATAAATATACTATATAACTATGACAAATTATTATACATACTAGAAATCCTATCACACGTAGAAGCGAAGCCAAAATTTTTTTTAAGGGGGCAAAATTAAAATTTAATTTTTACGATAGTAAAAATGCAATTTCACCATTTGAATAGTCTATATTTTTATAATTTTTAAAGGATTAAATAAAAAATTTTATCATTTTTAGGGGGTGAAAGTGTAATTTTACCTTTACTAAAAATTTTAAATTGACTAAATGAAAAAAGTTCCATTTTGGGGGGATCGGGGTCCCTACCAGCCCTCTAGATACGCTCTTATCACACGTGTATATGTCTCAGGGTTAGATCTTTTGACTCGCGATCTGTGCGTCCTTAAGTGATCTGTTTGTCCAAACTCGCCTAAGTCAACCTTTACTAAAGTGAGGATTCCTTTAGAATTCTTCCAAGGCACCTATTTGTATAGCGAAAGCGATTTATGCCAAAAGAAGCAACAAAAAAAAATAGAAAGAATGCACACAAGGTGTTTGAGTAAATGCTCGCAATATTTTCTTATTCACAAAGAATAATGAAACATGAATCGATTGAGTACAAATGAGGGGGAGGCACTCTATTTATAGTTGAGCTCCCCTAAAACCGACGGTCAAGATACATTTACATCGACGGACGAGATTAACTATATCCTTTAATTTTAGGGATTTACAACATATGCCATATCAAATCTAATCTAATCTTTACAAGATATGATTTTATCAATCTTCTAAGATTAGTTACCAAAATATCCTAAGTTGCCATATCTTTATTATCGGGCCAACTAGGCTTCAATCTAACAGGCTTCTCCAACTGCTTACCGAATCGAGCCAATTTTTACGGGCCAAATGATCTTCATCTATTAAATAGACCTTCACTGGATGCATTTGGTGAGATGATCACGGGGTTTAAATGGCGGCCCGTGACATTTTCCCCCATCCATTCTCGCAATGCCCTCGTTGTGACTTCTGAATGGCACTGACTTGATTCACCTTGGTCTCGTCTCAATGCCTTAGTTTTTCCCTTCTTTCGAGACTTTTGCCTCGACTTACATCGTTTCTTAACTCGAACCTTCCTACTCGTTGCATTTACTCTAGTCAACTGTCCAAATTGCATCACTTCTTTTTCCTTGAAGTCTGATGCACCACCCACCTATCCCATAGGTGGAAACCTTGTCGATAACTCGGCCAACTCCGACGCTTCACTCGAATTGAGTGTAACGACCCCATTTTAGGGCTTGTAGGAATAGTAGTTTCGGGACCACAAATTTGACGCAGTAAAATTTAATTTTATTACATTTTTTGGTTTATAGGTTTACGGAATGATTTTGTGAAAATTTCGTTAAAAAATTTTGACGTTTGGGCACTCAATTTAGTAAAAAAGACTAAATTGTAAATAGTACAAAAGTTGAGTTCTACATGTTAAAGGTGTCCAATTGCTATAAGATCTTAAATTAGAGGTCTTTATATGATAATTAGACCATTTGTTAAGTTAGCGGAAAAAAATGGACATGGTGAGATAAAATTTCAAAGAAAGGAAAAAAGGGCATTTTGGTGATTTAGTAAAAAAATGAATAAAAAGGGAAAATCAAGTCAAAATTTTTGTCCATCTTCTTCACCATAGCCGAATTTTGCAAGATTTCTATAGCTAGGGTTTTGGCCACTTTCAAGCTTGATTGTAAGTCCATCCTAGCCCCGTTTTTAATGCTCTTTACGTTTTTAAAGTCGTATTCACCTGATCTTTCCATTTCTACCATTGTTTTGAAGTAGGGTTCATGTTTAAAAATTTACCCATGTGTGACATACATGTATTTTGATGTTTGATGGAAGATAATGTATGTTTAAGGTGTGATAAACAACTTTTACTAAGTGATTTTTAGTGAAAATGTATAAAAAGGACTTATTTGTAAAAGTTATAAAATGGGTAGTAAAAATTTGATTTAATAAAAAATGTGGGCTGATATGAGCATGTATATGGTTCGGCTAAGCTTGGGTAACAAAGAAATTGAATGTATTTTATTTTACGAGCCTAGGACTAATTTGTAAAAATGTAAAACTTTAGAGGCAAAAAGGTAATTTTTCCATAGTGTGATGTTTGGACTGATTTGAGTAATGTGAATAATAAATAAGCTAAATTTGCTATTATAGATAAAGAAAAACGAAGTTCGGACCTTGATCGGGGAAAGAATAAGTTGTTTGACAATTAAATCCATTTCTCCTATTTTTGTACCTAGGTAAGTTAGTATGTAAATAATGAATTGTTTATTTATGTTTTAAATACTATAATATTGTATGAAATTATGATTGATTCTATGGATGAAGTCGACAAAGTTGACGAGTGAGAAATATCCCGGTTGAACCTTAGGAATAGTTAGGATACAAATGTCATGACATTAGGGTTATTTGAGTTTACGTGTAAGACCATATCTGGGATATGGCATTGATATGAGATTAGGTGTAAGACCATATCTTGGATATGGCATCAATATGAGATTACATGTAAGACCATATCTAGGATATGACATTGGTACAGTATTATGTGTGTGAGATATCCCGAGTATCCTTTAGTATTCCAAGTGGTTCAACGGAAAACTTAATGGTAATGTTAAAGTTATGAAAGATTATGGTATGTTGTGAAAGACAATGGTATGTTGCAAGTTGGTACAAGTATGTACACGAAACTTATGCTTAATGAGCTCGATATGTGATGAACCTTTGATATGGTTTGATTGAGTAAGTTTTGATGTTAAGGATTTAATAATGTCTACGATAAGCTTGATTATGAAATTTACAACGAAATTTATGTTAAATTACTTCATGTTAAATATATGTTAAAGTGTGTTTATGATGCCTATTATTAGCATAGGAACTTACTAAGCTTTAAAGCTTGCCCCATTTTTTTTTCCCTTGTCTTTTAGTGTCACCAAGCCAGCTCGGGGAACAGAGACTGTTGGAGATCCACTCACACTATCAAATTATCACTTTAGGTACTTATGATTACAATATTTTGAGTTATGGCATGTATAGGGGCTTGGTCATTTTGTTATGTGTCATAATTGATTTGGCCAAATGTGTTGTCTTTAATGGTTGATTATTCATTTTGTAAATGGTCATTTGATATTGGCTAATATTGGTTAATTATATATACATATGATGATGTCTTTCATGGATGTGGATTTTGCATGGTTTGAGATGAGAAGTGTGAGATATTGTATGTGATAGAAAATAGCATGTAATTGATGTGTAGATGACTTGGTTGTGGCTGAATTGGTTGTATGTATATGCTTAGATTGGTGTTGCTTGTTGTTGTGTAGGTTGGTGCAAGTAAGGGGTGGCAAAAAGGCTTGGTAAATAGCCTTATTTTTTGTCCATACAGGTAGACACACGGGCGTATGTCTTGGCCGTGTGTGACACACGGCTTCCCTATGGGTGTGTGATTCGGTCGTGTGATCCGACCGTGTGTCTCCTGCATCTTGAATTTTAGCTTCGAACTGGTCATATGGGTAGAGATACAGCCATATGTCTTAGCCGTGTGAAGGACACGACCCAGGGACATAGCTTGTACCTAGGGTGTGTGAAGTCTGCACCTAATCGCCCATATGGCCTAAGCACACGGATGTGTGACTTGGCCGTGTGGCTTCAATTTTTTGATGACGTCATAAACAAAGAGTTACATAGGTTAGGGACATAAGCGTATGTGACCACACGGCCTACCCACACGGGCGTGTGACCTTGTTTTGGTGAAAAATATTTTAAGTGTTTTAAAAAATTCTAAAGTTTTCAGTTTAGTCTAGAACCACTCCAAATGCATGTTTTGGGCCTCATAGGCTCGTTTAAAGGACGATACAAATATTTTTGAAAAGTTTTAAATTTAGGTGGAAATTCATGTCTTGGTTTTGAATGTTCATTTGAGTTTAAGTCCGGTAATGCCGCGTACCCTGTTCCGGTGTCGAATATGGTTAAGGGGTGTTACATTTAATGGTATCAGAGCTATGGTTTAGTCGATTCTCGAACTAACGTAGCGTGTGTAAGAGTCTAGCTATACATGCCATAAATAAACTGTGATAGTGTGATGACTCCTGACAATTATAAATTGTGTTTTCATATAGTAATGGATCCCAATCGAGCTAAGGCTGATGAAGTCAAAAGTAATGCGCCAGCTCCCGCTCAAGGGGTAGCACCATATGATAGTAGACCACCTACGATTAGCCAGGGAGAAAGAGGCAGGGAAGCCTTTCTTCATATGATGAATGAGTGGTATACGAAATTTGTTCGAACAAATCTGAATGCCCAACCTCCTTCACCCCCACTTATTCCTCGATCGGTTCCCACAGCCCCACAAGGTGTGGATTTCATGACATTAAATAAGCCTCGGGTTGATAATATCCAAAAGTATGGGGCTGAGGATTTCAGAGCTGATGTGGATGGCGATCTCGAAAGAGCCGAGTTTTGGCTCGAAAACTCCATCAGAGTATTCAATGAATTGTCCTGCACCCCGGATGAGTGTTTAAAGTGTGCTATCTCGCTTCTGAGAGATTTTGTATACCACTGGTGGAATACACTTGTATCTGTAGTTCCGAGAGAAAGGGTCACATGGGACTTCTTTCAAGAGGAATTCCGAAAGAAGTATATTAACCAACAGTTCATCAATCAGAAACGTAAGGAATTTCTTGAGCTAAAACAGGGTCGTATGACTGTAACAGAGTATGAGTGAGAATTTTTCAGACTGAGTAAATATGATTGAGAGTGTGTTTCCACCGAGGTCATCATGTGCAAGAGATATGAGGATAGATTGAATGAAAACATTCATGTGTTAGTCGGGATCTTAGAGCTGAAAGAGTTTGTGGTATTGGTTGAAAAGGCTTATATGGCCGAAGAATTGAACAAAGAGAAGAGAAAAGCTAATCTTGAAGCTAGAGACTCGAGGAAGAGACCGATGAGTAAGTCATTTCCATCTCAGTCTAAGAAGTCTAAAGAAATGTATTTCCGTTCGAATTTTTCAGCGGGGTATTCACGCATAGACCGTGAGAAACAACATTCGAGTTTTAAATCTCAGGCTACTTCTATGGCAAGTGTGGGTAATGTAAAGTCTAACAGACCTGAATGTCAGCAATGTGGAAGAAGACATTTTGGCTAGTATAGAATGAATGACCAGGCTTGTTTTAAGTGTGGTTCTCAAGATCATTTTATCAGAGATTGCCCAGAGATGGCAGAGAAAGAGAAATTTCAGAGTGCAAGACCTAGTAATACTGCATCTAGAGGAAGGCCCTCGAGTAATTGCCAGACTTAAACGTAAACAAGCATACAAATCAGGGCCATAAAATTTCATCCAAATTTGAAACATTTCAATCACACGCAATTTGTCCCTTAAAAGGGCCTACAAGGCCTAAAACATACACCGGGAGTGGTTTGGGACTACATTGAGAACTTTTGGAACCTTTTTGACACTTAGAATTTTTTTTCTTATTTTAGAGAGTCACACGCCCGTATGGGTAGGCCTGTGGTCACAAACACCCGTGCGGCTTGGGACACGCCCATGTCTTTAGCCTGTGTAACTCTCTGATTATGACGTCATCAATCAAAATAAGGTCATGCGGTCGAGTCACACGCCCGTGTGCTCAGACTGTGTGGCAAATTAAATTCCAAAATCAGGTGCAGACTTCACACAGACTGGGCATACGCCCATGTCCTAAGGCCATGCCCTTCACACGGCAGAGACACGCGCTCATGTCTCTGGCCGTGTGTTTACTATTGGGCATTCTATTTTGCATTAATTAGGGTGCAGAGGACTCACGGCTGGATCACACGCCCATGGGGCAAACCGTGTGTCACACATGACCTAGACACACGTTTGTATGTCTAACCGTATGGAAAACTTTGAGGCTATTTTCTAAGCCATTTGACACCCTTAAATGCTCATTCACTTATTCATCTTTGATAGCATGCAATATAGTATATTTAATCACTCAAATACTCATAAACATGATTAACCTATGCCTTTGTAATGTCAACATATCTCCTACCAAACCATCATGCTTTCATATGACATTCTACACCAATTTCATATTCATCCATCATGCTAAACCTACTTTTAATTTACTCAATTATACCATAGTTTTTGTCATACTTATTAGCCATGATTCATTCATTTAGCACATGTGCCATTCGTCACACATTTCATCCATAAGCAATCACATCAAACATAATTGATTAGGGTTACAACCCAAGTAATCAATATGAACCATATCACATGGCCATATACAAAATGAATCAAATTTTACCATAAGCCAACACATTTGGCAAGACCAATATGACATATAACAAAAAGACCAAGTTCCTATACATACCATACTTAAAATGTTGAGGCTAACTATACCCAATGTCCAGTTGTTACTGTAATCGAGCCTCCGATGTCCTTTGATCCTTGAGCTAGCTTGGCGATACTATAAGAAAATGAAAAAGAGAGGGGAGTAAGCATAAAGCTTAGTAAGTTCACATGCAAATAAATAGCAACATAATCATATATATAAATACCATTGACATAACATAGTTTACTTATGTATTATCATAAATTCATAGGCATGGCTTAAATTTGAAGACATAACTTACACATTTTCAATCTTACCAAAAGTTCATCACATACCGAGCTCATTCATATGAGTTTTTCGTACATACCTGTACCAACTCGTAACACATTGTCATATTTCCTCATCATTGACTTACTTGTCGAATAACTTACATGTTTACCCGTTGAACATTCGAAATACTATCAGATACACGGAAGACTTGCACATAGTGCTTCAAACGTAGCCACATACTACCTCATAACACAATCACACATTGCTCGCTCTTGAGCTAATCACGGGTTTGCTCATACAAGCTGACAGTCAAAACGTAAATACTCGAGTTGCTCACACAAGCTACCAGGTACCCGTAACACATGCCAGGCTACCCAGCCACTGGTAGAACGTACATGACTAGCACTCGGATTCACATAGTCACATTCTAGTGACATGTCACATTGTATCCTACATTATTTCTAAGGTTCAAACGAGATTTTCTCGATAACTCGTATTCATCGAACTTGTTTACAATGTCATTCTCATTGACCATAAAGTCATTCATACACTCGTCATAATAATTAAACATAGAAATTCCTACATTATTAAAGCATTAAAACATGATTCAACATTGCCTTGTTTACATATGAACTTACCTCGGTACAAAATATGGACAATTAATTTGATTTAGTCCAAAATCTTCTTCTTTCCCCAGTCTAGGTTTGGACTCCCTTTATTTTATCTATAATAGAAAATTTAGCTCATTTAATCATCACATTATTCAAATCAGTCCAAAAACTATATTAGGAAAAATTATGATTTTGCCCCTAAACTTTTACATATTTACAAATTAGTCCCTAGGCTCGTAAAATGAAGTGTGTTCATTTTTTTGTTACCCAAGCCTAGCCGAACCTATACCATGCGCATATTAGCCCACATTTTCCTTTATTTCACATTTTTACTCCTCATTTTTACACGTTTTACAAAGAAGTCCTTTTTACACATTTCTATCAAAAATCACTTAGTAAGAGATGTTGAACACACATCAAACTTTTATTTTTTTTCCATCACACATCAAAATACAAACATGTCACACATGGTTCAAATTTCATACACGAACCCTAGCTCAAAATATAGCTAGAAATGGATAGATCATGCTTCAAGGACTTCAAAAATGCAAAGAACATCATAAACGGGGCTAGGGAGCACTTACAATCAAGCTTGAAAAGTTGAAAACCCTAGCTATGGAACCCTTTCAAATTTCGGCACACAATGAGAAAGATGGAAACAATTTTGGCTTGATTTTTCCCTTTTATTCTTTTATTTACCAAAAGACAAAAATGTCCTTAAGGCCTTTTTTTTAAAATTTTTCCTATTCATGCCCATTTTTGTCCATAAAAATAGAAATTGGGCAAATTACTATTTAAAGACCTCTAATTAATAATCCATGGCAATTTCATGCCTAAAGCTTCTTTGCAACTTTTGCAATTTAGTCCTAAATATCAAATTAGACTATTTATCAATAGAATTTCTTCATGAAACTTTCACATAAGCCTGCAATCATATCATAGACCTCATAAGAATTATAAAATAATTATTTCTACTTTAGATTTATGGTTTCAAAACCATTGTTCTAACTAGGCTCTAATTCAGGATGTTACACGACCTACCCACACGGGCGTGTTCCAAGCCACACGGGCGTCTGACCCTGTTTTGGTGAAAAATTTTCTAAGTGTTTTAAAAATTTCTAAAGTTCTCAGTTTAGTCCCGAACCACACCAAATGCATGTTTTAGGCCTCGTAGGCTCGTTTAAGGGACGATATGAGTGTTTTTGAAATTTTTTAAATTTGGGTAGAAATTTATGTCTCAGTTTTGAATGTTTGTTTGAGTTTAAGTCCAGTAATGCCTTGTACCCTGTTCCGGTGTCGAATACAGGTAAGGGGTGTTACATTGAGCCTCATTGGTCCTAGCTTCACTATTTTCATCGCAACTTTTTCCCCTAAGTTCGATGACAAACTCACATCTTCCTTGGGTGGAAGCCCCTCCGATGACTCACCAAGCTTAGACGTTGTATTTCCTTTAACTACAGCTTACTTTGGACAGTTTCACAACTCATGCAGACCACGACACAAGAAGCACTTTACTCGCTTATTTTTGCTCCTCTTTTCCCTCTTGGCTTCAACTTTTCATTTGCTCGAACCAAGCTTTTTAAACTCATTGTCTGCTCCATCGTTCCCTTCGATTACAGAATTTTTTGGACACTTCTGCAATCTATGCGGACCATGACATAAGAAGCATTCCACTGGCTTCTTCTCGCTTTTGGCCTCCTTGGCTTCGACACCCCTTGCGCTCAAACCAAGTCCAAGGCCTTACCCACTGGCTTCTCCTTCTTATAAAGTGTAGATTTCTTCGGACATTTCTTCAACATATATGGATCGTCGCAAAGAAAGCATTTCAGCTTGTCCCTTTTCTTGTTGGGTTTCTTCTTCCCAACTCGTGGTTTCCCATTACCACCATTGTCGCTAATGTCATTGCCATCTTTATCTTTCTTGTGATCTTTTTCACATACGCCCCTTTCCTTGGACTTGGAAGACCCAAGCTTGTCTTTCCCTTGACCAAGCTTGACCACGAATTTCGCTACTGTCATGGCTTCTGACAGCTTTTGGATACCTCTTTGTTCCACCTCTTGTCTGACCCACTATAACACCCCTTACTCGAGTCCGAGGCTAGGACAGGGTACGAGGCATTTTTGGACTTAAATGTACATAACTATGTAAAACCGATCCATAAAAAATTTGTTCAAATTAAAAACATTCATTTATATTCACAATGTCCCTTTTATGGGCTTATGAGGCCCAAAACATACATCCGGGGTGGTTTGGGACTAAACCGAGAACTTACGAATTTTTTACAACACTTAGAAAATTTTCTAGTTTTGGAGAGTCACACGCCCGTGTGGGTTAGGCTGTGTAGTCACACACGCCCATGTGGCTTGGGACACGTCCGTGTCCTCAGCCCATGTAACTCTCTATTTATGACATCAGCAACGATATAAGGTCACACGGCCAAGTCACACGCCCATATGCTAGACCGTGTCCTCCACACGGATGAGACACACGGTTGTGTCTCTGCCCATGTGGCCGAGAAAATGGCTATTTACCAAGCCACTTGACACCCTCGTTAGTACTTACTTAAACATAACTTCAATGGCACTTTTCGAGGAAATTTCATATCAATTTTTTCATGCATAAGGCACCATACTTTGCCTAGTTTAAACTTATCAACTTCATGCCATAATTATTGTTAACACATTCTTACACTTCATACTTATGCTAAGGTCTATCCATAGGCCAATTTAGTCACTTTAAAACCATCAAATAATCTAGGGCACATTCACAATTTATCTATACCAAACACATATGACCACACCATATGAAACCTTTAGCACCTGCATGCATATATGGATAGGTTTACAACCCAATAACCAATATGAGCCATATCACATGGCCATATACAAAATGAATCATATTCCCATTATGAGCTAATACATTTGGCCAAATCAAATGACACATACCCAATTGACTAAGTCCCTATACATGCCATAGACTTAAAGTGCTTGAAATTATTTATACCCTTCAATAGCTGGATGGTGTGATGGAATCTCCGACAATCTCTAACCCGAGCTAGCTTAGTGACCCTATAAAATTAGGAAAAAGGAAGGGGTAAGCTATATAGCTTAATAAGTCCATATGAAAATAATAAGAGATTTATTGACATGTTTTTGTCATATTCTTACAACATGTTCTCAAGTTAATACAATCATAATTGCACAAAATTCTAATATTTACTCTTGTTCATCTTAAGTTGTTTACTCGAGTCACATTCTCTAAATTATTTATATCTTGAGCTATGGAACTCCAAATTAATATCCTCTAATTTTCCTGAAACTAGACTCATATATCTTCTTACCATAAAATTTTTAAAATTTTTGGTCTAGCCAATAAGTACAGTTTATTCTTTAAAGTCTCCCCCGTTCTGCTGTTTGACAGTTTCAACCCTTCTTTACTAAAAATTAATTATCTCACAGTACAGAATTTGGATAATGTTCTCGTCTATTTCTCTTAAAAATATACTCATTAAGAATTTATTTATATGAATTTTGATCCATAATTATTTTCATACAATTTTTAATAATTTTCCAAAGTTAAGATAAGGGAACCTAAAATCACCCCAGCCCTGATAAACCGTCATTTATATATATTTTTACCCCATGCTTAGCGCATTTTATGGATTATTTTTCCTTAGAATTGGTTAATTCGATGCTCCTAATGCCTTAATTTCATGTTTTATACTTAGGTGAGCTTAGGAGAGTAAAAGGAACGAGAAACGGGCCAAAAACGGAGAAAATGGGCCAACTTACGAATTCAACACGGCCTAGACTTCCTCACACGGGCGGACCACACGGCCGTGTCAATTTGGCAGAATCGAAGTACGAATCACATGGGTAGACCACACGGCCGTGCTATTTTAACAGGCTTAACCACGACCTGAAGTAATCGTACACGGGCGTGTCACACGGGCGTGTCCCTGTCAAACCCAAGTTGAGTCTAATTCGGAAAAGGCTAATTTTGAGGGCTTTTAGGCATTCTAAAGCCTATAAATACACCTTAAAGGAGGATAAAATGAGGGACACACAGGAGGGAGCAAGGAATTGCTCAAAGAAAGCCGATTGATCCATCTTAGAAGCCGGATTCACCGTCAAGACTGAAGATCTCCCTTCAATTCCCCTTCAGGAGTTTTGGGTTTTTCTTTATGTTTTATATTCATTATTCTTCTGAGATGTTTTCCTTTTTATTTATGAACTAAATCCCCTAAATACCTAAGGGAGATGAAACTTAAGACGAATATTGTTATTATTTTCTGAATTGTATGATAAATATTTAACTTGTTCTTAATTATGTGTTCTTAATTCTTGTTTTGATATTCCAGGATATTGATTCAAGTTACGCTCTTATTCAGAGGAGGAATAGACCTTGTCTAAGAGTACAATTATCATAATTAAGCAGAGTTGATTGCGCGCCTAGAGATAGGGTGACAAGATTTTGCCGGATTAGGGTGAAACCTAATAAGGGGATCCATAGATCGAGTTAATGCAACCCTAGGAAGTTAATTAGAAAGAGATTTCAATTATTCAACCTAGGGTTAGACATTGTTAGTCTCGAAAGAGATAATAATATAACTTAGGGATTTCTACGGAACATCAAATGAATAAATCGTCTGATTCGGAGCCAGATAACAAGTAAAGTCTAGGTGGATTCTTCCTTAGGTATTGTCTTAATTCAATCGTTTTCCAAAAGTAATCCCCCAATTCTATTTTATGTGAATTCTTAATTTAGTTAATTAGTTAGTTAAACCAAACCCCCTTATTCTTAGGCTAGATAATAAAAAGATAGTCATTACTAGTACTTTTAGTTCCTTTGGGTTCGACAATCCGGTCTTGCTAAAACTATACTATTGTTCGATAGGTACACTTGCCTACATCGTGATAATAGTTAGTTTCAAGAACGATTAATTATAAATATTTAAAACTTGTCACAAAATAACACGATCAATTTTTGATGCCATTGCCGGGGAGATAAGATATTAGGAACACTCAATTTTTATTGCTTTAGCCCTTTATTTTTCTTACAAGTTAGTTTTATTATTTATTAATTTACTTTTTCTTTCTCTAGGCAGGTTTTTATAGTTTATGACTAGAACAAACCCATCAGGACCACTACTTTTTGATGAAGAAATCGATCGTACAATTCGCAAAAACCGAAGAGAAATAAGGCGAAGCCTAAGATACATAGAGGAAGAGGAAGAGAATGATATACAAGCCACAACTGAGGAGATGGCTAAAAATCAGGAAAACCTGATACTTCCTGCGATTGCTGTTAATCCAGTAAATCAGAATCCTGCTCCACGCACTATGTATGATTATGCTAAACCTTCTTTAAAAGGAACTGAATCGAGTATAATTAGACCTGCTGTAGCTGCAAATAATTTTAAACTAAAACCTAACACAATTCAAATGATACAGCAACTTGTTCAGTTTGATGGTTTGCAGGACGAAGATCCCAATGCTCATTTGGTAAACTTTTTAGAACTATGTGGTACATTTAAAATCAATGGCGTTTCTGATGATGTCATACGTCTTCGGTTGTTTCTCTTTTCATTGAGGAACAAAGCTAAACAGTTACCACAACGGTCAATTACTACTTGGGAACAAATGACCGAAAAGTTCTTATTAAAATATTTTTCGCCGGCTAAAACGGCTAAATTACGTAATGATATCTCTTCTTTTGTACAGATGGATTTAGAGACACTCTACGATGCATGAGAGAGATACAAGGATCTTTTGTGAAGATGTCCTCACCATGGTTTACCACTCTGGCTACAGGTTCAAACCTTTCATAATGGCCTAAATCCTTCGGCTCGACAAATGGTTGACGCAGCTACTGGCGGAACCATGTCACTGAATAACTATCAGTAGCAAGTCATGAGGACAAAACCAACGAAAAAAGTCGGTGTTTATAACGTCGTTTCGGTCACCATGCTCTCTAATCAGGTAGAACTCTTGAATAAGAAAATTGATGGTTTTCTTAGTTCTTCACAGGTTCACCCAGTAATGCAGTGCGAAGCAAATGGATGTGGATCGAGCAGTTCAGAATACCCACCATATCGTCACAACATGGACAACGAGCAGTTAAATTACAAGGGTAACAATCCTCAATCTCAAAACAATCCTTATAGTAACACTTACAATGCAGGTTGGAGGAACCACCTAAATTTCTCATGGGGAGGCCAAGGCAATCAGAGACCTCCTCCAAGCTTCCAACAACCACCCTACCAACAAAAGAAGAAGTTGAACCTTGAAGAGATGCTCACAAAGTTTATATCAGTGTCAAAAACTTATTTTTAGAATACCGAGATAGCACTTAAAAATCAACAAACATCGATCCAAGGGCTCGATACTCAGAAGCCATCAAAAGAAGCTGACAGATAGGAGGTCGAACTCGAAAACAATGACAACCTAATGCCAAAAGAACATAAACCACCAATCCCATACCCAACAAAGTTGAAGAAAGACCACAAGGATGTACAATTCAGTAAATTTCTTGAACTTTTTAAACAACTGCATATCAACTTACCTTTTGTTGAAGCTATATCGCAGATGCCTACATATGCAAAATTCTTAAAGGAACTTCTAACAAACAAAAGGAAATTTGAAGACTTATCTACAGTGGAACTTAATGAAGAGTGCTCAGCCATACTCTAAAATAAATTGCCAACCTAACTGAAAGATCCAGGAAGTTTTACTATTCCCTGCTTAATTGGTAGTTTGAATGTTGATAAAGCACTAGCTGATTTAGGCGCCAGCATTAATTTGATGCCATATAAAATGTTTAAACAACTTGGTCTTGGGGAACCTAAACCCACTAGGATGAGTATTCAATTAGGTGATAGATCTGTTAAATATCCTAGGGGAATTATAGATGACGTACTTGTAAAAGCAGATAAATTCATATTCCCTGTTGATTTTATTGTGCTTGACATGGATGAAGATGTTGAGGTGCCTTTAAATTTAGGTCGGCCATTTTTAGTCACTGCTAGAGCGGTAATTGATGTGGGTGATGGTAAATTGGTACTTAGAGTAGGTGACGAAGAGATTATTTTCAAAATTTATGATGTCATGCTATTTTCTAGAGAACAGGATGACTCATGTTATTTTATCGACTCTATTGATCATGCTACTCAAGATTTTTTTCAGGAAATCGTACACAAGGACACGATGGAAATGTGTCTCGCCGAAGGAGAGGGGATGGATGATGATTCTAAATTAGGAACCGAACTAAAATCCAATGAAACCTCCCCAAAACTAGCAGAATATGAGGGAAATAAGGTAAAAGATGAACTTAAGCAAAACCCCCCTATTGACGAACCCCCCAAATTGGAACTTAAACAATTGCTGAATCACTTGGAATATGCATTCCTTGGAAATAATTCCACGTTACCAGTAATTATTGCATCCAACTTGCAACCCAAGGAGAAAGAAGAATTACTCCAAGTATTAAGAGAGCATAAAAGGGCCATAGCTTGGAAAATTTCTGACATTAAGGGGATCAGCCCTTCTTTTTGCACCTACAAAATTTTAATGGAAGATGAATATAAACCATGCGTGCAAGCCCAAAGTCGACTGAACCCCAACATGAAGTGTAACACCCCTTACCCGTTACCGTCGCTGGAACAGGGTACGAGGTATTACTAGAACATAATACATACCATTAAACAAAACCGAGATAGAAATATGTCATCCAATTTGATAGTGCATCGTTATAACATATGTTTTGAACAATATTAATCAACTTCTATGGCTTGTACAAAGTAGTTGGTTGAGTACTGTAACCAATATTTTAAACCTAGGCAATTATGACACGTAACAAAATAATTAAGCCTACTATACATGCCATAATTCAAAATGTTTAGTTCGAATACCCTAAAGTATTGATAGTGCGGGCAGATCTTCACGATCCTTAACTCCTGAGCAAGTTGGAGGATACTACAAGACAAAAGAGAGAAAACAAAGTAAGCTTATAGCTTAGTAAGTAAGTATGTAAATAATAATTAAATAATTTAATATGTTTACACAACAACTCAAGTATATCTACTTTAATTTCAATATCCACTCCACTTTGATTAAGTTGTCTTTCCTGCGTTATGTTCACTAAATAAATCATAACTCGAGTTAAAAAACTCTAAATTCAAATCCGTAAAATTTCCCTGAATCTAGACTCATAAATATTCTTGCTAATTTTTTTCTAGAATTTTTGGTTCAGCCGATTAGTACAGTTTATTAGTTAAAGTTTCCCCTGTTACACAGCTCGACTAGTCTGACCTCTGTTCACTACGAATTGAATTTCTCTCAGTAAACAATTCAAATAACCCTGAAATTTGTTTCATTTAAAACTATACTAAATAAGGAATTTAGGTATGTAAACTATATTTCTTAATTTGCTTTGTACAATTTTTAATGATTTTTCAAAGTTGAAACAGGGGATCACATATTCATCCTGAGCAAGTCACACACAATTGTAAATATCTCAAAATATAAAATTCCTTTGCTTGTTCTGTTTCTTTTATATGAAAGTAGACTCATTAAAATTTAATTGCACATCTCATTCAACCTCTAATTATGTTCCTCCTATTTTTGGTGATTTTTCAAAATCACGTCACTACTACCGTCCAAAACAGTTTTAATGCTAATTTCACTCTTTCACACATTCTTTATGCTAACCTCATTTTATCTTACATATATAGATATACCACAAATCATTTTCACCACAATTCATTCATCACAAGTATAGGTCCATAACCACAACGTCACCACAAAACCATCCCGTTGAACAATTCGGATCAATCCTCGATATTTAATGGTTTTAGCACACAGCCCCACCATCATACTTCATTTAGTTCGGCTCTCTTGTACACATGGTGAACACTTAATACCACTCATGCGACCTAGCCTATTTGGCTCGTAGCTCTCTTTTCTACATGGTGTCCTTCACTTGGAATCACGCATGCGACCTAGCTACATTTATCTCTTACGCAGCTCTCTTGTCTACATGGGATACATCCCGTATCACTCATGTGACCTAGCTACTACATGGTATTTCGTAGCTTTCTTGTACACATGATGTGCACTCAGCATCATACATGTGACCTAGTTACGCTCCCTCTATTTTATTCGATCTCTCCGAATGTTCAACCGGGATCTCTCTCTATTATTTATTTCCATTCTTCCAATAGTCGATTTATATTTTAACATCAGCTAGTATATTTATATAATAGGCTGAAATTTAAGAATGTAAATGAAAATAATGTAATGTTTACATACAAACTTACCTCGGTGCAAAATGTGGAAATTTTATGATTTAGTCCAAAACTTTTTCCTTCCTCGCTCGAGGTCAATTCCACACCTTTCTTGATCTATAACAACACATTTAGCTCATTTAGCACTCATACTATTTATTTCAATCCAAAGATCACATTATGGAAAAATTACATTTTTGCCCCTAACTTTTACAAAATTACAATTTTGCCCCTAGGCTCGGAAATTTAATTTCAGCCCTTATTCTTATGTTTTATGACATGCTGAAACATTTTATCTTCTACGACCACATCAAATTCTCACTCTAACACATAGTTGTGAACAATAGGTATTTTTACCGATTATGCTTAGTTTTACTCGTTTTCACTTAAAACCGAGTAGCACAAGTTGTCTAACATAATTTAAAACCTCATATTCTATCATAAAACATCAAAATACACAAATTTCACCTATGGGTATTTTTCCAAATATGAACCCTAGGTTGAATTATTGTTAGCATAAGCTTAATCAAGCTCTGGGAATCCAAAACGTAAAGAACATTAAAAACGGGGCTTGAAATCACTTACTATGGAGCTTGAAAGTTGAAGAAACCCTAGCTATGGAGAGAGGGAGAATTCGGCAGCAACTAAGGAGGATGATGACCAATTTTGTGTTATTTTTCCCATTTTATTTCATTTAATATCCAAATGACCAAAATGCCCCTCCTTACTAAACTTTCAAAAATTCCTTCCATGTCCTAATTTTGTCCATGAACTTAAAATTGGTCAAATTGCTATTTAAGACCTCCTAATTAATATTTTAAAGCAATTTCATACTAAAAACTTCCAAAATGTAAATTTTGCAACTTATTCGATTTAATCCCTATTTTCAATTTAAGCACTTTAGGCATAGAATTTCATCACGAAATTTTCACACAATCATGCAATCATATCATAAACCCCAAAATAATTATAAAACAATTATTTTTATCTCAGATTTGTGGTCACGAAACCACTATTCCGATTAGGCCCTAATTCGGGTTGTCACATGAAGGAAGTTGTTAAAGATGAGGTAATTAAACTCCTAGATGCTAGAATTATTTATCCTATTTCTGACAGTTCTTGGGTGAGTCTAGTACAGGTTGTTCCTAAGAAAGGAGGCATGACTGTTGTAGCCAATGAGAAGAATGAATTAATCCCAACAAGGACAGTCACAGGTTGGAGAGTGTGATTTAATTATAGGAAGCTAAATGATGCCACGAGAAAAGACCACTTTCCCCTTCCATTCATTGACCAAATTTTGGAAAAATTGTGAGGAACATGTACTACTGCTTTTTAGATGGACTCCCTAGCTATTTCCAAATCCAAATAGCTCCTGAAGATCAAGAAAATACGACATTTACATGTCCATACGGTACGTTTGCTTATTGTAGAATGCCTTTTAGATTATGTAATGCTCCTGCTACTTTTCAGCGCTGCATGATGGCTATTTTTGACGAACTCGTAGAAGACATCATGGAGGTATTTATGGATGATTTTTCAGTTTTCAGTTTTCGGTAATTCTTTTCATCTTTGCCTAAAAAATTTAAAACGAGTGTTAATAAGATGTGAGGAAACAAACCTTGTGCTTAACTAGAAAAAATGTCACTTCATGGTTCAAGAAGGTATTGTGTTAGGACATAAAATTTCTAGTAGAGGGATTGAGGTTGATAAATCTAAAATTGAAACCATTGAAAAACTACCTCCCCCTAATTCGGTTAAGGCTATTAGAAGCTTCTTAGGACATGCTGGGTTTTATAAAAGATTTATTAAAGACTTTTCTAAAATAGCTAAGCCTTTGTCTAAATTACTAGAAAAAGATGTGCCTTTTAATTTCGATCAGGAGTGTTTAGAAGCATTTAATACTTTAAAGGATAAACTGACTAAAGCTCCAATTATAATTGCACCTGATTGGAATTCACCTTTTGAACTAATGTGCGATGCGAGTGATTTTGCAGTAGGTGCAATTTTGGGACAGCGAAAAGATAAACATTTTCAACCTATCTATTATGCTAGCAGGACTTTGACAGCCGCACAAGAAAACTACACCACCATGGAGAAAGAGCTGCTAGCTGTGGTTTTTGCATTCGATAAATTTAGGCCACATTTAATATTGTCTAAAGTTGTCGTTTATACTGACCATTCCGCGCTTCGCCACCTTTTGACTAAAACTGATGTAAAACCTCAACTCATTCGATGGATCTTATTATTGCAGGAATTTGACTTAGAGATTAAGGATAAGAAAGGAGCTGAAAATCTTGCAGCTGACCATCTCTCCAGGCTTGAAAACTCAAGTATCACAGAACCAGATGGCATTGAAATAAAAGATTCATTCCCTAAAGAACATTTTTTTATTATATCTGATTCTGAGATACCTTGGTTTACAGATATTGCAAATTTTTTAGCCGCTAACATTATCCCAAAAGGGTTGACACATCAGCAAAAGAAGCAGTTTTTCACTGATGTGAAAAACTACTTCTGGGAAGACCATTTTCTTTTCCGTAAATGTGCAGATCAAATCATTAGGAGATGCGTTACAAGGACAGAAGCATTGAAAATCTTGGCACATTGTCACTCAAGACCGGCTGGAGGATATTACGGTGGAAATAAGACCGCACATAAAATCCTCGAATCAGGTTTTTATTGGCCCACTCTATTTAAAGACGCCAACAGGTATGTTACTTCTTGTGACAAATGTCAAAGGACAGGTAATATATCCAAACATGATGAAATGCCTCAAACATATATGCTTTCATGTGAAATATTTGACGTTTGGGGTATCGACTTCATGGGTCAATTCCCTAGTTCATTCGGGAATAAATACATCTTAGTAGCTGTTGATTATATGTCCAAATGGGTTGAAGCCCAAGCTTTACCTACTAATAATGCTAGAGTAGTAGTACGATTCCTTAAGAAACTTTTCTCTCGATTTGGTACACCTAAAGTAATTATCAGTGATAGGGGTACTCATTTTTGCAACACCTAATTTGACAAGACCCTAAAAAAATATGGAGTTCATCACAGAACAGCTACCCCCTATCACCCTCAAACTAGTGGCCAAGTCGAAGTAGCAAACCGAGAGCTTGAACGTATCCTAGAAAAGACATTAGAATTAAATAGGAAGGATTGGGCGATGAAAGTAGATGATGCTTTATGGGCTTATAGAACTGCTTTTAAGACTCCCATAGGAACATCACCTTACAGACTTGTTTATGGGAAAAGTTGTCACCTACCGTTTGAATTGGAACACAAGGCATTCCGGGCTATAAAATTTCTAAAACTTGACCCCAAACTTGCAGGTGAAAACAAGTTGATGCAGCTGAACGAGTTAGATGAGTGACGAGCCAATGCATATGAAAATTCGCGCCAATATAAGGAAGCGACGAAGCGCCGCCACGACGCCCGTTTGAAGCAACGAAGGAAATTTGAAGTTGGAGATCTTGTCCTGCTATATAACTCAAGGCTCAAATTATTTCCTGAAAAGCTTAAATCACGATGGTCAGGTCTTTTCGTAGTTCAAACTGTGTTTCCATATGGTACAGTAGAGGTAAGTCATCTATCACAAGGCACTTTTAAGGTAAATGGACATCGTCTCAAAATGTATAATGGTGAGGATTTCAAAGGCGATAAAGAGGAGCTGCGGCTCCATGAAGTTACCTAAATACACACATAACGTAGAGTCGAGCTTAGACTCTAAATAAGCGCTTCTCGAGAGGCAACCCGAGCACTAATAATATTAATTTCTTTAAATTTTAGTATTTAACACTTAACTTACTAACGAAAATCTTGAATACAGGTTTTCCACACAGACACGGCCAGGCACACGGGCGTGCTGAGGACCGTGTGGAAACAGGGCAGAGATTTTTCCCAAACATGAGAATTTCAAAGGCGATAAAGAGGAGCTGTGGCTCCATGAAGTTACCTAAATACACACATAACGTAGAGTCGAGCTTAGACTCTAAATAAGCGCTTCTCGGGAGGTAACCCGAGCACTAATAATATTAATTTCTTTAAATTTTAGTATTTAACACTTAACTTACTAACGAAAATCTTGAATACAGGTTTTCCACACAGACACGGCCAGGCACACGGACGTGCTGAGGACCGTGTGGAAACAGGGCAGAGTTTTTTCCAAACATGGGCTATGATAAAACGCCACGGCCATGCGACATTGCCGTGGGTGAACCTGCCAAAATAACACGGGCGTTCGCCACGCCCGTGTTGCAGAATTGTGGTTGAACCTGAGAAAATAGCACGGGTGTGCGACACGCCCGTGTCTAGCACCCGTGGTCGAACCCGTTAAATAAACACAGACGTAGACCTACATACACAGGCGTGGGAGAAGCGAATGAAGCCAGAACGCACCCAAAATTCAAAATTCGTGAATCACACAAGCTGAAATTGGGGAACACGGGCGTGTTCCCTGGCCGTGTGCCCCAAATCTATAAACAGGCTGCACTATTCAAATCATAACCCAAAAAATCCTAACCCTAGCTGCTGCAAGTCCACACGCCCTCCCCGCAACCACCCTCTCTTCCAGTTCATGTAGCGGCTTCATATGGTGACATCTTTGAGCGCCTTACACGGTTTGAGCAGCAATGTTTTCAACGATTTGATCACATTGATGCGACTCTACATCAGATTTGTCAGCATTTTCACATCTCATCGCCACCCCCACCTCGCGAACCATCTAGTGATGAAGATGTTTAAAAACTTTCATTAATTATTTTATTTTATGTTTTTACTTTTATTTTATCTTCAGACTCCTTTTTATTTTTCCTTACGCCTATCTTTATTAGATTTTATAATTTTTATTTTACAATGACCAACTTCAGCTAGTCCATTACGAGTAATTCTGTTTTCTTACATTTCTTTTAAAAAAAAGTTCCTGATTTTGTCACAGCTATAAAAGAGCTCCGAAGCTCATCCTCACATAGGAATTAAAAACTCCACCGGGAAAGGTTCTCCACGACTGTCATATCCTGCTCGACCGCGACTATAGCTACCAACAGATATAATATTCTTTTGTCGCAGGACTTATGGACTAATGAACCTCTACTACCACCGGAGTATCCTCCTCCACTCTCACGCCATTTATTCTCCAAAAACTCCAGTTCAAGGAATTCATTCATCATTAAGGAAGTTTCACTTCTCTCCTTATCTTATGATCATAAATTTATCTTTTTCAATATATCTATCTTTGTACATTGAGGGCAATGTACATCTTAAGTGTGGGGGGATCTTTTATATCACCATTAGAATATGTCTTATTCTTACGTGAATTACTTATATCACTATTAAAATGAATTTTAATTAACTCATGATTTTTATTGATATGTCTTGAATTAAAAATAGGCATTTATGCATTGATTGTTTAAACTTTAAGACATTAGGGAATCAAGCATGATAAGTTGATTTTTGAAGAATTAAAAACTTCTAGGTTGTTTCTCTAAGTCTAGGTATTATCTTGAGTTGGAATTCACAAGTTTAAACATCAAAAAGCCAAAATTTTTGTGAGATTTTGAGCCTTTAAGAGCATCTATTATTTCTTCCATGCTCACTTTCATCATGAGTGTGTCAATATTGAACTGTTATTCTAGAAATTACTTGATTATGCATGTCAAGACCACACCATTTGATTTGATATGTCAAAATGATAAAGGCACTTAGGTTTAACCCACTCACTCCATAAAAGCTTACCTTCACAATTAACCCTTAGTGAACCCCCTTGAGCCTAACAATCCATTCATTGATTTACCCTCAATATTAACCCATAACTCATTATTGTTGAAATCTCCTAAATTAATTTGATCCCCATTTTTGTCGAGATTTGAATTGAATAAATTGCTTAGTTATGTCCTGTTCTAAATAGTTAGATATTTGACTTGTTCTTAAAAAAAAAATACTTGCATACTTATTAATAGTAATTCGCTATTTTTTGAGCTTGAGTGTTAATTCCACATTCTGAGAAGAAGCTCACTTGTAATCAACTGATGACCAATCATTTTTCTAGTTAGGCAATTTTTCAATTCAATCTAGATTCTAACCCTTTCTTCCAGCTTGTGACCACAACCTTTAACCAAAGTCATGTTACAACCCTCTAAAGACCTTTTGATTGAAGTTTCATCTCAATTTATAGTGGTGGAGATTTGATTTTCATGCAAGCCTATGGTAATGACTTTTCATTATTGACTATTGAGTGCTTCATTTATTGTCCTTAAACACCTCGAGTGATTTGAGTGAATCTCTAGTGAGGATGTGAAACTCTGTGATATTTTGAATCAAAGGTAATTACTTAGATGAGGAGAAACACCTATGTTTTCATGATAAAATGCTCAACTTGGAATGTTTGAAACTTTGATGTTCTTTTAGTCAAATTTTCAATGTTTGATTACCTATGGATTATTTTGAGGTATTATCGATAGAAATTATAAGTTGAGAAGAATTTTTTTTGATTATGAGATGAGGATTTTTCTTGAGGACAAGCAAATGCTTAAGTGTGGGGGTATTTGATAAACCGTCATTTATACATATTTTTACCCCATGCTTAGCGCATTTTATGGATGATTTTTCCTTAGAATTGGTGAATTCGATGCTCCTAATGCCTTAATTTCATGTTTTATACTTAGGTGAGCTTAGGACTGTAAAAGGAATGAGAAACAGACCAAAAACGGAGAAAATGGGCCAACGTACGAAATTAACACGGCCTAGATTTCCTCACATGAGCAGACCACACGACCATTTCAATTTGGCAGAATCGAAGCACGACTCATACGGGTAGACCACACGACCATGCTATTTTAATAGGCTTGACCACAGCTTGAAGTAATCGTACACGGGCGTGTCACATGGGCGTGTGTCTCTGCCAAACCCAAGTTGAGTCCAATTCGGAAAAGGCTAATTTTGAGGGCTTTTAGGCATTCTAAAACCTATAAATACACCTTAAAGAAGGAGAAAAGGAGGGACACATAGGAGAGAGCAAGGAATTGCTCAAGGAAAGCCGATTGATCCATCTCAGAAGCCAGATTCACCGTCAAGACTGAAGATCTCCCTTCAATTCCCCTTCAGGAGTTTTGGGTTTTTCTTTATGTTTTATATTCATTATTTTTCTGAGATGCTTTCCTTTTTAGTTATGAACTAAACCCCTAAATACCTAAGGGGGATGAAACCTAAGACGAATATTGTTATTATTTTCTGAATTGTATGATAAATATTTGACTTGTTCTTAATTATGTGTTCTTAATTCTTGTTTTGATATTTCAGGATATTGATTCAAGTTACGCTCTTATTCAGAGGAGGAATAGACCCTGTCTAAGAGTACAATTGTCATAATTAAGCGGAGTTGATTGCGCGCTTAGAGATAGGGTGATAAGATTTTGCCGGATTAGAGTGAAACCTAATAAGGGGATCTATAAATCGAGTTAATGCAACCCTAGGAAGTTAATTAGAAAGAGATTTCAATTATTCAACCTAGGGTTAGACGTGGTTAGTCTCGAGAGAGATAATAATATAACTTAGGGATTTCTACGGATCAAGTCAAATGAATAAATCGTCCGATTCGGAGCCAGAATAACAAGTAAAGTCTAGGTGGATTCTTCCTTAGGTATTGTCTTAATTCAATCGTTTTCCAAAAGTAATCCCTCAATTCTATTTTCTATGAATTCTTAGTTTAGTTAATTAGTTAGTTAAAACAAACCCCCTTATTCTTAGGCTAGATAATAAAAAGACAATCATTACTAGTACTTTTAGTTCCTTTGGGTTCGACAATTCGGTCTTGCTAAAACTATGCTACTGTTCGATAGGTACACTTGCCTACATCTTGATAATAGTTAGTTTCAAGAACGATTAATTATAAATATTTAAAACCTGTCACAAAATAACACGATCAAGCCCTGTCTTACAGAAATCCAAATATCTCATAACATGAAATTCTTTTGCTTACACCGTTTTTTCTATGTGAAACTAGACTCGATAAGCTTTAATTTCATATTTTATTCAACTTCTAACTCAATTTCCACAATATTTGGTGGATTTTCAAATCCGGACTACTTCTTTTGTCCAAAACTATTTTAGTGTAAAATAATGATAACTAAGTTTATAACACCTTTACAAATCATTTCAACCATCATGGTAAAAATACATATTTATACATCAGACCCATAATCACAAGGTCATCACAAAATCATTCTCATGGGCATGACTTACTTATTTTCATCCTTACCCAAGGTGCATCATAAACTAAAATCATTTCTCATGAGTTTTGCACACATACCTGTACCATTTGTAACATCATCATAACTTTTCTCAATCATGACACAATCTTTAAATCACTCGTTGAACCAGTTGGAATACTAAAAGATACCCGATAAGCCTCATACAAAAGGGTAAAATGTCGATGCCATGTCCTAGACATGGTCTTATACTGGCTCTCATACATCGGTGCAAATGCCATGTCCCAGACTTGGTCTTACACTGATACATATAACAATGCCGATGCCATGTTCCAAATATGGTCTTACACTGGCTCGTATATTGAGGTCGATGCCATGTCCCAAACATGGTCTTACATTGGCTCACATAACAATGCTGATTCCATGTTCCAAACACGGTCTTACACTAGCTCTCATAAATCGGTGTCGATGCCATGTCCCAAACGTGGTCTTACACTGACACATATCGAGGCTGATGCCATGTCCCAAACATGGTTTTACACTGACACATATCGAGGCTGATGCCGTGTCCCAGATATGGTCTTACACTGACACATATTGAGGCCGATGCCATGTCCCAGACATGGTCTTACACTGGCTCTCATATCGCCATGGCCCAACCATGGTTTTTTCCGTCAATTCATCACGAGTCTTAGTCTGATTGTACTCGACCCTGCATTTTTCTTAGATTGATCTATCAATTCAATCTCATATTATCATGATTCAATAACAATTTTATGTAATAATAATACATTATATCATTTCTAATTTAATAATTGATCACTGTCAACCAACTATATGAACCTACCTCGTTCGCTGAAATAACGAATTGAGTTGACTAACCCAATACTTTGTTTTCCCTCGTTCTCTGTCCAAATCTCGTCTCTCTCCAATCTATATAATAACTAATTTTACTTATTTAGTCATCAATTTATACAATTTAGTCCAAAAATTCACATCAGGACAACTTTACACTTTTGCCCCTAATGTTTCACATTCTTGCAATTTAGTCCCTATCACATAAAAGTGCAAATTCATGAAATTAAACACAACACAAGCTTAGCCAAATTTTTATAATTATTACTAGTTGCCCATAAAACATACTTTGGAAAATTTACAGTTTTGCCCCTAAGCTTTCACAAAATTACAATTTTACCCTTAGGCCCGTAAAACTATTTTCATCGAATTTCCTCATTAACCAAGCCTAGCCAAAAATGATTTAAGTTTATAGAAACTCTCAATTTCAATTATTCCACACATTTATCACCTATTTTATAACCTTTACAAAAAGGTCTATTTTAGGTGGTTTTATGAAAAATCCTTTCACAAAAGTTGTTAATTAAACAACCAAAATTCATTTTCTATCATGAAAATTCAGCAAACAACATGAGTATTCATGTGGAAAAACCCTAGACTCTCAAACATTTTGTAAACTAGTCCCTCCATTGGTTAGCTTAAGTTATAAGGGTCTCAAAGATACAAAAATTATCAAGAAAGACCATCAAAAACACTTACTTGCAAGATAACTAAGTGGCTGAAAGTTTGGGCTCTCAAAACCCCTATGTTTGCTGCCATTTTCGGTGGATGAAGAAGAAAGATGAAAAGGTGACAACCTTTTTCCTTTTTGTTTTATTTTATTACCAAATAAGTCACCTAATGCCCACCAAACTTTGACTTTTCAATTTCTTTGTCTCTATGTTCAGCCACTATTTTTTATTGGTCTATTTGATCACTAAGGACCTCTAATTTTGTGTTCCATAGCTATTTAACAACATTAGCTTGTAGAACAAATCTTTCACACTTTATGCGATTTAGTCCTTTTTCGCAATTAAGCACAAAATCGCTAAAATTAATTCACCAAATTTTTCATACACTCATATAATCATGCTATAACAAATAAAATAATAAAATAATAATTTATCTGACCTCGGATTAATGGTTCCGACTAGGCCCAAAATCAAGGTGTTACACCCACGACTTCAAACCATTCTGAAAAGCAAGCAATACTTCTTTCTCGGTCACATCTAAAACTTGAAGTGTGAGTTTTTTGAACTCTCAAACATACTCCCCCATTGTGCCTCATTGCATTATCCCTTACAACTTTGTCCGAGCTTCTTCCTCGATAAATTCTGGGTAAAACTTTCCCTTCAACTCATATTGGAACTCTTTCCACGTCCCAATCTCACCTTGTCATTTATCTATGGTCCTGCCTCGCCACCATAAAAGTACAATATCAGTAAGAAACATTGAAGTAATGTTTATCTTAACCGCATCATCCACAATGCCTTTAGCACGAAAGTAGTTTTCCATCCTCCACAAGAAATTATCCACATCGCATGCAGACCTTGTCCCCCACAAACTCTTTCGACTTCAGGACATCCTCATAATTGAGTGCTCCACTTGACACCTCTTCCCCCACAGCTGCTTGACACAAGGCCAGCTCTCCCTCGAGCTCCTCTATTCTTGTGTTTAGAGCTATTGTCGTGGCCATTGTTTCCTCCTTCAAAGCTATCACTATGGCCTTGAGAGCATTGTTCCTCTCCATCAGCTTATCCCTGTGTGGATTAAACAACTCGTTTACCTTATCCATGGTGGAATTAAGAGACATCTTTACATAGTCTTTAGACTACTCCTTCCAGTTGTCTATGCGATCCTCGACCCCATCGAGTGACTCCTTCACGTTCTCTATGGATCCCTCGAATTTACCCACACGTTCCTCTATTGCCAACAACATCTTCCTCAAAGACTTTTTGGGTCATCTTTGTTCGAACTTGTAATAACCGACTTTCAATAATGTCAGGAATAGTGGTTTGAGACCACTAAATTCAAAAAAATAAGCTCATAATTTATTTATTTAATAACTATGAGCCAAATGTGATTTTTGAGAGATTTTTAAATTAGTAATTTGTGTTTTATAAAGATTTATTAAGTCAAGGAATTGAAGAAAATAGTTATCGAAATCTCAAATTTATAAATCTAGCCGTAAATTTTTTTATAAATATTTATGGAGTATAAATAAGGTAGTATTAAAATTTCGTCAGAAAATTTTAACGTTTGGGTGGTTAATTAAATAAAAAGGACTAAATTGAAAAAGGTGTAAAAGTTGCTAAAAGGATTAAATAACTCAATTGTCAAATGAGGAAGGACCTAAAGTGCAAATAAGCCCAAAGGAGATATTTTGGGCGGCAATAGCTGAGAAAAATCAGGAAAAGGGTGAAATAAGGGTAAAATTAGAAAATTGCCAAAATAAACTAAATAAAAATGGGACCAAATTGGAATATCTAGAATTCTCTTCATTTTTCTTTATTTTCATCAGCTGAAAAACAGCCATGGAAGAGGATTCAAGCTGATTTTCATTCTCTAGCTACATGTAAGTTTAATTCTTGCTTTCTCCTTGAAATTTCTATGTTTTTAGACTTTTACAATTGGGTCCAACTTACTATTTCATTAGTTTTTGATGTCATAGTTAATTTTTAAAGATATTATGGATGATTTCTGGAAGAATATGATGAATAAACATAGAATTGAAGCTTTAATTTTGATATATGATAATTTTATCAAGTAAAATTGATGGAAATTGATTTTAGGACCTAATTGTGAAAAGGTTTGGAATTAAATTCTAGTGCTGAAATTATAATTTCCAAAATTTGTAAAGTAGTTTAAAGTGATAGAATAAAGTGTTAATTGAGAAAAATCAGCTCAATTGATAGGCTAATTGAGTAGGGACGAAATTGTTACTTATTAAAAGCTTAGGGGAAAAATGGTAATAAACAGCTTGCACTAAAACAATATTGGACAGCAGCAGTGGACTAACTTTGAAAAATCACCATAAATTGTATAAATGTAATTAGAAGATTAAAAGGATTTGAAATTAAAGCTTATTGAGTCTAGTTTCTCATAGAAGAAATGGTGCAAGCAATGGATTTTGTAAATCATGAGATATAATGAATTTTGTGAGACAAGGTCAGAATGAATTCGAGTTCCCCTATTTTGAATTTGGAAAATCATAAAAAAATAGAGAAAAATAATTAAGGAATTAAAATTATATGATTAGAATTTTCAATGAGTCTATTTTCAAGAGAAATAAACGAGAACATCATTTGAATTCTGTACAAGGAGATAATTAATTTTTAGTGAAGAAGGGTCGGAACTATCAGACAGCAGAACAGGGGTGATTTAAATAATAAACTGTACTAATTGGCTAAACCAAAAATTCTGAAAATTTTATGGTAAGAAGATGTGTGAGTCTAGTTTCAGGAAAAATTAGCAAATCTTAATTTGGAGTTCTGTAGCTCAAGATATAAATAATTTAGTGACTATGACTCAAATGGACAACTTTGAATATACATATAAGTAAATAGTGAAATTATTGATAGTGTTACTTATAAGCATATTATATAAGTTTAAGGATGTGAAATGGAGATGAGGAGGAGGAAAATATGTATGAATATTCATCTGGCATGGCTAATTTGCATGTTTTAGGCTCAGGGACTAAATTGAATAAAAGTAAAACTTTATGGGTAATTTTGTAAAAATGTCAGAAATGACCAAATTGTATGAAATGGATTATTTTATTATTTAATTTACAAAATTGAATGAAATTATGAATTTAGTTCAAGATCGGGGAAAAACATGTTTTTAGGGATTAAATTGAAAAGTGTTGAAATTATGGAAAATTTTGGTATTTTATAGAATTCATGGGCTGTTATTAATATGCATGAGAATAATAGCTGGAAATAAGGATTAAAATTGCAAGAATTTTATTTTCCTGACATTAAGGATGAAATCTTCATTAAATAAAAGTTTAGGGGCAAAATGATAATTTTGCCTAGAGCATTAATTAAATACATTAAATATGAAATGAATGAAAATGATGATCAAATTTATTTATAAAGATCCGGACGACTCAAATAAGATACTTGATCGTGGAAAAGAAAAGATATCGGATTAATGAAATTATAAACACAAACAAGCAATGAGGTAAGTTTGTGTAACTTGAATTATATTCATAAATGCTTGAAATGTATGTTTTTTTATATGAATATGATTTGAATGTTCATTATATGAAAATTTATGAAATACTGACATATTTGATAAAAAAGGGAAGAAATCCCGGTTGAAAGAAAAGAAAATTCGATGGATCTTTGAAAAGGAATTGACGATAAAAAGAATCTAGCCCGGACTGGTGATCCTATCTTGATATAGCCCTCCCGAAGAATATGTTGAAAATGGATTTAGCCCGGACGGGTAATCCGAATTAGGGTCTGAATTTAGCTGACTGTAATTGGATCCAAGCTCATTAGAGTAATTGTCTTTTGTGGGATTTAGCTCGACTCGTAATCCCATTGTAAGGATGAGGTTCGCGGGAGTGTGCTTTCTGAAATGAAATGTGTAAGACCATGGTTAAAAGACACCATGGCAACATGATATGAAATGTGTAAGACCATGGTTGAAAGACACCATGGCAACATGATATGAAATGTGAAAGATACCATGGCTGAAAGATACCATGGCAATGTGACATGAAAAGAATAAGACCATGGTTGAAAGATACCATGGCAACATGATGGGAATGAATAAGACCATGGTTGAAAGATACCATGACAATGTAACATGAAATGAACAAGACCATGGTTGAAAGATACCATGGCAACTTGGCAGAAAATGAGTAAGACCATAGTTGAAAGACACTATGGCATCATGTCGAAGATAAATAAGATCGTGGATGGGAGATGCTATGACATCAGTTGAACAATTGATATTCAGGTAATATGTATCAGATGAAGAATGATTATAGGAAATGGTTCTGTGAAATGTTTACAAGAATTGGTCATATGGAAATATATGTACAAAATAGTTGAATGAAATAATTTAAAAGATAGATAAATGAAATAAGTATAGGTACATGGAATTTAATTTATGTTAATTTTAATATGAACTATTACCGAAATAAATATACATAAGATATATAGAAATTATGGTGCATGAAATATTGATATAATGAAATGAATGATATATGCTTATAAAGAAACAGTAAGCAAATAATATGTCTCGTGACATGTACATATATGACTATCTTTGATATGTTGATATAAGGAAATTATATAAGTAAAGACAATTATTAAACTCAAGTGTGACATGTCGAGAAAATAAGTATATCAATGTTGAATTTATATGAAATATGTACTAGTATACTAACAATGTTGCTGTTTGATGCTTATACAAGTGCCAAGCTGTTGATTGAATGATAATATATTTATTTATTTATATGATGCATTGAATCGATAAGTATTTAATTGAAATTTTTTTAGGTGATTCGTAAATTCTAGTAATGCTCCGAAACCCTGTTTCGACGACGGATACAGGTTTGGAGTGTTACAGAACTCTTCTTTCTACATCCTGACGGTGCCTTTGAGCCAATAGCTCTAATACTACTTGTCACGAGGCTAGATCTTTCGTCTCGCAATCTGTGCACCCTTAGGCGATCCGCTCATCCAAACTCGCCTAAGTTAACATTTACTCAAGTGAGGATTCCTTTAGAAGTCATCCAAGGCACCAATTTGTATAGCGGAAGCGATTTATGCCAAAAGAAGCAACAAAAGAACAACAGAAAGAACGCACACAAGGTGTTTGAGTAAATGCTCTCAATATTTTATTATTCATAAAGAATAATGAAATATTAAATCGAGTGAGTACAAATAAAGGGGAGGCTCTCTATTTATAGTTGAGCTCCCCTAAAACCTACGATCAAGATACATTTACATCGACAGACGAGATTAACTATATCCCTTGATTTTAGGGATTTACAAGATATGACATATCAAATCTAATCTAATCTTTACAAGATATGATTCTATCAATCTTCTAAAATTAGTTATCAAAATAGCCTAAGTTGTCATATCTTCATTATCGGGCCAACCAGGCTTCAATCTGATATTGTAATAACATAAGGAAAAAGACTTAAAAGACTAAAGTATCCTTAGCATAATTTTTTTAAGTAAATGATTATTGTTATTGTTATTAAATTTTAATAGGATTATTATTAAATACAATTTAATAATAAATAATTTAATCATATTTTAATATAATTTAATAATAATAGAATATATAATTTAATAACATTCTTATTATAATTATTATTAATATGAATTAATAAAAATATATAATATATAATATTAGAAAATAATATACAACCTACTTTATTATTTTTAAATCGTAATGCATATTTAATGTGCTATAATATCATTAGCGAAACAAATAGTTTAATTATCATTTAAACTAAAAAGCAAAATATTAGAAGTAATAAATAGCTTGAGAATTATATTTTACATCAAAACATAATGTTCATACATTAACAAAAAGTTACATGATGTCATTAACTTATATGCCATAATCTATATGTTAAATTTTACAACATCAAAAAGTTACATGGGATGTCGACTAGTGAAGAAAAGTGATACTTCAAAAGCTAGATTGCCTCCCTTGTGCCATGGTCGTGCAACTCGAGCAACATTTTGTTGGTGCTCCTGAAAAATACAATCGAGAAAAACGACAGTAGAGAGTGAGAGTGAATGAAAGAACCAACAAGGTTCTTTTGCAAACATGGTCGAAGAACAAGAAGCTAATCGAGTTTCAAAATTTTTTTGATTGGATTCTTCATCTGCTTGGTGAGCCTTTTCTTGAAAAAATTGTCCCTGCCACACCAAAATCCTTCATTAGAGTCATTTAACTCGTATATTAACACCCAATTACTTAACACCGAATACCTATAGGAACTCGTATTTTTAAGTTTAAATAAAAAAAAATAAAGCTCCTACAGCTAGATACTCATTGCTAACAAAGTTGAACACTTGACACCAAAGCCTAGCATTGGGAAAACTTCCTTCCACTCGGTTTACTACTCTTTATCTACTTTATCCGTAAGTTCCCAAGAAAAATAGGTCAATTTAACTTGTATCTCAATCCTTTTGGAAGCAGAAAGTATCTACGGAATGTTGAAATACACTCAAGATATGAAACTGTATTTTTTTTGGTATTTACTTGAAGAGATAGTACACGTATTTATAGAGATAAGCCGTAACTTTCTTAACAGACTAATTGTTAGCAACTAACTCTAGCTAACTGACTTTCTTTAACTAACTCTAACATTCTCCTGGTTTTGTAAGCTTTTGATCTTTTTTAGTTGTAACTCTAAGTGCACATCGAAAATCTGCAAACAGCTTGGGAGTGATAGGCTTTGTAAGCACATCCGCAATCTGATTAGCTGATGGAACGAAGTTAACCTGGAGAGTACCATCCTGAACTTTCTCACGAACAAAGTGGTGGTCAATTTCAACATGTTTGACACGTGCATGATGGGTTGGATTGGCTGACATTGAAACAGTGGAGGTGTTATCACACCAGATCACAGACGTTTGTTGCAAGACCAGGCCAAGTTCTTCCAACAACTGTTTGACCCATAGCAACTCTGACACGCAATTTGCTAAACTACAATATTCCGCTTCTGAAGATGACCTGCTTACCATAGCTTGTTTCTTGGAGCACCAAGCTATAGGATTTGCACCTAAGTAAATGACATAGCCTGTTGTGGAATGTCTGTCTTCCAGCGACGATGCCCAGTCTGCATCAGAATAGCATACAAGCTAAAACGATCCGTCTGACAGAAGCAGTCCATGCTCCATAGTCCCATTTAAGTAACACAAGACTTGTTTGACCGCTCTCCAATGAGTATCACTAGGGGAGTTCATATATTGACTGAGCTTGTTAACACAGAAAGATAAATCAGGCCTTGTAATACACAAGTATTGAAGCATTCCTACAGTACTCTGATACAAATGACCATCTGCAAAAGGTTGACTATCATCTAAGGCTACCAATTTAGGGGTGCCTACCGTGGCTGACAATGCTTGGTATCCTGACTCTGGAGCAACGCATCACCTTACGCACTCGGTTAGCTCTCTTGGTGATAGTACTTCTCGCAATGGGCCAGGTACAGTATATGTGGGTAATGGTAATGCCTTCTCTGTTCTTTGTTTTGGTCAATCCTCTTTACTTACTAGAACAAGGCCACTGTACATGAAGTCTCTTTTATTTGCACCTGGTATTACCAAAAATTTGCTCTCTGTATCTAAGTTTACAAGAGATAATCAAGTCATGTTTGAGTTTCTTCCTACACAGTGCAAGGTACAGGATTTGAGAACTAAGGAAGTGCTTCTTCAAGGCTCAGTTCATCAAGGATTGTACAAACTGCATTTACAAGATGATGTTAAGGCTGGTCAGGTTGTTGGTACAGCTCGCTGTTGTACAGCTAGTGCATCTATCCCTTTAAGTGTGTGGCACTCTAGATTAGGGCATCCTTGTAAAAACACTTTGCTCAAAGCTTTGTCAGATTGTAATGAGTCGTTTGATACTAATAAAGAATCGTTTGCTTGTGTGGCATGTCATCTTGGAAAGGAGCACAAGCTGTCGTTTTCTATTTCTGAAACTAAGTATACTGCACCTTTGCAACTAGTGGTTGCTGATGTTTGGGGACCTGCTCCGGTTACTTCCAATGGGTTTCAATTTTATGTAGCCTTCACTGATGCCTACACTCGCTACACATGGGTGTACTTTTTACGGAAGAAATCAAAAGTTCTTACGGTGTTTCCAAATTTTCATCGACAAGCTGAGTGATCACTTAACATCCAATTACGAGCTCTGCAAACAGATGGTGGGGGTGAGTTTCAAGTTCTCAGATAGTATTTAACTCAACATGGGATCCTGCAGAGATTCACCTGTCCTTATACATCAGCTCAGAATGGCTTGGTTGAATGTAAGCATCGTCAAATTGTTGAAACTGGGCTTTCCATGCTTGCTCATGCCTCCATGCCTGTGACTTTCTGGAATGATGCCTTCAGCTGTGATGCCTATCTCGTTAATCGATTGCCTTCATCTCCTTTGGGTTTTCTCTCTCCTTATGAGAAGCTTTTCAATACTAAACCATCATACTCCTTCCTTCGAACATTTGGTTGTCTTTGCTTCTCATACCTTCGACCGTACATCACAAATAAGCTTCAATTTTGATCTAATCCATGCACTTTTCTGGGATACTCACCTGTTCACAAAGGGTATCGCTGTCTAGCTAGTAATGGTCGTATATACACATCCCGCCATGTTACCTTTCATGAAACTGAATTCCCTTTTAAGACTATTAATGACAAACCTGCATCACTTGCATCACAACCTCATACTAGTTCCAAATTGAATGTCTTGGTCTCTCCACAAAACCACCAACGACCATGCAATGTTTTTTTACCCATCAGGTCTTCTTCTGTTTCTCACCCTCTGCCTGACACAAGTTTTTCCACTTCACCTATTCTAGTCACTTCACATGCTCCTTCTAACAGTCCAATGTCTCAGCCCTCTCCTACTACCTCTCTTGTTCCTTCTTCTTCCTCATTCACTCTCCCACAAAACACCCATACGATGGTTACTCGAAGTAAGGCAGGTGTCTTTAAACCTAAAGTTTATCTAAGCACCACTTCTTGTTCACCACCTAACAACCCTACAGACATTCATGCTGCTATGGTTCATCAGTGCTGGAAAGATGCAGTTCAGGCTAAATTACAAGCTCTGATACCATGTTGAAATACACTCAAGATATGAAACTGTATTTTTTCGATATTTACTTGAAGAGATAGTACACGTATTTATAGAGATAAGCCGTAACTTTCTTAACAGACTAACTGTTAGCAACTAACTCTAGCTAACTGACTTTCTTTAACTAACTCTAACACGGAACACATATATATACGTTATCTGTTCGAGAAGTTTGTTTGCTTGATCTTGATCCCCCTTAGCAGAAGCATCAACAGCCTGACAAAGAACATATAAAAGTTAAGAATATAAAAGGAATTACTATTGTATAAACGACATCGGACATTTGAGAAAAGTGACATTGTGCAAATACAAAGGACTAACATTTTGAAAACTCAAGACTTACAGCTTTATAATATTCTCCTTCATTGTGCCCCTATACTCCTTCACGGCTCTTCAAAGATCTTGGAAACTATAGAATAATAAAATAATAAAATAATAAAATAAAAATAATAAAATAACAATAGAAACTTCCTTTTCCCAAATAATGCACGATAAATTGCACTAACAAAGCTTAGTAATTGTATATATGTTTAATACGAACTTAAGATCCTCTAAAACAAGGACATTGTCCATAGTTCCATACCTTTTGCATGTTGTATCCACTGCTATCTACATATTAAAAAAAAATTTAAAACTTGATTAGCAGTTAAACAAACGTAATATTGACTCAAAATTCAATTAACAATGATATATGATTTCGTATGAATTTGAAAGATGTTGGCTTACTAGAACTTCTAGAATCACATCCCTTTCCAATCGAAATTCCTTTCCTTGCATCTTGAAAAGAAAATCTTCCATATCCTTGTACATAAAGTCCTCATTCTGACTACTGGATTCAAGTTTTTCACCCCAAAACAAAGATATTGGCATCTCCATTGAGTCCACTTTCATAGGTTTGGTTCATGGATACGAACCATTAGCAGAGGGACAGATTTGATATACACCTTTTGGTACCTTTACTATTTTAAATCTATATATAGTAATATAATTTTACCTCTTTTACAATTTAATCTTTTTACCTTAATCAAAAAATAAACCATCAAAATTATCGGACCCAACTTCAATTCACCTATATTACGACTCTGTAATAATTTAATAAAAATGTCTATGGCTTTAAATTATGAAAACGAGGTCTTAATACCTCGTTTTTAATAGCCACTTGACTTTTGAACCGAACCACTTATACTAACTTTTAATTCAATTGTTTTAAATTCATCAAATCAAAATTCAGTATCAATAAATAAAATTATTAGTGACTCGTATAATTTAAATATTAATTATACAAATTCACTTGTCGGATTTGTGGTCCCGAAACTACTGCTTCCGAAACTACTGAAAAACGAGCTGTTACATCACAATAAACACAAGAAATGTCATTAAGAGAGAAAACAGATCTGAAAGCATGGAGCAAATTGTTGAATGCTTTCTCCTCGTCATTTTGCAATCCATTCAAGCTAGAAACCTCCATTTAGTGGAAATAAGAAAGGATTCAATGTACAATTTAGGGTACAAATGACAAGATTTATATATTTAAACAAAGAATTTGTCATCCATGATCAGCATTAGAACATTATTGAAAACAACATGGATTTGCAACAAACATTAATTACCAAAATCACCAGAAAATTAAAATCAAAACATAGAAAAGAAATTAAAAAAAGAAAAATAAACAAATTACCTTTTTTGTTTAAGTTAATAGTAAAATAAAGTTAAATTTTTAATTGAGAAAGAAATTCAAAAATTCAAATCAAATTTAAGCATTAAAGACTCATATTTTTCAATTTTCAAGTTTTTGAATAGTTTAAGAAAAAAAACAATTCAAAAACTCAAACTCAAATCAAGCTTAAGTATCAAAGAACCGTATTATTCAGTTTTCAAGAAGCTTGAATCTTACCTATAGAAATTGATGCTTACCTAGAGACGGATTCAATGCTTTTGCCAAATGAAGTTGTAAATTTGTGGTTTTTGATGGGTACGTTGGAAAGATTTTTTTTCTAAATGAATTTGTAAATTGCTGAATAACCATTACATAAGTTTACAGCTGAATAACCATTTAATGTTTTTAACGAATAGATAAGGAATGAAGATTTTGTATCCTATGGGATGATTTGAACCAAACAATGAAATGGTGATCCTCTCATAATTTAGACGTAAGTGCATAGCTAAAAGAAAGTTAAAATTTCAATTGAGAAAGAAATTTTAGAAATCCAGATGCTTACCTAGAGACGAAATCAACGTTTTGAGCTTTCCTTTCACTCAATTTGATAAAAAGATGAAAAGTACTAAAAGGTCGGAAGAAAATGATGAAAGAAAGTCGTCTCAGGTTTTTGCCAAATGAAGTTGTAAATTTGTGGTTTTTGATGGGTACGCAGGGAATAATATTTTTTTTTAAATGAACTTGTAGATTGCTGAATAACCATTTCATGAGTTTACCGCTGAATAACCATTTAATGTTTTCAACGAATACAGAGGGAATGAAGATTACGTATCCTATGGGATGATTTGAACCAAACAATAGAACGGTGGTCCCCCCATAATTTGGATGTAACTGCATAGCAATTTTCTTGAACCAAACATAGTGTATATTGATAGCCTGATTGAGAATGATACTAACTCAATAAAACACTTAACTAATATTATATACATATATATATATATATATAAGTATAGATTTACAACTGATAAAGTTAATAAAGTGCATAATAAAATAAAAAATGTATAAAAATATTAAAGTAATGCTTTAGTTGAGTGGTAAATTAAAGGTTTTACTAATGCAATTAATGTGGTTTTTATTGTTTTTCTTTTAAATGAAAAATATTAAAGTATACTCGAATAATATAACTTGTTTTAATTATGAGAGAGTATTTCCATAATTTAGCAACGGAGTTGGTAACCCGATTGAGGGTGACACCAACTCAGTAAAACACTTAAATAATTGTATAGATAGATATATATAGATATATACAACTAGGGGTGTTGAATTGGTTAACCGACCCGAACTACCATTAACCGAATTAATCGACCCTTTTAAACCCTTAACAAAACAAAATTTTTTCAAAAAAAAATTAACCGAACTGAACATTTTTGGTTAATTTGGTCGGTTAACCGAAATTTATTTTTTTATTTTTGGTTAAAACAAGTATAAAACATATAAAAAATTAACTGAATTTAACCGACCGATTAATTTATACTTCCAAAAAATTAACCGAACCGACCGAATACTTATATATTATAATATTATTTTTAAGTTCAATTAATTCGGTTAACCGACTAATTTCGAACAGAATTAACCGTTAACTAAACTTTAAAAAAATTATTAACCGACCCTCGACCGAACTAATTCGGTTAACCAATCGATTAACCGAATTAATTCAGTTTTACCCGAAATTTGCACAACCCTATATACAACTAATGAAAGGGATAGAATGTGCATAATAAAATTAAAATGTATAAGAATATTGAAATAAAGTTTTAGTCGAGTAGTAAATTAAAAGTTTTAGTAATGCAATTAACGTGGGTTCAAATCTCATCATATGAATATTTTTATTGTTTTTTAAAAGTTAAAATACTAAAATATCCTCAAATAATAGTACTTATTTTATTTACGAAAGATCATTCTCATAATTTCCTAATCGAGTTGGTGACCCAGTTGAGGGTGACACTAACTCAATCAAGGGCTTAAATGATACTAAAAATTTTATTACACATGTATACGTGTAGAAACTACAAATTTACAACCCAAATGTCTAATTAAAAATAACATATAATAAATACCCTCGAATATGTTATTTATTTTAATTAGAAAGAACATTTCCGTAGTTTCCTAATTGAATTGGTAACCCGGTTGAGGGTGACACCAGCTCAGTTAAGAATTTAAATAATAATATAGATATACAAGTAATGGAAGTAATAAAATTAAAATGTATAAAAACATAAAAATAAAATTTTAGTTGAAAAGGTATGGTGTATTGAATACTAATTGATAATAGTTTTCCCTAACTTTTCATTTTATCATTTTAAATTTTTAAATAAATTATATTATTAAGAAATGAAAAGTATAAATATGATGTTAAAACTATTAAATTAGTTCAATTTAAAATTTATTATTAATTAAATTTACGATATTCCTCGTTATATTAGTATTTTCTTCATAAGCACTTATTGTAGCAACTTTTTGTTAAACATTTTATCAAAACTTGCAGTACGCAAATTACCCTGTAATATTTTACTTATTTATTAATTGTTTACAAATAATTAAGGCTTTTATTTTATTACTATTTTTACTTATCGATTATTATTTTTAAATAAAAACAAATTTATTTCTATAATTTTCAGTATAAAATACAATAGCACGAAAATACAACTAGTATATGTATGGCTAATTTTGCAACCATGAAAGCAGTAAAAGAATAAAATTTCCAAGTATTATAATGAAATCTGTAAGATAAAAATTAAACCAAAGTATCGGATAATTGTTCCGGTTCGATGTAGTGGCTTAAGCCAAAATGAGCTAAAAGAAGAGAGACGTAAGTCAGCAGCTCTCCACCTTGCCTCAACGCTAGTGCATGCTCCTCCCACGAACAGTGTTTGGCTGCATGAATCAGCATTTTCATCCATATATGAGATAGTATTTCCCATATGCTATCATAATCATACCTGAATTGGGCAGAAAGCTCTAGCAATTGTAGGGCAACATTTTGTCCCCTGACTAGTACATTAGGTTCCGGGTCCTCAGCTAGTATCAAAGAACCATCATTATCATTAACTTTGAAATAGAAAAAAACCTCGGGATCTGCAATGGCAAGTAGTCCAGTGGTAAAGAGCTTGGTTGCTGCAGTTGTGTCCAGATCACCTCCTTCAAAAAACTTTAAAGCCATTCTTTGGCTCTCTTTTCTGATCAGATCAGGTTTTTTTTTATCAGGTACAAAACTTTCTTTTGTCGTTTCGCCAAAGTCTTTGGGCAGCATTGTTGGACGCACTAGAACAAGGTATAGCATGTAATCAGACAAGATATTGCTTATTCGACACGATGATGAGCGAACAGGTCGTCCTCTTTGAACAACATTATAGTAAATCAGCTTGGTAGCAATATGATAAATAAAGATGGTGCGCGTTAAACCTGCGGGCAGTCCTTCCCTTGCACCCTTTCCAAGTTCCAGCCATGGCTGCAAAGAAGCATCCAGATCTATTGTTCTGAGAACCTCATCAGTTGATGAAGAATTGAGGCGTTCCTTTTCCAAGCCAGTGTAGATGAATTCCTCGAGATAATGATCCACTTCCACCCAACTGATAATACTGTACTTGTTTCGAAGTTCGTTGGTGTCAATAAGATTTATTAGCCCAGAGAAAATCCCAATCCCGGGTTTTGAGCAAAAATCCTTGAGCACATCGTACCGTGCTATTTTTGGTGTTCCAGCCATAGACTTAATTGAACGCAACCTGGACGCAACCAGCCAACGGTACAACTTATACAGCGTGCCACCAGCAATGCCAAATCCAGTGATGGTCCAATAAGACCAAAGGTGCAGAAGAGCTGCCGAAACATCCAGTAAAATAGCCCCTACCAACAGCAAGTAGGTCACGGCGATGTCAACTCCTTCTATGTCTCTCTTGCTCACACCAATATTATTCTGTGTCGAGAAAACTATCAGTACGGACAGAACAGACAAAATGTAGAAACCGCGAAGAAATGCATTCAGTTTACGATAACGGTGCTGTATAGGATTCTTGGTGAAGAACAAATCATGAAAGAATTGCAGTTCAATTTTTACAAAACGGAAGGCTTCTTTCGCGGATTTGTCCTTCAAGTAAACATATTCGTCGAGATACTTCCTGGAAACCTTAAATGGGAGGTCCAAAAACAAGGGCTTAAATATTTCAAACGACATGCGTGCCTCTCCGATAAATTTGACCGGTGGGCCCTCTAAAAACTGTTTTACCGTCCCAGCCGACTCGTACAATCCCGTTCTAATCATATCTCTTCTCTTTGATTTAAGCTGGTTGTGTTCTGCTTCAGAATATAAGTCACTCCGGAGCTGTTCACTGCATGCGAATCTCAGCGCCACTATCCTTTCCGCGTACTTGAAAATTCCGCCTACTAATAGCGGAACAACCATGACATCAAGGTAGTGGAGGCTTCCATAAATCGGGACACCAACTGTTCGGAACTTGAAGTAGATGTACACTGCCTCTGCACCATTGGAGACTAGTCCAAGAAAATGTCTCAACCACAGCTCATTGTCTTCTAAAGAATAAGCCGTGACGTTAGCTGGGCTGCCAAGATGCCACAGAAGGAATGGAACCCAAAGCACCACAACTGCACTTTCCTTTTCCAAGGTGCCCCGAAGAATGGTGGTCATAGCCAATGTTGCAACCCAATCAGCTCCCAAGTATATTGACCACACGGTCGCTGCTACGTAAGGTAAAAGTCTTCCTTTGTACTTTTGTCGAACGTATGCTGATATCATGAGAAGAAACTGCAGAGTAAGACTCAACAGAACCAAACACCGAACTTCCCATTCGCTCCATGCTTCTTTCAACTCTAGGGAGGATGGAAGTTTGTCCAGCGCCCAATTTTTAATCTCCACGTAAACAAGCGACAGAGCAACTGACAAGATTTTCAAACACGTGTAGAATTAGAAAAACTCCATGAAATCTTAATACAGAAATTTATAAAACTAAATATTTTAATATTATTAAAGAAGTAATCATCTACAAAATATCAATATTTTAATATAATATTTGAAAATTTCTTTTTATTATGTTAGAATTTTTATATAAATTAATATATTCTAATTATATTTAACAATTTGAATAACTAAAATTTAATTATAAAAATTAAAAGTACATTATTTAAAAATTAAATGCGTAAAATCAGATGTAATTCACGAATTGACTAATATAACCTTTTTTGTATATTATATTATTGAACTAGTTTTCTTTCTGGCACAAGTTAATTGTGTATATAATTTTTTATAATATAATATATTTATAATATTATAAATATAATTCTGCAATGCTATAATTACAGCTCCTTTTGTAAATACGTTAACTGTTCAGATAAAATGTAACAAAATGCAAATAATGATATGTTAGGAGAAATATAAAAAAATAAGTAATTATTAAATATTTTTTTTTCAAGTTGGTAACATTATCATAATTTTTAAAATATATTAATGTTAAAAAATTTAGATTTCATGTAAAATTTTAAATATATTTTTATTGATTGTTTTAGAGTTTCTAATTTTTTAAAACATGTTTTTAGATAATTTTAAATTTCATATATATATTTTTTTTCAATAATGTTTTTAAATAGTATTCGATTTTGTTTTTAAAATTTTTAATAGTATCTAAAAGAATTAAAATACATATAAATATTTTAAAAAATTAAATGACCAATCAAATAATATATAATTTTTAAAAAAAAATTAGTAGCATTTTTTATTTTTTAAATTTTGTATAAAATTTAAATCAATATTCCAATAAAACTAATAGGTGTAATTCTTCATTAAAGTAAAATTATAAAAATTTATTGTATTTTACCCATTTAGCTTTCCAATGATTTTTCATTAATATTTAGAATATCACATTAAAATGAGGTAAGGTAATCATGTGTTATAAATTATATTACAAAAATAATATATTCATTTAATACTTAATTAATTCATGACATCAATTTAATTACGATAAAAAAGAAAATAAATACCCGTATATAGTGTCATTGTTACAAGTCCAAGCCACCAACGCATATGCTCAACTCTGAACCAAGTTAAGCTTTCACAGCCTAAAACAATTGAGTTATCAAAATATTGAAGTTGGGAACATGTTTTTTTTTATACACATGGTCATGGAATCAAACTAATCTCTTCAAACTAAGTAAAGAATTTTATTTAAATGCTTTTGTACCTCAAAAGAATGAAAAAGTTAATGTTTTATTGACGTAGATAACGGTAGTTGATACTTAAATACTTTTTACCGATTTTTTTAAAAAAATGAAATATTAAAATATCATTAGATAATATAATCTATTTTAATTATGAAAAGAGATATTCGTAATTTCATTAATTGAGTTGATACCCGTTTGACTCGTGATATCAATTCAGTCAAAGGTTTAAATAATAGTACAGATATACAATTGATGAAGGTAATAAAATATATATAATAAAATTAAAACTTTAATTAAGTAATAAATTTAAGATTTTACACGTTAATATAATTTTAATTTTTTTATTCTTTTAAATAAAAGGACTAAATGGACTTAAATAATAATAATAATAATATAGATGAAAAAGGGTGAGATGTTGCAATGAGTGACACGCCGAATCAAATCAATCTCTAAAAACAAGTAAAGAATTATATTTAATTAAGATTCTAAATGCATTTGTACCAAAAAGAAAATAAGCTCTATCACTGAAAAAGGGTTGCAAGTTACACTGAGTAACACATCCAATCAAATCAATCTCTAACCACAACTTAAAAGAAATATTATTGAAAATAAATTGAAAAAAATTATGATTTCAAGTGATTTTTATTTTTTTCTAATAAAAAAATCATAAATTAATTTTTTTATTTTTAGTATTTTTAATTAAATTTGATTTTTTCTTTTCAAGAGAAAAAAACTAAAAATTTGATTTGTCACTCTCTTATTGCAAAGGAATATGAATGACGTGGAATCACAGTTTCATATAATCTCTTCTCCTATTATTGATACAATAAGCGATCGAACCTTTTTGTTTCTCCAAAATTTTATATGGCGTCGAAAAAATTGAATTTGAATAGTATTTAATAAAAAATATTATTAATAGTATTTAATAAAAATACATTAAAATAGATAGTTGAAGATTAAATTCCTACATATTATAATATTTCTTTATATTGTGTCCAAATATAATTTTATAAACAAAACTACACCGAACCGTCCGCTATGTAACTAAAACGGTATATTTTTCCATTTCAGACCTTGGATTAACTTCTATATAAGTCCTTAAACTTTTGGCCCAATTCTAAATCTATAGTTGTGAACTTTTATAATTTAGTCCCTATATCATAATTAACTATAAATTCAATAAAATTAAAGAATCAAACTTTAATATATTTTTATACTAACCTCATAGATATTAATTAATAGTATTCACATACTCGAACATCGGAAATGAAATTCTAAAACCACTGAAAATTTATAACATACTTAATTTAAAATTTTTTTTGTTGACATGGCACTGAACCATCAGCAGTCAACGTTGATGTGGATCGTCACATCTACATTTGTTGGTTGACATGACATTTGTTAATGGCCACAGCAATATTGTTGTTAGTTTTAAATGGATTGTCGATTCAATGGCTCAATTGAGTGCAAAAAGTTGGAGGAATTTAATTTTTTTTTTTGAAAAAATTCAAGATTTTATTGTAAAAATAAATCTATATTTAATTAAGATTCTAAATGTCTTTGTAAAAAAAATCTCTAAAAAACTTAAACTAAAAATTATTATATTTAATTCTAATATATATATATATTATATTTTACATTATTATTAATATATTTCTACAAATACAATGATACCATTTTTATTTTTTATTTTTTTTAGTAATCATCTTATTTTATTTCATGAATTTTTAATAGCCTAACTTTTCTTTTAATATATTTATCCAAAAAATAGAAGAAAAGTGAGAAAAGGGTTTAAAAGCTATATTTTCTTTATTTAATTCTTAAATCCTTGAATCGAAAAAAAATATAATTAAACCCACAAATTTCAAATTATTGCAACAAAGTACCAACAACATTAATACTCATTAACTTTAAAAAGCTATACTTTATTTCAAATGCAATGTGACGTGAAAATATTTATTCTAAAAGTAATGTTAAATAAAATGATATTTGTGGGGAAGGAAACTATCACTTTTTAACCTTCTTTGATGGTAGTACATACAAGTATTTATATTCGTTTGCATAGAAGCTTATGTGATGGCTTAATGGTTAGCTGTTTATTGTTTAAGGTGTGATTTAGGTTTGAATCATACTAGTCGTATTTATTATTTAAACTTTATCTTATTCTTGTAATTCATAAAAAAAAATACGTTTGTAATAAATTTTATTTAACTCGGGTTTAATAGTCAAATTTAAGAGCCCATAAAATTACTCAAATTGAATTCATGCTAATTTGTGGGCTCTCTAAAATTGAAATTGAAGCCATTAGGGCATTTTGATTTTTAGGTTTTGTTTAAGGTCATTTTATGGATTTAAAGTGTTTACTTTAGTTTTAACCTTATTTCAGTGCATGTTTATATTGCTATATCTTAATTTTAACCTTTTGGGCTAGATAATCGAAACTGTGGATATGCCTATGCTTTGTTTGGATTTTGGAGCATTTGATATTTTTTCATTATTATTATAACATTTTTAAATTATATATTGTTTGTGCGGTAAAACTTAGGGTTATGGGATGCTACAATAATCATCAAGACAAGTATATGTTATTTCAATTCAAAATTTATCTTAAAACAATCATCAATATATAATCAGTTAATAATCATGCTATTCGTAAAAGAACGGAGCTTAAATCGAAGTTATGAAACTCTAAAATCACTTTAGAAACAAGTGGAGACTAAATAGATACATAACATAAACTCAAGGTAAATATAGAAAATAAGGATCACACAGCCGTGTGAGTTAAATATTGTAACATCCCGAATTTTAATTTAATAGGAATGCAAAATTATTTCAAGAATGAGAAAATAGCCTAATGAATAAATGAAAAATGAGAAAATATGAAAATTAGATTAAAGTTCCAAGTTCAATTCCCTCCCCTTGAAAAATAAATTAATTTTGCAAAAATCTCTCTTTTAGCTTTATGTCCACCCCTCCCTCTCTCTCTTCTCTCTTCTCTTTAATTTTTTCATTCTTTTCCTCTTGTTGCCGCCGCCCAAACCACCAAAAACCACCATCTTTTTTTCTTTTATTTTGCCACAAGTTCTTGTACCATTCTCCTCTCATTCTTACTGCCATTTTTTCATATTTTTTCAGCCATAAATCTGAAATCTTTGACCTCGAAGAACTATCCCCATTGCTGCCCAAGAAACTCCATTGTCGCCCCACTCTTCTAGCTTGTGTAAGTGCCTATTTTCTTTAATTTCCTTGATGAATCTTACGATGGATTGGCAGCAATGGCATTTTTAAAACCTCTAGGCCAAAATAAAATTCTTCAAAACTTACATGATGACTGCTCTAAAATGACTTAGCCTCGCCTAGTCTAGTTATGCTTTTGTCTTTTTTATTGTCCAAAAAAAATTATAATATGTATTTTTTTTCTAAAAATATCCTTTCCAACTCATTATATTGGATTTATTTTTTTCTTTAAAAATGTGATAAGTCCTTGTACTCTTTGTAAATTTAGAATTTAGTACCTGTATTTTTATTTCTAAGAGTTTAGTCCCTCTACATTTCAATTTTCAAAATTTATGTCAATTATTAACCTGTTAAAATTATTTGTTACATTCAGGTTCATTATAATGTCATTTTTTTTAGTTATATTGCTATTAAGTAAGTTTTTTTTTTTCAAAATATCACACCAACAAACTTAACAACAACAATTAGACTTGAACTTTGAAAAATAAAATGATTAAATTCATAAAAATAAAAATATAGGAACTAAATTCTAAATTTTTGAATAATAAAATGACTTATGATATATTTTAATTTATTTTTTTATGTTGGTAGAAAATTAGATGATTAAATTATGGTAAAGAGATTAAATGTAAATTTTGGGTATAAAATATGAGAAAAGGATAAGTTTAGAAAGTTCCAAAGAGCCAACCTTGTCCTATCTAGTGTTACGGGCTAGATCTTTCGTCTCGCGATTCGTGCGCCTTAGGTGATCTATTTGTCCAAACTCGCCTAGTCAGCCTTTACTCAAGTGGGGATTCCTTCAGAAATCCTATATAGCAGAAGCAAACAATGCCAAAAGAAGCCACAAAGAACAATAGAAAGCCACAGAAAAGATTGCACGCAAGATGTTTGAATAATTGCTCTCAGAATTCTGTTACTCTTAATAATTCAACATACAATGGAATGATTTACAAGTGAGGGAGAGGCTCTCTATTTATAGTTGAGCTCCCCCAAAATCGATGGACAAGATTAAGTTACATCGACGGACGAGATTAGCCTATCCCTTTATTTTAGGGATTTACAATATTACATTAAATCAAATCTAATCTAATCTTTACAAGATATGATTTCCTATCAATCTCTAAAGATTAGTTCTCATACTTATCAAGATTGCCTAAGTTGCCATATCTTCATTATCGGGCCAACTAAGTTTCAACCTGACAAGCTTCTCCAACAGGTTACTGAATCAGGCCAGTTCTTGCGGGCCAAATGATCTCCATCTACACAATAGACCTCCATCGGATGCATTTGGTGCGATGGTCACGGGCTTTGAACTGCGACCTGTGATACTAGCACGTATTCGCGCGATACTTGCCAAAAATAAAAACCCATGTAACATATGCTGACGCACGTTCCAAAGACAAACCGTTCAAAATTGTAAGCTGCAAGTGGAAGGAAAGTGTAAGTGGTTTCGAATTTTGATTAATGTATAATTATATCTATGAATTTTAATTTGATGTAATTATACACATAAAATTTTAATTGACATTTAAATATATACTTGAAACTTTAATTTTGATTTAATCTTACACATTTAAAGAAATAAATTCATCAATTTATTTTTATATTGGATAAATATAATTATTAATGTATGCAATATATAAACATAAAATAATATTATATCAATAATTGTGTTAATAATTTACAAGAATTAGATCAAATCAAAATTTCATGTATAAAATTACACGAAATCAAAGTTCATATATACAATTACACATTAAACTATAGTTTATGTATAGTTTTCATATTTATCCATTTCTTAAACTTTATAACTCCTGAATTTGGTAAAGTGCATTTAGTTACTACTTTTATGTATTAGGTTGAAAATTTACTTTTGGTTAATGAAATAGTGACACGTACTTAAATATTTTAAAATTTTTAGGAAACTCGGACAAATGTATGTCCAAATGCATAAGAATTTGGATTAGTTACTTATCTAGGTTGATTCTAAACATGCAAATTTAGTAATTTCATATTTTGATTAAAATATGCTTCAAGTCCATTTACTCTTTGGACATTTGAATTTAATCATTCTACTTTTATTTTCAAGAATGCAATTCCTAGATTTCTCATACTTCAAAATTCAATTTTAACTGTTAACAGTATTAAAATTGTTCTTTTAAATTTAATGGTATGATATTCTGAAATAAAAAAAAATTCACTTGATAACTATATAATAAAAAAATGATATTGTAATAAACATAAATTTGTTAACAATTGGACTTTCATTTTTAAACCTGATATATAGAGGCTAAACTCCTCAAACTTCAAGTAAAATAAATATACGAAGAGATAAGAACTTGAACCACATTTTAAACTTATATTTTTTATAATTTCAAAAAATAATAATATAAAAATAACTTTTAAAGAATATTTTTGTAATTTTTCAATTTTTTTTTTTATAAATTGATAAATTTGAACTTTTTAGGAAATTTTTATCATAATAATTTAAGAGTAAATTAACCCAACACAAGATGGTGGTGCTCTGTTTTGCTCTGGTTTCATTTTAACTTATAGCCTTGAATATAAAAGCTCTGGATTGTTTGTGTGGGATGATGAGTTTGATCAACAATGGGCGAAAAGGCAGTGAAGCTAAACGCAATCACAAACTTATGAAATGCTACAAAATCAGCGGTGAAAAGGTTAACTAATCAGCGTACTTACAAAACATTTTTAACCAAGAGATTATACAATATCATTTGAAACCTCGCCGGGAAATGGTTTATGAGCAAAAACGGCACCAAATACTTTAACAGCTTTCTGCACAGTGACACGATACTCAACACTACCGTCAGCTTGTTGTTTATCCATGTAAAACGCAACTTTATCATCAATACTAAGCTCTTTCCTGCAAACGAACTCTCGCCATCCCTTGGTAAGAACTGGCTTCCGATACTTATTGTTGCTTTTACGAGTGTAAATTCGGAACTTCCAAACACGCCCACACTCGTCTCTCACATCAAAATCCACCATATGCTCATTCCCACTTAAAGCAGGGAAACAGTTAAGGGACTTGCTTGGGATTGTCATTCGCTTCTCAATATCAGTCTTCCTAAGACGCTTTGAGATGATGGTTGCCATTGATGAATAACCTCAAGCTTTTTTTACTTCAGCGAGAAGGAACGATGAGGCTTAATAAAGAGAAAAAAAAAATGCCTAGTTTCCTCCTGTGGGTACCGGGGCGCTCGATTTTCCTGCCCAACCGCGCGATTTGTATTATATTTCGTCGAGGATCAGAGGTTTATTTAATTATAAAGTAGTAGAAAAATGGGTGGAAAGATTTGTCAGTTGGCGAATGGCGATGGGTAGCGCGATATTGCAACAGTTTTTTTTTTTTTTTTTTTTTGTGACTCGCGTTTATCCTTTCCATTCAAAAGTCAATATCTTAATGTGCAAAGTTATATTTAATAGATTAAATAAAGTGAATCTTCTTCTTTATGTAAAATTAATATTAAAATAATTTTATATCCTTTCCTATTTTTTTATTAAAATTTTAACAATTCAACTGTTATATTTCATATTTTATTTATATAATTCATACATATTATTATACATCAATATTCACAAACCCGGATCTCAAATAATTCGGGTCGCCTACCTGCAACCTGAATAGGTCCTACCGAATAATTGAGTGTGAGGAATAATTGAGTGTGAGGCAAACTATGAGAGGACAACGAGGGGAGCTCGTGGACCTAGCTCGCAAGGAGAGTTCGCACGAACCAAGAGAAGGTCACGGTCTCAATTCGCATATACTTAAGGAGCTCGCAAAAGGAAGACCGTGTGATCTAGTAGGCAACTCCGAGTGAAACACGTGTCTAACATGCCTAAAGTTCGCTTAGAATGTCAATCTTGGGAATAACGGGATCAAGTCATGAACAGTGAGGTCATGTCATGAATACTAACAATATGTATAAATACTCGAATATTCTTATTAATAAGAAACGGAAGAAAATTACTCAACATATATCAAATTTGATATAAATTTAAATTTTCTAATTATTTGTTTTATGTAAAAAGTTTTTGGTTGTTCAATAAATATTAATTCATATAATGAATCAGTTTAAAATTTTACATGACAAGTACAATTATATCAATAAATTTACCGGTTGAATGATTAAAATATTAATCATACAAGTTTAGAAACTTGTCTCCCAAACATGGACCTACCTTGTCCTGTCCGGCGAGACTTGGTGGTGTTCTTAGAGATCTAGCAATGTATTCGCGCGATGTTTGCCAGAAAAGAACCCATATTGTGCGACGTGCGTTCAGAATTGGAAGATCAACAAATTTGTATGATTTTTTTGGTGAAAAGCTTTTGTATGCAGTTGCAGACTAATGGGGTTGGAGAAAACAAGAAGCTGGTATTGTCAAAAGAATTTTACGTAAGCATATCAATAGGAATATTACACTTTTAAGACCCATCAATCTTTAAGTTTGTAGTGAATCATTCTAAAGGGACCCAAGCGATACATGTGAAAATAGATGATGAACGTGTTGAGCCAATAAGGAGCATACGAGCCAACTAACCAATAACGGAAGCCACATTAGCAGGGAAGTAATAGTTCATTCATACTTGAGATCAGGTTCGGATCCTCAAGTTCAACTGTGTGATAGTATAGTGTATTGATATATGAATTTGAACTTGTATTGTATAAGAAATTATAGAGAAAGAAGATTAATATAATAGTTGGTTATGCTTATTCTGGAACGTCATTTCTATTTTCTCATCTCCAAATTCTCTCTTATTTTTCTCACCTTTTCTATATTTTTCCTTAATTCTATGAATTTGAGTAATACAATTCTTTCTTTGGATTGTTGAGCTCAATTACTCTTCTCATGTTTTAATGGTAGAAAACATTTTATTGGCGCTTTCATTAAGCTATTTATACAAATAGCGAATGATACCTGTCTCTGTCAAATATATTTAAGAGCTTCAAAGTTGCCAATCAAATTGAATGATGTTGTTTGCAAGAAACAAAAAGCAAATAGATTTGTCAAATCTATCGATGTACAAAGAAAAAGATATATAAAGTATAAGTGTGAGTCAGATCAAATTAAATTTAGGTAAGATTTATATATGGTATCTATTTGAAATATAGGCTTCAAATCTTATTCAAATGACTTATATTTGAAAATTCTAGTGTGTGTGCAACTTGTCACACTAGAATTTTAGTGGAACTCTAAATTTTCTATTAAAATATTACTTTATATTTCTATTCTAGCAAAGCTCTTTGTGATTTTTTATTCTATATAAGGATGGGTTAGTCGAAAATATAAAATATTGTGAGAAAGATACTTTACTGAAATTTAGTGAAAATTTATTTAGATTCGAATAAATTCTATTTTTCATAAGTATCCAAAATACTAATTTGTGAGATTATAATTGCAATTTCTTTGGCAACTATAATTCAAATTTGTGGCTACAATTTTTTATTTTGGTTATCATGGAGAATGGTGGAGAATATCAATCGGTCAAAAGTCAAAAATGTTTAGTCACTAGATCTAGATTTCAATAAGTTTCTCTAGCTTGAAAATATAAGTACTAAATTTGATGAGATTTATTACTATAGATATCACATGAAGAGATAGAGGATAGCGTAAGAATCGCATGAAAAAGTCTTAGAACTTTCCAATCAATTTGAATTGATGTTTGACTAGACAGAACCGTTATTCGAGTATTCTTCTCTATTAATCTAGAATACTTTCATATTTAGAAAGTAAGCTCCAAATTGAAATATTGAACTAAAAGAACCCTAATTATGGTTTTTTTTTTTTCTCTCTTAGTTGGCCACACTTAAAAAATACTAAATTATAGTTACGTAGATATAGACTACATCTATATCTGTTTATTTAGCTTGATCACTTTTATCTCAAGGTTGTATTGTATTTTTAATAATAAAAATCTTATACCATCAATGATTAAATAATTTGTCTTATACAAAACAACCCGTGACCTTGTCAATACTTTTTAAGAGGACACCGCTAACTCTTTATTTGAGTTATGGTTCCCTATCTTTTAATGAAGTTATATAATATATAAATCACATAAAAGGACTAACATTTTATCGTGGTAGATGATGTCGATGCTACCAAACTTGATGCTCTTTTTACTCGGGGGTGTAGTGGGGGTTATTTTTGCCGTCAACATAGCAAATACAGGTTTGGTGAGCATGCCTCCACGTTTGAATGCAATGGCAGCAGTAGGGAACTGGCAGGAGCTTCTACCTCCCTTAAAAATAGAAATTTAAATTTTAACCCTTCACAACTTATAAAGTTTTAAATTAATAAATGATAAAGTTACACTTTATTCTTTCAAAAATATAAAATTTTGATTTAATTTTTTAAAAAAATTATAAATATAGAAGTTATTAAAATGCTTAAGAATATAAAAAGCCCTCAAACTTAAAAAAAAAGTAATTAAACTCCTATTTTTTTTGCACTCAATTGCCAAAATGCATAAAAAAAAGGCCCTTTAACTGCAAACGGTAATAGTTGACCATTAAAGTTAATTGTCCCTAATTTTTTTCAGTTAAAGCCACCCCATGTCACAATCATGGCGTGACATGTGGCAAAAAATTTAATAAAAAATAAAAATAAATAAGATTTATAAAAATTATTAAAATTTAATAAAAAATATTAAAAATTAGGAAAAAAATATAAAATATTGTAAAATTTATAAAAAATTATAAAATGCATCAAAAAGGCCCTTTAATCATTAATTTTAACCGTTGACCATTAAAGTTAATGACCCCTAGTTTTTTTCTAGTTAAAGCTATCACGTGTCGCAACACAACTTGAAATGTGGTGAAAAATGATCAAAAATAAAAATTAATAAAAGTTATAGAAAAATTATAAAATGCTTCTCTTGGTACGATAATTTTTATAATTTTTTTTATGAATTTTATATTTCCTTATATTTATTATAATTTTCTTACGACTTTATAAAAAATTACAATTTTTATATTTTTCCTAATTTTAATAAAATTTTAATATTTTAAATTTACATTTTTTATAACATTTATTGATTTTTATTTTTTATCATTTTTTGCCACATGTCATGTTATGGTTATGACACGTGGTGACTTTAACTGAAAAAAATTAAGAGCGGTTAACTTTAATGGTTGACTGTTAAAGTTAACGGTCAAAGGGCCTTTTTGATGCATTTTGGTAATTGAGTGCAAAAAAGACATGAGCTTAATTTTCTTTAAAAGATTGAGGGCCTTTTTTTTTTTATGCATTTTGGCAGTTCAATTACTCAATTGAGTAAGAAAAAAAAGAGTAGGGGTTTAATTGTTTTTTTTGAAAAAATTTAATGGCCTTTTTTTTATGCATTTTAGCAGTTCAAATACTTAATTTAGTGAAAAAATGAGTTTAATTTTTTTTTATTTGAAAAAGTTTGAAAATATTTTTTATGCATTTTAAAAGTTAAAAAAACCAATTAAATAAAAAAATTAATTAAAAAAATTAAATTTTTTTTCACCTTTAAACTTTATTAAAATAAGCAACATTTATAAAATGATACAACTTAATTTCAAAGTTAGCGGTGTTTGGATTTGTTTGCTATGATTCACTTTTGTTTCTAATGCTTGCCTTAATGGTTCTTTAATTGTCCATTATTGTGTGCCTTTGCGATGCGATAAGGGTACCGCACGAGTGCGTGCGATTTCTTTAGTCTTCGTCTTCTTTTTCCCCGACACTCACATTGATAATGCTCGTTCCCATGACGACAAATAAACGTATTAGTATTTTGTTGATAAACACAAAAAAAAAAAAAAAAAAAAAAAAGATGTCTAATCGGAATGAACGGCTGATCCAAAAAATAAATAAACAAAACTAAAAGTTGCTTTCGAGTCCTGCAACTTCTTCAAATTAAACATTTAGCTAGACTGCGCAACCTTAGCAATCTCGCCACCTAACAATCGCGCGATCGAACATCAGACTTTCCAGAAGGCATATACCAAGACGGCAATGTGACAAAGTCATATGGAGACATGTCAAGTGGGCCCTTTTTCACTTCAGCAGAAAAAACAAAAGTGGGTTTTTGTTGTTTCTTTAATTTTCTCGAACGCTGTTGAGCGATCGTCTCCGACTAGCTATGGTATTGACTGGTGGCGAAAATATCAAGCAACATTATTGCTTGATTTTGACCTTACTTAGGCGCTTAGTTTTAAACGAAACGGTAACAAAGAGAACCAGCATGTCGAACCAAAAAAAAAAAAAAAAAAGCTTGTCAGCAATGTGAACTGAAACAATGTTGAGTTGGGAGGCAAAAACACAGATTCAGCAACTCTGGGATTTGATATCGTTAGGGGATGATGCTTGCACAGCGGCTACCAAGGCTAAGTCGTTCAAGAAGGAAGTCTCCAATTTGGTATCGTTAGTTAATCGACCATCACAAATGCTGAAACCTGCTTTGTTTCGTTACTTCACCTCATACTTCCCTTTACTTGCGCCCACTTCATTGCATAGTCGCCGAGGTTAAGGTTGGCTTTGAGCACGCCCTCTCCATTGTCCACAAATGCAAGCGCAGAAACCTGTTGTGGAAACTCTTCACTACCTGCAGCAATGCAACCCAATTTGTGGAGCTCTTCAACTGTTTAAATGCTTCTATCAGCTATATGGAATGGCCGCTTTCCATCTACATGCCCCAAAGTTGCTCGACGCCGACGTACGAGAAACCAGTTAAGGTTAAGGTGTGGTCTTGCATCGCCGCCGTCAAAATGGGGCGTGCATTGGAAGATCGCGTCCGGGCGGTGAAACAACTGGCATCACTTGCTGAGCAAAACGATAAGAACATTATTTATGAAGAAGACGGGGTACCGTCTTTACAAAAGCTTTTAAAAGAGAAGATATCTTTGGATGCTCAAATCATGGCTATCAAAACACTTTGCCTTTTAGCTAACGAGAAGGAGAGGAAAAGGGTTATTATGAAGGAAATGGTTTCTACAATCTTAAGTCGTTTATCAAGAACATCAGCGATGTCTGATCAAATTCAAGCAGCCAATTTGGTTACCGACATTGCAGAGCATAACCCAGAATTGAAGGAATACGCTTTAATCAGAGAGAATGTGATATGGCGGCTGGTTTCATTGTTGTCACCTGCAGATAATACTAAACCGAATCCGAAATTGAAACTTAGTTGTTCCAGAGCTTTATGGATGCTTGTTCAAGGAAGCATTTCAAATTGTAAGACATTGACGGAGACAAAAGGAATGCTATGCTTGGCTAAGTTGTTGAAAACGGAAAAAGATGAATTACAATACAATTGCTTAATGATTATAAGAGAAATCACAGCGATTGCTGAATCAAATAATGAATTTAGACATTCCACCTTCAAGAGTTCTTCTCCGGCTGCAAAGGCAGTTGTCGATGAGCTATTGAGGGTAATCAAAGGTCTTTTTCAGCGAAAGAGTGCCAAGTAATTAGTCCACTGGTGGCCCGACTAGGCGATATGGACCGGGAAGTTGCAATGGAAGCTTCTATTGCTTTGCAAAAGTTTATCTGCCCAAATAATTACCTCTTTTGTGAGCATTCAAAGTCGATAATCGAATCGAACGGCGTACCATTGTTAATCAAGCTATTACTTGACGATGGTGATGAAAAGTTACAGTGCCATAGATTAACTCTCAGCTGCTATCTTGCAAACCACAACAGCAATAGCAATGTATTGATCATGGCCCAACACCCTGAGTTAAAACAATTGGTGTCCCAGGCCAGATGCAAACTACAATCCAACAAAGCAGACAAGCACTAAGAATTAGAAAACTCGCGAGGCATTAAACGGTTTATTACGGAACAGGGTAAAGCAGTTGTCGATTTGGTACGAGGTTTGAAGTTAAAGTTAGAGTGCGAATGTGTTGGAGGGAGAGTAAATATCCAACTCCAGGGTTATTGGAAATCATATAAAAAGAAAATTTCAGGTGCAATACGTTCATTGAGGATGAGGAGAAGGTGGAGGCTTGTGAAAGCTAAAAGCGTGGAACTAGCATTAACTCTAAGATCAGTGATTGAGTATTCAGGGAAAAGGGTAATAATGAAGGAGATGGCATCAAAGCTTAGGGTGGTGAAGAGAATTGTTAAATCAATGGAGAGATTAGAAGAAAATTTGGTTTCATCATACATAAAATTTTTATATCTGTAATATTTATGTGTTACTCGTTAATATAATCAACCCGCTTTTTCTTTTTCTTTTTTATAATTTTTTTTGTAGGTGGGGTTTGAATGTGTAATTAAGTACGAGAGAGTATGTTTAGTTTATTTTTTATCTCACACTACAGTATCGTTATAATATCTAATATTACCGTCACCACTATTTTTATACAATCATAACTAAACGCATCAGCCATCTAAATTAAATTTGAAAAGAAAAAAAAAATATCAAAGAAACCACTTGGCTTTTACCTCCAATATTGAAATTAATTTTCTAATCTATTTTATTCATTTTTAAATTTTATTAAATATATTTATATAATCATAAAATTATGAAATATAGTTTTAAAATTTTAAAAAAAGGAATACGTTAGAGAAAACTTAAATTTACTCAATTTAACTCGAAATTTTTATAAAAAATTAGCTTATATCAAAATTTAATTTATTTTAATTTTTTAAATATCATGTTTAGGTGATTGGGTGGATTAGAATTCATCGAATTTTTTTTGTCATCCTTAAAAATAATGGACATTTTATTTTTTTATTATAAAAAATTAAGAATAAAATTACACTTTAAAAAATATTTACTTTTTTATGATTTTGGAAAAAAATATTTTTTGAAAAATCTACCATATATAAAAACGTATCAATCTTTTCTTTAATTTACTTTTTCTTTTGTTTTAGTGGACTGTTCCTATATGTAGTCATATTTAGTAGAACTATTTACTTATTATTCTCTCCTTTTTAAGCAATAAGCTCATTTGAAGGATTAACATCTTGTCTTAATTTATGGGTAAGTAAAATTCGATTCGACTCGAAAAAATTAAAAAAAATTCAAATTTTAAGTTAAACGAATTGAGTTATTCAAGTCAACTCGATTTTTTTTTTCAAATTTCGAGTTCGAATTTAGTTGAGTTTTCGAATTCGAATAACTCGAATAAATTGAATATCAAATTATAATATTTTACATTTTTACCTCAAATCCTGAAACCTTTTTACTTTCTTCCAAAACTTTTACTCCTCCTGAAACCTTTTTACTTTCTTCCAAAACTTTTACTCCTTCTCACTTTTCTCCAAATCTACACTAAATTCATTTTCCCCTCAATTTTTTTGAATATTCCCCCCCCAAAATTTTACTACACCAAGATATCACTTACAAGTTAATATTTTGTCCAAAGATGAAAAATTAATGGAGTGTCTGATATCTTGATATGAGGTTTTCCTTTATTCAAAATATTTTGGTTTAAATTTAAAGTCTTATGTGAGGTTATTTTGATTTATTCAGCTATTATTATATTTGCCAACATCATTGTATGTTGTTTTGAGATAAATATATATATATATATATATATATATACTATTATATTTTATTTTGATTGAAAGATGAAATTAAGAAAAATATTTTGAAACAAATAAATTCAGATTTTATCTTTGAGTTTTAATTAAGGATGTCTAATATTTTAAATAAATTTGTAACACCTCAAACAAGGCCTAGATGTTATGGCCGAATTCGGGAGTGGTACGAAGAAGGGTTTTGAAACCGACGATACCATTCTCCTCTCTTTCTTGCTGCCATTTTTCCTTATTTTTCCAGCCATAAATCTAAAATCTTTGACCTCCAAGAACTATCCCCATTGCTGCCTAAGAAGCTCCATTGTCGCCCCTCTCTTCTAGCTTGTGTAAGTGTCTATTTTCTTTAATTTTCTTGATAAATCATTCAAGGGAATGCCAAAATTTCTTGATCTGGAATTGGGGAGATTTTTAATGATTATGGATAGTTTTTCAGCCTTAAAAAGTGATTTCAATTGGCTTTTTAAAATAGCCATGATTTGCCACCATTGGAGTGGTGCACCGCGCCTAGAGGCACCAAAAGGGGGCTTTTGTTTTCTTTAACTTTTCCCACCTATTTCCAGCAATATCTTGGTCCCAAGAATCTCTCCTATTCAGCCTTTAATCATGTGTGATTTAAGGAAATTCAATGTTGATCATTCAGCGACTCAGATCTAACAATTTAGGAAGTGTAAGTGTGGTTGATTGTGGGCTAGTGCGTAGTTTTGATTTACTTGATGGGGAAATTGATAATTGATTGGATTAAAGAATTTGATGATTGTATAACTACTGATTTTTCAATATTTAATGGTGTTAGGTGTCAACTTAAATGCTCCAAACCAACTGTAAAGCCGTTAGACGTTCACATGTACGTTTTGCATCAAACTAGTGTAAGAAACCTAGTTAATTTAGATATGAAAATTTGTTATGGTTTATATTGTTTGGATTGAACCCATAAAAGGGTGTTTTAAGGATGTTTAGGTGGCATATTAATTTTATAAAATATTGGTTTTTAATTTAGGCTCGATTTAAGGTCTTAAACAACGGGTTTCGTCAGTGTGCTGTAATAGTGCGAAAAAATAAGGTGTGGGTCCTAACTTGTTAACCTGAATTTTTTAATATTTTTTAACTTGTTAACTTGTACTAAAAAATAAGCTTGTTGGTTGGGCTTAGTAATTAACTAAGTGAATGTGTTAAAGTGGCTAAATTAGGTACGTTACTGGCCTTAACTAAATGGCATGTTTGCAAAATTATTTGGTACTAATGTGAAAGGCTTGTTGTTGTAATGTGCGATTGATGTATGTATAGCATGTGTTATTTTGGAAATAAGTATTGAATGCCTGAATCTTGTTGGGTAAAATGTCATAAAAAGTATTGAATGAAAAACTGTTATACATGTGTAACACCCCTATACCTGATCTAATCGTACGGACCCGGTATAAGACTATGACATTTGGTGCCAAAATGATTTTGGCTAGAGACTATATAATTTAAACATTTATACATAGTATTTTAACTTATTTAACTCAAAAATTATTGATATAAATGTGTGGGGTCATTATTAGATGTTAGATTATGTTTGGAAATGATTTTAACATAGTTTCTACACAAAACAGGGGAAAATATCGATACTAAAACAAAAACGATACCAAAATCACATACTGTTTTGGCAATTTTGTATTTCAAAGCCTAGGTATCGATACCTATACCCTTGATATCGATACCTTGGGTAAATTTTGGCAAAAATCAGTTTAAAAGTTCACTAAAACCCCCTTGCAATATATATATTCTTCTCAACACTTAAGACCAATTCAAAATATATTAAAATTACTTAAAACCACTCTAAATCAATCATAATCATCATGTACATACCCAATTTTTCCAGCCCATTTACATTAAACCCCAAAACCCAACAGCAAGCCCACTACCCCTAAACCCATTACAAATTGAACCCAAACTAACCTAATACCCATTAAACCTAAACCCATCAAAACCCGGAGCCCACCTAAAACCCAAGTAGCCCAATACCCAAAATAAAAAAAGAGAAAAGGAAACCCTAAAATCGGCTGCACCTCTGACCTCTGTCCCTAGCCCCATACTATCTGCCTCCATCGACCCTTCTGTCAACCCCCATTCCCACCGTTCAACCACTACCTGCAGAGCAAACAGAGCACGTAACATCAGCAAAAGAATAGAAAGTAGGCAGTGTAACAAAAATCGGATATAAAAAGCCGAATGAAATTTGTAAAAAAAAAAAAGAGGAGAGCTCTCGGGTTAAAAACAAAAAAAAAAAACAGATAATACATACATTAGTTTTCAAAAAGAACAAACAATAGATCAGTATTATATATTGTTCAAATCAGGATCAACATCAAAGAGGTGATTAAAATCTATTTTTTTTCCTATTATCGAATCGTTATTTTTCTTTTGCTTTTCTTTTTCTTCTTTCTTCTATATTTCAAGATATTCTAATATATATTTATACTATATTATTAAGAAAAATAAATAAATAAAAAAGAAAAATTTTTACCTTTTCCTAAGGCCACCATGACGGTATGCAGCGTGGCGGCGACAGTGGTCCGACGATTGACCTAGAGATCCCCGGCGGATTCCTCTTCCCCTTCCCTTCTCTCTCCCTTCTCTCTTCCCTCTCTCTTCTTTTTTTTTTCTTTTCCCTCTTCAAATGTTTTTTTTTTCAGATCTTTAGGCTATTTATAGCCCACCAAAACGGCACCGTTTTGGTGCCTAAACTTTGACTAAAAAACGACGTTGTTTTGCCTCGGGTCGGATCGATCCGACCCGCTCCAACAGGATCCGCGTGTTTTTTAAAGCGAAAAGGCTAATTGCGCTTTTAGCCCTTCCGCTTTTCTGAGGTTTTACAATCAAGTTTCAATTCCCTTTAATTTGGCCCTGAAAATTGTTGCGCGATTCAACTTAGTCCTCATTGCTGCGACGCGTTTTGGTTGAAGGGGTTTATTTCGCTTTTAGTCCCCCCACTGTTTGTGCGTGTTAAAATCGATCATTCTCCTTTCATATTTATTTTTAAATTGCCCCAAACTTCCATCTTAGTTTCGATTTAGTCCTTTTTCGCCCCAATTTATTTAATACTATTATTTTCATTTCTATTTTTACTTTTTATATTATTATTATTATTATTGTGTTATTATTACTATCATTATTATTAGTTTATGCTTTATTATGTATATATCTTTAATATATATATACGTATGTATTTATATAGTATTATTAGTAATTGTTTTGTAACATTATTATTATTTCTAATATGTATATATTATGCAAATGTTCTAATACTATATTGTATATATATTTTTCATGAATGTTATGCATATATGTTTTTAATATCATATCTCTTATAATATTATGTACATATTTCAATATCACAAGTCATATACCCTTTGTACTATTGTATGTATGTTTCTATTATATATTTTTAACACCATTATTATCTATGTATATATGTGTAAGTATTTACATGGTATATGAATAGTTTTTTTTATATCTTTATCATTTCTAATATATAGTATATGTTTTATATATTATGTATGTATATATTACATATAAATCTTTTAATATGGTACTTTTATATCATGTATACATTTTGAATACTATTTTTTATTTTCTCATGTATGTACTAAGTTGTGTTTTAATACCATATTTTTTAAATGCCCTATATTATTTTTATTCTTAGTACTATACGTTGTATGTAAATTTTTTATATAATTATATTATATGTATATATATGTATATTATGCGCGTATTTTAATAATATTATGTATTTCTTTTTATATATATGTGTGTGTGCTTGTGTAATGTTGTTAATAGCTGTTTTTCTTATATTATTATTATTTTTAATATGTGTAAACTATGTAAATATACTAATACCTTCTTTTATATATATTTTATTTACATATACATATCTTCTTAATATTATCTTCATATATATCATGTGTATATTCCAAAGACTATATTGCGTTTTTTATATATATATTATCTTATGATTATATTTTGTTTTTATAACTACATTATACGAGTATATTTAACGTTATATATTTTTTAATAGTACTATGTACATTATCTTTTATTCTTATTGTTACTCATATATTTATTAATATATATTTATATATCATTATCATTGTTTCTTTTATTATTATTATTATTATTATTATTATAATTTTCTTACTTTCAATACATATCGTATATACTTTTAATCTAGTACCATATGTTTTATATATATGTTCATAATTATTTCATGTTTACATTATTGCTATTACTATCATGTTTAGTATCATATCCATTATTTCTTGCTTTAGATTATTGTTATAACATATGCGTTGTTAATGTTTTATATATTATTTGCTTCATATATTTTTAACCTCTTATTATTTATCTGTTTCGGATTTAGCCTATTTGTTCGTATTTTATTTCAACATTAATATAGTTTCCTTCTTTATCTTGAAATGTTTTCATTCTCGTTTTCAAATTAATTTTAATAATCAAAATGACATACCGATTTAATATTAAGTCATCGAATTTCATCGCTATGTTGGATGGAATTTGTCGGCTCGTGTTAAATCGGTACATCCTTCACAAAAATCAAGAAAATTGAAAGTTCTCGTCTTTTCAATTGGATCACGATTAAATATTACTTTGAACTCGTATTTTTGAAAATCAAGACAACATGTGTTTATAAGATACCAATTTTGGGCGTCGCGAGGGTGCTAATACCTTCCTCGTGCGTAACCGACTCCCGAACCCTAATTTTTCTCTGGATTTTAACTTAGACCCAAATTCGGCCTTCTTTTTGTTTTAAAAACAAATCTATTAGGTGTCCGATCACACCTAGAAAAAGGATCGGTGGCGACTCCCCCTTTTGGTATTTCAAAATCAAACTTCAAATTTCAAGTTTTCAATAAATCGCCACAATTAGCGACCGAAAGCAAATTTTATGTCGCTACACATCATATTAGCAAACCACATTTGCAAATATATTTATAGGTTCAATAATTCATTTCATATATAATCAAAATACTTCAAGTAAAACCAAAATAGATAGAGTTTCAAGAGCTTGTATTTTAGTCCCTAACACATGGGAACACATTTGGTCTACCTATGTACATGTCATTTTAATTCAAAAGATGGTACTTACTCTTGAAGCTCTTGAGGATGTGATGAGATGAGAGATCTTCAAGCCCAACTCTATCTCTTCGAGTCTAACTGTACGTACGCGTTAAAATAAACGCGTTAAGCATGTGAAGGCTTAGTAAGCACTACAAGAATAAATAGGTAAATGAATCATAACATAATACTTTAAACTTATTTAATTAATACATATTTACACACATACAAGTTTCTTCAACTATACCTTACTTTAATAAATTTTAACTTAGCTTTTGTAAGTTATCAAACTTACTCAACACATTGATGTTTCACTTTTATTCACAACTCATATTCTTAGCCCAGAGTAGACTTTATAGAACACACCGGATATATAGAACAAATACAGAGGTGTATTATTATGCACTATTGAATAGAGAGCACTAAAGTGCTATACAGAAAGCACAAATGTGCTAAATGGAGAGCACTAATGTGCTAATAATCGGAGAGCGCGCTAAGGTCCCTTAATGGTGTGCCACTGATATCCTAGTAGTTCTAATTTTGTCTACTTAGGCGTAAAAGTTGAATTTCATACATTTAAATACTTCACATAAGTATTTTGGAAAAGATTTCACATTTCTCTATCAACTACAATTTAGTCCCAATTTCACAAATCACAAATATCACATCTTTTTCACACATATACTTTTACCACTACATCATTACTTAATGCTCAAACAAATATACCATTTCATATTCTCCACCAATAATTTTCTTTACAAATTTCATAATTTCATAATCTAATTCCCTTTTTATTATCTATTTAAAAATATAAATATATATATTCTACATTTTTATTCTAAGTAATTCCATATTACAATATAAGCATTTAAATAAAAATAATTTAAAAATCTTGTAGTACTTACAACAAAAAGGTTGAGATGTTGTATTTTCTTCTTCCTTCACTCCTTGGCATTCTCCTTTCCTTTTCCTTCAATTTTATCCTCTCCCTTCTTTTCTTTCTCTTCAATTTAATTTAAAACATATATCATTTATAAGTTAAAACTAAAATCATATAACTTTTCAATGCTAGTTAATAAAAATAAACATGTATGACATGATAATTCATCGTCTCTTAGCTTAGTTCATTGAACACCCAAAACTCTAACTCATTCTTTTCTTTCTTATAACCCATCTATGAAAATTTTCTCATGAAATAAAGTTGTTCACTAGCTTTCTCTTTGGTTTTTACTAAGGAAATTTCAAAGAAAATAAATGTTTGAAGCTTGGATGGTTCATCAATGGAGGAAGGACATGAAGGGAATTAAAAGAAAAGTTGGATGGAAATTGGGGGGAGAAGTGATGGTTTGGCTTGGTGAAAAGATGATATATTTTCATCTTTTTTCCCACTTTCTACACCATTCCACTAAAGAATCTCATCGTTTTAATTAAAATGGTCAAATTGCTATTAAGTTCTTAAGCCATCCATCTTTTTACTTTTACCCATCATCATTACACCTAATAAATATCTACTTAGCTAATTACCACTTTGTCCTTCCTCATATTTCAGATTTACTAGGATGACTCATACAACAGTTTGGTTAAATTTCTTTTTGATCCTTCCTTCATTTCCTCTACTATTATATATCTCCTAACCTATTATTTTTCCTACTTTGGCCACAACAAATTCTTTATTCTTTCAAATAACTCAATGTATCTATTTAAAATTTTCCTACCTAAAGAGTATTTTTGTAACACCCCCATACCCGACCCGAACGTCGAGTTAATGCATCAGGATGTCACATTTGTTGCCGAAGCAACTATTGAAAATTTCATTTCCATTTATCATATTATTTAATTAATGTAGATCATTAACTCATTTCAGTAATAATTGAATTTACGATAGAACTAATAATGAGTTAAAGGAGCTCATTAAAAAATCCACAATTAATCAAAGGCCAGACTGCAAAGTTCATAAAAATTTCTGAATTGTCGTCGCAACATTGGGGTTTCCACGTCGTGACATGGCGAACTTGTCATCGTGACGTCGTCTCCATTTTCTTACAAATTCCACGCTTTATTTTTATTTATTTATTTTTATATATCATTACCTAAATATATATTCAGATGTCATAACCGCCACTTCATTTTACATATCATCCACTTACATCTATTTTTAATATCAAGTCCTCATAAAACATGATATTAAATAAAAGATAACAAAGTATATAAAATTAACACAAATATTAAAGTTTTACAAATAAGACCATTGGATGACTTGCACTTTCAAAAGTAGTTTACCCACTTTACGTATATTTCATATTTATTTCTAAATTGTGCCAATCAATTTAATTCTTTATAAAATTTTAACAAGGAATTCAATATCACATCAATTAACAATTATTCACTTGTTATTTTATCTATTTGTTTAAACATACTCATATGTATTAATCATTCCATCACTTACAACCATTTCGAAACATTTCAAATTCATCTACTATATATATATTTATATTTTTTTCCTCCTCTTCATTCCACATCCTTTATGTATATATTTGTTAGAATCTTTAACTTTTAATATATAACATGCTTATATGTAACATTATCTATAATTCCACTATTTACTTATGTGTTCATATCAAAGTTGTCCACTTGAGTCATAGTCACTAAATTATTTATATCTTGAGCTACAGAATTCAAAATTAAGATCCGCTTGATGTTTTTGAAACTAGACTCAAATATATTTTTATCATAAAAATTTCAGAATTTATGACTTAGCCAATAAGTACAGTAAATTCTTCTGTTTGACAGCTTCGACTTTTCTTTACTAAAAATTAATTATCTCTTAGTACAGAGTTTGGATGATGTTTTCGTTTATTTCTCTTGAAAATAGACTTATTAAGAATTTAAAAATATAAATTTAAAACCCTAATAATTTTTTTTATAATTTTTTATGATTTTCCAAAGTCAGAATAGGGGAACCCGAATCCACTCTGACCTTGTTTCACAAAAATTAATATATATAAAAATATAAAATTCCGTTTCTTTCACCGTTTCTTCCATATGAAACTAGGCTCAATAAGATTTAATTACATATTTAATTAAATCTCTAACTAAATTTCTATAATTTTTGGTGAATTTTCAAATTTAAGTCACTGCTGTTGTCCAAACTATTTTAATGAAAAAAATATTTTCTTTTTCATGGTTCTTTGCTCTTTCATTCATTCACACATAATTGTCATGCCTTGACACTTATGTTTATGTGTAGATTACATATTCATTTCTTAATCCTAGTACTTTCACCATACAAATCACATTCTCTCTTACCAATTTAGTGTTTTAAGTCTCTATCCTTCATCAAATACTTTCTATTTGTAGAATTTAGATTAAATACATGTTTCATACATCTCACTCAAAACATCTTTAACTCAATCTATTGAAATACAAGTAGGTTTAGTATGAAACTTACCTTCTTTTTCAAGAATTTCTTCATTTCTTCTTCATTTCCATGCATTTCTCATCTTCACCACTTTCCTTCATTTTTCTTCTCATTTTCTCCACTTTTATCTACTGTTTTCTTGCTTATAAATTGATGAGCATATTCTCTAGAATCTCTACTTCATCTTCTTTGTTTAATATCTAAGGAAATTTTCAAAAATTTTGGGTAAAAAGGTAAGTTTTCTTGGCAAATGACTAAATTGTAAAGAAAAGAAAACTTCTTTACTCACCCTTTCACTCACATTAGAAGGATGATCCATTTCCTTCATCCTTCCTCTCTTTTTATACTACCATTTTTCTAAATAAAATAATAATAAATATCTAAGCAAAATATTAATAAAATAATATTTAACTAATTAATTAATTTAAAAAAATCACCAAAATATCATCAACATCATCATTACATTCTAGAACTCTCCCTCTTGCTAATTGACCATTTTTCCCTTTATGATCTTTTAAAATTTCATCCTTGAATCATCATTTAATTTGGTAAAAATTACTATTTAGTCCCTCACAATTCTTCACCTATTCAATTTGGTCCCTACATGCCAATTCCATATCTTAGTAAATTGGATTCTTTTCACTTTTGGTCCTTAAAATTTCTTGTTTTTACACTTCGATCCCCTAAATTTTGAATATTTACACTTGAACCAAAAACTTTCCACATATTTATGATTTAGCCTTTACTTTAAATCAATATACTAAAACCTATTTCTTAATCATTATTATTATTATTATTATTATTATTATTATTATTATTATTATTATTATTATTATTATTATTATTATCAATTCAATACTCCTCAATATTCTCTTTTATCCAATTTATATCATTTTCTCATTTTACCAAAAAATCAATTTTACATTATTCAATTTATTACTACTTTTATTATATATCAATTGTAGGGATGTTACATTTATGCTTGTGCCATAAAAGTTTTTGCATATTTGCAATTTAGTCCCTTCCTTAATACATCATGTCATGCTTCTTGATTTAACTCTCTTTTGATATATTGTAACTTTCATTTTCTTTGATTTTATACCTTATTTCGCTAAAATTTTATCTCATATTGTTTACGACCAAGGGGGTTTTGAGGATGTTATAATTTTCTAATTTCTTATTGGATCTAAATACTTCCTAATTTAATACTAAAATTTCCTACTTATTGTATTTCAAAAATTTTACACTAATTCTTGACCCAATCCATCTCTGTACCTAACCTTGAGTTAAAATGCGGATGTTACAATTCTCTCCCCCTTAAATAAATTTTATCCTCGAAATTTACCTAACGTAAACAACTACGAATATTGTTGTCTCATCGTTTCCTCTCTTTCCCATGTTGTTTCTTCTGAATTATAATGTCTTTACAAGACTTTTACCAATGGAACCCGTTTGTTTCTCAATTCCTTTACTTTCTGAGCAAGTATCTTAATTGGCTTATCTTCATAAGTCAAATCCGGTTGGACTTCTATTACTTTAGAAATAATCACAGAGATGGGTCAGATCGATATCTTCGCAGCACTGAGACATGAAAAACATTGTGAATTCTATCCAACTTCGGTGGTAGAGCTAATCAATAAGCAACTGGACCAATCCATTCTAAAATTTCATACGGCCCAACTTGGACTCAGCTTCCTTTTCTTCACAAATCAGAGAACTTTTTTCCATAGCAACACTTTCAAAAATACTTTCTCACCCACATTGTTTTCAATATCTTTTCTTTTGAGATTGGCATAAGACTTTTGTCTATCTGAGGTTGCTTTTAAATGGTCTCTGATCAACTTCACTTTCTCTTCTGTTTCTTTAATCAAGTTAGGACCAACTAATTTGTTTTCACCCAATTTTATCTAACACACAGGAGTTCTACATTTTCTTCCATACAGTGTTTCATACGACGCCATTTGAATAATAAACTGGTAACTGTTATTATAGGTAAATTCAACCAATGGTAAATATATTTCCCAACTGCCTTCAAATTCAATGATGCAACTTCTCAACATGTCTTCCAGTGTCTGAATTACCCATTCTGACTGCCCATCAAACTGAGGGTGATATGCCATATTAAAATTTAATCGTGTACCTAAAGCTTCATGGAGCTTCTCCCAAAAACTTGATGTAAATCTCGGATCCTTATCAGTAATGATGGATACTGGCACTCCATAAAGCCTTACTATTTCATCTATATACAACTGTGCATACTTATCCCTTGAGAAATTAGTTTATACTGGTAGAAAATAGGAGGGCTTCATCAATCGATCTACAATTACCCAAATAGCATCCTTCTTCTTCGGTGAGAGTGGCAATCCAGTTACAAAATCCATAGTAATTCTTTCCCATTTCCGTTCTGGTATGGCTATTGGCTGTAGCAATCCCGACAGAACTTGATGCTCTGCCTTCACTTGTTGACATGTCAAACATTTAGAAATGTATTCAACTATGTATTTCTTGATCCTTTTCCACCAGTAGAATGGTTTCAAGTCGTGATACATCTTATTACTCCCAGGATGTAAACTAAACGAATTGTGATGTGCTTTATTCAAAATACTTTACCTGAAAACTTCTTGATTAGGTACACATAGCCGACCGTGAAATCTCAAGCTTTCCTCACTATCAATCTCAAACTCACTATTTTTCCCTTCCTCAAGTTGTTTCTTAATCACCGATAATTCTTCATATTCTTTTTTAGCATTTTTCACCTCTTGCAACAAAGTTGGTTTCACCTTTAACTCAACAAATAACTTACCGTTTTGTTTCATCTCTAAATGTGCATTCATTATTTTCAAAGCTGCGAAATATTTTTTGTTTAAAGTGTCTGCTATTACATTTACTTTCCCGGGGTGATAATCAATGATACAATCATAGTCCTTTAATAATTCAACCCATCTTCTCTGTCTCAAGTTCAACTCTTTCTGGGTTAGCAAGTACTTCAAACTCTTATGGTTAGTATAGATATAGCATTTTTCCCCGTACAAATAATGTTTTCATATTTTTAATGCAGACACCACTGCAGCCAATTCAAGATCATGCATCAGGTAGTTCTTTTCATGTGGCTTCAATTGCCTAGAAGCATATGCTACTACCTTTCCTCCTTACATTAACACGCAACCCAAACCACTGTACGAAGCATCACTAAAAATCACGTACTTTTTACCAGATTCTAGTTGAATTAACACAAGAGCTTTTGTTAATGCTGCTTTTAATTTCTCAAAGCTTTGCTGACACCTTTCTGTCAATTCAAATTTCATATTTTTCTGCAACAATTTTGTTAAGGGTGACGCAATCATAGAGAATCCCTCAACAAATCTTCTATAGTAACCAACCAACCCGAGAAAACTCCTTACTTCTGTCATATTCTTTGGTGGTTTTCATTCAAGTATAACTTCTACCTTTTTTGGATCTACACGAATACCATCTGCTGATACAATGTGTCCCAAAAAAGTGACTTCTTTTAACCAAAATTCACACTTACTCAATTTAGCATACAACTATTTTTCTCTGAAAATCTGTAGCACAATCCAGAGATGTCTATCATGTTTTTCTTCTCCTTTTGAATACACTAGAATATCATCTATAAATACCACCACAAACTGATCTAAATAAGGCTAAAAAAATTCTATTCATAAGATCCATAAAGGCAGCCGAAGCATTAGTCAATCCAAATGGCATAACTAAGAACTCATAATGACCATATCGAGTCTTAAAGGTAGTTTTTGACACATCAGATTCCTTCACACGTAACTGATAATACCCTGATCTCATATTAATCTTAGAAAATACACTAGCTCATTTTAACTGATCAAACAAGTCATCAATTCTGGGTAACTGTAACGCCCCAAAAATCCCGAAATAAAAAAAAATCCCGAAATCTAAAAATCTCGAAATCCTGAATTTTCTTTATTTTCGATTTTGATAAAAATTGTGTTTAATATTCTTATCCAAGTGATAATTTTAGTAGGTCTTAGCTAAGGTTGAGTTCGAATTAAGGGGTAGAAGAAATTATAATCTAATTATTGAAAGAATCAGGGTTGGCTAGTAGTTGGGCTTTTGAATAAATGAAGAAATAATTGGACACAAAAAGAGCCTGTGGTGGAGTGGCTAAATGACGCCACATAAGGTGTAGTGAGGTGGCGTTAGTAGCTAGCAAGGGGGTCCAAGGTTCGAATCCTAGCTTAGTATTTTTTTATAATTTAATTTTGGCCTTCTAGAAGGATGAAAGTGGCATGAAGATGGACTCCAAGGGGAGTGTTCAAAAGAGGAAATTAAGGAAAGGATCAAGGGGTTATCAGGGAGGAAATCGATGAGATAAGAAGTGAGGAGTACTGAATTGAGAACTTAAACTTGAAGAATTCGACTATAGGGCTATAAATATGTGCCGAATGGGAGGGTTGAAAAGTTAATGACGAATTTCCCTTCACTTTGTGCCAGAAACCCTTTTCTCTTCAAGATCCAAAAAGTCGAAAACCCTCTATTTTACTTTCTTTTCTTTCTATCGATTTCTATTCTCCTCTACACAAGCTTCTTTTTCGATTTCTTCTACTACTCTTCTTTTTTAATCTGTACCAAATAAACCTTATTCACCATATTTAGTTTGAAAATCCAAAAAACCGAATCTTCTAAGGGCCGAATACTTTTTGACCGAATCTAGTGTAAGTGTTGCTCTTCCAATTGGTTTTTCTTTGTTTAGTATCATTTATTGTCCCTTACTCTTTCTAATCAAATTTGGTAGGGAATTAGTATCAGATCTTGGTTTTTAGCTCTCTGTCGAATTGCTCCTTAAGGTGTTGCGGTTTTGGTAAGTAATCTTCTCCCATTGGCTAAGGTGGCCGAATGGTCATATTATGGTAAGGAGACTTGTGTTGGATACGATTCGCCTATTATTCGGGTTTTAATAGTTAAGACTTGTGCAGATCTAGGAAATAGGTGATCAAGGAAAAAGCGATTGGGCTCAAGGTAAGGTTAAGGTGAGGTTTCGGTTTTTGAGTAAATAAGTATTAAGCATGTGATTAATTAAAGAGTGATATCGATTGTAGGTTTGGGCTAAGGAGATTGCATCACGCTTGCTTACCAAGTGTATACATACACTGCACACACACAATTATTCGGTAAAAGCCGAAAAGTTAAAAAACCAAAAAGCAGAAAGTTTGGCTACGGTAGTCTTGCGAGTGCGTGAAAACTCGTAAAGGGGAAACCGATAGGTTGCCTGAGGCCCATGGGCGATTCCGTGGACTTGGGTTGTGATTTGGTCATATGGGCCAGATGGGCTGTTGGGCCCATAATAGGCAAAAACTGAATATTGATGCTTTTTGATAGGAATTTGTATGTGAGCATGAATATGAATGTGACTGAGCCTAACGGGCCATATACTGGTGATTTGGGCCTAATGGGCCATATGAATATGATTGGGCTTCATGGGCCAAATACATGTATGTGAATTTGTTTGGGCTTTGTAAGGGGTTTTAGGCCTAGTATATGATATCCAAATAAGAATTAATTAATATATTGCGACCGTAGACAAGTCAAAGGGTTAAGGTGTGGCAACGGGTATATGCATATCTAGGATTGGATCTAGGGAGAGCTTGGTACTTAAGCGGTCTTAATGACCCACCTCCTCTTCTCTGGAATCCTACCTGGTGCATAGTATTCATTAATCTTAGCTCACGGGACTTGTTAAAGGGCCAAGATAAGTGAAAATCGTAATTAAAAGAAAATTACTGAAATACCCCTAAGGGCAAAAATGACCAAAATACCCCTAGATGTTGAATGTAAGTTTTGTGGATGCGACATGCATACATATGATATTCTGCTTAGGTTGTATATGGGTTGGGAATTATGGAACAGAGGAAGTATATGAGGATCGCATGGTTGCTTGACAATCGTGGATCCACCGACAGCTTTTAAAGCCCAATATGTAAATGAAGGTAGTTCCGCAACCGGGCTACCATGGTGTGTGGGTTGGGTGGGTCGATATTTATATCCCCACATGGTGTGATGGGGGACGGAGCCGATGTGTAGCAGACGGATAATTGGATGAGATTGTATTGCATAAATGATGAACGATGAACGATGTTTTTTTTTTGAATGCTTGTTTTCTTCGAGGGTTGTACACACTGAGTTTGTGAAAACTCACCCCCTCTTTTATTTTATTTTCAGGTGATGCTCAGTAGAAGGTTCGATGTTTGGAGGGACTTTGGGTGGCCAGCTAGCAAGATGATTTGGACTTGGGTTTTTTTTAAGCATTTAAGTTTTTACTTCTTTTTAAGTATGTTCCAGACCAGATTGTAATAAGGTTTTCATTGTGTTATTATTACTTGAATTATTATTATTTTCAATGTAATTACAAGAAGTTGAACATGGGTTTTCTAAATTATAGTATGTTTTCTATGTTTCCGCAATTAAATTTTTAAATGATAAGTCTTCTTAAATCAAATGTTTCAACAAGGTTTTTGCAACTGGAAGGTGGGTTTTTTTTAAAGTTAATTAAGGTTTCTTCTATTTTAAGAAGGGTTTTCAATGAAAACACGGTTTTCACTAAAGCACTTCAATGTGACACACCAGATTCGGCCAAAATGTCTGGGCCGAGTTTGGGGTGTTACAGTAACGGATATTTGTTCTTTATAGTCACTTTATTCAGCTGACGATAATCTATACAAAGCCTTAAAGACCCATCTTTCTTCTTCATGAACAATACTAGTGCTTCTCATGGTGATACACTAGGACGTATAAATCCCTTGTTTAGTAACTCTTGTAGTTGTGTTTTCAATTCTTTCAACTCAGTGTGCATTATCTAGTAAGGTGCTATAGGTATTGGTGTGGTGCCCGGAATTAACTCAATCCTAAACTCTACTTCTCTTTCTGGAGGCAAACCTGGTAATTCCTCTAGAAATACATCGATAAAATCTTGAACTACCGGTATCTTTTCAATCTCAGAATTTGTTGCACGGGTATCCAAAATATAGGTAAAAAAAGCAGTATATCCTCTTCCTATCATCTTAGAAGCCTTCATTGCAAACACCACATTCGTTAATGGACTATATTTTTCACTGATTACAATCACTTCCTCTCTATCTGAAGTTTTCAATGAAATTCATTTTCTTTTGCAATCAACCATAACTCCGTGTTCTGACAACCAGCCCATACCTAATATCACATCAAACTTATGAAATGTAAGTGCCATAAGGTATATTGGAAACTCATAATCATGAATTTTTAAGGGACATCTTCTACACACTTTATTAACTTTCTCGCTTTACCCAAAAAGGTTAGTAACTACTACTTCGTACTCTGTAGGTTCTACTGATAACTCTCTCTCTTTCACTAATGTAATGCATATGTATGAATGTGTAGAGCCAGGATCAATTATTGCAATTATAAAAGAATCAAATAAAGAGAATTTACCAATAATCACATTAGGAGCATCTCCCTCTTCTCATGTTCTGATAGCATAAATCCAAGGTCTTCGGGATTCAGATATTTCAGCTATTTCTCTCACAGATCTTGTACCACTACTAGTACCACCAGAAATTCCAGGTTGTCTACCTCTTTGTGGAGTCGAGCTACCTCTCGCAGACTGTTTTGTAACATTTTTTGACGCCTTTGGACAATCTCTGATCAAATGATCTTTTGATCCACAACAAAAACAAGCTCGAGAATTCAATCGACATTTTTCCCAATGATATCTTCCACAATGCTCACATGATGGCAGTGTTGGCTTTCTTCTAGAACCCCCAATACTAACCATAAAGGTCACCTGCTAAGTTTGTCTTGTCTAACTTCAGGATCTTTGCCCAACAGTAAAAGAAGTGTATCGGGAATCTCTAGAATCCCTCACTCTTTTTGAAGACAGCGGTGGTGCTGAACTAGTTGCTAATATCTTCCCAAAACTCTTCTCTTTCAATCGAGCTAACCCTTCTTCCAATCGTTGAGTTCAATCAACCAAAATAGGAAATTCTTGTAGATGTAATGGTATAAGAGAAACATAAATTTCTTTATTCAATCCCCACTCAAATCTCCTGTACATATCCGCTTCATTTGCTACTAATTCCTTGGCATGTTTACTCAATCTAATAAATTCACATTTATATTCAGCAATAGACATGTTGTTCTGCTTCAAATCCAGAAATTCTCTTTTCCTCTTCTCAAGATAAAGTTGACTCACATATTTCTTTCTAAATACAGACACAAAGAAATTCCAATTAATTTTATCTGCAGGATGAATATTCATGACAGTGCTCCACCATTAGAAAGCCTCACCTTTTAATAAAGATATTGTGCATTTCAAATTTTCATCCTATGTACACTGCAATTCTTCAAATATCCTTTGACTATTCTCTAACCATTCTTCAGCTTCAGCTGGGTCATCATCTTTCTTTCCTTTAAACTCTTCAGCTCTAAATTTTTTTTGTTTTCTCCAAAAGAGATCGATGACTAGTTGCAGACGGTTGTGGTTGTGAAATAATAGTAGTAGGAGTGGTGGAACAAATGGAGCATTATTAGTTTTTACAACTTGCTGCAATAACTGATTCACTGTCTATAACAAGGCTGCATTGGAATTTATTCTTTAGGCTGTATCGACTTAGTTTCAGGTTAAGTTATTTCTTCCAATTCAAGCTTCCTATAATCCCCAAAGTTTACCGATTCACTTTGAGCTTGGGCTCTATGTTGATCTTTTTCCCTATCAAGGTTTGGCACCCTACTCTTTACTTCATATTCTGACTCTTTACGAGGTCTATTTGACATTTTTAAGTTCTACAATATTCATAAATTATGCAATTAAATAACTAAATCATCTCATCATATCAATATACAAAATGGCATCTACAAATAGCCTCATTCCCGACCCAAGAATCAGAAAACCTAAGCTTTAATACTAACAAATGTAACACCCCTATACTTGGTTCGATCATATAGACCCGGTGGAAAAATGGTTTTGGCTAGACACTATTTAATTTAAACATTTATACATAGTATTTTAACTTATTTAACTCAAAAATTATTAATATAAATGTGTGGGGTCATTATTGGATGTTAGATTATGTTTGGAAATGATTTTAACATTGTTTCTACTCAAAACAGGGGAAAAATATCGATACTAAAACAAAAATGATACCAAAAATCACATACTATTTTGGCAATTTTGTATTTCAAAGCCTAGGTATCGATACCTATACCCTTGATATCGATACCTTGGGTAAATTTTGGCAAAAATCAGTTTAAAAGTCACTAAAACCCCCTTGCAATATATATATATATATATATATATATATATTCTTCTCAACACTTAAGACCAATTCAAAATATATTAAAATTACTTAAAATCACTCCAAATCAATCATAATCATCATATTAGGAAACCACATTTGCAAATATATTTATAGATTCAATAATTCATTTCATATATAATCAAAATACTTCTAGTAAAACCAAAATAGATAGAGATTCAAGAGTTTTTATTTTAGTCCCTAACACATGGGAACACATTTGGCCTACCTATGTACATGCCATTTTAATTCAAAATATGATACTTACTCTTGAAGCTCTTGAGGATGTGATGAGATGAGAGATCTTCTAGCCAAACTCTATCTCTTCGAGTCTAACTGTACCTACGCGTTAAAATAAACGCGTTAAACAGGTGAAGGCTTAGTAAGCACTACAAGAATAAATAGGTAAATGAATCATAACATAATATTTTAAACTTATTCAATTAATACATATTTACACACACAAAAGTTTCTTCAACTATACCTTACTTTAATAAAATTTATCTTACCTTTTGTAAGTTATCAAACTTACCTTAACACATTGATGTTTCACTTTTATTCATAGCTTATATTCTTATCCCAGAGTAGACTTTATAGAACACACCAGATATACGGAACAAATACAGAGGTGCATTATTATGCACTATTGAACAGAGAGCACTAAAGTGCTATACAGAGAGCACAAATATGCTAAACGGAGAGCACTAATGTGCTAATAATCGGAGAGCGCGCTAAGGTCCCTTAATGGCATGCCACTAATATCCTAGTAGTTCTAATTTAGTCCCAATTTCAAAAATCACAAATATCACATCTTTTTCATACATATACTTTTACCACAACATCATTACTTTATGCTCAAACAAATATACCATTTCATATTCTCCACCAGTAATTCTCTTTACAAATTTCATAATTTCATAATCTAATTCCCTTTTTATTATCTATTTACAAATATAAATATATATTCATGATATTTATTCTATGTAATTCCATATTACAATATTGTAATACCCTGAAAATTTTTACATTGAGATATTATCCTTGATATAGTAAAATAAGGAAATAAAGTGACAAAAAAGGGAATTTTGAGTTATGTCAATATTGAAAAGTATATTATGATACATTAATTCAAGAAAGGACTAAATTGTAAAAGTGAGAAAAATTTTGTTGCACAAGAATAAATACTTAAAATTTGAGGGGTTAAAGTGTAAATATGAAAAATTTAAAGGACCAACAGTGTAAATATTTTAAGAGTGGAATGATTTAGAAACTAAGGAAAATGGATAGATTAGGACCAAATTGAATAGGTGAAGAACTATGAGGGACTAAATTGCAATTTTACCAAATTAAATGATGACTCAAGGATGGAATTTTAAAAGATAATAAAGGGAAAAATGGTCAATTGGAAGAGAGAGAAATCTAGAAAGTAATAATGATGTTGATGATATTTTATGATTATTTAATTAGATATATATTATTTTAATAAGATATTTTATTATTTTATTATTATTTTATTATTAATTATTTAGTATAAAAGGAAGGAAAGATGAAGAATTTTCATCATCTTTCCATGCATGCAACCAATGTTAGAAGAGAAGGAAAAGAAAGAAATTTTCTTTTCTTTACAATTTGGTCCTTCCACCAAAAAATTCACCATTTTCACCTAGAAATCAAAAGAATTTCCATAGCCACTAAGAGAGAGAAATGTTAAGGAGACCATGGGGAGTTAGAATATCAAGTTGGATTTAAGAATAGAAGCTGGAGGAGAGAGAAAATCAAGTTAAAGATTAGTATCAATAGAACAAGGTAAGTACATCAAGATTTCAATATGTTTTTAAGTTTGTTATTATTGACAAAGCATGAAAATAATGTTATAGTAGAGTTTTCTTACATAAGGTCCTATGTTCTTGATATGTTAGTGAAGAGAAAATAAGAGAAAGTGATGAGAAATGGTGTAGAAGAAGAAAATAAGGGTGTTATAACATGGTAATTAATATCTTGTACCAAAACAGTTTTGGATAGCAGCAGTAGTCTAACTTTGAAAAATCATAAAAAATTTTAGAAATCCACTTATAGGATGAATAAAGTATGAAATTAAAGCTTATTGAGTCTAGTTTCTTATAGAAGAAATTATGTAAGCAATGGAATTGTAAATCATGAGATATAATTAATTTTGTGAGACAAGGTCAGAATGAATTCGGGTTCCCCTATTCTGACTTTGGAAAATCATAAATAAATGGATAAAAATAATTAGGGAATTAAACTTATATGCTTATGATTTTGAATGAGTCTATTTTCAAGAGAAATAAACGAGAACATCATTTGAATTCTGTAAAAGGATATAATTAATTTTTAGTGAAGGAGGGTCGAAACTATCAGACAGCAGAACAGGGGTGACTTTAATGAATAAACTGTACTAATTGGCTAAACCAAAAATTCTGAAAATTTTATGGTAAGAATATGTGTGAGTCTTTTTTATGGAAAAAATAACAAATCTTAATTTGGAGTTCTGTAGCTCAAGATATAAATAATTTAGTGACTATGAGTCAAATGGACAGCTTTAAATATACATATAAGTAAATAGTGAAATTATTGATAGGGTTACTTATAAGCATATTATATAAGTTTAAGGATGTGGAATGGAGCGGAGGAGGAGGAAAATATGTATGAATATTCATCTAACATGGCTAATTTGCATGTTTTAGGCTCAGGGACTAAATTGAATAAAAGTAAAACTTTATGGGTAATTTTGTAAAAATGTCAGAAATGACCAAATTGCATGAAATGGATTATTTTATTATTTAAATTACAAAATTGAATGAAATTATGAATTTAGTTCAAGATCGGGGAAAAACATGTTTTTAGGGATTAAATTGAAAAGTGTTTAAATTATGGAAAATTTTGATATTTTATAGAATTCATGGGCTGTTATTAATATGCATGAGAATAATAGTTGAAAATAAGGATTAAAATTGCAAGAATTTTATTTTCCTGACCTTAAGGACAAAATCGTCATTAATTAAAAGTTTAGGGGCAAAATGATAATTTTGCCTAGAGCATTAATTAAATACATTAGAATATGAAACGAACGAAAATGATGATCAAATTTATTTATAATGATCCAGACGACTCAAATACGAGACTTGATTGTAGAAAAGAAAAGATATTGGATTAATGAAATTATAAACACAAACAAGCAATGAGGTAAGTTTGTGTAACTTGAATTATATTTTTAAATACTTGAAATATGTGGTTATGTGATGAAAATATGATTTGAATGTTTAATACATGATAATTGATGAAATATTGATAATATTCGATATAAATTGAAAATAAATCCCGGTCAAATGGAAAGGAATTCAATGGATAATTGGAAAAGGAATTGTGGTAAAAAGGATCTAGCCCGGACGGGTGATCCTATTACGATATAGCCCTCCCGAAGAATACGTGTAAAATAAATTTAGCTCGGATTTGGTAATCCCATTTGTAAGGATGACGTTCGCGGGAGTGTGCTTTTCGACATGATATGAAATGTGTAAGACCATGGTTGAAAGATACCATGGCAACATGATAAAAAATGTGTAAGACCATGGTTGAAAGATACCATGGCAATGTAACATGAAATGAACAAGACCATGGTTGAAAGATACCATGGCAACCTCGATGAGAAAATGAGTAAGACTATGGTTGAAAGACACTATGGCATCATGTCGAAGATAAATAAGACCGTAGATGAGAGATGCTATGACATCAGTTGAACAATTGATATTCAGATAATATGTATCAGATGATGAATGGTTATATGAAATGGTTCTATGAAATATTTACAAGAATTGGTCATATGGAAATATATGTACAAAATAGATGAAAGAAATAATTAAAAAGATAGATAAATGAAATATGTGTAAGTACACTAACAAGTGTTGTTGTTGATGCTTAGACAAGTGCCAAACCATTGATTGAATGGTAATATATTTATTTATATGATGCATTGATTTGGTAAGTATTTAATTGAAAAAATTTTTTAGGTGATTCGTAAATTCTAGTAATGCTCCGAAACCCTGTTTCGACGACGGATACGGGTTAGGGGTGTTACAAATATAAGCATTTAAATAAAAATAATTCAAAATCTTGTAATACTTACAACAAAAAGGTTAAGATGTTGTATTTTCTTCTTTCTTCACTCCTTGGCCTTCTTTTTTCCTTTTCCTTCAATTTTATCCTCTCTATTCTTTTCTTTCTCTTCAATTTCATATAAAACATATATCATTTGTAAGTTAAAACTAAAATCATATAATTTTTCTATGCTAGTTAATGAAAATAAACATGTATGACATAATAATTCATCATCTCTTACTTTAGTTCTTTGAACACCCAAAACCCTAACTCATGCTTTTCTCTCTTTTAACCCATCTATGGAAATTTTCTCATGAAATAAAGTTGTTCACTAGCCTTCTCTTTGGTTTTTACTAAAGAAATTTCAAAGAAAATGAAGGTTTGAAGCTTGGATGGTTCATAAATGGAGGAAGGACATGAAGTGAATTAAAAGAAAAGTTGGATGGGAATTGGGGGGAGAAGTGAAGGTTTGGCTTGGTGAAAATATGATATATTTTCATCTTTTCTCCCACTTTCTACACCATTCCACTAAAATATCTCACCTTTTTAATTAAAATGTTCAAATTGTTAATAAGTCCTTAAGCCATCCATTTTTTTTTTTACTTTTACCCATCATCATTACACCTAATAAATATCTACTTGGCTAATTACCATTTTGTCCTTCCCTATCTTTCATATTTCTTAGGATGACTCATACAACACTTTGGTTAAATTTCTTCTTGATCCTTCCTTCCTTTTCTCTACTACTATATATTTCTTAGCCTATTATTTTTTCTACTTTGTCCACAACAAATTCTATATTCTTTCAATTAAGTCAATGTATCTATTTAAAATTTTCCTACCTAAGGAGTATTTTCTAATTTCTTATGGGACCTAAATACTTCCTAATTTAATACTAAAAATTTCCATTTATTATATTTCAAAAATTTTGCACTAATTCTTGACCCAACCTATCACTGTACCTAACCTTGAGTGAAAACGCAGATGTTACAACATGCACTTGAAATATTTTCCTAAACTATTAACGAGTGATGGTATGATAAAATGTCATCATATTGATGTTGAAATTGAGTGCTTGGTATGTGAATGTTATAATGATGACATGTAAACCATGATAGTAATTATTGGCGTGGTTACCTAAGTTTAATAGTTTTTTTCAAAAGCAATGACGAGCAATGTTCTTAAAACCACGCCAATAATTACTATCTTGATTTAATAAAATTTGAATTTATCAAATGAATATTTCCCCAAATTAACAAAGGTAACCATAGTTCTATTTAAAAGAGTGTTTTTGAGGTCTTCAATCAGCTATAGGGTAGATTAGTAGTTTAGGTTTCCAACGTGTCCTACACGATTTGACCATAATGTCTAGGTCGAGTTTGAAAGGCTATATTTAGTGGTACTAGAGCCTAGGTTCAAAACCTCGGACTGAATTTTTATTCTTTTCAAAAACAAATCTGCATGCATGTATCCATAAAAGTGGAATTTTGGAGGAAAAATAAACAAACCACAGTATTTTGAGAAAGTATTTCTTTCAAGAACTACAAAGTTCGAAGGTCCGATGCCATGCCTATAGAAACAATATTGAAACTTTAGAAAGACACTAAATACTATTGCATAAAATTTTAAAAGAAAGAACTTAGTTAAAAGTGTGATAAAAGATTGAACAAAAATATTGAAGATATTCTTACTTGTAAATTGTAGATTTCATAAAACATTGAAATGAATTCTCGTAGAATGATAACTCGTGGTAGGAGGGGCCGTAAAGCGTGACCTCCAACGGCTTTGGCTAAGTTGCCTTTGTCACAAGAGCCCATTCAGAATGTTGAGGCTAATGAGGCCATTAATGAACCTACTACTGAGGGTGGAAATAGGGGTAGTAAGAATTATGATAATGAATATAATGAGGATGATCCAGTAACACAAACTTTGTTAAAGGCTATAAATCGAGTTGTTGGGAACCCGGTTGGTGGTGTTAGTCGAGGTACGATTGCTGAGAGGTTCCGCTCAAGTGGGGTAGAGTTGTTCAGGGGTATTGCTGGAACTACTCTTACAGTGATCGAGTACTGGATGGAGACCATTGAACGTATTTTGGATGATTTGGACTGCATTCCTAAACAGAAACTTAAGGCTATCGTGTCCTTATTGAAGGATGAGGCATACAGGTGCTGGCAATCAATGCTTAGGGGTACGTTGCCAGAGCGCATTAATTGGGCCTATTTTCAGGACACCTTTCAAGGTAAATTTGTGGGTCCTTACTTTGTGAATGCTCAACGATTGGAATTTAAAGAGTTGAAACAATGTGATATGACCGTTTTTGAGTATGAGGAAAAATTTTTAAGGTTGAGCTGTTATGCACCTAGTATGGTGGCATCTAAGCAGGAAAAGAGTTTTTGTTTTCATAAAGGTATGAGGTATGACCTTAAAGTACAAGTAGCTCCACATCAGGAGCGCAATAAGCTTTTGATTAATACTTAATTAACCCAACACAAGACACTAGGGTTTTGTTCTACTCTATTTTCATTCTATTTGGTATTAAATTAATGTACTTTTGGGATGATGCGTAGTATGAAAAAAGGCACCAAATATTTGACACGATACTTAACACTTCTTCCAACTACTTATTTCTCCATGTGAAAACGCAACTCTATCACTGACACTAAGCTCTTTCTCCACCCTATTCCTTTTGTAAGAAGTGGCTTCTTCAGGTACATCTTGTTGTTCCTTTTAAGAGTGTAAATTCCAAGCTTGCAAACACACCCACACTCATCTTTGACGTCAAAATTAGCAAAAAAAAGTAGGGAAACAATTTAAGGGCTTGCATGGGATCATCAATAGTTTCTCAATATAATATCAGCCTTCCTAGGCTATTTTACCCATCTAACCCAAAAAATTTAATATTTACAAAAATGACCCTGGTTCAAAAAATTCACCAAAATAACCTAAAATGAACAGTAGATTTGGGTTTTGGGAACCAAATGGTCGACACTACCTAGTGTTTTGTCCCCATGATTGCCTGATGATTATGTCAGGCTTTAAAAAAAATATTTTTTTGAGTTTGGGAACCTAATGGCCAAAACCAGGGTTTTTTTTTTTTACATCGTAGCATAATGGTATACAAAAATAACAATATTTAAAAAAATTTGGTGCTAGCCAGTAGATGGCCGGCACTAGGTACAATTTTTGCCTCCAAAGACATTGATGACAGGCACCTGTGTAATTTAAAAACAAAATTTGGGTGTTGGCCATGTAATGGCCGGCATCAAGTACAATTTTAGCTCCTAATGTAATTTTTTTTGGAACATTGATGATTGGCACCAGTGTATTTAAAAAAAATAGCCACCAAATACATTTAATAAATAAATAAATAAAATTTTGGTGTTGGCCAGTAGATGGCCGACACTAAGTACAATTCTTGGCTCCAAATGTATTTTTTTTTTTAGGACACTGATGGCCGGCACCAATGTCATTTAATAAAAATTGTCTTCTAAATTTATCAGATATATATAGGTGTTTTGTCTTCTATTTGAGTTTTTCTTCTTTTTTTTTTGCTTTATTAGTTGAAAATCGAGATAAAAAATATTAGTTTTTTCTTTGTTAAGAAAGAAGCAAAATGATTTTAAGATGAGTTCCCAATTTTTTTTTGTTTATGTTTATTTCGATGGAGAAATGATAAATACAACTAAAGAAGACTGTGTAATTCAAAGTCGGAAAGAAATAGGAATGAGATTTAACAAGCATGTTTCGCTGGCGGATTTAAAATGAAAAATCAGTACAAATATTACAACCTGTTGCAGAAAGCAAATGTTGAGACTCTTTTACAAATTTTCGGTTTCAACAGATCCGATCAAGTTCTCGGGAATGGAGCTTGAAAATGATGATGATCAATGATAGCAATTTATTGCCCCTTTAAGATAGAAAATCCCAGCCTGGTCGAGTTGTTCGCGGAGATAGCTGAACTGGATCTCATTCAAGTTGTAATTCCAGCAAGCCAGCACTCTGGAATTGATTTCGATCTTAACATCTCCTAGGAAGATCAGTCGGGTTTTGGACGGTCAATGCCAACTCTCGAAAATCCAAACACCAATGGATGTTCGTATAACATCCCAAACTCATGTACTCGTCCAGAGATCCATCCAGAGGTGTTGGCCACCATAGAAGATGGTGATGAAGGGTACGATAATGATGATCAATTTCACCGTGATCCCAACGATGATTTCAATGACCCCGAGTTGGATGACATCCCTGAAGACATAGGTGAGGAAGGGCTGATGAAGGGTAAAAATACAAACTCCCATTCAACCGGGAACACGAGCCCTAGTATAGTTATAAGAAATAATCTAGGGTTTTCCATGACAGACGTGGATCTTGATGCGGCTCTTGCACGCGAGTTCCCGAAATATACAAACATTATGTAGGGTTACCTATTTGATGATGAATTCGACAATAAAGAGTTGTTTGTAGGACAACAATTCGATAATAAAAAAGACTATTTACATGCTATAAAACAACTTAGCTTGATGTTAGGTATGGATTATAAAGTAACAAAGTCAACGCAGTCTCTGTATGTAAGAGAATATTGGAAAGCCTAAAGTGGTTGTAACTGACGTGTTCGAGTCACGTTAATGCAGCGGACACAGATATGGTTGATAAGAAAACTAGAAGGTCCACACACTTGCATGTCTGGTCGTATGTCACAAGATCATCGAAAGTTAGATGCAAAAACTATATGCAACTGTATCATCCCTTTAGTGAAAGAGTCGCCCACCATTCAGGTGTCAGTCCTTATTGCGGACATGCAAGCTCGATTCAAGTATAAAATGTCGTACCAAAAGGCATGGTGGGTAAAGCAAATGGCGATGCGAGAGTTGTATGGTGACTGGGATGCATCATACAACAAGCTTCAAGGGTGGATTGCTGGGATGCGGGACGTATTTGCAAACACTGTAGTATAAAGGCCCAGACGGGGATATACAATTAGGGAAACGAGTTTTTCACCAATTGTTTTAGACGTTCGAGCCATGCGTTAGGGCCTTCCCTTACTGTAAATCGATGGTGTAGGTGGACGAGACCTGGTTGTACAGCAAATACACGCAAATACTCTTGATTTCTTGTAACACCCTAAACCCGGCCTAGACGTTATGGTCGAATCTAGCGAGGTCACATGAAAGTGTTTTTGAAAACTAGATCGTTGCTAAAAAGCATTTCTCCATTTAGGACACTTCTTTTCATTATCTTATGCTAATTCAAAATCATGTCAATTGATTCCAAAAAGTTATCTATTTTCAAAACATTATTTAATTACAATTCGTTATTCGATTCCAAAACGTTATACTTTGCAAAAGCTTTTGAAATAGTTTGCGTATTCGTGGTGTTTTGGTAAAACATGCATCTCTTTTGGAAATTCGAGTTTTTCCTACTGCTAGCCGTTGTAAAACATAAACAATATAAAAGTTTCAAATTTAAACCAAAAATCCGAAAAGGCCATTATTACATAAAAATACCCCAACATAAACTTAAGACCATATGTAAGTACGAAACCGAGTTAAAACAGGTCATGTAGCCACCACTGAGTCTTCCACCATACCGATCTGCCTATGTTTGAGGATTACCTGTACAGTAAATACAGAAGGGGTGAGTTTATAAAAATTCAGCGTGTACTCTCCATGTAACCATACAGACAGAATGTAAGCAATAACAGACTGGGCCTAAGCCTCTCTAGTGACAATATCAGTTTAGGCCTTAGCCAATTACATTATCAGTAACCAGTAGGGCCTTAGCCCACTACGGTATTAGTATCAGAAATAGTAGTAGTATCATTAGGGCCTTAGCCCATCACAGTATCAGTATGCAATAATGTAGTGTACAGAATGTCAGCCCTACCCAACCAACCACTATACACCTTCTCCTGTCCAGCCCTGCACTCCTGTGGGGAATAAATCACCCACCCATCCCTACACTTACAAATTAGCACCGGTTGCGGCGCTAAACAGTATTCGCAGCAGAGCTGCCAATATAATAGGCTCAGAGCCATCAGTGATTTCCAGCAGAGCTGCCAGTATAATAGGTGTTATTCCTGTCAGTACACTTCCTCCAATCATATCAACCAACCCCATGCAATGCAACATACGGATATAATATGCAATGTCACGGTATCAGTGCATACAATATCAGTTAATCAAAATAAAATTATGCTCAATAACATATATCAGTCATATAGTCATATCACTCATTTAGAGGTCTAAGAATGGCTTACCGCTACAGTAGATTCACAGTCGACTTGAGCGACCCGTGCAACCTTGGCAAACAAGTCAGTAAAACTGGGCTCACACACCCGTGTTGGTCTGTCCGTATGGGCCCACACGCCCGTGTGGCCCACACGACCCATATTGGCCTTGGCCATGTGGATCACACGACCTAGCCCAAAATCCCACATGCTCATATAGTTCACCCGTGTGGGCCCACACGCTCGTGTGGCCTACATGGCCTAATTGGTCGAGCCCGTGTCTCGCACACAGCCTCACCGGCCATCACACGGCTGTGTCATACGCTAGTGTCATGCGCACACGGCCTGGCTCGCCATTCACACGTCCGTGCTCAGTCACACGGCTTGCCACACCGGCTATCACATGCCCGTGTGGCGCCAACAGTAGGCTTTTTCGGGTTTTTATCGAGAGTCATTTTCAGTGTTTCGGGTACACACCTGGTATCGTTTTACTGCGAAAGAACTCCTGAGCACTCCAGAACCTATAATTGAACAATAGGCACCTATTTAATCACTTAACAGTCGAATAATTATCGAATCTGAAATTGAAACTTAAGCATTGAACAGTTCTATCTTACCCACACACCTCGAAAAATTTCAACTAAAACTCCACGAAAGACAAGTCCCTTATTCCAGAATTTGCTACTGCCCAAGGAATGGATATGATCCCAGATTAGTGCCTTATAAAATGCAACGCATAGATATAAACCAAAATTCCACTTTTAGGTGTTGCACAAACAAACGATAGAGAGGAAGAGGGGAAGATACGATTTTGATAATAAGGGAAGTAGAATCAAAAGAGAAAAGATGGGTAAAACTCGGCAGTCAAGGGGGAAAGAAATTCGACAGAGGAGGGAAAACAAAGATAGAACGTCAGAAATTGGAAAACCGATATATTGATAAACAAAAATTGAACCTGATCCTGATAACTCCCCTACCCAACTCTCCTTATTTATCTCCATCAACCTCTCCACTAAATCCACTACTCAGAATCCAATTTTACTCAAACTCTCACACGGTCCAAGCAGCAAAATAAATCCCTTGCTCACATAGGGAATCGAACTCCCGACCATCAATAACCTTTACACTCTACTTAGACACCAGACTAGCAGGCCCATTCTGATGTAAACTTACTGACATTCGAACTTAAGCCTACTAAACAAGAGCAAGGCTTTATTTAAATAAAAAACAAAAATTTGACAAAACTAAGGCTTGAACTTGGGACCTCACACACACACTCAGAACCCTTAACCACTGAAGTAGATACAAATTTGTGTGTCATATTTTAACAGAACATACTTATGAGATTTTTGGGACGTTACAACTCTACCTCCCTAAAAAATTTTTTCAGCCTCGAAATTTACCTGATTAGAACAGATAAGGATATTGCTGATGCATTGAATCCTCAGGCTCCCAGTAGCCTCCTCGGTGCTATGATTATGGCATAGAACCTTAACCAGTGAAATAAGTTCCTCCGCAGAATCTTAACGTCGCGTTCCAGAATCTGGACCAGCTCCTCCTCTAAGGTCAAGTTTGGTTTAACCTCAATCTCCTCAACAGGAACAATATGCATGGGATCAGAGTGGTAGCGCCTCAGTATTGAGACGTGGAAAACATTGTGAATCCGATACAACTCTGGAGGTAGCTCCAACTGGTAGGCAACTGGTCCCACTCGTTTCGGTATGTGGTAAGGTCCAATAAATCTAGGGTTCAACTTGCCCTTACGACTAAACCTCAGAACCTTCTTCCATGGCGAGACCTTCAGAAACACTAAGTCCCCCACAGAATACTCAATCTCCCGTCTCTTCAGATCAGCAAAAGACTTTTTCCTGTCAAAAGCTACCTTTAGACAGTCCCTAATCAGTCGAATCTTATCCTTAGTCTTAAAAATCAACTCAGGACCCAACGCCTGTCACTCACCCAGTTCAGTCTAACATAAAGGGTACGGCACTTACGACCATACAAAGCCTCGTAAGGCACCATCTGTATACTAGACTAGTAACTATTATTGTAAGTGAATTCTGCCAACGGCAACTGCTCCTCCCAACTGCCTTAGAAGTCAATTACACAACCACTTAACATATCCTCCAGTATTTGAATCACCCTCTCAGATTGACCATCTGTCTGAGGATGGAAAGCAGTACTGAAGTCCAGCCTTGTACCCAGAACTTCATGTAGCTTCTTCCAAAACCGAGATGTAAAACGAGGATCCCTATTAGATATTATCGAAACCGGTACTCAATGCAGTCTCACTATCTCAGACACATATAGCTTAGCCAGCTTCTGTAGAGAGTAATCAGTACGAATAGGTATAAAATAAGCAGACTTGGTCAATCGATCCACGACCAACCTGGTAGAGGCAGTCAACTCTGTATTGAGGCGCACACGTGATCTATCGATTTTTGTTGTTTTCTTGGCAACATTCTATAGGTTGGACACATTGATGTTGTAATGCCCCGTACCCGAGACCGTTGCCGGAGTCGAACACGAGGTGTTAACAGACTTAATTCATTGCTTAAACAGCTCAAACAATTAAATTTTAAAATTTCCAGTCAAGCTAGCAATCTGCGTCATAGTCGCTTAAAAATTCATATCTCGAGTTCCGAAACTCAAAATCCAATTCCAGGAATTTTCCCTAAAACTAGGCTCATATATTTATTTACTAATTTTTTTCTATAATTTTTGGATGGGCCAATTAGTACAGTTTATTAGTTAAAGTCTCCCATGTTTCAGGGTTCGACTGCTCTGACCTCTGTGTATTACGAATCAGATATTTCTCTGTACATAATTTAAATGACTATGAAATTTGTTTCTATTAACACTAGACTCAATAAGAAATCTGTACATATAAATTATGACTTCTAATTATTTTTATACAATTTATGGTGAATTTCCAAAGTCAGAACAGGGGATCCAGAAATCACTCTGGCCCTGTTTCACAAAAATTCAAATTTCTCATAAATTATAATTCATATACCTGTTTTGTTCAATCCTTATGAAAATAGACTCATTAAGCTTCAATTACATAACTTACTCATCATTTAATTCTATTTCTACTATTTTTAATGATTTTTCAAATTTACATCACTGCTGTTGTCAGATTCTGTTGTATGGCAAATTTCACTTTACTAAGGATTTTCGTGGACTAAATATCATTTTAAACATACATAACATCAAATATGACTTAGATTGGCCATTCCAATGGCTAATCATTTACAAACCCTTTTCTTTCCAAACCATAGCCATATCATAAGATCAATTACACAAAGTGAGTATTTTGCCATACATGCCATATTCAAAATATATAAGCCATTTTACCGATTTAAGCCTTCGGATAGTGTGAACGAGTCTTCGACCTATCCCGATTCGCAAGCCAGCTTGTCAAAACTACAATGAAAGAAAAGGAGGGAGTAAGCATAAATACTTAGTAAGTTCACATGCAAATAGCAAGTAACATAATCACACAATCCCACATAAAACATCATTTACATTTAATATCTTTCTACGATTTCATCTTACCAAGTTTTCAACCCGAGGGTTTAAGCACATACCTGTCGAATTTTCTCATTTACCAAACTTACCAACATGTCACCTTCGTTTTAGGCATTCTCCTTTTTTTTTAAGATCCACCCGTTGAACACATCGGAATATAATTCGAATACACGAAAAGTTTGTACATAAGTGCCACATATGTAGCCAAGCTACCATGTAACCCGCCCATAAGCGAACTCGGACTCAACTCAACGAGCTCGGGTGTTCGCATCCATAAGTGAACTCGGACTCAACTCAACGAGCTCGAATGCCTAGTTACATCTCACGAACTCGGACTCAACTCAACGAGTTCAGACATTTGCATCCATAAGTGAACTCGAACTCAACTCAACGAGTTCGGATGCCCAACCATCCTAGTGACATGTCACTTGTATTCTAATCTATTCCCAAGGTTCAAACGGGCTTTTTCCTCGATTACACATCTTTGACGTCTTCCACGGAACATCGAAACCGATACTCGGTAGCAATTCATAATTTACATATTATTCAATAATAACCATAAAGCATAATATTTCATGATATTAATCATCATATCACATAAATAACATTAAATTACTTAAAATGACAATTATGTTACTACATTTACACATGAACTTACCTCGGTATAAAATTATTAGCAATCGAGCCTATTCTTCGTAAACTTTATTTTTCCCTCGATCGCGACTTGAATCTCGTTTCTCTTGATCTATAAAGCCAAATTAATCTTATTTAATACATACATTCATCAAAACAGCATTTAATACGAACTTTGGCAAAATTACATTTTTGCCCCTAAACTTTTGCATAATTACACTTTTGCCCCTGGGCTCGGGAATTAAACTTCATCCCTTATTCTTATGTTTTATGACATGCTGATCATTTTTCTCTTCTATGGCAGCATCAATTTCACACTCTAACATGTACTTATGACTATTAGGTATTTTTACCGATTAAGCCATTTTTCTCGTTTTCACTTAAAACCGAGTAGTACAAGTTGTCTGACATAATTTAAAACCTCATATTCTATCATAAAACACCAAAATACACAAATTTCACCTATGGGTATTTTTCCAAATATGAACTCTAGGTTAAATTCTTGCTAGCATAAGTTAAATCGAGCTACCGGGATTCCAAAAACGTAAAGAACATTAAAAACGGGGCTTGGAATCACTTACTATGGAGCTTGGAAGCTTCAAAAAAACCCTAGATATGGAGAGCCCTTTAATTTTCGTCCTAATGAAGAAGATGGACATATTTTGCCATCTTTTTCCTTTTTTTAATCTTTTAATTACCAAATGACCAAAATACCCTTAATACCTTTCTTTGAAAATTTTCATGTACAAGCCCATTTTTGTCCAAAATTTTAAAAATTGGTCAAATTGCTATTTAAGACCTCCTCATTAATATTCCAAAGTAATTTCATACTAAAAACTTCTAGAATGCAAGTTTTGCAAGTTATTCGATTTAGTCCCTAATTTCAACTTAAGCACTTTATGCATAGAATTTCGTCACGAAATTTTCGCACAATCATGCAATCATATCATAAACATCAAAATAATTATAAAATAATTATTTCTATCTCGAATTTGTGGTCACGAAACCACTATTCCGATTAGGCCGTAATTCGGGATATTATAGATGTCTAGGATGGGGTTGAGACAAGCTAAGCAGATCGAGGCCGGGCACGTGTACGTTGAGGCCGTCCGAAAAGCCATGGCAGTAAATAGTCAAATGGCACAAACAATGAACGCAGAATTGTATTCGCGCGGCTTGAAGACTTTTCAAGTTCAAGGGTACATCGATCGTCATTCGGGTCTTCCACCTAGGTCGTATGCAGTTGATCTGCGAAACAGGCGATGCGAGTGTGGGATATTTTAGACTCTTCAATATCCATGTGTGCATGTTCATGCAGCGTGTGTGAGAGCAAACTTAAATGTTGAACAATTCATAAACGAGATCTACACGTTGCAACGCACATTGTATATATGGGGGAACAAATTTCCTGTAGTGCCCGATGTCTCAAACTGGGAAGTTCCACCTCCTGCTTTCGAGATGATGCCTAACCGTAGTCTCCGTAAACATCCTAAATGTTAACCATAATCGACAAGAATTTGAAATGACATGGACGTCAAGGAGACGGGCGAACCCAAACTGTGCATTGTGTGTCGAACATCCAGACACAACCGATCAACTTGCTCACATCATGTCTATGTTTTCAGTCAATCGTCTCATAATGTCAGACTTGAAGATGACAAATGATATATTATTGAGCGCATGTTCTTGTAAAAACATTGTAAAAATATGAAAAAATATACAAATGATATACTTTATTCAAATTATATAGTTGATTAAATATAATACAATATACATACATATTTAATTTAAAACACATTAAAATGAAATAAATTACAATGAGAGAAAAATTAATATGAAAAAAACGTAAACTAAAATGGAAATAAAGATAATTTAAATGAAATGAGAAAAAAAATTAAATTAGGAAGAACGATAATTTAAATGAAATGAGAAAAAAATAAATTTAAATGGAAAAAAAGATAATTTAAATGAAATGGAAATGGAAATGAAATGAAATGAAATGGAAGAAATGAAAAAGAAGAAGATGAAATGACATGTTAGGTCAGGCCTGGGAAATGGAGTATCAATGGCCAACACCAGTAGGCCTAGTCCCTAGTATTTCACCCAACATTTCAGGCTTAAAAAACTCAAAAAAAACCTAATTAAAATGAAATGAGAAATTTTTTGAATTTAAATGAAATTTAAAATTTTGTAATGGAATGATATTTAAATTAAGAAAAAATTTAAATAAAATATAAAAAATTTTACATGACCTTAATATTGAGACTACTTTTAATTAATATGAAAAAAATATGAAATGAATTGAAAAAAATTGAATTGAAAAAAGATAAATTGAAATAAGACTACTTGTGATTAATATGAAAAAATTTTGGTATATTAGGAAAAAAATAAATTTAAATAAAAAAATTAATGAAATGAAATGAAATGTTAAATGAAATATGAATATGGAATGAAATGTAATTTGTAATAAATATGAAATGAAATGAAATAAAATGTTAAATGAATATAAAATGAATGATGATTATGAAATGGAGTGAAAGTTTAAATGAAAATAAATTATAAATTTAAATGAAAACAAAAACTAAAATGAAAATAAAAAATTTGAAATGAGAAATAATTGAATTTAAAAAGAAAAAAAATAATTTAAATGAAATGAAATGGAAATACAAATGAAATGGAAATGGAAATATAAATGAAATGAAAAAAAATGAAAGGACTTGTTAGGCCTGGCCTGCGGCAGGCCTGGGAAATGGTATATCAATGGCCGGCACCAACAGGCTTAGTGCCTAGGATTTGACTCAATATTTCAGGCCAAAAAAACCCCCAAAAAATGAAATGAGAAAGTTTTTGAATTTAAATGAAATTTAAAATTTTGTAATGGAATGATTTTTAAATTGAGAAAAAATTTTAAATAAAATATGAAAAATTTTAAATGACCCTGATATTGAGGCTACTTCTAATTAATATGAAAAAATATGAAATGAATTGAAAAAAGATAACTTGAAATGGGAGTAGTTGTGATTAATATGAAAAAAAATTGTATATTAGGGAAAAAAATAAATTTAAATGAAAAAAATTAATAAAATGAAATGTTAAATGAAATATGAATATGAAATGAAATGTTAAATGAATATGAAATGAAATGATGATTATGAAATGGAATGAAAGTTTAAATAAAAATAAATTATAAATTGAAATGAAAAATAAATTGAAATGAAAAATAAATAAATTTAAATGGAAAAAGTTTTTTTAATTAAATGGAAATATAAATGAAATGAAATGAAAAAAAAAAGTTAAAAGGATAGGACTTATGCCTATGTTTAGGCCTGTGTTAGTATTGACCAAGGCCAATTTGGCCTTCCATTAGCCGGCACTAGCCTGACCAATTTAAAACAAGTTTTTTTTTTCAATTTTGCCCCTGCTTAGCCACTATGGTCCCCCACTATAAATGGGCTACTTCAACCCAAAACTGCCGACCACCGTAGATAACTGTCGCTCACTATTGATCGCTACCATCTTCCGTCGATCGACGACCACCGATCACCTCCAAACACCTCAGATAACCATCATTCATCGTCAACCACCACCGACCACCGCCGATCACTCCATAGATCTTAATCTTAATATTATTTTAAATGACAACAACCACATTGCAACCTATGTGAATAAGGTAAACGAGAAAAAAAAATGTCTCATTTAATTTTAAATATTCATTTAAATTTTTTTTAAATGAGAAATATAATATTCTATATTTACTATAAACGCAGGATCTATACCAAATTGTGAGACCCTGGTTGCATGATCCCGATTATTTTTTCGATCGAAGAGTTTTGTTGTATTTGAATGTCGAGGGTTTTAGGATAGTTGCGTACATTCGGATATCTGAGCTGTGTGCCGATTTAATATCGGCCTTAGTTGAAAGATGGCGCCTGGAGACAAATACGTTCCACCTCCAGTGTGGGGAGGTAACTATTACATTACAAGACATAACAGTCCAACTAGGGTTGTCTATAAACGGTGAAATAATGACTGGGCTTGGAAAAGTGCTCGATCCGTGGGGCATTTGCGAGTGGTTACTTGGAAGAGTGCCCCCCAACGATAAGGAAGGATGATTAACCTATATTAAATTTACTTGGTTAAAAGAAAACTTCCAGCATCTTCTAAGCACTCCAACGCAGATGGACATTATCTACACTGCTAAAGCGTTCATTCTGCAACTTATAGGTGGGATACTATTGTCGGACTTCAATCAAAATAAAGTCCACATCATGTATCTCCCATTATTAGAGGATCTCGAGCTTGCCGGAAGATTTAGTTGGGGCTCTACTGTGTTGGCATGCTTATACTGCGAGCTTTGTCGAGTGACAAAGCCGTCTATGAAAATTATGCGCGGTTGCTACCTTCTACTGTAGTCTTGGGTGTTATACCGAATGCCATTTCTAGCATATTGAGCCACCAAACGTATGTGTGGTCACTCGTGAACAGGTAAATATATAGTTCAATTTTACCATCTATTTTCTAATTGTATAGTATAGTATACTCATTTTTGCATAAAAAAATAATCTGATAATTTATTCATTTTTTTAGATAGGCAATTATACTGGGAATCGGGAGATTGTTCACCGTACCTGTGTATCGTATGATGATATAGACTCATTCTGGGGATGACGTAAAATACGCTTCCAAATATTTCTTTTTTAAATACAATAATTACACCAGAAAAAATTAACTAATAACGTGTTGTCTATATTATGTAGTTTCTATGGATGTCAAATATTGAGGAAGAGATCGCGGCTCTCATACCATCATGGGTTATCGAGTAGCAACAGCTGTTTGTGTCAAATGTACTGTTGATTTATTTACATATGGTGGAGTGACACGACAGAGGTCAGGTATTGAGGCAGTTCAGTTGGTACAACCTATCCCGAACTCTCCCGTCGACATCACAAAAGTCTACAGAATGGACAAAAAGGGGTTCAGGTCGGGACACTTTAAATTGGGCAAAAAAACATGAACCATATATCTTTCTGCAAAATGATCGACATTCGAGGTGCCCTCCCTTGTATGTCTTAGAGGGAGAGTTCTCTTCTATGTGTAAGTACGTAGAATGGTATATGGCACACGGGAAGCCCTTTATATTCCAAGGTCATTATATGCTGATTCCGGAAGACGCGCAATTGGATTCTTCACGATGGCAACAGAAGAACGCACGACCGCGCCATAACCGAGTTTCGCCATTCGGGAACACCAAAACTGATTCTGCCTCGAACCCCAATCTCGAGCCCCAATATGAAGCATTTGGCTCGTCATCACACCACCCGGAGCCCAAGCCCCAATTTCCTCTATCGTTCGAGGATATTTTTGGTGACGATCCTAAACCTCAACATTCAACACGGTCAGGATCGTCCTCATACCACCCGGAGCTCGACCAAGAAGCACGTACACCTACTACTGAGCATATTTTTCCATTGGCACCTTCGGTCATGCAATACCCCTTAACACTTGATTATGGTGTATACGATTATACTACTTTTCTAAGTACACCAGACGGGACACTGGAGGCCAAATCGAGCAATTATCAAACGCCTCAGCAAGGTGCATGGCATTGCCGACGGAGGCATTCTGACCATTACATGCTAACGCCGGGGACGTCACCGAGATCACGAAAATTTTATTTTTCATCTGTAAATATTTACTTTATTTTGTAATTATTCTGTTTTTAATATTAATTTAACTTCTCTAAAATAATTATTTGTTTGAATAAATGACTTCGAAATATTTAATAAAAAAATATTTAATTTGAATAAGTAATAATACACAACAAATTAAATTTACAGACACAACAAATACAAATATTCTACATTATTAATACAAAAAATATAAAATTCAAACAAAAATAATACCCACTAAGTTAAATTTAAACACCCAACAAACTGCAAACACATGAGTAAAATTAATACACGAAAATTTTAAATTCAAACTACATATAATACGGATTAAATCAAATTTGCAGATACAAAAAAATACAAATATTCTAAGAAATTAATACACGAAAATATAAAAATGAAACCTTAAATCCTAAACAACTACATTAAATTTACAGATGTAAAAAAATACAAACATTCTAAGAAATTAATACACGAAAATATAAAAATGAAACCTTAAATCCTAAACAACTACATTAAATTTACAGATGTAAAAAAATACAAACATTCTAAGAAATTAATACACGAAAATATAAAATGAAACATTAAATCCTAAACAACTATATTAAACTTACAGATATAAAAAAATACAAACATTATAAGAAATTAATACACGGAAATATAAAAATGAAACCTTAAATCTTAAACAACTACATTAAATTTACAGATGTAAAAAAATACAAACATTCTAAAAAAATAATACAATTATTTTGAATAGTAGTTTCTTCACAATTAGTTGTCTTCTGTTTGAATGAAGTCTACGTTGCATCAGTACCACACTTATAAGTTGCGGAATAAATGCTATTGCACCATAGATAACGTTCATCTGCGTTGGACATCTCGATTAGCCATTTATGGCACAGAAAGTCATCCAATCCTTAATGGTATAACCTTTGGGGTGAATATAACAGTATATAATTCAACTCTGTTGAAAAATGACAATATATAATTTAACTCCTAAATTTTGTTGTACACTACAAAAAACTCTCATCTACAATCCACTACAAAAAAACTCATTTGATGATATACTACAAAACACTCTCATTTTGATGGTTCTCTCTCAAAAAAAATTTCTCATCCATTTACACTATCAGAACCCAAATCACCCACTATATATAAGGTTTGGTGTCGGACATTTGTGTTCCAAAATAAGAAAAAATATTTTTTTTAATGTGAAGAAGTTGGTGCCGACCATCGCTGTCCCAAAACTAAAAAAAAAAATTCGAGACTCAAAAAAGGTGGTGCCAGCCATTAGTGTCCCAAAGTAAAAGAAAATACATTGGGAGGCAAAAAATATACTTGGTGCCGGCCATGCAAATTTTTTTTTAAATATACTGAAGCCGGCCATCAATGTTCCAAAATAAAAAAAATGCATTGGGAGCCAAAAATTGTACTTGGTGCCGGACATTACATAGCCAACACCCCAATTTTTTTTAAATACATTGGTGCCGGCCATCAGTGTTCCAAAAAAAATTGCATTGGGAGCCGAAATTGTACTTGAAATTTTTTATTTTAAATACACTGGTGCTGACCATCAGTGTTCCAAGAAAAATGCATTGGGAGCCAAAATTTTACAATTTTTTTTTTAAAATACACTGGTGTCGGCTATCAGTGTCCCAAAGTAAAAAAAAAGTGTCTTGGGAAGCGAAAATTGTACATGGTGCCGGCTATATACTGGCTAGCACAATTTTTTTTTAACGTGTCTGGTGTCGGCCATTACGTGGCCAGAACCAATTTTTTTTAAATATTAGTATTTTTGTATACCAGTATGATACGATTTAAAAAAAACTCTGGTGCCGGCCATTGAGTTGCTAAACTCAAAAAAAAATATTTTTTTTTAAAGCCTGACACAATCATTAGGCAATCATGAGGTCAAAACACTAGATAGTGCCGGCCATTGGGTTCTCAAAACCTAAATCTACTGTTCATTTCAGGTCATTTTAGTGAATGTTTTTGAACCATGATTATTTTTTTAAATATTAATTTTTTTGGATTAGATGGGTAAAATAGCCTCCTTCCTAAGTCTATTTAAGACAATTATTGTTGATGATGAAATATGAGGAAACAATGGGGATTAATATGCAGAATCAAAATTTCCCTAACACCTAGATTCCTAACCCAATATACTAGTCCAGAGCCTAAACATAAGCGCCTTAATTACTAAGTTTCCCAGGTTGTTCTTTTTTTATTTTCCTGCGATTTCTGTTTTTTGTAGTCCAAGATCACAAATCTAATTGTAAATTTTAGTAGAAAAACACTAAAAAGTTCTATCATTCAGCAGTGTCTAGCGCGGTTTTCTTACAGTTTCTGATTGCAACTCTTGTTTATCCTTTTTCCTTTCTGCTATTCCAAAGTCTATGTCTTAACTAGCAATGTTTCATAAAACCAAAGTTTTTGGAATAAGTTCGGATCGGCCGAAACATCGATTTGGGAAAAATGGTTCAACCAATTCACTTATAAATCAATACGTATTAATTGAATGGAGTTGAAAATTTGATTAAACTAAGTTTTTTTATTTATGTAAATTTTTAATAATTTATTTAATTAAATCGGACTAATTTTGTAACAACCCTCAGTTGTGATACGAGCAATTAAAGATATATTTCAACGTCCTTAAATAATTCATGTTACACATGTATTCAGATAAGGTAACCGAGTCATCGATGGATTGGCAACAACAACATTTTCAAGACCTCTAGGCCTAGATAAAATTCTTCAAAGACTACATAATGACTGCTCTAGAATGACTTAGCCTCGTCTAGTCTAGTTATGGTTTTATCTTTCTTATTGTCCAAATAATAATAATATGTATTTTATTATTTTTTTTGTAAAAATATTTGTCGAAACCATTCTTTTGAAAAACTAGTTCGACTTGATTTTGGGAATGAAAACGAGAAAACGGGAGTCACCACCAATCCTTTTTGATGAGGTGTGATCGGGTCACCTCGTAAAAGCAGTTGTTTTTAATAAATGATTTGATTTATTTAAACAACGATTTTGGTTCGTGAAATTCAAAAAAACGGGTTCGGGAGTCGGTTACGTACGAGGAAGGATTAGCACCCTCGTAACGCCCAAAAATTGGTACCTACTTGATTAATTAGTGTCTTAGTGTCGAAAATTTGAAAACTTGAAAGACTTTAAAATACGGTTCTTCTTTTTATAAAAACACTCAAATGTTAAAGGCATTCTCGTCTTGAATTAGTAAAATGTCACGTCCAGTAAGTTAGGACACAACATCTCGAACTTTGAGAATGAGCTTGTCTTTATTTAAAATTCATGTATTTTAATTTTTTAAAAGGATGTTCAGTTATTTAGGGTAAACGAGAAAAGTCGAAACCCAGTAAGTTAGGGCACGTTTTTTCGAATTTCTAAATACCGAATATTGCCTTTTCTTGCAAAAATTCTTATCTCAAGGTAACAAGATGTTATATCCAGTAAGTTAGGACACAATACCTCGTATCTCCGAGAGTAAGCATTTTATTCGAAACTCGTATTACAATTCAAAAGAATATTCAGTTATTTAGGTTAAATGAGAAAAATCGAAACCCAGTAAGTTAGGGTACAATTTTCTCGAATTTCCAAATACGGAACATTGCCTTTATAAAAGAACTAATTTCGGGTTGGGTAAAACATAAGTTCGTAATGAAACGAGATAATAAAGAATGCATAAACGAATACAAATTCGGTATTAACAGGCATAGCAGAATGAACATAGATGCAAATGTGAATAACAACGATAAGAGTAAAAATAAAATAACTGAATAAAACGAAGGAAACAATAAATAAGCTAAAAAAATATTTGAAATTAAAAAAGAATTGGTAGTAAATAATAATAATAATAATATCAATGGTAATAATAAATATTTTAAAGTTTGAAATGATATAAAAAGATATATAAATAAATAATATATAATGTGAGTGAGAAAAAAAAATAAAATGAGTGTATTTAAAGAGTAATAGGTAAAAAATAATATAATAATAATATAATAGTAATAATATCATATTAAAAATGATAATAAAAAATAATAATAATAGCATGTTAAATAATAGTAAGAATAATAGTCATAATAATCACAAGAATGATAATGATAATAGAATAAAATGATAATAGTACTAATGTTAATAGTAATAAAATAAATATAGTAATAATAATAATGAAATTAGTGAAAATAATAATAGTAATATAATAGTAGAATAAATAAAACGGCTAAAATTTAAATATTATATATGCATAAAAGGATATATATAAAAATATATGGTATGACCAAATAAATGTATAAAGAAATTTTAAAGTGAACAATTATAAAAGAAATATAATGATAATAATAAGGGTAGAAATAAGAGTAAAACCAATATAAAAATAATAATAAATAAATAAATAAACAAACAAACAAATAAATAAATATTAAATACTAACTAAACCAGTTTAATAGTATAATAATAATGATAGTAATAATAATAATAGAGAATAACAGTACATTAATAATAATAATATATGTTAATAAAAAATAGGAAATAATAATATACTAATAAGAATAGTAATAGGTTACTAATAATAATAGTAAAAATAATAATAATAATATATTAATAAAGATAATAATAATTTTGATAATAAAATAGCAAAAATGACTAAAAGGGATTAAATCGAACTTGAAACAAAAGTTTTGAGGCAAATCCGAAGTAAATAAGAGAGAAAAAGACTAAATTGCATGCGCGAAAGAAGTGGGGGGACAAAAGGGCAATATTCCCTCCCTTCTGAAACGCGCAGCACTAGGGAGGACCAAAATGAAAACCAAAATAAATTACAAGGCACATTTAAAAAAACACAAAAACTTGATTTTAAAACAATAAAAAGGCGAAAGGGCTAAAAGTACAATTAGCCCTTCCGTTAAAAAAACGCGGATCCTAGGCCGGAGCGGATCGAACCAAGGGCAAAACGACGCCGTTTAGGCGTCTGAACTCCAAGCCCAAAACGATGTCGTTTTATGTGGGTATAAAAGCTAAAAAAAATTTAAAAATATTTATTCTTCTTTCATTCTCTTCAAAAAAAAAAAAAAACAGAATGAGGGCTTGTAACAGCCTAATTTTCAGTGGTGTCGGAACAGTGATTCGAGATCACTAAATCCGAAAAATGAGTAGGAAATATTATTAATTTAGTGAGTATAAGTTAAATGTGAAGCTAGGAAAAATTTTGAAATAATGAATAGTGTACTAAAAATAAATATTAAAATAATTAGAATCGAAAACGAGGTATCGAGACCTCGAGAATTTTATATCGAGCCATAAATATTTTTATAAATATTTATAGAGTGTTAATAAGTTAGTATTAAAGTTTTGTCAAGAAATTTTAAAGTTCTGATAGTTAATTGAACAAAAAGGACTAAATTGTATCAAATGCAAAATTGTGAGAAATGATTAAATAGCTTAAATGATAAAAGAAAGAGGGTTTAAAAGACAAATAGACCCAATATCTCTTTGGGCTGGACGGCAAGGGCATGAAATCAGCAAGAAAATAAGGAGAATTAAGGGCAAAATTAGAAAATTGTAAAATTTACTTAATAAAGCTAGGACTAAAGTGGAATTATTTAGATTTCTCTTTATTTTTCTGCATTCTTATCAGCAAAAACACCAGGAAAGAGTTCCCTCAAGCTGGTTTTTCATATTTTTACTGCAAGAAAGTTCAATTCTTGATTATTTCTTCAAATTTTTGTGTTTTTGTGACTTTTACAACTAGGTCCACTTGTTGAATTCATTAGTTTTTGATTCTATGAAAGAAATTGAAAGTTGCTATGAATATGTGATGGAAGTATATGATGATTTGGCATGGAATTAGAGCTTTAAATTGTTTATATGCTGATTTTATTGAAAGAATTGAATAGAAAGTGAATGTTTGGGACCTAATTGTAAAAGAGTTTGAAGTTAGAGTTTTATGTAAAAAATATGAATTTAAATAGTTATGAAATAACTTATAATGTCTAGGAAAAGTATTAATTGATAAAATTATCTTAATTTAGGGGTCAATTGAGCACGGACTGAATTGTATGAATTGTGAAATTTGGGGCAAAATGGAAATCAACATTTTGCACTAAAACTGTTTTGGACAGCAGCAGTGGTCTAACTTTGAAAAATCACCAAAAATTGTAGAAATGAAATTAGAGGATGAATAAAATATGAAATTAAAGCTTATTGAGTCTAGTTTCTTATAAAAGAAAATATGTAAGCAATGGAATTGTAAATCATGATATATGATAAATTTTGTGAGATAAGGTCAGAATGATTTCGGGTTCCCCTGTTCTGACTTTGTAAAATCATAAAAAATTAGATAAAAATAATTAGGGACTTATACTTATATTTTTAGAATCCTGAATGAGTCTATTTTCAATAGAATCAAACAGAAACATCATTCAAATTCTGTACGGGGAGATAATTAATTTTTAGTGAAGAAGGGTCGGAACTGTCAGATAGCAGAACAGGGGAGACTTCAATGAATAAACTGTATTAATTGGCCCAGCCAAAAATTATGAAATTTTATGGTAATAAGATATGTGAGTCTAGTTTCAGAGAAAATTATCGGATCTTAATTTGGAGTTCCGTAGCTTCAGATATAAATAATTTAGTGACTATGACACAGGTGGATAGCTTGAATATTCACATAAGTAATTAGTGAAAATTATGGATAAGGTTACTTACAAGTGCGTTATTTATACCAAGGATGTGGATGGAGAGGAGGAGGAGGAAAAATATATGAATGACTCAGGTATAAATTGATCACATGCCCGATTATAATCGATAAGTGTTGAATTAGAAATGATATAATGTTTTATTTGGAATATTTATTATGAAATTATGATTATCGTTATAATACAAAAATTGAACTTCTGAGTTTATATGGCTAAATTTAATTTTATGAATTTCATGATGTGTTATTTCATATGTATTGATGATAAAATCGTGAATAATGTAAAAGCATGAAAATTGAATTAATGATCAAATTGAGCATTTCAGTTCAATGACAAGATGAATTGAAGGAAAAGACCATGGTTGGACCATGGCAACAAGTGATAAGTGATAGCTTCAGCTACACTTATCTGATCAAGGACAAATGACAAGTGAAAAGTGGTAGCTTCAGCTACCTGATCAGTGAAAAGTGGTAGCTTCTGCTACTTGATCAGTGAAAAGTGGTAGCTTCACACCGATCGGTGAAAAGTGGTAGCTCGCCACCGATCGCTGAAAAGTAGTAGCTTCACGCACACGATCGATGGAAAGTGGTAGCTCCGGCTACCTAATCAGTGAAAAGTGGTAGCTTCGGCTACCTGATCAGTGAAAAGTGGTAGCTTCGGCTACCTAATCAGTGAAAAATGGTAGCTCCGGCTACCTGATCAGTGAATTGTGGTAACTTCGGCTACAAGTGACAAGTGATTTCCGTATAAGATCATATCTAGGCTATGGCATCGATATATGAATATGTGTAAGACCATAGCTGGGCTATGGCATCATTATGTGAAGATGTGTAAGACCATAGTTGAACTATGACATCGAGAAAACGAAGTACTCAATTCCGTAAGACGTTCACTAATTTGACAAAGTTTGGTAAGTGTTACATGGAATTATGTGATACAAGGAAGTACGAGTTGATAAGATATGAGTATAGAACTTGGTTAATAAATGAATTCATTTGTGAATATATAATTATTCATCTTGAATGTACTATCCATATGTATTGATAATTCAAATATTTTAATGAATAAAGTTCCGACATGAAATAAATTGAACACGAGACAAATAATTATGAAATTGAACTCGAAATTCATGAAAATGACAGTTATTGATATATGGAGACATGAGAGATTGATATATGAATATGGAAAATGTTTGATAAATGTGTTTATTCATAATTATGGAATTATATACCTCATGTGTACTATTTGCATAAAGATGATATTTCAAATACTTTGGTTATTTAAGCTTTATATTTTTTAGGCTTTTATAGGCGATTTACAAATCTTATTTTTACTATTTCGACTGCTCCTGCCTTTTTTTTCTTTTCCTTGCAGGAGGTGACGGTGGCAGAGAAGTCGGTGGTGGCAAAAGCTAGGAGTGACGGTGGCGCAGGCTAGGGATAGGGTGCGACGGTTAGAGGGCTAGGGTTTCTGCTTTTTTGAAACCCTAGTTTGACTATTGGGTTAGTTGAGTTTGGGCTGGTGATTTAATTGGGCTGTAATGGGTTAGTTTGTTTGGTTATGTTTGCATTGGGTTATTCTGGGTATTGGGGTAGTTGGGTATTAATTGTAACTTGGGTTGGATTTGGTTTGAGTTTTAGTGGGCCCGGGCAAAATTTGGGCTGTACAATATTCTTTCCAACTCATTATATTGGATTTTTTTCGTTAAAAATGTGATAAGTTCTTGTACTCTTTATAAATTTAAAATTTAGTACCTGTATTTTTATTTCTAGGAGTTTAGTCCTTCTACTTTTCAATTTTCAAAATTTATGTCAATTGTTAACCTGTTAAAATTATTTTGTTACATTCAGATTCATTCCAATATCATTTTTTTAGTTATATTTCTATTAAGTGAGTTTTTTTATTTATTTCAAAATATCACACCAACAAACTTAACAACAACAATTAGACTTGAACTTTAAAAAATAAAATGATTAAATTCATAAAAATAAAAATATAAGAACTAAATTCTAAATTTTTGAAAAATATAATGACTTATGATATATTTTAACTTATTTTTTATGTTGGTAGAAAAATAGATGATTAAATTATGGTAAAGAGATTAAATGTAAATTTTGGGTGTAAAATATGAGAAAAGGATAAGTTTAGAAAGTTCCAAAGAGGCCAACCTTGTCCTATCTAGTGTCACGGGGCTAGAGCTTTAAGTCTGCTTAATCCGTGCGGCCTTAGGCGATTGCTTGTCCAAACTCGCTTAAAGTCGTTTTTACTCGAATGAGATTTTAAGAACTCCTCAAGGCACCAATCGAGCAATGGAAGCAAACTTATGCCAAAAGAAGCTTATAAAGAACAACGAGAAAGGGGCGCCGCAAAGTGTTTGAGTAAATGCTCTCTATTCTCTTATTCATAAAGAATAATGAAACAATGAATGAGTTTTTTTACAAATGAGGGGAGGCTCTCTATTTATACTTGAGCTCCCCAAAGCCGACGGACAAGATACAATTACATCGACGGACGAGATTAACCATATCCCTTAATTTATGGGATATGGTTAATCTCGTCCGTCGATGTAATTGTATCTTGTCCGTCGGTTTTGGGGAAGCTCAAGTATAAATAGAGAGCCTCCCCCTCATTTGTACGGAACTCCATTCATTGTTTCATTATTCTTTATGAATAAGAGAATAGAGAGCATTTACTCAAACACTTTATGAGCGCCCCTTCGTTGTTCTTTATAAGCTTCTTTTGGCATAAGTTTGCTTTACTGTTCGATTGGTGCCTTGGAGGAGTTCTTAAAGAATCCTCATTCGAGTAAAGGCCGACTTTGGGCGAAGTTTGACGAGCAATCGCCTAAGGCGCGCACGGATTGCGAGACGAAAGCTCTAGCCCCGTGACAAGTGGTATCCGAGCCAGAGTTCGAACCAAATGATAGCCGAAGCTGTTGGTTCGAAGGCACCGTTGGGATGTCGAAAGAAGAGTCCAAACAAAGATTGGTGAGAAAAGGTTTAAGGGAGATGCTGTTGGCAGTAGAGGAACGTGTGGGTAAACTCGAGGGATCCGTGGAGGACGTAAAGGAGGCACTCGATGGGTTCGAGGGTCACATAGACAACTGGAAGGATCAGTCCAGAGACTATGTAAAGATGTCTCTTAATTCGACCATGGATAAGGTAAATGAGTTGTTTGATTCACACAAAGATAAACTGTCAGACAGGAATGATGCTCTTGAGGCCATGATGATGGCTTGGAAGGAGGAAACAATGGCCACGACGTTGGCTTTGAGCACAAGAATAGAAGAGCTCGAGGTAGAGCTGGCCTTGTGTCGAGCAACGGTGGGGAAATGAGTGGCAAATGCAGCACTCAATAACGAGGATGCCCCGAAGCCGAAAGAGTTTGTGGGAACAAGGTCTGCATGTGATGTGGACAATTTCTTGTGGAGGATGGAAAACTACTTCCGTGCCAAAGGCATCGAGGATGATGCGGGTAAGGTTAAAACTGCTTCATTATTTCATCGATATTGCGCTTTTATGGTGGCGAGGAAGGACCACAGATAAAAGGCAAGGTGAGATTGGAACGTGGCAAGAGTTCCAATGCGAGTTGAAGGGACAGTTTTACCCGGAGTTTGCCGAGGAAGAAGCTCGGGCAAAGTTGCAAGGGATAACGCAACGAGGCACAACGGGGGAGTATGTTCGTGAGTTCAAGGAACTCATGCTCCAAGTTTCGGATGTGACCGAGAGAGAAGCAATGCTTGCTTTTCAAGAGGGATTGAAGCCGTGGGTCAGACAGGAGGTGGAACAAAGAGGTGTCCAAAAGCTGTCGGAAGCCATAATGGTAGCGGTATCCGTGGTTAAGCTTGGTCTAGGGAAAGACAAGCTTGGATCTTCCAAGTCCGAGGAAAGGGGCGTATGTGAAGGGAATCACAAGGAAGATACGGATAATTATGGCAATGGCATCGGCGACAATTGTGATAATGGGAAACCACGAGTTGGGAAGAAGAAACCCAAGAGGAAAAGGGACAAGCTGAAATGCTTTCTCTACGACGGTCCACATATATTGAAGAAATGTCCGACGAAATCCGCGCCTAGGAAGAAGCCGGTGGATAAGGCCTTGGGACTTGGCTCGAGCGCAAGGGGTGTCGAAGCCAAGAAGGCCGAAAGCGAGAAGAAGCCAGTGGAGTGCTTCTTATGTCATGGTCCGCATAGATTGCGGAAGTGTCCGAGGAAGTCTGTCATCGAAGGGAACGATGGAGCAGACAAGGAGCCCAAGAAGCTTGGTTCGAGCAAGGGAAAAGCCGAAGCCAAGAGGGCAAAGAGGAGCAAAAAGAAGCGAGTAAAGTGCTTCTTGTACCGTGGTCCGCATGAGTTGCGGAACTGTCCAAAGCAAGCCGTGGTCAAAGGAAAGGCAATGTCCGAGCATGAGGAGTCATCGGAGGGGCTTCCACCTAAGGAAGAGGTGAGTTTGTCATCGAACTTAGAGGAAGAAGTTGCGATGAAAACAGTGAAGCTGAGACCAATGAGGCTCGAATCGAGTGAAGTGTCGGAGTTGGCCGAGTCATTGACAAGGCTTCCACCTATGGGAGAGGTGGGTGGTGCATCGGACTTCAAGGAAAAAGAAGTGATGCATGTGGGACAGTTGACCCGAGTAAATGCGAAGGTACATTTGGAACACTCTGATGTGTTTTACATTCTAACTTGTGTACTTGGCAAGAACGTAGGGGCCCTTTCGAAGTTCTTGAGCAAGGAGGCCGAGAGACTGTGGGCAAAGCGAAGTCAAGTGTGGTGAATCATGAGGATTCTGTTCGAGGAGAGTTAGAATGTGGGCAAGGGAGTGACATAACTCCTTGTCGTCGAGATGTACAAACGAGTAGGACGGTTCGAGTGAAGAAGCGACGGAAGCCGAGGCAGAAGTCCCGAAGGAAGGGTAAAGCCAAAGCAACAAGAGGGATCCAAGTTGAATCAAGTCAGTGCCATTCGGAAGTCGCAACGAGGACGTTGCGAGAATGGGTGGGGGAGAATGTCACGGGCCAGAGTTCGAAGCCCGTGACCATCGAACCAAATGCATCCGATGGAGGTCTATTACTTAGATGGGGATCATTTGGCCCACGTGAGCTGGCCCGATTCAAGGAACTGTTGGAGAAGCCTGTCAGATTGAAGCCTGGTTGGCCCGATAGTGAAGATATGGCAACTTAGGCAACTATGGTAACTAATCTTAAAAAATAGAAAGAATCATATCTTTTAAGATTAGATAGGATTTGATATGGCAATATTTTGTAAATCCCATAAATTAAGGGATATGGTTAATCTCGTCCGTCGATGTAATTGTATCTTATCCGTCGGTTTTGGGGGAGCTCAAGTATAAATAGAGAGCCTCCCCCTCATTTGTACGGAACTCCATTCATTGTTTCATTATTCTTTATGAAAAAGAGAATAGAGAGCATTTACTCAAACACTTTATGCGTCCCCTTTCGTTGTTCTTTATAAGCTTCTTTTGGCATAAGTTTGCTTCCGCTGTTCGATTGGTGCCTTGGAGGAGTTCTTAAAGAATCCTCATTCGAGTAAAGGCTGACTTGGGCAAGTTTGGACAAGCAAATCGCCTAAGGCCGCACGGATTGCGAGACGAAAGCTCTAGCCCCGTGACACTAGCACGTATTTGCATGATGCGTGCCAAAAATAAAAACCCCTGTAACATATGTTGACGTGCATTCCAGAAGCTGCAAGTGCAAGGAAAGTGTAGGTGGTTTTGAATTTTGATTTAATGTATAATTTTATACATGAATTTTAATTTGATGTAATTATACGTAAAATTTTAATTGTTGTTTAAATATATACTTGGAACTTTAATTTTGATTTAAGCTAACACATTTAAAGAAACAAATTCATCAATTTATTTTTATATTGGATAAATATAATTATTTATGTATGCAATATAAAATGATATTATATCAATAATTGTGTTAATAAATTACAAGAATTGGATCAAATCAAAATTTTATGTATAAAATTGCACATAGTCAAAGTTCATATATATAATTACACATTAAACCATAGTTTATGTATAGTTTTCATATTTATCCATTTCTTAAACTTTATAACTCTTGAATTTGGTAACGTGCATTTAGTTACTATTGTTATGTATTACGTTGAAAATTTAGTTTCAATTAATGAAATAGTGACAAGAATTTAAATATTTTAAAATTTTTAGGAAACTCGGATAGATGTAAGTCCAAATGCATAAGAATTTGGATAGTTACTTATTTAGGTTGATTCTAAACATGCAATTTTAGTAATTTTATATTTTGATTAAAATATGCTCTAAGTCTATATACTCTTTGTAAATTTGGAATTTAATCATTCTACTTTTATTTTTAAGAATGTAATTCCTAGATTTCTCATACTTCAAAATTCAATTTTAACTGTTAACAATATTAAAACTATTCTTTTAAATTTAATGGTATGATATTCTGAAATAAAAAAAATACTCACTTGATAACTATATATTAAAAAAAATAATATTGTAATGAACATGAATTTGTTAACAATTGGACTTTCATTTTTAAACCTGATATATAGAGAGGCTAAATTCTTCAAACTTCAAGTAAAATAAATATGCGAAGAGATAAGAACTTGAAGCACATTTTAAACTTATATTTTTTATAATTTCAAAAAATAATAATATAAAAATAACTTTTAAAAGAATGTTTTTGTAAGTATTCAATTTTTTTTTTTCATAAATTGATAAATTTTAACTTTTTAGGAAATTTTTATCATAATAATTTAAGAGAAAATTAACCCAACACAAGATGGTGGTGGTGCTCTGTTTTGCTCTGGTTTCATTTTACCTTATAGGCCCTGAATATAAAAGCTCTGGAGTGTTTGTGTGGGATGAAGTTTGATCAACAATGGGCGAAAAGGCAGTGAAGCTAAACGCAATCACAAACTTATGAAATGCTACAAAATCAGCGGTGAAAAGGTTAACTAATCAGCGTACTTACAAAACATTTTTAACCAAGAGATTATACAGTATCATTTGAAACCTCACCGGGAAATGGTTTATGAGCAAAAACGGCACCAAATTCTTTAACAGCTTTCTGCACAGTGACACGATACTCAACACTACCGTCAGCTTGTTGTTTATCCATGTAAAACGCAACTTTATCATCAATACTAAGCTCTTTCCTGCAAACGAACTCTCGCCATCCCTTGGTAAGAACTGGCTTCCGATACTTATTGTTGCTTTTACGAGTGTAAATTCGGAACTTCCAAACACGCCCACACTCGTCTCTCACGTCAAAATCCACCATATGCTCATTCCCACTTAAAGCAGGGAAACAGTTAAGGGACTTGCTTGGGATTGTCATTCGCTTCTCAATATCAGTCTTCCTAAGACGCTTTGAGACGATGGTTGCCATTGATGAATAACCTCAAGCTTTTTTTACTTCAGCGAGAAGGAACGATGAGGCTTAATAAAGAGAAAAAAAAAAATGCCTAGTTTCCTCCTGTGGGTACCGGGGCGCTCGATTTTCCTGCCCAACCGCGCGATTTGTATTATATTTCGTCCAGGATCAGAGGTTTATTTAATTATAAAGTCAGTTGGCGAATGGCGATGGGTAGCGCGATATTGCTACAGTTTATTATTTTATTTTATTTTATTTTATTTTATTTTATTGTGACTCGAGTTTATCCTTTCTATTCAAAAGTCAATATCTTAATGTGCAAAGTTATATTTAATAGATTAAATAAAGTGAATCTTCTTTTGTATGTAAAATTAATATTAAAATGTTTTTATATCATTTCATATATTTCTTTCAATTAATATTTTAACGATTCAACAGTTATGTTTCATATTTTATTTATATAAATTATGCATATTATTACATATTAGTGATCACCAACTTAAATTCCAGATAGAATTCGGGTTGCCTACCCGCAACTCAGATCACCAGACGATTGAGTGTGAGACAAACCATGAGAGGATAACGATAGGAGCTCGCGGACCCAGCTCGCAAGGAGAGTTCGCACGAACCAAGAGAAGGTCACGGTCTCAATTCGCATATACTTAAGGAGCTCGCAAAAAGAAGACCGTGTGATCTAGTAAGCAACTCCGAGTGAAACACGTGTCTAACATGCCTAAAGTTCCCTCAGAATGTCAATCTTGGAAATAACGGGGTCAAGTCATGAACAGTGAGGTCATATCATGAATACTAACAATATGTATAAATACTCAAATGTTCTTATTAATAAGAAACGAAAGAAAATTACTCAACATATATCAAATTTGATATAAATTTAAAATTTCTAATTATTTGTTTTATGTAAAAAGCTTTTGGTTGGTCAATAAATATTAATTCAATGAATCAGTTTAAAATTTTACATGACAAGTACAATTATATCAATAAATTTACCAGTTAAATGATTAAAATATTAATCATACAAGTGTAGAAACTTGTCTTCCAAACATGGACCTACCTTGTCCTGTCCGGCGAGACTTGGTGGTGTTCTTAGAGATCTAGCAATGTATTCGCGCGATGTTTGCCAAAAAAGAACCCATATTGTGCGACGTGCGTTCAGAATTGGAAGATCCACAAATTTGTATGATTTTTTTGGTGAAAAGCTTTTGTATGCAGTTGCAGACTAATGGGGTTGGAGAAAACAAGAAGCTGGTATTGTTAAAAGAATTTTACGTAAGCATATCAATAGGAATATTACCCTTTTTCAGACCCATCAATCTTCTTTAAGTTTGTAGTGAGTTTTTGGAAATTATAAACATTACGTATATAATAAGGATAATTATATGTGATTTAATTTAGTTAAGGTTTATTAAGTTTTAATTATTAAGTAAAGCATGGGTCAAATATTTGAATATTCTAGTAACTAATTTCTAATTGATTATGAGCTGATAAAAATTAGAGCTAATGTGTCAAAGTTATATATTAGAGTTATGATCCCCAAATTATCCATAAGCTAACTTTTCTACTATCTCATTAGAAAAGAAAGAACCACCCCCTCTATCTTACTTGTGTGTTAGTTTAAAAGATCAGAACTCCAATATATATAGATTTCAAGAAATTGATAAATTCAATTATGTTTCCTCATCTAGTTTTGTTCTTAATTTATTTTTTTATAATTTGACATGACAGATCTTGGTTTACAGTTCTAATTTTATATTAGATATTATTTACGGTTCTAACAAGTGGCATTCGAGCCTCGTCATATCAAATCATTGAGAAAAAATAATTTTCTATTATTTTTGGATTAATTTATTATAAATATTTTATGGATTATGTTTTTAATTATACATGTTAAATCTTTTAAATTTATATAAAGAAAATCAAGGTTTTGTTTTTTTTTTTTCTTCAATTTTTAACTTTGGTCTTCGACTATTATGCCTCAATTATGAATATTTACAATCGAATTATAATTCAGGATTCATCGTTTGCAATAGAATTCAATGATATAAAAATTGATTTGTGCAACTAGGATCATAGAATTGTTTGAAACCCAAAATTTATGGGATCCAATGTGCCGCTGAGTTAAGTTAGAATTCTGCGCTTATTTGTCTATTATTTTAAATTTTCATTGAACTTTTGAATCCCAAAGCTTTCATGTTTGATTTATGTTGATTTTGTGCACTGAGTACTGTATTGAAGGCATTATTATTTGTTTTCTTTTCCAAAGGTTGTAGTGTTTGTCTCTTTGATTTACTTTTGTCTGTTCACGTGAAACGCATGAGTTTTTAGTCACATTTCATTTATTATTATTATTATTATAGATTATAAGTAATATTAAGTTTATTAGAAAATTTTACAGGATTTTTTTTTTAAGTGCTTGGTGCAAATTTATGTCAATATATCATAATAAATTTTAAAGAATTTTATTTTAAATTTGGCTCTATAATATAGGTTTTGGCATCTTATGGTTCCAATTATTTGGTTAAATTATTATAATATGATTTATTGTATGAATTGTAAGATATGCCAACTATTATGATTTTGTTTTTGAGATTTTTATTAGCTTGAATGTATTTTTCAAGTATTCATGCAAATCTCCATTTAATCATTAACACAATTTTAGATTTACATGGTATATGCAAGGTAAGTTTTTCTATTTGATTTTGAATACATGTAGATGCATGAATTACTTTGGTGTTTTTGTTTATGCCAAAATTATGAATATATGTGCTTGTTAATTATTTTACATTGAACCACTACATTATTTATGTTTGGTTTTGACATATATAGTTTTAAAAAAAATGAGTTAATGATTAACGTTTTCAATTTTTTATTGTGCTATTTAGACAACCTTATTTTGGGTTATTTTAGAAATTGTAGCGCAATAAAAAATTTTAGTTTTGACCTTTGACTATTGAGTAGATTTTAAATTTGAATATTGGTACAATTATATATTTTAAAATAACTTAATTGAAGTAATAAGTCGTCAAAGTCATCTTTTTGTATAAATTATTTTGTTTTCAAATATAAAAGGTTGTGCGCATGTAGTGTAATGCCCCAATTTTGCCCGGGCCCAAATACAAAATTACAAACCCAAAACAATAACACAAAAACCCTAAGCCTGAATGGCCCAAAACTAAACTAACTTTCAGCCAAAAACAAAGGACGGCAAAAACCCTAATTGCTAGCTGCCGCCTCTTCGCACCATCGCCTTCACGTGCTGTCCCAACCCTCCTCTACCTGTAAGAAAAGACAAAAAAAAAGGACAACAGTAAAAAAGAGCACAACAGCACAAAAGAATATATAGCAAAAACTTTGTATTTTTTTCGGCTATAAAAGCCTTAACAGCCAATGTATTTTTTTCTTTACAGAGCAATCAAAAACAGAAGAAAATTTTAAAAAAGGTCTTCTTTTTATTCGTTTTCTCTTTTCATTTTTATTTTATTTATTTTATTTTTTAAAGAAATAAGTATAAAATAGAATAAAGAGTCGAATCTTACCCCTTTCTTGTGCTTGCGTCGCCGTGGGTGGCCGAGGTTCGTCATTTCCGATGAAAAACGACGTCTTTAGGCTCGGGAAGTCGAAAAAACCCAAAAAATGAGATCTTTTTATTTTTAGGCCACGGTGGAAGGCGGCGCCGCCGCCGGCGACCGGCAGCCACCACTGTGGTTTGGCGACCGGAGGATGATCAGAGTGGGGAGAGGGTGAGAGAGTTTGAGAGATTTTAGTTTTTTTTTTTTTAGAAGGGATTTGAAGAAAATGAATTTTTAGAAAAAAAAATTGGCTTTTATAGATTTTTAAAACGACGTCGTTTTGGGCACTAACTTCAGGCGCCAAAACAATGCCATTTTGGCTAACCCATGTCTGACCCGACCCGCACGGAGGGGGATCCGCATGTTTTTAAATAATTGGACCATTTGCTGCTTTAGTCCATCCACTTTTGCGGCTATTTTTTATCTGGTCCTATACCCTTTTTATTTTTTTAATTTTGCCACGGATTTTTATTTTTTGCTTCAATTTGGTCCTTAGACCATTTTAGAAGGCAATTACCTAAACGGTGTCATTTTGGGGACAGGGGATATTTTCCAAGTTGGTCCCTTCTTTTTTATGCGCGTTCCATTTGGGCCCTCACTGGATTTTATTATTTAATTTACTATGATTTATGCCTTTAATTCTGTTTTGATTTCAATTTAATCCTTTATTTGATTAATTTGATTAATTTCATTATTTATATATATATTTAAAATACTTAAACTTAATAATATTATATTTATCATATTTATTTATTTATTCGCTCATTACACATTTGTTGTAATGGCCTAAATTCAAAATTATCGGAACAGTGGTTTCGTAACCACAAATTCGATTTAAAGAGAAATTTATTTCAATATTTTTGCATGAAAATTGATATGATAGGAAAATCGTATGAAAATATTGATAGAAAAATTTTACCGATTTAGTGGTTAGTTAGAAAAAGAAATTATTGAAGAAATTGGGTAAAAACAAGGTATCGAGACCTTTATCTCGTAAAACCGAGTCGAAAATAATTTTATAAATATTTATGAAATGTTAGTAATGTGGTATTAAAATTTCGTTAGGAAATTTTAATGTTTGGGTAGTCAATTAAATGAAATGGACTAAATTGTAATAGGTGTAGAAGTTGCTAGAATGATTAAATAGCTTAAGAGTCTAATGAGAAAGGATTTAAAAGGCAATTAGACCCAAAATTTATTTGGGCTGGACGGCAAGGGCATGAAATCAGCAGGGAATTTGATAAATTAAGGGTAAAATTGGAATATTGCAAAATTAACTAAATAAAGCTAGGACTAAATAGGAAATATCTAGATTTCTCTTCATTTCTCTTCAATTCCAGCAGCTAAAAACACCATAGGAGGGTTCTCTAAGCTGATATTTCATAATTTTTGCACCAAGTGAGTTAATCCTTGCCTTTTTCTTGTAATTTTTGTGTTTCTAAGATTTTTACAACTAGGTCCTACTATTAAATTCATTAGTTTTTGATTTCATGGATGAAATTGAAAGTCACCATGATTGAGTTCTGTAAGTTTATGATGAAATAGAATGAAATTAAAGTTTTAATTTATTTATGAGATGATTTTATTAGGTAATTTCAATGGAAAATTGATTTTTAGGACCTAATTGTGAAAATGTTTGGAATTAAAGTCTATTTCTGAAACTATGATTCCTAAAGGTTGTAAACTAGTTTAAGGTGATATAATAAAATGTTAATTGAGAAAAATAAGCTCAATTGAGAGACTAATTGAGTAGGGATGAAATTCTCATTTATTAAAAGCTTAGGGGAAAAATGGTAATAAACAGTTTGCACTAAAACAATTTGGACAGCAGCAGTACATTGAAAAATCACCATAAATTGTATAAATAGAATTAGAAGACGAAAAATATATGGAATTAAAGCTTATTGAGTCTAGTTTCTCATAGAAAAAATAGTGTAAGCAATGGATTTGTAAATTTTGAGATATAATGAATTTTGTGATACAAGGTCAGAATGAATTCGGGTTCCCCTGTTCTGACTTTGAAAAATCATAAAAAATTAAAGAAAAATAATTAGGAGCTTAAATTTATATTTATAGAATCCTTAATGAGTCTATTTTTAATATAAATAAACTATAATATCATTTGAATTCTGTATGAATAGATAATTAATTTTTATTAAAGAAGGGTCAGAACTGTTAGACAGCAGAACAGGGGTGACTTTAAAGAATAAACTGTACTGATTGGCTAAACCAAAAATTCTGAAAATTTTATGGTAAGAAGATATATGAGCCTAGTTTCAGATAAAATTAACGGAACTTAATTTGAAGTTCAGTAACTCGAGTTATAAATAATTTAGTGGCTATAACTTAAGTAGACAGCTTTGAATGAACTATAAATAATAGTGGAATTATAGAGAATGTTGCATATGAACATGAAATGTATTAAATTGATAATTAAATTTATTTATTTAGATCCAGAAGATTCAAATACGAAGCTAGATCGAGGAAAGGAAAAAGTTCAGGATTAGTAGATTTTTGTGCACAAACAAGTATCAAGGTAAGTTCATGTAACTTGAGTTATATTCTTAAATGCTTGAAATGTATGTTTTTAATATGAATATGATTTGAATGTTCATTGTATGAAAATTGATAAAACATTGATATATTTGATAATAATAAAAAAAAAGAAGAAATCCCAGTTGAATGAAAGGAAAATTCGATGGATCTCTGAAAAAGGAATTGACGGTAAAAAGGATCAAGCCCGGACGGGTGATCCTATCCTGATATAGCCCTCCCGAAGAATATGTGGAAAATGGATTTAGCCCGGACGGGTAATCCGAATCGTGGTCTGAATTTAGCTGGACTGTAATTCAGATCCAAGCTCATTAGAGTAATTGTCGTTGGGATTTAGCTCGGATGGTAATCCCGACAAGATTTATGAGTTTATATTACTGAGGATTTAGCTCTGACTGTAATAATCATTGTAAGGATGAGGTTAGTGGAGTGTGCTCTCTGAAATGGAAATGTGTGCACATGAATATAAATTGACGGACTCGAAATTGTACACTAAAAGTGTACCTCTGAAAATCCATTGAAATTAGAGAGAAATTCAACGGGATAAATATGGAAAAATAACAAGGAAATAGAAATCATGGTATATATTATTGGTACATGCAAATTATTGTACTAACTTGAATGTTGAGTTTGTGCATATTAGGGTAATAATGCATTGAATGGATATATAAATGTTTATTGTATTGTATTGAAAATATTAGGTAAGTATAATTCTTGTTACATGAGCTTACTAAGCACAAAGTGCTTACCCTGTTTCATTTTTCCCTGTTTTGTAGTGTTAAGAGCTCGGAGATCGGATTTGGTCGGAGATACATCACACTATCAACCTCAGGATTTCGGTATATAAAGAAACTTTATTTTGGAAATCAATGGCATGTATAAGCTAATAAAGTAAATGATTTTGTGAAATGAATGTAGAGTTAGCCATTGGTATGGTTAACAAACCTGGTTTTGGGTATGTGATGATGTTATCTTATAAATATGCATGAATTTATTTTGAAAATATGTTGAATTGGTTGATGTGGATTGGTCTCGGTTTAAAATTTTCAGGGAAGGTTAGATATCTATAAAAGGGGGATATATTGAGTTAAAAAAAATTAATTTGTAAACTCTGGTAATACTTCTTACCCTATTCCGGCAATGAATACGGGTAGGGGTATTACATTTGTAATGACCAATTTTGGCCCGGGCCCGCGCAAAAACAAAACCGAAAAATTATCACAACAATAACAACAAAAATTATGATAGTCCAGTTTTATAACAGTCCAATTACAAAACTTGTGGCCCAACAACAAATGCAACCCAAAATCATTACTTAGACCCCAAAACCAAACTTAATATCCTAGCCCAATAAGCCCAATCCCGAACAGCCCAAAAAGCCCAAAAAAATTAAAACACCAACAGAAACCCTAGGGTTTCCCTTGCGCTGCAACAAGCCCCCAGCAGCCTCCAGCGCCTCCGTACACCGTACGCCGTACACCTCCACGCCAAGTGCCAGCACACGCCCGTACTCCGTACCTGCAAACAAACAAACACACAGCAGCAAAAAAAACACAAAAAGAAAAATTGTATTTTTTTATTTTTCGACTATAAAGCCTATTAGTTTCGATTGTAAAGGGGGATACAGATCGGTATCAAAAAAGGTTTGAATAAAAGAGCAGTTTTCAAGAGGTGATTTAAGATCTTTTTTTCCTTTTTCATATATTACGCTTAAATAGCATTTGAATACAGAAGGAAATATACCCTAAAGTGATTCGTTCATCAATTTTGGCTTTTACTTTTTTCGTTTTTTATTTCTTTCTCTATTTTGAATCTGTCATAAAAATATAAAAAGAGGGGAAACGATTTTCTTACTGATTCTGTGTCGATTCATTCCTCATTTGCCTCTCCGTTCCAAGAGTTATTATATCCTTAGGGATCTCATTTAAATCGAGTCGTTGGTGGAGGCGTATTCGGCGCCGATGAAGCCCGCGGATGGGCTGAGAGGAAGAAGGGTTGTGAAACATTTTCAAAGTTTTTTTTTTTGATAGAATCGGCCGAATGAACAGGAAGATAGGCCTGAGGTTCTTATTTTGATTTACTTTTAATTAATGAATAGCTAGTCTTAGGGTTTTTCTTTTTTTTTAGCCTTGTTTTGTACAGAATTGAAACGGTGCCGTTTTAGGGGAGGGGACCTGCGCATCAACCCGTTTCAGGACCCGAACCCACGCCATTGTGTTGCAAGTGGGTTATTTGCAAGTTTGGTCCTCCCCTTTCACGTGCGCATTCAATCGCGCCTTAGCTGTTCCGTTTCGTTTTTCTTAAATTAGCTCGTTAATTTGTGCGAGTTTGCACTTTAGTCCGCGGTACAGTGTTGCGTTTTGGGGGTCTGGATTATTTTTACATCTAGTCCCTGCGCATTCATACATGTTACATACTGGTCCCCTTTGTTATTTTGGCAGTTGTTTTCATTTATAATTTGTCCCTCTTATTTTAATTCTTTTTTAATTGAGTCTCCTTTCTTTATTTATTCATTTTATGGCTTATCATCATTTTTAAGACATTCAATATTTTTTTATCCTTGTTTACTTATTTTTTTAATATTACAAGTTATTTTAATGATTTGATTTCGTTTCTTTAAATCACTTTTGTAATGTTTTTTACATACACTATTATATATATATATATATATACTGTATATCAAAGTTAATTTATTATTTCACACATATTATTAACCTTATATTATTTTATACATATAACCTCTTTTGAACCTATTCATATTTTCTAATATATATTCTTAAAAGGAAAATCCATGTATTCTATGTACCATTCAAGCTATTAATATTCATATATTTGATCTATATAAATTAATCTATACATTACTAAATTCATATGTTTTTGTTATTTTAATATGTTTTGTATACACGTTTACATATCGTTTAAATTATTTTTTACTTATATATTGGTACATATACTTAATCTATACATATTATTAGATCCATGATTTTATACCTATAGTATTCTTTGTACGATGAGTTTGAGGTTTTTTTATCATGTTATTTCGATATTTATACGATATTTCTTTAAATATTCTATATATTTGTACATGCACATTTTTTAATTTAAGTTTGTAATTTGTAATATTTATTACCTTAAAGTGCTTAATATTTTTATATATTTGATGAGCTATTTCAATAACCTTTTTATATATTTTTAACCACCATTTTGTAGTTTTTTTTATATACTATATTATTTAAAATATTTATATAACACTTGTTCAAATGTTTCATGTATATTTATTCATGAATAATTAATAATTTAGTTCTATGTAAATATTTGGTCCCATACTAAAATTATTTTATGAATTCTCTTAAATTTTTTTATATATATATATTTTACGTGCATAAGTCACCTTTTTAAAAAAAAAAACACACATTTTACTACACATTGTTTTGATTTAAAATTTCACATTTAAATACTATTTTTATATGCATATACGTTTGTCAACTTTAAGTGAACACGTCATCCTTAACATGTTTATATATATATATATATATATATATTATTTGGTTCAAATTTTCCTTCTTCATAATCTTTGCTTTAATAATTATTGTGGTTGTAGTTTCTTCATATTGTTTTGTATACTATGTATATTGGTTGTACCATACTCATTCATTTTTTGATGTCGTTAAACCAATCATTGTTCATCCATGTTTGTGAGTTTAATTATATTTCCTAGGTTAGTTATACTTAATTATTATTTTGTTAATTGATTGTATTATGTGTGTATTGTCCCATATCATAGTTTTCCACTTGGTTTACGAAATGTGGTTTTATAAGGTCCAAATCTTTAAAATTAGTTTTGTTTTATTTCAAATAAAATTAACACGTTTTAAGCTAATTTTATACCTATTCATTTAAAAATTCTTTAAAACGAAGGCGATACTTGATGTTTGGCAATTCGGGAATCGTGCCCTATCGTGCTGGGTTGCGATTTCCCGTTTGTTCAAAACAATCGAATATTCCTTTGGAATTTCGCTCATGTCTTTAAAAATTCTTTAAAACGAAGATAATGTTCGACGTTTGGCAATTCGGGGAATTATGCCCTATCGTGTTGGGTAGCGATCTCTTGTTTGTTCCAAATAATCGAATTTTCCTTTAGAATTTCACTCATTCTAAGCTAAGGCAATGTCCGATGTCTAGAAATTTGAGGAGTCGTGCCCTACTGTGCTGGGTTTCGATTTTCTCGTTGGACTAAATAATCGGACATCCTTTTGCAATTTTCAACATATAAACTTTTGGAAGTCGAAATTTATCATGTTTTCGAGGGTATAAAGGATCATGTCCTATTGTGCTGGATGTAGTGCTATATTCCTCTTAAGCAAGAGAATTTTGATGACCGACTCGGGTTATTCAAATGTTATTAAAAGAAACCACCTTTCCAAAATATTTTTAAATCTTAGACATAAGGACAGTATTTAATCGATTTGGTACCAATTTTGGGCGTAGTGAGGGTGCTAACCCTTCCTCATGCGTAACCGACTCCCGAACTCGTTTTCTCATATTTTTGTAAGACCAAAATCGTTGTTTTAGTAATAAGAAGTACTTTATTAAAATAATCAAATTTCTAGGTGATCCGGTCACACCTAAACAAAAAAAGGGATCGATGGCGACTCCCAATTTTCGGTTTTCAAAAAGTAGATTCCCCGTATCTTTTAAATATTTAAATTTAATATTATTCATATTTGATTTATCAATTCATATTCATCATTCTTCTACTTTTTTTTAATATTATGTGTATTATTTTATCTATTTATTTATTTATTTGTTTGTTATTATTTTTTTATATTTAAATTTTTTATATTTTTTAATATTATGTGTATTATTTTATCTATTTATTTATTTATTTGTTTGTTATTATTTTTTTATATTTAAATTTTTTATACTCTTTTATTCCCACAAGTATTATTATTGTCATCACTATATTATTTTATTTTTATTTCTTGTTTTTTATACTTTCAACGCTACGATACATAATATTTTCTTAAATCGAGGTAAATATATTTTGCAATAAGAAAGGTCGTGTTCCTAACTTACGGAATATGACTTCGTTCTAAAACCAAGATAATTGAATAGATTTTAAAAAATAATAATAATAATTTTTTTGGTGTTTATTCTAGTTTCGAGGATTTAAGGCATTGTGTCCTAACTTACGGGACGTAATCTTTTTTCTCGATTAACGTGAAATATATCCTTTTTAAAACCGAAATAATCAAATATCTTTTAAAGTAAATTTTTCGGCCTTTATTTGCTTGTCAGGAATTTAAGACATTGTGTCCTAACTTACGGGATATAATTTTTTCTCGGTTAACATGAAATATGTCATTTTCTCTAAATCTTCCAATTAAATAATATTTTAACAAAGGATCGTATTTTTAAAATCTTTTAAAATCTTCAATTCTCGACACTAAGACATTAATTAATCAACTAGGTACCAAATTTTGGGCATTACGAGGGTACTGATCTTTCCTCGGGCGTAACTGACTCCCAAACCCGTCTTTCTAAATTTCGTAGACCAAAAGCGTTGTTTTAATAAATCAAAACGGTTTATTGAAAACAATCATTTTACGAGGTGACTCGATCACATCTCATCAAAAAGGATTGGTGGCGACTCCTCCTTTTTCGTTTTCAAATAAAAAGTCGACCCCACTTTCAAAAAAATAGTTTCGATAGCTTGGTGACTCCACTGGGGACTAAAATAAGAGAGCCAAGCCATGAGTTGATTATTTCTAGTCTTTTTATCGAAAATTAATAATTAGGTTTAAATTTACGATCCTTTCGTTGCATTTCATTTTTATAGTCTACATTACTATATTTGCTTCATTGGTTCGAGTCTTTGGATGTATTTCTGCATATTGCATTTACATAACCGTTCGATTTTTGCCCTTCTTAAGTGGGAGTGAGAAACTATTCCTTCGTGAGGTCTTCACCTCCGTATAGGATAGTGGATCGCTTTTGGAATACATCCGTACTTATGCCTTTATGAGATCTTTATCTCCGTATAGCCATAGGGAAATGTATTCCCCTGAATTAAACTCGGTCCGTATGAGCCCATAATAGGTGAGGATCGATGAATCTGTCAGTTCAGGTACCTTTAATTTAGAACTGAACCATATATAATGAGCCTTAAGGACCTATCCTAGGTGGAGCCACACCAAACCCGTAGTGGTCACCCGAATAGGTGCTCTATTTATTATCTCTTGTTTGCTTTAAATTTTATAAAATGTACTAACTTGTTTTTTTTTTGTTTTGACTGTGATTACATGACATTCTCATCATAAAAAAGGGTGTTGATTCATGTTCGGTTGCTAAATAGAGAGTTTTTCATGGAAGATGGGTTTTTTGATAAAGTGGAAAACAACACAGCCGCGCGAATATAGTCCAAGAAAAGGCAATAAGAGAAAAGTGACGGCCTGTAAGAGGGGCAGGTCAGATATATAGACCACGTTTTTAGTGATGGTTGTGAAACTAACTAAAAATTCGACTAAGGCAAGTGCACCTATCAAACAGTAGTATAGTTATGGTGAGACCGGAAATATCGTATCCACGAGGACTAAAAGTACTAGTAATTATTATTTTTCTATTATCTAGCTTAAAAAATTAAAAGATGTTTTTAAAACTAATTATCTAATTAACTAAGATTACAACAGAGATTAAAGTTAGAAAATACTTTTGGAAAACCGATGGAGAAGACAATACCTAAGGAAGAATCCACCTAGACTTCACTTATTACCTTCGAATTAGACGATTTATTGACTTGACTTAATCTGTAAAAATCCCTGATTTATGTTAATATCTCTCTCGAGACTAAAAACAACTGACTCTAGGTTGATTAATCAAAATTTCTTTCTAATTAAACCCCTATTGTCGCATTAACTCGATCTATAGATTCCCTTATTAGATTTGACTCTAATCCGACAGATTTATGTCGTCTTATCTTTAGGATTGCATGCAACTCCGCTAAATTATGAATGATTTACTCTTAAACAGGGACTTTTCCTCCACTGAATAAGCATACCAAAAACCTGAATTAATATCCTAAAATATTAAAATAAGGGTTAAACTCACAATTAAGAATAAGAACAAGTATTTATCATATAAATCAAAGAGTAATAAGATTCGTCTTAGGTTTCCTCTCCCTTAGGTATTTAGGGAGTTTAGTTCATAATAATAATGGAAAACATCTCATAAGTTGGAAAATAACAAAACATAAAGAAACCCAAAGAACTTCTAGGAGATTGGATGGAAATCTTTAGTCTTGATGTAGATCCTGCCTCTGAGGTGATTCCGATGGCTATCCTCTAGTATTTCCTGCCTTCTACTCTATGTGTCCCACTAATCCTCTTCTAGGGTGTTTATATAGGCTTTAAAATGCTTTCAAACCCTTAAAAGTGTCCTTTTTCGAGTAGAATTAGACTTGGGCTTGACAGGGACACGACCGTGTGCCACGTCCGTGTACAAGTGCTTAGGCCGTGTGCAATTCTGACTTGGTTTTGTGTCGGCACGGCCATGACACATGGGCATGTGGTTTGCCCGTGTGTCACACACGGGCATGTGGTTTACCTTTGTGAAAGTGCCTAGTCTGTGTGAAACACTAATTTAAGCCCAATTTGTCTATCTTTGGCCATTTTCTTGCTCTTTTCACCTTCCTATGCTCACCTAAGTGTAAAACATGAATTTAAAGGATTAAGAGCATCGAATTCAATGAAGCCAAGGAAAAATCATCCATAAATATGCCAAGCATGGGGTAAAAATATGTATATATTACGGTTTATCAAATATCCCCACACTTAAGCATTTGCTTATCCTCAAGCAAAATCCTCAACTCACAATTAAGATAAATTCTTCTCAACTTATAATTCTCATCAATAATGTTTGAAATAATCCACAAGTAATCATACGTTAAGAGCTTTAACTAAAAGAACACTAAAGTTTCAAACAATCTAAATTGAGCATTTCAATCATAAAATTATAGGTGTCCCCCTTAATTTAAGTAATCACCTTTCATTCCAAATTGACAAGGCTGACATCCTCACTAATGATTCACTCAAATCACTCAAAGTGTTTAAGGTTTAATAATTAAGCACTCAATAGTCAAACATGAAAAGTTATTACCATAGGCTTGCATGAAAATCAAATATCCACCACTATAAGTGAGATGATATACAAATTAAAAGGTTTTTAACCGGGTTGTAATAGGGCTTGGGTTAAAGGTATGGATAGAGGCTGAAAAAAAGAGTTAGAATCGAGATTAATTTAATAAATTACCAAACTTAGAAAAATAAAGCTAATTGTTGAATTAAAAAAATTCTAGAATCAAACTATCCGAGACTAAAGATGTGAGCTTTTCCTCAGTATACTGACTTTAACTTATTCAAGCTCTTTAGAATAATTTGTAATTGGATGAAAATGACTAAACGGTTTTTTTTAATAAGAACAAGTGCAATAATGGAAAGTACAAAATGAGAAATAATTCAGCAACTGGCATGAACGAACATGGTTAGGTAACTAATCAAATCAAATCAAATCTCGATAAAAAGGAGTCAATGAAAAGGGAGAAATTCTTAATGAATCAAAAAAGGTTAAGTTTTGGGTTAATATTAAGGGAAAAATCAAGAAATAATAGTTAAGGCTCAAAGGGGTTCACTAGGAGTCAATTATGTGGGTAGGTTTTTTGTGGGGTTAATGGGTTAAAACCTAAGTGCCTTTATCATTTTAGTATATCAAATCAAATGTGTGGTCTCGACATGTATAATCGATGCAAGTTCTAGAATAGCAAATCAATGTTGACACACTCATAAAAACAATCAGTGAGCAAGAAAGATATATGCTCTAAAAGGCTCAAAATCTCACAAAAGTTATGGGTATTTGATGTCAATCCAGTAAATCTAAAACTTCAAGATAATACCTCAATTTAGGGAAACAACCTAGCAATTTTAATTCCCAAAAGTCAACTTATCATGCTTGATCCTCTAATGTCTTAAAGTTTAAACAATCAATGCACAGTTACCTATGATCTAATTCAGAATATATCAATAATAATCATAAATCAATCAAAATTCATTCTAAAGGTGATATGAGAAGGTTATTTGAGAACAAGATAAAAGTTTAGGAATTTTCTAATAAACACATAAATAACCTCCCCACACTTAAGGTGTACATTGTCCTCAATATACAAAGATAGATTATAGCAATATAAATATAATATCAGAAGAGATGGAGAAAAGGGAAACTTCCTTAAATGTTTGGATGTATTCCTTGAAAGAGCGGAAATGGGTTTAGAGACATTGAAAGTGATGTGTATGTGATATGTAGCCATAGGTGAAGGTGGTGCTAGAGGTTAGGTTCCACAGTCATAGTACCCAGCGAAAAGGTTATCGTGGTGGTCGATGTTGTGGTGGCTATAGTCGTGGTCGAGCAGGACTTGGCAGTCATGGAGAATTGTTTGTATATTCCTTAGTAGTACCCATCGACTGGACCTTTTGAAACTGCGATGCCATCAATAATGTTGAAGGGATTTATATGTATAGGTTGTTATGGTTAATAATAATGGAAAAACTAGAGGAAAGAAAATTGAAGTAATGCTAATAAAGTCTTGTAAGAAAAAGATAAATAGAGTGTAAAAGAAAGGCAAAAATAAAAAGAAAAAGAAAAACAAGTTGAAAATTAAATTGACTTAAAAGTCTTCGTCGACAGCTGAATCCTGAGGTGGTGGTGCTGGAGGCGATATGTAAAATTATTGGCAAATTTGTTGTAGACTCGCCTCGATGCTGTCGAATCGCTGAGTGCAATATTGCTCAAAGCGATGAAGGTGGTTTGAGACTTCAGACAATGAAGCAGCCGCATGAACTAGTCGGTGACTCGGTGGTGGCTGTGAAGATGGGTCCTCCTGAAATGTAGGGATATCGTCAGAAATATCCTCGGTGTCATCCTCATCAGTAGCTCGTGCAAGTCGGTACTGAGGAGGGTTGAACCCACGACGACGTTCAATCATTCGCATATGAAGCATACTTTAAATGTCCTGTGGGGACATCTGGCCGATGAGAGTGAGTGATGAAGACTGCACCACTGTATGTAAGAACCCAAAATATTGCGCTAAACGAGTCACATATGGGCCGATGCTGATGACTCTCTTGCGATATCATTTTTTCTGATGGCGAAAGGCAAGGGCGACAAAGTATGCGAGATCAAAAACATGCCCTTACCTCATGCTTCACAGGAAGTATGCATTGTGAGTGTTGACGATGCCAATGCTCTCTCGCCTCCCCGTTAATGTGTGTGCCAAAAGGGCACAAAAATAGCGCAGAGTTGGAGCTAGAGCCGATGCCTTTGAACGGCTAGGATCATAAATGTCTGTAGCAGGCTCGAGGTCTATCCAACATGATGAAGGTGAACGATGGATGTGGCGGTGGAGGTGGGGAAAATTGTCGGCCTCCATAAACTTGTCGGTATAGAGTCCCAAGGCAGCTCCAAATTTCGAGAAACTCAACTAACGTACTAGACCGCCAAGGTAGAATTGCACTGTTCCTGGGTCGTTGTGCTCCGCCATCACTTTCTATAACTGAAAAGTCGAGCCTAGTTCCAAGGTGAACTCCAAATATGTCAGCTCGATGATATCGAAGAAGCAGTCTTACGAAGAGGTGGTGAGGAGGGCCCGTACCAAATCGGCTAGATGGATCTGCTCTAGTGCAACCCAATCGATGCAGCGGCCCATACCTAGGGGTCGGGCCCGTAGAATCTGAAATAGTTCCTCTTGGGGCCCTGGTGGAAATTGGAGGAATGGATGTCGTATCTCAGTGGGAGGGCCAGAGGAGGACGTCGCTCCTTTTCGTTTTTAGAGGCCGAGACCACAGTTTTCTTGCCTTTTGGGTTTGTCATGATATTTGCAAATACGAGACTAAGTCATCAAAACAATCCCTAAATCCGCAAGCAAAAATCTTATTAGATCAAAATAATAACTTGCTCATAAGATAATATGACAAATACTTAAGCATGTCAATCAACAAAAGAGAAACTAACTAATGGATCACTTCAATAAATAAGCAACTATGAATTTATTTAACAAAATAGATGGTCCTAAATTTTATATAGTATTTTACTAATATCCTAAGCTCTACGTAAATCAATGACAAATGAGAAATCTCAAAAGCATTAAAGCAATGGTAGTAATCATAATCTAGTCAAAATAGAAAATGAAATAGAAAATTACTAATGACATAAGAATAGTAATAGTAATAATCAACATAATATGGAAGATGAAAAATAGTAAAACGGAGCTAAAGATGTGAGAAAGAAAATCTGAGAGTTGTGGTCGACGATGAGGCGCGGTAGAGTGCAGTGGCGTGTGGTGGTCGGAGGGGGAGGGGGAGAAGAGGAAAAGAAAGGAGAGGGGGAAGGGGAAGGGAAGGGATAGAAAGGAAAAGAAGGGGAAAATAAAAATGGAGAAAGAAGATAGGGGTAAAGTTAGGAGAGGGAGAAGTTAGAAGGAAGAGGGGGAGGTGGCTGGCGACGGCGCTGGTGGTCAAAGGAAGAGGGGGAAAAGAGGAAATAGGGAGAAGGAGAAGGCTGGTTGGGGAAGATGCTGAATAGTGAAGGGAAATGGGAGAAATTAGGGTTAGGGGGGTTAAAAAGGGGCCATGGTAGTGTAAGCCCTATTTTAAGCCACACGACCGTGCTCCACGCCCGTGTGGTAAGTTCTCAGCTCGTGTTTTTTTGTGAAATCATACTCAAGATCGCACACGGTTGCTTTGACACGCCCGTATCCCCAGGCCGTGTGGTGCGCACGGCCACGTCGCACGGCCATGTGCACGTTCGTTCGCTTCTCCTACGCCTGTGTTATGTTCGACACGCTCGTGTTCATGACTTATGCTTGTGGTCTGATGTTTTAAGTCAGTATCACACACGGCCCATGGACACGCCCGTGTGTCTAGGCCGTGTTGCTTGCACGGCCGTATCGCACGGCCATTTGGTGCTCCCTTCTTTTCTCCCATGCCCGTGTTTAGTCCAACACGCCCGTGTCAATTAATCAGGATTGCGTACGGCCTTCAAGCACGGTTGTGGCATCATCCTGTGTTCTATTCTGACTTTATCGAACACTTCAGTCTTTGGACAAGTTCTCACACAGCCTCAAGCACGCCTGTGCGGTAGGCCGTGTGTCTTCCACGGGCTCTTGCATGGCTGTGGTGATTTATCGCAGGCCGTTTCTCTGCTGAGCTTTTTGGAAAATAAGGTACAGTTTTACCACGGTCTGGGACACGCCCATGTCCCTTAACTGTGTGGTGCACACGACCGTGGCTATCTGTCGCAGCCCGTGCGTCATCCTGTCTTAGGAAAAATATTTGTCATGTTTTTACACGGCAATGGCCACGCTCGTGTCTCCTTCCGTTGGGGAGCCCACAGCCTAAAGCACGCCCATGTGCTAGGCCGTGTGTGCCAAAAATACCTGCAGTCAGATTATAAAACAAAAAAGGAAAAACAAACTAACTTATTTAGTGGGGTTAGTGCTCGGGTTGCCTCTCGAGAAGCGCTTATTTAAAGTCTAAGCTCGACTTTCTTTATAATTGCACGGTCATGGTGGTTCGAGGAGTTGAAACTCCTCACCTCTGCTATCAATTTTATTAAAATAAGTTCTGAGTCGAGTAACATTTACCTTGAAAGTTTCGAATTTAGTATGTGTTACCTCGACTGTACCATGTGGGAAGATATTCAGTACCGTGAAGGGAATCTCTTCGTTTGTATTGTGCTTTGAATTAGCAATTCGAGAGACCTTTTCATCTAACAATACTTTGTCCCCGACTTTAAATCGCTCTGTTTGTAGTGTGCTTTTGGTTACTCATTGACATGTGTTCGCCATTCATCTAGTTCATCAATTTGTAGTCTTCAGTCTTCGTGAGTCGCTCTGTCTTTGTCATATAGACTAGAATGTGGCTCCATCACATTCTTCCTAGGGGTTTCCTGCAAAGAAGTTTGAGCCATAGTGTTATTCATATTAACAGAACTAGTATAGCAATATTGCTCTTACTAGATAATTCAGTCAAATCACGAGCTTGGAGAGTAATCATGTCATCTCCTACGCGGAGTGTGAGTGCACCTGTACCAACATCAATGATAGTTCTAGCAGTTGCTAAAAAGGGCCTTCCTAAAATTAAAGGTACGTCACTATCCTCATCCATGTCTAAAACAATGAAGTCAACTGGGAATATAAATTTATCAATTTTGACAATCACGTCTTCAATAATACCCCTAGGAAATATAATTGTTTTATCTGCCAATTGAATGCTCATCCTAGTTTGTTTGGGTTTCCCAAGACCTAGTTGTTTAAAAATTTTATAGGGCATGACATTAATACTTGACCCTAAATCAGCTAACGCATTGTTAACATTCAAACTACCAATTAAGCAAGGAATCGTAAAACTCCCTGGGACTTTTAATTTGTTGGGTAGCTTATTCTGTAGAATGGCTGAGCAACGTTTAGTTCCACATGCGATGCATCATCTAACTTTCGTTTATTAGCCAAGAGCTCCTTTAAAAATTTCACTATGTTTGGCATCTGCGAAAGAGCTTCAATAAACGGTAAGTTAATATGCAACTTTTTTAGTAATTTAAGAAATTTACCGAATTGTTTGTCCATGTGGTCTCTCCTTGTCGCCTTAGAGTATGGCACACGAGGTTTATATTATTTGCTTACCGATTTCTGTGTACCATTTCTTACATCAACTTTACCTTTATCTTCCATATTGTCTTGCCTAGGTTTCGGTTCAGCTTCAACTAACCGTTCATCATTGTGCACAGTAATGGCATGAAGTTGCTCCCTTGGGTTAGTTTCAGTGTTACTTGGTAGGCTACTTTGTGGTCGTTTAGAAATCAATTTAACAAGCTGTCCTATTTGAGTTTCGAGCCCTTGAATCGACGCTTGTTGATTCTTAAGCGCTGTTTCAGTATTCTAAAAATGAGTTTCTAACGCCGAGATGAATTTTGTAAGCATCTCTTAAAGGTTTGGTTTCTTCACTTATTGGTAAGGTGGTTGTTGAAAGCCTGGGGGATATTGTGGCCTTTGATTTCCTTGACCACCCCACGAGAAATTAGGATGGTTCATCTACCCTGCATTATAAGTGTTACTATATGGGTTATTTTGAGGTCTAGAATTATTACCCATATAGTTGACTTGTTCCTCCTCGGTGCTAGGGTTGAAGGATGAATAATCTGTGTTGTGTATTCCTCCTCCATTTGAATCACACCTCATCACTAGATATACCTGAGTAGAACCATACAAACCATCAATCTTTTTATTTAAAAGTTCTACCTGGTTAGATAGCATTGTGACCGTGTCGAGGTTGAAAACACTAGCTGCTTTCATCGGCTTTGTTCTCATAACTTGCCACTGATAGTTATTTAGTGGCATCTCTTCTATAAACTCATAAGCCTCTTCAGGTGTCTTGTTGTTTAAAGTTCCATCGGCGGCTGCGTCGATAAGTTACCTTGTTGAGGGGTTCACACAGTTGTAAAAAGTCTGAACCTGCAACCAAAGAGGTAACCCATGGTGAGGGCACCTTCTCAAAAGATCCTTGTATCTCTCTCATGCATCATAAAGTGTTTCTAAATCCATCTGCACAAAAGAAGAGATGTCATTCCTTAATTTAGCTGTTTTAGCCGGTGGGAAATATTTTAGTAAAAAATTTTCGGTTATTTGTTCCCAAGTAGTGATTGACCCTTATGGTAACGAGTTCAACCACTGTTTAACCTTATTCCTCAATGAAAAGGGAAGCAACCAAAGGTGAATGGCATAATTAGAAATGCCATTTATCTGAAAAGTGTCGTAGAATTCTTGAAAATTTACTAAATAAGTGTTTGGATCGTCATCCTGCAAATCATCAAATTGAACAAACTGTTGTATCATTTGAATCGTGTTAGGTTTCAGTTCAAATTTATTTGCAGCAACAGTAGGTCTAACAATACTCGATTCAGTTCCTGTTAAATTAGGCTTAGCATAATCATATATAGTACGAGGAGCAGGATTTTGATCTATTGGATTTACAGCAACCACAGGAGGTAGCAAATTATTCTGATTTTCAGTCATCTCCTCAGTTGTGGTGTGAATATCATCCTCTTGTCCTTCTTCTATGTATTGTAAGTTTCGCCTTATTTCCCTTTGATTTCTGTGAGCTGTGCTCTCGATCTCACTATCAAAATGTAGAGGTCCTTACGGGTTTCTTCTGGTCATAAACTATAAAAACCTGCCAGAAGTAAAGAAAAGAAAAATTAGTAAAGAAAAATTAAACTAAAAATAAAAAGTAAATTGCAATAAAAGTAAAAATGGTTAAAGTAATAAAAATCAAGCGTTCCTAATATCTTAGTCCCCGACAACGGCGCCAAAAACTTGATGGTCATGAAACTAACTAAAATTTGAATAAGGCAAGTGCACCTATTGAACAGTAGTATATTTATGGTGAGACCAGAAATATCATATCCACGAGGACTAAAAGTACTAGTAATTACTATCTTTCTATTATCTAGCCTAAAAAATTAAAAGATGTTTTTAAACTAAAACTAATTATCTAATTAACTAAGATTACGACAGAGATTAAAGTTAGAAAATACTTTTGGAAAATCGATGGAGAAGACAATACCCAAGGAAGAATCCACCTAGACTTCACATATTACCTTCGAATTAGACGATTTATTCACTTGACTTAATCCGTAGAAATCACCGATTTATGTTAATATCTCTCTCGAGACTAAAAACAACTGACTCTAGGTTGATTAATCAAAATCTATTTCTAATTAAAACCCTTATTGTCACATTAAATCGATCTATAGATTCCCTTATTAGATTTGACTCTAATCCGATAGATTCATGTCGTCCTATCTCTAGGATTCCATGCAACTCTGCTTAATTATGAAGGATCTACTCTTAAACAGGGTCTTTTCCTCCACTGAATAAGCACACCAAAAACCTGAATTAATATCCTGGAATATTAAAACAAGGGTTAAACTCACAATTAAGTATAAGAACAAGTATTTATCATATAAATCAAAGAGTAATAAGATTCTTCTTAGGTTTCCTCTCCCTTAGGTATTTAGGGAGTTTAGTTCATAATAGTAATGAAAAACATCTCATAAGTTGGAAAATAACAAAACATAAAGAAACCCAAAAAACTTCTAGGTGATTGGATGGAAATCTTCAGTCTTGATGTAGATCCTGCCTTTGAGGTGATTCCGATGGCTATCCTCTAGTATTTCCTGCCTTCTACTCTGTGTGTCCCGCTAATCCTCTTCTAGGGTGTTTATATGGGCTTTAGAATGCTTCCAAACCCTCAAAAGTGTCCTTTTCCGAGTAGAATTAGACTTGGGCTCGACAAGGACACGACCATGTGCCACGCCCGTGTGCAAGTGCTCAGGCCGTGTGCAATTCTGACTTGGTTTTGTGTCGACACGGCCATGACACACGGGCGTGTAGTTTGCCCATGTGTCACACACGGGTGTGTGGTTCACCTGTGTAAAAGTGCCTAGTCCGTGTGAAACACTGATTTAGGCCCAATTTGTCCATTTTTGGCCCGTTTCTTCCTCTTTTCGCCTTCCTATGCTCACCTAAGTGTAAAACATGAATTTAAAGGATTAGAAGCATCAAATTCAATGAAACCAAAGATATGAGGTAAAAATATGTATATAAATATTACGGTTTATCAATTAGCAAAGCTTTGGTCTAATTACAAGAAGTGACTGACCACGTGCACACCCCAACTGTTCAAAGCCTGAGATATGAATCGGAGATGGATTGAGGCCGAAAATTAGTTTTTTGGGAAAGTTAAGGTTTTGAGTGTGAAAGCGAGGTCATATATGTATCCGCTTTATGTAAAGAAACCTGTTTTGTAGTAAAGTTGTTCTAACGGAACTGAACTAGAATCAACGCCTTTTTTCATGCATCTTTTCCATTCATTAACATTACATTTCATTGTATGCAATAAATTTCATAAAATCCAAAAGAGCATCGAGTTCAGAACTCTAGTACAGAGCCTGATGGATAATAAAGAGTTGGAATTCTTTAAAGATATCAAAGGTTTAGAAGGGAAAGATGTTTGTGCCTTTTAAAAAAAAACTATCAGGAATTTGTTCCTACATTCTTGGGAGTGTTCTGAACAACTGGAATGTGGACAAGATCCCTGTAGTTTAGGACCATTTTAGAGTAATATTCAGAACACACCTGTTGCTCTAAACCTGAGAGCAATAGGAATCCTTTTGTGAAAAAGGCACATGTCTACTATTTTTATTTCAGTAAAAACAATGCATCGTTGTGTCCCGCTTGGAAAATATTATTCTATTCTTTAAATTTCATTCATACACATACCATACAAATAATTATTCTTAGATTCTTCTATTCTTGGATCTTCATTCGTCCCTAATACAGGTTTCTAAATATCAATACGCTGCTACTGACTCAAAATCTCCTTTTGAGCAAGATATGTGTACGAAGGATTCTCATGGTTTTGAAGATGATCGAGACTGTAACCTATCTCCTGATTTGTTGAGGATGGTAGAACAAGATGAGAAACAAATCCTACCTTACAAAGAGTCAGTGAAAATTGTGAGCTTAGGAGAGGAAAAAGAGGTGAAGATTGGAGCTTGTATCACCGTAGAGACAAAGCGAGACCTCATTGAGTTATTTCAAGAGTTCAAAGACATCTTCGTATGGTCATATCAAGACATGTGATGTGAGCACACCCGGGGCATCCTCGAATGCACACCAAGCATCCATTGAGCTGCCAAAAGGTCCCATGACCCAAGCTCGAACCAAGCAACTTCAAGATGCTATATCGGCCCTTGTGACGCACATTTGGGATGATAACCAGCTCCCTAACGTTGAAGGAGCTAAGAAAAACTTCTTGATGATTCCATGCACCATATTGCAATCCGATCTCAGCTCCTCTTCAGCTCCCCCATGCGCCATTCAGCTCACACCAGCTCACACCAGCTCACTTGAGCTCGTTTCAGCTCGTTTGAGCTCGAACTTAGCTCGATTCAGCTCATTCCTTTTTCATTTCAATAAATTAAGTTTTAATCTAGCTTATAACTAAGTTTGCTACAGCTCATGCCGAATTCCCTAGCTCATTTTAGCTCACTAAGTGTTTTTGACTATTTGAGCTAGCCGAATTTATTATAAGTTGACTTATAATTATTGTGTTCAAATTTAGTTAGTGTTATTAAGTTATTTAGTTATTATTTTAATTTATAATTATATGAATAGTTGTGTGTTATTTAATTTTGTTATTTAATTTTGTAGGTTAGCCGAATTTGGAAGATACATTCATGGTATTTAATGCAAGGTGCATGAACGGGAATGTTCATTGAACGGGAAGATTCATGCATGGTTCGGTTCAATGTTTGGAGGACATACATTCATGTACATGGACGGTTAATGCATATTGAAAGGTACATCTCCCTTGGACGGCACACATGCATGAATGAAGGGTCATTAATGCAAGTGCATGTACGGCTAGATTCAAGCCCCCTTCCAAGTTCCATGTACAACCAATGCATGTGGGAAGCCCTTGGAGTTTCCTAAGCACCTATTCGGCCAAGAGACACCCTTTGGGAGTTTCATGCATCCCATGGCCGAACCTAGTCCATTCCCTTGGCTTCCAAAGCTTGCTCATACATGAAGCTGCCCATTCACCTCCCCATTCGGCCGAACATGGACAAAGGACATCAATGGTCATTTTTCTAGAATGTTCATGTCTTAAATTAGGTTCATTGCTTAATAGTTAAGTTCATGAATTGTCTATTCGGATAGCCTAAGAAACTAGTATAAATAATTTGTTGATTTCATTTGTAAAGGACTTTTGCCAAATTTGTTAATAAACATTTGTTCTTGTGAGGTTGCTTCCTCTCATATCTCGTACAAGTTTCGAAGACTTATCTAGTTTGTGCTAGTGACGTCTACCGATCTTGTTGAACTTATCATCATTCTTGGTGTGGCGTTCACCTATCCTTCTATCCATCTTTTCACCTTAACAATATAGGAATCGGGGTGACACCTTTTAGTGTTGAATCATTCCTGACGTTGAGTTCATTTTTCCATTCCCCATCTTTCAACTTTCCTTCTTGTTAACCCAACCGAGCCATTTATCCATCACCCATCTTTGCTACACATAACCGAACCTATTATTAAACTTACCCTTCTTAAAACCTTCCGCTTATTCTATTCCATTATTTTACTTTTATTATTAAAATCTGAGGTACGAACGACTCTCTCGAACTACGATCGGGCAACTACGTGAATTCGACTCATCTACCCGGGCCGGATCACATCATTTGGTATCAGATCTTGTAAATTAAGAGGTGCCGACATTTGTATCAAGACCGAAATAGGTTCGTAGTGAAAAAAATTTGAAAAAAAATTAAGTTGTATTTTCGTTTTATCTTTGTAAAAGTGATATGTTGAAGTTGTAAAAAGAAAAAGAAAAAAAAGGAACGAAATTAAAAAAAAAACAAAAAAGAAGAAGAAGAAGTGAACAAGTTCTTTCTATTGTTTATATTTTGTTCCGATCAACAAATGTTCTTTTCATCAACTTTGTACCCCCCAAAACGCCACACTATACCAGAAACTTTTTTTTTAGCCTACCCGTACACCCTACGTTTTAACCCTTGTAACCGTTTGAAGCCGACCCCAAAGCACCTAGTCAAGTCAAAAGAAACAAAATACGAGGTTACGAAAGTAAGTTTGAGTGGTAAAAGGCTAGAGTGAGTGAGAACATTCGAGTGGAGGTAAAAGCCAATCGAGTGTAAACACGAGTGGAGTGTTCATCAATTTTTTTTTTATGAGTGAAATAGTGAGATTTGTGGTGAGGATTCTAATTATCCTTATTGTTCAACATGGCGCAAGCCAAAAAGCTTCTCGTTGTTAAAAGAAGCCTCAGTATTCAAAGTCCTGAAAATGAGCAACAACGGGAGAATATCTTCCATTCTCGATGCCAAGTTCAAGGGAAAGTCTGTAGTTTGATCATCGATGGTGGAAGCTGTACCAACGTGGCAAGCACTTTAATGGTGGAGAAATTAGGCTTGACCACCACCAAACATCCGAGCCCTTACAAACTCCAATGGCTCAATGATGGTGGCGAAATCAAGGTAACCAAACAAGTACTTGTTTCTTTTTCAATTGGTAAGTACGAGGACGAGGTACTTTGTGATGTTGTTCCCATGCACGCGGGACATCTGCTGCTTGGAAGGCCGTGGCAATACGATTGAAGAGTCACCTATGACGGGTATACCAATCGGTATACATTCAAATATCAAGGAAGGAGTATTATTTTGGTACCATTGACGCCAAAGCAAGTTTTCAAGGATCAAACGAGAATGAAGTCTGTTGTAAATCAGTTGAGAGAAGAATAAAAGAATGAATGTGAAAAAAGAAAAGAAAATGAAAAAGAAAAAGATAATAGAAAAAAAATTGTTTGCAAAAAAAAGAGAAGTTAGGAGGGCGTTACTATCAAAACAAACCGTTCTTGTACTCTTGTACAAGAAAAATCTTTTTAGCACTAACGAACTGCCCGAGGACTTGCCGTCTTCTATTTTGAGTCTTTTGCAGGATTTCCAAGACGTTTTCCCGGAAGAGACTCCTAATGGATTACCACTTTTTCGAGGAATTGAGCACCAAATCGATTTTGTGCCGGGAGCCGTAATTCCAAATCGGCCTGCCTATAGAACGAATCCCGAAGAAACTAAAGAGCTACAATGGCAAGTTAACAAATTGATGGAAAAAGGCTATATTAGAGAAAGTCTTAGCTCCTACGCCATGCCAGTCCTCTTGGTGCCGAAAAAGGATGGTACTTGGTGAATGTGTGTCGATTGTCGTGCTGTGAATAAAATCACTATCAAATATCGACATCCGATTTCGCGACTAGATGACATGCTAGATGAACTAAGTGGAGCCAAACTATTCTCTAAGATCGATCTAAAAAACGGATATCACCAGATTCGTATGCGAGAAGGCGACGAGTGGAAAACTGCCTTCAAAACGAAACATGGTTTGTATGAGTGGTTGGTCATGCATTTGGCTTAACCAACGCTCCTAGTAGTTTTATGAGGCTCATGAACCATGTGTTGAGATCCTTCATTGGTAAGTTTTGTGTTGTTTACTTCGATGATATCCTCATATATAGCAAGACTTTGAAAGATCACGTAATACACCTCAAATCCGTTCTTGAAACATTGCGTAAGGAAACTCTTTTTGCTAATCTTAATAAATGTACTTTTTGTTCTGACAAATGTATCTTTCTTGGTTTTGTAGTTAGTGCACAAGGTTTGGAAGTCGACCAAGAGAAAATAAAGGCGATTCAAGAGTGGCCGAGGCCTACATCTATTAGCCAAGTTCGAAGCTTCCATGGATTGGCCAGCTTCTATCGGCGATTTGTGCCCAATTTCAGCACATTGGCTGCACCCTTAAAAAGCGTGATAAAAAAAGACTCTGCGTTCCATTGGGAAGATGAGCAAGAGAGGTCTTTTATTGAGATTAAAAATTGTCTTACTAATGCACCTTTACTTGCTTTGCCAGATTTTTTGAAAACCTTTGAACTTGAGTGTGATGCATCGGTGTGGGTATTGGAGTCAGATTAACCCAAGACGGACGACCCATTGCTTATTTTAGTGAGAAGCTTAGTGGAGCCCCACTCAATTATTCGGTCTACGACAAAGAAATGTACGCGTTGATACGGGCTCTTGAAACTTGGCAACATTATTTGTGGCCAAAAGAGTTTGTAATCCATTCCGACCACGAATCCTTGAAACATATAAAGGGTCAAAACAAGTTGAACAAGAGGCATGCTAAGTGGGTCGAGTACCTTGAGTCATTTCCCTAAGTAATTAAGTACAAGAAAGGTAAAGACAACGTGGTAGCTGATGCCCTATCCCGGAGGTATACCTTACTTTTTACTCTTGAATCAAAATTGCTTGGGTTTTCTTTCTTGAAAGAATTGTATGCTAACGATGTTGATTTTGGAGAAATCTATTTTGCTTGTGAGCATGTTGCATTTGAGAAATTTTATAGGTTTGATGGGTTTCTGTTCAAGGAAGGTAAGCTCTGTGTTCCACAAAGCTCTGTTCGGGATTTGCTTGTGCAAGAAGCACATAGTGGAGGACTCATGGGTCATTTTGGAGTTAGCAAGACGTTAGCTACCCTTAACGAACATTTTTATTGGCCTAGGATGGGGCGAGACGTGGAGCGGGTTTGTGAGCGATGTTTGGCGTGCAAATGAGCAAAATCCAAGATTCAACCCCATGGACTTTACTCTCCATTACCAATACCTGAAACTCCTTGGACGGATATATCCATGGATTTCATCCTGGGTTTGCCCCGAACCAAAACGGGAAAGGATTCTATATTTGTAGTTGTAGATCGATTTTCTAAAATGTCACATTTTATTGCTTGTGCGAAAACTGATGATGCTGTACATATTTCCAACCTTTTCTTTAGGGACATTGTTCGTTTACATGGAGTGCCACGAACTATTGTGTCAGATCGAGACGCGAAATTCCTTAGCCATTTTTGGAGGTCTCTTTGGGGTAAACTCGGAACCAAATTATTGTTCTCAACTACTTTTCATCCTCAAACGGATGGACAAACCGAAGTGGTCAATCGAGTACTTTCTACTCTCCTGCGGGCTATCATTCGTAAGAATTTGAAATCATGGGAAGATTGTCTGCCCCATATTGAGTTTGCCTATAATAAAACGGTCCATTCAGCAACCAAACATACACCTTTTGAAGTGGTCTATGGATTTAATCCAATAACTCCTTTAGACTTAGTCTCTTTACCTAATAACCAATTGATTCATTTTGATGCTAGAAAAAAGGCCGATTTCGTGAAGAGGCTACATCAACAAGTGCGAGCTAACATAGAGGCAAGGACTAAGTCTTACGTGCAGCAAGCAAACAAGGGACGAAAGAGAGTCATATTTGAACCCGGTGATTGGGTTTGGGTCCATATGCGCAAGGAACGATTTCCAGCCCAGCGACGTTCCAAGTTACTTCCCCGAGGAGATGGACCCTTCCAAGTGCTTGAACGCATTAATGAGAATTCATATAAACTTGACTTACCGGGTGAATACAACATAAGTGCTAGTTTTAACGTATCCGATTTATCCCCTTTTGATGCCGAATCCGACTTGAAGACAAGTCGCTTTGAAGACGGGGGGAATGATGTGAGCACACCCGGGGCATCCTCGAATGCACACCAAGCATCCATTGAGCTGCCAAAAGGTCCCATGACCCGAGCTCAAACCAAGCAACTTCAAGATGCTATATCGGCCCTTGTGACGCGCATTTGGGATGATAACCAGCTCCCTAACGTTGAAGGAGCTAAGAACAACTTCTTGATGATTCCATGCACCATATTGCAATCCGATCTCGGCTCCTCTTGGCTCCCCATGCATTCCATTCAGCTCACACCACTCACTTGAGCTCATTTTAGCTCGTTTGAGCTCGAACTTAGCTCGATTCAGCTCATTCCTTTTTCATTTCAATAAATTAAGTTTTAATCTAGCTTATAACTAAGTTTGCTACAGCTCATGCCGAATTCCCTAGCTCATTTTAGCTCACTAAGTGTTTTTGACTATTTGAGCTAGCCGAATTTATTATAAGTTGACTTATAATTACTGTGTTCAAATTTAGTTAGTGTTATTAAGTTATTTAGTTATTATTTTAATTTATAATTATATGAATAGTTGTGTGTTATTTAATTTTGTTATTTAATTTTGTAGGTTAGCCGAATTTGGAAGATACATTCATGGTATTTAATGCAAGGTGCATGAACGGGAATGTTCATTGAACGGGAAGATTCATGCATGGTTCGGTTCAATATTTGGAGGACATACATTCATGTACATGGAGAGTTAATGCATATTGAAAGATGCATCTCCCTTGGACGGCACACATGCATGAATGGAGAGTCATTAATGCAAGTGCATGTACGGCTAGATTCAAGCCCCCTTCCAAGTTCCATGTACAACCAATGCATGTGGGAGGCCCTTGGAGTTTCCTAAGCACCTATTCGGCCAAGAGACACCCTTTGGGAGTTTCATGCATCCCATGGCTGAACCTAGTCCATTCCCTTGGCTTCCAAAGCTTGCTCATACATGAAGCTGCCCATTCACCTCCCCATTCGGCCGAACATGGACAAAGGACATCAATGGTCATTTTTCTAGAATGTTCATGTCTTAAATTAGGTTCATTGCTTAATAGTTAAGTTCATGAATTGTCTGTTCGGATAGCCTAAGAAACTAGTATAAATAATTTGTTGATTTCATTTATAAAGGACTTTTGCCAAATTTGTTAATGAACATTTGTTCTTGTGAGGTTGCTTCCTCTCATATCTCGTACAAGTTTCGAAGACTTATCTAGTTTGTGCTAGTGGCGTCTACCGATCTTGTTGAACTTATCACCATTCTTGGTGTGGCGTTCGCCTATCCTTCTATCCATCTTTTCACCTTAACAATATAGGAATCGGGGTGACACTTTTTAGTGTTGAATCATTCCTGACGTTGAGTTCGTTTTTCCATTCCCCATCTTTCAACTTTCTTTCTTGTTAACCCAACTGAGCCATTTATCCATCACCCATCTTTGCTACACATAACCGAACCTATTATTAAACTTACCCTTCTTAAAACCTTCCGCTTATTCTATTCCATTATTTTACTTTTATTATTAAAATCTGAGGTACGAACGACTCTCTCGAACTACGATTGGGCAACTACGTGAATTCGACTCATCTACCCGGGCCGGATCACATCAACATGCCCGGGTTAAGTACTGTATCATGGTACATCGACTCCCCATAAAGGAAGAGTGTAAGCCAATTCAACAGAAGCTCCGAAGGATGAGGCTCGATGTTTTGCTAAAAATAAAATTAGAGGTCAAGAAGCAATTCGATACTGAATTCTTACAAGTGGTTAAATACTTAGAATAGGTAGCCAATATAGTCCCCATCCCTAAAAAATATGGGAAATTACGAATGTACATAGATTACAGGGATTTGAACAAAGCCAACCCAAAAGATAATTTTCTGTTTCCTTTATATCGGCACCTTAGTGGACAATACGGCAGGTTACTCACTGTTCTCTTTCATGGATGGTTTCTCAGGATACAACCAGATAAAGATTGTATCCTGAAGACATGAAGAAGACCACATTCATAACCATGTGGGGAAAATTTTGCTATAAGTTGATGCTATTTAGACTAAAAATACGGGAGCAATGTACCAAAGAGTCATGGTAACCCTGTTCTATGATATGATGCACAAAGAAATTGAAGTTTATGTTGACGACATGATCGCAAAGTCCCAAACAGAGAAGGACCACGTGCAAGTCTTGAGGAAATTGTTCTTAAGATTGAGAAAGTTCCAGCTAAAACTCAATCCAACAAAGTATACATTCGGAGCCAAGTCCGGAAAGCTACTAGGATTTGTAGTCAATGAAAAAGGGATTGAGATCGACCCAAACAAAGTCAAGGCCATACAAGAGCTGCCTCAACCGCGTACTCAAAAAAAGCTAGAGGTTTTTTAGGAAGACTAAATTACATCGTCCGGTTCATTTCACAGCTAACTGAGAAATGTGATCCCATATTTCATCTCCTTAAGAAACACAATCCAGGTGTATGGGATGAGAAATGCCAAAAGACTTTTGACAAGGTCTAACATTACTTGTCCAATGTCCCAGTGCTAATGCCACCCAACCCAGATATGCCACTAATACTATACTTGACGATATTTGAGAATTCCATGAGATGTGTGCTTGGCCAACATGATAAGTTAGGAAGGGAGAAAAGGCAATATACTATCTCAATAAAAAGTTCACTGAATGTGAGACAAGATACTCACCAATTGAGAAATTATGTTGCGCCTTAATCTAGACAACTCGAAGATTAAGACAGTACATGTTGTATCACACAACTTGGATCATTTCAAAACTGGACCCTTTAAAGTACATTATGGAGTCGATAGCTTTGAATGGAAGGATGACCCGATGGTAAATTCTACTTTTCGAATTTGATATAGTCTATGTGAACCAGAAAGCTGTAAAAGGGAGTGCAATAGTAAATTTTCTGGCCAGTAGAGCTCTGGAAGATTACAAGCCCTTGAACTTTGATTTCCCGAATGAAGATCTGATGTATGTTGCAACCACTGAAAAAGGTTCTCAAGAAAGCCACCCTTGGAAACTAAATTTTGACGGAGCCTCAAATGCTGTGGGTAATAGAATCGGGGCAATCTTGGCATCCCCAAACGGAGATCATTATCCATTTACTAGTAAATTGGATTTTGATTGTACAAATAATATGGAAAAATACGAAGCATGCATCATGGGTATCCGTGCAGCCATAGAATGCAAAATCAAAGTGCTAGAGGTATATGGGGATTCTGCACTAGTAATCTATCAGTTCAAAGGAAAATGGGAGATAAAAGACCCCAAATTGATCAATTATCAAAGGATAGTTATGGAGTTAATTGAGGAGTTTGATGACATCACTTTCAATTACCTCCAGCGAGATGAAAACTAGATGACTGACGCATTGGCTACTTTAGCTTCCATGATCAAAGTGAACAAATAAGAGGACGTAAAACCTATCCAAATGAGTATTTATGAGGCTCCAGCTCATTATTACAACATCGAAGAAGAAGAAAAGGATGATCGCCTTTGTTACCACGATATACTGCGATATGTGAAGAATCGTGAATACCCTGACCAAGCAATTGAGAATGATAAAAGGACGTTGAGAAGATTAGCTTGTAACTATGTCTTAAATGGGGAGATCTTATACAAAAGAAGAAAGGATTAGGTACTATTGAGATGCGTAGACGCTATCGAGGCTAAAAAAATCTTGGAAGAAGTCCATGAGGGTGTTTGTGGAACACATGCTAATTGTTTCACAATGACCAGACAAATTATTATATTCGGGTATTATTGGTCCACCATAGAATGAGATTGTATAAATTACACCAAGAGATGTCATAAGTGCCAAATTTATAGAGACAAAATTCATGTACCTCATTCGCCTCTACATGTTATGACTTCTCCATAGCCTTTCTCTATATAGGGCATGGATGTCATTGGGTCAATCTCGCCAAAAGCTTCAAATAGGCATCGGTTCATCTTTGTGGTCATCGATTACTTCACCAAGTGGGTAGAAGCCGCTTCATATGCCAATGTCATAAAGTCGGCAGTAAGTAAATTCTTGAAAAAAGAGATCATATGTCGGTATGGGATGCCAGAAAGGATCATATCTGATAATACACTAAATTTGAACAATAGTACAATAGCGAAAGTCTATAGTCAATTTAAGATCAGACACCACAACTCGTCGCCATATCACCCAAAAATGAATGGTGTTGTAATAGTCGACTTTCAATGATGTCGGGAATAGTGTTTCGAGACCACTAAATTCGAAAAATAAGCTCGTAATTTATTTATTTAATAATTATGAGCCAAATGTGATTTTTGAGAGATTTTTAAATTAGTAATTTGTGTTTTATAAAGATTTATTAAGTCAAGAAATTGAAGAAAACAGTTATCGAGATCTCAAATTTATAAATCAAGTCGTAAATATTTTTATAAATATTTATGGAGTATCAATAAGATAGTATTAAAATTTCGTCAGAAAATTTTAACGTTTGAGTGGTTAATTAAATAAAAAGGACTAAATTGAAAAAGGTGTAAAAGTTGCTAAAAGGATTAAATAACTCAATTGTCAAATAAGGAAGGACCTAAAGTGAAAATAAGCTCAAAGGAGATATTTTGGGCGGCAATAGCTGAGAAAAATCAGGAAAAGGGTGAAATAAGGGCAAAATTAGAAAATTGCCAAAATAAACTAAATAAAAATGGAACCAAATTGGAATATCTAGAATTCTCTTCATTTTTCTTTATTTTCATCAGCTGAGAAACAGCCATGGAAGAGGATTCAAGCTGATTTTCATTCTCTAGCTACATGTAAGTTTAATTCTTGCTTTCTCCTTGAAATTTCTATGTTTTTAGACTTTTACAATTTGGTCCAACTTACTATTTCATTAGTTTTTTATTTCATAGTTAATTTTTAAAGATATTATGGATGAGTTCTAGAATAATATGATAAATAAACATAGAATTGAAGCTTTAATTTTGATATATGATAATTTTATCAAGTAAAATTGATGGAAATTGATTTTAGGACCTAATTGTGAAAATGTTTGGAATTAAATTCTAGTGCTGAAATTATGATTAAGAAAGTTGTAAAGTAGTTTAAAGTGATAGAATAAAGTGTTAATTGAGAAAAATCAGCTCAATTGAGAGGCTAATTGAGTAGGGATAAAATTGTTATTTATTAAAAGCTTAGGGGAAAAATGGTAATAAATAGCTTGCACTAAAACAATATTGGATAGCATCAGTAGGTTAAATTTGAAAAATCACCATAAATTGTATAAATGGAATTAGAAGATGAAAAAAATATGAAATTAAAGCTTATTGAGTCTAGTTTCTCATAAAAGAAATGGTGTAAGCAATGTATTTGTAAATCATGAAATATAATGAATTTTATGAGACAAGGTCAGAATGAATTCGGGCTCCCCTGTTCTGACTTTGGAAAATCATAAAAAATTGGAGAAAAATAATTATGGAATTAAACTTATATTATTAGAATTTTGAATGAGTCTATTTTCAAGATAAATAAACGAGAACATTATTTGAATTCTGTACAAGGAGATAATTATTTTTTAGTGCAAAAGGGTCGGAAATGTCAAACAGTAGAACAGGGGTGACTTTAATGAATAAACTTTACTAATTGGCTAAACCAAAAATTCTGAAAATTTTATGATAAGAAAATGTGTGAGTCTAGTTTCAGGAAAAATTAATGGATCTTAATTTGGAGTTCTTTAGCTCAAGATATAAATAATTTAGTGACTATGACTCAAATGGATAGTTTTAAATATACATATAAGTAAATAGTGAAATTATTGATAGTGTTACTTATAAGCATATTATATAAATTTAAGGATGTGGAATGGAGAGGAAGAGGAGGAAAATATGTATGAATATTCATCTGGCATGGCTAATTTGCATGTTTTAGGCTCAGGGACTAAATTGAATAAAAGTAAATTTTTATGGGTAATTTTGTAAAAATGTCAGAAATTACCAAATTGCATGAAATGGATTATTTTATTATTTAAATTACAAAATTGAATGAAATTATAAATTTAGTTCAAGATCGGAGAAAAACATGTTTTTAGGGATTAAATTGAAAAGTGTTTAAATTATGGAAAATTTTGATATTTTATAGAATTCATGGGCTGTTATCAATATGTATGAGAATAATAGCTGGAAATAAGGATTAAAATTGCAAGAATTTTATTTTCCTAACCCTAAGGATGAAATCGTCATTAAATAAAAGTTTATGGGCAAAATGGTAATTTTGCCTAGAGCATTAATTAAATACATTAGAATATGAACTGAATGAAAATGGTGATCACATTTATTTATAAAAATCCGGACGATTCAAATAAGAGACTTGATCGTGGAAAAGAAAAGATATCGGATTAATGAAATTATAAACACAAACAAGCAATGAGGTAAGTTTGTGTAACTTGAATTATATTCTTAAATGCTTGAAATGTATGTTTTTTATATGAATATGATTTGAATGTTTATTATATGAAAATTTATGAAATACTGACATAATTGATAAAAAGAGGAAGAAATCTCGGTTGAATGAAAGGAAAATTCGATGGATCTCTGAAAAGGAATTGACGGTAAAAAGGATCTAGCCCGGACGGGTGATCCTATCTTGATATAGCCCTCCCGAAGAATATGTGGAAAATGGATTTAGCCAGGACGGGTAATCCGAATTAGGGTCTGAATTTAGCCTGGAGTGGTAATTCAGATCTAAGCTCATTAGAGTAATTATCGTTTGCGAGGGATTTAGCTCGGGTGGTAATCCCGACAATACTCTATGAGTTTATATTACTGAGGATTTAGCTTGGATGGTAATCCCATTTGTAAAGATGAGGTTCAGCGAGTGTGTGCTTTCGAAATGAAATGTGTAAGACCATGGTTGAAAGACACCATGGCAACATGATATGAAATGTGTAAGACCATGGTTGAAAGATACCATGGCAACAGGATATAAAATGTGTAAGACCATGGTTGAAAGATACCATGGCAACGTGACATGAAAAGAATAAGGCCATGGTTGAAAGATGCCATAGCAACATGACGGGAATGAATAAGACCATGGTTGAAAGATACCATGGCAATGTAACATGAAACGAACAAGACCATGGTTGAAATATACCATGGCAACCTGATAGAAAATGAGTAAGACCATAGTTGAAAGACACTATGGCATCATGTCGAAGATAAATAAGATCATGGATGGGAGATGCTATGACATTAGTTGAACAATTGATATTCAGGTAATATGCATCAGATGAAGAATGGTTATATGAAATGGTTCTGTGAAATGTTTACAAGAATTGGTCATATGGAAATATATGTACAAACTAGTTGAATGAAATACTTAAAAAGATAGATAAATGAAATAAGTATAGGTACATGGAATTTAATTTATGTTAATTTTAATATGAACTATTACAGAAATAAATATACATAAGATATATGGAAATTATGGTGCATGAAATATTGATATAACGGAATGAATGATTTATGCTTATGAAGAAACAGTAAGAGAATAATATGTCTCGTGACATGTACATATATGACTATCTTTGATATATTGATATAAGGAAATTATATAAGAAAAGACAATTATTAAACTCAAGTGTGATATGTCGAGAAAATAAGTATATCAATGTTGAATTTATATGAAATATGTACTAGTATACTAACAATGTTGCTGTTTGATGCGTATACAAGTGCCAAGCTGTTGATTGAATGGTAATATATTTATTTGTTTATATGATGCATTGAATTGGTAAGTATTTAATTGAAATTTTTTTTAAGTGATTCATAAATTCTAGTAATGCTCCGAAACCCTATTTCGAAGACGGATACGGGTTAGGGGTGTTACAGATGCAGTGGAGGCAGCCAATAAAAATATTAAGAGGATCGTGGGGAAAATGACTAATACTTATAAAAATTGGCATGAGAAGTTACCATTTGCCCTCTATGCTTATCGAACATCTGTCAGGACTTCCATCGGGGCAACACCTTTCAATTTGGTTTACAGAATGAAGGCGGTTTTGCCTATTGAAGTTGAGATTCCTTCCCTTCGAGTTTTGTCAAAACTAAAATTAGATGAATTAGAATGGATCCAGTCTCGATATGATCAAATTTAACTTGATCGAAGAAAGGAGGCTAAAGGCTATCTGTTATAGTTAGATGTACCAAAAACAAATAATACGAGGTTACAGCAAAAAGGTTCGCCTCAAAAAATTCTATGAGGGGGATCTAGTATTGAAAAAGATCATTCCCATACAAAAGGGACTTTAGAGGAAAGTGGATGCCAAACTGAGAGGGACCTTATATGGTAAAGAAGGCCTTCTTTGGAGGAGCGTCGATGCTGAACAAAATAGACGGCAAGAACTTGCCTAATCCTGTGAATTTTGATTCAATCAAGGAATATTTCACTTTAAAAAAAAAGAGAAAAGAAAAGAAAAGAAAAAAAGAAAAATAAAAAAAGAAAAGAAAAGAAAAAAGAAAAAAGAAAAGGGAAAAATGTGAGGCCAAGGCGAAAACCCGCAAAGGTCGTCTTAAGACCAAAAGAGTTTTGAGTTGAAAACCCGAAAAGGATGGCTCAAATTTTGACCAAAGAATGTGCATGAAAAATTCAGATTCAGTTAAAAAGTACTTCTCCTTAAATAAACAACAACAACAACAACAACAACAAAAGAAAGAAAAGAAAAGAAAAGAAAAACAAAAACAAAAACAAAAACAAAAAAGAAAAGAAAAGAAAAAGGAGAGGCCAAGGTGAAAACCCGCAAAAGGCGTCTTGAGTCCAAAGGGGTTTTGAGTTGAAAACCCAGAAAAGGGTGATCGAAGATGGGGCATGTGGTAGTTTTGTCCTCTCAGAATTAACAAAGAGGAGGAACGTTACATCTTGGGGCATCAACAAAGTACTCTGGATCTCCTAAACACATATCAGGCTCAAAATGGTCCTAAAGAAGTTTGTGCAAAGAAGTTCATGCTGCGATATTTGGGGCACCTAGTTTTCATCTTGCTCATTTTCGTATTTTGGCAATGTTTGCTATTTTGATTAATCCATTTATTTCGAGTCTTCCTTCCAATAAATTTTAATCTTGTCCATTGTTACAATCTTTCTCAAGTATTTTCATTGAAATAATGATTAATGGACAAATAATATTCAAGTAAAAGGATTGTATATTACTCTGAAAGGTTCTAAACAGTACAAAGACCTAAAACAGGACTACTAGTTAGAACTAACCAAACTTAAGGGTTGGGAGCATTTGAGAAAGGATAGTCTAAATTGTGACTATTTCTTTAGATTTTTTAGCAAATATACCGGCTAAACAAGAAGGCATGGTAGCACATCAGTGATAGAACCTTGATGAACAACGAGCAATGACAACCTAAGCATTAAAAAGGGATCATTCTTGAAAAATGACATTCTGCATTCATGCAAATATCATTCATACACATCTAGTTAGGAGCATTTGATTCATTCTGGTCATGACATTCTAATCACTTGGCATAAATAGGCCCATCAAATGGATTATACAGGTCATGTTCCTCAGAAAATGGTGTAACAGATTAAAGAAACCATAAATCCTATACCCCTGAAGTACAGTGGGACGGAATGAAGTCATAATGGCGAATCTTATCTCCCTAAAGTTGCAGTGGAGTAGATTAAAGCCACAAGTCTTATCTCCCTGAAATTACAGTAGAGTAAACTGAAGATAGCGAATCTTATTTCCCTAAAGTTGCAGTGGAACAGATTAAGGCTACAAATTACAAATTTGATCTTCCTGAAGTTGCAGTAAAACAAATTGAAGAAAGCAAATCTTATATCCCTAAAGTTGCAGTGGAGTAGATTGAAGATAGCAAATCTTATCTCTCTGAAGTTGCATTAGAGCAGATTAAAGCTATAAGTCTTATCTTCCTGAAGTTGCAGTGGAGCAGACTAAAGATAGCGAATCTTATTTCTCTAAAGTTGCAGTGAAACATATTAAAACTACAAATTACAAATCTTATCTGCCTAAAGTTGCAGTGGAGCAGACTGAAGATAGCGAATCTTATTTCCCTGAAGTTGTAGTGGAACAGATTAAAGCTACAAATTACAAATCTTATCTCCCTAAAGTTGCAATGGAGCAGGTCGAAGTTACAAGTCTTATCTCCCTAAAGTTATAGTGGAGTAGACTGAAGATAGCGAATCTTATTTCCCTGAAGTTGTAGTGGAATAGATTAAAGCTACAAGTTATCATGGCGAATCTTATTTCCCTGAATTTGCAGTGGAACAGATTAAAGCTACAAATCACAAATCTTATCTTCCTGAAGTTGCAGTAAAGAAGATTGAAGATACGAGTCTTATCTCCTGGAAGTTGCAGTGGAGCAGATTAAATTTACAAGTCTAATCTCTCTGAAGTTACAATAGAGTAGATCGAAGCACCAACTTCTATACCCCTGAAGTTGGAGTGGATTGGAATGAGGCTACTTGAGGAAGAGAAGTACCAAAGAACTCAAGATTCAACAAGACCAAACAAAATTGGCCCTTTTTAAAGTATTTGCTCCATTCCTGTTACACGACAATGAGCAAAGAATGCAACTGTAATGGCCCAATTTTGCCCGGTCCCAAATTACAAAATTTAAACCAAAAATAATAATGTCTAAAAAATTGTCCATTTACAACAACAGGCCCAAATACAAAATTGCAAACCCAAAACAATAACACAAAAACCCTAAACCCGAATGACCCAAAACTAAACTAACTTTCAGCCAAAAACAAAGGAGAGCAGAAACCCTAGCTGCTAGCCGTCGCCTCCACGTGCCGTCCCAACCCTCCTCTACCTGCAAGAAAAAAAACAAAAGGACAACAGCAAAAAAAGAGCACAACAGCACAAAAGAATATATAGTAAAAACTTTGTATTTTTTTGGCTATAAAAGCCTTAATAACCAATGTATTTTTTTCTTTACAGAGCAATCAAAAACATAAGAAAATTTAAAAAAGGTTTTCTTTGTATTCCTTTTCTATTTTCGTTTTTATTTTATTCATTTTATTTTTTAAAGAAATAAGTATAAAATAGAATAAAGAGTCGAATCTTACCCCTTTCATGCGTTTACGCTGCCGTGGGTGGCCGAGGTTCGTCGTTTCCGATGAAAAATGATGTCTTTAGGCATGAGAAGTTGAAAAAACCCAAAAAATGGAACCTTTTTATTTTCCGACCACTGTGGATAGCGGCGCCGTCACTGGCGACCGACAACCACCACGGTGGTCCGGCGATCGGAGGATGGCCGGAGTGGGGAGAGGGTGAGAGAGTTTGAGAGATTTTAGTTTTTTTTTAGAAGGGATTTGAAGAAAATGATTTTTTTTAAAATATTGGCTTTTATAGATTTTTAAAACGACGCCGTTTTGGGCCCTAACTCCAGGCGCCAAAACGACGCCGTTTTGGCTAACCCGTTTTCGACCCGACCCGCACGGAGGGGGATCAGCGTGTTTTTAAGTAATTGGGCTATTTGCTGTTTTAGTCCATCCGCTTTTGCGGCTAGTTTTGATCTAGTCTTATACCCTTTTTTATTTTTTTAATTTTGCCACAGATTTTTATTTTTGCTTCAATTTGGTCCTTAGACCATTTTAGAAGGCAATTACCTAAACGGTGTCGTTTTAGGGATAGGGGATAATTTCCAAGTTGGTCCCTTCTTTTTTATGTGCGTTCCATTTAGGTCCTCACTCGATTTTATTATTTAATTTATTATGATTTATGCCTTTAATTCTGTTTTGATTTCAATTTAATCCTTTATTTGATTAATTTGATTAATTTCATTATTTATATAGATTTTTTAAAATACTTAAACTTAATAATATTATATTTATCATATTTATTTCTTTATTCGCTCATTACTCGTTTACCTTTTAAATATTTAAATTTAATATTATTCATATTTGATTTATCAATTCATATTCATCATTCTTCTACTCTTTTTTTTAATATTATGTGTATTATTTTATCTATTTATTTATTTATTCATTTATTTGTTTGTTATTTTTTTTATATTTAAAATTTTTATATTCTTTTATTCGCACAAGTATTATTATTGTCATCACTATATTATTTTATTTTTATTTCTTGTTTTTTATACTTTCAACGCTACGATACATAATATTTGATACATAATATTTTCTTAAACCGAGGTAAATATATTTTGAAATAAGAAAGGTTGTGTTCCTAACTTATGGAATATGCCTTCGTTTTAAAACCGAGATAATTGAATATATTTTAAAAAATAATAATAATAAATTTTTTGGTGTTTATTCTAGTTTCGAGGATTTAAGGCATTGTGTCCTAACTTACGGGATGTAATTTTTTTTCTTGATTAACGTGAAATATGCTCTTTTTAAAACTGAGATAATCAAATATCTTTTAAAGTAAATTTTTCGGTGTTTATTCGCGTGTTGGGAATTTAAGACATTGTGTCCTAACTTACGAGATATAATTCTTTTTCTCGGTTAACGTGAAATATGTCATTTTCTCTAAATCTTCAAATTAAATAACATTTTAACAAAGGATCGTATTTTTAAAATCTTTTCAAATCTTCAATTCTCGACACTAAGACATTAATTAATCAACTAGGTACCAATTTTGGGCGTTACGAGAGTGCTAATCTTTACTTGTGCGTAACCAACTTCCGAACCTGTCTTTCTGAATTTCGTAGACCAAAAGCGTTGTTTTAATAAATCAAAACGGTTTATTGAAAACAACCATTTTGCGAGGTGACTCGATCACTCGTCATCAAAAAGGATTGGTGGCGACTCCCCCCTTTTCGTTTTCAAATAAAAAGTCGACCCCACTTTAAAAAAAATGGTTTCGACATGTAGCTTAAGTTATGTTAATATTGATCGGCCCAAATGAAGGTTAATAATATTACATCTGCAACTATGCTAATAAACATGTGACGATTATTAAGTTTCACATGTGAGTAATAAATAGGCCCAAAGGAAGATTTATTATTCGACATGTTCTTATTGTCAATGTTTGATTACTACACCAAGATATCACTCACAAGTTAATATTTTGTCCAAAGATGAAATATTAATAGAGTGTTCGATATCTTAATATGAGGTTTTCCTTTATTCAAATTATTTTGGTTTAAATTTAAATTCTTATGTGAGGTTATTTTGATTATTTAGCTATTATTATATTTGTCAATATCACTGTTTGTTGTTTTGGGATAAATATATATACATATATATACTATTATCTTTTAATTTGATTGAAAGATAAAATTAAGAAAAATATTTTGAAACAAATAAATTCATATTTTAGCTTTGAGTTTTAATTAAGGATGTCTAATATTTTAAATAGATTAGTTGAAACAAAATGCCGCCAAAGTGACCTCTTTTGTGTAGATTAGTTTATTTAAAATATCAAGATGATTATATGTTTTTGTGATTCATGCGTTTATTAATTGACCCAAAGGTAAGTTAATATTTGGCAGAATTTCAACGACATATGTGGTGATAAATGTGTAACAATTATAAGGTAATTTATGTAAGCAATAAGTTAGTCCAATCATTGTCAATATTTGATTGCTACAACAAGAGTATCGCTTACTGTTAATATTATTGTCCAAAGACTTGATATTAATGTAGTATTTGGTATCTTGAGATATGATTAGCCATTATCTTGAATTTATTGTTTACTTATGAATATTAATGTGAGCTTATTGCTATTTGTTTTTGTTCTATATTTAACTAGTTCATCTTCTGCTGCCACAATATCTGCTAATATAAATTCTATACTCATGCTTAATCGGACTAATTTTAAGGAAAATAGAAAAAGCACTTACTTATAGTGCTTGGTTATATCGACATAGGCCTTGCATTAAGGGAAGAACAACTTACACATCTTATTGTAGAAAAGCATCCCTAATGCTAAAAAGGATTTTGAGAGCTGGGATCGTTCAAATTGTATGAGTCTATTGATTATAAGCATAATATTCAAGAAGCCTTTAGAGGCACAGAATTTGAAGAGATTACTCAGGCCAAGGGATTCCTTGACAAAATTGAAAAACGTTTTGCCAAAAATGATAAGATTGAGATGACATCACTTATGACTTCTTTGATGTCGATACAGTATAAGGGTCAAGGAAACGTGAGGGAGTACATTACAGAGATGTTTCATGTTGCTTCAAAACTTAAGGTACTTAAGAAAAAGCTTTTTGAGGAATTGATTATTCTTATAGTTTTGGCATTGTTTCCTGCACAATTTAAGCTTTCTGAGTAATTGCTTGTTCTTATGGTTTTGGTATCGTTTCTTGATAGTTTAAGCTTTCTGAGTAATTGCTTGTTCTTATGATTTTGGTATCGCTTCCTGCACAGTTTAACTAATTTAAAATTACTTTCAAAAAGGAGAAATGGACTTGTGTGCAAAAGAAAGAAAGGTTGAAACATGATAAGTCTGAAAGTGCTTATTTGGCTAGTGCCTCTAAATACAACAACTTATATTCTAAATAGAGTACTGTAAAAACACCTTATAAGCTTTAGACAAGTTAAAAGCCTAGTCTAAAGTACTTTCACATTAAGTTTTATAAATTTTATTGATTTTTTATCATTTTTTTTCCACATGTCACACCGTGGTTGTGACACGTGATGCTTTAACTAAAAAAGCTTAGGGGCAATTAGCTTTAACAGTTGACCGTTAAAGTTAACAGTCAAAGGGCTTTTTTAATGCATTTTGACGATTGAGTGCAAAAAAGACATAAGCTTAATTGATTTTTTTTAAAAAAAAGATTAAGGGAATTTTTTATGCATTTTGGCAGTTCATTTACCCAATTGAGTATAAAAAAGTAAGGGCTTAATTGATTTTTTTTTAAAAGTTTGAGGGCCTTTTTTCATGCATTTTAGCAGTTCAAATAACCAATTGAGTGCAAGAAAAAACATATTTAAAAAATTGAGAGTATTTTTTAAGCATTTTAAAAGTTGTATGAAAAAAAAAATTAATTAATTTTTTTAAAAAATTAAAACTTTTTACCCCTTTAAACTTTATTAAAATAAGAAACATTTATAGAATGATACAACTTAATTTCAAAGTTAGCGGTGTTTGGATTTGTTTTCTCTGGTTCACTTTTGTTTCTAATGTGGTTCTCTAATTATCCATTATTGTGTGCATTTGCGATGCGATAAGGGTACCGCACGAGTGCGCGTGATTTCTTTATTCTCCGTCTTCTTTTTCCCCGACAATGCTCGTTCTCAATATCCAATCAATAAACACAGCCATGACGACAAATAAACGTATTAGTATTTTGTTGATAAACAAAAAAAAAAAAAAAAAAAAAAAAGCTGTCTAATCGGAATGAATGGCCGATACGAAAAACAAATAAAAAAATTAAAAGTTGCTTTCGAGTCCTGCAACTTCTTCAAATTAAACATTTAGCTATACTGCGCAACCTTAGCAATCGCGCGATCGAACATCAGACTTTCCAGAAGGCATATACCAAGACGGTAATGTGACAAAATCATATGGAGACATGTCAAGTGGGCCCTTTTTCACTTCACTAGAAAAAAAAAGAAGTGGATTTTTGTTGTTTCTTTAATTTTCTCGAACGCTGTTAAGCGATCGTCTCCGACTAGCTATTGTATTGACTGGTGGCGAAAATATCAAGCAACATTATTGCTTGATTTTGACCTAACTTAGGCGCTTATTTTTAAACGAAACGGTAACAAAGAGAACCAGGATGTCGAACCAAAAAAAAAAAAAAAAAGGCTTGTCAGCAATGTGAACTGAAATAATGTTGAGTTGGGAGGCAAAAACACAGATTCAGCAACTCTGGGATTTGATATCGTTAGGGGATGATATTTGCACAGCGGCTACTAAGGCTAAGTCGTTCAAGAAGGAAGTCTCCGAATTGGTGTCGTTAGTTAATCGACTATCGCAAATGCTGAAAACCCTGCTTTGTTTCTTTACTTCACCTCATACTTCCCTTTACTTGCGCCCACTTCATTGCATAGTCGCCGAGGTTGAGGTTGGCTTTGAGCACGCCCTCTCCATTGTCCACAAATGCAAGCGCGGAAACCTGTTGTGGAAACTCTTCACCACCTGCAGCAATGCAACCCAATTTGTGGAGCTCTACAACTGTTTAAATGCTTCTATCAGCGATATGGAATGGCTGCTTTCCATCTACATGCCCCAAAGTTGCTCGACGCCGACGTACGAGAAACCAGTTAAGGTTAAGGTGTGGTCTTGCATCGCCGCCGTCAAAATGGGGCGTGCATTGGAAGATCGCGTCCGGGCGGTGAAACAACTGGCATCACTTGCTAAGAAAAACGATGAGTATAAAAACATTATTTATGAAGAAGACGGAGTACCGTCTTTGCAAAAGCTTTTAAAAGAGAAGATATCTTTGGATGCTCAAATCATGGCTGTCAAAACACTTTGCCTTTTAGCTAACGAGAAGGAGAGGAAAAGGGTTATTATGACGGAAATGATTTCTACAATCTTAAGTCGTTTATCAAGAACATCGGCGATGTCTGATCAAATTCAAGCAGCCAATTTGGTTACCGGCATTGCAAAGCATAACCCAGAATTGAAGGAATACGCTTTAATCAGAGAGAATGTGATATGGCGGCTGGTTACATTGTTGTCACCTGCAGATGATACTAAACCGAATCCGAAATTGAAACTTAGTTGTTCCAGGGCTTTATGGATGCTTGTTCAAGGGAGCATTTCAAATTGTAAGACATTGACTGAGACAAAAGGAATGCTATGCTTGGCTAAGTTGTTGAAAACGGAAAAAGATGAATTACAATACAATTGCTTAATGATTATAAGAGAAATCACAGCCATTGCTGAATCAAATAATGAATTTAGACATTCCACCTTTAAGAGTTCTTCTCCGGCTGCAAAGGCAGTTGTCGATGAGCTATTGAGGGTAATCAAAGAATTCGACAACATGAAACTGAGACCGGCTATCAAATCAGTCGGTTCATTGGCAAGGTCTTTTTCAGCGAAAGAGTGCCAAGTAATTAGTCCACTGGTGGCCCGACTAGGCGATATGGACCGGGAAGTTGCGATGGAAGCTTCTATTGCTTTGCAAAAGTTTATCTGCCCAGATAATTACCTCTTTTGCGAGCATTCGAAGTCGATAATCGAATCGAACGGCGTACCATTGTTAATCAAGCTATTACTTGACGATGGTGATGAAAAGTTACAGTGCCATAGATTAACTCTCATCTGCTATCTTGCAAACCATGACAGCAATAGCAATGTATTGATAAAAGAAGGAGCATTGACAGCTCTTCAAACAACAGCTCCGACGGTCATGGCCCAACACCCTGAATTAAAACAATTGGTGTCCAAGGCCATATGCAAACTACAACCCAACGAAGCAGACAAGCACCAAGAATTAGAAAACTCGCGAGGCATTAAACGGTTTATTACAGAACAGGGTAAAGCAGTTGTCGATTTGGTACGAGGTTTGAAGTTAAAGTTAGAGAGCAAATGTGTTGGAGGGAGAGTAAATATCCAACTCCAGGGTTATTGGAAATCATATAAAAAGAAAATTTCAGGTGCAATACGTTCATTGAGGATGAGGAGAAGGTGGAGGCTTGTGAAAGCTAAAAGCGTGGAACTGGCATCAACTCTAAGATCAGTGATTGAGTACTCAGGGAAAAGGGTAATAATAAAGAAGATGGCATCAAAGCTTAGGGTGGTGAAGAGAATTGTTAAATCAATGGATAAAAAAGAGATTAGAAGAAAATTCGGTTTCATCATACATAAAATTTTTATATCTGTAATATCTATATGTTACTCATTAACATAATCAACTCACTTTTTTTTAAAAAATTTCCCATCTTTTTCTCTCTCTTTTTCTCTATTTTTTCAATCGGTATATAAAGTGGGCTTTGGATGGAAATTGGGTGCGATACGATATGTTTAGTTTTCTTTTTACCTTACTATAGTATTCTCACAATATCTAATCTTATCATCACTGCTATTTTTATACTAACAATAACTAAAAATCTCATCTATCCACACTAAACCTGTAAAGAAAAATGAAAAATGTTAAAAGGAATAAACTCGATTCGATTCAATGTAAAAAAATAAAATAAAAAAATCAAATTTTAAGTTAAACAAATCGAGTTATTCAAATCAACTCGAATTCTTTTTTTCCAATTTCGAGTAAACTGAATACCAAATTATAATGCTTTACATTTTTACCTCAAACATTTTTACTTTCCTCCCAAAACTTTTACTCCCTTCTATTTTCTTCCAAAACTTTTATTACCCTCCCATTCCACCTCCATTACACTAAAACTATTTTTCCCTCAATTTTTTTTTTAATATTTTTTCCTAAAATTTTACTCCCTCCGTTTACTTTCCCACTAAAATTTCACTCCTCAAACCCCTCCCCCCTCGAAATTTTATTTTCCCCTTAAACTTTTACTTATTACCCTTTACCCCAAATCAAAAATCAAAATTATCCAAAACAAATCTCTAAACTTAAATAATAATAATTTTATTTATATCTACTATTTATATTATTAAATTAAATTTCATATTTTGTACTGTTTATATTATTGAATTATTTCAATCATATTGAATCTTCATAAATTCATGTTAAAATTGAATTATTGATGATGTCATAAAATATTCGTGTTAAAATTTTATGTTGATATCAATTTCACATGTTACCTTTAAAATAAATTTTATTAAAAAATACATTTTTACATTTAATATATTTTTAATTTCAAAATATATAGTGATAAGAACCAAAAGATAATTGAAACAACTAAACAAGTAAAGAAACTAAAACAAGTAAAGAAACTAACCCGTATATAAAAAATTAATAAATAAATTATGAGGGGATGAAAGTTAATAACAAATTTGATTATGGTGGGCAAATTTGATTACGGTGGGTGATAGTGGTTACAAGGACACAAAGTCATTTTTTTAATTTAACTTGAACAAATATATTTGATTTGATTCGATTCAAATTCCATATCACTCGATTTGATTCGAGAAAATTATAAATCGAGTTAGGACAATAAAATAAGATTCACCAACTCAAATAACTCAAAATTTTTCATTCGATTCGATCGAACGATCACCCCTATTTTAATCCTTGTCATTTTTTACACTTCTTTTTATATGATGATTTAATTTCTAAAATGCTCTGTTTGGAACCTCTAATTTCTAATTCATATGATGATTAGGGAGAACAAGATACTCATCATTAAATTGTTAAAGTTTTATATTAAATTAATTTTACATTATGTATATGAAAAATAATTTAAAATATTAGTAGAAGATTGGATTGAAATTTGATTTAAAAAAATTTAAACCTAAATTGAACTTAGGTTGGTCTAGCTCACCCAAATGATATGTTTTATTATTTAAAAATTATTAAAATTATTTTTATTCAAATTTAATTATAAATATTTAAATATTAATATAATTTTATATATATATTAATTTTGAATAGTGAATACGTAAGACTAAAGCAACCGAACATTAAAAGCTTAAGCCAAGTCTAGTCCAAAAATGGATCAAGTCAACTAAGTCGTTGTTCATGGGTTGGGGCAACTAGCTCAGTCTGAAGGCCCACTCGAAAAGTGAGAGAGTTTGGATAAAAATATAGGCCCAAAATTGGATTTAGGCAAAAAAATAAGGCCTATCTAAAAAAATGGTTGAGCCTCGGGTAAGGCATTTTTGGCTCAAGCCCGGCCCGAATTCACAAAAGGACAAAAAAGTCTGTTATTTTTTTATTTTTTTAATGTTATTTTCTTTTTATTTTCTCTCTATTTTGCTATCATTTCACTATTATGTTGCTATTATTTTGTTGTTTAGATATTGTATAACATAAAGGTGCCCATAGGCTAGGTCGGGCCTAACAAAAAATTTAAACCCGTTTTCTAGGCTCAGCCTAAAAAATGGATTTAAAATTTTGCCCAAGCTCAGCCCGAATAAAAACACTAAAACCCGAGCCCGGTCTTCTCGTATTAATATTTTTTTAATATTATTTGTATATAATTTTTAAAAATATATATAATACATCAAAAATACTAAAAACATTAAAATAAATGTTCCCCAACAAATTGAAAATAAATTTAAAAAATATGTATACTTAAATAACTCTAAGATAAATGTAACTTAACAAGCAAATGTGAAAAATAGTAACAAAATTAATAATAAAACAAGAGTTATATAATATCCAAATAATAACAACAAAATAGAAATAACATAATTTTGAAATGGTAGCAAAATAGAGAAAAAAATAACAAGAAAACAACAAGAAAATTGTAACATCCTAATTTACAGTGGTGTCAGAAACAGTGATTCGAGACCACTAAATCCGATGAGTGAGTTCGAAAATTTTATTATTTAGTATTTATAAGTTAAATTTGATTTTAGGAAGACTTTTGAAATAGTGATTTGTGTTTTAGAAGAAAGTATTAAGTTAAGTGGTTTTGAAAATGAGATATCGAGACCTCAATTTTATAAATTAAGTTGTAAATATTTTTATAAATATTTATGGAGTGCTATTGAGTTAGTATTAAAGTTCCGTTAGAAAATTTTAATGTTTTGGTAGTTAATTAAATAAAAAAAGGCTAAATTGAAAAAGATGCAAAACTTACTAATTAGAAGAAATAGTGATCAAATGACATGATAATTAAATAAGGGAGGACTTAAGGAGTAATTATGCCCAAAATAAATGAGTGGGGCGGCATGTAAGTAGGAAATAATAAAATAATTAAAATGGATGGCAAAATTGTAAATTTATATGAAATTAAACTTAGAAATTGAAATTACAAAGAATTCTAGACATTTTCTCTTCTAAAACATCAGCAAAACGCCATAGGAGGGTTTCTTAAGCTGATTTTCATACTTTTTCTCCAAACGAGCTCAATTCTTGTTTATTTCTTATAATTTTTATGTTTTTAAGAACTTTATAATTAAGTCTAACTATCTATTTCATTAGTTTTTTATTTTATTGGTAATTTTGAAAGTTACCATTGATAAGTGCTGGATGTTTGTGATGAATTAACATGGATTTAAAGTTTTAATTTTATTATATGATTATTTCATCAAGTGATTTTAATAGAAATTGATTTTAGGATCAAATTATGAAAAGATTTAATATTAGGGTTTGATACTAAAATTATGTTGATCAATGGTTGTATGGTAGCTTAGAATAATTAGATAAATTGTTAATTGAGAAAAAAAATTAGCTCATTTGATAGGTTAATTGGTGAGGGACTAAATTGCAAAAATTGTAAAAATTTGGGTAATTGTATAATTTCAAAATTTGAAGAGTATTAATTGTGAAGTGCATTGGAATTGAAATATATGCTAATGAATGAATAATTTTATATTTTAAATCAAGAGCCCGTAGATAATCGTGAAAAAAAGAAATTAACAGAATAATCCCTAAACTACTACAAATTTCACAATTTAACCCAGATAAGTTCGTATGGTTAAATTTTAATGTTAAATGTTAAATTCATGAATAATATTATGTATTTATTAATATCATTTGTTGAAAATAAAATTATTGTTAAAGTTATGAAAAATGAATAGAATGTTCAAAGCGAACGGAACGCAGGATTGAGTACAGTCGTTCAGTACAAAAGATGAATTGACGGAAAATTACCTAAGTAAACCGATGTTTAGTATTTGTTGCAAACTTTCATGTTTACTTTATGTTTAGCTTTCATGAGTTTCAGTTAACTCATATGAGTTTCCGTTTAACCCTAATAGGTTTCGGTTTAGCTCTTTTGAGCTTCAGTTTAACCCTTGTGGGTTTCCGTTCAGCTCTTATGAGCTTCTGTTCAACCTTTACAGGTTTTCGTTTAGCACTTATGTGCTTCTTTGCAGCCTTCGGGCTTCCGAATACAATGTACTTATATCCGTAAGACATTCTCCGATTTGACAATGGTTGATAAGTGACATATATAATTAATGTCTGAAGATTTAAAGTTATTATTGATAATGAGCTGAAATGAGTGAATTCATCAATTGAAGTTGTGGTTGGCAGGAATAGTATATTGAATGATTTACTTAAATGAATTGTTAATGAATGCTTGGTAAGATTTATGTTTAAAAGTCAACGAACTTACTAGGCTTCGTTAAGCTTACTTGTTTGTTTAATGTCTTTGTAGATTAACATGAGATCTGTAACACCCCTTACCTGAGACCGTCGCCGGAGTCGAGCACGAGGCGTTACCAGACTTATCTTACTTGTTCGGGGAATAAAAAATATACTTTAAAAAAATTAATTCACTCACATTCATCCAATAATACCCTAAAAAGGGCCCTCGAGGCCATAAAACGTGCAATTGGAACGGTTCGGGACCAAACCGGGAACATTAAAAATTTTCTGATTACTTACACAAATCAAAACAATTTATTTCACTATTTATAATAAACTGTCCATCTGCGTAATAGTCACTAAATTAATTATAACTCGAACTAAGAAACTTGAAATTTAAATCTGTAATTTTTTGCTGAAACTAGACTCATATATCTTCTTATCATAATTTTTCCAGAATTTTTGGTTTGGCCAATTTGTACAGTTTATTCATTAAATATTCTCATGTTTCGCAGTTCAGTGGACCTAACCTCTTTTAACTAAAAATCGATTATCTCATTATACAAAAATTAGATAATGTTTTTGTTTGTTTCTCATGAAAATAAACTCACTAAGGAATCTAGAAATATAAACTTTGACTTATAATTATTTTTGTACAATTTCTAGTGATTTTCCAAAGTTGAAACAGGGGATCACGAAGTCACTCTAAACCAGTTTTACAGGAATTTAAATATCTCAGAATATAGACTTCCTTTAATTGCTCTGTTTCTTTCCTATAAAAATAGGCTCAATAAGCTTTAATTTTACATCTCATTCACCATTTTATTCTATTTATACAATTTTTAGTGATTTTTCAAATCCACGTCACTGTTGCTGTTTCCTAACTGTTCCATGGTCAACTCTTACTCTTTCATAGTTTCTTTGCATCAAACCTCATTTAGGCATACATAATACCAAAACATGTTCTTATTTAGCTATATCATAAGCTAATCATTACCAAGTATTCACATGCCATTCTTTAATCATATCATAAGGACATACACACAAAATAGCAAAGTCCCTATACATGCCATAACTTAAAAGTATTTCTAGTCACAAAATACCGACATAACTTGTTGATAGTGTGAGGAGATCTCCGACGTCCTTATGATTTTCTGAGTTAGCTTTGCGATACTATAAAAAAGAGAAAAAAATAAAGGAAGTAAGCATAAAGCTTAGTAAGTTTGTATGTAAATAAATAACAACATTCTAAATGAATTATCAAGATAACCTGAACCTTTCGAACATGGACTTATCTTACCTTCCCTTTGGTACACTCTTTGAATATTTCGTTGAACCATTTGAAATACTAAGGATACACGGGCACCTTTCCTTTTTAAACTTATCATTGTCATGTCTTGACATGGTCTTATGTGGTATTTTTGCCTTATGAACTCACCTTTGCCATGCCTTGGCATGGTCTTATATGGGATCTTTGCCTTATAGTAGTTTATCAATGCCATGTCTTGACATGGTCTTACATGATTTCCTTGTCTTGTAAAACTTACCGATGCCATGCCTTGGCATGGTCTTAGTTGGTATCCTTAAACCCTAATGTCATGACATTTGTATCCTACACATTCCTAAGGTTCAACCGGGACTTTTAAGTATCATTTCTCCATCAATTCTTACTTGAATCATTAAGGAATAAATTTACAAAATAAATATATAGATGCTGAAAAATAACATCATTAATAATAAATAATAAAACATTGCATTTATTTACCGCAAACTTACCTCGATACAAAATACAATCAAATATTTTGATTTAGTCCTCAACCTTTTTTCTTTCCTCGATCTAACCCTGAATTTTGTTCTTCTTGATCTATAATAGCAAATTTAAATTATTTAATATTCACATTTATCAAAACAGTCCTTAGCTCTAATTTCAACAAAATTATAATTTTGTCCCTAAACTTTTACATATTTACACTTTTGCCCTAAGGCTCGGAAATGAAACTTTATCCCTAATTCTTATGTTTTATGACATGCTAATCATTTATTTACCTACGGCAACATCAAATTCCCACTCTAACATGTACTTATGACCATTAGGTATTTTTACCGATTATGTCGTTTTACTCGTTTTCGCTTAAAATCGCTTAGCTCAAGTCGTTTAACATAATTTCAAGCTTCATACTCTACCATAAAACATCAAAATAAATACATTTCACCTATGAGTATTTTTCCAAATATGAACCCTAGGTTAAATTATTGCTAGAATAAGCTAAATCAAGTTACCAGGACTTCAAAAACGTAAAGAACATTAAAAACGGGGCTTGGAATCACTTACTATGAAGCTTGGAAGCTTGACAAAACCCTAGCTATGAAGAACCCTTGAAATTTCAGCCTAATGAAGAAGGTGGGCACATTTTGCCATCTTTTTCCCTTTTTTTAATCTTTTAATTACCAAATGACTAAAATACCCTTCATTAAAACTTTAGTTATTTTTATCTATGTATGTCCATTTTTGTCCATGAAAACCTAATGGTCTATTTACCATTTAAGGACCTCTACTTATATTATACTCTTCAATTTAATCCTTTAGCATCTAAAACTCATATTCATCAACTTTTGCAATTAAGCCCTAGTAAGCAAATTAAGCATGCTATCTATAAAATTTTCCATCGATACTCTAACACATGCATCTAATCACTCGATAAATTATAAAAATTAATCAGAATAAACTTTTCTATCTCAGATTCGCGGTTTCACAACCACTGTTCTGTTTAGGCCTTATTTTGGGATGTTACAAGATCGGGGGATCGGATCAACACATCGAGTCACATTATCCAACTTGCTTCGGTAGATTTTACTATACATACTATGATTTATATGACATGTCTAGTGTAACGCCCCAAAAATCCTGAAACCCAAAAATCTCAAAATCTAAAAATCCTGAAATCTCGAATTTTCTTTATTTTTGATTTTGATGAAAATTATGTTTAATATTCTTATCCAAGCGATAATTTTAGTAGGTCTTAGCTAAGGTTGAGTTCGAATTAAGGGGTAGAAGAAATTATAATTTAATTATTAAAAGAATCAGGGTTGACTAGTAGTTGGGCTTTTGAATAAATGAAGAAACAATTGTACATAAAAAGAGCCTGTGGTGGAGTGGCTAAGTGACGCCACATAAGGTGTAGTGAGGTGGCGTTAGTAGCTAGCAAGGGGGTCCAAGGTTCGAATCCTAGCTTAGTATTTTTAGAATTTAATTTTGGCCTTCTAGAAGGATGGAAGTGGCGTGAAAATGGACTCCAAGGGAAGTGTTCAGGAGAGAAAATTAAGGAAAAAATCAAGGGGTTATCAGGGAGAAAAACGAGGAGATGAGAAGGGAGAAGTGGTGGAGCCGAATTGAGAACTAGGGCTTGAAGAATTCAGCTATAGGGCTATAAATAGGGGCTGAATACAGGGTTTCCAGGCTACTGTCGAAATTTTTCTTCACTTTGTGCCAAAAACCCTTTTCTCTTCAAGATCCAAAAAGCCGAAAACCATTTTATTTTTCTTTCTTTTCTTCCTGCCGATTTCTATTCTTCTCTACATAGTTTTCTTTGTTTCACTTAGCCGATTTCTTTTACTACTCTTATTCTTTAATCTGTACTAAATAAACCTTATTCACCATACTTAGTTTGAAAAGCTGAAAAACTAAATCCTCTAAGAGCCGAATACTTTTTGACCGAATCTAGTGTAAGTGTTGCTCTTCCAATCGATTTTCTTTGTTTAGTATCGATTATTGTCCCTCACTCTTTCTAATCAACTTTGGTAGGGAATTAGTATCGGATCTTGGTTTTTAGCTCTTTGCCGAATTGCTCCTTAAGGTGTTGCGATTTTGGTAAGTAATCTTCTCTCATTGGCTAAGGTGGCCGAATGGACATAGTTGTAACACCCCTAACCCATATCCGCTGCCAGAACAGGGTTTCGGAGCATTACTACCATTTACAGATCACTAAAAAAAATTTAAATACTTACCGATTCAATGCATCATATAAATAAATATATTACCATTCAATCAACAGTTTGACACTTGTATAAGCATCAAACAGCAACATTGTTAGTATACTTGCACATATTTCATATAAATTTAACATTGATATATCTATTTTCTCGACGTATCGCACTTGAGTTTAATAATAGTCTCAACTTACATAATTTCCTTGTATCAATATATCAAAGATAATCATATATGTACATGTCATGAAACATATCATGCTCTTACCGTTTCTTCATAAGCATATATCATTCATTTCATTATATCAATATTTCATGCTCCATCATTTCCATATATTTTATGTATATTTATTCCAGAAATACCTTATATCAAACTTAACATAAATTATATTCCATGTACTTATACTTATTTCGTTTATCTATCTTCATAATTATTTCATACAACTATATTGTACATATATTTCCATATGACCAGTTCTTGTAAACATTTCACACGACTATTTCATATAACCATTCGTCATCTAATACATATTACCTGAATATCAATTGTTCAATAGATGTCATCGCGTCTCCCATCCACGATCTTATTTATCTTTGACATGATGCCATAGTGTCTTTCAACTATGGTCTTACTCATTTTCTGTCATGTTGCCATGGTATCTTTCAACCATGGTCTTATTCATTTCATGTCTTATTTGCCATGGTATCTTTCAACCATGGTCTTATTCATTTTCTATCACGTTGCCATGGTATCTTTCAACCATGGTCTTACACATTTCATATCCGAGAGCACACTCCCGCGAACCTCATCCTTACGGTGGGATTACCGGTCAGCTAAATCTCAGTAATATAAACTCATAGAGTATTGTCGGGATTACTAGTCCAAAGCTAAATCCTCGCAACGACAATTACTCTAATGAGCTTGGATCCAATTACCAGTCCAAAGCTAAATTCAGACCCTAATTCGGATTACCCGTCAGGGCTAAATCCATTTTCCACATATTCTTCGGGAGGGCTATATCGAGGATAGGATCACCCGTCGTGCTAGATCCTTTTTACCGTCAATTCCTTTCGAGAGATCCATCGAATTTTCCTTTCATTCAATCGAGATTTCTTCCCATTTTATCAAATACATCAATGTTTCATAAATTTCCATACAATGAACATTCGAATCATATTCACATCAATAACATACATTTAAAGCATTTAAGAATATAATTCAAGTTACACTAACTTACCTCATTGCTTATTTGTGTGTATAATTTCATTAATCCGATATCTTTTCTTTTCCACGATCAAGTCTCATATTTGAGTCATCCGGATCTTTATAAATAAATTTGATCATCATTTTCATTCATTTCATATTCTAATGCATTTAATTAATGCTCTAGGAAAAATTACCATTTTGCCCCCAAACTTTTAATTAATGACGATTTCATCCTTAGGGTTAGGAAAATAAAATTCTTGCAATTTAATCCTTATTTCCGGCTATTATTCTCATACATATTGATAACAATCCATGAATTCTATAAAATATCAGAATTTTCCATAATTTCAACACATTTCAATTTAATCCCTAAAACATGTTTTCCCCTATCTTGAACTAAATTAATAATTTCATTCAATTTTGTAATTTAAATAATAAAATTAATCCATTTCATGCAATTTGGTCATTTCTGACTTTTTACAAAATTTCCCATAAAGTTTTACTTTTATTCAATTTAGTCCCTGAGCCTAAAATATGCAAATTAGCCATACTAGATGAATATTCATACATGTTTTTCCTCCTCCTCCTCTCTATTCCACATCCTTAATGTAGATAACACACTTGTAAGTAACATTATCCATAATTTTTATTATTTACTTTTATGAATATTCAAGCTGTCTATCTGCATCATAGTCACTAAATTATTTATATCTGGAGCTATAGAACTCCAAATTAAGATCCGCTAATTTTCCCTGAAACTAGACTCATATATCTTATTACCATAAAATTTTCAGAATTTTTAGTTTAGCCAATAAGTACAGTTTATTCTTTAAAGTTACCCCTATTCTGCCATCTGACAGTTCTGGCCCTTCTTCACTAAAAATTAATTACCTCCTCATACAGAATTCGAATGATGTTCCCATTTGTTTTTATTGAAAATAGACTCATTCAAGATTCTAAAAATATAAATTTAAATCTCTAATTATTTCTATACAATTTTTGATGATTTTCCAAAGTCAGAACAGGGGAACCCGAATTCATTCTGATCTTGTCTCACAAAATTCATTATATCTCATGATTTACAAATCCATTACTTACACCGTTTCTTCTATAAGAAACTAGACTCAATAAGATTTAATCTCATTTTTTATTCATCCTATAATTCAATTTCTACAATTTTTGGTGATTTTTCAAAGTTAGAATACTGCTGCTGTCTAGAACTGTTTTAGTGCAAGATATTAATTATCATGTTGTAACACCCTTATTTTCATTTTCTACATCATTTCTCATCACTTTCTCTTATTTTCTCTTCACTAACATATCAAGAACATAGGACCTTATGTAAGAAAGCTCTACTATAACATTATTTCCATGCTTTGTTAATAATAACAAACTTAAAAACATATTGAAATCTTGATGTACTTACCTTTTCTTATTGACTTCAATCTTTAACTTGATTTTTCTCTCTCCTCCAGCTTCGATTTCTTGAATCCAACTTGATATTCTTGCTCCCCATCATCTCCTTGTTATCTTTCTCTCTTAGTAGCTATGAAAATTCTTTTGATTCCTAGGTGAAAATGGTGAATTTTTGGTGGAAGGACCAAATTGTAAAGAAAACAAAATTTCTTTCTTTTCCTTCTCTTCTAACGTTGGTTGCATGGGAAATGAAATGTGTTGTTAATTCTTCATCTTTCTTCCTTTTATACTAAATAAATAATAATATAATAATAATAAACATCTCATAAAAATATTAATAAAATAATATTTATCTAATTAATTAATTTAAAATATCATCAACATAATCATTACATTCTAGAATTCTCTCTCTTACTAATTGACCATTTTACCCTTCATGATCTTTTAGAATTCCATCCTTGAGTCATCACTTAATTTGGTAAAATTGCGATTTAGTCCCTCATAATTTTTTTACCTATTCAATTTGGTCCTAATTCATCAATTTTTCTTGGTTTCTAGATCATTCCAACCTTAAAATATTTGCACTATTAGTCCTTCAAATTTTTTATATTTACACTTCAGCCCCTTAAATTTTGAGTATTTACTCTTGTGCAACAAGACTTTTCTCATCTTTGCAATTTAGTTCTTTCTTGAATTAATATATCATAATATACTTCTCAATATTGACATAACTCAAAAATTCCCTTTTTGTCACTTTATTTCCTTATTTTACTATATCACGTTATGATAATATTTTACTGTAAAAATTTTCGGAGTATTACAATAGTTATGGTAAGGAGACTTGTGTTGGATACGAGCCACCTATTATTTGGGTTTTAATAGTTAAGATTTGTACAGATCTAGGAAATACGTGATCAAGAAAAAACGATTAAGGATTGGGCTCAAGGTAAGGTTAAGGTGAGGTTTCGATTTTTGAGTAAATAAGTATTAAGCATGCGATTAATTGAAGGATGATATCGATTGTAGGTTTGAGCTAAGGAGATCGCATCACTCTTGCTTACCAGGTGTGTACATACACTGCACACACGCAATGAATTGGCAAAAGCCGAAAAGCCGAAATGCCGAAATACCGAAAAGTCAAAAGTTTGGCTACGGTAGTCTTGTGAGTGTGTGAACACTCGTAAGGGGGAAATTGATAGGTTTCTTGAGGCCCATGGGCGATTCCGTGGACTTGGGTTGTGATTTGGCCATATGGGCCGGAATGGGCTAAATGGGCCCAATGGGTTGTTGGGCCCATAATAGGCAAAAACTGAATATTGATGCTTTGTGATAGGAATTTGTATGTGAGCATGAATATGAATGTGACTGGGCCTAACGGACCATATAAATGTGATTTGGGCCTAATGGGCCATATACAGGTGATTTGGGTCTAATGGGCCATATGAATATGATTGGGCTTAATAGGCCAGATCTAGGTATGTGAATTTGATTGGGCTCTGTAAGGGGTTTTGGGCCTAGTATATGGTATCCACATAAGACTTAATTAATTATTTGCGATCGTGGACAAGTCATAGGGTTAAGGTGTGGCAACGGGTATATACATGTCTAGGATTGGATCTAGGCAGAGCTTGGTACTTAAGCGGTCTTAATGACCTACCTCCTCTTCTCTGGAATCCTACCTGGTGCATAGTATTCGTTCATCTTAGCTCACAGGACTTGTTAACGGGCCAAGATAAGTGAAAACCGTAATTAAGGGAAAATTACCGAAATGACCAAAATACCCCTAGGTGTTGAATGTAAGTTTTGTGGATGCGACATGCATACATATGATATTCTGCTTAGGTTGCATATGGGTTGGGAATTATGGAACGGATGAAGTATATGAGGATCGCATGGTTACTTGACAATTGTGGATCCACCGACGGCTTTTAAAGCCCAATATGTAAATGAAGGTAGTTCCGCAACTGGGCTACCATGGTGTGTGGGTTGGGTGGGTCGATATTTATATCCCCACATGATGTGACGGGGGACGGAGCCGGTGTGTAGCGGATGGATAATTTGGATGGGATTGCATTGCATGATTGATGAATGATTTTTTTTTTGAATGCTTGTTTTTTTGTCGAGGGTTGTACACACTGAGTTTGCGAAAAGTCACCCCCTCTTTTATTTTATTTTCAGGTGATGCTCAGTAGAAGGTTCGATGTTTGGAAGGACTCTGGGTGGCCAGCTAGTAAGATGATTTGGACTTGGGTTTTTTTTTCAAGCATTTAAGTTTTTACTTCTTTTTAAGTATGTTCCAAACCATATTGTAATAAGGTTTTCATTGTGTTATTATTACTTGAATTATTATTATTTTCAATGTAATTACAAAAAGTTGAATATGAGTTTTCTAAATTATAGTATGTTTTCTACATTTCCGCTATTAAATTTTTAAATGATAAATTTTCTTAAATTAAATGTTTCAACAAGGTTTTTGCAACTGAAAGGGTGTGTTTTTTTTAAGTTAATTAAGGCTTCTTTTATTTTAAGAAGGTTTTTCAATGAAAACACGGTTTTGGCTAAAACACTTCAATGTGACACACCAGATTCGGCCATAAGTCTGGGCCGGCTTTGGAGTGTTACATCTAGGGATTGAAATGGTCGTGTAAATGTCAAGATTTACATTTTGTTTATGTATAAAGTCAACTTATTGATGCATGATATTGTCATGTTTGGTACAAGTGTTGGTGTGGTTAATAGATGAACCATTCCTAGGCATAGTAATGAATGAATTTGGTAAAACATGTTGATATAAGTAGTTACATGTGTGAATTGTTTTATGTTCTAATTATAATGTTAGAATATATGTGATAATATGACCATATTAAAGATAGGTATTGATTGTTTGAAGATCTTGTTATGGCTTATAGTATGAAATTTGAGGTGTGTAGGTTGAAGTTAAGAATGGGTGAGAAAAGAGGCCATAAAATGGCTTATTTTCATCCACACGGGTAGAGACTCGGGCGTGTGTCTGAGGATGAGAAGAAGGTGGAGGCTTGTGAAAGCTAAAAGCGTGGAACTGGCATTAACTCTAAGATCAATGATTGAGTATTCAGGGAAAAGGGTAATAATGAAGGAGATGGCATCAAAGCTTAGGGTGGTGAAGAGAATTGTTAAATCAATGGAGAAAAAAGAGATTAGAAGAAAATTTGGTTTCATCATACATAAAATTTTTATATCGTAATATCTATATGTTACTCAGTAACATAATCAACCGACCTTTTTTTTCTTCGATCTTTTTTTGTTCTCTATTTTTTCAATCAATATATTAGGTGGGATTTGGATGGGCGATTAGGTGCGATACAGTGCGTTTAGTTTACTTTTTGTCTCACGCTATAATATCGCCACAATATCTAATCTTATCATCACAACTATTTTTATGCTACTCATAACTAAATGCAGCACCCATCCAAATTAAAGCTGAAAAGAAAAATGAAAAATATCAAAGGAATAAGTAAGGATGAGTATGGGCATGGCCACCCACCTGCCTCTAATCTTATCTAATATATTACCACTTCAATTTTACCTTCGATATATTGAATGATTTACTTAAATGAATTATTAATGAATGCTCGGTAAGATTTATGTTTAAAAGTCAACGAACTTACTAGGCTTCGTTAAGCTTACTTGTTTGTTTAAAGTCTTTGTAGATTAACGTGAGATCTGTAACACCCCTTACCCGAGACTGTTGCCGGAGTCGAGCACGAGGCGTTACCAGACTTATCTTACTTGTTCGGGGCATAAAAAAATTTACTTTAAAAAAAATTAATTCGCTCACATTCATCCAATAAACCCCTAAAAAGGGCCCCCGATGCCCTAAAACGTGCAATTGGAACGGTTTGGGACCAAACCGGGAACTTTAAAAATTTTCCGATTACTTACACAAATCAAAACAATTTATTTCACTATTCATAATAAAATTGTTCATCTGCGTAACAGTCACTAAATTAATTATAACTCGAGTTATGAAACTTGAAATTTAAATCCATAAATTTTTGCTGAAACTAGACTCATATATCTTCTTACCATAATTTTTCCAGAATTTTTGGTTTGGTCAATTTGTACAGTTTATTCATTAAAAGTTCCTCTGTTTCGCAATTCAGTGGACCTGACCTCTTTTTTACTAAAAATCGATTATCTCATTATACAGAAATCGGATAATGTTTCTGTTTGTTTCTAATGAAAATAGACTCACTAAGGAATCTAGACATATAAACTTTGACTTATAATTCTTACCAAAATTTTACTCCCCCATTTACTTTCTTACCAAAAATTTACTCACCCAAAATCCCAAAAACTTTTTATTTTCCTCCTAAACTTTTACTTCTTGCCTTTTACCCCAAATCAAAAATCAAAATCATCCAAAAAAAAACACTAAACTCAAACAATAATAATTTTATTTATATCTACTATTTATATTATTAAATTTAATTTCATATTTTGTACTATTTATATTATTGAATTGTTTTAATCTTATTAGATCTTTATAAATTTCTATTAAAATTGAATTATTGATGATGTCATAAAATATCATGTTAAAATTTTATGTTGGTATCAATTTCACATTTTATTTTTAAAATAACTTTTATTAAAAAAATCACATTTTGTTACATTTATTTTATTTTTTAATTTCAAAATACATAGTGACAAAAATCAAAAGATAATTGAAGCAACTAAGCAAGTAAAGAAGCTAAACCATATATAAAAAATTAACAAATAAATTATGAGGCGATGAAAGTTAATAACAAATTTAATTACAGTGGGTAAATTTGATTACGGTGGGTGACAGTGGTTATAAGGACTCAAAGTAATTTTTTAAATTTAACTCGAAAAAATATATTCGATTCGAATTCCATCTCACTCAACTCGATTCGAGAAAATTTCAAATCAAGTTAAAATGATAAAATCAGATTCGTCAACTTAATTAACTCAAAAAAATTTCATTTGATTCGATCGAATGCTCACCCCTATCTTAATCCTTACCATTCTTAACACTTCTTTTCATGATGATTTAATTTCTAAAATGCTCTGATTGAACCCTCTAATTTCTAATTCATATAAAGATCAAGTAGGGAGAATAAGATACTCATCATTAAATTGTTAAAGTGTTTTATATTAAATTAATTTTACATTATGTTTATGAAAAATTATTTAAGATATTATTAGTAGAGATTTTTATGGATCGGGTCGAAAACTAATTTCAAAAAAGAACTAAAATTGGAATTGAGCTTGGGTTGGTCTAACCCACCCAAATTATATGTTTTATTGTTTAAAAATTATTAAAAATATTTTTATTCAAATTTAATTTTAAATATTTAAATATTAATATAATTTTTTTTATATATTTCTACATCTTTTATTAAATTGAATAGTAAAATAGGTAAGCCTAAAACAACCTAACATTAAAAGCTTAAGCCAAGTCCAGTCCAAAAATGGATCAGGCCAACTGAGTGAAAATAGATTTGTTCATGAGTAAAGTCACCTGGCCCGACCTAAAGGTTTGCCTAAAAAGTGAGAGGGTTTGAGTAAAAATATAGGCTCAAAAAATGAGTTTAGGCAAAAAATTAAGGTTCGTTTAAAAAATGAGTCAGGCCTCGGGTAAGGCAATTTTGACCTTGGCCTGGCCCGAATTCACAAAAGGACAAAAAAATAGTAAAATAGGTAAGCCTAAAGCAACCTAACATTAAAAGCTTAAGCCAGGTCCAATCCAAAAATGGATTAGGCCAATTGAGTGGAATTAGATCTGTTCATGGGTCAGGTCACCCGTCCCGGCCCGAAGGTCTGCCTGAAAAGTGAAAGAGCTTGGGTAAAAATATAGGCTCGAAAAATGAGTTTGGGCAAAAAAATAAAGCCATTTAAAAAATGGGTCGAGTCTTGGGTAAGGCATTTTTGGCCTAGGCTCGGCCTGAATTCACAAAAGGACAAAAAGATCTGCTTTTTTTATTGTTTTAATGTTATTTTATTATTGTTTACTTCCTATTTTGCTACCATTTTACTATTATGTTGCTACTATTTTTTTGTTATTGTTTAGATATTGTATAACATTTATTTTATTGTTAATTTTGTTATTATTTTAGAAGCATTTGCTTGTTAAATTACATTTATCTTAGTGTTATTTAAATATACATATTTTTTAAAAATTTATTTTCAATTTTTTAGGAAATATTTATTTAATACTTTTAGTATCTTTTAGGTATTATATATATTTAAAAATTATATAAAAAAATTAATATTGGCAAGGCGGGCCTTGCAAATGGGCCTAATTTTTTTGTTAAACTTAGCCCAAACCCGACTCGACTAATAAACACCTCTAAGTGGAACGAAATACTTAATAGATGAACATATTTAGCTGCCAATAAAATATTTAAAAAATAAAATATGTGACATATTTAAACTTTTTTATATGTCAAAAAATTTTCGGTAAAAGTATATCAAATATTATTTATTATGATACATTAATAATAAAATTTAATATATAATTATATATGTTGATGTTATGTATGTGATTTAATAAGTTAATTGTTAATTGGTAGCATAAAAATTAATACTAAATCAGAATCATTCATACGAGTCGCAAAATGAAGAAAAGAATGAATGTAAGGTAAGATATTATTTATTATTCTTATATGGGCAAAGCATATTTTTATGGCGAACTGCTTATGGATTACCTTGATTTTCTTAACGTCCAATGTGAACGTACTCCGATCCTTGGCTCCACCAACCAATCCCCAATGGTCTCATGACGTACGAAAAACATCAGAAAAAGCTTAAAGTCCACATATACACACATTCACAGAGCTTTAAGAATCGGTGGGCTAGAGACTAGAGGCTGGTGGATGAAGTACACTTGGCGTTATCTCCTTGATTGTTGATTTATCGGCTGGAGCTCGTGAACCCCTTGTATATATATATAAGCTGATTGTACCAGGAAGTTCAAGACCTTGAGCAGACAATCTCGTTTCATTATATATTAAGTACTGGAATTTTCACACACCATGGCTGAAGCAATAAAGCTCTTCTCCAAGTTACTGACTGACACTGATACCAGAAAAAGGCTGGCGGTCCCGGCAAAAATCTTGCCTGCCTTGCCAGATTTTAATGGAAGCTATGCGATGAAACTTCACCTTATGTATGGGACAAAGGCGTGGCCGATTGTCTGCTCTGTCCGCAAAAATGGGTACAAGAAACCGGTTTTCTCCGGTGGATGGAGAAAATTTGTTATTTGCAACAATTTTAGGGTTGGAGATAAACTCACGCTGTACAAAGTGAATGATATTGATGAAGCGGGCTCTTCTTACTATAAGGTTGAAGTGGAGAAACCAGCCAAGCCATCTAGGGATATTTCTCTGAATCATCGAGCTGATAATGGAACCACTGGCAGTTGCACATACCCCACGAAGGTCCCCAACTTCGAATGTGAGAAAAAGCTATTGTTTAAGGACGCTGATGCACCAATCAAAGAGGAGGGAGCTCCTTTCATGGAGCCAGCTTATGATGCTGCGCCAGTCCCTTTCGCTAGTCACGTTGTTTCCAAACCACCGTGCAGGGTATTTGGTATCGACTTGAGGTAGGAAGGGAGTAGCGAAGCTCAATTCAAGACTGAAATGAAGTCCAGTGGCATTACCATGTGCATGGGTGGTGAACCACCACTCCACTCATCATACTATATGATCAAAGAAGAGAAAGAAATAAATTTCATTGGCCCGGCCTATGGCATTGGCACCAGTGAAGCATGTTACAGAAGTGGTACCCAAAGGCATAGTTTGAACTTGGCTCCACATGCGGAAGAAATGAATTTGGATTTGACTTTGGCACCGATGTCCATTGTGGAAACCATGGTAGGATGTTAAGAGAGCTACAACAGCATGACGGGTTGCTTAGACTGGTATATGTTTAATTTTTTAAAATAGTTTAATTTGGATTGGAGATGATTCATTATAGTTCATTGGGTGTCAGCACTAAAAAAGCCTCATAATACCCAAGACTTTCCAGGTCGTTGACTTTGTTTTCTTTATCCTCCGGTGAATCCAACTCTAATACCAGTTCGTCGGCCTTTTCAACAACCCGTATATATGGAGAGCTAAACAACTGTCAGATTATTTCATCCTAATCAGCTAGCCTGCGAGTTCTTTATAGAAATTGTGTGTTTAAATACATTTTAGCTGTTTATTTTGCTATTAATTATTGGTTCTTTATAAAGTAGATTTTATCTTCTACTTTATGAACACTGAAAAATTAATTTAATTGAATAATCCCATATATTAAACCAAAGTATCAATTAACATTTTAATTAAATTGTAAATTTTCATAAAATATGAAGATAAAATTTAGAAGTAGTAAGTTTTGGGAGAGACTCAAATGGCATTTGGGGACCCATATCTCCATTTGGTCAAGGGATGCATAACGCTCACCATTCATTATTATGCCAAGGCTGGCGGCTAACTACTTCCTCGTTCCTCAAAATCAAAGATAGCCACAGCAAAGAAAAGAATATATTTTATTAATTAATTCAAAGTCTTTATTTATATACATAATAAGTATAAATAAAGTAAAAATTTATTTTTAATTACTATTAGAATTTAAAGTACATCATCTACTTAATAAAATATTTATAAAACTCTCATTAGATGTTTATTTGTAGATAACATGTTTCATTAAAGTCTTACTAAAATAAAAACCATGTATCTATAATACGCATTATATGTTGCCTCATTAAAAACCTTACCAGGAAAATCCAATGGGATAAAACCTCGGTTAAGAGAAAAAGAGTATAACATGTATTTACTCCCCATGAAAACTTCACATACTTTCTCATATTCTACGTGTTCAATCTTGAATACTAGTTTTTCAAATGACTATTTGAATGTATTTGCTAAGCATTTATATCACCATTCTTTTTAAAGTCATGAGTAAGGGAAAATTTGATAAATATATTTTGATCTGAAATATTTCAACAATAATTATAACAAATTTTAATCATGATTCTTCTATAAAAACACAAATAGGATAAATGAACAATTTCCCGAAAATTTTAATATGCTTCTAGCATTTTAAATCCTTTAAGGATTTTAATATAAGCTTTACTATATAATGATTCATAAGAAATTGTAACAACAACCATTAGACGCAAGTTAAATTTTTGATGAACTGTCAGTTTAATAATATATTTAAAGGTTATTATATCCACCACAAAAAAAAAATATATTTTTTCAAAATCAATGTTAAGGCTTAACGAAAAACTTCATATTTTATTCCACCTTTGTAAAATTATTTTTTTTTTCACCCTCACTAGCTTTATACCTTTAGATATTTGGACTACTGATCCAAAAATTCTACATATTTAATTGTATTTGAGTTGTATCTTTCTATTTTGAACATTGTATTTCATATCTATATTTCTCAATGGATTTATTTAAGGTTCTCCTTTTATTTCATTATTTCAACAATAATATTGCATGTAAAACCATTGTCGACCACTTTTATTATCGATTTGATATTTTCTCGAATTGACATAACTTATCAAGATTTATTATTTTCATTATTTTAATCTTCAATTTTAGGTACATGAATCTCTTTTGGAGTTTTACTTATTAGTTATGTTTTGAGTCTCTTCTAGAGCATCCACTTTCACTATTGTACAGGCCCAAATTTGCCCGGCTCACTAAGTCAAATAAAACCCAAAATTAAATAAAATTAAACAGTCCAAATTACAACAAAAACCTAAGCCCAAGTGGCCCAAAACTAAACCAAGTTTCAGCCAAAAAAAGAAAGAAGAAAGAAACCCTAGCCGCAAGCTTCTCTGCCACTATTGTTGACTTTCGTCTCTACCACCGTCACCCTCTGCCACCTGCAAAGAAGAATCAACACGCAAGAACAGAGACCATATCTGTAGCGACGTAAAAATTTTGCTTTGGGTCGCTAATTGAGTCAATTTATTAAAATTTAAAAATCGACTTTACATTTAAAAAAGGGGAGTCACCACCGATCCTTTTTCCTAGGTGTGATCGAACACCTAATAAATCATCTTTTTTTTAAAAGAAATTTTATTTTTGAACAAAAATGAAGGCCAAATTTGGATCCACGCGAAAATCCAGAGGAAAATAGGGTTTGGGAGTCGGTTACGCATGAGGAAGGTATTAGCACCCTCGCGACGCCCAAAATTGGTATCTTTATTAAACTCGTGTTGTCTTGATTTTCAAAAGTACGAATTCAATTTGACATTTAATCGTGATCCAATTAAAAAATGAGAATTTTTAGTTTTCGGTTTTTTAGAAGGGTGTTCCGTCTTTAACACGAGCCGACGAATTTCACCCAACATAGCAATGAAATCGATGGTTTAGTGTTAAATCGGTACATTGCCTTATTCATTGAAATTAAAAAACATGAACAAAAATCTTTAAAGCGGTGAACAGCGAGATGATACAAAAATGGGAGGTAACAAAACATAACAGAGTTGGAAATACGGTGAAACAAATAATAATTACGATAATAATATTAAAACAATAACAACGTATGCGATATTAAATATGATGACAATATTATTAAACGCGAAATAAGAACGAACATATATATAAACATATAAGAATAATAAGGAAATAATATGTTTAATATAAGTACTTAAAATATATCTATATATATGTATGTAGATAATAACAACAATATTAAAAATAAATAATAACAGTGTTGAAATATGCCTAATGACATTAAAATCTATACACAATACGGTATTTAAAATATATACATAAGATATATAAAACATAGTACTAAAATATACACATAATATATAAGAAGATATATGTAACAAAGTATTAAAAATTTGTACATGATATATATAAAAATATGGTGTTTAAAATACATACATAATATAGTATTCAAGATGTACACATAAGATAGTACAAAAACATAATTAATATGATGTAAAATATATACATAATATATAAAAACATAACATTTTTAAAAAAATATATACATAATATAATATTAATATATATATGCGTAATATAGAGTATAATATATATATATTAAAAGAATAAATATATGACATACGAATATATTAACAAAAATAATAATATTAAAAATTATTAATAATACTATAATATATATATATATAAGTATTAAGTAAAAATAATAATAATGAAAATAAAAGTAATATTCATAATACATTATATTACTATAGTAAAGTAATAACAATAGTAATAATGATAATAATAATCGATAAGTTAAATTAATTAACAATAAAGTGGTAAATAATAAACAAAAAGGAAAGTGTATAATAATGGTAATCTTAAAATAAGGTAATTAAAAATATTACTATATAAACACATATATGTATACATATATAACAAAAACATTCACTATATCAACAATGATAATAATAATAGTAATAATATCAAAATACAAAAAAAAAAAAGAACAATATAATATAATAAAAATGATAAAGTAATTAAAATAATACTATATATATAAATGCATATACATATACATAGATAATAAAAAATATACACTACTATATATAATAATAATAATAATAATAATAATAATAATAATAATAATAATAATAATAATAATAATATAGGAATACAAAAAGTAAATATAATATAATAATATTAAAATAAAGTAATTAAAAATAATACTATGTATAGATATAAATACATATACTTATGTAAATAAAAAAATACACTAATATATAATAATAATGATAATCAAATAATATTTAAAATAAAATAAAATAGCGAATATAATATGAAAATAAACTAAAATCTAAAAAAAGGACTAAATTTTAAACAAAAACAAAGTTTTGAGGCAATTTTAAAAAGAAATAAAGAAAAAGAATCAAAATGCCACACACGCGTAACTTAGGAGGACCAAAACAGCAAATATTCCTTCCCATCAAAACGCAGCACATCAGCGGGGACTAATTTGAAAATTGTGACAAATTTCGGGGCCAAATTAAAAATAAAAAATGACTTAATTGCAAAGTAATAAAAAAGTGGAAGGGCTAAAAGCACAATTAGCCCTTCCGTTAAAAAACACGCCGATCCTAGGCGGGTCGGGTCGGGTCAATCCGGTCCAAGTCAAAACGACGTCGTTTTGGGGTTTAATGGCCAACCCCAAAACGACGTCGTTTTGGGGGCTATAAAAGGCTCATTTTCTTCAAAAAAAGTCATTTCTACACTTGAAAGAAAAAAAAAGAGAGAGAGAGGGAGAGGGGTGAGGATTTTGGCCATTGTGGCGGTCACCGTCCGGTTGCGAACCGTCGCCAAAGCACCACGCCACAGTAGTACGATGATGGCGGAAAAGGTAATTTTTTTTTTGCTGAATAGTATATATATTCTATGTGTATATTAATAGGAAAAATAAAAGAAATGTGTATGTATATGTATGCGAAAAATCGAAAGAAAAAAGAAAAGAAAAAAAATACCCTTTTGCCCGTTTGCTTTGTTTTCTTCTTCGAATGCTTGTTATTACTTTTGTATTTTTTTGGGGGGACTGTTTTTGCTGTTTGGGTGTATGATTTTTATTTTATAAACTTGCTAACCCCTTTTACAAAATTTGATTCGAGTTTTTATAACCCTTTTACAAAATTTTCTATTGTTTCTGTCTTTTCTTTCTGATTCCTTGTAGGTGCAAGTGGGCGACGGTGGCGTGTTGCAGGTGGCTGGTGGTGTAGAGGGCAGTTGGCCGAACGTCAGGGGGTGGTTGTGGCGCCGCAAGCTAGGGAGCTAGGGTTATATTTAGGGTTTTTTGTTTGTTTTTTATTTGGGTTTAGGGTTTCAATTGGGTTTGGGCTAGTGTTGGGTTTTAGTGTGTTATTGGGCTGACGGGTTGGGGTTTAAGTGGGTTTTGTAAAATGGGGTTTGGGCTTCTATTGGGTTAATTATTTACGTTAGTTTAGGCATTAGTTTGGCTAATAGGGTGTTGGTTATTTGGGTTAAATTTTGGGGTATGGAAATGGGTTTAAACCCGGGCAAATTTTGGGCTATACAATATCGACATGCAAGAACAGAGACCATGTGCAAGCAACAGTAGAAAAAATAGTAATATGTAATATGTAATGTTGGCTATAAAGGCCACAACAATTAATGTATTTCGGGGGGGATTTAAAAAAAAACTCAATATTCGAAATACAAAAATCCGATAGAAATCGAAATAAAAAATAACAAAAAGGTGGTTCTTTCATCTTGATTATTTTGCTTTTATGTTTGTTTTTGTTAGAAGAAAGAAAATAAAAGAAAGAGAGATTCGAAACATTACTGTTGCTCTCATGCTCCACCACCGTGGGTGGTCGAGGACCGCCCTCTCCGATGAAATAAGGTATTTTTCGGGCTAAGGGGTCGAAAAGCAAAAAAAATGGTGACTTTTCATTTTCCCAGCCACCGTGGACGGCGGCGCCGTCGCCGGCGTCCGGCGGCCGCCACGGTGGTCGATCGCCTGAACCATGGCCGGAGAAGAGAGGCCTAGAGAGAAAAAGAACGTTTGAATTTTTTTTTCTGAATGTAGGCTTAAATGATTTTTTTTTATTTTTTTTCAACTTATATAGATTATCCAAAACAGCGCCGTTTTGGTGGGCATTCATAAGCCCCAAAATGACGCCGTTTAAGCTCAGGACCCGAGACCTGACCCGCTTCGGATAGGAGATCCGCGTGTTTTCATTTAAAAAGGCTTATTTTCCCTTTAAGTCCTTCCGCATTTCTGTTATGTTTTAATCCAATCCTTTTTACTTTTAATTTTTGCCTTTAATTTCGACTTTGTTTCGATTTAGTCCTCTAAAGGAAAGTGCGCTTTGGAATAAGGGATATTTCCCTAATGAGTCCCTTATCCCTTACGCGTATCTCATTTTAGTCCAAATTCCAGCTTTTTTTTTAATTTATCCCTTAAAGTTCATTTCTTTTTGTTTTGGTCCCTTGACCATTTAATCTTGTTTATTTTTCCTTTTTTATTATTTTCAATATTTTACTTTTACTTTTATTTTCTTTAGTATTTTTTATTTACTTACTTTGTTTAAATTCAACCCCTTTTATTTTTTATTTTTATTTTAAGATTTGTACTTTAAACTCTACTTAAATCAAGATTTAGTCCCTTACTTTCAATCTCATAATTTATTCTCGTTCATATTTGTTTATTGGTTTGCTCATCTATTAATTTATTTCTTCCTTTTTTCTGTCATTTCTATTATTATTATTATTATTATTATTATTATTATTATTATTATTATTATTATTATTATTATTATTATTATTGCCATTATTAATTTTTTAATAGACTTTTTATTATTATTATCCCTACCATCGCCACTTTATCACCTATTTATTTGTCTGTATCTTTTTATATATACTTTCAAAAAATTAGATTATTATTATTATTATTATTATTATTATTATTATTATTATTATTATTATTATTATTATTATTATTATTATTATTACCATTTCATTCGTTTCATTTGATTTTTTTTTTAGGTTGCTCATTTTCAAGTTTTTATTCGAACCTTTTATTTTTATTTTTTATTGTTATTTCGTTTATTTATTTATTTCTTATTTATAATTAGCCCCTTTATTTATTTACCTCATTATTATTACTTTCATTATTGTTTATTTTAAGGATGGGTTATTTATTTATTTATGTATACACTTCACATCTTTCAAAGTTTAGATGATGATGATTATTATTATTATTATTATTATTATTATTATTATTATTATTATTATTATTATTATTATTATTATTATTATTACCTTATTTTTTTTATTTTTTTATTTTTTTTATCTTGCTTGCTTTTGAGTCGTATTTAAAATCTTTTGTTAGTTCAAGCATGTATTGCTTATTTTATTATTTCCAATTAGTTTGTCTTCTTCATTTGTTTATTTCGCTGCCTCTTTTGTTATTCCTATCATCATATTTATACGTATTTATACTTGATTCACGATTGTTGTCTTACATTTGTTATCAAGCATGTTGTGCCATTATTATTGTAGATCCATGTTGCATCATTGTTTATTAAATACAAGTTTATATTCTAGTCATGTTCTAATTTATTGGTTTTCGATTTTTTTCATTTAATCTAAGTGACGGAATATACTTTTAAAATCGCAATACGAGTTTTGAATAAAATGTTTACTCTCGAAAATATGAGGTGTTTTGCCCTAACTTACTGGATATGACATCTTGTTACTTCGAGATGAGTTTTTTTTTTTTTTACAAATAAAGATAGTATTCGGCATTTAGAAATTCAAGATATCGTGCCCTAACTTATTGGGTTTCATTTTTTCTCGTTTACCCTAAATAATCGAATATCCTTTTAAAAAGTTAAAATACACGAATTATAAATAAAAGGCAAGCTCATTCTCAAAAGTTCAAGATGCTGTGTCCTAACTTACTGGATGTGACATTTTATTACTTCGAGACGAGGAGGTCTTTAACATCCGTTTCAATTTATTCAAACTTTTTTATTAACGTTAATACAAAGAGGAATCGTATTTTAAGTTTTCAAATCTTCGACACTAAGACACTAGTTAATCAACTAGGTACCAATTTTTGGGCGTTACGAGGGTGCTAATCCTTCCGCGTATGTAACCGACTCTCGAACCCATTTTTCTAAATTTCGCGGACCAAAATCGTTGTTTAAATAAATCAAATTGTTTATTAAAAACAACCACTTTTACGAGGTGACCTAATCACACCTCATCAAAAAGGATTGGTGGCGACTCCCTTTTTTTCGTTTTCATTTCCAAAATCAAGTCGATCTCGTTTTTCAAAAAAATGGTTTCGACAACTATATGACCATTTAAATTTATTATTTTCTTTTATGAGAATTTTCATATTTGGAGCTTGTAACAAGTTATCATTGTTGAACTTCTAGTTCAAATTACTCTCCCCCTAACTCATTACAAGTTATTATTTCTCTTCTCCCTAATATCGGGAAAACTACCAAATCAAAATAATAATTACAAATTATGTTATAACTGAATCTCCAATACATTTAAAACATATTAATAATACAAGAAGACTCATAATTAATATATATTCACAACTTTCTTTGAGTATTCACTCATCTTTGTTTTGGTGGAGCAATTAAAACATATACGCACATACAAAAATTTAAAGATGAGAAATATTTAGCTCTTGACCAAAAATTAATTGTAATAATGAGTATTTATAACTTATTGGATTAATGCGTATAACATGTAAATAAACATAATTTCATGTTGAAATAAGAAGTTTAGTTCTCATAAGTAATGGTTTAGATATTAGTTCTCATAAGTACTATTGTGACATTTATTACTAGAAATGTCTAAATCAATGCGAAGTCTATAATTTCATTAAGTCAACAAAATAAATATAATTTCCAAACAATTATATGCATTATTCACTTCAGGGAATATACCATAATCTTCAAATATAAAAAAATGATTATATTAGCCATCACAAATTTTGTGTTTTTTTAGATATTGATATATTAGTTCTTCTGGAGCTTTTAACTAATTTTGTACTATCAAATATTGGAATAATATTTGTTTGTTTCGGTAACAAATAAGTTAAATATTTTCTATCTGTAATGATGTAATACATTACTATTTCTCATATCCTTCCTTAAAGAATATTAACAAAAACAAAATATTTGGTCATACGCCATATATGTGGCCAATAATATTTCATATCAAATTAATAATATAATTTATCTTTACCGTTTGAAAAGTTATCTTGAGAACTCTCATTGTTCTCTTATTTATTACATTGTTCCCACTTTTAGTGGTCCATGATTATATATTTTATTTTCTTTATATTTGCATTCATTTCGAGAAATGCAACTGTCGAAACCATTTTTTATTTTGAAAAACAATGGGGATCGACTTTTAAAACCGAGTGTGGAGTCGCCACCAACCTTTTGTTTAGGTGTGATTGGATCACCTAATAAAACATTTTAAAACAATTCTGGTCCACAAAAATTTAAAAATGGATTCGGGAGCCGGTTACGTATGAGGAAGGGTAAGCACCCTCATTACGCCCAAAAATTGGTACCAAATTGATTCGATGCTATCCTTATATCAAAGATTTTAAGAAAAAAGATCTTTCAAAGCATGATTCTTTAAAATGTGTGAATAATTCAAGTTAACTATCAAAATTTTCTCGTTTCAAGATATGCAGCATCATACCCAACACGATTGGATATGATCCTTTATACCTTCAAGAATACGATCGATTTTTTACTTTCAAGAAACTCGTACACTAACATTATAAAAGGTTATCCAAATATTTAGTTCACCGAAAAAATCATACCCAGCACAATTGAGCACGATTTCTCGAATTCCCAAATATTTGATATTGCCTTATTTCAGAGTTTTTGAATACTAAGGAAAATTGAGAATTTGCTCAAAACACTTTTATTTTTCTTGGAATAACAACGAAACAACTAATATCAACCAAAATATTGAAATTTGAATGACGATGCAACAATATAGAAAAAAAAAATCAAAGTTACAAACATGGATTACTATACGAAATATTATACAAGTAAACAAAAGAACAAATTAGCATAATTTAAATAATAGTGCAAAAGGCTAATAATCAATATAAAACAATAAGACATGAAATAACATGAAAACTAAAGCGACACATAGTACACAAAACAATTTGGAACTAATTTGAAAACTATTAAATATATGAAAACTTACAAAATGAATCAACACATTGTAGAAGCCCAAAATTTGCCCACAAAACCCAAACCCATTTACAATTAAAATTTAACTAGCCCACCACCCCAAATTACCCGGGCCCGAATACAAATAACCCAAAACCCAATTACCCTTCTAACCCAATTTTAAACCCAATACAAAACCCAACACCCCCAGCCCACTAAACTAACAGCCCATTACAGAAACAAAAAAATACCTAACCCCAAACCCTAGCCCCCTAGCATTCGGCGCCCACTTGCCTTCTGCCCTCAACTACCCTTTTGACTTTTGGCCTCCCACTTTCACTGCTCTCTGACGCCGCCACTGTTGCACCGACCGCCGTCCAAGGTCACCTCCATCAACAACTTGCCCCTACAAATAATAAAGAAGACAAGATAGATATAATAGAAAATGGGTGTAAAACGGTTATAAAAACCCAAATCAAAAAACTGTAAAGTCTCTCTTTTTTTTTTTGTTGGCAGTTTCAAAAAAACACAAAAAAGAAAAGATTCAATCTTATAACAGCAGTCTAATCAGTATTCGAACTCAAGCATAGCATACAAGCAAACCGGATACCAAGATTAAAGAATCAGAAGCCTAGAAAAGCTAAAGGGTATTTTTTTTATTTTATTATTTCATTTTCGTTTTAAAACCCATTTTATTGCATATACATATAAGAATAGAACAAAAATAATAAAATAAACAAGCGAAATAAAAAAAAAAGAAAAAATTTGAAATTTACCTTTTCCGGCCACCGCGTCCGACGACCGGCTGGTGACCGGCCGCCCTGGCCGGAGCCTTCCTTTCCCCCCTTCTCTCCCTTTTCTCTCCCTCTCCTTTTCTTTTTTTTTCTTTCCCCGTTTCAAATGAGCTTAAAAAAAAAATTTGTCTTATATAGGGACCAAAATGGTGCGTTTTGGTCCCTCCCTCCCCATTAATGAAAACGACGTCGTTGTGGACCCCGGGTTGGGTCGACTCGACCCGCTCCGAACAGGATCCGCGTGTTTTTTTAAGGGAGGGGTTATTTTGCGCGTTTAACCCCTCCGCTTTTTAAACGTTTAGCAATTAAGTCTTGCGCTACTTTTAATTTGGCCCTGAAATTTTGCACGATTTTCAATTCAGTCCAATTCAATACGGTACGTTTTAAAGGCTTGGATTTATTGCGCTTCTGACCCCTCTAAGTTACGCGCATGTTATAATTTTGCCCTTTTCTTTAGTTTTTTATTTCAAATTGGCCCCAAATTTTAGTTTTTAATTCAATTTCGTCCTTTTTTATCCTTTTTTCGTTACTCTACTTTAATTTTTATTATTATTATTATTATTATTACTATTTTACTATTATTATTATTATTATTATTATTATTATTATTATTATTATTATTATTATATTACTTCTAATGTGCCCATATTATGTATTGTACTATGTGTGTATATATATATTTATATGTTACGTACTTTTGATATTATATTTATATATAATGTTATGTATATTTTTAATATGTATGTATTTGTGAAGTATTACCAATAGTTTTTTTTATTAGTTTCAAAATGTATATATTGTGCTTATATTTTAATACTACGCTATATATATTTTTGTATTATGTATATATATTTTTAAATATTATATTGAGTATTTCTAACGTTATTACCATATATGTACGTATTTTTATCGCATAAATATCTTTATTTATCACTTCTAATATATATTTATATATATCGCATATGTTTTATATCGTATATTCCCCTTATTTATTTTTTATTAGTTATATGTTTTTTATTTTTTTTATGTACATGTATTTTCTAATATCTTATATTATCATGTATATATTTTGATATTATTAGTAATATTTTTTATACATTATGTATATACTTTAGTATCGTGGTATATATTTTTATAATATTTCATATATATATTTTCAGGCATTTATTTTCTTTTACATATTGTGTGCATACTCATTTTAATATATCATACATGTGTTTATACACAATTAGTTAGCTTTATATACTAATTTATACGTATATTTCTCATGCTATTTCATATATGTATAGTCCTTATTATCGTTATTAATACTACTATATATTTCATCATACATGTGTGTATGTATATCTAGTAGTTTCCATTATTTCGTTCCAATATTATTAGTTATTTTCTTACATACTTTTCCATGTCCATACTCTATATTATCTTTTGTATATATACCTAAATACTATTATACTTATACAATTCTTTTTAACATCATGTCATGTATATATTCCCAGTAGTTATTATGTGCATTTTTATACCTTATATATGCATGTATTTGTGTTTTTGTTATACTATGTACGCATATATATATAATATGATCTTAATTACTTCATTTTAATATTATGATATTATTTTTTATATATATTACATCATCATTTTTAGTATCACTGTTATATAATAATTAGTGCATATTTTTGTATATGTACATATATGTTTGTACATAGTATCATTTTTTTAATATTTTTATATATTATGTCTATGTATATGAACTTTATATGCTTATGTATCATATTACATATATCTTTTATGTACGCTATGTATGCCTTTAATACCATACTTTTATATATTGATATGTTCATAATATTAATGTCATTTTCTATGTGTATAATCGTTGTGTTCTCGTATTTGATATTATAATCATATTTAATCTTGCATGCATGGTTAGCGTTTTAATATTATTGTCATATCTGTTATTTGCTTTAATATATTTCTGGTTCTTCCATTTATGTCGTCTCAATTTTGTTTTACATTCCTTCGAAAATCTCATTTGTGTTTTCTAATTAATTTCAATAATCAAGGCAATGTATCGATTTAATATTAAGTCATCGAATTTCATCGCTATGTTGGATGGAATTTGTCGGCTCGTGCTAAATCGATATATCCTTCTCAAAGATCAAAATTTAAAATTTCTCGTCTTTTCAATCGGATCACGGTTCAATATTATCTTGAACTTGCAATTTTGAAAATTAAGACGACGCTTGTTCAACAAAATACCAATTTTGGGCGTCGCGAGGGTGCTAATACCTTCCTCGCGCGTAACCGACTCCCGGACCCTACTTTACTCTGATTTTAACGTGGACCTAAACTCGGCCTTCTTTTGTTTTAAAAATAAAATTCTTAGGTGCCCGATCACACCTATGAAAAGGATCGGTAGCGGCTCCCCTCTTATTTTAAAATCAAACTTCGGTTTTCAAGTTTTCAATAAATCGCCACAATTAGCGACCGAGCTAAATTTTTACGTCGCTACACACATGATTGGATTTGAAAGGATGCACATATATAAAATAAAACTAAGAATATGTGAATGAATATGAAAATAAATATTGTGAAAGTAGTTTGGAGCTAATAACATGCAAGAATGTTTTAAAAACAAAACCTATATACTTTAAGGTGTTATTATGCATTCAATAATAAAAATCAATAAAACAATATATAATGAAGATATAATACCATAACAAAGGATAAACAATATACATGAAAGATGAACAAACCAATATACAATAAAATTATATGTACATGAAAGAATCTTAACTAACAAAGAAATAATAATATATGTTTTTTAAAAGAATAAATTATGTATATAATAAATTTGAAAGGAAATACAAGTAGAAGTTATATAGAATATCATGGAATTAAAATATAAATTATAAGATTAAATTAACTTTATCATAAGCTATATACGTAATATATTTTAACAACATAATTATATATACAAATAGATTTCTTTTTTTTTAAAATATATATATATATATATTTAAAATAACATGATCAAATATATGCACCAAGTATGTGAATAATAATTATTTAAATGATACATAAAATATGTGGATTTTCCTTCAAATAATCAAATATATATATATATAACAAAATATAGGGATAGGTTTAAAAGAAATCACATGTATAAAATAACAAAAAATTAATAATATACATGGCACTCTATCATGAATCATATATATATATATAATAATATACAAAAAACATTAAGAAAAATATTATACAAAATGTTAAAGTGATATGATATGAAAACTTTACAATAATGATTTTAAAAAAACAAAGTAAAATTATTAAAGTAGCTAGAAATATAAAAATAAATAATCAAGAATTAAAAATGTATGTTAAGTGAATTTTTAAAATAATAATGAATTATACAAAATAAAAAAACTCAATCAAAATAGTATATATGTACAAATATATAAAAAGATTTAAACTAAATATTATACGAAATGTCAAAATAATATGATATATAAAAAAGAACTTCAAAATAATTACACAAATAAAAACAAAGCCAAAATTATTAAAAAGCTCAACACATGTATAAAAATATTAAATGAATTTTAAAACAATGAATTATACAAAAAGAAAACTCAATTAAAACAGAATTAAAATAGAAGAGATAATTTACAAAATAAAAAAAAACTATTGAAATAGAAATAATGACTAAAGCGTAATATACACGAATATTCAGGGATCAAAACTGAAAATATTCTAAGTCCTGAAACACTGTGTTTAGGTGCGGACTGAATTGCAAAGACACGCAAATTCTAGGAAAAATTTGAAATAAAATAAAATGTAAATGCAGATCAATTAAAAACTTGCGCAAAGGCGAAGGATCAGTTGCGAATTTAACCATTCGAAGTGCAAAAGTGTGGATCCATACAGCACCGTTTCAAATTCAACACAAAATCAAGCTAAAAAGAACCTAAAGTCAAACACTCAGTTACTTTAACAAAATCAAAAGAAAGGAAAAAAACAAAACCCATCCTTATTCATTCAGCTAAACCAGAGGCATTACTCAACCTCCCCTTCGCCTCCATATCTTCAAATCAGATCCCCAAATCCTCATCAAAGCTTCAATTTCAGTGAAGCAAACAAGGATTCAAAGGCTCCGTCAACAACAGATAAGTCTCCCTTTCCCCTTATAGATTCATTTTTTCATGCAATAGATAAAGAATGATGAAATAGAAATGAAAATCAAGGAAGAACACGATCTAAAATCACCTTAAAACTAATTTCAAATTGATTTTTCTTTCAGTATCCGTGTGTATTTTTGTGGGAAAAAAATGATCCCCTATTTACAGTATACAATTGGCTTTATATAGCCAAAATCAAAATTTACAAATTTCCCCTTTTTCCCCTTCATTTGTTTGCTATTATTCTGTTATATTATCTGTCATTTGCTGTTGTGATTTCCATTTGTTGCAGGTATGGAGCCAGCTGGCTGATGGCGCACGTGGGACTGGCCGGAGGCAGCAGCGGTGCTGGAAGCTGCTGGAAACCTGTTCAGCGCAAGAGAACCTTAAGGTTTCTGCTGAAAATTTGGTTTAGTTTTGGGCCATGGGGTGCTGGGCTATTTGGGTTAATTGGGTTAATAAATGTAAATGGACTGGACTTTTAAATTATTTTAGTTTTATTTTTTTATTTTTTTTTTATTTTTTGGTTTTGGTTTTGGTGTAAACCCGGGCACAAATATGGTCTTACAGCAACAAATCTAGTAGGACAAACTTCTAAACGCCTCAATTGATTTTTTATTTCATAATCACCATAGCAAACATGTGTGGATTTCAAATCAAAATCTATCTATTCATGTTGTCATAATTAGTCTCCAATTATAATAAAAATAATATAATAAATAAATCATAGTTAAATATACCTGAAGATCTGAGTGGTTAAAGGCTCTAATGATTATCTATAATGCGCAAACCTCAATTAAAATAACAGCAACTCTAGGAGGCAATGACAATAACAAAATTGTGGATATTTTTGTGACTTATGGAAAAAATAATAATGAATAAAGAAGATAGAGAGCAAAAAAGAGAATATATTTTATTGACTAATAGGAATATTTACAAAGCTTCTTCAAAGTTTCTATTTATAAATATAAGAAGTATAAATGAAGTAGAGATATGCTTCTAATCACTATCAAAATATCTTGATCTTTGTCAACATTTACTTAATAAAATATTTATAAAAAGCCATTAATTATACTCTGTCAAACATCACTTATAAACCCCAAAAGCACTACGTACATTGGTTGCCCAAGCTCAAATTTAAATTAACATCATCCCCATGTATAGATTGATCAAGATTCAAATGCTCACGTATTACGACAGCTTTTTCTTTTTTATTGCAGTTATTTCTGAGATTAACTTGATCGTTACTATTAACAAGTTTACCATTGTCGCCGTCAGATAAGCCAAAGTGCTTGAGATATTTATGGTCTCCTTTACGATAATCAATAGTAACAATGGCACCAAACTGCTTATTCAATACTTGTGTCTCTCGTTCCTTGCTATATTTTGATTTGCTTTTGCAAGGAGTAGTACTCGTGGATAGGTTGGTTGCTTTCTTCAATTCAACCCTAAAATGCAAGGAACTTGAATTGTCATCTTCCTCCTTGTGAAATGTAAGATGATCACCAACATTCAAGCCGTTCCCAAGAACAAACCTTCTCCAACCCCTAGAGATAACTGGTTTCTTATAACGCCCTTTTTTACGAGTGGTGCACACAAGTGGCCATTCCATGGCTTCGTACCTGACTAGCAACTTCACGGTATGACCACCATGGAACTGAGGAAAGGAAGTTAATACCCTGCTTGGGATGGACAACCTTTTGAGGCAGTCGGTTGGAGTTAGTTTCTTTGAGAAGAGCTCCATTAAATTTGTTGGTGACACTAATTATCCGCTAAGTTCTTCAGTTAATATATATAGTTGTTTAAGTGATATAAAATGTGTCAGTAAAGAACGTTTTAGACTTGCCAACGGTACCGCGCGACCGTGTCGTGGACTACGAACGATATCGCACGATTGTCTTCAATGGCTCTTTTTATTAGTTCTACAAACTAAAAGTCCTGCTCAAATCATTTGAATGGAGTGGGTAACGTTGAAGGGTCAAATTTTCAAAATAGAGAGAATGGTGCAAATGACGTTAGCAATGAGCGAGGATAAAAGACCGCACAAAGTTAATTATCCTCACCCGTTGGTCTTTAATTAATGAAGCTTCCCTTTTTTTCTTTTTTGGTTGAAATTTTTTTCTACTTTCTACAACTTCGGAAAGTATCCAAAATCTTTCTACTTTCTAGAACCTACATCTATACCATAATAATTCAGTCGCAGTCTCCGATTGCTACATTGCCTTGTTCATAAAAATTGAACCGCATCACTGTTAGCAATCTAATTTGTCCACGTAGGGGTAATTTTTTTAAAAAAATTTAATAACTGAAATTAAATTATAAGTTTTTGAAAATTTAAAGTATAATATTTGAGTAATTTAATTTTTTTAAATTATTTATCAAAACAAAATAATTATAAATACAAGTATTTTGAAAATCTCTCAAATTTAAAAGTTTTTTATCCAAAAGTATCCTATAAAATATTATGTTCCCAATATTTTTTTTTTTTTACTTTCAGTATTATACTAAAAGACAAAAAAATTAAAAATTAAAACATACGGGTGAATGTTTAGTACATTAGTAGTGTTCTTTTTTATTCTACAAATAGTGGGTGGGTTTGGATAGACGATCGAGTATAATTCGAATCGTTTAGTTTATTTTTTGTCTCACGCTACAGTATCGTTATAGTATTTAATCTTACCGCTACCTCTATTTTTATACTAAACGCACCACCCATCCAAACTCACCCTTAAAAAATTACCTTTAAATTTTTTTAATATTTTACTATACTCATATAAAATACTTATCAATCCGTGCTTGTGGAGTCTAAAAATTCTATTAACAATGTACCAAATATTTTCCCAAAACATAGTAGTAATTGTTGTAACTTTGAAAAAACAAATTATTTTTGGATAATTTCCCAACTAAGGCTCCGTTTGTTTCACTGAAAATTACTTCCGGAAAATGATTTCTAGAAAATAATTTATTTTTCTGGAAAAACTAATATTTTCTAGTGTTTGGATGAATATGTGTAAAATATTTTATGTTGTTTGGTAGATTTCTTAAAAATATTTCATAAAAATTATTTTCAATTAAACAAACATACAATTGAGATTTTCTTATTTTTTTCATTGTTTAATTGAATTTATTTTTATCTATAATTGTATATTTTACATTATTTTAGCATATATTAAAAATATTATGTTAAAATCATATTCATTACAACGTCATTTTTTAATTACATGACTACTAAGATTACATGACTACTAAGTGAGTATTTTTATTTAAAAATGTGACGTAAACAAAATTGACAAAAAAAATTAACGATGTCAACAATTAGACTTGATTTTCAAATTTGAAAAATAAAGGGACTAAATTCTTGAAAAATAAAAATATAAAGACTAAATTACAAATCTGTGAAATATATACAGACTTATGACATATTTTAACATTTATACTACAAAACATTTATTATTAATATATTTATAATTGTAATAAATATTTATTATTAAAATATTAATATTGAATATTTCCAATAATATTTGAATAATATTATTTAAAATTTATTATTAAAATAAAATTTGAAATATTAAATAATTTATTAAAATAATAATTTATATTTATTATATTAATAATTTATTATATGATTAAATATAAATAATTAAATATGTATGTTTAATAATATTGAAAAATATAATATTTTAAATATTTTTAAAAGCAAAAATAAAATTTATTATCAATATAATAATATTAAGCTTGATTTAAATTAATTTTTATATAAAAAATTATTTATAAAAAAATTTTTTCGAAAAATGAGTTACACTTTTCAAAAGATTAAGTCATTTTATAAAAAAAAGGACTTATTTTACCTTGACCTGTAAGTCATTTTCCGTTTATCAAACTATTTTACGTGAAACAAACACAGGAAAATGTAAAAAATATTTTCTATAAAACCTTTTACATATAAACAAACAGAACCTAAGTTGGTCAGATGGTTAAAAAGAATAGTATAGATATAGATACACCAAGAAATGGAATTCATATTATTCATACAAGTTTTACAAGCCTGACAATAAATGCATTATTTGTTAATCGAAATTCTTGAATCTAAATCATAGAAGTTGAACCGCAGCGATGGTGGGAATTTTCTCTCGCAATTTTTGAGTAACAGCCACTCTAACAGTCATGACCCCTGCTGCAGGACCCGTGATTCTAACTTTAACTATTGGCTCCTCAATGGCAACTAATTCAAGAGATCCACCCGCTGCCCCCACCAGGTAGGGCCTAATCTCTTCAAGTACCTGGGATCACATACAAGTTCATAAATTTAACATTCCTACCAAACTTCTTCAAGTGCATACCAAGATTCGCAATGCACAATATTTTTACATAAATATTTAGTTCCAAATGAAACTAACAAACCAAGAGATGCATACCAAAAACAGGCCAATCAACCATCAAGTCAATCTTGTACAATCATCCTAAATCCATGGCCCTCAATATGCAAAGCGCTAGCCTAATCTTACATTACAGCACTTATGCATCCAAATATTCAATCATCTAATTTGGATTCCGCAAAGGAACAAAGGATAGGTTGCTGAGACTTGACTAGCAAAGGAAACATAAGTTGACCACTAGATAAATCATACACAGACCTGGTTACAGTCATTTAGATAAGATGACATATGCCCAATTCAACCAGTACTCTGGGGAGGGGTTAAACTTTGAGCAAGTGACCATCAAAGCTTACCCAAAAACTAGAAACTATACTACTCATCTTGCAAGGATTAAGAATACTAGGGTAATAGTCTAAAGGAAACCCCTAGAAATTAATTGGATTTAGAAAACAACAAAATTGAAAAAAATGTTGACTATTTGACTTATGTAGTTAGATTATTTAATCTAAAGAGATGATTTACCATGATGGTTAGATCTAAATGCTACAATAAGGTAGAAAATAATCATAGTTTTCATGTTTGGCAACTTAATGGAAGGACTCAAACATGGTTTGCACTGGATTAAAATCATTACTGCAGATTTGAGCTTAAGTTTCTTAATTATACTCTTTCCCTTGACCTATAACACCATGGCAGTGAGAAACTTGTCTAAATGTCACAAGTTCTGTTTTCTTTTCAGTGTTAAAATCTTCTATAATCACTCAGCCAGAAGAATGGTAAAGTTATCATCAGAGGTTTGAAACAAATCTTGAACTATAGGGTCTAAATCCAAGTATACTCACACATCCTCAAGGTTTATATCACATCTTGTTGCTTCCATTGATTTAAACAAAATTTTGGCTAATTCCCTCAATCTCTTTTTTCCTAGTTAGCTGAACATTAAAATATAAAGCAAAGGGCAGCTTTCTTTATATGCTAGTGATGGAAATAAAACACACATTTTAAGAGCTAATAAGGCAGCAATGACATTACCTTCTCAATATTTTCTTCATTTAGCTCAAGGCCAGTTTCTTCATCAGTTATAGGCTCCACTGCAACAATTTCAGGTATCTTTTCCATTAAACGTTTCTCAATACCCATCTTCATCGTCGTAACAGAACTCGGACATGAGCCACATGCTCCTTGGAGCTTCAACCGCACAACATTACCATCAATCTCATGTAATGCCACATTCCCCCCATCAGCAATCAGATAGGGTCGAACTTCATCCAACACAGTCTCAACATTCTCAGCAGTTAGGGGCAATTCTAAGGCTGAATCAGGTGTGGCAACAGCCTTTACAACTGCATAGACTCAAAACAAAGGAAGCTTCCACAGATTTAGAACAAGTTCCAACATTCAACAATTCAAATGGAAATGGGAAGAATATACTATATAAATCAAAAGGAGATTTAACCATTCAAAAAATATTCATGAACAATGCATGAACATGATAGAATCTTTTGCATTCAACATATGCAGATAAATTAATATAACAACTATCATAATATCTTAATATAATCAACCAGAAACTCGGAGGAAGAAGAATAAATAAAACAATAGCAATCAATCGAGTACTGATAAAACAAAAAGAGCCAGCTCCGCTATTTAGGTCAACGAAACTAACATATGAACATCTAAGCACTTGCGACGAAATAATTGTCTCTAAGCAAACCGAGGTAATAGAGTTCGATATTAACCTAAAATTATAACAAAACCAATTGAAACGAAAGAAACTGACCTTTCATGCGCGTGAGAGCAGGTGATCGGACCCGCACACAACGCCATGAGCAACGCCGCGCAGGATTACGCCCTTTCGCGAGCAAGACGCGGATGCCAAAGAAGCTAGAGGGCTGGGCAAATCGGAAATTATCATTACAATATACAAAATTCGAACTGAATTTTCAGGAAATATATGGAGAGATAGTTAGGAACCTTGGCAATTAGTGGACGAGAAGAGGAGGGTTCTGGGGATTGATGGGCGTTGCAGCAATATGTAGGGCTAATAACTATGGCCTGCATCTCTTTCCTTTCTGAATTTTACAAAATATATAGTAATCAATAATGAAATAGATTTGTGATTAATCACTCTTTCCTTTCTAAACTTCCAAATTTTCGTCGGCTTTTCGTTTCTATTGGATTTCTACTTTTTCGAGCTTATGGCTGGAATCTATCTGCATTTGTATTTATTTGGTGATTGTGGCTGAAATCCTCTGTTTTTGAATTCCGATACCACTGATTCGATAAAAACGAGTTTATTGTCTTTTGTCTTTTTTATTAAATAATAATAAATTAATTTATAAATATTAAATCAGAGATTAAAAATTTTATTCATTTCTATTATTAAAAATAAATTAATGTATTTTTTAATAAAAATAATCAATTTATTCTTTAATCTAATATAAAAGAATTAATTTATCTATTTTTTTCGTACAGAGGTAAAATGCAATATCACAAACTAAATGATATTTTTATCAACTATAAGTGTAATCAATTTTTTTTTATCTTAACTCAATTTGTTGACATCAAGTTTTTTTCTTTTTACTTCGATCAGTGTAAAGTTGATTCATTATTTTTAACTCACACCAAACTCTTCCTCTATTTAAAACTTCCTCTTTTGTCATATGCCGCAGATCAAAGCTCATAATCATTGCGTACAGAATGTCTCGTAGAGATCAATTTATTAAATGGAACTCATTTGACTCACATGAATTAGTCTGATAAGATTGTATAGAGTTCAAATCACTTAGGACTCTCAATTGTAGATAAAATCAATGTTGCTAGTTTTAAAGTAACTCAACTATAAATAAATGTCTCTCTCTTCATTTGCAATAAGCGGTTATTTTTTAATTGAAAAATATTATTTTCATGGGGCTCTTATTATTCTTTTCATTTTAAGTTACTTTCAGCATATTTTTCTGATACTTTACTTTACGAGAATCGTATTTCAAGCGAGATGGAAAGTATAACCCATAACACTTGCATCAAGATGGCCCAAGTTCTCCTTCCCTTTTACAATTTCATCTAAGCTCCACCATAACTTTTTCAAATTCTCATCACTTTTATTTGCGACTCTCCACATATCAATATAAACAACCACTAATCACCGCCTCTAAATTTTGTCTAAACAAAACTAACCATAATAAAAAGCAAAATTCAATAGTACCTAGTAATGGTTGGTAGGACAGAAAATCTGAGCAACGAAACACCGATAAATTTCTTTAATTACATTGGACAAATACAAACACCCTCTCTCCATATGTTACACATGAACTCCCATAATTTTTACCTTTTATACTTGAAACAAAATGGTTTCACTTCATACGACCAAATTACAAAGATAATAATACATTAAATGAGGAAAAAAAAACCCAAGTAAAACAGACATTTTTATGAGATGGATGGAGATCTTTTCTCTTGTTTAATTAACATGCATTTCAGGAGGCATAAAGAGGATTGTGAAGAGTAGTGGGGGAGCCTTTCTTCTTGAAAAGCCAATCTCCAACTAGAGGAACAATGGGTTTCTTCTTCATCAACTTCCTTTCTCTTTTCCCTCCGAAATACCCTTCTTTCTCACCTATACTCAGTATCTGAGACAAGGTTGGGTTATTCTCCATTCTTTTCATCAACTCCTTTCTTCTCTCTTCCTCTCTCGCTGTATCTTCTGATCTATTTCCCATCTCCATACTCACAGTTCTGGGTGTTGTTGTCTCCGCCGCCATTTTAGCTGCCGCCGCCTCAGCTCTAGCCAACTTTGACATGTTCTTGTGAAGTTCAGCATTAAGTGAAGCCAATGCAACTTCGGTTTCGGATTCTCTCTCCTTCAGCAACTTCAACTCGGCCTTTGTTTCCTCCAGCTCAGTCTCGAGCTTCTTTAAGGTATCAAGAACCCCTTGATGATGGATACTCTCCTGGTCATCTTCTTTACGGCTTAGGGGACTGGGTGAAAACCATGTGATCTCTTGGCTAGGAGGGCGACTGTAAGTGTAAGGCTTTGGAGTATATATCTCTCCAACGAGAAGCCGCTCACCGAAGACAGCAACGGCTTCTTTGACTGAGCGGAAAGGACGGGAAGTGTCGACGTTGGAGCGATAATCTTTGGGTGGCTTTGACGACGGAATTGGGACTTGGGTTTCCATGGAAAAGCTGGAGATCAAATGAAAAAGCGTCCGTGCGTGTGTGTGCTTTGCGCGAAGACTATGGTGGAACTGAGGGGATATATTTGATAATGAGTTGGTTCGAGATTTCTTTGCTTTTACTACAAAAGATCACAGAGAGCGTAGTAGTGATTGTTTTTTGAAGGTTAAGCCTTGGAGGTGCGGGAAATGGACTGGTCAACTACTGGGGTAGGGTTGAATGGCGTACGTGCGGGATATCAGGGAGACATCATTAGCTTTAGAGATCTTTCCACTATCAGACAGCTGCTTAATTTTAGGTGCTTGTACTGTAATGACAAAACTCGAACAGGACACTGCAACCCGAAAATCAAAGGTTTAATAGTACAAAAGTGCGATTCATTGTTGTCTGTTTGAGAACAACTAGCTTGCTTAAGTACCTACTAAATTCTATAGTTCATAGAGATCAATTGTGTACAAAAACATGGTTTACTGTTGCCAATTGTATACAAGTGAGGTATGGTTTAAGTATTTGGAGAGCCTCTCACAATGGTGAAACTTGTGAGCCTTTTTTGGCGACTTAATTATTTAGGTTTTGTATAATTAGTTTTTAACTTTGATCATTATCGATCAACCCTATGAATAAACAGGGTTCTTTACTTCTTGCAATATCTTTATTTTAATTAATTAATGGAAAATCATTTAATAACTGAATTTAGGTATAATTACTTGTAATTATTATAATTTATGGGTGTAATTGAATTGAGTATAATTGGAGCACTGTTTCACTCTTCGTGTCTATATAATTACAAGCAATTATTAATTATTTTATAGCTTTTCATACAAATATACATTATTTAAGTATAATAAATTACTTTTTATACAAGTTTAGAAAAGTTATTTTTATACCATAACAACAATTATATTTTAATTTTAGGATACATATTTTGTTTTTTTTAAATAATTATATATTCATTATTGGATAAAAAAATATTTTGCTATTGAACACACCAAGTTCAAATTTTTACGCATTTTTTTTACCTAATAGCAAATTAGGTTTATAAATGTTCTATCATAGTCAATTTTATTCTTGCATGGAAATTATCGTAAGTGTTGAAAAAGTGATTCAACACTTTATAAAACCTCAATTCAATTTTATTCAATTTTAAAGTGACGCTTTAAAGTTCACAACCTCGATTTATATCTGTGACACTTTATATTTGACTCAGTTAGAGGATTCGAATAAAAAATGTAACATTCAGTTGCTGAAGTAATCTACTTTTTTATCTCACTTTATTGAAATGGTAATATAGTGGTAATTTTTTTTTTAAATATAAGCAGCATTTCTGCTTATTTTACGTCAAAACCTCCTGCAAAATTTAGATTTCACAATATATCTATATGCAAATCATCTCACAAATCAATTTTTAGCACTTTGATATTTCGAAACATACCACAAACTAAGCATATCACATTAAAACCATTTAATTGACTAATAATATTATAGTTATTGCAACCAAAAGTTAAAATTTTCATGTCACACATACATAACTATAGCCAAATGACTTTACTAAAAACCAAGTAAATGCAAACTTGAAACAAAACAAAAAAATATGAACTTTATTAAGTCCAATATTTGTTGAATTGATGCTAACGACTCTAAGTACAAGATCGCAAAATACACCTAGCCTGCATATGAAAATAAAACCTTACAATGAATAATTCCAATGGTATAACTCACTTAATACAACATGAAATTTAGATGATCGGATTCAGTTGATATGTTTTTTTCTCAGACCAATTCAAGTATGTTTCATATAACGATTTATCCAATACATTAATATACAAATGTATCTCAAATATATTTTAACTAACCAATTTATTTTAACGAACTTATTAACACTTTATGCTAACGAAGTATGTAACCTTATTTGATTTTGTCTCATTTCATCATATCATATTACATTACCAATTTGAATAAAAACATTCTTCCTATTCAACATTTATGTTCGCTAATACATAACTCGAATCCGAACTAATTTACGAATCCTACTAATACTATAATTCGGCACCTAGTGCCTCATCGATACGTCCTGAACTAAACAAATTACGCCCAACATTCATCAGTTCATCCGAAGCAATAATTTTGCCCAGCGCTCGTTGGTACATCCGATGGTTAATGCTCCCAACGTTCATCGACCTATAGCCAAAGTAATTCTATATCGGTACATTCGACATAAACAATTCGCACCTAGCACTCATCGACTTAGCCGAAGTAGTAATTGTGAAAGCCACGGTCGGGACGTTCGAAGAAAAATGTGCCTAGCGCTTATCGACTTATAATCGAAGCAATTTTTTTACTTGATTTTATAACTTATTAATTATTCTTAACTTTACCCAACAATTACTACAACAACCCATAGTCTAATTTCATTCACAGTTCAGTTTTCATTCTATTGATCTCAACAACAACAACGCTTTCGTTGAATGTCATTTCATATAAAACATAGCATGATTCGTCTCATGTTCAAGCCAAATGCACAACTTTACTAAATTATACTATTTCAAATTTTATACAATTTAACTCTCTATCACAATAATCAATCTCAATATTGTATTTCTAGTCAACCGCTTATGTGTAACTTTCTTCATTTTGCCAACTTACCTAACAATGAAAATAAAAGGGAAAATAAATAATAAGTTGAGTTATAGTAATACTTACAGGGAATTTCAAACTATTCGTCAGTGACTTTAGCCTTTTCCTTTACTCTTGAAGAAACCAGGTCGTGATAACTACAAATTAACATAAACAAATAACACCATAAGTAATCAACCTAATTCACAATCAATTATTATCTCAAAAAAATTTTACATTTCATTCAATTTAGTTCATAAAATTGAAACAAATATAACTTTCCATTCTAAGCGTCGGTATATAATCCGAATTTATTCCCTTCTATTTTAGACCTTCTATTATTGATTTCTTACAAAATCTTATAACAACTCTACCTGATATCCACTTTAATTTCCCAGGTGAAAAATCTAACATCTAACTTCAAAATCTACTCATTTTCCATGTATAGACTAAAAATCTATCAATTTAACATAGAAAACATAGATAAATCATTAATGGTAACTTCCTAAAACCTTAATAGTTTTATAAATTAATACACAAGTTAACCAAATTAAGATTTCCCCTATCTCAAAAACATAAATTTATAAGAAAAGTATTAAATTGCACTGACCACTTTGTGGATTAAAACTTGAAAACCCTAGGCAATTTTCTTTTTGATTTGTTTCTTTTCTTTCTTTCGTGCGTGGAAGGATGGAGAAGACAATCTTCTCTCTCGTTCCACTTAACTCATTTAAACCTTTATTTTTTTATTTTTTATAATAAATAATAATAGTAATATAATAACCCATATTTTTTAGTCACATATTTGGCATGTTTCATTGCCATCTTAGACTTTTGTACTATTAGTAATTTGAGTCTGTGAAAATAAAATAAAGAACACATAGATTTTACGTGGAAACCCTTTCGGGAAAAAAACCACGGACAGAGGAGAAGAAAATTCACTATGTCGAATTCGAATAATTACAAGAGGAATAAACTATGTACATTTATAGGCTTGAAAAGCCATATTCTAGTAAGATTGAAACACCTTATTCTAATTAATATAAAATAGATAGAGTTTAATAAGGTTTAAAAAACCTTATTAAAAAAAAAAGTGTAGTTCTATATGGATTTTACTTTTATTTTATTTTACCACTGCATTTTATTTAAATAAGGATTCGAGTCATTTAATTCTAACAATCTCCACCTTGACATGAATTCTCAATGAACAAATTCTTCATCGCAAACTCTCAACGAACAAGTTATCCACCTCTTCTATAAAACCCCTTAAGGGTTTAACTTCAACAATGAACACTAACTAAGTTAAGCAATGCTCAAACTTGGTTATAGGAAGTGACTTAGTCATTGTATCTGCAGGATTTTCATGAGTACTAATTTTGCTCACAACAAATATCACCACGAGCAATAATATCATGAACAAAATGATACCGAACATCAATATGTTTTGTTCTCTCATGAAACATTTGATCTTTTGTAAGGAAGATTGCACTCTGACTGTCACAAAATATTGTACTGATTTGAAGGTCTTCATTAAGTTCACTAAAGAGTCTCTTCAACCAAATAGCTTCTTTACAATCCTCAGAAATCGCCATGTACTCAGCTTCAGTGGTAGACAAAGCGACTGTAGTTTGCAAAGTGGATTTTCAACTGATTGCACAACCTTTTATTGTAAAGACATAACCTGTGAGAGATCTTCTTCCATCAAGGTCTCTAGCAAAATCAGCATCAACATACCCAATGACTCCATCTCTAGTTCTTTCAAACTGTAAGCAGACATCAATAGTACCTCGTAAGTATATTAAAATCCACTGAACTATTTTCCAGTATTCTTTACCGGGATTCACTATGTATCTGCTAACTGCACTGACTGCATATGATAAATCTGAATGTGAACAAACCATAGCATACATGAGAGATCCCATTACACTAGAGTATGGAATATGTGACATGTACTCAATCTCATCATCTGATTGTGGAGACAAAGTCGATGAAAGTCTGAAATAGGCTGCTAAAATAGTACTAACAGGCTTAGCACTCTACATATTGAACTTGCAAAGAACTTTCTTAATGTACCCCTTCTGATTTAGGTACAATTTACTTGCTTTTCTATCTCTGAGAATCTCCATACCAAGTATCTTCTTTTCTGGTCCCAAATCTTTCATCTCAAATTCTTCACTTAGTTGGGCTTTGAACTTTCTTATCTATCTTTTATCTTTTGTTGCTATCAACATGTCATCAACATAAAGAAGTAGATACACGAAATAACCATCACTGTTTTTCTTAAAGTAAACACAACTGTCAAAACTACTTCTTTTGAAATCATGAGAAGTCATAAAGGAATCAAACCTCTTGTGCCACTGTCTTGGTGACTGTTTCAAACCATAAAGGGACTTTTTCAGCAAACAAACATAGTCCTCTTTTTCTGAGACTGTAAAACCCTCTGATTATTGCATGTAAATGTCCTCCTCAAGTTCTCCATTCAAAAATACAGTTTTTACATCTAACTGCTCAAGCTCCAAATCATGCATGGCCACAATACCAAGCAAAGCTCGAATCGAACTATGCTTCACAACTGGGGAGAACACATCTATGAAGTCCACTCCTGGAATTTGACTGTAACACTTTGCAACAAGCCTTGCTTTATAACTGGGTTCTTCAACTCCTGGGGTCCCTTCTTTCTTTTTAAACACCCATTTACATCGAACAACCTTTTTACCTTTAGGAAGTTTCACAAGATCCCATGTTCTATTTTTGTGGAGTGATTCCATCTCCTCTTGCATAACAAACATCCATTTTTTTTAGTCTTCACAGCTAACTGCTTTAGAATAATTAGATGGCTCTCGGTTTGCATCTATATCTTCAGCCACATTTAAAGCATAAGCAACTAGATTAGCCTCGGCATACTTCTTTGGAGGTTTAATTTCTTTTCTAATTCTGTTTTTGGCAATAGAGTATTGTCGTGAAGAAGCAACTCTATTCGCAATTTTTATACTAGCTTGAGGAGTCGACTCTATATTTATCTGATACTCCACCTACTTTTGATTTTCTTTACTGGAAGAGTCTTTAAGAGATAATTTAGGTAGCATAGCAGTTTCATCAAAAACGACATCTTTGCTAATCACAACTTTTCTATTTTCAGGATACCATAACTTATACCCTTTTACACCGACTTTATAACCAAGAAAAACACATTTAATGGATCTCGGTTCCGATTTTCCATTATCAACATGAGTATATGTAAGACACCCAAAGATCTTTAAGTCAGAATAATTAGCAAGATTATCAGACTATACCTTTTGTGGAGTCTTTTTCTCAATGACAACGAATGGAGATCGGTTAATCAAAAAACATGCAGTAGAGGCTGCTTCTGCCCAAAACAACTTTGGTAAGTTGGCATTTGACAACATACATCGAACCTTCTCCATGATCATTCTGTTCATTCGTTCTGCAACGCCATTTTGCTGTGGAGTATGACAAACTGTCAAGTGTCTCACGATCCCTTCTGACTTGCACAGTCTATTAAACTCATCAGAACAGAACTCTAAGCTATTGTCTGTACGGAGGTATTTTATTTGTTTTTTCTTCTGTTTTTCAATCATAATTTTCCAATACTTAAATGCAGAAACACATCGCTTTTCTACTTCAGGAAGAACGCTTAAACCTTTCTGGAAAAATCATCAATAAAAGTCAGCATATAATTAGCTCCACCTCTCGAAGGCACTCTGGATGGCCCCCACAGATCAGAATGAATATACTCCAACTTTCCCTTCATGTTATGGATTCCTCTGGTGAATCGAACTCTCTTTTGTTTCCCGAAAACACAGTGCTCACAAAACTTCAGTTTGCAAATTCCTTACCCATCAAGAAGTCCTCTTTTGCTCAATTCTGCCATGCCATTCTCACTCATATGCCCTAGGCGCATATGCCAAAGTTTAGTAATATCATCATCTGACAAGGAAAATGAAGCGACAGCTGCATCACTAGTAACAATGGAACCCTGCAAAACATATAACTTGGTAGTCTTTCTCTGCCCTTTCATCACAATAAATAAACCTTTGGAAATCTTTAAAACTTCACTTTCAGCTGTGTATATGTACCCTTTTGAATCAAGAGTACTCAACAAAATTAAATTTCTCTTCAATTCTGGAACATGTCGTACTTCACTAAGTGTTCTGACAACTCCATCAAACATCTTAACTTTAATTGTTCCAACACCTGCACTTTTACATGAAGCATTATTTTTCATCAAAACAACACCTTCAGACACTGTTTCATAAGTTGTAAACCAATCTCGATTGAGACTCATGTGGAAGGTGTAGCCTGAATCAAGTATCCACTCCTCGCTTACTTTAGAATTGTTGACAGAAGCGACTAGAAGTTCACCATCACTGTAGTCTTCTACAACATCAACTTCACCGGAATTTTCTAGTTGTTTTCCCTTTTGATTCGCAGCCTCCCTTTTAATTTTGTTCTATAGCTTATATCACTCAGATTTAATATGCACTTTCTTCTTACAGAAGTTACAAGTTTTACCTCTATTTGAAGACTTCGATCTACCTTTAGATTTACTGCGAAGATTTCATTCCTGTGTCCTTCCACGATCATCATCAACATTCTGGTCTTGTCTCACACGAACAATGAGACCCTCTCTTTGAGAGTCAGGTTTAACCACAAGATGCTTTATCTTATCATACGAGGTCAAAGAATCATAAACCTCATTAGCTGTGAGAGACTCGTGGCTATATAAAATCGTGTCTCTAAAGGTTGAATAAGACGGGGGCAACGAACAAAGTAAAATCAACCCTAGATCTTCCTTATCATACTGAACCTCCATGGCCTCTAAGTTTGAGAGAATTTCTTTAAACACTGTTAAGTGTTCATGTACAGACGCAATTTCCTCCAAATGATGAACATAAATACGCTGCTTCATATGCAACTTGCTTGTTAGAGTTTTCGACATACATATTTGTTCCAGCCTCTTCCATAATGTAATGGCGGTCTTCTCCTTCATCACATCCTGTAAAATTTCGTTGGACAAATGCAGATGTAATTGTGTTAACGCCTTTCGATCCTTACGTTTCTTCTCTTCATCTGTTAATGTCGAAGGTATCTTATTTATCCCTAGCAGGGCATCCTCCAGATCCATCTGCGCAAGAACTGCTTGCATCTTAATCTGTCACAACGCAAATCTGGTGTTCGATCCAACAGCGAAATTTCATACTTCAAATATGTCATTACCGTGATCGAGATAAACTACCCAGAAGCTCTGATACCAATTTGTGAAAATAAAATAAAGAACACATAGATTTTACATGAAAACCCTTTCGAAAAAAATCACTGGTAGAGGAGAAGAAAATTCACTATGTCGAATTCGAATAATTACAAGAGGAATAGACTATATCTATTTATAGGCTTGTAAAGCCATATTCTAGTAAGATTGAAACACCTTATTCTAATCAATATAAAATAGATGGAGTTTAATAAGGTTTAAAAAACCTTATTCTAAAATAAAATAAAAGAAGTATAGTTCTATATGGATTTTACTTTTATTATAGTTCTATATGGATTTTACTTTTATTTTTTTTTACCACTGTATTTTATTTAAATAAGGATTCGGGTCATTTAATTCTAATAGAGTCCCTTTAACTATTTTTAAATTAAAATTTATAACGATCTAACTTTATAATTTAATTATTGGACTAGATTAAATACTCAAATCAACTAAATTACTTATCATTGATTCAATTTATTTATAACATAAATTTGTTAATATTTTTATTAATTATTTTCAAACTTGGTTCACTAAAACGAAACCCGAAACTGTACTTTTTGACACCATTGTACACAGTTGTTACAGCTCCGTCCACTATTGGATTAACACCATTTTAAAGTATGGGCTTCTCTTCATTAACAATCATCTCCTCGCCGTTCAAATCGTCTAGATCAAACCTAAAACCCTTCAAGATACAGAACCTAAAACCTTGAGTTTTCACTCTTCTTTTATTTGATTTTTCTATTTCTTTCAAAATGAAACTCTAATTTTGATTATTGGTTTAGTTGATGGAGTCGCAGGTCTTGAATGGGTTTGTGAGGGTCGATTTTGGTGTGGTGATGATAATTGAGAAATTTGGCTGATGGGTTTTGATGAACACTTGGTAAATGAAATATCGTACTTACGAGAGAGGTGGAAGGTAATGGTGTTTACTGGTAAGGATGAGAGAACCGAGAGAATGTGTGTGTTTGGGGAGCAATTCCAAGAGCTTCCCCTCTTCCGCCTTCATGTTTTTTATCTTCTTTTCAATGGTATACCAAGAAAGAGAGGTACAAGGATAATGATAAGAGTTGTAATCAGTTATGATAAACTAACTAGTAGGTGGATACCTTACCAATAGTGCAACTAGTAAAGGTATCGTGGTAGGGTCAGTCAAGAGTAATGGCGATGATGGAATATAATGGATGGTGTAAGGATCAAGCAGCAAATCCCAAAGTTAGAAACTTAGGGGGTCAAATTGTAATGTTTGTACACTTCATCCGTGTATCATACGATATGTAAATTAGTTATTAAAATATTTTTATTTTTATTTTAATATTTCTAGTAAACAAAATGGGATAAACTTATATAATACCCTTAAAGAATTTGAGAATATAATTAAACATAAAACAAAAGGAAAAATAATATCAATCCAATAAATATGTAAATATATCAAGACATGTTTAAATTAATTTATAGATACATAAAAATTCGTATAGTATAAAAAATTATTAAATAAAAAATACGTTTTCTCTATTTTTTTTCTCGTTCCTTTATTTCATCACTCTTTTTCTGTTATTTTCGTTCCTTCTAAGTTTTTTTGACTTTGATAATAGGGAGTTTTATATTATTTATTGTTGATAATACTCTAGAACGACATATTTATTTTCTTGAATATGATTTTTAAGAATATTTCAACACACGCAGATGTTAAGTTTTATGATACTTTTTGAATAATTTGGACAAAATTTATAGTCCAATATTATTTATTGTACGAACTTCATAGGAAACTTATTTTATTGTATACATTTTTTTAAGAGTATTTCAACATACATAGATGTTAAGTTTCATAATATGTTTTGAACAACTTGTATAAAATTTACAGTTCTATCATTTCAGGATAACGAGATGATATTACAATGAACTTAACTGATATAACTAAATTGGGGACTAATTAATAGACATCGGATAACCCTTTCGATAGCCTAGAAACCAAATATAGTTATCTCTATACTTTCAACTCAATTACCTAAACAATTTATTGTACTTCTTTACTTTGGCTATAACTCTCTTGATTTAAGCATTGAAGAGGTTAGCCGAAGTTAAAAAAATTTTTTGGAGAGTCAAAATTAAATTATTTAATTTTATGACAATAAAAATATAATTTTATAATTTTTAAAGGGTTAATTTAAATTTTTATTATTTTTAAAAATAAAAATATAATTTTATTTTTATTATTTTTAAAAATAAAAATATAATTTTATCATTATTAATTTAAATTTTCATAAATTATAAAAAAAAAACTTAAATTAAAAACTTACCATTTTAAGTATCCATGGTCTCTACTAAGATCCACCTTCAACATCCACTAATTCATTTGCATCTTGAAGGAGCTCAAAGCCTTCAAGGCCAATTTGTTTACTGCAATAGTATCTATTAGCACAATATCTGCCAACAAAATAATAACAACAATTAGAATCAAAATATTATTTTTTTCCAAAGGTTGTGGAATTTTTAATTTTAAGAAAAATATACATGATGATGATTTAATTTTGTAAAAAAGAAAAGGTTGATGAAGGCTTAATGGTAAAGAGGAGAACTTAGTAATCTTGAGGTTTTAGGTTGAAGTTTTATTATGTGTGGATTCTTTTTAGATTTATGTTAATTTGTTAGTGGTCGTGTATAAATATATTTTAATTATTAGCATTTATATTACTATTTAAAATCTTAATTGAGTTGGTGTCACCCGTTAATCGAGCTTCAATTTAGTTGGAAAATTATCAAAACCTCCTTATTTTTACCCAAAACATCAAAACCTTTATCAGCTCAATTTTACCATTTCAACCAAAGTCTCATTTGATCTTTATGTCAATTTTTTTTTTTTTATAAATTTGTTACATAAAATTTTTACCTACATCATAGGTGTACTACAATCTAGTGATAGTTTATTGTATTATTGATTAGTGGAAATTACTCATTGGTCACTTAACTTTCATAAGTTTTCATTTTGGGCATCAAAACTAAAAAATTTGTAAAATGGGCATTGTTGTTAACAATCATTTTCAATTTAGTCACCCAACTTTAATAAGCTTTCATTTTGATAACTCATTTTATCTTTTTAAAAACTAATTCTATTTTTTTTAGAATTATTATATTTTTACTGGAAAAACCTAAGGTTCTATAGGAACCTTGGATTTTAAAAAAAAATTATTTTATCTTTTTTAATTTTTTTTTCTATTTTAGAATTAGTTTTATATTTTCCAATAAAAGGAAAAACATTTGATTTTACATTGAGTTATTTGTTTTTTTATAGAGAATAACCTATTTTCTTTTTAAGTTTCCTTAATTTTTTTTTCATTGTTTAAAATTAATTTTAGTTTTTCTCAATGAAAGGGGAAAATTTGGGTTCCATCTTCATAGTTGGATAACTCAATTTCTTGTAAAAACTCAAGTTTTTTTAAATAAAATAAAGTTTTTTTTTTAAAGTAAATGGGTGACTAAAATGAAAACTTATTAAAGTTGGATGACTAAAATGAGTGTACAATAATATTGAATTAACGAGGGTGACCAAAATGAAAATTTATAAAAGTTAAGTAGCTAAAATGAAAACGACCGTTAATAACAATGCCCAATTTGTAAAATTTTTATTTTGGGCACTGAAAATAAAGATGTTTGCAATATGAGTATTGTTATTACATATTTTGATCATTTTAGTTACTCGTTATTAATTTGTCATTATATACATTAGTTTTAGTCATTCAAATTTAATACAATTTTATTTTAATCACTTGTTTCTTTTTATGAAGATTTATTTCTTTTTATGAAAATTTATAAAAGTTGGGTGTAGTTTACCCTTATAGTTATTTGTAATTGTTGTTTAAGTGTACTCTTTTTTAAGAAATTAAGAGGGACGACCACTAACCCTAAAGGTAGATAAAAAAATAGGGAAAAGTACACCAACAATCACTAAACTTTGATTATTTCAATCACTAATCTTTCAAAAGTGACAAATCAGTCATTAACGTTTACGAAACGTGACAAATCAGTCACCCAAGCCCATTTTTTGTTACAAACATAACGGATAGATGACGTAGCCTGTTAGGGTGTCACGTTGGACATGATCAAATTTCCATATCATATCCTTTTATCAGTTTATAAGGATTATCAATTAAATAAAAAACCCTAGCCCAAAGAGGAAGAATAAGAAGAAATGGAGATACCCGCTGTGATTCCGGTGTGCTAGTGTAGAAGCCCAACCAATTTAAGGACTTCTTGGTCCAATGACAACCCAGATAAGAGGTTTTTTGGGTGCAAGAAGTATGGAAGTAGGCTTTAAAATGCATGTCATTATTTCGCTTGGTTTGATCCACCATTGACGTCTCGTTCTCGAATTTTGTTGTTGGATGTTTTGAAAAAAGTTAGGACAATGGAGAATGCAAGAAGGAGGGAGATAAAAATATGGTTGATGTGTTGTTATTTGTAATTTTATTGTGGTTGTTAAATGAAAAACCAGCTTATAGTTTTTTTTCTGGATTAATGGTTTCAGGGGCATTGGTATTGTTCAAGGACATTGGTGGAGGTAGTGTTAAATGTAAGAAGGGGTTTAAGGTGTAAGTGTAACAGTCCAATTTTGACCCTAGTCAGAATAGTGGTTTCAGGACCATATATCCGAGTCAAAAAAATATTTTAATATTATTTTTCATGTCTATTATAAGTGAATTGACATGTGTGAAAGTCTCGTATGGAAATTTAGCTGTTTGCGTGCTTAATTTGCAAAAAGGGCCAAATCGCGTAAAATGTAAAAGCTATGTGCTAGATGTTAAAGTGCCTATTTGAGTTGGCTTTCTAAAGTAAGGGTCCTTATGTTGTTATTTGTCCATTGGGAATGTTAATGGACTAAAACAACCATTCATTAAAAGGTTTTATAATTGGTTAAAAAAAGGCAAAATAAGAAATTATTATTAAAGTCATTATAATTAAAAGAAAAAAAAAAGATATCAAATTCATTTTATTCCTTTGTTCATCAATCGAATATTGGAAAAAGAAGAAGAAAAACTTGGTTTTAGGGTTCGGCTAAGAAAATCCTTGATTAAGGTATGGTTTTGACTCGATTTTTGATAATTTTTACGTTTTTGTAATCGTTACTTTGTATACTATCGAACCCATGCTTCAATTTCTAATTTTGGTGATAGTTTTGAAGTGTGCCATTGATGAAACTATGAGCTTTGTGATGTTAGTTGATGAATTATGGAAGCTTGATGTTGGGTTTAAATGTTTTGTCTTTGGATTTTTGATGAAATTGAGTATTTTGGTTAAATTGTAAAAATGTCATTTTGGGGGACTAAAATGTGAAATAAATGAAATGTATGGACTTGTATGAGAGTCATGAAAATTTAGCTAAGCTTGTGTACAAGCAAATTTTGTGTATTTTGTGATTTTGTGAATTAGGGACTAAAGTTTCGAAATGTGACAATATGAGGGCTATTTCGTGAAATACCCTAATTGTGTGTATATGGATTGTTTTAAATGATTTGGTAAATAAAAAGGGTTAATTTTGAATACATATAGATCAAGAAAAGAGGAATTCAGATTTAGACCGAGGGAAGTCGAAGATTGTAGAATAAACGTTCAAGTCGACAATTCCGAGTACGAGGTAAGTTCGTACTTAAGGCATGATGTTTAAGTATATTTGATGTTTTGATTATATAAAGATTGTATATATGTTTGGTTTGGATGAATACGATGATAAATCAAGGATAATTTGCACTAAGTGTGCGATCTAAACTAGCTTCGGCTACTTGAGGCACTAAGTGTACAATACCGACTTAGCTTCGATTAATTGAGATGGCACTAAGTGTGCGGAATTGTTCTAGCTTCGGCTAACCTGTATAGTACTAAGTGTGTAGATGTTTAAAGTACGAATAATTGACGGAAAGTCTTATAATATTTAACGAGAGGTAAGTATGAAATTGAATAAGTACGGGAAGATTCAAGTATGTATGATACCTAAGTGGTAGATGATATTGTGTATGTTAAGTTCAATGAATTGATATCATTATATGGATTGAAAATGTGTAAATACTTATGTGTTGATGTTTTATGTTTTATATATTGTTGATGATTTTAGTACGAGCTTACTAAGCTTTTGAAAGCTTACTTTGTGTATGTTTGCATTATTTTATAGATATCAAAGCTACTGCAAGCTCGGGGATCGTCAAGGATCGTCAGCACACTATCGAACTTCATTTTGGTACTTTTGAAAATTTTATTTTGGAAGTTTGGCATGTATAGGCTAGTAGTTGTGAAATGGTGTTTTGTGATGTATATAATTAGTCATGTGATTTGGCTATTTTGTGCTTGAACTCATAGTTGATAATGGCATTGATAGATGATTATAATATGTAGTTGTAGTATGTCTTAATTGATCATAAGAAATGGAAGGTGTTGGTAAGTTTTGGTGGATTTTAGTATGAGATTGAATGATGCATGGAAAGAAAAGCTTTGATATGCTTTGGACATATATTTTGACATAGATTAGTAAGGCTTACAAGTATGAATTTGGTGACTATTATATAATATGATTGGGTTATGCTTTGGTGTTGAAATTGGTTGAAATGATGGTACAATTATGCTTTTTTTCTTTGCTTGTAGGTTGAACCAACTGGGGTGGCAAATTGGCTATTCAAATGGTCTATTTTTGTCCACACGGGCAAAGACACGGGCGTGTGCCTCAGTCGTGTGCGACACACGGCCATGTTGCACGAACGTGTGTCCCCTGGGGTAGCCTTCAATTATAAGTCAGGCTCGCACACGGGCGTGTGGTTTGGCCGTGTGACTTTAATTGGTATGATGATGTCACAAACATAATACCCCCTATTTTTGGCACGGCCTAGCACATGGCCTGGACACGGGTGTGCGCAAAGCACAGGGGCTGGACACACAGGCGTGTGGTCCGGCCGTGTGGACAAGTTAGTAGCTATGCCCTGTTTTGCCATGGCTTTAACACACGGGTGTGTCTAGACCGTGTGAGGCACACAGCCTGTTCACACGGGCGTGTGACCTTTTATAAGTTGACAATTCTTATAAGTTCAGAAACTTTTATATGTTATCAATTTGGTCTGGAATGTATGTTTAAGTATTGTATACTTAATGTAATGTGAGTAATAAATGTGAATGAATGACTTTCATTATTAATGATATGATATTTGTTGTATGGTGATTCTGATTTGAGTTAAGTCTGGTAATGCCTCTTAACCAACTCCTGTGACGGATACGGGTTAAGGGTGTTACATTTTATTTGGTATCAGAACTATAGTTTAGTCAGTTCTAGGACTACCATAGCGTTTGTGAGTCTAGCTATACATGCCATATTTATGAACTGCGATAGTGTGATGAATCTTGACATTGAAATGTGCTTTTATATAGCAAATGGATCCCGATAGAGCTGTAGCAGACGATGTTGAAAGCAATGCACCTGCTCCAACACAAAGGACTGTGCAAGCTGATTCTTGACCGGCTATGACTAGTCGTGATGGTGAGGCTAAACAAGCCTTCTTTCAGATGATGAATGATTGGTTCACCCAATACATTAGAACTAATCCGGCTGTACAACAACCTCCATCCCTGGTTAATCCTCCTCAAACTCCTATTATGCCACCAGTGAATTCGGTACAGTTGAGTAGACCACCAGTTGATAAGATTAGAAAATATGGGGCTAAAGAGTTCAGAGCTACAACAAGTGATGATACCGAAAAAGCCGAGTTCTGGTTAGAGAATACGATAAGAGTGTTTGATGAGTTGTCTTTGAATCCTGATGAATGCATAAAATGTGTTGTTTCCCTCTTGAAAGATACAACGTATCATTGGTGGAAGACTTTGACGTCGGTGGTTTCTAGTGAACGAGTTACGTGGGATTTCTTCCATGCTGAATTCCGGAAGAAATATATTAGTCAGAGATTCATTGATCAGAAATGCAAAGAGTTTTTCGAGCTTAAACAAGGTCATATGTCTGTCACAGAATACGAGCGGGAATTTGTAAGGTTGAGTCAGTATGCCCGAGAATGTGTATCTTCGGAAGCAATAATGTGCAAGAGATTTGAAGACGGTTTGAATGAAGATATTTGTTTGCTAGTTGGGATCTTGGAAATCAAAGAATTTTTTGTGCTTGTTGAATGAACATGTAAAGCTGAAGATCTTGGGAAAGAGAAATGAAAGGCTGATTTTGAAGCTAGAGAGGTACGAAAGAGATCAGCAGGTAAATCATTTCAATCTGGATCCAAGAAGTTTAGAGATGATAGTAGTCATTCAAAGGCTAGTGTGGCACATACGAACATAGATCGTGTTAGATCGCAATTGAATTACAAATCTTTAGCCACGTCTGTTGCAAATCTTGATAATGCAAAGAATGAAAAGCTTGAGTGTGATCAATGTGAAAGACGACACTTCAGTGAATGTTGGGAAAAAAGTAATAATCGAGCTTGTTATAGTTGTGGTTTAAGAAATCATCTTATAAAAGATTGCCCTGATTTAGTCAAAAAAGATATTGTTCAGAATCCGAGGCAGAGTGGTAATGTTTCTCATGGTAGACCTCCCAGAAATTCGAGAAATGTAAGTGGTATTCAAAGAGGAACGAAAGGCACAGCCGTTAGATCTGAAGCTCATGCACCTGCCAGAGCTTATGCTATTTGAGCTCGCAAGGAAATTTCATCGCTAGATGTGATTACGGGTACATTTACTCTCTATGATACTTCTGTGATTGCTTTGATAGATCCTAGATCGACACATTCTTATATATGCATGAACTTAGTGAACAATAATACTTTACCTATTGAGTCTACTGAATTTGTAATTAGAGTTTCGAACCCCCTAGGCAGATGTGTTCTGGTTGATAAAGTATACAAGAATTGTCCATTAATGTTTCGAGACACTTGTTTTCCGGCTAATCTGATGCTATTACCTTTTATGAGTTTGATATAATTCTGGGTATAGATTGGTTAACTTTGCATGATGTTGTAGTGAACTGCAAAAGAAAAATTATTAATTTGAGATGCAAGAATGATGAAATAGTTAGAATTGAATCTAGTGATTTGAATGGATTATCTGCTGTAATATCTTCAATGAAAGCTTTGAGTATTGTGAGAAAGGGTTGTGAAGCTTATTTTGCATATGTGATTGATTTAAGAGTATCAGAAAAGAAAGTTGAATTAGTGCCTGTTGTATGCGAGTTTCTTGATATGTTTCCTGAAAACTTTCGGGATTACCTCCGGTTAGAGAGGTAGAGTTTGGCATTGAATTGATACCTAGTACTACTCCGATTTCGATAGCTCCGTACAGAATGGCTCTGACTGAACTGAAAGAATTAAAGTCTTAGTTGCAAGAGTTGACCGATCGAGGATTTTCTAGACTGAGTTTCTCACCTTGGGGTGCTCCGGTTCTATTTGTGAAAAAGAAAGATGGTACGATGAGAATGTGTATTAACTATCGTCAGTTGAATAAGGTGACTGTCAAGAATAAGTATCCTCTACCCCGAATTGATGATTTATTTGACCAGTTGAAAGGAGCTGTTGTGTTTTCGAAAATAGATTTGAGATCAGGCTATTATCAGCTACGAATTAAAAACTCAGATATTCCGAAGACTACTTTCAGAACGAGGTACGGTCACTATGAATTCTTAGTTATACCTTTCGAATTGACTAATGCACCTGCTATCTTTATAGATTTGATGAATAGAATTTTTAGACCATATTTAGATCAATTTGTTGTGGTATTCATTGATGACATATTGATTTATTAACGTGATGAATCCGAACATGCTGAGCATCTAAGAATAGTGCTATAGACTCTGAGAGACAAACAGTTGTATGCAAAGTTTAGTAAATGTGAGTTTTAGTTGTGAGAAGTTAGTTTTTTGGGTCATATTGTATCAGCATCTGGTATCCGAGTTGATCCGAGCAAAATTTTAGCTATTTTGGATTGAAAACTTCCAAGGAATGTTTCTGAAGTCCGCAGTTTTTTAGGATTAGCGAGTTATTATAGAAGATTCATGAAAGATTTCTCCATGATTGCGACTCCGTTAACAAAACTGCTACAGAAAAATGTGAAATTTGAGTGGTTTGAAAAGTGTTAGAACAACTTTGAGCAGTTGAAAGCTTTGTTGACTGAACTCCGGTATTGGTACAACTAGAATCGGGTAAAGAATTTTTTATTTATAGTGATGCTTCATTGATCGGTTTGGGATGTGTTTTAATGCAAGAAGGAAAAGTTATTGCTTATGCTTCGAGACAGTTGAAGCCGCACGAAAAGAACTATCTGACGCATGATCTTGAGTTAGTTGCGATTGTGTTTGCTCTAAAGATTTGACGTCATTACTTGTTCGATGAGAAATGTCACGTGTATTCAGATCATAAGAGTTTAAAGTATTTAATGACTCAGAAATATCTAAATCTGCGATAGAGAAGATGGTTAGAACTGCTAAAAGACTACGAACTTGTGATCGATTATCATCTAGGAAAAGCAAATGTTGTTGTTGATGCTTTGAGTAAAAAATCATTGTTTGCTTTGCGTGCAATGAATGCTCATTTGGTTCTATCAGATGATGGTTCAGTTTTAGCTGAATTAAAAGCAAGACCTTTGTTCTTATAGTAAATTATCGAAGCTCAGAAGATTGATAATGAGATTCTAGCTAAATGAACTCAGTGTGATGTAGAGACTGATTCAGAATTTAGAATTGATAGAGATGATTGTTTGAGGTATCGAGATCGAATTTGTGTTCCAAAAAATCCAGAGTTAATTCAAATGATTCTGAATGAAGCTCACAACAGTTGTTTATCTGTACATCCGGGTAGTACAAAAATGTATAATGATCTGAAACAATATTATTGGTGGTCTGGAATGAAAAGAGATATCTCTGATTTTGTTTCTAAATGTTTGATCTCTTAGCGAGTTAAAGCTGAACATCAGGTGCCGTCAGGTTTGTTACAACCGATTATGGTTCCGGAGTGGAAATGGGATCGAGTGACCATAGATTTTGTTTCGGGTTGCCCCTGTCTCCGAGAAAAAAAAAGATACAGTTTGGGTTGTCATTGATCGATTGACCAAATTAGCTCATTTTATTCCGATTCGATCCGATTACTCACTTGATAAATTAGCTGAGTTATACATTTATAATATTGTGAGATTGCATGGTGTGCCATTGTCTATAGTGTCAGATAGAGACCCGAGATTTATATCACGATTCTGGAAGAAGTTGCAAGATGCTTTAGGTACTAAATTGCATTTTAGTACTGTTTTTCATCTGCAAACAGATAGTCAATCTGAGCGGATTATTCAGATACTCGAGGATATGTTGAGATGTTGCATTCTTGAGTTTGAAGGTACATGGGAAAAATATCTACCTTTAATTGAATTTGCTTATAATAACAGTTTTCAATCGAACATTAAAATGGCACCCTACGAAGCTTTATATGGTCGCAAATGCCGTACACCTTTGTATTGGACTGAGCTCAGCGAAAATAAGATTCACGGGGTTGACTTGATAAAAAAAAACTGAACAGAAAGTAAAAGTGATCCGAGATAGTTTGAAAGCAGCTTCCGATTGTCAGAAATCATATACAGATTTAAAGAGAAAAGACATTGAGTTTGGGATCGGTGACAATGTGTTTCTGAAAGTGTCTTTATGGAAAAAAGTGATTCGGTTTGGTAGAAAAGACAAGTTGAGTCCGAGGTTCATTGGGCCGTATGAAATTATCGAGCGTATTGGGCCGGTAGCATATAGAATATTGTTGCCATCAGAACTAGAAAAGATTCATAATGTATTTCACGTATCGATGCTTCGTCGATACAGATCTGACCCTTCTCATGTAATTTCTCCGTCTGAGATTGAAATTCAGTCTGATATGACTTACGAAGAAAAGCCAATCCGTATCTTAGCTCACGAGGTTAAAGAATTAAGAAATAAGAAAATTCCGTTAGTTAAAGTGATGTGGCATCGACACGGTATTGAAGAGACTATGTGGGAGCTTGAAGATGCTATGAGACAACAATATCCAAATCTGTTTAACGATAAGATTTTCGGGGACGAAAATCCCTAAGATGAGAGAATTGTAACAGTCCGATTTTGACCCTAGTCAGAATAGTAGTTTCAAGACCACATATCCAAGTCAGAAAAATATTTTAATATTATTTTTCATGTCTATTATAAGTGAATTGACATGTGTGAAAGTCTCGTATGGAAATTTAGCTGTTTGCGTGCTTAATTTGCAAAAAGGGCCAAATCGCGTAAAATGTAAAAGCTATGTGCTAGATGTTAAAGTGCTTATTTGAGTTGGCTTTCTAAAGTAAGAGTCCTTATGTTGTTATTTGTCCATTGGGAATGTTAATGGACTAAAACAACCATTCATTAAAAGGTTTTATAATTGGTTAAAAAAGGGCAAAATAGGAAATTATTATTAAAGTCATTATAATTAAAAAAAAAGATATCAAATTCATTTTATTCCTTTGTTCATCAATCGAATATTGGAAAAAGAAGAAGAAAAACTTGGTTTTAGGGTTCGGCTAAGAAAATCCTTGATTAAAGTATGGTTTTGACTCGGTTTTTGATAATTTTTACGTTTTTGTAATCACTACTTTGTATACTATCGAACCCATGCTTCAATTTCTAATTTTGGTGATAGTTTTGAAGTATGCCATTGATGAAACTATGAGCTTTGTGTTGTTAGTTGATGAATTATGGAAGCTTGATGTTGGGTTTAAATGTTTTGTCTTTGGATTTTTGATGAAATTGAGTATTTTGGTTAAATTGTAAAAATGTCATTTTGGGGACTAAAATGTGAAATAAATGAAATTTATGGACTTGTATGAGAGTCATGAAAATTCGGCTAAGCTTGTGTACAAGCAAATTTTGTGTATTTTGTGATTTTGTGAATTAGGGACTAAAGTGTCGAAATGTGAAAATGTGAGGGCTATTTTGCGAAATACCCTAATTGTGTGTATATGGATTGTTTTGAATGATTTGGTGAATAAAAATGGTTAATTTTTAATACATATAGATCAAGAAAAGAGGAATTCAGATTTAGATTGAGGGAAGTTGAAGATTGTAGAATAAACGTTCAAGTCGACAATTTCGAGTACGAGGTAAGTTCGTACTTAAGGCATGATGTTTAAGCATATTTGATGTTTTGATTATATAAAGATTGTATATATGTTTGGTTCGGATGAATACGACAATAAATCAAGGATAATTTGCACTAAGTGTGCGATCTAAACTAGCTTCGGCTACTTGAGGCACTAAGTGTGCGATACCGACTGAGCTTCGGTTAATTGAGATGGCACTAAGTGTGCGAAATTGTTCTAGCTTCGGCTAACCTGTATAGCACTAAGTGTGCAGATGTTTAAAGTACGAATAATTGACGAAAAGTCTTATAATATTTAATGAGAGGTAAGTATGAAATTGAATAAGTACGGGAAGATTCAGGTATGTATGATACCTAAATGGTAGATGATATTGTGTATGTTAAGATTCAAATGGCCTATTTTTGTCCACACGGGCAGAGACACGGGCGTGTGTCTTAGTCGTGTGTGACACACGACCATGTTGCATAGACGTGTGTCTGCCGTACCCTTCAATTATAAGTCAGGCTCGCACATGGGCTAGACACACAGGCATGTGGTTTGGCCGTGTGTCTTTAATTGGTATGATGATGTCACAAATAGAATACCCCCTATTTTCGGCATGGCCTAGCACACGGCCTGGACACGGGCGTGCGCATAGCACACGGGCTGGACACACGGGCGTGTGGTCTGGCCGTGAGGACAAGTCAGTAGCTATACCCTGTTTTGCCATGGCTTTGACACACGGGTGTGTCTAGACCGTGTAAGACACACGGCCTGTTCACACGGGCGTGTGACCTTTTATAAGTTGAAAATTCTTATAAGTTCAAAAACTTTTATATGTTATCAATTTGGTCCGGAATGTATGTTTAAGCATTGTATACTCAATGTAATGTGAGTATTGAATATGAATGAATGACTTTCATTATTAATGAGATGATATTTGTTGTATGGTGATTCTGATTTGAATTAAGTCCGGTAATGCCTCTTAACCAACTCTTGTGACAGATACGGGTTAGGGGTGTTACAGTAAGTTAAAAGTATGTTATCTATAATTTGGTTTATGTAACGGATGTTGGAAAGTTTAATTTATGGAATCTTTGATTTTGCTCTATGGAATTGATTAAAAACAACAAAGATATTTTGTACAGATGAAACAAAAGCATAAAATGTTGCAAAACATTGTAATTCATTCATTAATTAAGGCCAATTTGTTTAGAAAAACAATATCATCCTATTTGACTTGTAACTACATATGCTTAGAAAGCCAAAGTATTTCAAAATCTTCCTACAAATTTGTACAATTGAACTCAACTGAATTGTAGGCAAATTTACAAAAAAAAAAAAAGAAGAAGAAGTAATTATCTCCCTAAGTTTAGAAATCAATAGCAATAATAGGCAAAATTACACAATAAGCTCAAAACAATCATAAGCATCTTGATTGGTAGTTTTCAGTTCAACCATGGCATCCTCAAAATCCCTTGGAGTGCTTGATTTGGAAGCTTTCCAAAGCAAGTCTTTCGAAGCCTTTTTTTTAAAGAAGCTTTCTTGAAATGTTGATGTAGGTGTCTAACACAGTTTCTTGTTTCTGTATTAGGAAACATCAAACATATTGTTTATACAAGTCTCTACATACAATTTAATTTTTTGACATCTTGGCAAAAATAGAAACAGAAAAAGCAAACAAATTGTGTTTTACCTTCTGTTTGTCAGACATGAAAGATATCTTATATGAGCTCACAATTTCTAAGTCCAATGAGAGCAACTCTAAGAACTAGCACCATAATGCTTGGTTTTCACTTTCAACTACAGCATATGCAATAGGATAAATGTTATTATTTGCATCTATCCCAACAGTTGTCAGTAGGTAACCACCAAAGTATCCCTTCAAGAAACATCTATCTAAACCTATTATTCTTCTACAACCAACCTTATACTCATTTTGAATGTCTGCAGACAAACATACATCTTTTAAAACAATATGTTATCCAGATAACAGATTGTTGTTGTTCCAACATTTTGGGTCCTAAGTGTAATGGCCTAAATTCAAGGTTATCGGAACAGTGGTTTCGTAACCACAAATCCGATTTAAAGAGAAATTTATTTTAATATTTTTGTATGAATATTTATATAATAGGAAAATCGTATGAAAATATCGATAAATTTTTTTATCAATTTAGTGGTTAGTTAGAAAAAGAAATTATTGAAGAAATTGGGTAAAAACAAAGTATCGAGACCTCAATCTCATAAAACCAAATCGAAAATAATTTTATAAATATTTATGAAATGTTAGTAATGTGGTATTAAAATTTCATTAGGAAATTTTAATGTTTGGGTAGTTAATTAAATGAAAAGGACTAAATTGTAAAAGGTGTAAAAGTGGATGGGATGATTAAATAACTTAAGTGTTTAATAAGAGAGGATTTAAAATGCAATTAGACCCAAAATTTATTTGGGCTAGACGGCAAGGGCATGAAATCAGCAGGAAAATTGATAAATTAAGGGTAAAATTAGAATATTACAAAATTAACTAAATAAAGCTAGGACTAAATAGGAAATATCTAGATTTCTCTTCATTTCTATTCAATTCCAGCAGCTAAAAACACCATAGGAGGGTTTTCTAAGCTGGTATTTCATAATTTTTGCACCAAGTGAGTTAATCCTTGCCTTTTTCTTGTAATTTTTGTGTTTCTAAGATTTTTACAACTAGGTCCTACTATTAAATTCATTAGTTTTTGATTTCATGGATGAAATTGAAAGTCACCATGGTTGAGTTCTGTAATTTTATGATGAAATAGAATGAAATTGAAGCTTTAATTTATTTATGAGATGATTTTACTAGGTAATTTCAATAAAAATTAATTTTTAGGACCTAATTGTGAAAATGTTTGGAATTAAAGTTTATTGCTGAAATTTTGATTCCTAAAGGTTTTAAACTAGTTTAAAGTGATATAATAAAGTGTTAATTGAGAAAAATCAGCTCAATTGAGAGGCTAATTGAGTAGGGATGAAATTGTTATTTATTGAAAGCTTAGGGGAAAAATGGTAATAAACAGCTTGCACTAAAACAATATTAATCACTATAAATTTTAGGAATCGAATTAGAAGATGAAAAAAATATGAAATTGAAGCTTATTGAGTCTAGTTTCTCATAGAAGAAACGGTGTAAGCAATGAATCTATAAATCATGAGATATAATGAATTTTGTGAGACAAGGTCAGAATGAATTTGAGTTCCCCTATTCTAACTTTGAAAAATCATAAAAATTTGAATAAAAATAATTATGGGATTAAATTTATATGTATAGAATTCTGAATGAGTCTATTTTCAAGAGAATGAAACAGAAACATCATCCGAATTCTGTATGAAGAGATAATTAATTTTTAGTGAAGAAGGGTTAGAACTGTCAGATGGCAGAACAGGTGTGACTTTAAAGAATAAACTGTACTTATTGGCCAAACCAAAAATTATGAAAATTTTATGGTAAGAAGATATATGAGTCTAGTTTCAGGAAAAATTAACGGATCTTAATTTGGAGTTCCGTAGCTCGAGTTATAAATAATTTAGTGACTATGAATCAAATAGACAGCTTTGAATAAACTATAAATAATAATAATGAAATTATAGAAATTGTTGCATATGAACATGAAATGTATTAAATTGATAATTAAATTTATTTATTTAGATCCAGAAGATTCAAATACGAAGCTAGATCGAGGAAAGGAAAAAGTTCAGGATTAGTAGATTTTTATACACGAACAAGTATCAAGGTAAGTTCATGTAACTTGAATTATATTCTTAAATGCTTGAAATGCATGTTTTTGATATGAGCATGATTTGAATGTTCATTATATGGAAATTTATGAAACATTGATATATTTGATAAAAAGGGAAAGAAATCCCGGTTGAATGAAAGGAAATTTCGATGGATCTCTGAAAAGGAATTGACGATAAAAAGGATCTAACCCGGACGGGTGATCCTATCCTGATATAGCCCTCCCAAAGAATATGTGGAAAATGGATTTAGCCCGGACGGGTAATTTGAATTAGGGTCTGAATTTAGCCTGGACTGGTAATTCAGATCCAAGCTCATTAGAGTAATTGTTGTTGTAGGGGATTTAGCCTGGACTGGTAATCCCGACAATACTCTATGAGTTTATATTACAGGGGATTTAGCCTGGACTGGTAATCCTGCTGTAAGGATGAGGTTCGCGGGAGTGTGCTCTCTGAAATGGAAATGTGCGCACATGAATATGAATTGACGGACCCGAAAATGTACACTAAAAGTGTACCTCTGAAAATCCATCGAAAATTTCAAGAAATTCAACGGGATAAATATGGAAAAATAATAAGGGAATGGTATTCATGGTATTGATGAGTTTACCAATCATGGTATATATTATTGACACATGAAAATTATTGGATTAACTTGAATGTTGAGTTGTGTATGGTAGGGTAATAATGCATTGAATGGATATATGAATGTTTATTACATTGTATTGAAAATATTAGGTAAGTATAATTCTTGTTACATGGGCTTACTAAGCACAAAGTGCTTACCCTGTTTCATTTTCCCCTGTTTTGTAGTGTTAAGAGCTCGGAGGTCGGATTTGGGCAGAGATACATCACACTATCAACCTCAGGATTTCGGTATATAAAAAAACTTTATTTTGGAAATCAATGGCATGTATAAGCTAATAACGTCAATGATTCTGTGAAATGAATGTAAAGTTAGCCATTGGTATGGTTAACAAACCTGGTTTTGGGTATGTGATGACGTTATCTTATAAATATGCATGAATTTATTTTGAAAATATGTTGAATTGGTTTGGTTGATGTGGATTGGTCTCGGTTTAAAATTTGCAGGGAAGGTTAAATATCTATAAAAGGGGATATATTGAGTAAAAAAATTAAATTAAAAAAAATTATTATTAAAAAAATCGTAAACTCCGGTAATGCCTCGTACCCTATTCCGGCAATGAGTACGGGTAGGGGGTATTACATTTGGTGGTATCAGAGCTACGGTTTAGCCGGTTCTAGGACCGATGTAGCAAATACGGGATTAGCTATACATGCCATTTAAATTATTATTGATAGTGTGATATCTCCTGACTATTTAAATGTGTTTTTCTTGTAGTAATGTCATCCGATCGAGCTCAATCCGAGGAAGCTGGGAGTCATGCTCCGACTTCAGTACAAAGAGAAGAAACTAGCAGTAGAAGGCCCAAGATAGAGGGTTGAGGGGAGGAAGCAAAAACAGCCTTCTTTCAAATGATGAATGAATGGTTTAATCAATACTTAAGAACTAACCCTGTAGTGTAGCAAGTTCAAGCTCTCACTCCTGCTCCTCCACCGGTTCCCGAGATCCCACAGTGCAGTGCAATCGAATCATCGAGAAAAGGGAAAGCTCCAGTAGATAAAATTCAAAAATATGGGGCCGAAGAATTTCGAGCAGCAGTTGATGATAATTCCGAACGGGCTGAATTCTGGTTAGAGAATACTACTCGGGTTTTGGAAGAATTATCTTGCACACCAGAAGAATGTCTAAAATGTGCCGTCTCATTGTTAAAAGACACAGCTTATCATTGGTGGAATACTAAAGCTTCAGTTGTTCCGAAAGAAGAAATTACATGGGAGTTCTTTCAGAACGAATTTAAAAAGAAATATATCAGCCAGAGGTTCCTTGATCATAAAAGAAAAGAATTTCTTGAGCTGAAACAGGGCAATAGATCGGTATCTGAGTATGAAAAATAATTTGTTCGATTGAGTAAATATTCTCGAGAATGGGTACAGTTAGAAGCTGAAATGTGCAAACGATTCGAAGAAGGGTTGAATGAAGATATTAAGCTACTGATCGGAATTTTTGAAATTCGAGAGTTTGCTACATTAACAGATAGAGCTTATAAAGCAGAAGAATTGAGTAAAGAGAAGAAACAGGCTGAGAGGGAAGCTCGAATTTTTAGTAAAAGACCAATGGGAAAATCTCAGTTTTCTGCTCCAAAGAAATTGAAAAAGTACCAGGATCGTCCTACCTCAGCCACTGGGTATTCGGGTAGAGAGCGAGGTTTTCAACGCACTAATCCAAGACCTTCCACTCCATCAGTGACCAGTGTTGGCAGTGTTGGTACCCCTAAACTGAGATGCCAGTATTGTAATAAAGCTCATTTTGGTGAATGCCGATTTAAAAGCGGAGCTTGTTACCGATGTGGTTCTTTTGACCATTTCCTCAGAGATTGTCCAGAAATGGGTGAAAAAGAAGCTGAACAAATATCGAAGCTGAGGAATCCAGTTTCAAGGAGCAGACCACCTCAACCATCTGGTAATGTCGGTGGCAGCCGAGGAGCTACGAAAGATATTGCAGGCAGGTCTGAAGCACGAGCACCTACTAAGACATATGCCATCTGTGCCAGAGAAGATGCCTCAGCACCCGATGTTATTACTGGTACATTTTCTTTACTTGATACTGATATTACTGCATTGATTGATCCTGGTTCTACATATTTATATATATGTGTTAAACTTGCAATTGTTAAAAATTTATCTGTTGAACCTACTGAATTTGTGGTTAAAGTCTCGAACCCCCTGAGTCAATCTGTTTTGGTGGATAAAATTTGTAAAAATTGTCCACTGATGGTAAAAGGTTATTGTTTCCCGGCTAATTTGATGTTACTGCCATTTGATGAATTTGACGTGATATTAGGCATGGATTGGTTAACCCAAAGATGATGCAAAGAGTAAATTGTAGACGTAAATATATTGTGCTAAAATGTCGAATGGTGAGTTGCACCGGTTAAATCGATCAAACAGAGGGTTATCTCGATGTGATTTCGTGAATGACAGCACAGAGGTATGTCAAAAAAGGTATGATGTTTACTTGGCTTTTGTACTCGACACCAAGGTATCGAGTCAAAGATACGAGCCGTGCGATGGTATGCGAATTTTTCGATGTGTTTCAGAGGAATTACCGTGGTTGCCACCGTAAAGAGAAGTGGAATTTTCTATAGATTTGATTAGGGAACTACTCCGATTTCCATAGCTCCGATCGGATGGCTCCTGCTGAAATTAAAAGAGTTAAAGACACGATTGCAAGAACTTGTTGACATGTGGGTTTTGTCCGACCGAGTCATTCACCTTGGGGTGCTCCGGTTCTGTTTGTGAAAAAGAAGGACGGGTCTTTAAGACTGTGTATCGACTACCGGCAGCTTAATAAAGTAACCATAAAGAAAAAGTACCCATTACCTCGGATTGATGATTTATTTGATCAGCTGAAAGGTGCTACAGTGTTTTCAAAGATTGATCTTCGATTAGGTTATTATCAGTTACGGGTAAAGGAGTCAGATGTGCCAAAAACAGCCTTTAGAACCAGGTACGGGCATTATGAGTTTCTGGTCATGCCGTTTAGGTTAACTAATGCAGCTGCAGTATTCATGGATTTGATGAACCGGATATTCAGACAGTATTTAGACAGATTTGTGGTAGTATTTATTGATGATATTTTAGTTTATTCTCGGGATGAAGAAGAACATGCAGAACATTTGAGAATTGTGTTGTAAATTCTACGAGAGAAGCAGTTCTATGCTAAATTTAGTAAATGTGAATTTTGGCTTCGAGAAGTGAGTTTTCTAGGACATATTGTATCTACCGAAGGCATCAAGGTAGATCCAAGTAAAATCTCAGCTATTGTCAATTGGAATCCACCGAAGAATATATTTGAAATTAGAAGTTTTTTGGATTTAGCTGGTTATTATCGGAGATTTGTACAGGGATTCTCTATGATAGCTTCTCTAATGACTCGATTATTGCAGAAAGATGTAAAGTTCGAATAGACTGATGAATGTCTGCAAAGTTTCAACCGATTGAAAGATCTACTAACGAAAGCACCTGTATTAGTACAGCCTGAACCAAGTAAGGAATTTGTTATTTACAGTGATGCCTCATTAAATGGTTTAGGTTGTGTTTTGATGCAAGAAGGTAAAGTAATAGCCTATGCTTCAAGACAACTTAAGCCACATGAAAGAAATTACCCAGTACATGATCTTGAATTAGCTGCTATTATATTTGCGCTGAAGATATGGTGACATTACTTGTACGGTGAGAAGTGTCATATTTATACTGATCATAAAAGCTTGAAATATTTGATGACACAGAAAGATTTGAATTTGAGACAGCGCAGGTGGCTTGAACTGATAAAGGACTATGATTTGATTATTGATTACCATCCGGGTAAAGCTAATGTTGTAGCTGATGCTTTGAGCTGGAAATCTCTGTTTGTTTTACGAGCTATGAATACCCGGTTATCATTGACTGATGATGGTTCAATCCTAGCTGAATTGAGAGTTAAACCGACATTTCTACATCAAATATGTGAAGCTCAGAAGAATGATGAGAAGTTACAGGTTAAACGAGCACAGTGTGAGTCAGGTACTGATTCTGAATTTCAGATTGGTTCTGATGGTTGTTTATTATTCAGAGGTAGAGTATGTGTACCTCAGAATTCAGAGCTCATACAGAAGATTCTACGTGAGGCTCACCGTGGTACTATGTCTGTACATCCGGGGAGTAATAAAATGTATAATGATCTGAAAAAGATGTACTGGTGGTCGGGAATGAAACGTGATATCTCTGAGTTTGTATAAAGGTGTTTAATATGTCGACAAGTTAAAGTGAACATCGGTACCTCCGGTTACTTGATCAATTACTATACCGTAATGGAAATGAGAAAGAATCACTATGGATTTTGTATCGGGGTTACCGTTGTCTCCGAGGAAAAAAGATGCTATTTGGGTGATTGTTGACCGATTGACAAAATCAGCGCACTTTATTCCAGTACGTATGGATTATTCTTTAGATAAACCGGTTTGAACTATACATATCCGAGATTGTCGGGCTACATGGAGTGCTGTCTCCATTATATCGGATAGAGATCCCGATTTACATCTCGTTTGCTTCGGGACAAATTGCAAGAAGCCTTGGGTACTGGGTTGTATTTCAAAGATCGCATTTCATCCTCAGACAGATGGTCAATCTGAGCGTGTAATTCAAGTATTGGAAGATATGCTCCGATGTTGTATACTAGAGTTTGAAGGTAATTGGGAGAGGTATCTACCTTTGATTGAATTTTCCTACAATAACTGTTATCAGTCCAGTATTAAAATGGCTCCGTATGAAGCTTTGTATGGTAGAAAATGTAGAACACCGTTATATTGGACAGAGCTTGGTGAAAAGAAGATACATGGGGTTGATTTGGTCCGGGAAACAGAAGAAAAAGTAAAGGTTATTCGGGATAGTCTAAAAGCAGCTTCCGATCGTCAAAAATCATATGCCGTCCTTAAATAAAAAGAGATTAAATTTCAAGTCGGTGACAAGGTATTCCTGAAAGTGTCTCCTTGGAAGAAAGTTCTTCGATTCGGGAGAAAGGGTAAACTGAGTCCAAGATTTATCGGGCCATATGAAATCATAGAAAGAATTGGACCGGTCGCTTATCGATTGGCATTACCACCAAAACTTGATAGAATCCATAATGTTTTTATGTATCTATGTTACGACGATATCGATCAGATCCTTCACATGTTATTTCTCCGACAGAAGTGGAGATTCAACCAGATATGACTTACAGTGAAGAACCGGTCAAAATATTGGCACGGGAGACAAAAGAGCTTAGAAATAAAAAGATAAATTTGGTGAAAGTATTGTGGCAAAAGCACGGGATTGAGGAAGCGACATGGGAACCGGATGAGGCAATGAGGAAACAATACCCAAACCTCTTTACTGGTAAGATTTTCGAGGACGAAAATCCTAAAAGGGGGGAGAGTTGTAATGACCTAAATTCAAGGTTATCGGAACAGTGGTTTCGTAACCACAAATCCGATTTAAAGAGAAATTTATTTTAATATTTTTGCATGAATATTTATATAATAGGAAAATCGTATGAAAATATCGATAAATTTTTTTTACCGATTTAGTGGTTAGTTAGAAAAAGAAATTATTGAAGAAATTGGGTAAAAACAAAGAATCGAGACCTCGATCTCATAAAACCAAATCGAAAATAATTTTATAAATATTTATGAAATGTTAGTAATATCGTATTAAAATTTCATTAGGAAATTTTAATGTTTGGGTAGTTAATTAAATGAAAAGGACTAAATTGTAAAAGGTGTAAAAGTGGATGGGATGATTAAATAGCTTAAGTGTCTAATAAGAGAGGATTTAAAATGCAATTAGACCCAAAATTTATTTGGGTTGGACGGCAAGGGCATGAAATCAGCAGGAAAATTGATAAATTAAGGGCAAAATTGGAATATTACAAAATTAACTAAATAAAGCTAGGACTAAATAGGAAATATCTAGATTTCTCTTCATTTCTATTCAATTCCAGCAGCTAAAAACACCATAGGAGGGTTTTCTAAGCTGGTATTTCATAATTTTTGCACCAAGTGAGTTAATCCTTGCCTTTTTCTTGTAATTTTTGTGTTTCTAAGACTTTTACAACTAGGTCCTACTATTAAATTCATTAGTTTTTGATTTCATGGATGAAATTGAAAGTCACCATGGTTGAGTTATATAATTTTATGATGAAATAGAATGAAATTGAAGCTTTAATTTATTTATGAGATGATTTTACTAGGTAATTTCAATAGAAATTGATTTTTAGGACCTAATTGTGAAAATGTTTGGAATTAAAGTTTATTGCTGAAATTTTGATTCCTAAAGGTTGTAAACTAGTTTAAGGTGATATAATAAAGTATTAATTGAGAAAAATCAGCTCAATTGAGAGGCTAATTGAGTAGGGATGAAATTGTTATTTATTAAAAGCTTAGGAGAAAAATGGTAATAAATAGCTTGCACTAAAACAATATTGGACAGCAGCAGTAGTCTAACTTTGAAAAATCACTATAAATTGTAGGAATCAAATTAGAAGATTAAAAAAATATGAAATTGAAGCTTATTGAGCCTAGTTTCTCATAGAAGAAACGGTGTAAGCAATGGATCTATAAATCATGAGATATAATGAATTTTGTGAGACAAGGTCAGAATGAATTCGAGTTCCCCTGTTCTGAATTTGAAAAATCATAAAAATTTGAATAAAAATAATTATGGGATTAAATTTATATTTATAGAATTCTGAATGAGTCTATTTTCAAGAGAATCAAACGGGAACATCATCCGAATTTTGTATGAAGAGATAATTAATTTTTAGTGAAGAAGGGTCAAAGCTGTTAGACAGCAGAACAGGGGTGACTTTAAAGAATAAACTGTACTTATTGGCCAAACCAAAAATTCTTAAAATTTTATGGTAAGAATATATATGAGTCTAGTTTCATGAAAAATTAACGGATCTTAATTTGGAGTTCCGTAGCTCGAGTTATAAATAATTTAGTGACTATGACTCAAATAGACAGCTTTGAATAAACTATAAATAATAATAATGAAATTATATAAATTGTTGCATATGAACATGAAATGTATTAAATTGATAATTAAATTTATTTATTTAGATTCAGAAGATTCAAATATGAAGCTAGATCGAGGAAAGAAAAAAGTTTAGGATTAGTAGATTTTTATACACGAACAAGTATCAAGGTAAGTTCATGTAACTTGTATTATATTCTTAAATGCTTGAAATGCATGTTTTTGATATGAACATGATTTGAATGTTCATTATATGGAAATTTATGAAACATTGATATATTTGATAAAAAGGGGAAGAAATCCCGGTTGAATGAAAGGAAATTTCGATGGATCTCTGAAAAGGAATTGACGATAAAAAGGATCTAGCCCGGACGGGTGATCCTATCCTAATATAGCCCTCCCGAAGAATATGTGGAAAATGGATTTAGCTCGGACGGGTAATCCGAATTAGGGTCTGAATTTAGCCTGGACTGGTAATTCAGATCCAAGCTCATTAGAGTAATTGTCGTTGCAGGATTTAGCTCGGGGTGGTAATCCCGACAATACTCTATGAGTTTATATTACTGAGGATTTAGCTGGACTGGTAATCTATTTGTAAGGATGAGGTTCGCGGAGTGTGCTCTCTGAAATGGAAATGTGCGCACATGAATATGAATTGACGGACCCGAAAATGTACACTAAAAGTGTACCTCTGAAAATCCATCGAAAATTCCAAGAAATTCAACGGGATAAATATGGAAAAATAATAAGGGAATGGTATTCATGGTATTGATGAGTTTACCAATCATGGTATATATTATTGACACATGAAAATTATTGGATTAACTTGAATGTTGAGTTGTGTATGGTAGGGTAATAATGCATTGAATGGATATATGAATGTTTATTACATTGTATTGAAAATATTAGGTAAGTATAATTCTTGTTACATAGAGGCTTACTAAGCACAAAGTGCTTACCCTGTTTCATTTTCCCCTGTTTTGTAGTGTTAAGAGCTCGGAGGTCGGATTTGGTCGGAGATACATCACACTATCAACCTCAGGATTTCGGTATATAAAAAAACTTTATTTTGGAAATCAATGGCATGTATAAGCTAATAAAGTAAATGATTCTGTGAAATGAATGTAAAGTTAGCCATTGGTATGGTTAACAAACTTGGTTTTGGGTATGTGATGACGTTATCTTATAAATATGCATGAATTTATTTTGAAAATATGTTGAATTGGTTTGGTTGATGTGGATTGGTCTCGGTTTAAAATTTGCAGGGAAGGTTAGATATCTATAAAAGGAGATATATTGAGTAAAAAAAAATTAAATTAAAAAAAATTATTATTAAAAAAATCGTAAACTCCGGTAATGCCTCGTACCCTATTCCGGCAATGAGTACGGGTAGGGGGTATTACACTAAGCTCCAACAGATACTAAAAAATCTGCTCATATTGTGGCTTATATCCTACGTCAATTAATTCTAGTACCCTAAGTTTAGCCCTCCTACATTTGGTTAATGAGACAAGGCAAAGAAAATTAGTTTTAACATCTTGTCGTGATGATGTCAAAGAATAATTAGATTCAACAATGATATTTTCTTTATAATGTTGAGCTACCCTAGCTGAGTTTATATTCCTTTTTTTTAAATAGGCATAATTGCAAAAAAAGCCCTCAACCTTTGGGGGCATTTGGATATATGCCCCTAACCTTTTTATTTTCTGAAATCGACCCTTTACATAACAGATTTTTCAAATATCAACCTAGTTGAAACGGTAACCGTTAACTGACCGTTAGTCAACAGCCGGTCAAAAAAATTGACCTACGTGGTGTTTCAGTTGACTGATGACGTGGCAGACATTAAAATAAATAAGTTAATTTACCCCTTTTTTACTTAAAATATAAAAAAAATTAATAATTACTAAAGAAATGGACAAATATCTTCATCCTGTTCAATCTTCTTCTTTAAAACAAAAAAAGCCCTAATTGCCTTTTCCCACTGTTGTTGCCATTGCTCACCGGCATCTTCTCCGACTAAGAAGCATTCAATGACGTCCATGATTCCATCTCCGAAACTTGATCTTTTCCTTTTGAGTTATAAAAAAAATGAGTGAAAGAAAAACCCAGAAAATCAAAGAATTTTTTGGGTTTCTATCCCCTTCTTCTACCCGAGCTATTTGATTTCCCCTTGCAAAGGCCATGAAATAGACAAATATCTTCATCCTCTTCAATCTTCTTCTCTAAAGTAAAAAAGCATTTTCCCATTATTGATGCTATTGCTCATCAGCATCTTCTCTGACCAAGAAGCATTCAATGACGTCTATGATTCCATATCTGAAATTTGATCTTTTCCTTTTGAGTTACAAAGAAAAAATAAGTGAAAGAAAAACCCAGAAAATCAAAGAATTTTTTGGGTTTCTATCCCTTTCTTCTACCCTAGCTCTTTGATTTCCCCTTGCAAAGGCCATTCTCACCTCTCCAACTCTCATAAAATTTTCTTTTCATCCATCAGTACCCATAATCATACTTTTATTTTTTCTTATTTTCTTACACTGGTTAGAGATGAAGACAAGAATAACGACCTTGTGGCTGGCTTTACTTTAGATTTGTAGAAGATATTAGTAAACCCATTGCTAATCTTACCTTACTAACCACTTTTTTCTGGGTTTGTTCAAAAGGGTTTTCTGATTTGAGATCTATTTTTTTTTCAAGTATAATAATAAATCACCAGCAAAGAGACATCTAAAATACACTCGATGCAACCCACATTATAGCCATTGCAAACCATTGTTTGTTGGGTTTTCCAGACAGTATTGATCTCTAACTTGAAAATTATGTTTCTACAAATGAGATGAAGACGATAGAGCATTTTTCATGGATGAGATGGAGACTGATGAATTTAAAACCCATTAATAGTCATATTAATGTTTGCCACGTCATCAGTCAACTGGAATGCCACGTAGGCCAATTTTCTTACCTGCTGTTCACTAACGGTCAGCTGGTAGTTACCATTTCAACTGGGTTGATATATGAAAAATCTATTACGTGAAGGGTCGATTTCAGAAAATAAAAAGGTTAGGGGCATATATCCAAATGCCCCCAAAGGTTGAGGGCTTTTTTTTACAATTATGCCTTTTAAATAAATTAGAGCAAGTATGGTTAGATTTAAACTCCTAATTTGCCAAAGTGGGTTAATTCTAGAGGCCCATATGTATCATGAACAGTGTGGCTTGCAAACTGCCTTTAACCTCTTGTAATCATTTTTTGGGAACTTCACATAGTGATTATTCACCCTACCATATTGTCTGGCAACTTCTTTTAGACTGTTTTTTTTTTAGGAAATAAATATCCAATATCAAGTTTTGGATTATTCATGTCAGTTTCTATGTTGAACTCGAGCCATGTTTTGTCATTTGAGTCAGATTCATGTGCACTATTTAATGTTTCAGATTTGTCACTATCAGACAGTTCCTGTAATTGTACATCGTCCATGTTTAAGCCATCTAAATTAACTCTGACCCTATCACATACATTCATTCCAACATTATTAAACAAATCATCACCTATTGCACAATCAGATCCATCAAAATCACTTAGTTCTTATTTACTCTCACTCTCATTAAAATCATCAACTAAACTTGCCAAACAAATTTAACATCCAAAGTCAAAATAAAGGCATTGAGGTCTTTGGCTTTTTCATACACACTAATGGCAAACAATATTCAGTCACTATCTTATATTTGGCAAGCATCCACAACCTACGTCTACATGCCAGACAATTTAATACAATCATATTCAGTTCTGTCATGCACATGACAGTCAATAACCAAGCAACACATGTGCAAACTATACAACACAAACATACACATTGCACCATCTAAAATTTACATGCATCCACAACTTGTTTCATCACACAAAACAAAAGACATCAAGACAACATATTTCACTCCCATTAAATTTGAATAGCTTACAACCCTAAACAATTTTTTAAACAAATTCCAATTCCAATATCTTACAAAAAAAAAAAAAAAACCCATGGCAGTTCCCAGAAATTTAAATAATTGATAGCATAAAAGCATAACTTCATGTCAAGCTCGGGTGAATGCAACATATTTGAACTAACAAATCCAAAAAATCATAAACCCAAATCCCCCAAAAATCGAAAATAATGAACCCAAATTAGAAACATTATTAAACCCTATACCAAACCTAAACCATGTCCTTAAACCCAAAAATAACTCAAATTCAAAATAAACTTACCCGTTACAATCGATGGAACACCTTCGATTGGTTGTCTTCTATTAACCATTCCAACAATGTTGAAATTTTGCACAATAATTCCACAATTTCGAATATTTTCAATCCCTTCTCTAATGATTCTTTAAAAAATTCAATTGTTTTTCACTTTCTCCCGAATGAAATTTTGTTTTCTTTAACCAAATTGTTTTTGCCTCTTTAGTTTATTCTCATGTTTTAATTGATTTTTTTGACACATTAAGTTAACTTTTTTTAGATCATACTGTAAAAATTAATTATCTATTAAATAAGCATTTGATCATGTCTAACATGGTCCCCTAACAAGCTACATTAGTTGTCTTATTAAGTCTGTAACGAAAAATAGGCTTTAGTGATTAATTTGTCATTTTTTAAAATTTAATTGCGACTGATGTACTTTTCCCTAAAAAAAATATCAAAAAGAAATTAATAGAAAATTCCGATAAAAAGAAAAAAGTTGCCGTTTAACGGTTACAATATTTTGCATCTTTAAAATGGAGCGATAAAGGCGGCTTTTTTACGGTAGGGTTTGGATCCTGGCGCCAGAAATTTCGTCTTCCAGTTCCAGTTAGGTCTAATTATCGATTCAGTCCAATCATTCACTGCGTTAAACACTGTCCCAAATTTGAAGGGAAAATATGGCTCCGAAAAAGAAGCCTCAGAAGCAAAGCAACCGAAAAGCAACTTCCGCTTCGTCTTCTTCTTCATCATCTAAAGCCAATCAAGCGACATCGTCTGCCCCTCGACTTCAGATATCAGCCGAGAACGAAAACCGGCTTCGTCGGCTTTTACTCAACTCCAGCCACTCTACCCAATCCCAATCCCAATCCGATCTCAATCCTCCTCAAGATTCTCTATCCAAAGCTCAAAAGGCAAAGAAGCTCAAAGCCCTGTACGAGAAGCTTTCTTGCGAAGGTTTCTCTAATGATCAAATTGAACTGGCACTCTCTTCTCTCAAGGTTATATCATTTATTTTTTTCCATACATTTTTCTTACAAACGAAATTTCATTTTCTTTTCAATGTTGTCATCGTATCTCCTGACTATATTGATTGACCAGTCTATGTGTTTACATTGAGTAGGATGGTGCTACTTTTGAGACTGCTCTCGATTGGTTATGCTTTAACTTACCTCGAAACGAGCTTCCTTTGAAGTTTTCAAGTGGAATCTCTTTGCATTCAGATGGAGGTGTGTATATGTGTGTGTGAATTTCTATCTAAAAAATATAATGATCAATTTCAATGCCTAGTGTGTCTTGGCACTGATGCTTAAATTATGTGATCTAATGTGTTAGGAGGGTCTATCAGTGTTATATCAGTTGAAAAGGAAGACTGGACTCCTTCGGTGGACGCATCAACAAGGATTAAGGAAAACTTACATGGACTTTCTGTTAGAACCAAGAGCAGTGAAGATGAGAATTCTCTCAATATGTGCCAACCATCACAAGCAGATTGGATTCGGCAATATATGGAGCAACAGGAGGAGGTAAGGAAATAAAATGAACTGTTACTGATCTTGTATTCTGTTGCTGTCTCTGCTGTTTTAGTTTAGGGTTTATTCATTTGAATGTTTTCTACCTTCGTTGGAATTTGTTTAAAACGGATTTTTAGCAAATAGTTTATGTCTGTCAGGATGAGTCCAAAACTTGGGAGGATGAAGCAAGTGATGAGGGTTCAGCCGAAGAGGTATTGTAAACTTCTTTTTGATTCTTGTTCTTTCTCTATCTTCTAATATAATATAAAATAATCTAAGGGACTTCCAATTGATGAATAACATTTCAGTCACTTATAATTATCTTGTTCTAGAATGTATTTTGCACCAGTTTTGTTGTCTTTGTCATAAAAATCCTACCCTTTTATGTAAGAATGGAGAAATAGCTACGTATTTCTAAGTATAGACTTGGAAATGGCCTTTCTCCTTTTTATTTTCCCCCCTTACTGCTAAATACTCAGGTTTAAGTTTAGTTACTATGACAAGGTATAATTTCATTCTTATGCTTTTTTCTTGGTTAATAGGTTTCTGGACCTAGGCCTTATGATGTTATTGCAAAAGAATACCATGCAGCACGATTAGAAGCTACAAAAGCTAAGGAAAAAAAGGATAAAAATGGCCAGGAAAAGGCAGGCAGTAGAATCCGCAAACTCAAGCAGGAGTTGTCTGCTTTAGGTCAATTTTAGTTGTTTTTAGTGATTTATGTTGAAAGATTTATCACTTGATCACTTTTTAATGAGTTGTTTAATTTTGGTGAGCAGGATTATCAGATGCTGTTTTAGCATCAGATTTTTTGCATGAACGAGCATCTGCTTCTGTGTCTGAGGGCACAGTGACTAGTTCCATGCCTGAAGAGCAGCCTGAGATGATATCTCTAGGTGCTGCTGAATGCAATTCAGCAGCCTGTGTGATAACTTCAGGTGTAGCAACAGGCAGTGTAAATGATACAGAGACCTCTAAAGAGTTGTCTACCAAATATATTCCTTCTCTGTTACCTACTCAAGAAAAAGGTGACTCAGAAAATATGTCGGAAGATTTGGAGATTGGGGATTTCTTCTTAGAAGATTCTTCAATTAACGATGCTCTTGCTTCTGAAGTACTAAAATTGCAGAAGCAAGAAAAGATGAAAGAACTATACAGTGAGAAAAATTTGGAGAAATTGGATGGAATCTGGAAGAAGGTAATTCCCAGAATGCAATGATCTTGTGAGGTTAATATTACTAATGGTTGGTGATAAGGCATTTCTGATACGTAACTTTATATAATATTGATCGTGAATTTGCAATGCAATGGATTTAGGAAGCTGCTAAGTATGATTCCTGATTTTTTTATTTTCAATTTCATTTAGTGCCATAATAATCACCTTCCAAGTTTTAAATGTTTGGTTTTGGCCTTGTTCTACTGAATTCATTATGACTTCTTTGGGATATGATCTAAATAATGACAGGGAGAATCGAAAAAGATTCCAAAGGCTGTTCTTCACCAATTATGTCAAAGATCAGGGTGGGAGGCTCCAAAATTTGATAAAATGCCTGCCAAAGGTAAAAGTTTTGCTTATTCTGTTAGTGTGTTGCGTAAAGCTAGCGGGAGGGGCAAGAGCAGAAAAGCTGGGGGGCTAACCACCCTTCAGCTTCCTAATGAGCAAGAAGCTTTTGAATCTGCTGAGGTACTTGTTTGTCCTTATGCTTCATGCTGATAATATGAGATACTCTGATTAAGAACGTACAGTGCAATGCTACTGGTGTCAAAACAATTAGAAGATGAACATTCTTGGAGAACTTTGGAGGAAAGTACTTAGTTCCTATGTTTGCTTTCTAGATCCTAGAAACTTGAATGCCTGATTAGCCATATGCTCATTTACATACTTATGTTGCATGTGAATATGACAAATAAATATGTTTTTGTATTCAAGTTGATGCCTTGGGTGGTATATTAAGACTTTTTTTACTCTGTTTGGTGGTGTCTGGTCCTCAGGTCGATCAACCACAAATTTTGGTTTATGTCTTCTGGAGTAGTAGCGCTTAACTACAAATATTCTTTTCTAGATTATCTAAGGAATGACAGCATTGTTGTTTTTTATTGGATATAGGGTAGGTACTGAAAATTAGTTTAATTGCATCCTTTGAAAAAGCTTTTTATGAATAAATAGTCTCAGATGCTCGTTAAACATGCTAATTTTATAATACCGGTACTCACTACCTTTTTTTCTTTCTTTTTTAATATTTATTATTAATGCATGAAATGGCTTGATTGAGTATGATGCACGGGAGGGTATCATCTAACAGTGTGCTTGGAATTTAATTTGACAGTTACAAACATGATTTTAGGATATATCCTGTCTTCCTTTTGAACAACCTTTTTCATGCTTGTTAGATTATACCCTCATGTGGATCATACTCAATAGAGTTCTTCAATCTATGGCGTGTTCTGTCAAGGCTGTTGTATTATGTTAGTTCTCACATAATGGGTATATGACTGAATGTGAGCTTGTTCCTTCTTTCTACAGTTAATATACATTTTTTTACAGATAAAATATATAAAAATGGTAATTTACCTACTCCTTGATTGTTTTTACAGGATGCACAGAACAGAGTTGCCGCATTTGCTCTTTGTCAGTTGTTCCCTGATCTTCCTACTCAACTGATAGTTACCGAGCCTTACTCTTCTCTCATTTTTCAGTGGAAAGGAGGTGATGATTTAAACATCTATTTTGCATTTATAGATGCAAAATAACTTTTTGAAGTTTTGTCTTATTTATACTAATGGTGTTATGGCATCTCTTCTAATATTATGCTGGATCCTCTTTCATTTTCTGGTTCAGTTTGTCAGTCTTGATGTTTTCTATCAATTCAACATAAGGAATAAGAAAGATATTTATCAGATTTCTAAAAGCAAGTGACCACTGCTGTTAATGTTTCTTAAAGTATTTGAACACTTTCAGGGGAATCATTGACCAAAATAGAAGACAATGAGGAAGATCGAAGGGCTGGTTTTGTTGATCGGTTATTGAGAGATGAGGATTCCAGATCAAAGGCTCCTGGTCATGATACTAATGAATCTGCTTTAGATGAGTTCCAAAAGACCTACATTGAAGATAATAAAACCCCAAGTTCTTCTGTAGCTGATCCAGTATATGAAAGTATGTTATATTATTGTATTTGATGCATTTATACTAAATTATTTTGCTAAATTTGCCACTGATATGGAATGTGAAATGGTTAGTTTAACCCCATTGTTTTTTATGTCCTGTTTTCTCAATTTTTCTTTTCTTTCCTCCTAAGGAAGTGCTCTTTTTAATCCATCCATGAAAAAATCTACACATAATAGTTAGAACTGAACTGGAATTGCAATTGATTTTTCATTCATGAAAATTTTAGATATTGTTTGGGGAACTCTGAATGTGCTCACATAATCAAATGAGGGAAGACTGGGCACATTGCTATGAGGATCATAGAAAAGAGTGTAAAGGTTTAGTTTGAGGTTTAGATCAATAATGGTATTTTTACTATGGCTGGGTGATAACCTAATAATCTCTTCGATCTGACACATTTCTTATCGCAGGGAAAAGCCATGCAAAAGAAATGGAAAGTGTGTATTTGAGACAGGAAGAAGAAAAGAGAAAGCATACTCAGAGATACAAGGTGGGTGTATTCTTATTGCTGTGTCTCAGGAAAATAGTAATTGGATTTATAAGCTTTTGGTATAACTATACAAGTATTTGTTTTCAATTGATTCTGCTATTGTTGTTGCTTTCTAATTGGATATCAGTTTAATTTGCTTGGGGGATCTGAAACTTTAATTTTATCGCATTGAAGTCATTTGAACTTACTATTTGCTAATGATTAGTGTGAAGTTTACTAGCTTACTTGTGCACAACTTGCTGTGAAGAGCACCTAAATTGTGTTGGAAGCTTTGTTGTTCCTCCTATGTGTGAAAATGTTAACACTTGCTGAAACATAACTTGTTATAATTTAGTTTAGCTCTGATTTAGTTGGAGAGAAAGTGCACGTGTGTGTTAGGGGAGGGGTTCTGTGTTTTATGAATGATAAATTTGCTTCTGTTGCATGAAATACATGAAGAGATTCTGAATCCTGTGGTGCCAATCTCCTAATCTAGAATTTGATGTCAGAATCTACTGATGCATGTACACCAAGAGACTATGAATATATGATGTTTGTCATAGTAGATTATCAACCTTCCACACATATTTTTGCTGTAGTTTTTATAGCTGTACTAGTTAAATTCTTGAAACTAGTTCTGGTGTCTTGAGTATGCTATTTCAAACTTGATGTAAAGAGCGATAGAATTTACCATCTCTTGCTAATGATCATGGTAATCTCACTCTTGATTAATGTTCCCATTCATGTTGAGCATTTTATGTTGCTCATGGTAACATCATGCCTGTTCTTGTAAATTGTAATGATGCTCCTTAGCATGCAACACATGCATTATGCATTTGGCTTTTGCTGTTAAAAGTTCTATATTTATTTTATTTTATTTTATTTTTGTTTCCAGGAGATGTTGAAAACTAGAGCTGCTCTTCCTGTTGCTGGGTTGAAAAATGACATTTTGCAATTGCTAAAGGAAAATAATGTTCTTGTTGTTTGTGGTGAAACAGGATCTGGAAAAACTACTCAGGTTTAAACTTATATTTCCCTTATTTTTGTGCAAGCCCTTATCTTTCATGATCCTCCTTGAGCCAGTTAACCCCCAATATAGACCCAGTTAACTTGAGTTTCATGATTTGGTAGCTTTTTGCATTACTAATTTCTTTGCTTTTCCCTTTGAAATCAACTTAATACTTTTGTTCCCTGAATGTAGGTTCCTCAATTTATATTGGATGATATGATTGAATCTGGACATGGTGGACATTGTAGTATCATATGCACACAACCAAGGAGAATAGCGGTGGGTGAATAATATGTTGATACATGCTTAACACTAATTTTTCTTGCACCTTTTCTCATTAATAACTCTCACTTGTTTCTTTTAGAAACCAATCAAAAGTTAATTCTGTCAACCTTTCTTCTTTATCTTCTTCCTTGTCTTCTCTCTGATGTTCTAAGATGGTTGTGGACAATTTAAATGATTAGGTAGACATGGTTAGAGCAGAAGAAGCTTGGCAATATTTTCACAAAGGAAACTCATAAATGGCCAATTGTTGCCTTTAATGCACATTAAGTTAGGAATATATGCTTCATCTATTTGAATTCTTTTATTGCGGATATGCAGTAGTTTTCAAATGTCTGTTCAACTGGGAACTAGAGGGAAGAATTTGGGTAGCATATTACCACTGATAAAGTTGACTCATAAATGCACCAAGTCTGACATAACTACTAGAAAATCAGAAGTAATATTTGGTTTCAGTAGAATTTGTTCTTTTAGTTTATCAAGTCTCTATCTGCCATATTAGTGCTTTATTGCAAATTTCATTTATGTTTTTATATATTTATATTTGTTTTTTTAGATTTAGTAAAAGTATTGTGTGGGGTGTCTATATCATTGCAGGCAATTTCTGTTGCAGAGCGAGTTGCTGATGAGCGTTGTGAACCATCTCCTGGTTCTAATGGGTCTTTGGTTGGTTATCAAGTTCGTCTGGATAATGCCAGGTGTTTATGTCCTGATCTTATAAGTTACAATAATTTGCTAATTCCGATTGCATTTCCTCTGTGTAGAACGTTGACATGTTAGTGATTTTGCTGTCAGAAATGCAGCAGCAATGATGAATCCTGTCTATACACCTAAATTTTTTCTTTATGTTATTTCTTAATGAAATTATCTGGAGTCAGATTCAATTGTGCATTGTGGTTTGATCAAGTTTTCTAAGCTCAAAATTCAGGGCATAAAGGATGAATACTGTATATACAGATATTCTATGGCATTTACTGATTTTGCAAACTGCATAACGGTTTACTGATGATTGATTAGGTTGGCTTAAGATAGTTGCTTAAGGAGCTTGAAAATAATTTTATTCGATTTTCTGCCTTTTGTCTAATTTTTCACATAATACCTTTAGTGCTTGGTGGTGCTGACATTTCATATTTATGGTTATGTTTCATTGTCTTTTGAAATCTCTCCATAAGGTAGCAAATATTGTTGCTATTACCTTTTTTTAAAGCTTTACATTCGTTCCATATTGTATGTGTTCAGTTTGTTTTGGTAGAATTTTGTATTTGCTATTCACTTATAGAGTCCTATTTTTATTTCTTTCATTGAAAAGACTAATGTGGTCTTTTTTTAAAATTTTTTTTATTGAATAACTAATTTCTCCTTCTTGGTTATGTTGCATTTTCTAGGAATGAAAAGACAAAGCTTCTCTTTTGTACAACTGGTATTCTTCTGAGGAAACTTGCGGTAAGCCCTAGTCAGCCACAATTATTTTAGTTATTGGCTTCTTTGAATCTATCATAGCTTATATCGGAAGTCTTTTTATTTCTGGTGCTTTTGATTTTTGCTTTGAAGTCTTTTTCTCCAGCCTTCATTTGTAGTTGTGGTGCATCATATACTGTTTTGTTTGTTCCAACTGTACTTTTTCAGGATGCTGAAATGGGATTTTGGAACAGTAAAGTAAATCTAGACACTGCTTGCTAGTTGTTGACATTTTCACTAGTTGCTGCTGTCTTTGGGTTTCACCTTCCTTGATTTTAACTTGAGTATTACATGTGGATGTTTTATAAATATGCAGAAACTTTAATACATGCTAGAATATGTTTCTAGGATGCTGATTTAGCTCAGAACTTGTACATTGTGGTCATATATTTTATGTGAAGAAAGATGGAACACTTGAGTGGTTATATCAGGAATGTTTTGATTCAAAGAGGTTTTGCAATATGTGTTTTGTAAAATTAGCATCTAGGCCATTCCTATATGAAACTACATTATGGTTGCTGTTTAATTTACTTCCCCCTTAACTTCCCTTTTATGGTTTCTCCTTTCAATTTTCACAGGGGGATAAAAACTTGACTGGTGTTACTCACATCATAGTAGATGAAGTACATGAACGGTCTCTTTTGGTAAGTGGATGAATTTGAAGTTCAACTATGGCTATTTCAGGTGGATGTTTTCAAAATTTATGAGTTCTTTTGGTTTATAATGTCCTTCAATGATTTAACATTCATAGCAGTTGAGTTTTCTTAAATGAATTAATTTGCAGCACTTCATGCAAGACTTTTATTTGGTTTTGAGCTCTTGGCTCTAGAATGACTAAAAAAACTATTTGTCTGGAAATTGTTGAGATCATTCATATTGCCATAAAAAATAACTCCATAGCTAATCTACTCATAAAGAATTTGTGGGGGGCAAACAATCAGCCCATGAGGGAAATAGTTTTTCAATTCTGAATTTCAGGCAATGCTGAAATGTTAGTCCAGATCCCTGAAATGGACTGATTTGTTTCTTTTTCCTTAACAGGGTGATTTTCTACTCATTGTTTTGAAGAATCTTATTGAGAAGCAATCTGTCTCTAACACACCCAAACTGAAAGTTATTCTTATGTATGTATATGTATTTTTTTTTTTTGTGTTTCTTATCAATCATGGTTGTGTAAGCTTGTTTTGATCTCCATCCTGGCCTTACCTTATTCGTATCCTGGTTTCTGAATCATGATCTAAATGATTAGGTCTGCAACAGTTGATTCTGATTTATTCTCAAGATATTTTGGGCTTTGCCCGGTGATTACTGCACAAGGCCGGACTCATCCAGTGACAACTTGCTTTCTTGAGGATACATATGAACGTATCAATTATCACCTTGCTTCAGATTCTCCTGCTTCTCTAAGATGTGAAACATCCACAATGGACATGGTAATTAAATTTTTTTTTATATTATTCTTACTGGGTGTTAGCTAACTGCTTCTGAAATTTGGAGCTGGAAAATGGTAGAGTATTTATGAGTAGGTTATGAAATATGAAGGGTTATCTTTGTTTCTGTCATGCAAGTTATGAACTCTTCATTCTGCTGCAGAGGGGTCCTGTGAACAATCGTAGAGGAAAGAAAAATCTTGTCTTGTCTGCATGGGGTGATGATTCCCTTCTGTCTGAGGAGTATGTAAATCCACATTACGATTCAAGTAGTTATCAATCATATAGTGAGCAAACTCAACAAAATTTGGTAAACTCTTTCAGCACAAGTGACATGGTTTATTCTATTTTCCTCAGTGAGAGGATGAATAATGACTTACAAATTCTTAACACAGAAAAGACTGAATGAAGATGTCATTGATTATGACTTGCTTGAAGATTTGGTCTGTCATGTAGATGAAACGTGTGATAAGGGTGCTATACTCATCTTTTTGCCAGTAAGCTATCCTAAGTTCTTTTGATGTTGATATACCTTATACTTTGAGTTTTCTTGTTTTGATATTAGTTTGATACATATTCCATGGTTTTAACAGGGAGTTGTTGAGATTCATACACTACTTGATAGGCTAGCTGCTTCTTATCGATTTGCTGGACCATCTTCTGACTGGCTCCTGCCTCTACATTCATCAATCGCAGCAGATGAGCAGAAAAAGGTTTTCCTAAATCCTCCTGATGGCATACGTAAGGTAGGTTCTTCACTCATGTTTGAGATTTTTATTTGTTATGTGAACTTTCTCTAAAATTGATTTAACTTCAAATGCATTTCAATTTCAGGTTATTATAGCAACAAACATAGCTGAGACTAGCATAACAATTGGTGACGTAGTCTATGTGATTGACTGTGGAAAGCATAAGGAGAATCGTTATAATCCTCAAAAGGTTTGCATTCATATTTTCTTATAGTTTAGTAACCTCCATTGTTGTTGATGTTTATGTTGCTTGGAGTACAAACGGTTTGAGTCAGGCCCATTCTATGTTCTCAAGGAAATGCTCGTAAAAAGGTTTTGCTGAAAGAATCATAAGTTAATCTAACTGTTGTTTAGCTCTATTGTAATAATTGATTTCTCGTTTTACTTTGACAACCAATTTATATCTATTTCCAATATCTTGTCTATGGAGTATATTTATAATTGCATCCTATCATTGACTGAAGCTTATGCTAGATGTCACCTTGGGCATCTTCAGTGGTTAAGAACTTGTATAGGTTTTTAATAATCTAATTCTAGATGAGTGTTAAAAGAAAAAGTGTTCTAACAGGGGTAAACATAATTAGTTGCTAGGCCCAAGGATGGAAAATGCTGATTTCTGCTTTGGGCTTTCACTTTGGACTTGAGAAGTCAATACAAAATGGGAAAGATGGGTGTAGTTGGTAATGGTTGTTTATATTGGAATAGTATATCAAATTTGAGCAGAAACTTTGGAAGTGAATGCTTAAGCATTTTGCCTCAATAATAAGTGAATTGTTGCCTGTATACTTGCAGCTCCATTAGTGGTTACCAAAGAAAAAAAAGTCTTTAGATGTTATGCATGGATTCCTTCTATTAAGTCTTTGGTTATGTGCTTAATTTTTGTTTATTTATTTTATATGTTGATGTAGAAATTATCAAGCATGGTTGAAGATTGGATATCTCGAGCGAATGCTAAGCAGCGTAGAGGAAGAGCTGGTCGTGTTAAGCCTGGAATTTGCTTCTGCTTGTATACACGACATAGATTTGAAAAGCTCATGCGCCCATATCAGGTAATTTCTTCTTTATTAACATATTCATTAATGTGCTAATAACTAGGCTAAAATTCTCTTGTCCCAAATCTTATCAGTTTTTTCTTAATTATCATCTAGGTTCCTGAAATGCTTCGGATGCCTTTAGTAGAGCTCTGTTTACAAATTAAGCTACTTAGCCTTGGTCAGATAAAGCCTTTCTTATCCAAGGTACAAATATATTTTACAGTATCTATAAGTTGTCATATTTATTCTCTTCCATAGTGTTCTAATGGCATAGCTTTTGATTCTAGGCTTTGGAACCGCCAAAGGAAGAAGCTATGAACTCTGCCATTTCATTGTTATATGAGGTAAGTTTCATTCTTTTAACCAACAATTGTTACATATAGTAATATGGTGATAAGATTTTGGGCTTCAAGGAAGAAGCACTTAATTTTGTATTCTTTTTGTCATGATTTCCTGCTGTCTTTATTAGATTAAGATATTTCATGTTTATGAGCATTATTGTTTGGTCATCCTATCATCCCACTCAACCGGTATTTTTGAGTACTTGGATGATAAGGAATCGAATCTGGATGCTAAGAGAAACGAATAAATGACTCAATTAGCATGGTTTGATTGGGGAAAATTTTTTATAAACCGCCACACTTTATGGAACCTTCCAAACCTAAAGTGATAAGGTCAACACTAACACAAGCGTTAGGGAATTAAGAGATACTAAATATCACCACTCTTAAATGCCTCACACGAAGGGTAAGTGTTTAGTTGTTAGCATCCACCAAGAACTAGAAAACAAAGGATAAATTGCTAACAAGCAAGTTTTGATTCAAATTCTCATTTGCCCTTCACATTGATAGTGCTATCCAGACTAACTTGGGACATCCCCCCAAGCATAGGTAACTTCAAATATTAAATCCATAATCAAATTCCCAATACAATTGAATCCCCAATAATTAAATTCCCATACATGAATTACTTCCTAATATATGACAAAGCATTGAATAAAAAGATTGCATTTTTTAATGTGTACAGGTTCATCCCCCTGAACAACCTTCATTAAAATGGCCATAACTATTTGTAAAAGACTCCGAAAGACACTGTTTGATGCATTAGAAAATAGACTTCCAGATCTTTCCGTCCATCTATGGTTCGTAATTTTTGAACATGTGAATCAACACAAACTTTAATTTCACTTGATGCATGAATTCCAGATTTATTCTTGACCAGCATTTACTTCTCCTACAAAAGCATTCCCATCTTCAACCCCAAAGTTGGATATTCATATTGTGGCCCATTAATCTTTTAAAGCTCAAAATATTCTTAGCTCCATTTCCTTCAAGTTGGACCATAGTTTAGTAACTTAGTAGATTCTCTTGCGTCATTGGACCTTGCTTTAGTTGATTTTTTTAGTTGGCAAATGATGATGGCCTGTGATTTTTGGTAATTGAGAGATTATTTGCAGGTTGGTGCTGTTGAGGGCGATGAAGAGTTGACACCTCTTGGGCACCATTTGGCAAAGCTTCCTGTTGATGTTTTGATCGGAAAGGTGCACTTAATATATTTAACACCCCCCTCCCCCCCCCAAATTCTTTTGACTATAAATGTTACGCCTTGCACTTTATTTAAAAGAAAATTATGGGTAGTAAACGTTTTAATGATATTTTTGTCTCTTTTTACTAATTGTGTTAAGCTCATTGTAATCAATTTTGAAAAAAAAAATGTAATTTCTTTTTACTTAAATTCGTGTCTGTGCTGGTATGCATGCTATACATTTGTAAAGTAGGTCTTGCTAGAAATTAATTTAATCTGCTGATCTGCCCTCTGATAAAAGGAATGCTTGCGGGACCTAGGCACAGAACACATTTTAAAATAGTAAAAACATAATAAATTGAACCTAGAATTTGAATTAGGGTTTCTTTGTCAAAATACCTAGAGGAAGTGCCAAATCTGAAGATTTTACATAGACTATGAGTCAAGTTATACTTGCTGTATTTTGATCTCCAGCCTTTAGTTTATTCTTGTTAAAGACTGCTGCCTTTTTTTTGCCTGATGTTCTTACATGATGAGGATTGAATAGTTTCCTTCTTCTCTCTATGAAATGGATTCTCATATCATTCAATCTTTCGTTGCATAAACTTCTATAGAGCGTCCATTGACCAGAATTTACTAAACTGTTTTTGGCTGAATTGCAGATGCTGCTCTATGGTGGAATATTTGGTTGCTTATCACCCATCTTATCTATCTCCGCATGTCTCAGCTATAAGTCTCCATTTTTGTATCCAAAGGATGAGGTTCTTTTATTTTTTATTTTTATATGTTTATATTGTTCTTGCTTTCTGAAAAGAAAGACGTAGCATCACTTCCGTTATTTTGTTTCTACATTACAGAAACAAAATGTTGAAAGAGCTAAATTGGCTTTATTAAGTGAGAAGCTGGATGAATCTAGTGATTTGAACGATGCTGAGAGGCAGTCTGACCACTTGTTAATGATGGTTGCATATAGGAAATGGGAGAAGATTTTCCGAGAGGTATGCGAATGATTGTGATATGTTTTCTAGCGATCCTTAACTCTAAGAAAAAGTGATCAGTGTTGTCTGCTTCTGCTAGAAAAGTCTTGTTTAGTAAATGGCACCCTGATTCCTGATTGATTTGCACTCTGATCTTTAGAACCTTCCTTCAACAACATTGAGAGGGAAAGAGAATCATGTTCTCTTTCTCAGCGAATGCAGTTCTCTCTATCTGTTTAGTTTGTGTTTAATACATGTTACTTATGTGAAATTTCAATCCTTGTAGAAAGGAGTAAAAGCTGCCCAGCGGTTCTGCAAGATGTACTTTTTAAGCAGTTCAGTTATGTCCATGATAAGGTTTACCTTTACTTCTCTCTCTCTCACCCCTGATTGGAGTATTTTGGTACTTTCCTGTCATTTAGATGATAACCCACCATTCTTGACATGCTTAATTAGCTGTTATCATATTATGAATTGGAATGAGTTCTCCAAATTGCAGATGATAGTTTTGACTTTTGTGCAAGTTCTTAAGTTGTCAATAGTATAGTGATATGTTGCCTCCTTGGTAGTGGAATCTTTTTGAATTTACAGTTGGTAAAATATGATGCCTGTTTATACATATTTGTTATTACGTATGTTTACCAGTTATAATCCATTTGGAGATCCCACTTAGAAGTGAAAGGATTAAATTGCTCCTATCATATTTGTCATGACACTCTATCCAGAAGTCAAAGCTACCAAGTCGGTGGTAGTGTGATAGCTGCTTCTGCCTTTCCTGCCCTCCCATCTGCAGGGTCCACTTGGTGGTTGAGTAGTGTAGATTTAGATGTTTACCAAACTGCCTTTCTAAAATGCCCCTTTTATGAACAATCATGATAACATCCACTCAAGTATTCACTTTTCTTTTTTTTTTTTAAATTTGGCAACTAATTTTGGCCTTTTGACTTGTTTTCTTAAATTTTCAGAGATATGAGAATACAATTTGGGACACTGCTAGCAGATATAGGATTCATCAATCTTCCAAAGGATTATCCGGTATGCATCCGTTGTTTCAGTTGATATGACTTTTATGGAATTTGATGCAGTATATGTTTTTTCTTGCTCATCTTACAGAGTGGGGGTAAAAGGAAGGAAAATCTTGATGGTTGGTTTTCTGATTACTCACAACCATTCAATGTACATTCACATCATTCTGCTGTTGTGAAGGTAATTATGAACGTAATTTCTGCTCATTTTGTGTCTATTTGATTTTGAATTAGTTCACATTTAGTGCTACTTTGCACTTTTGCTCACTTATGTTATGGCAGAGGTCACATTTAGTGCTACTTTGCAGTTTTGCTCACTTATGTCTGGATTATTTGTTGTCCATTTACAACTTTATGAGCAATTTTTATTCTGTGGACAACCTATTTTATTTCTGAGGAGGCTATTAGATGTTCAGTTACATATTTGTCCCCAAATGGAATTATATCTTCTGCAAGCGTATGTTGGAATCATCCTATATGCTGCCCACTTGGAAACTGGGCCCTCTTTTATTACTATTTTTGTTGTTCCAGTCTTTTTTATATCACTAAATTTCTGTTTTGTTTTTTGTTTTTTGAGAGTGCTATATCTTAATTTTCCTGTAATTTACATACATCTGTAGAACCAACTTTCTCCTAATTTGTGGTCAATGATTTAATCTTGAAATATCTGAAGTTCCTACTTTCATGATTTGAACAGTTACTTATTTTCTTCCAGACCCTTAGTTGTACATTCATCTGCTGACTTGTGAGGATTATGATGTGCTGTTAAGTGTTGTTTATTTATAAGTTCGTTGCAGCAACGAATGATTAAAATTAAAAATGCATCTTATTCTGGATATAATTGTATTATCATCTTTGAAGGCAATACTATGTGCTGGTTTATATCCTAATGTGGCTGCCACTGAGCTGGGCATTACTGGAGTAGCTCTCAGCAGGCTTAAACTCAATCCTGCAACAAAGGGTCATCCAGCCTGGTATGATGGAAGACGAGAGGTTCATATACACCCTTCTTCTATCAACAGTAGCTTGAAATCCTTTCAACATCCCTTTCTTGTCTTCCTTGAAAAGGTATGTAGACATCCATCTAGTGGATTTAATTTATTCGTCTATTGTCTTCTAATTTTCTTCTTTCTCCAATTTTTGAACGATAGTTATTTCATACATGATATACATAGGTCTGACAAACCATTGCATGTTTGTTTCCTATTGAGTGATAACTAACCTAACAGAGGCTATAATGTAAAAGATTAGCTTCTTTTTCCTTGAAAAGTCTGTTTATTCGTTTGCTGGAGTTGTTTGTTATAATATACAGTATAAGTGTAAGAAGTTTCTTGAAAGTTGATGGGCATATGCTGCTGATAATGTGGATTTAGATAGTTTTTTCTAGTTTCAATCCGAATTGGAATTCTCTTTTCCTTTTTAATGAGCTAGGTTTGAATAGTCTTAATAATTTAACAGCTTCATGTTGCATAATCTTCTTGTTCTGCAATTTTAGCCTTTCATAGGAATAAACTATCCTATATTAATTAAGGGCTGCAATGTAAAAGGGGCGTCATTATTTTGGTTCTTACTTCTTATGTCATGTTTAATGTTCCTTGTAATAATTATCTTTTTGCTTATTCTAGTTTTCCATGTTCCATGTAAAAGGAGCTGCAATGTTGCACTTCCTGTTCAATGGTGAAATTCACTTTTCCTTCATTAAAAATAGGACGAAAAAGGAAAATTTGTTAGGAGCAAGCTCCATCTTCGGTTTGCTTTTAGATTGTAATCTAATTTTGACAATAACAGGTTGAAACCAACAAAGTATTTCTGCGAGATACTACCATCATATCTCCCTTCTCTATTTTGCTGTTTGGTGGCTTAATAAACATTCAACACCAGGTATTTTCTGTATTCCTTAGTATTCATAAGTAAATTTCTTCTTCATATGCTGGTGAAATTGATGAAATGTCTTATGGTTCGTTTCATCTTTGACTTATTTTGGGTTTATGTGCCAACATTGTACTGTTCCACCTTATTCAAAACTTTTGTTTTTTTATCTAATGGTCCATTTTGGTTTTTTAGTTTCTTATTTGGGGAATAACTTTTTTTTCTTTTTATAGTCTGGATTGGTTGCTATAGATGGATGGCTGAAGCTGACAGCGCCTGCTCAAACTGCTGTATTGTGCAAGGAACTTAGATCTGCTCTTCATTCAATTTTGAAGGAGCTAATTAGAAAGCCAGAGGTAATGTTGTTTGTGATTATTTATAGTTCAGATGTCTTCTTTCGATTGCATAGAATTTGAATCTCAGTACACGTGAAACGTGTGCAAACGTCTAAACTGAAGGGTAATGTTAAGGTTCTCAGTGTGCATTTTCTGTCAAGTTTACTATCTTTTTTTGGTTAATTAGTATTTGTTTAATAGCTCACAAGCATGGTATGCAAGATATTGTTTCTTCTAATCATGTTTCTTGGTTATTTAACCACATACAGTTGCTGAGATTCTCATTCAGGTATCGTCTTTCCTTGGTGAAGCCTGTGCCTATAATGCAGCATTACTTATTAATCTTTTTTTCCCCTTATAGAATGCTACGATCGTAGATAATGAGGTTGTTAAGTCTATGATACATTTGTTGCTAGAAGAAGACAAACCCTCAAAATAGTTCAGAACTCTAGGTATGTCGCTTACTCGCTTTGAGTTTCATAATTCAGCTCGAGAATACATCATTAAATTTTGACTTGCATCATTTTATTGTACATGGTAGTCTTTTAATCTTTTCTTTTTACAGTGACTCAGCTCCAGTTTTGTATCATTTGGAAGTGATTAGTGGAAGTGCAGAGCAAAGTGAGGTTGAGTTCAAGAAGTAACACACTCTTGGTGGCATGCGAGTTCTCAAATAGCCTTCTCTTTTACTTCAAATTTTGGCTGCCCCTGTTTATTTATTTCCATTTTTCCCCTCTCAAAGGCATGAACAGTTAATGAAAATGGTTGAAATTTTCATGCAAATATAGTTAACTAAGATTTATTTAATATACAATTAAGGTTAGTCAAAAGGTAGTTGGTATAGAGTGGGATGGAACTAGGATAGGACCAAATGGAGGAATGATTGATAATTGTAATAATGTTAATTTACTCCAGAAAGAAATTGTATTGAATCTACAAGTCTAAAGCCTAAACTTGGAAGATTCATTACGACATAAAATAATTTTAACATAGCTGTAGACACAAAGGTGTCGCCATCCTATCGGTTGAAAAAGAACCCATGGAAAAATAAGAACAAAAAAAAGTTGGCAGTGCAGCGAAATTTCGTAAATGAACTAGGTCGAAGATTATAAATTCATTCTTCCACTTACGTTTCATTCAAGTATCCCAGAAAAAAAGGGTTTTTTCATCTAAGTAGTTGATTACACCATGGAGTTTCTAATGAACCTTTGAAGCTCGTTTCTGAAAGTGGGCGCCATCGCAGATAGAGATGCCCTCGTAGAAATGAATGCCATCACGGTTTTTGAACGAGATTTTCCGTGTCGACAGAGAACTAAAAGCCGCAAACCATGAGTCTTTCTTTTTAATCTTCTAGGTTTTACGATTGTAAGAATAAAAAAAAAAAAAACCAGAGCTGCTGAATAACTGAAATATAAAAGTTGGAGGGATAGCAAATGCTAGACGCAAACACTACTACTGACCAGCTTGAGATCGAAGCAAATCATAATCAGGCAGACAATAGAGGACATTGTCTATGGTTACATACTATGAAAGCAAAGGTTGAAATGTTGATGTCGTCTGCTATGCATGCATGCATGATATATGTAACACTAACGAGGAAGGAAGATGGGGAGAGCAGTGAATTGAATCAAGATGTGGGCGATGTTGCCATTCTTAATCATCCAATTCTGGGGCCGTATACGTCACCTGAATTACAACAATAAGAACAGAGTTATTGCTATATTGGAAGACTTCGTAAATTTTCAATGTGGTATTTATTGTATTGATGGTTTCTCTATTTTTGCAATACCTGAAACATTCATGCATTACCAAGTATTTGGAGTCAATTAAACGAGTTCATAAACCACTTGGAATTAGCAATGTTTTTACAATTGGAATGATGGTCGATGAATTGGTTACATTATTGGTTTTCGATCGAATATGCCAGGCTATCGATTTTCAGTCTGATCAATTCGTTTAGTTCAAATCAAATAAATTTATTAAAAATTAAAATCTAGTTCAACAGATTCAACCGTCAATTCAATTAGTTTTTTAGCATTGTTCAATCAATCCGTATCGATTTATGGGTCAACCAACTTTTTGCCTCTTTCTAGGATGGTATCTTGGCCGTTTCAGATCCAACCAAAACCTAAGTTAAATGAAGTCTCTATCTTCCTGATTACAAAATCAAATATGAAATTTCATACACCTTAAAATTCATAAGATGAAAAGAGTTTTGAGGTTATTATACTTATTATGACTAGCATTAAATAGATCAAGTATTCACCCTATCAATATCTCAAATCAATGATTGGTTAAATTCTAATCTTGCCTAAACTGCACCCAAATTGGACTGAACCATTTGTTAGATTATTGTTCTCTTGTTTTGTTCCTTCAAAGTAATGGAGTAATACATCGATTTTTCAAAAGAATCAATTCTTTTGATTACATGTTAGACTTTCCTAAAAAACACTAGCGTTTGTGTAAATGAGGTGCTCTACCAACTGAGCAAGTTCAAACAACATTGAAAATTAGTAAAAGGCTTTTTCTTTTAACCAGAGTAGAAAGTAAACTGTAAGAGTGAAGAAAAAAAAACCAACCCAATCGATCAAGTTCAATCTTATTAGGTAGATTTTTTTTTTGAAAAAGTAAATTTTAGAATGAAACGAGTTTAAGTACGTATAACTAAAATTTACATTAAGATTAAGGTAAACAAAAAAACTATTATATATTGATGGTAAAATTAAAATTTTTATATTGGGAGTTGAAATTAAATCGTAAATTTTTTAAAGCTAATATACAAAATTTTCTATTTTATTAACTATAATTTTACAAATTTAAAAAATAATTTATCAAATCAAAGGGGGTCGAAAGCTTCCTTTTGCCCCTTAATGTCGCCCTCGTTTATCTTACGTCGGTTGCCATCCCTAGTGAACTCATATTAAAAGACAAAACTTGACCTACCAATAACATTTTTTTCACTATTTGCTACATTACTTGCTACACAAGCAGCAAGAAAAATACAGTTATCGTAGTTGATTTGTCGATAGTGACAAATCTGAAAGGGTAGGCAGGTATCTTGTACTCCAAAAATTATAAAAAAATTAATTAAATCCTCTAGAGAAATTATAAATTAATATAATAAAATTGTATTTTATTTTTAAAATAAAATTTTTTTAATTTAATCCTCTTATAAATAAAAAAATTATAAATTAAAATATAATAAAATTATACTTTAACCCCTGTAAAAATAAAAAACTTTTTTTAGTTCTTTCAAAAATGATGAAATTAAAATTTTAATATATTTAGACTATTATTTTAATCTCTGAAAAAATTATAAGTAAATTTTGACTCTTGCTAAAAAATTATAATTATAATTAAATAGATTAATTTAATTCTTATATTAATTAAAATAATCAAAGAAGTCTAAAAATATTTAAAAATTTATATTTTTTGAATTGTAATTCAACTTCAAACAAAAAATTTCATTTAAAAAGTCATAATAATTTTAAAAATATTAACTCTATTAAATAGTAAATTTTAACTCTTCCAATTTAATATTATTTTATTCTTTTTAATAATATAAAATAGTTAAAATAGAGGCATCGCTGTATTACATCACCAAAAGAAAATGTAGAGACATGCAATTCAGTGAATCATGACGTACTCCATCATGTTCAAGCGGCATTTATTGCTTAATAACCTCATTCATATGGTTTCCCTTTACCGTTGTTGAAAAATACAGTTGTTAAATACTTATAAATTATAAATGTTTAAATTAAAGTCTAATTTTTTAGGGGTTATTTATGTGAAAATTAAAAATTTTAAAATATTCTATACCCGGGTTTAATCTTTATAAAAATGTTTAAACAAAAATTTTTTATGCACTTCAATATAATTTATAGTAAAAATTAGGTAAATATTAACGAGTTTAGAATATAACACATAATGACTGAATTAAATATTACTTGAAAAAAAGAAAATAATAAAAACTTAATTTGAAACTTAATATACGACTTTTGAAAAGTCTTTATTTGACTACTTTCGAAAAAAATTGACCTTCATTTAAACACTTTTATAAATGTTGAGCCTTATATGAACATTTTAAAAAGTTTAATTCTTATGTGAGCTACCCCTAAACATTAGATGTTTTATTGTGGCCTTGTTGAAAAAAGTTTATGGTAAGCTTTTACCTATTGAACATGTAACAAGTTATCATTTTTGTATTTCCTCATAATTCTTTGTATTCTCGTATGGTTTCGAAAAGAGAATTTGGTAAAAAAAATTTGAAGTAAAAAATATTATTTTTAAATATTAATAAACTTGAATGGGATTTTGTAATTGAAAAAATTGATAACTTCTAAATTATTATATTTCAACAAATTTTGGTAAGGAGAAAAAATTTATTTCATGATCATTTTTTAAAATATGAATAAATAAATAAATAAAACAAATTTACTAGGAGGAATTAAAAATGATATCCCATCCTAATATTTGGTATTTTCTCATAATTTTTTGTACTATTTCATGGTTTTTTTTTTGTACTTTGTATTTTTTTGATATTCTCTTATAATTTTTAATACTTTCCCATTTTTTTTTGGTATTCCCTAAAAAATTTTAGTACATCTCCATAATTTTTAGTATTCCCTCATTTTTTTTTTTTGATATTTTTTCATAATTTTTTGTATTGTTTTGAAAAGAAGATTTGATACTAGATATAATTTTAGAGTAAATAAAAATATTATTTTTAAATATTAAGAAATTTCAATGGGAATTTGTAACGAAAAAACTGTAATTTTTAAATTATAAAATTTAATGCTAAAATTTGGTATTGAAAAATTATATTTCATGATAATTTTTTTAAAAATGTGAATAATTAAATAAAGGATTGAAAAATTATATTTCATGATAACTTTTTTTAAAATGTGAAAAATTAAATAAATGAAAAAAAAATTACTAGATGAACCAAAATTGGTATCCCTCATAGTTTTTGGTATCTCATATTCTTTTGGTATTCCTTCAAAATATTTTCTAATTTTGGTATTCTTTCATAATTTTTTATATTCCCTGATAGTTTTTTTTGTATTCTTTCATATTTATTTGTAGTCCCTCACATTTTTTTGTATTATTTCGAAAAAGAGAATTTGGTAGAAGATATAATTTTGAAATAAATAAATAAATATTATTTTTAAATGTTAAGAAATTGGTATCACACATAACTTTTGGTATTTTCTCATGCTATTTGGTATTCTTTCATAAATTTTGATGCTTTCGCATATTTTTTGGTATTCCCTCATAATTTTTGGTATTTCCTCATAGCTTTTAATGTTTCCTTTTTTTTTTTTTTTGTATCCCTCGTAATTTTATGTATTTATAATTTTTTATATGCCCTTATAATTTTTTGCACTCTCTCAGAATTTTTGGTAATCCCTCGTATTTTGGTACTTTCTTATTTATTTTGATATTCCCTCATAATTTTTTGTATTCCCTCCAAAATTTTGGTACTTCTTCATAATTTTTTGTATACCGTTATACTTTTTTGTATTTTTGGTATATTTTCATATTTTTTTGTATGGATTTAAAATAATAATTTAATATGAGATATAATTTTGGAGTAAAAAAATATTATTTATAATTATGAGGAAATTTTAATAAGATATTTAATTGAAAATTTTCATTACTTTTAAATTATTATTATTTTCATGCTAAATTTTGTAAGGAAAAAAAATTATATTTCATGATATTTTTTAAAAAAATATAAAATATAAAATATATGAAACGAATTTAATAAGACCGACCAAAATTGGTATTCCTTTTTTTTTTTTACTTATAATTTTTTATAGTCCCTTATAATTTTTGATACTTTCTCGTGTTTTTTTTATATTCTCTTATAATATTTGTATTCCTTCGTAATTTTTTATATTTCCTCATATGTTTTTTATATTCTCTCAGAAATTTTGGTATTCCCTTGTTATACCCCTCCTTTAGTTGACACGCAGCAGCACGAGAGGTAACTTAGAAAGCACCCATAGACAGTTTGTCTTATTCTATTAGTTTAGGCCGTCTAGCTAGTTATGAACTTGGCTAGTCACACTCGCATTTTTCATGCCACCCGCTTTTCGACCACCCACTTTCAACCACTCATTACGGATTGTCCACGAGAACCATTAGGAGGCCATTAAGGCCTAACTGTACTACCTCAACAAAGGGAATGTCAAAGCAGAGTCATACAATATTATTGTAATATCCCGAATTAGGGCCTAATCGGAATAGTGGTTTCGTGACCACAAATCCGAGATAGAAATAATTATTTTATAATTATTTTGAGGTTTATGATATGATTGCATGATTGTGTGAAAATTTTGTGAAGAAATTCTATGCATAAAATGCTTAATTTGAAGTTAGGGACTAAATCGAATAAGTTGCAAAACTTGCATTCTAGAAGTTTTTAGTATGAAATTGCTTTGAAATATTAATTAGGAGGTCTTAAATAGCAATTTGACCAATTTCTAAAATTTTGGACAAAAATAGGCTTGTATATGAAAATTTTCAAAGAAAGGTATTAAGGGCATTTTGGTCATTTGGATAATTAATGAAATAAAATGGGAAAAATGACACAAAATAGTCATCTTCCCCATTTAGTTGCTGCCGAATGCTCTATCTCACCATAGCTAGGGTTTCTTCAACTTTCAAGCTTCATAATCAAGAAAGACGTGGAATCGACCCCAATCGAGGAAAAGAAAAGATTGTGGACTAAATTGCAAAATCTTTGTATTTTGGTATCAAGGTAAGTTCATGTGTAAATAATGTAGCATAATTGTTATTTTTAAGCTATTGATGTTAATTATATGATATGCTGATTTTTATCATGAAATATATGCTTTGTGGTTAATTTCGAATAAAATGCAAATTATGTGAATTACTTGTTAAACATAATTGTTACCGAGTATTGGTTCCGGCATTCTACGGAAGTCCGCAAGGACATGTGTTCGAGGAAAATCCCGTTTGAACCTTAGGGATAGATTAGAATACAAGTGACATGTCACTAGGATGGTTGAGTATCCGAACTCGTTGAGTTGAGTCCGAGTTCGTGAGATGTAACTAGGCATCCGAGCTCGTTGAGTTGAGTCCGAGTTCACTTATGGATGCGAACGCCCGAGCTCGTTGAGTTGAGTCCGAGTTCGTTTATGGGCGGGTTACATAGTAGCTTGGCTACATATGTGGCACTTATGTGCAAAGTTTCCATGTATCCGAATTATATTCGATGTGTGTTCAACGGTAAAGTTTTACTCAAATGGAGGAATACTCGAGATGTAAAGAGACGTATTGGTAGCGATGAGAAATGGATATTCTGTACAGGTATGTATTTAACCCTCGGGTTGAGTATTGATACAACCACGATAAGGTAATAAGATGATGAAAAATGATTAGAAATGTGATATGTGTTTTGGTGATGCATGCTAATGTTGATTGGTATGATTGTTTGTTGTGTTACTTATTATTTGCATATGAACTTACTAAGCATTTATGCTTATTCCCTCCTTCTTACTCATTGTAGTTTTGGACAAGCCAGCTCAGGAGTCGGGATAGGTCGAAGGATCAGTCACACTATCCGGAAGAACTTTTTGGTAAATGGCTTGTAAATTTAAGTATGGCATGTATAGCAATATACCTATTTTGTGTAAATGATCTTATGATATGGTGATGGAATGGTTGAGGAAATGCTTGATAATGATAAATTATGGAAATGGTTAGTTTAGATTATGTTTGATGTTATGGAAAATTAATAAGTTATCTAACTCATGAAAACTCATAAAAAGGATGAAATTGCCATAAACAGAATTTGCAGCAACACTGATGTGAGTTTGAAAATTTATTAAAAATCATAGAAATTGAATTTGGTGATGGATTAAATATCAAATTGAAGCTTATTATGTCTAGTTTCACATGAAACAAATGAAACAGGTAAAGGAATTATATGTTAGAAGATATTTGAATTTTAGTGAAATAGGGTCAGAGCAGTTTCTGGATCCCCTATTTTAAATTTAAAAATTCACCATAAATTGTACAGATATAATTAGGTGGTTTATTTTATATTCTCAGAATCCTTATTGAGTCTAGTTTCAGGAGAAACAAACCTCATAGTCATATTAATTTTATACAGAGAGAAATGTGGTTCGTAGTAAATAGAGGTCAGACCAGTCAAGTCCTGAAACAGGGGTAACTTTAACTAATAAACTGTACTAATTGGCCCAACCAAAAATTCTAGAAAAAACATTAGTAGATAGGTATATGAGTCTAGATTCATGGAAAATTTACGGATCTTGATTTTGAGTTTCGTAACTCGAGATATGATTTTTCTTGTGACTGTGACGCAAGTAGCTTGAAAGCTGTGAATGTAGAAACAAATATTTCAAAATTCTAAAAATGTTAAATTAAGCTTAGTAACACCTCATACTCGACTGCGGCGACGGTCTCGGGCGTGGGGGCGTTACATTTAGTGGTATCAGAGCAGGTTTAGTCGGTTCTCGGACTACGTGTTGTATGTACAGATTTTGCTATACATGCCATATGTATAAATTGTGATAGTTTGACGACTTCTGACCTTTTTAAATGATTTTTATATAGTAAATGGATCCCGATCCGGTGTGTGGAGATGAAGTAGAGAGTAATGCACCAGCTCCGCTGAAAGAGCAGCGCCGACTGAAAATCCACCTCCTCACTGTTGGTCGGGGAGGAGGAGAAAGGGTCGGGAAGCCTTTCTCCAAATGATGAGTGCATGGTACACCGAGTTCGCTCGCACGAACCCAAATGTACAACCTCCCCACCTCCCTCAATTCCTCAACCTGTACCCCGATGCCTCAAGGTATGGATCGATGAAATTTCATAGAACTCAGTTGATAGAATCCGCAAGCAAGGGTAGAAGAATTTAAAGCAAATATTGATGATGATGCTGAGAAAGTAGAGTTTTGGCTTAAAAATTCTATCCAGGGTATTTGATGAATTATCTTGTACACTGAAGAATGTTTGAAATGCGCTATATCTTTGTTGAGGGATTCATCTTATAATTGGTGGAAGACTTTGATTTTGGTGGTACTGAAAAAGAGAATAACTTGGGAATTCTTTCAAGAAGAGTTCAGAAGAAATATATTAGTGAAAGATTTATTGATCGAAGCGTAAAGAATTTCTTGAGTGAAGCAAGGTAATATGTGATTCTGAGAATATGAAAGAGAGTTTGTTCGATTAAGTAAATATGCCAGAGAGTATGTTCCTACAGAGGCCAAGATGTGCCGACGATTTGAAGACGGGCTCAACGAAGACATCAAGGTATTTGTTGGAATTCTTGAATTAAAAGAAATGGTAGTCTTTGGTGGATCGAGCTTGCAAGGTGAAGAACTACTTAAAGAGAAGAAAAAGGTAGAGGTGAGACTAGAAATTGGAAGAAAAGACCGACGAGCGGTTCATTCTCACAAGCAACTGGAAAGTCAAGAAATATGAATCCTCGTTCCCAAACTTCATTTGGGCAATCATATGGGAATTATAAGAAGCAAAATGTGGGTCCTAAGTCCCGGACTACTTGGTGGCCGGTGTAGGGAATTCGAGATTTGTTAAACACGAGTGCAGCGATGTGGTAGGAATCATTTTGGTCCGTGCAGAGCAAATGAATGTTTTTGATGTGGTTCTCGGATCATTTTATTAGAGAGCGCCAGAGAGAGTGAAAAAGAAAAATTTCAGAATACAAAAACAAGTGGGGCGGATTCGAGAGGAAGATATCCAAGAAAAGCTGGGAGCGAAGCAAGCAGTAAGAATGTAGCCAGGGATGCACCAGTTAGACCTGAAGGAAGGGCTCCGGCTAGAACTTATACTATTAAAGCGCGCGAAGATGCTTCCTCGCCTGATGTGATTACCGGTACATTTTCTCTTTATAATGTTAATGTTATTGCTTTGATTGATCCTGGTTCTACTCATTCATATGTGTGCATGAAATTGGTGTCTGATATGAATATACCTGTTGAGAACACAGAATTTATGATTAGAGTGTGGCAAATGTGTGATTGTTGATAAAGTATGTAAGAAATGTCCTTTAATGATTCGGGGTCATTACTTTCCGGCTGACTTGATGTTGTTGCCGTTTGATGAGTTTGATGTTATTTTGGGTATGGATTGGTTGACATTGCATTGCAAAGAAAAGGTTATAGAATTAAAGTGTTAAAATGGTGAAACTCTGCGGGTTGAATCAGATAAATCAGAGGCATTGCCTAGTGTGATTTCTTCAATGTCGGCTCAAAGATATTTGAGAAAGGGTTATGAAGCTTATTTGGCGTATGTAATTAATACAAAAGAAGTTGAAAAGAAAGTTGAAATCAAGGTTTGTGTGTGAATTTGCGGACGTATTTCGGGAAGAATTGCCGAGTTTGCCTCAATCGTGGAAGTAGAATTTGGTATTAATTTGATACCGGGAACAACTCCGATCTCGATTGCTCCGTATAGAATGGCACCAGCAGAGTTGAAAGAATTAAAGTCGCAGTTGTAAGAGTTGACTGATAAAGGCTTTGTGAGACCGAGTTTTTCACCTTAGGGTGCTCCGTGTTATTTTACGAAAAAGAAGGATGGTTCTATGAGGTTGTGTGTTGATTATCGGCAGATTAAACAAGGTGACAATCAAAAACAAGTATCCGTTGCCAAGAATTGATGATTTATTTGATCAGCTAAAAGGAGCGACATGGTTTTCAAAGATTGACTTGAGATCTGGGTATTACTAACTGCGGGTAAAAGAGTCGGATGTGCCTAAAACTGCTTTTAGAACAAGGTACGGTCATTATGAATTTTTAGTTATGCCGTTCGGGTTAACAAATGCTCTGCTTTGTGTTTATGGATTTAATGAATCATATATTCCACCATACTTGGACAAATTTGTTGTGGTGTTTATAGATGATATTTTAATTTATTCAAAAGATGAGACAGAGCATCTTGAGCATTTGAGGATAGTTTTGCAAACTTTGAGAGATAAGCGGTTGTATGCTAAGTTTAGTAAAAGTGAATTTTGGCTCGGGAAGTCGGATTTTTGGGTCATATTGTTTGGTGATGGTATACGGGTTGATCCTAGTAAAATTTCAGCCATTGTTGATTGGAAACCAGAAAAATGTAAGCTGAAGTTAGAAGTTTCTTGGGGCTATTTGGGTATTATCGGCGGTTTGTAAATGGATTTTCTATAATTGCTGCTCCTATAACTAGATTACTCAGAAAGGATGTTAAATTTGAATGGACGGAGGAATGTCAATGAGTTTTGAAGAATTGAAAAAGTTTTTAACAGAGGCACCAGTGTTAGTACAGCCCGAATCAGTAAAGAATTTGTGGTGTATAGTGATGCTTCTCTAAATGGTTTGGGGTGTGTACTCATGCAAGAAGGAAAAGTGGTGGCTTATGCTTGAGGCGAGTTAAAACCTCATGAGAGAAATTATCCTACTCACGATTTGGAATTGGTCATGGTGGTGTTTGCTTTGAAAATTTGGCGACATTATTTGTATGGTGAAAAATGCCGGGTATATACCGACCATAAAAGTCTTAAGTACTTGATGTCACAAAAAGACTTGAATTTAAGGCAATGAAGATGGTTGGAGTTATTGAAAGATTACGAGCTTGTTATTGATTATCATCCGGGAAAAGCGAATGTGGTTGCCGATGCTTTAAGCAGAAAGTTGTTGTTCGCTTTGAGAGTTATGAACACTCAGTTGAAAATGTCAGATGATGGTTCGATTCTAGCAGAGTTAAGAGCAAAACCGATGTTTTTACAAGAAATTTCTGAAGCTCAGAAAGATGATCAAGATTTACAAGCCAAGAGAAAGCAGTGTGAAGTTGATACAGAGTCAGATTTTAGAATCGGTTTCGATGGATGCTTAATGTTTAAAGATCGGATTTGTGTACCGAAGAATGAGGAATTGATTCAAAAGATCCTACAGGAAGCACATAGTAGTTGTTTCTCAATTCATCCGGGTAGTACGAAAATGTATAATGACTTGAAGAAAATGTATTGGTGGAATGGAATGAAAAAAGATATATCAGAGTTTGTGTCCAAATGCTTAATTTGTCAACGGTGAAAGTGAACACCAAGTGCCTTCGGGATTACTTGACCTATTATGGTTCTGAATGGAAATGGGATCGGATTACTATGGATTTTGTATCAGGATTGCCATTGACTCCAGGAAAGAAAGATGCCATCTGGGTAATAGTTGACAGATTAACTAAGTCGGCTCATTTTATCCCGGTACGTACAAATTATTCTCTTAACAAGGTGGCTGAACTGTATGTTAGAGAAATTGTTAGACTACATGGAATACCATTGTCGATCATTTCAGATAGAGATCCAAGGTTTACCTCGCGGTTTTGGCAAAAATTGCAAGACGCGTTAGGTACAAAGTTAAATTTCAGTACTGCTTTTCATCCACAAACTGATGGACAATCAGAGAGAGTAATTTAGATTCTTGAAGACATGCTCAGATGTTGTGTATTGGAATTTCAAGGAAGTTGGGAAAAATATTTACCGTTGGTAGAATTTGCTTACAATAATAGTTATCAGACGAGCTTGAAAATGGCACCTTATGAAGCATTGTATGGTCGTAAGTGTCGAACGCCTTTGTATTGGGTGAACTCAAGGAAAATCAGATTTATGGAGTTGATCTAATAAAAGAAAGCGAAGAAAAAGTGAAGGTAATTCGAGATTGTTTGAAAGTTGCTTGAGATAGACAGTAAATCTTATGCGATTTAAAACGAAAGGATATTGAATTTCAAGTTGGTGATAAAGTATTTTTAAAGGTGTCTCCGTGGAAGAAAGTCCTCAGATTTGGACGAAAGGGCAAATTAAGTCCGCGTTTTATTGGGCCGTACGAAATAATTGAAAAAGTTAGACCGGTAGCATATCGGCTAGCTTTACCACCTGAATTGGAGAAGATTCATGATGTGTTCCACGTATCTATGTTACGTCGGTATCGTTCGGATCCTTCACATGTGGTTTCACCGACAGAAATTGAACTACAACCAGATATGACCTACGAAGAAGAACCGATTAAGATTTTAGCTCGAGAGGTCAAACAACTAAGGAATAAAAAGATTGCACTTGTGAAAGTGTTGTGGCAAAAGCATGGAGTAGAAGAAGCTACATGGAAATCCGAAGAAAATATGAGAAATCAATACCCACATCTGTTTACCGGTAAGATTTTCGAGGACGAAAATTCTTAAAGGGGGGAGAGTTGTAATATCCCGAATTAGGGCCTAATCGGAATAGTGGTTTCGTGACCACAAATCCGAGATAGAAATAATTATTTTATAATTATTTTGAGGTTTATGATATGATTGCATGATTGTGTGAAAATTTTGTGAAGAAATTCTATGCATAAAATGCTTAATTTGAAGTTAGGGACTAAATTGAATAAGTTGCAAAACTTGCATTCTAGAAGTTTTTAGTATGAAATTGCTTTGAAATATTAATTAGCAGGTCTTAAATAGCAATTTGACCAATTTCTAAAATTTTGGACAAAATAGGCTTGTATATGAAAATTTTCAAAGAAAGGTATTAAGGGCATTTTGGTCATTTGGATAATTAATGAAATAAAATGGGAAAAATGACACAAAATAGTCATCATCCCCATTTAGTTGCTGCCGAATGCTCTATCTCACCATAGCTAGGGTTTCTTCAACTTTCAAGCTTCATAATCAAGAAAGACGTGGAATCGACCCCAATCGAGGAAAAGAAAAGATTGTGGACTAAATTGCAAAATCTTTGTATTTTGGTATCAAGGTAAGTTCATGTGTAAATAATGTAACATAATTGTTATTTTTAAGCTATTGATGTTAATTATATGATATGCTGATTTTTATCATGAAATATATGCTTTGTGGTTAATTTCGAATAAAATACAAATTATGTGAATTACTTGTTAAACATAATTGTTACCGAGTATTGGTTCCGGCATTCTACGGAAGTCGGCAAGGACATGTGTTCGAGGAAAATCCCGTTTGAACCTTAGGAATAGATTAGGATACAAGTGACATGTCACTAGGATGGTTGAGCATCCGAACTCGTTGAGTTGAGTCCGAGTTCACTTATGGATGCGAATGTTCGAACTCGTTGAGTTGAGTCCGAGTTCGTGAGATGTAACTAGGCATCTGAGCTCGTTGAGTTGAGTCCGAGTTCACTTATGGATGCGAACGCCCGAGCTCGTTGAGTTGAGTCCGAGTTCGTTTATGGGCGGGTTACATAGTAGCTTGGCTACATATGTGGCACTTATGTGCAAAGTTTCCATGTATCCGAATTATATTCCGATGTATTCAACGGGTAAAGTTTTACTCAAATGGAGGAATACTCGCGATGTAAAGAGACGTATTGGTAAGCGATGAGAAATGGATATTCTGTACAGGTATGTATTTAACCCTCGGGTTGAGTATTGATACAACCACGATAAGGTAATAAGATGATGAAAAATGATTAGAAATGTGATATGTGTTTTGGTGATGCATGCTAATGTTGATTGGTATGATTGTTTGTTGTGTTACTTATTATTTGCATATGAACTTACTAAGCATTTATGCTTACTCTCTCCTTCTTACTCATTGTAGTTTTGGACAAGCCAGCTCAGGAGTCGGGATAGGTCGAAGGATCAGTCACACTATCCGGAAGAACTTTTCGGTAAATGGCTTGTAAATTTAAGTATGGCATGTATAGCAATATACCTATTTTGTGTAAATGATCTTATGATATGGTGATGGAATGGTTGAGGAAATGCTTGATAATGATAAATTATGGAAATGGTTAGTTTAGATTATGTTTGATGTTATGGAAAATTAATAAGTTATCTAACTCATGAAAACTCATAAAAAGGATGAAATTGCCATAAACAGAATATTGCAGCAACATTGATGTGATTTTGAAAATTTATTAAAAATCATAGAAATTGAATTTGGTGATGGATTAAATATCAAATTGAAGCTTATTATGTCTAGTTTCATATGAAACAAATGAAACAGGTAAAGGAATTATATGTTAGAAGATATTTGAATTTTAGTGAAACAGGGTCAGAGCAGTTTCTGGATCCCCTGTTTCAACTTTAAAAATTCACCATAAATTGTACAGATATAATTAGGTGGTTTATTTTATATTCTCAGAATCCTTATTGAGTCTAGTTTTAGGAGAAACAAACCTCATAGTCATATGAATTTTATACAGAGAGAAATGTGGTTCGTAGTAAACAGAGGTCAGACCAGTCAAGTCCTGAAACAGGGGTAACTTTAACTAATAAACTGTACTAATTGGCCCAACCAAAAATTCTAGAAAAAAAATTAGTAGATAGGTATATGAGTCTAGATTCAGGGAAAATTTACGGATCTTGATTTAGAGTTTCGTAACTCGAGATATGATTTTTCTTGTGACTGTGACGCAAGTAGCTTGAAAGCTGTGAATGTAGAAACAAATATTTCAAAATTCTAAAAATGTTAAATTAAGCTTAGTAACACCTCATACTCGACTCCGGCGAAGGTCTCGGGCGTGGGGGCGTTACAATTATGCTTGACAACAATTGACATATAATGAATATGCCACCTAGCTGACCACATGAGTAGTGTAACACCCCTAACCCATATTCGTTGCCGAAACAGGGTTATGGAACATTACTAGACTTTTTAGATTAAATACGAATGTTTCATAATTTGGAATACACATATCATAACTCATTCATATAACACTTATATGGTCCCTTATATGGGCCCTCAAATCCCAAAAATAGGTGTCAAACGTAAATCGGCACTCAACCGGAGACTTCGAGAATTTTTCATAAAATGTCAAAAATTTTCTTAGAAACAGGGAGAAACACACCCTTGTCGCTAGACCGTGTGGCTCACACGGCCAGGAGACACGCCTTGTCTTAGGCCGTATGGGCATTCGATGTGAGACACACGGTCGTGTCCCAGCCCGTGTCCTTATCCGTGCAACTCTCTGACTTGTGCCACACGGCAAACCTCATGCCCTTGTGCTAGACCGTGTGCAGAGTGCAGGGGTCACATGGCCAAGCCACACGCCCGTGTGTAAAAACCTGGGCATTCTGTTTTGAAATTTCAAGGTGTAAAGGACACACGGCCAAATCACACGCCAATGTGCCAAGCCACGTGTCACACACGACTGAGACACATGCCCACTTTTCTCACCCTTTTTAATTCCAACCTGCACACAACATTTAAATACACTAACATGTCTCAACCAAGCAACCCAATACAAGCCAAAAATCATATTTTAAACATAATATATCATCACAAAACTCATTTGCATAAACTTACCAAAACTACTTCATTCATTGATTTACTAAAATCTACTACTATCTACATGCATACAAATATATATATATATATATATATATATCATTCACAACCATATTTCAAGTTTAACTATTTTCTGATTAAACCCTATACATGCCATATAAACCATAAGATGTATAACAAAGTCTACCGGAGCAATCTGGATAGTGTGGCTCGATGTGTTGATCCAATCCTCTAAACTTCTTGAAAATCTACAAAGAGTATTCAATGACACAAGTAAGCTTAATGAAGCTTAGTAAGTTTATTGGCTTTAAAATAAATCTTACCGAACATGCTACAACAACAATTCATTAAATAAGAATTTCACTAACATTTCCTGCCAATCACAATTTCAATTAATAAAATTCACTTGATTGAGCTCAATATCAATAACTACTTAAATTCTTCTACGTTAATTTCATATGACACTTACCAATACTTGTCAAATTAGAGAATGACTTATGGATTTGAGTACATTATTTTCTTTATGCCATAGTCCAATTATGGTCTTACACATGTTTTGTCATGGTCTTACATTCATAGTGCCATAACCCAGTTATAATCTTATCATTCGGGATGTCATAGCCCGGCTATGGTCTTACACATATATATAATGCCATGGTCCAACCATGGTCTTTTCATAACCCGATTATGGTCTTTTCATTAAAATGCCAAAACCCAACTATGGTCTTACATTCAAACATTGCCATGGTCCAACCATGATCTTATCCATCAATTCATCTTATGTCACGGAACGATCGTACTCAATCTTGCGTTCCACTTAATTTGAACTTTCAATTCAATTTTCATATTTTTATAATAGTCATAATTCAACAACAAAATATGAAATAATACATTATACCATTCCTAATTTAACAATTAATCATGAAAGTTCAACCATTATGAACTTACCTTAGATAGATTTTAAAAGTTGTAGTAATTCAAGGATTATTCTATTAATTTCCCTTTTTCACGTTTGTATTCAAGTACTTGATCTATAATAAAAAATTATTCATTCATCAGCATCTAATTCAAATCTAATTTACTTCACAATTTATGCTCTTTAATTTTTTAAATTACACATTTACCCTAACTTTTACGATTTTTACAATTTAGTCCCTGAGCAATTAACCAATCAATTAATCACACTACTACTTGTCCCATGCTTAGATGTTTGTACTCTGCTATTAGATTCATCACGTTCAGCATGTTCAGATCTATCTGACATCTTTACAATTTATAAGAAAAATCCTACCCCCATCCTCTACACACCAACTCCGTCCATCCCATCACACCATGTGGGGTTAAAAACACCTACCCATCTTTACATACCACATTGTGCCATTAAGACACATAACAAATAATATGCAGCCAAGCTGCCAGCATAAAGGCGATTAACGCCGAACAAAATACTTCCTCCTCATATACAGATCCCACCCCACAATCATATGCAGAACCAGATATAGAATAACATACTAGACATGCTCAACATGCTTACATACATATATCAGAACAATCAGACATGCATAGCATTAACATATTCAGAACAAAATATCAGACCATCAGAGCTACAGTTTTGGGGTTTGATTAGTTTTGGGGTTTAATTAGCCCTTACCGACCCTACGGTAAGCTCACAGTATAAAATTTCAGAAAAGTGGGCCCATATGCCCATATGGATTACCTGTGTAGGCCCATATGCCCAGATTGGCTTTTGCCCGTGTGGCCTACACGGTCTGACCCAATAATCCACACACCCGTGTGACATACCCATGTGGGCCCACACGACCACACTCAAGCCACCACACGACCGTATGCTGCGCACGGCCATGTCTTCGTCGACCACACGGTCGTGTCTTGCACACGGCTTACCACCTCGAATCAAGCCGTTGAACAGTGATTTCCTACCTCACAACCTTCTCCTATACTACAGAATTCATCGATTACTACTACTTATCGACTATCATTAAGATTGCCCACAATTCAAGGAAAAACCAATCGTTAACAATCACCCAACTACTTACCAGCCTATTAACGAATCCAAAAATCGCAGTAACGACAATCAAACAAGAAAATAATAGAAATTCGAAGGAAAAAGAAAAGAAAACGAAAGTGGAAGGTAGGGGAAGAGAGGAAAACGTCAGGAAGAAATTTTGGGAAAAAGATTTCAAAACTAGACAGAATCAAAAATCTGATAACTTCCCTAATTTTCCTCCCACTAACCCATTAACTCACAACCACTTTAGAATTTCAATTCTACCAAAACTCTATCAGACAACTGAGCAAAAATAATACCTACGCTTGCGCAAGGATTTGAACACAAGACCTCCAACACACCATTCCCTTACCACTCGAACCAGTAGGCTCATTCTGATATAAGTTTACATAAAATTAAATATAAGCCCACTGAAAAAAGGTAAGACTCAGATCAAAATTCACAAATCTGGGACTTAAACCCAAGACCTCATACACACATCCAGAACGCTTAACCACTAAAGTAGACAGTAATTTGTGTAAGATATTTATAGAGATAGAAATAAATTATTTAGGGCGTTACAATGGTTATGGAGCATTACCGGACTTTTCAGATTAAATACGAATGTTTATAATCTTTAATACACATATCATAACTCATTCATATAACACTCATATGGTCCCTTATATGGGCATTCGAAGCCCAAAAATAGGTGTTAGAAGTAAATTAGGACTCAACCAGAGATTTTGAGAATTTTTTGTAAAATGTCAAAAATTTTCTTAGAAACAGGGGACACACGCCAGTGTGGCCAGACCGTGTGGTTCACACGGCCAGGAGACACACTTGTGTCTTGGGCCGTGTGGGCATTCGATGTGAGACACACGGCTGTGCCCCAACCTGTGTCTTTATCCGTGTAACTCTCTGACTTGTGTGTAAAATGCAAGGGTTACACGGCCAAGCCACACGCTTGTGTGCTAAGCCATGTGTAAAAACCTGGGCATTCTGTTTTGAAATTTCAAGGTGCAGGGGACACACGGCCAGATCACACGCCCATGTGCAAGGCCGTGTGTCACACACCCCCGTGTCTCTGCCCGTGTGGACGAAAATAGGCCATTTAAAGGCCACTTTTCTCACCCTTTTTAATACCAACCTGCACACAACATTTAAATACACTAACATGTCTCAACCAAGCAACCCAATACAAGCCAAAAATCATATCTTAAACATAATATATCATCACAAAACTCATTTGCATAAACTTACCAAAACTACTTCATTCATTGATTTATTAAAATCTACTACTATCTACATGCATACAAATATATATATATATATATATATATCATTCACAACCATATTTCAAGTTTAACTATTTTCTGATTAAACCCTATACATGCCATATAAACCATAAGATGTATAACAAAGTCTACCGGAGCAATCTGAATATTGTGGCTCGATGTGTTGATTCGATCCTCCGAAGTTCTTGAAAATCTACAAAGAACATTCAATGACACAAGTAAGCTTAATGAATCTTAGTAAGTTTATTAGCTTTAAAATAAATCTTACCGAACATGTTGAAACAATAATTCATTAAATAATAATTTCATTAACATTTCCTACCAATCACAATTTCAATTAATAAAATTCACTTGATTGAGCTCAATATCAATAACTTCTTAAATTCTTCCTCGTTAATTCCATATGACACTTACCAATACTTGTCAAATTAGAGAACGACTTACGGATTTGAGTGCATCATTTTCTTTATGCCATAGTCCAATTATGGTCTTACACATGTATTGTCATGGTCTTACATTCATAGTGCCATAACCTAGTTATAATATTATCATTCGGGATGTCATAGCCTGGCTATGGTCTTACACATATATATAATGCCATGGTCCAACCATGGTCTTTTCATAACCCGATTATGGTCTTTTCATTAAAATGCCAAAGCCCAACTATGGTCTTACATTCAAACATTGCCATGGTCCAACCATGATCTTATCCATCAATTCATCTTATGTCACGGAACGATCGTACTCAATCTTGCGTTCCACTTAATTTGAACTTTCAATTCAATTTTTATATTTTTACAATAATTATAATTCAATAAAAAAATATGAAATGATACATTATATCATTCCTAATTTAACAATTAATCATGAAAGTTCAACCATATGAACTTACCTTGGGATAGATTGTAGAAGTTATAGTAATTCAGGGACTATTCTATTAATTTCTCTTTTTCACGTTTGTCTTCAGGTTCTTGATTTATAATATAAAATTATTCATTCATCATCATCTAATTCAATTCTAATTTACTTCACAATTTATGCTCTTCAATTTTCAAAATTACACATTTACCCTAACTTTTACGATTTTTACAACTTAGTCTCTGAGCAATTAACCCATCAATTGAGCTAATTTTTCTCAATTAACACTTTATCTAATTATTTTAGGCTACTATACTGCCTTTGATATTGAGAATTTCAGCACCAAACCCTAATTCTTAACCTTTTCACAATTTGGTCCTAAAATTAATATATATCAAAATTACTTAATGAAATCATCATATAACAAAATTAAAGCTTCAAATCCATGTTAATTCATCATAAACATATAAAACTCATCAATGGTAACTTTAAAAATTACTCATAGAATCAAAAACCAATAAATTAGATAGTTAGACCTAATTGTAAAAGTATTAAAAACACAAAAAATTCAAGAAATGAGCAAGAATTGACTCATATGAAGTGAAAATATGAAAATCCAGCTTCTTAGGGACCTCTTATGGCATTTTTTTGAAGTTTATGAAGAGAACTTGTCTAGAATTCTCTCGTAAATTTAATTTCTAAGCTTAATTTTACAAAATTTCCAATTTTACCCCTTATTCACACTAATTTTTGTTATTTCTTGGACACACATGCCGTCCTGCCTTATAATAAGTGTATAATTGCCTATTTGGTCCTCCTTTAATTACCTCTTAAGCCATTTAATCGTTTTAACAAGTTTTGCACATTTTCAGTTTAGTCCTTTTTTATTAATTAACTATCAAAACGTTAAAATTTTCTAACGATATTTTAATACTAACTCAATGACACTCCATAAATATTTATAAAAATATTTTTGGCTTGATTTAAAAAATCGAGGTCTCGATACCTCGTTTTCAATACCAATTAATCTAATAATTCCTTCTAAAACACAAATCACTAATTCAAAAGTCTTCCTAAAATCACATTTAACTACTAAATAATAAATAATAGAATTTTAGAACTCACTCACTCACTCAAGAGAGAGAGAGAGAGAGAGAGAGAGAGAGAGAGAGAGAGAGAGAGATCGAGATCTAATCCACCCTTAGAAGCACCCTATAAATAACCCATACTCAGACTACTTCCTATTCTCCAGATATTTGTAAGTCTTTTCCTCCTCTCTTTTTACCCTTTCACTCTAGCTCTCAGCCTATCACAACTGAAGTGAATCGACCTCCCAACAACTACCACATTCTCCTTCGTTTCTCCTCCTTGTTAAACACTCATATCATCATCCCTCATAATTTTTTGTACTTAGAATTTTTTGTAATCCGTCAAAAATTTTGATACTTTATAATAATCATAATTTTTGGTACACCCTCATAATTTTTTGTATGGTCTCAAAATTTTTGTATAGTTTCAAGACGAGGATTTGAAATAAGAAATGTAATTTTAGAGTAAAAAAAATATTTTCTAATAAGATTTTGTAACGAAAAAAATGGTAATTTTTAAATTTTTATTTTTTTAATACTAATTTTTTATACGAAATGTATAAATTCATATTGACATACAAATAATTTCAAGATTTTTAAAACTAGACTGAATCGAACAGACTAATTTAATTGATTAACCAACAAATCAATATAAACTAATTGAAGGGAATTGAATTTTTTATTTTTATTGTAAATTCATTAATTACTTATTTAATTAAACTACGAGGAATAGCATTTCCCGATAGTCGATGGTTCAACATTTGAGAGTTAGGAGTGTCTACCATTACCATATAGGCCGCCGCACCGCAAAACAAAACACTGCTGCTGCTTTTTCCCCTCTTTGTAATATCCATCTCTCTCTATATATAACAAATCAGATCCCAAAAAAGAACAGCAAATTCCCAACTCCAAAAATGGACCTTTCTTCCTTCCACTCCCTTTTTCTCCTCTCTCTTTTCGTAACCCATCTTTCTTTCTCTCATGTCCTCGCTGATTCCCACTTCGAAGGATTTGATGCCGAAGAGGATGACCCTGTTGAAGATGACATCTTACATCACCATTCCATCCCATCGCCTCCTGTAACTCAGTCTGACTCACAGCCCCTTTCAGATCTTGAAACCAAATCCCATCCTGATCCGAATCCTGTCCCCACTTCGGATCCTCCGTCCCAATCGGATCTTCAAAAGCCCTCCACTACTTCTTTCGACTACTGGGATGAGGACGAGTTCGAGGGTTTACCCAACGAACAACCGCCACCCGAACCTCCAAAAGTTACTGAAACCGCTACTCCCGATGACCCAGAATCGAAAACAACCTCGAAACCCCAAAACGCTACGGTTCCGAAGAAATCGTTCACGGTGGAGATTGCTTTTGGGTCTTTCTTGATTGTTTTTATAGTCAATTACTTTACCGGTAAACGTGAAAACGAGAACCTTGCTTTGGCATGGGCAGCCAAATTCGCTACAAAAGGTTCTGTCTTTGAGAAAAATTTCAGTCTTTTGGGTGTGGGAGAAGGGGAGGACTCGCCGTTACTGTTAAAAGAAGGGCAAACCGTATTCAAGTTCTACGCGAGTGGACGAAGATACTGCCAGGGATTGCTGGCAACGATGGAGTTAAAGAGCAGACATGATCTGATATCGAGATTGTTTAATTTGGTGGTCCCGTGTAAAGATGAAATTACTTTTGAAGTTTATATGAATGACGAAGCAATGGATCAGGTGGTTTTCGCGGTGGCAAAGAAGAAAGCGGCCAAAGGGATGCAAAAAGAGGTGAGAGATTTACAAAGATTTGCCGGGTTGATGCCGACTCCTAGTGGAAGAAAATGGGTGGTGGATGAACTATCCGTCATTTCCGAGTCAAAGGAGGTTGGTGGGGATCTGATTACCGAGACTGTGCTTGAGCAGGTTAGTTGGTCAAAGCTTTAGACTTATGTTGATTTTATTGTTTCCTTAATTATTTGTTTGATTTAATGGAATAATTTTATCTGCCACTTCGTAGCATGATTTGGATTTCTTTTGTTATTCATTTGAATTAGTTGATTGGTAAAGAAATTGGATTAATGGGGACTAATGCATTAGTGTTGTTTGTCATAGGTTTTGATTGGAGAGTTTTAGTACTTTAAAGTGGCAGGCTACAAGCCTGGTTCATATGGTTGAATTTCTGTAGCATACAGTTCTATGAAATTCTTCTCTGATCTCTCTTGTTGCACTCTGCGTACTCAGAGATTCATTAATAGGAACAATAAAGTCAATGCTGAATGAAGCAATGCATGATTTTATGATAGTTTTGAAAATATTTAGGGGCATATCATTAATTTTAAGTCATTTTGGATAAATACCTAGTTAGAGTTGGTAGGGTTATTTGCCTACTTGATCCATTATGTTTTAAACATTAATGAAGATGGATGTATTTGAAAATGATCAGTAGGTAATCTAGAAGTGGAATTCATAACCATTTTAATTGTTAGTTTGTCATTCCTTTGCGTGGATGGGAGCTTCTGTACATGTTAAACCTTAAGCGTGTTGTGTACAATAGTTCAGGCTGCTGGCAAGCAGTTGCTTTAATTTGTTTTGAAACATGTATTTGTGTGAGTGGGATGAAAAGAATGGAACATTGCTACATTAGTAGCTAAAATCACAAGTTGGGTGTTAAATTTACTGGTCGTTCCATTTTGTACTGAAGTTTGTGTGATCAGATTTTATCAAGGATTTCTTCTCTGTTAGATTCCTAGCTTTTTAAGGTCTTGATTGAAGGGATGGCTGCTAGCTTGTGACAGCCTGTCTCAAGGATTTTCATATAGATTGTCTTCCGCTTCTTTTGTCTCTTCAAAGTTTTCATTAATAAGAATCATGGCATGAAGGTTCCTTTTAAACTCCATGGCTTATGGATAAAGGCAAAATTATCAAATTCTTCTAGGTGCAAGCGTGTGAGCTACACAACCATCGTACTTATTAGTACTATTAGTAGTAGTCTTTTTCCGTTGAGGGTGTTCAGAGAGTGGGAGAATGCGATAATTTTTATTTAGTTTCAATAATCCATGTGTTTTGCTTTCAAGTTCAGTGAAGAGATTATGACCCATGTTATCCAGTACATTATGTGGTTCTTGCGAATAGTTCAGTTGCTCATACTAATTTTTGGGGCCCATTGTAACTACCCTTTTATTGTCCTGTTAAGGTTTGCTTCAAATTTACTTGGCAGATTTAACATGCAGAATTAATTGTGATTGATAACCTGCAGGTTTTTGGGGACAAAGCTTTTGAGAAATACGGAAAGAATTTCATTTCGATGCATTTTTCAGATCAACATCCTGGTATGCACAGGAAGATGCTGTTGTTTAAGTTTGCCCTCCCTGATGCCAACCACATGGCTGACATCACTCGCTTGGTAGCTCTTGTACCATACTACATTGACTTAATCGGGCGGTACAAGCTCAGCTCGCAGGTGTTTCAGCTGGGACACTAGATTATATATCAAATTGTCAAATACAGGTCCAACTTGGTAATCTTCTCGAATTCTGTTCTTTCTTATTGCAGGCTCGATCCAAAACTGAAGCTGCAAGAGTGAAGGCTGCCCAAGAAGCATACAAAGAACTTCAAAATGCAAGGCAAGAAGCATTGCAGAGAAAGAAAGCAGAGAAGAAAAAGATGTTAGAAGAGGCAGAGGCAAAGGTCAGTGCAGAAGCGGCTCGCAAGAGAGAAGCAAAAGATCGTGCTCGGCAGATGAAGAAGGCAATGCCAAGAATGAAGATGACCCGCGCACATTAGATGGCTGTGGACATTAGTAGTATGAATGGTTACTCATCTGCAGATTGCAGGTTATTAGTTCCCTGGTTTCTGTATGTCACTGGGAATGTATTTTTAGTTGTCAACTACCGATTCGGAATGTTCCTGAAGATACTGCTCCAGGAACTTGATAAAGTTTCTTCCATGGATGACATTTTAAACGCAATTCCCAAGTAATGATTTTGATGTGCTGATTTTGTCTATCGTTTTAGTTATCGTAATATACACCATACCAATCGGGGAATGATTTTAGAAGTATATTAAGGACAAAGGGGTTGGATTTTAATGGTACTAATACTTAATTTTTTAATTATTTTAAGTATGTTTTTCATTATTAGCTGAGAAATTTTGTATTTCGATATTGTCTTTATTTTATTTTATATTTTCATGGTTAACTTTATATAATTAAAGATAAATTAATAAAATCTCCCCTTCCAATGACGTGCTTTCAATTTTACATTCGGTCCAATTTCGATTTTTATAACTTTCTGAGCTAAACAATTTCTTTTTCCATTTATTTTTATTTTTTTCTTTTCTGATATTGTTTTTCACGAACTTAGATATGCTTAAATAAATATTACTCTTCTTCTATGTTTTCTCTAGAAGTTGTGGTTTTTTATTTAATTTTTAATTTCAATCCATCTTATTTTCAAGTCTAGTTCTAGAGTTTTATTTTATTTTTATTTCTAGATGCGTTCTGGCGTATATTCAAAATTTACTGAAGCATCAATGTGATGCATCTTTAACTAATCTTTAAACCATTCAATGTTGTGATTACTATAAAATTTTCTCCTCTATTGTGCAAAAATTTATAATGTTTTTATGCAATATCTCTACCGTATATCAAGTCTTTATATTAGTGTTATTTTTCCTTCTTATTAATGAAAATATGTTTTTATTCAAAAAGAATAACCATGTTAAATAATCTTATATTCCAATAAAATTCTTATAAAAAATAGTTTTACATTTTGGTGAACCAAACTAATCTTATAATTTTATAATGTAATTCTACTTTCAAAAGGATCACAAGTAACATTCAAGTTTTTGTTTTCTTCACACCTTAAAATGAAAACTAATCAAGTTATGTTTACTAGGTTTATTTAGGGCCTGTTTTGATCATTGCCGAAATGGCCTCAAGCATATTTAAGGCATTTAATTTTATCATCAAGGAGATTACAAGTTTAGCAAGGAGGATGCCTCTTGAAATACTATTATTTTCTGATACAACAATGGATACTTACTGATCAGAGCAGTTAGCATCTTTTATTATCCCTCAATTTAGGGCATCAATGATATTCTATAGATTGTATTTGGTCATGATTGACCCTGAACTCCCTGCTAAGTAACTCTATTTTCTAAACAACGTACCTGGTTTAAAAGTTTTGAACCTTCTCTTAAGAACTGAAAGAAGAACAGAGCCAACAAACGGCCAAGTTGTTATGATGGAAATGTACACAAGCAACCAGATTGATTGTCTGCTCCGCCGTGAAAGCTTATCAATGCGTCCTTGAACAGGGACAATCAAATCCTTTACATTTTGCTCCACTTGCTGCTTTATTTGCTTCTCAGGGTTTAGTTTATCTGTCAAGTCAACACTTGTTCCCTTATCAGAAATTGTACCTTCATCCTTCTTACTGTGAGTTGTATGCTCGTTTGAAATGTCTTCTACAAAAGCATCTGTTTGTTCATTGCTCATTGCAGTCACCATTCCATCCTCCATAACATTCAAATAAGGTGCCTGATCAATTGAACTTTGCAGTGGCTTGGGCATGGTAGAACCTTGCATCTGCAAGAAAACATTAAAGTTGAATGAATTTGTAGAAACAGGCAGTTAGTTAACACAGAAGCCTCTTCCCACCACAATCGTTAAGAGAATTGTCACCAAGTTAACCAATTTTCCCATTAAAGTATTCTAATGGAGTTGATCAGATCCTGATGGTCGCTGATCAGTTACTAGTTTGACACATATTTCGCTGCCTTGCTGGGAGGAACTGGAGAGAATTTTTGCTAGGTTGGTTCAGGCAGCATGAAATGAGGTAGGAGAATTAACTATTTAGCTGCTAAAAGAGAATTTTAATTCACAGGCTTTTGACTTTGGAGAGTGCCTGACTGCGTTATCATCACAAAATGGGTGCAGATATATCCATTTTGTTCAAATAAAGTACAACAATTTCCTACAAAATAAGTTAACTGAAACTTTTACCTTCTTTCTTCCTTCTATATGTGGGCTAGTCCTTAGAACACCAAAGAACTCATTAACAACTCTTACCCACCTGCAATTCAATGAATAAGAAACCGTGTAACTTGACACAATGAACCTTATATTACAACTTGTTACATAATAAGACACAGATGCTAGTATAACAAATATATGAAATTACACAGTCATAGCATGCCTTACAAGATGCTCAATCATGAATAGTACGGGTTATTTTTCAACCCCACCAATTCTATCAAATTCTTCTGTTAGGATCCTTGCGAATCATAAACTGGGAGCTCAGGTGTAAAGTAGAAACATGAATGTGAGTTTTGAGGGAGGTGAGATAAATGAAATTGTGAACATGATATATATATACACAAAGATAAGCTTTTGTTTGTGTGTATATGTATATAGTATCAAAGATGCCAATTATTACCATATGCTAGATGCTGTTATCCCCTCATAGAATGCTAGATGTCCTCCATGCGGTGTAGTAGCTAGAATAATATTTTCATTGAGCCTAGAAGTAAACCAAACAGAAGGTTAGCTTTAAAAAGAAGGAAGTCAAGTATAATATTGTCCTTGTTAGACTATGATGGAATATTGATGATGACATGAAACTTGGGTAAGACGTAAAACTTTACCATTCAAGTGGAGAATTTAATCGAGCGTTTGGCAATATCAACAAGGTATACTACCAACATGTTAAGACTCATTTCAATGTTGGCAGTTTAGACTAGTAGTTTAGGTTTTACTTGATGTTGGAATAAAAATGCTCTGCTCATAAACCCCTCCTTGTTGTGACTGCTATGTTAATTGTATAAAAAGATAAGATGCAATGTAAGCTTGAACACATAAGAGTTTCATACAACAAAATATGTCATGCTCATAGTGGAACTGCAGATTTAATGCACATAAACCTATAATAATACTAAGGAATCAAATGGTTCCTCTCACTTGAATCTAAAGTAAGTAGCACACTGTTTATTTGTCCAAGTGCCCCAAAAAATGGGGCAGAGAAGGCTTTTAAAGAGAGGTTATTGGGGAATGAAGAGTGATTTCTTACCTACATTCATCCCATGGAATAGCTTCACTGGTGCACACTGGATCATCCAAAGCACTGACACACAGGAGAGGCACTGACACATTTTCTACATAATTAGTACTGCTTGATCTCCTATAATATGTATCCACAGTCTGAAACGCATGGTCGCCTTTATTAGAATGGAAATATGGAAAGGAAATAGAATAATAATTTTTTACCTCAAATTTCCCAAGAACTCGAGTAGCATGGTTGTCAAAATCCCTAAGGGAACTTGACTGTGAAAACACAAGCAGAAAAGAATTAGGAGATTCTTCATTAGGAAAAAAGAAACTGAAAATTTCTTTGAAACAATGTTGGGAGTAAAGAGGATGAAATAAAATGAGATGAGGCATTTGATTTGGTGGAAGTTTATCGCCATTTGAGGACATATTACGTCTATTTTCAAACCAGTGCTATTTGTGTCAAAGCAGCTAGCAATGTTATCCCTCTAAGATGCTTCAACTATGTGACTGACATGCTTGTTCTCGCATACAGTAGGAAATTTTTGAGTACCTTTTCAATGCCTTCCCAATTTGCAAGACGAGACAAGATAGACTGATGCCTAAATAAAAGCACAAAGTATATTATGTAATGGTACCTCGAAAGTAAGTAAACTGATTCTGCAAAATGAAGTAATGAATACGTACAATTGTGCATAACCTTGCAGGCCAACTGTTAGTGCTCTGTCATATAATTTCTGCATAGGTCGACGGTTTATGAACCTATCACATATCTGCAAGGAAGAGATTTAGTACATAACCTTTCCAAAAAGAAGACAAAGTGGCAGCACTTTAGTTAAGAGTTCATGAGAGACAAAGAGTAAGTGAGATTTGATTTAAGCAGGAAGTGGTCCAAGATGCCACTACAGCCATTGGCCATCCATGACAGACTTGGCAATGGTGGCAGTAGCATAATTGCAGAAGGTTTCTCGCCTTATATCTGCAATAGGAAATGCCGACATATTTAAGCTCAAAAGAAACAGGCATGTTTTCAACCGATATACCTATATAAGGCAAGGAATTACTTGGTTCCATGGTTAGGTCATGTGGGACCAGATCAACGTAATGGCAGTTGACTATCCCTGTTTGTTCTTCTAAACTTGAACCTTCTGGTGGGGTTTCGAAAAGCAATTACCTCGCAACAAATGCATAGAACTTTATTCTCAATAGGGATAGTTAAGTCCTCTTATCATCTATCTCCTTTATCTCTCTTTTCTATTCCTCTATATTTTAGGCCAAAAGTGGATGTATTAAATTACAGATGCCTTTGTGGGCAACACATGTGAGGCGTAGGCCGCTAGAAGTCAAAGGCGTTGAAGACGAAAAGGAAGACAAGTAATCTTAGTTTTAGAAATACTCCTAATTAGAATAATTTATTTTAGCAAGTATCTTATTGCATTATTAAAAGCCCTTCTTTTTTAGTTTCCTTAATTTTGGTTTCCTACTCTAAAGAGTAAACCCTGTGTACCTCCATTTAAGAAGGATGATTCTGAGTAATAAAACAAGTTAGAATTTTATTTCAATTCCAAGGTTTAAGACTCCCTTCCTAACTAACCTAAGGTTAGTAGCCCCCTTCAACGATAGGTTAGGCTCATGCTACAAATCTCAACATAGGGAAGCTCCCTCAATTGAAAGCGAACTTTCCTGTGAATCACCTGGTGACTCGATCCATCAGCCGTGAGCTTAACGCATTAATTTAGTGCAATAGAAGCTTTCAGAAATTGGGAGCAAAAGAGGATATAGAATTTGAAAAATGCAGATGAAATAGAGATCGGAGTCTTGGTTGTATGATAGCAATAAAAATACTAACCAAGAGGTCCCAAGGAGAGCATATAGCTGCAGCACCAACAAGAGAAGTATTTGCCCCATCCTCTCCAAGATATTTTACCTGAGAGTGGAAGGAGAAAGCGTATATTTGAGCTTGCAAACAATAACTAAAACAACTCTATATGTGGAAAAAACAAAATATTAAGAATTTAGCAATATGGACATCATTTGCCAAACAGGACAAGGACATTACTAAAAATACATTGAACTTAGAAGCTGGATCTGAACCACAATTATCTTTTATAGCAAATATTGTGCATTAGGAACAAACAGAAAATGGGTTTATATTCATAATTCAATATTAAACCCAGAATTAGATTTGACATTTCTTTTACCTAACCTGACTGCAGCAGATGAAACAAAAAGTAAATATTCATCTGAAAGTTAAGAGTAATAAATCAGCTAAAGTACATAAATATCTTCACAGGTGATACAGTTAGAAAAAAAATAGAAGAAGCATTATCACATCCAAGGAAAATTTCTAAATGACATGCAAGTTCTAACACTCAACTACTTTCGTGATGCTCATAAACATAATCAGAAGAATTCAGATACCAGAATATTGGCACCAATGCTAGTTCCAACAGCATACAGAGGAGCTTCTGGATATTCACAACGTATATGGTCAATGATTTTCCGTAGATCTTCAGTCCATCCAGCATTATAACAGCAATCAGACTGAAAATAAGTTCATTTAGGTGGAATTGACAAGTTTGAAAATGGTACTTAGATGATTCAGAATCTAGGCAGAAAAAGGGTTCCGTAACAAAACTCACCGTTAGAGATACACCTCCCAGTCCACGATGATTGCTTACAACAACATTCCAACCCTGTCTTGCCAAGTTGAACGCAAGATGCTTCATATACTGTACACGCAGCAACGCTTCTATTAACTACTTCAACGACAATATGAGAGAACAAATATAAATATAATATCTACACATTTAAAAAGAAAAAAATAACTTACCGCAGCAGCAGAATCGCTGGTCAAGCCAGGAATCACAATCACAATCGGAGTTTTATCACCTTTAGGAGCAGCGGAACTATCAGGCATGCAGGCGGTACCACCCACAACTGTTATTAGTTACAGATGCACAATATTAAAAATTAAGCCATATGTATTGCTTTAAAGAAGGAATTCCCTCCCATTCTTAAATTTGAATAACACACATGAATGTTCTAAAAAATTAAAAATAGAAGAATAAAATCATGAGAAGATGAATAAAATCTGACCATCCGTGTAAGTTAGCCAGTCCAGAGCAATTGTTCCGCCATCAAAAGCACGGAATAAATGTCTAAGAATAATAAACGCTTAGCAGATTAACATTTATCCAAAGAAAATGAAATTGAAAAAAAATTGAAAAAGGAATAGAAAAAGAATTGAACTGACCGTCTATAAGTAAGTGGAGGAGGCCTTCCCAGAAAACTCAAGAAAGCAGTCTGAAGATGAGGACTAGAAAGCCATGGAGTGGCCAAGTACCTGCGCCATTGTTGAACAAATCGTAAACAAGCAGAAGATGTGAATTCGAGTTTCGACTGATTAACTGAGAAATCCAGGAATAAAAATAAAAATAATATTTACCTTCCTTGGAGTATCTTACAGTTGGCGACGACTGATTGGGCGAGGTCGGAGCAGGAGTTGTAAGTTAACGTAACGGGATCGCCTCTGAAAAGAGTGAGTAAATCGTGAAGAAAATGAATCTCCAAAAATTTGTAAAGAAATATGAGAAAGAGAAAGGAAGCGGCCAAGAAATAATGGGAGAAGGGGATTAAAGCAAGTGCTTGGAAAAGAAGATCGTAGGGAGAGATGGAGGCTTTTGCAGCTAACGGTTCCCAATCCATTGATTCCGGAAATGAATCCAATGAGAAGAGGGAGAAAGAAATAAAATAAAATAAAAGACAGAGGAAAATCCAATGAGTATATGGATAACATATGACGTTGGGATTTCAGTGAAATTTGTTTGGAAGAAAAATTACAAAACTAGAACCGCCGTCTGTGGGAATCGAACCCACGACCACGTGGTTAAAAGCCACGCGCTCTACCGGCTGAGCTAAGACGGCTTGCTTGAAAATCTTCTGTTTATATTTTAAATATATAAAAATATCTCAAAGATCCGAGGGTATTTTTCTGAGTACGGGAAGGCTGTGGTAGCGAAGATGATTACGTGTATACTTTTTTCCCATTAATTGGGGTTTAAATATGCATTTATTATTTATATTTCAAAATTTAATTATTTTATTAAATTTAGGTTTATTATTTAGTTATATGGCTATCAAGTAATTATTTTTTTATTTCAAAATGGATACCAATAAATTTTAAAAAAATTAACTATATTAATAATTAAACCTGAATTTTAAAATTTAAAAGTAAAAAGACTAAATTTTAAATTTATGAAAAATACAAGGACTTATGATATAATATTGAAAATTTTGTTAAATAAATAAATTTCAAAACATCAAAATCAATTAAATAAATTTATTCAATTTAGTCCCTTTTTAAAATTTAAAATTTTATTTTATGTTTCCTAATTAAAATAAACTCTATTAACTCATATTTTATAATGATATATAAAACAAAGAAAAATCATTATAATTATTTTTTTGCATCAAAGTTGATTTATAGAAATTTAGTAGCATCAAGCGGGCAAATTAATCTAAAAAGAAAATTTTGTGATATTATATATATGTGTGTTAAAAATGGCATTAGAATTGACTTTAATGGGTCTCTATAATATCAATTCAAGATGGTCTTTATAGTTATAAAAATTTATTTGAAGGTATTACTAATCTAGTTTCGAGAAATATATTGAGGAAGAAGTATTTAATGATTTAATTTTTTTTTATTTTGTTATTGAATTTTATTGAATAGTATTTTTTTATTTTTCAATTAATTTTTCAACAACAATATTTCTGAGATTTTATTTTTCTAAATTCTTATATAGAATTTTCTATTTTTCAATAATTTTAATTTTTTTTTTTACAATTTTTATACAAAATAAGAGTTAGACTAAAATATTATTATATTAATTTAAAAAAAGTAGCACTTAATAGCATAGTGAGCACCAAATTATAATTTTTTTTTAATTAAGTTGTCAAAACAAAAATTTACCAATGGTGTCGTTATGTTCTCCAGTTCAAATGCAAACTGCATTGATATGCTAAGCATGGCGCTCTGGAGAAGAGTCCCTCACCGGCTGCTTCTAATCCGCAGCTTCGTTGACGCCAGGATCAAGTGGGTTCGTGACCCATACCTAGACATTGCCGTCGAAAGAGAGAAAAACCTCAAAGAAATCCTTTCCCTCAAAAACCAAATCCTCTCCTCTCCCTCCAAATCCCTCCCCCTTTCCTCTCTCTCCCCTCTCAAATCCCACTTCAATCTCCCCACCTCTACTTCCAAGCTCTTTCAAAACTACCCTTCCATTTTCTCCCCCTTCCAACCCTCTCCCTCTCTTCCTCTCCACGTCAAGCTCACCCCTCAAGCCATGACTCTGCACAAAGAGGAGCTAGCTATTCACAACTCTCCCCCTCATCGAAACGACGTCGTAAACAGGTTGGCTAAGCTCTTAATGCTGACTAAAGCAGGTAGGCTGCCTTTACATATCTTAGACAAGTTCAAATTTGATCTCGGCCTTCCCACTAATTATATTACCTTTCTTCTTTCTGATTATCCTGATTATTTCCAAATTTGTGAATATAAAAACCCTTCTGATGGAAAAGAAACCCTTTTTTTAGAGCTTATTTCTTGGAGGAATGAACTTGCCATTTCCGAAATGGAAAAGAGAGCTTCTTTTTCTGACAGTGTGAAATTGAAAAAAGGATTGCCGTTAAGGTTTTCGATGAAATTACCCAATGGGTTTGATTTAGAGAAGAAGGTGAAGAATTGGGTTGACACATGGCAAGATTTGCCTTACATTTCACCTTACGAAAATTCATTTCATTTAGGGCCTAATAGTGACCAGGCGGAGAAATGGACTGTGGCAGTGCTTCACGAGTTGTTGTGGCTGTTGGTGTCAAAGAAGACTGAAGGAAAGAATGTGTTTTGTTTGGGAGAGTATTTAGGGTTCGAGAACCGATTTAAGAAGGCGGTGATGCATTTTCCGGGGATATTTTATGTTTCGAATAAGATTAGGACACAGACCGTGGTGCTTAAGGAAGCTTATAGGAAAGATTTCTTGATGGAGAAGCATCCATTGATGGGTATGCGGTTTAGATATATTCATCTTATGAATAAGTCGGAAAAGTTTCAAAAAAGAGATTGTGTTCCAAAGTTTAGGAGGAAAAGAAAGGTTATGTCAAATAAAGGGGAAGTTATAAAAGAAGATGATAAGAGTGTGGAGGAAAATAAGGATTTAAACTTGTTGTCTGGTTCGGGATCTAAGGATGGTTTTGATGATGAGCCTTCTAAAGCTCAGGTAATGGATATATAGTCTGTAAAGGATACACCAACATATGAATAAAGATAAATATGATTTCAGGGAGATTTCTGCTAGAGCAAGCATGACTGCGTGTACTTCCTTGGCGTATCAATGTATTTGAACTGTACCTATGCAAAAGAAAGAAGCATAAAACCAGACATGGGCTTAGAGGGATGCTCAGTTTCTCAGAATGTCGATTTTTGAAGTTAATATAAGTAATTATGAAACAGGGCAGACGATGGGACGAAAGTTGTGCAAATGATGTGAACACAATGGTCCGTAATTGGGTGATGACTTTGACTGGATGAGGATGTTTAATCTTTGATTTGTGGCTGTATAGACTACAATTAGTTGATGCCTACTCTAGTATTTACAAGATGCAGTTGTGCTTTTTAAGTTTCACACTCTATTATGATGCTGTTCTGTGTCGAATGTGTAAATAGGCACAAGCATCTTGGTACTATCCATCAAACAATATAAGGTCAGACATTGGAGATAACAGAGTGACCAAGTGTAAAAGTTTTGTCTACTACTGCCAGAAATATTATAAGAACTGATTCAATGAATTGAACAAAACTTTTGTTTGAAAGTGGTGATGCATTGGTAAATTTGTTGATCACTTGGTCTTCGTAAAGGACCACAAGGGATCGTCATCACAATATTCACAAATCTTAAGGAGAAACCTTATAGAAAGTGCAAAACATTGTAAAAGTGAGGAAGTTGGATATGTAAAGAAAGAATATACTGATGTTGTAGGAACTTAGAAAACAGAATAAGAAATTTCAGTAGAAACTTAAGTTTTAAGCTTTGATATCTTGTTGAACAAACAAAGGAGTTAAGCTCAAGCTATAAGAACAGAATGCTTGAATAAAAATCAAAAACAAGATGAATTTGTTGAATGATTTATCATCAATTTCTGAAAACAAAAGCATTACATATAACAAGTAGACCTGGTCATGGGTCGGGCCACTTGGCCCGGCCCAAAAGTCTGCCCGAAATGTGGGAGGGTTTGTGCTAAAATATAGGCCCCGAAAAATGGGCTTGGACAAAAAAATAAGGTCTATTTAAAAAACGGGCTAGGCTTCGGGTAAGGTATTTTCTGCCCGGGCCCGGCCCGACCTGAGTTCACTAAAAGACAAAAAAAAATTGCTCTTTTTTTTTTTAAATGTTATTTTCTTGTTGTTTTCTCCCTATTTTGTTACTATTTTGCTACTATTTTATTATTATTGTTTGAATATTGTATAAAATTTATTTTATTGTTAATTTTGTTATTATTTTAGAGATGTTTGCTTATTAAGTTGTATTTATCTTAGTGTTATTTAAGTCTACATATTTTTTAAAATTTATTTTCAATTTGTTGGGAAATATTTATTTTGATTTTTTTGTATTTTTGGTGTATTATATATATATTTAAAAATTATATAAAAATAATATAAAAAATTAATACGGGCGGGCCAGGTCGAGTCGGGTCCGAATTTTAACATTTTTATTCGGTTCGAGCTTGGGCAAAATTTTAGGCCCATTTTTCGGGCTGGGCCGGGAGTAAATGTGCCTACATTTTTAGTTGAGCTCGGCTTGGCAGGGCCCATGATCACCTCTAATAACAAGTAATAAACTTGTCAAAAGATGAAAAACATCACCTAAACATGCCCAACTCCACTAACAAAGTCTTGAAACTTATAAAACTTTGCTTGCATACTTGGTTAAGCTGTTTTATCAAATCTATCAACACCAAATTACATCAAGTGTATCACTAACTTAGTTCTAATGTAACTAAGCAACAAAACATCAACTAATAAGTAACAAAACAACAGCTTATGCTTCAGCTGCAACTTGCATGACTGAAACTACTTTGGTCTGCATGTAAGCCACCTTTTGACACTCATCCTTGGCTTCTATGCTACAAACTCCTAATTTGGCTCTTGTTAGGATCGACCCGATTAGGCAACGAACAAGAAAAAAATAGCGGAATAAATTGAGAAATTGAACACACAAATTTAACGTGGAAAAACCCCTCCAAAGAGGATAAAAAACCATGGGCAAAGATAATTTTACTATAATGGCAAAAGAATAAAGAGTACAAAAGATGGAGATAAAAACTAAACCCCGAAAACCCGAAAACAAAGAACCGACAAAACGTAAACACAAAATTCTCTAAATGTGTTATGAGTTCTAATTTCTAATGGGTGTCTTTTTTCTAAGGTTGTAAAAGAGCCTATTTATAGGCTAAATTCATAGGTCAAATAATAATAAAATAATCTAAACTAATCAGTGTTTGATTGAAACAAGTAAACAGAGTTTAACTGAAAGATTATTTTTCAAATTTGACTCAAAATAGGAGTCATATTTAACAACTCTTGATACACAAAGAGACTTTGTCAAGATATCAGCTAACTGATCTTCAGAACTGCAATAAACCAGTATGATTTCTTGAGATTGTTTCATTTCCCTAATAAAATGAAACTTGATCTTAAAACGCTTTGTTTTCTCATGAAACACTAGATTCTTTGCAATTGCAACAACAGATTGATTATCACTTCTAATCTCTGTTGCTTCTCTTTGGTGCAAGTTCATATCTACCATGATCTTCCTTAACCAAATTGCTTGGTTAACAGCTCCTGCAACAGCTACATATTCTACTTCAGCTGTTGATTGAGCAACAATAGTTTGCTTCTTTGAGCTCCAACAAGAAATAACTGATCCAAGGGTAAATAGATACCCTAAAGTGCTTTTCCTGTCATCAATCGATTCTGCCCAGTCACTGTCAGCAAAACCAAGGAGGTTCATGCTGTCAACCTTGGTAAACATCATTCCAAAGCTCAGAGTACCTTTAATGTACCTAAGAACTCTCTTTGCAGCTTGAAAATGGTTCACATTGCAGCAATGCATGAACCTAGATAGGAGACTGACTGCAAACATTATGTCTGGTCTTGTGGCTGTTAAGTAGAGTAAATATCCCACTAGGCTCCTATAGGTTGATTGGAAACAGCCATTTTCAGTGAAATCGGAACAGTGGTTTCAAGACCACAAATCCGAGTCGGAAAAAAATTTATCTTAATACTGTTGCATGGTCTGCATTATGATAGGAATGTCATATGAAAATTCTGATAAGAAAAATTTTACCGATTATGTGTTTAATTAGGGAAAGGACCAAATTGCATAAAATGCAAAAGTTGAATTCTAGAAGTTAGAGGGATCAAATAGCTATGGAAATCAAAACTTGAGGTCCTTATAAGGTAATTAGACCATTAAAGAAAAGTTAGTAGATATTTTTGGTGATTCATTCATGGAAAAATTAAGAAAGGCTAAGGACTAAATTGGAAATGAGAAAAATTAAAAGATGATAAATAATTAAATAGAATTAATATCATTTTATATCATCTTCATCCCCAATTTTTCTATGGAAATCCTAGGAAAGAGAAAGCAAACTTTCTTGGCTTAATTGGGTAAGTATTCTTGTCCCGTTTTTAGTAATTTTTATATTTTTGAGATCGAGATAGTTTAGTTTATCTATTTTTGGGATTAATTTGAAAAGTTATCAAAGTATAGAAAATTTTCCATGGATGAATATGCTGAAATTTTGAAATTTGGTAGAAAATGAAAGATTGTTGATAGATAAACAACCTTTATAAAGAGAATTTTGATGAAATTATGATTTAGGGATTAAATTGTAAAGATGTAAAACTTATGGAAAAATTTTGAATGTTGTGATATACATGTGCAGTAAAAATTATATGAAAATTTAGATTAGGCTTGGAATAAGGATTAAATTGCATGAATTTCATTTTCCAAGCCTAGGGACGAAATTGGAATCTATGAAAAGTTTAGGGGCAAAATGGTAATTTTGCTTAGGATATAAATTGAATCCAATTGGATATGAAATGTGATAAATTGATGATTAAATCTATTTATATAGATTCAGACAACTCAAATTCGAAGCTAGATCGAGGAAAAGAAAAAGTTTCGAATTAGTAGAATTTTTTATACGGACAATTATCAAGGTAAGTTCGTATAACTTATTTATGTATGTTACTATGTTTGAGTTCAATGTTGTATTTGGGTGAATTATATAAATGTTTAAAGTATGAAATAAATTACATGTTCGATATTGTTTGATAAATGACAAGTTCCGTTTGGATAATAAAATTCGATAGATATATGTGATTTTCCATATTACATATGGTCCTGCATATGTTGTGGACAAATTATAGCTCGGACGAGCAATCTTATTATAACCCTCTCGAGCATCCTGTTAAATAATTCTTGCGAGCATCCTGATTGGTAGTGGTTTTGCATATGTTGCGCACTACCGCAGCTCTGTATGAGCGTCCTATTACATGATTCGATCGATTGTGATCTAGCATATAATGCGGACACAAACGCAGCTCTATGTGAGTGTCCTGATATAAGCTCTTATGGGCTTCCTGACATGGCTCGCTTGAACTCCTTGTTACCTTATTCGGTGCTCTTTGATAATAACTCTTCGGAGTTACTTGATAAGCTCTATGAACTCCCTGATTAAAACTCTTTTGAGTTTCCTGTTTATCCCGAATAAGTGTCCTGGTACTTGGCTCAACTGAGCATCCTAAAATGTGGCTTGAGAGTGTATTCCCTGATTAAGTGCCCTAATGGTTACCCCTGATTATGAGTTGACGGTTTACGGTTTTGTACACCTTGTGCATACTACCGTGTGTCTTGACCATGTGTGACACACGGCCTGACACATGGGCATGTGGTTTGGCCGTGTGTCCCCTTTACCTTAAAATTTAGAAACAAAATGCTCAAAATTAGGCACACGGGTAGAGACACGAGCGTATGTCTCAACCGTGTGTGATACACGGCCTAGAACACAGACGTGTGTCTTGGCCGTGTGGAACCTGCACTTAATTTTCAAAAATTAAATTGACCACACAATCTAGCACACGGACGTGTAGCTGGCCGTGTGGCACAAGTCAAAGAGTTACACTGGATCGGACATGGCATGCAGCACAGACGTGTCATATGGCCACACGGGTGTGTCCCTTGACCACACGGGCGTGTGTGCCCTGCATCTAAGAAAAATTTTAAAGTTTTGCAAAAAAAATTCTGAGTTCCCGATTCAGTCTCGATTTGATTCAACCTTGAGGGTCCATTCAAGGGACATTATGATTAATTTTAGATATTAATAGTAAATTATATGAATTTTATGAAATTATTCTTTAAACTCTGGCAATGCTCCGTAACCTTGTTCTGGTAACGGATACGGGTTAGGGGTATTACATGATTCATCAAACTTTTCATAATTGCCATGACCTGATAACTTTTCTCCAACAACAACTGGAGTACTGGTTACTTTGCAATACTGTATGAAGAATCTGTTTAGAATTTTCAAGGAAAATGCCTTTTGGCTTAAGAAAATTCCTTGCTAAGTTTGAGACACCTCCATGCCAAAGAAATAGGACATTTTACCCAAATCTGACATTTCGAACATGCTCCTCATTTTGCCTTTGAAATCTGTTAGCATGGCATTGTTTTCACCTGTCACCAACAAGTCATCCACATACAAGGAGACTATAAGCAGTGTTTCATCACCTTCGTTCTTCATATACAATGTTAGCTCACTAATGTTTCTCTCGAACCCCAAGCTTGTTAAGTAGGTGTCGATTCTGTCATACCAGGCCCTTGGTGCCTACTTTAAGCCATACAAGGCTTTTCTCAGCTTGTACACTTTGTCTTCTTCACCAACAACTTAAAAACCTTCTGGTTGTTCAAAAAAATATTTCTTCATTAAGAAAACCATTGAGAAAGGCTGAATTTACATCAAGTTGATGTATTTTCCACTGCCTTTGAGCAGCCAATGCAACCAGCAGTCTTATCAAGTCTTGCCATCGGTGAAAATGTTTCAAAGTAGTCAATCCCATACTTCTAACCGAATCCCTTTACTACTAACCTTACCTTAAGCTTGTTCAAAGTTCCATTAGCATTGTGCTTAGCTTGAAGCACCCATTTTACTTTTATGACCTTCATGTGAACTGGTCTTGCAACTAACTCTCAGCTCTGGTTTTTGTGAATCATGCTCATTTCATCAAGTATGGCTTGCCTCCAGCCTTCTTGAGCTTGAGCTTCTTCAAAACATGTTGGTTCAACAGTAGCCACATCTTACCTATCATATATTTCACTAAGTGGTCTGGTTCATCTAACTAGCTCATGATCAATGTCCATCTCTAGATCATTTTGATTAACTTAAGTTTGCACTGTCATTAGGTCATCAGCAGTAAATTCTGGTTCACTTTTATCCCAATTCCAATTTGACCTCTCATCAATGCTCACAAAGACTTTGTAAGTTGTAGGATCCAGAATCCTAAAGCCCTTCTTGACACTGTTATAGCCCACTAGAATGCTAGGCTGAGCTTTCTTTGCCAATTTGTCCCTTTTGACAGTAGGAATGTATGCATAACATATGCAACCAAAGACTTTTAGGTGAGCAATTGATGGCTTGAACCCAAACCATGCCTCAAATAGAGATTTTTCAAACAAGGCTTTAGTTGGTAGCCTGTTTTAAAGATAAACTGTAGTGTTCACTACCTCAGCCCAAAAACTTCTAAGCAAATTCTTTTCAAACATAAAGCATCTAGCCATATCCATCAGATTTCGATTCTTTCTCTCACTGACACCATTCTGTTGAGGTGTGTAGGTGTTTGTGAGCTAGTGTTAGATCCCTAATTCTTCACAAAAACTTTGAAACATTGCTGAGTTGTACTCTGTCCCATTGTCTAACCTTAGTATCCTGAGCTTGCAACATGATTGAGTTTCTATTACAACCTTGAATTTCTAAAACACTGAGCTACTTCTGGCTTGAGCTTTAGAAAGTAAACCCAGCAGAACCTTGAATAATCATCAATGAAGAGAATGAAATACCTACTGCCATTTAAGGATTGTGTCTTTATAGAGCCACACACATCAGTGTGGACTAACTACAGCTTTTCATAGGCTCTCCAAGCCTTTTTTTACTGGAAATAGAAGCCTAGCTTGCTTTCCTAGCTGACACACCTCACAAATATCCCATTTTTCAACTATTTTTGTGAAACTTTCAACCAAGTCTTCTTTGGACAACTGAAGTAAAGACTTATAGTTGACATAGCCTAACCTTTTATGCCACAACTTAGACTCATCTAAGGTAGTTGTGTAGGCACTAAGTGAACTCTTGTTCCAAACAACAATAAAGTTTTTGTCAGTCATGGTTATTGACATGAACTCAGATCCACTTGGATCACTAATCAGGCACTATTTGCCTTTGAATACAACAAAATATCCTTTTTCAACTAGTTAAGCAATACTTAGCAGATTTTATCTATTTCAAGTACTAACAAAATATTGGAAACAAGTTTGGTACTTGAAGGAGTGTCAATCAGCACATCTCCCTTACCTTCTACTTTGATGTATTGTCCATTGTCCATTTTTACTCTTGAATTGAAAGTTTTGTCTATGTTCTTGGAAATAGTTGCATTAGGTGTCATGTGGTTGGTATAGCCACTATCAATCAGCCACCCTTTTGTGATTTTTCTTCTATTTGTTGAATAAGAGATAGCAAATACTTGTTCTTCTTGAGCACATCTTTCCTCTGCCACTTGAGCTCCTGTTCTAGGCTGTTGAGATTGGTGTTACTTCTGTTGACCTTTGTTTTTGCAAACCTTCTCAACATATCCCATCTATTTACAAACTTTGCACTACATATCAGGTCTATACCAGCAATTTGCTTCAGGAAGGCTAACCCTTTTGCAATGTGAGCAAAGTGGATATCTTCTTCTTGCTCCATCTCTCTTAGACTTGTTTAGCCAAGTTTTCTTCCTTTTGTAGCTAGAGAAGCTTGAGGTTAGTCTACTCTTGGCTTGAAAGGCACCTTCTTGATGCTCCTCCTATCTACTAGCTCTTCTTTATTCCTGAGCATAGAGAGCATTGATCAGCTCAGTCAAAGAGATGCTTGACAGATCTCTTGAATCTTCTAGAGAAGAGATTTTGGCTTTATATCTCTCAAGTAAGGTTGAAATAACCTTCTCTACTACTATGGCTTCACTGAACTGGTCTCTTTGCAATCTGATGCTGTTCAAAATAGTCATGATCCTATCTGAATATTGCTTAACTGTCTCTGACTCCTTTATCTTCAAGTTTTCAAAGTCTCTTCTCAAATTTAAAATTTGTTGCTGTCTTGTTTATTCAGTTCCTTGAAAATCTTCTTTAAGCCTGTCCCAAACCTATTTTGAAGTCTCACAAGCCATAATCCTTGTGAAAATCAAGTCTGACACACTGTTTTGAATGCAAGACATTGTATTGTACCTCTTAGCTCTGTCATCAGAGTGCTGCCTGATCTAAGCTACTGTGGAGTTAGCTCTCAAGGGTGGTGGTTCAACATCAGCATTTACAACCTCCCACAGGTCAAATGCTTGTAGGTAGGTCTTCATTTTCACTACCCAAATGTGGTGGTGTTGGAGTGAAACTTGATGAAGACATTGTTTTGAAAGTAGAAAAGAAAAAGGTCTTCTAAGAAGTCAGCTCTAGATACCAATTGTAGGAACTTAGAAAACATAATAAGAAATTTCAGCAAAAACTTAAGCTTTAAGCTTTGATATCTTGCTGAACAAACAAAGGAGTTAAGCTCAAGCTATAAGAATAGAATGCTTGAATAAAAACCAAAAAAAGAAGAAGAAGAATTTGTTGAATGATTCATCATCAATTTTTGAAAACAAAAGCATTACATATAACAAGTAATCAACTTGTCAAAAGATGAAAAACATCACCTAAACATACATAACTCCACTAAGAAAGTCTTGAAACTTATAAAACTTTGCTTGCACACTTGGTTAAGCTGATTTATCAAATCTATCAGCACCAAATTACACCAAGTGTATTGTTAACTTAGTTCTAATGTAACTAAGCAACAAAACATCAACTAAAAAGTAACAAAACAATAGCTTATACTTCAGTTGCAACTTGTATGGCTCGAACTGCTTTGGTCTGCATGTAAGCCACCTTTTAACAGATCTTAATAACATCATCATATGTTTATACTGTTATCTTGTTAGTCATACGGTAATAAAAAAGTACATCATTATATTAAAAGGTTATATATATAACTATAATTAATTTTTTGAATTAAGCAATTATTTTAATTATTTTTAGAATTGCTAACTTACATTAATCACATTTTTATTGAACTAATTTCTTATATCATGTATGTTGCTTGTGTATTTACATATTTAATTATTTTTATTTAATTAATTATATGTTTTACTTCATTTAATTAATGTAAGTACTCATTACTCAAAGATAAATGATTGATTATTTTTAATTCATGTAATATAAAATAATTAGAATATTTTATAATAAGATATTAATTATGTAACACCCCTAACCCGTATATGTTGCCAGAATATGGTTATAGAGTATTACTGGAGTTTATAGGGCAATTTAAAATAATTCAGGTTAATTACTATTCAATTTTTGTAAATGATATTATTGTCCCTTGCAAGGGCCCTCGAGGCCCATAATAAGCATTGGAATCGAATCGGGACTAAATAGAGATCTCAGAGAATTTTTCGCAAAAATTAATTTTTTTCCTAGTTATAGGGCTCTCATGCCCGTGTGACCATAGTACATGCCATGTCGCAAGCCTTGTCCGACCTTGTATAGCACTTTGACATATACCACATGGCTAGCCACACGCCTGGGTGTTAGGCCGTGTGGTAAATTCAAAATTTCAAAATTAGGTAAAAGTTTCACCCGGCCAAAATACACGCCCATGTTCTGGGCCGTGTAGCACACACGGCTGAGACACACGCCTGTGTCTCTGCCCGTGTGCTCAATTCTGAGCATTCTGTTTCTCAAATTTAAGATGCAAAGGACACACGGCGAAATCACACGCCCATGTGCCAAGCCGTGTGTCACACACGGTCATGACACACGCCCGTGTGTCTACCTATGTGGACAAAATAAAGTCATTTCCTAGCTTTATTTCTCACCCAAATTTTGCCAATAACCTACACCAAAACTTACAAGTATATACCAACCAATTCAAGCATTAAATCCAAGTCAATTCTAATATCTAGTATAATATTTTATCATATGCTTTTATGATTATAATCTTACCTTTGTTTAACTTATGTATTAACACAACTTGATCAACCATATTCATTATACTTAACACATACCTATTTTCCATATTATAACCTTGTAAGTATATCAAAACAAAACATTACTAGCCATTCTAATAGCTAGTTTACAAACCACATTCATATGCCAACAAAGACCAAGTTACCTATACATGCTATTATACCAAAATAAGTTTACTATTTATACCAAAACAAGTTAGTGGATAGTGTGATGATGCTCCAACCGATCTCCAACCTTCGCGAGCTTCCAAGCACTATAAAATAGAGAAAATAAAACCTCGTAAGCATTATATGCTTAGTAAGTTCGTATAACAGGAATTAAACTTACCAATCTCATTTATTAAAATTAAGCATACAATTAACATGCTTTCATCATTTTGGCAAGTTTACCTAAACATACATATACTCAATCAAGCAAGTTAGTCATATAAAACATTTATACATCAAATAAATATAAATGAGCTCATCATATAATCCTTCATCGAATAATTCAAAAACATTCAAGGCATATTTTTATTTATCTCATCATTTTCTCATGTCAAGAGTTTTATCCGTTGAATTATTAAAATATCGATGGATACTCAAATAGTACACTCAAGGTGTACAATTCTGTAAACCTTCAATTCATAATCAGGGGTACCCATCAGGGCACATAATCAGAGAGCACACTCTCGAGCCACATATCAAGATGCTCAAATGAGCCATGTAATCGTGTAACATGACACTTATCCGGGCTATTAGGAAAACTCATAAGGGTTCTACTCAGGGAGCTCTTAGAGCTAATCGGATATCTCTGAAAAGATACTATCAGGAAGCACAAGATAAGGTAACAATGAGTTCAAGCAAGCTTAACAGGACGCTCATGAAGAGCTGCATTTGTGTCTGCATTATATGCTAGATCACAACCAATTGAAACATGTATCAGGATGTTTACAAAGAGCTGCAGCAATGTGCAACAAATGCAAAATCATTACCGATCAGAATACTCGCAGGAACTATATCACAGGATGCTCGAGAGGGCTATATCAGGATTACTCGTCTGAGCTAAATCCTATCTGCAACATATGCAGAATCACATTCATATACGGGAAATCACTTGTATCCATCGATTTTCATTCTTCAACAAAACTTAACTTCTTTGTAACGTTTTCAATCATGTAATCATTTCATGTTATTTATAACATTCATAAAAATCACATAAAAAAATACTACATTCAAATCAAATACAACATTCAATTCAAACATGTTAATATGCATAAATAAGTTACACGAACTTACCTCGATAATAGTTCGTATTAGAAAATCTACTAATCTGAAACTTTCTCTTTTCCTCGACCCAACTTTGAATTTGCGTTATCCGGATCTATATAAATGAATTTAGTCATCAATTTCTCACATTTCATATTCAATTGAATTCAATTTATACCCTAGGTAAAATTACCATTTTGCCTCTAAATTTTTTATAAATTTCGGTTTCGTCCCTAGGCTCGGAAAATGAAATTCATGCAATTTATTTCTTATTCCAAGCCTAACAAAAATTTTAATATAAAATTTACAGCACATGTATTCTATAAAATTCATAATTTTTCTTTAATTTTCACAACTTTACAATTTAGTCCCTAAATCACATTTTCATCAAAATTCACTTTGTAAAAGTTGTTTATCTATCAACATCCTTTCATTTTCTACCATAAATTTCAAATTTTCAGCATATTCATCCCTTGTAAAATTTCAATACTTTGATAACTTTTCAAATTAATCCTCAAAATAGATAGATTAGACTATCCCGATCTCAAAAATATAAAAATTACTAAAAAAATGGACTTGAATACTTACCAATTTAAGCCATGAAAGTTGGCTTTCTCTTTCCTAGGGTTTCCATAGAAAAATTGGGGAAGAAGATGATATAAAATGATATTAATTATATTTAATTATTTATCATCTTTTAATTATTTATATTTCCAATTTAGTCCTTAGCCTTTTTTTTTATTTTTCCATGGATGATTCACCAAAAATATCTACTAACTTTTCTTTAATGATATAATTACTATATAAGGACCTCAAGTTTTGAATTCTATAGCTATTTAATCCTTCTAGCTACTAGAATTCAACTTTTACATTTTTTTCAATTTGATCATTTCCGTAATTAAGCACATAATCGGTAAAATTTTCTTATCCGAATTTTCATATGACATTTCTATCATAATGCAAATCATGTAATAATATTAAAATAAATTTTATTTTTGGCTCGGATTTGTGGTCTCGAAACCACGATTCTGATTTCACTGAAAATGGCTGTTACAAATTATCTATAGATTTTAATGATTTAAATTAGAAAGAAGTCGTAATTCAAATATAAGTATAAAGTGTAACTTAATATTTTCTCATACTTTATCAATTCAATTGTTTACTTACTTTTACTATTTTAGTAACAATATTTTTTTGGACAAAAAATAATTAATAAGAATTCACTGAAAACACATTTAATTGATTGGAAGAGTAAAAGGAAATATCAACATAGAAAATGATTACGTTGTTCGGAAGAACTTTTTATGTCTGTGATTTTTTGTTTAGAGAGTAATCTACTATTAATTCACAGTACAATATATTATTTATCTTTTAGCTCATTTGTTAAATAGCAACCTTGTTTCTATACACCAACTAGATTAGTCTTCTCACTAATAGTTTTCCTTTGAAAGTTTATTTATAAACTTAAGATGTAACACTCCACACCCGAGCCGATAACCGGGTTTGAATATGAAGCACCACATTCGTTGCGGAGCAACTTGAACTAACTTCCTTTTCAATTTCAACAAGATCATCAAACTATAATCAATTCATACAATAAAATTGTATTAGTTAAAATCATTTTCTAGAAATTTAAAACACTTTAGAAACATTTTTAATCGACTTTTAGGTGTTTGGGAATGGTCGAGATCAAGTTCGAGTCTCTGAGGGTCAAAACGAGTCAAAACAAGGGAATAACCCTGTTCTGACATAGTTGTAATAGTATAAGTTCTTGCTACTATTCATTTTTTTCTACTAACTTAGTTGTACCGATACACCTAACCATTTGTATCGGTAGAAGTTTGCCAAAACCCAAATATGACTTTAAAACACATCTAATTTGACCCAAAACAATATCAAATCATTTTCAAACATTAGAAGACACTAAAATTAAGTTCTTAACACCATCAAAGCCTAGACAACCACATTCAAATGTCACGGGACTAGAATTTTAGTCTCGTAATTCGTGCGGCCATAGGCAATTTCTTATCTTCGAATTCGCCTAAGTCAGCCTATTCTAGAAAGATAAGATTTTTCAAAGGAAATTCTCCAAGGCACTAAAAATGAAATGGAAGCAACTCAAAGATAAAGAAATAATGAGAGAACAGAAAAGCCACAAGAAAGCAATAGCACACCAAATATTTGAATAAATGCTCTCAATAGTATTCAATTGCTATGAATGAAGTACAATGAGATGATTAAAAATAAGGTTAAGGTCTCTATTTATAGTTGAGCTCCCCCAGATCTAACAGTACAGTTTAAATTACATTAACGGTCAAGTTTAAAGCCTATCTACAATATGAGAGTCCTAAGGGATGTAAACTCTATACAATTTTATCCCTTAGGATTTACAATATTCATCATGGTAACTTTAGTTTTACTGGAGTGTTACCAAATCTTTAAGTAGATGAGCTTCTTTATATGTTCCACAAATCGGACCAGTTCAAGTGGATCAAATGAGCCACATTTAATCAGTCGACCTCCATGGTATGTTCTATGTGCATTTGTCACAGGCTTTGATCTGAGGCCCATGACAATCTCCCATCATCCATTCTTGCGACGCCCTCGTCGCGTCCTCGAAATGGCACTAATATAACTCGTCTTGGAACTACCACAAACATTGACTGGTTCCCAACCTTTTTCTCTGTTGGGTAGTTTTACCCCTCAAAACATTTGCCTCAGCTTATGTCTCTGTCGTCGTCTAAGTCAAACTATTTTCCTCCTTTTTACATCACATCTGCAAGAGCCCATCGCTCTTACTTGCTCTCATTCTGACTTGCCTCAATTAGGATCCCCTTGATCCTCACAAACAGGCTTAGGCATGTTTATATTGAACATCGGGTTAACCTTGAGTGTTGCCACCAACTCTGAAAGGGCCCCTGTGTCTTTGTCAAGCTAATGGTAAGTCATAATGTGAAACACTAGGAAAGTGTTTGAGATATACCTCACTCGTAGCATTTATTCAATCTGAATGCCCAATTTGTATCACCACTTTTCTCTCAAAGTATGATGCACGACTCACCTCCCTCATATGTGGTAGACCCATTGATAACTCAACAGGCTTCACATCGATTTTTCACACCTTAACATTTCCAAAAGAGTCTCCGTAGCACTTTGATCTACTAAGTCAATGTTCTTGCCACAATGAAAATTCTTGGCTAGTTGAATTGCTGACAATACCTTGGTTCCACCTTTTTCATCATGACTTACCGACACAATGCATTATCGTTGACGAGTATCCAAGATACATAAGTAATCGGAAAAAGGAACCAACAGAGCATTAATCTTGTCAAGAAAATTCAAGCCAAGAATAAAGTCATAATCATCTAAATAAATTACCTCAAAGTCTTTCTTGCCTTTCCACTCGCTGATTTGTAGCTCAACTCTTTGTGCTACTTCTACAGTTGAGGCCTGTTTGGAATTAATAGTCTTAATCTTCATAGTCGAACCACCAAGACATCTCCATATGTTCTACCGAGACACCAAAGCTTCATGTAGATGGGCTTTTCCATATGTTCCATGAATCGGGCTAGTTCAAGTGGTTCAAATTAGCCCCATTTATTCAGTCGACCTTCATGAGATGTTCTGTGTGCATTCATTATGGGATTTGATCTGCGGCCCATGACACAAACACATGGTTACAATCATGTACTCAACACTTCCAACTCCATGCATAAATTCCACTAATTGGTATGCAAGTATGATGCCAAACATAGCTTAAACATGTTATTAAAGTCATGTATTTCATCATAGGTATAGCATCACATGATTACTTATCATTATTCTCATGTAACCACATTTTAATCACAATTCACTAGTTTATATGTACCAAAACATCAAGACGGATTCGAAGACCAATTTTTGACCTTAGGTACATGCCATTTTACTACAAAGAAAACAAAACTATGCAAACTTTTTTAAGCCAAAATTTGAGTCTTGGATGTTGTCAACCCCTTTGAGCTTTCAAGATCTAGTCAAAACTTGCGCATGGAAATAAACAAAATTGTACACTGAGCAAGAAATTCAAAGGTGCTATCATAATTAAAAACAAAGCATATAAATATAGATTAAATAACTGTAACAATAGTATTAAAGTTTAATTATCTAATTAACTCAACACAAATAAATTTCCTAATTTGAATATTAGCATATCAATGTGTCCTCCGGTATTACATCTTGATTTCACGTTTCGAGTAAGTTGTTATGTTCCATGACATTTTTTGTATTTCATTTATATTCTTTCTTGGTATCAAGCATTCTTAAAATCATTTATATAATTCAAACATGGCATTAGTAACCATCTCAATTCAAGCATAACATAGAACATAGTTACTTACCTTGTACACTTATCATACCTTAAATTGTCATTAACTTTCACACTACTGAGTGTCTATCAACAACATATGAAACAAGTTGTCATTTCATTTACAATAACATTGAGTTTATAATCAAATATCAAATTAAGCATAGAAAAATATAAGATTAAGTTTGCACATACCGAATAAAGGTTACACGTCTATGACCCTTATCTTCCTTTTAACCTTCGACGTCCTAGTGTCATCATTAATCATGAATGATAAATTTGACTTTACAAATAGTATTAGTATCACATAAAACTCATGGAACACATCAATTATACATAAATTGCATTTTATTCATTTTAGCCCCTATAAGCTTTAATATCTAAAATGCTCGTATTTTTCGATATTTAGTATCGAATCAAAATATGATTTCATATTCTTCCATTAAGAGCTCCAAACATTCAATCTATAACATGATTTTCCAATAGCTTTCACTTTATTCAATTTAGTCTCTAATGCTATAAAATTAACTATAAGGCTTAGTTGAATTTCTTATTAAATCCAATATTTTTCTCCACTTTTTAACCTAGTCCTATCATAATATAAACATATTATTCACAATCTCATAACTAATAAGCTTAAATTCATCAAACTACTATAATGGTATTTTAACAAACACTTGATAATTAAAAAATCTAAAGCACGGGCTAGCTTAATTGATAAGAAATCTATGAGAAATTAAAAGAAAAGGCTTGGTTACCTTGGTTGATTATGATCCAAAAGAGACTAAGAAAAATTGAGAATTCTTTTGCTCTTTCTAACACTATGGATGATACAAAAAGAAGAAAAGATAAATGCTTGGTTCTTTCTCCCATTCACAATATGTATATATATGTACAAATGATTAATTAAGTTGATTATCTTAATTAATCACAAATGAAAGGCTAGTATTAATAATTAACAAGTATGGTGGGCATCGATGGATCGGATTGATCTCATCCACTAACTTAAAATAGTAATGGTTAAATAATCATTAATTCCCTTTCTTAATTACTAATTAAGCCCTCAAGTATTTTTCGACATTAATACTCAATATAGATTGCACTTTTACAATTTAATCCTTATGTTATAAAAAACAATTTTCTTAATTTAAGTACTCGATCGTCCACAAATATTTTTTTACTAAATACATAAATTATTCTACTCATAATTTCACTATCACAGCTTACAAAATTTGACTTCGAAACCATATTTTCCGACATTGGTAAAAATCAGATTGTTGCATAAGATTTTTCCTTTGAAAACTTAGTTATAAACTTAACATGAAGAATAATTAGTTTACGAAGTGATTGCACCAAAACAAATGCCTAACACTAGTCAAGTAAGTGCTCTCTTCTAATCGTACTAAATCACATTAATAAGCCTTCTTTAAATAAGCAATTTAGGTTTGTAGAACATCAATTAATGCGAACTTCAATCCCTTTCAATTGTGTTTGTTTCTACCTTAAGTTGCTTATTTGCTTAAATGCAAAACTATAATAGAAGTGTCAGATTGCAGTGGCCACTACGGATTTGCAATAAGAAAAATCGTGCAAACAAAACAAAAATAACACAGAGGTTTATTTACACAATTTAGTTTCCCTACGTCTACGAAGCTTAGCTCAGTGAGTAATTCAACTATCTTTGAACACGAATACAATAAGTGATTCACACTCTATCACTCTCTAAGTATAAAGGTCATACCTTTGTTCCTAAAGACTAGAACACTCACCTCCAAATCCTCCCCTTGAGAACTTGGGTAGTAAACACTCTCAATAATGTTTACAATACAATTTGCACTCTCCCACAAAAGCATTCCTCAATGAATAAATTTAAATGCACTCAATAAGCTCTCATATAAAACCTATACAAGCTTCTCCACATATATTCTATTCAACTTGCTAACATAAAATCTAAGTGAATACAAAGTAACTCCTTAAAAATAGCTAATACAATCACACTAATCAAAGAACAATCAACCGAAGATTTGACTTCCAAAATAGCAACATAATCTTGATCGATCCTCAATATTCCAATGATTGATTTGATTCACTCGAATCAAATTCAATATCCAAAAGCCAAGGATTGGTTTCCATGAATGAAATAAAAGATCTTTAATTAAACAACACATAACCAAGTCCAACAATTTTCTTATTGAATTGCCAAACCAAATAAGGCAAGTATTTAACCACTTCAATGGCAGTCTGTAGTTGGCACTACCGAGTGTCACTCAACAACTTTTAGCATATTTAAGGAGTAGGCTTCTTTTAGAAATCAAGTCTCTTTATTTAAGGAAATTCAATCACACCAAAAGTTTTCAAAAGAGTCCTTACTTGATTAATATTCATCATGATCTAATACAATTCATTTCTACTTGATATCTTTTATGATTTTATTGGTCAAACTAATACCAACAAATATGACAAGTGCACAACAACCCAATTGCAATTAATGTTGCATTTGGGTCATGCAACTCACACAAATAATTTCCCCCTTTGTCATTTTTTACTAAAAACATAGTAGCAATCTCAAGCAATGTGAAGTGATCTTCAAAATAACACTCCCCTTTAATTCAATCTGATAACTATGTAAGTAAACTATAAAATTAATCATTAATGCAATAGAACAAACAGAATTAATAATAGAAAAATATAATAACATAGTAATAGTAAGTAGTATCAGCATCCAAATACATGCCCAAATTAAAATTTCACCAATAAACTAGAAATGAAAATCCAAACGTATCACCAGTAAAGTATCAATCTACATAGCTCCCTCCCCCTAATTCCAATTCTCTCTTCTTCTTCTTTTTTTCCAAAAATGAGAAGTCCTATTTAGATGTTTATATGTCATGATCATATAAAAAATGCAAAGTCGGTGTGCATCAAAACTTTAGTGAGTTCTTTTATGTCATTGTTGAGGGGGATTGTTTAAGCCCATGGGTAACATACAAAATTTCGAAGTTCTGATTTTAATTGTTTTTTATATAATGCATAAATTGTTTATAACCTTTCCAATCCCTAAAGCAAAAGATATTACATATTTAACTATATTCGAATCCACATCCTCTAAATTGTTGCAACAACAATAATGGCAACAGAGCTATTATTATTTGTCCAATTACATATTATTTGATTAAAAATCATACCATTTTCAGTTTTTTCTTAATTTATTAAATTTTCATATACATGTATCTTATTAAATTGTTTTAATCTTACTTATTAAGGTGAAAAGTTTACAGGAATTTATACAAACACATGAATAACATTTCATTTAAATTGTAATTTTAGTTAATCAAGAATCTTATTAGATTGTGATTTTATATTTTTAGTATGTAACTTATTATTATATTTTTCTCACTAAAAAGATAAATTAATTACCAAAAAGATGCATACCTTTTAATTTTATTAATTTTATTAATTAAATTTTGATTTTCAATTTTACTCTTAAATTCTATAATATCAGGAGATTTGTGTAAATCATTGTTCAAATACCAAATTTGTGAATCAGGTAAGTGACTTAAGTGTTTAATTCTCAAAAAAAATTAACCTTGAATGTTCTATGTTATTTAGATTTTATATGATATTTTTGTCCAAGATTTATAAAACTCAGGCTAAATAACATCCCAAGACCGGGTCTGGAAGTTTTTGTAATATCCCGAATTAGGGCCTAATCAGAATAGTGGTTTTGTGACCACAAATCCGAGATAGAAATAATTATTTTATAGTTATTTTGAGGTTTATGATATGATTGCATGATTGTGTGAAAATTTTGTGAAGAAATTCTATGCATAAAATGCTTAATTTGAAGTTAGGGACTAAATCGAAAAAGTTGCAAAACTTGCATTCTAGAAGTTTTTAGTATGAAATTGCTTTGAAATATTAATTAGGAGGTCCTAAATAGCAATTTGACCAATTTCTAAAATTTTGGACAAAAATGGGCTTGTATATAAAAATTTTCAAAGAAAGGTATTAAGGGCATTTTGGTCATTTAGATAATTAATGAAATAAAATGGGAAAAATGACACAAAATAGTCATCTTCCCCATTTAGTTGCTGCCGAATGCTCTATCTCACCATAGCTAGGGTTTCTTCAACTTTCAAGCTTCATAGTAAGTGATTCTAAGCCCGTTTTTAATGATTTTTACGTTTTTGAGATCCCGTGAGCTCGATTAAGCTTATGTTAGCAATAATTTAACCTAGGGTTTATATTTGGAAAAATACCCATAGGTGAAATTTGTGTATTTTGATGTTTTATGATAGAATATGAGGTTTTAAATTATGTTATAGAACTTGCACTACTCGATTTTAAGCAAAAACGAGTAAAAGGGCTTAATCGGTAAAAATACCTAATAGTCACAAGTACATGTTAGAGTGAGAATTTGATGTTGCCATAGAAGGGAAAAGTGATCAGCATGTTGTAAAACATAAGAATAAGGAATAAAGTTTAATCCCGAGCCTAGGGGCAAAAATGTAAATATGCAAAAGTTTAGGGGTAAAATTGTAATTTTGCCAAAATTTGAATTAAGGATTAATTTGATAATGTGAGTATTAAATAAGCTAAATGTGTTATTTTAGATCAAGAAAGACGTGGAAACGACCCCAATCGAGGAAAAGAAAAGATTGTGGACTAAATTGCAAAATCTTTGTATTTTGGTACCAAGGTAAGTTCATGTGTAAATAATATTGCATAATTGTTATTTTTAAGTTATTGATGTCAATTATGTGATATGCTGATTTTTATCATGAAAAATATGCTTTGTGGTTATTTTCGAATAAAATGTAAACTGTGTGAGTTATTTGTTAAATACAATTGTTACCGAGTATTGGTTCCGGCATTCTACGGAAGACAGCAAGGATATGTGTTCGAGGAAAATCCCGTTTGAACCTTAGGAATAGATTAGGATACAAGTGACATGTCACTAGGATGGTTGAGCATCCGAACTCGTTGAGTTGAGTCCGAGTTCACTTATGGATGCGAATGTTCGAACTCGTTGAGTTGAGTCCGAGTTCGTGAGATGTAACTAGGCATCCGAGCTCGTTGAGTTGAGTCCGAGTTCACTTATGGATGCGAACGCCCGAGCTCGTTGAGTTGAGTCCGAGTTCGCTTATGGGCGGGTTACATAGTAGCTTGGCTACATATGTGGCACTTATGTGCAAGTTTCCATGTATCCGAATCATATTCCGATGAGTTCAACGGGTAAAGTTCTACTCAAATGGAGGAATACTTAAGATGAAAAGAGACGTATTGGTAAGTGATGTGAAATGGATACTTCGGACAGGTATGTACTTAACCCTCGGGTTGAGTATTGATACAATAACGATAAGGTAGTAAAATGATGAATGATGATTGGAAATGAGATTTATGTTTTGGTGATACCATGCTAATGTTGTTTGGTATGATTGCTTTGTTATGTTACTTATTATTTGCATATGAACTTACTAAGCATTTATGCTTACTCCCTCCTTCTTACTCATTGTAGTTTTGGACAAGCCAGCTCAGGAGTCGGGATAGGTCGAAGGCTCAGTCACACTATCTGAAGAACTTTCGGTAAATGGCTTGTAAATTTGAGTATGGCATGTATAGCAATATACTTATTTTGTGTAAATAATCTTATGATATGGCGATGGAATGGTTGAGAAAATGTTTGGTATTGATAAGTTATGGAAATGGTTAGTTTAGATTAAGTTTGATGTTATGGAAAGTTATTAAGATACTTAGTGCATGAAAACTCATAAAAAGGGATGAAATTTGCCATAAACAGAATATTGCAGCAACACTGAGATGAGTTTAAAAATTTACTAAAAATCATAGAAATTGAATTTGGTGATGAATTAAATATCAAATTGAAGCTTATTATTTCTAGTTTCACATGAAACAAACTAAACAGGTAAAAGGATTATATGTTAGAAGATGTTTGAAATTTAGTGAAACAGGGTCAGAGCAGTTTCTGAATCCCCTGTTCCAACTTACAAAATTCACCATAAATTGTACAGATATAATTAGATGTTTTAATTTATATTCTCAGAATCCTCATTGAGTCTAGTTTCAGGAGAAACAAACCTTATAATCATATAAATTTTTTACAGAGAGAAATGTGGTTCGTTGTAAACAGAGGTCAGTCCAGTCAAGTCCTGTAACAGGGGTAAATTTAACTAATAAACTGTACTAATTGGCCCAACAAAAAATTCTAGAAAAAAATTAGTAGATAGGTATATGAGTCTAGATTCAGGGAAAATTTACGGATCTTAATTTCGAGTTTCGTAACTCGAGATATGATTTTTCTTGTGACTGTGACGCAAGTAGCTAAAAAGCTGTGAATGTAGAAACAAATAATCCAAAGTTCTAAAAATGTTAAATTAAGCTTAGTAACACCTCATACTCGACTCCGGCGACGGTCTCGGGCGTGGGGGCGTTACAGTTTTGGCCTCGTAAAGTAAAGGTTTGCCAATGTTTTGACGAACTAGATGGTCGCCAATGCTTCGACGAATTAGGGAGTTCGTCAAATGAGTATCCACAAGGTGTTTGCCAAGTGTTTTAGAGTAGTTGTCTATGCCAAAAGATGCAGTAAAAGGGGGTTTACCAGTCTGTTTGACGAACTAGAGTTAACCAGCCTGTTTGATGAACTAGAGTTTGCCAATCTATTTGGCAAGCTAATGTTAGTCAGTCAAAGATTGAGTCAAACTCGAATTAGGAAATAAGTATATGGTTTATCTAAGAATTCTTTACATGCAAGTAACACATTTCCTAAGTCAAGTAGGGTATCCTAATATTTCTAGGACACGTAGTGCTTATAAATACGATGCGTATTCCATGAGAATTCTCTCGTCAGGTCTTTGTTCTGAACCAAGCTCATAGCAACTAAGGTAAGTATCTGTCCTGTTAAGGTTGATTGTTTAGAGAAGCTAGGTTTGGTTGCATGTGTGAATTCTATAAGTTCTATCTACTTAGTAATTTTTGTGTTTGTTTATATTGTGAACCAGCCAGACCATCTACTAGCAGGGATAAAGGTAAATTCAAGCTTGTTTAGTGTATCAGCTTTATCGATGAGTGGTTATGAATTGCCTAAGTGTGCTAACTACCATGTTTTCCAGTATGAATGTTTAGGGTTCGTAACTTGTGTGCAAACTATTATGGTTTTTAAGAACTTTGTTTTAAAACTTAATTCCAAAAGTAAGCCTTCTTCAAACCTCTATTTTCAAGTTTTGAAACTCTGTTTTAAAGATATATTTTTAAGCTATGATTTTAAAGTTATGTTTTATGTGAGATCCTATGCGAGCCTATGTTTTAATGTGTGATTTTAAAGTACGATTTTATAAACTTTGTTTTTACGCACTTTGGTGCGAGCTATACGTGAGCAAGTGTTTTCAAGCAAGCTCCCTATGCAAGCTCTCTATGATAAGTCTCAGTGCGTGCTCCTTTACGAGCCTTATGTTGGATATATTGATATACCAAAAGATTGTGAGTACTCACCTTTCAGTTTTGTGATTTTGGGCATTAAAGCTCTAGGACATATGGAGAGATAAGGGAATTTTAAGCTGTGCTCCATTCACTAGAACATGTTGGTGTATTGAAGAGTGTATTGCTTCACGTTGCACTTATAGGACATGTTATAAGGACTCTTTAAGTCATTCTAAGGTGTTATAAGAAGATCTGCATATCCAACGAGACAAGATTCTGATAAGTGTGGGCGAGAACATATTTTATGTTTCTCAGCCTTTTTGATAAAACAAGTGTGTGAGCATGTTTCACGTTATTTTTAGATCCGTTTTTAAGCAAGAACAAGCTAAGTTTTCAAGTATGATTTTTCTACAAGCACAACTAAAACTATTTTTACATATTTATATGTTTTTCTAACAAACAGGCAAAACGATGAACTAGATCTCGCATCTTCATGGAAAACCCAACTTGTAACATGATTTTCAAACTAAGTCTTCTATTTGTTTTAAAACCTTGTGTTTTAAGCATACCCTGTTGATTTCTAATTATTCACTAAGTTCGCAATGAACTTACCCACTCCTCTCTTACTTCGCAGGTAAGTAGGTTGCAGATGGCATTGGCGAGGTAGATGACTTAGTGAGGCTCATCCTTAAACAGATACATGGGATTAGATTTATCAATAGTTGACTCTATTATTGAAAAACTTTCTTTGAAGTTAAGTTATTTTGCAAACCATGTCTTAAAATATTTTATTATCCTTTATTATTAATAAATTTGATGTTTGTTCATACATAAGTGTTACATGTATTTCCTTTTGTCATAATACCCGAGTCAGATTTATTAGTACTATTTTCTACGACCTCGAAAATTACATGCATACCCACTGTAGAGATAGTTTGTCTACTTAGCGAACCCAGAAAAATTTTGTGAGCCCATATAGGTATACAAACCCATGTATTTTTGCGAACCTTATCAAAGTATGAAAACCCATGCATGCATGATTCTTTTGTTGGCGAAGTTTGTTTGGTTCGAAACCATATTGTATATTGTGAACTTATGCTATTGTGCAAACTCATGTTGAATGTTGTTATGTAAACTTATGTTATTTGATGTTTGCATATTCTTAAGTCTTTTTAATGTTTGACATTAGAACATTTCTCTTATTTATTTTATAAGCTCACGTGTTTTATATACTATTTGTAATGGGCCAAATCTGCCCAGGCCCAACAGACCCAATAAATCTCTAACAGCCTAATTTAGGGCCTAGTCAGAATAGTGGTCTCAGGACAACAAATTCAACATTTGAAAATTTATTTTTATTATTATTCTGAGTTTATAATATGATTATATTAGTGTACAAAAAATTTGGTGAGTTAATTTTGATGTTTGTGAGCCCTATTTCGAAAAAGGACTAAATCGCATAAAAGGTAAAAGTTGAATTTAAGTGCCCAAATGTGTTAAATAGCTAGAGAAAAAAATTGGGGGATTTTAAAGGGAAATTAGACCCTTTTTAAACAAGATGGTCGGCCATGAGATAAATTGAAACAAATAGTCAAAAGTTTAGGTAAGTGATGTCATGATTTGGTGATAAAATATGCCTAAAGCCTATCTACTATTTTTTTTCTTCTCCATCTTTTCTCTCCATCAAAAATATCAAAAAATATGGAGGTTTGAAAGCTGAAAATTTGCAGCAACTTATTCCTCTCATAATATAAGTGATCTTGATGATTTTCTTGATGATTTTTACATTTTTGGAATGCTTGTATTATTGGCTTTCAAATGAGAGGACTACTTGGCAAAATGGTGATAAGTCTAAGGTTTTACCATGTGAATGTTCATGTTATTTTCTAAAATTTTATGGAAAAATATGAGTCTTAGAAGAGTTCTAAACAACTTTTGTGAAAGGTGTTAGCATGAAAACACCTAAAGGGACTATTTTGCATAAGTTGCAAAATAGGTGATAAGTGTGTGAAATAGTGGAATTTTGGGGTTGCTATAAGAGTAAAAACAGTTTGTCTAGGTTTGAAATACGAATAAATTCGATAAAAATTGATTTTTGATCATAGGGGTAAAATGGTCATTTTGCTAAAGTCTAGGGGCAAAATGGTCATTTTACCAAAGATGTGAATTTTTGGTGGCCTAATTATAATTAGTGACTAAATGAGTGCATTTTGTTATTCTAGATCAAGATTTTCCAAATCCGAACCTAGACCGGGGAAAAGCCAAGCAAATCGACTAAAACGACTAGTCGAGTACATTTTATAAACCGAGGTAAGTTGTATGTAAATAATACAACTATACTAATAATTTATGTGATTAAGTTGGCATTGAATGGATATAGTATGAATTGCTTGATTGTGTATTGAAATTGCATAAAGACAATGAGATGGTAGAATTTTCGTTGGAGCACTAGGAAATAAATCGAACGTTCTAGCTATGACATTTGGGTCACTTGTGCGAGCTAGTGTAAGACATATCTGGGACATGCGTCGGCCACATTATGAGAATCAGTGTAAGACCATGTCTGGGACATGGCATAGATTTGAGGTGTGAGCCAGTGTAAGACTATGTCCGGGACATTGCATCGGCACCTTACTCCTAGATTGAGGTTTATAGAATGACCGGTGGTGTACCGAATAGTTCAACGGCTTAAGTATGTTTGTGAGTTAATAATGAAAACATAATCATATTGTGAGTGATACAGGTACCTAATTGGTACGTATGTGAAATGAGCTCATTAGGGAACTTATGACTTGTATGGATGGTAATGAGTAAGTTATGCTTATTCTTGTGTTATAAGCATGATGGTTGTTGATGAATTGTTGTTGTATATTTATTTATATGCAACTTACTAAGCTTTCATGCTTACCCTCCTTCCTTTCCATTTTCTTATAGTGTTGCCTATTTAGCTCAAGGATCACTTGGAGTCAGAGATATCGATCACACTATCGTCCAAAATTTTTAGTATTGTTGGATTTATATTTTTGAACATGACATGTATAGGGCTTAGACTTGATTATTTTGTATCATTAAGTATTGGTCAAATGTGTGGGCTTGAGATAAGTTCCTCACTTGTATTTAGCCTTGATGTTGACTATTACTCATTTTGTATATAAGCAAAGATGATATTTCTTTGGTTGAGTAAATTGCCTTATGAAAGAATACATATTATAGCTGATTTGGTTGTGTGGTTTAGACTAGAATTGGTATTGGTTGGGTTAGTGTCAATTGATATAGGTAAGGGTGGAAAAAAGTCTTGGTAAATAGCCTTATTTTTCCCAAACGGGCATGCACACGCTCGTGTGCCTTGGCCGTGTGATATTATGGGTATGTTGATGTCAGAAACAGAATACCCAAGTTTTTGCACACGGGCTACGCCACAGGCGTGTTATGGCCGTGTGAAGAACACGGGTTATGGACACGGGCGTGTGCCATGGCCGTGTACCCTTAGTTGGTGATGAGATCACAAACAGAGAGCTCTACGGGCCATAAACACGGGCGTGTTGAGGCCGTGTGAGGGACACGGGTGTGTGTCCTGGCCGTGTGAAGTCTACACTTAAGTTATGAAAAATTTTGGAAATAAATTGGCCACACAGGCAAGGGACCCAGGCATGTCCCAAGCCACACGAGTGTGTGCCCTATACCCACACGGGCGTGTGGAGTCTTAAAGTATGAATTTTTTTCCAAGTTCTCCTTAGGTTCTGGGTTTGGTTTCGAACCACCTCGAATGCATGTTTTGGGCCCCGTAAGCCGTATAAGGAATAGTATGCATGTGAAATGAAAAGTTTTAAATTGATCAAACTTTTACAACTCAGTTTTATATAGTTGGTCGAGTTTAATCCCGGTAGTACCTCGAACCCTGTCCCGGTGCTAGATACGGGCGAAAGGTATTACAAAATCAAATCAAATAAATAACTAAATCCAAATTAGTAGTCTAACGTCCATGTTACAAGCCCAATTACCTAGCCCAGTTACAAGCAAATTATTAGCCTAGAAATTAAAAAACCCCTAACCCAAATAAAAACAGGCCTGATAGGCCCATTTTTTAACAATTTTCAGGAAACCCTAGGGCAAGGACAGCTTTATGCCGCTGCTGCCTCCGTACCAACCCCCCGTGTGTGCCTCTTCTGCTATTACCACGTGCGCCACCATCCAGCTGGTCGTTCGTACCTACAACAGACTAACAAATGAAAGCAGCAAACAACAATTGACAGCAAATACACAACAACAACAGAAAGGTAAAAAAAGAGAGAAAATAATTTTTGTAATTTGATTTTTATCCAGCTATATAAAGCCATACCAGATGCTTGTATTTTTTTTACGAACGGATACGCGCATATAGTAATCAAAAAAAGAAAACAAACAGAAATCATAAAGGTGATTTACGATTCATATTCTATCCTTTTTTATTCTGCTTTTAAGATATATTTTGTTGAAATAAAGAAGGAAGAGGAAGAGTTTCAAAGAATTTACCCGCGGTTTCGACTGTCGGAGACCCTTTCTCCGGCATAGATATCGGACCCAGGGAGGGGAACTCCTCTCGTTTGGCGCGACCCAGGCCATAAGCCACGACGGAGGTAGAGGCACATCCGGCGCCAATGAAACCCCCAGGTCGGCCTTAGGGGTTTGAAAGAGAGAAGAGAGAGCACGGAAGGCTCTCTAAGTTTTTTTTTTTTTTCAAACTCAAGCAAAAATGAATTTTTAAAAAAAAAAAGGGTTTATATAAGAATTATAAAACGACACCGTTTAGGGGCCGAATTTTAGACGTCTAAATGACGTCGTTTGGCCCTCTTGACCCGCGCTTTGACCCGCTCCATGGGGAGGATCCGCTCGTTTTACTAAAAGAGGATATTTATTTCCTTAGTCCCTTCGTTTTTTCTACCTTCTTCAATCTGGTCCTATTTCATTACTTATTTATTTTTAATACTGACCCCACAATTTATCGCGTTTCCATTTTAGTCTATATATGAACGGCGCCGTTTGGGTAAAGGGGTAAGGATCTGCGCATTCCTACCTAAAATGGGTAGTTTGCGTGATCAGTCCTTCCCTTTTGCGCTGTTGTTTGATTAGGCCCCTATTCCTCTCCTTTTTATTTTTTAAGAATTTGCCCAGGAATTTTGTGTCAAATTCATTTTTGTCCGCATTTAAACGCCTCTTTTAGGGATTTGGTTTATTTCCATTTTTAATCCTCTTTGATTTGCGCGTATTGTGTTTTAGTCCTTAATTATGTTTCGATGGTTTATTTTATTTATTAATTACCCCTTTTAGTTTGTATTTATCTCAATTGAGTTTGTTTATTTTAGTTTATGTAGTTCTTGATTTCTTTTAATTTATTTGTTACTTAGTTTTTTTTTAAAAACTGTTTTAACATATAATTTTTATTGATTCTACATTTTTAGTATGTTATTTTTATACTTGCATTTGTATATATTTTTTATTTTTCTTATTATATAGCTATTTATTTTAAAAGCCTCTTTTATATTACCTTTGTAGTTAACCCATTTTGCCCGGGCCCATTTAATTTATTTGCAAATAAATAAACCCAAATAATAAATAAAATCCAAAGACTAAATAGTCCAAAAAAGTCCCTTTACAATTTTCAAAATGCATGTACCAAAATAACCCATGACCCAACAAATTTTAAAACCCAATTCTATAAACCCATGCCCTAAATCTAGCCCAAACCCGAAAAAGCCCAAAAAGGAAAAGAATTCTAGCAGTCAAGAATTCCAGAAGCGTTTGGAATATACTGGAAAGGTACCAAAGGGATGGTTTTCCAAATGAGGCCCCGGGTCATCTTCTCCGTACGGCCAAATCTGCACAAAAATATACCAGAAGAATTACCAACAGAATACAGCTAATTATGTAATTTTTATTTTTATTTTTTATTCAAAAAAATCAGGCTATAAGAAGCCATTGATTTCATCCCTGTAATTTTAGGCGCACAGTAAGCAAATCCAATACTGAGAATCAAAAAAATCAAAAAGGTGATTTAAGATTTTTTTTCTTCCATCATCAATATTTTTTTATATTTTCTTTGCATATATCATGTCTTTGATTTTCTTTTAAAAAAGTAAGAAAAGCGAGAAAGTTACCTTCGTTAAAGGCATCGATGAGATCCCTTGGCTTCTCCGTCGAAATCGGGGTTTGCAAGGTGGATTATCAAGTGAAAACGGCCTTTGACGGTTGGATTCGGTGGAAGTAAAGGCCGCTTCTACATCAATCACCAATTTTAATGGTGAACTGGTGATGAACGGGCCTTAACAAATGGAGGCTGCTGGAATGAACCCTAGAAAATTGATTTTAGGGCAGTGGCTTTTAGTTTAATTGTTGGCTGCGTTTGGAAAATAAATGGGAAAAGAAAGGTTTTGAATAAACCAATTAAGCAAAACGGCACCGTGTAAAGGGGGGGGGCCTTTTTGCGCCTAAAATGGATTATTTGTGTAGCAGGCCCTTCCCCTTTGCGCCACATTGTGATTGGATCCTATTTGTGACTGATTTGTTTTGATTTTTTTTTAATTTTTCCCAAAATTTGTATGACTCTGCATTTTAACCTACGTACTCAACGCAGTGTTTCAGGATTAGGGATAATTTCAATAGTGGTCCCTGTGAATTCATGCGTGTTATATATGAATCCTTATTTTATTATTAGTAGTTCATCTATTTTGTAAATTATCTTTTTAATTTTACTTTGATTTCAATTAGGTAATTTGTTTAGATTCATTTTTTTTATATTATTTAAATTTGAACTCGTCTACTGGTATATTTTGAGCTGTTTTAATATTTTTTTTTTTAAAAACATGTATATTATTTAGGAGTGTTTATATTAATTGTATCATTTGTATTATTGGTTACTTATTTGTTGTAATTTGTGTAATTATATTTTCACATGTTGTATACTATTTTTTGTAATGCTTTATACATTATTATACATGTATATATATACCTTATAATAAAATTGGCTTTATTCTACGAATATTATTAATGTTAAATTATTATATACATTTAGATGTTTTTTTAATTTACTCACATATTTATATATATATATATATATGTATTTGAATATTTAAAATGAAATCATGTGTTTTATACATTATTTAAATTTAAACTATACGTATACAAAAAAACATTGGTATATATATAATTTAAATACATTTCTAAATATTAGTATTTTGTGTATTATTTAAGTAATTATTAAACATATATTTAGAACTTATATTTAATTTGCATCCGTTATTAAAGTCCAGATATTCTTATACATATATATATATATTTTAAATAAACTTGTATAATTGTGTTTTAAATTATTATGTATATAAGTTATGATAAAATTAAGTTAATCTTATAATTCATATTTTAATTAAATAATATTTGACATACAATTATTTCTAACATTTCTTCACATGCATATGACACATATTAAATTATTTTTACTATGGTACATATTATTATTTTCATATAACTTTATGTAAATATTTTTCTAGGTATATATCCTCTTTTAAAATTATTTAGGTGTATAATATTTTTTTAAACCCTATTTTGAACCATATAACTTATTATATACACTCTCATATTATCCTTATGTTTTATTTTTTATATATATTTTGTTACTTATATAACTTATATATTTACTTCATTTCTTTCATACATCATTAATTTCATTTTTTTTACAAATAATTATACCCAATTTTTACTTGTATATACATGTTTCATAAATTTATTTTGTACATTATTTTATATCATGTATTGTCATTCCTTCTTATTTGATACATTATTTAAATTATCATGAGAATTATCAATTTTTGAATGGATTTGTGTTTTAAATATTTCAGATATAATTTGATTTGAACTTTGAATTTTATCATAATTATTTCAATAAACATGTATTCCAAGTTTTTATGCAAATTTGTCAACTCATATATGTATTACATGATCATTAATTCATCATTATGAAGAAAATGTCTTATATTGATTTCCAATTCCATTTTGTTTCATACATATTTTTTGTGCATCATTTTATTTTGTGTCATGTTAATTATCGCGTATATTATTTTTGTAGTAATTATTCACTATCCATGCTTAAAGAATCTTTGATTACATTATACCTAGAATGATTATATATAATTGTTAGATGTATTAAGCGAGGTTTATTATACTTTGTGTATATTACTTCATATTCATTAACTTTTTACAATACATTAAGTATTTCATCTATTTCAAAATAAATAAACATGTTTTTAAGCAAATTTCTAAATTTTTGTTATTTAAATAAGGTAATATCTAATATTTGGGGAATTCGGAAAATCATACTCAATCGTACTGGGTATGACTTTTCCGAAGAACCAAATATTTGGATAACCTTTTATAATTTTAATGTATGAGTTTTTTTCAAAATTCGAAAATCGATCGCATCTTAAAGGTATAAGGGATCATATCCAATCGTACTGGGTATGAAACCGCATATCTTTGAAACGAGAGATTTTTAACCGCTAATTTGAGCTATTCAAACATTTTTTCATATTTTGGAAAATCTTTTCTTTTAAAACTTTTGATATAAGGACAGCATCAAATCAATTTGGTACCAGTTTTTGGGCGTAATGAGGGTGCTAACCCTTCCTCATGCGTAACCGACTCCCGAACCCGTTTTTCTCTATTTTACCTAAACCAAATTTATTTTTCATTGAATAAAGCGTTTTAGTAGGTGACCCAATCACACCTAAATAAAGAGATTGGTGGCGACTCCATATTTTCGTTTTCAAAAAGTCGATCCCCATTATTTTCAAAATAAAAAGGGTTTCGACAACCTTGTTTTAAAAATTCATATAATATTCATTTAAATGCTCTTATACATTATTATTTTTATATATATTATTTATATTACACTATTTTTTAATTTGTGTCTATTATTTATTTAAATTAATGTATATTATTTTGTATATTACTTACTTTAATTTTCTTCTTTCGATATTGGTTTTAAAATTCATTTATACATTACTACTTCGTATATTATTTATTTTACTTATTTTATCATTTGATCTATTTCAAATTTTCATGTCTATTACTTATTTTAAAATTATATATATTAAGTTAACTTTAAATTATTATATGTATTATAATTCCGAATGTTTTATTTTTTTACATTACTAATTTCAAACTCTTTTATCATTGTTTCAAAATTTGTTGCATTTTATTTGTGTTAATTGACTTTATATTTCTTTTAAAATCGATCCTTCGATTCATAAGTTGTTGAATGTTAACGTTAATATTTGCATAATTTATGATGTGAACTTATTACTATTGTGTGTATCTTAATTTGCTATTTTCTTATTTTCATAGTATTTTATCCATGTATATTATTCCATGCTTGTAATTTTACCTTTCATTTCCAAGTATCGCATTGTAATCTAAATGTCCAACTTATTGATTTTTACTTCAAACAAACCAAATAATTGCATTTTGAGCCGGTTCTATAATCGCTCATTCGAAAACTTCTCAAAACAAGGCAATATTTTGTGTTTAGAAATTCGAGAAATCGTACCCTAACGTGTTGGGTTTCGATTTTTCGTTTGACCAAATGACCAAATACCCTTTTTAAAATTTCGACCATGTTTTCTTAAATTAAAAAATAATGCAATATTTCATGTTTGGAAATTCGAGAAATCGTACCCTAACATGCTGGGTTTCGATTTTCCGTTGACCAAATAACCAAATATCCTTTTAAATTTTCAATGCATGAATTTTGGAAATCATAAGATGATCTTGGTATCGAGGGTTTGAAATATTATACCCTAACGTGCTGGGTATAATATTTTATTCCTTCGGGACAAGAGAGTCTTAGCGTTCAATTCGAGTTATCCAAACATTTTTTTTGAGGGGTTGTATTTTAGAATCTTTTCAAATTTTCGACATTAGGATATTAATTAATCAATAAGGTACCAATTTTGGGCGCTGTGAGGGTGCTAATCCTTCCTCGTACATAACCAACTCCCGAACCCGTTTTCTTGAATTTCGTAGGCCAAAATCAATATTTTAATAGAATAAAATGTTTTATAGGTGATCCAATCATACCTAAACAAAAAATATTGGTGGCGACTCCATTTCTGTTTTTAAGTCGATTCCTGTTTTTCAAAATAAAAATGGTTTCGACAGTATTGTGTGAACATTTCGCTATTGTGTGATAACTTAGCATATTTTATGTTGTAATCAAGTGGTGTGTTGGAGGATAGGTTGGGAGTTAATAGAGAGCCACTTCGATGGCTAATGTGGCACATCAAACTCGGGTCAAACCTACTCGGTCGGATCTGGGGTGTTACACTAAACATGCTAGTATGGCTTTAAAATTCACAAACTATATGTTTGAATTATATTTGGTATATAAAATATGTTTTCTTTATATGTTACTGATTACCCATAAGTTTTGTGTTAGGATCGACCCGATTAAGCAACAAACAAGAAAAATAGCGGAATAAATTGAGAAATTGAACACACAAATTTAACGTGGAAAAACTCCTCCAAAGAGGATAATAAAAAAACCACGGGCAAAGATAATTTTACTATAATGGCAAAAGAACGAAGAGTACAAAAGATGGAGATAAAAACTAAACCCCAAAAACCCGAAAACAAAGAACCCTCAAAACGTAAACACAAAATTCTCTAAATGTGTTATGAGTTCTAATATCTAATGGGTGTTTTTTCTAAGGTTGTAAAAGAGCCTATTTATAGGCTAAATTCATAAGTCAAATAATAATAAAATAATCTAAACTAATCAGTGTTTGATTGAAACAAATAAACAGAGTTTAACGGAAAGATTATTTCTCAAATTTGACTGAAAATAGGAGTTATATTTAACATTTTGCAATTACATATTTTCAATCAAATAAATTTGACATAAATATTCTTTTTAGTGCTTGCTTAACTCAATTAAAGCAAATATTATATACTTACTGAGTAGTTTATGTTGGTAATGCAAAGGGTTGTTGTTAATGGGTGTATCTTACCTTGGTTAAGTACAAGCTATCAAGAAAGTTTTTATATAGCTTTACTTCTTGCTCTCATTGAGTAATTGAGTCATAAGCCTATCACACACGCGCGCGCGCCGCCCACCCGGTCCAGTCTGGTCCGTGTTAACACATTCATGCTCGTGTTAACACGTATCTTTGGCACGTATCGTATGTACTTTTTGGATAAAAGTTTTATTATTTTTTAGAAAATTTCATTTTTCCACTGATATATATTTTGGCTGTTAGGCGTGGAAATAGTAGGGCAATTTCAAAATTGTTCCTGTATTTTTTTACTCTTTTGCCCCTGCCTATTTACCGTTTTGTCCTTCTGTTACTAGTATAAATAGAATGTTGATTTCCTCAATTTTTACACAAAACAAAAAACACAACCTTTTCTAAAAAATTCTTTTACCCCTGCCTATTTATCGTTTTGTCCTTCCATTACTAGTATAAATAGAAGACTGATTTCCTCATTTTTCACACAAAATAGAAAACACAACCCTATCTGAAAAACACTTTTCTCCTCTGCCTTCATTTTCGATTTCCTTATAAACTCTATCAATTTTCTCCTAAATCACTTTAGAGATAATTCTATCTAGGAGTTTGGGTTTTAAGTGAGACCGGCTGTGACCCCTCCAAACTTTCCTGGGAATCGATTCTACTGTGATTTTCCTGAGAAGAGCAACACCAATCGAGTTCCATATTCCATATTCATGTGTATGAATATCGAAGCGCTGTGTTAACCTTGGGTGACGATGTCCACTATATAATTACACTGATTAAGGCAAATTCGTTTCTAAGACAGTGAATTTACCACGACACAATAAATTTTTAATTTCATAATTTGTTATTTATTTTCCAAACAGTGCTAACAGGTTTATTTTATAGTACATAATTTTCCAACAGTTTAATCACTCGCTATTTTAATACTTTTGGAGATTCTAATTTTATTCAAGTTAAACTTTACTATCTTGCTTTAAACCTTTCAAGAAGTCTGGATTTATTAAAAAAAATTTATATTGCTAAATAGAGATACCATTAAAATAAATTTTGAACCTCTATCTTACAACTTATTTTCAACTCTAACTTATGAATGTTTTATAAAATAATCTTCATACTCCTATATATGATTAATGTTTTGTTTAACTGATTTTAGTTATATTTGTGATAAAATTTATGTTGCAAATGTACAGTGTCTATTACTATTAGACCTTAATTCGGGCAATGGTAAAGACTTATCAATTATTGCATGCAATATAAAAATACTACTATAAATAGTTATAAATAATAAACTTTATCCATAAAACTATATACTTATTAACAAATTAAAACTCTAATGATGAAGGCTGTCAAGGTCAATTAGGTGGTACAGCTAAAAAGTAAGGTAATGGTGAAAAAGAAATACTAGGATTACTTTGCATGGAAATGTGATGCTCTAAGTTTAGCTCCTTCTTCCTCTTTTCTTCATCTCTATTATTTTTACAACAATTAATAGCCGCTGCATAAGGAGAATTGTTTACTATCCTGCAAAACAAAACCCCATTTAAAGCACAAACAGCAATTAGCACTTTATGATTTGTTTAAAAGAAAAGGGAAAGAAGAAAAAAGAAAGAATGCTGTGAAATAGATATGTTATATCATTTGTATTATTTCTTACAAATTATTTAATGCCATTTCAATATCTTTTTTCATGTCATTAATACATCATTTTCGTATTTTTTTTAACTTGAACTTTGGACTCAGGGTTCAGGGTACAGGGTTTGGGGTTCAAGTCTAGGAGTTCAGGGTATAGGATCCGAGGTTCTTCTAGAGTTCAAGGTTCAAAGTTCAAGATCCAAGGTCCCAGTGCAGAGCTAAAAAAAAAAATTTAGGGGGCCAGAATTAAATTATATATTTTTACTATAGTAAAAATATAATTTCGTCATTTTAATAGCCTATTATCTTTATAATTTTTAAAGGGTTAAAACAAATTATTATCATTTTTTAAGTCCAAAATATAATTTTACCATTACTAATTTAAAATTTTATAAAGTATAAAGGGTCTAAATTGAAAGTTTACTATTTTAGGGAGGCCATGGCCCCTCTTGTATACAAGGCCCAGTGTTCAAGGTCTAGGGTCCAAGGTCCAACGTTTAGGGTTTAAGGTTTAAGGTCCAACGTTTAAAAATTATCAAAATGATGTGTCAATGACATGAAAAAAGATGCTGAAATAACATTAAATAATTGGTAATAGATAAAGAATGATATGACGTCTCTATTTCATACCATCTTTTCCTTGAAAGAAATTACTATAATAAAAAAAAAAACCGAAAACTGAAGAAATCATTTCATCCATTGTTAATGAATAATGTGTGTGTATATATACCTGCGCCGGCGTTTTTCAAGAAAATGACGGAGTGAAATTCTTCTTGCAATGGGAAGGTCTGAAATAGGGTAGCAAAACTGGATGGTTACTTCTTAAACTGAAAATAGTGATTAGTGAAACGGGAAATATTTAATGTCTATCAAAATAAATGGATGTTAAAGTTATTACCCACGGCTTGTTGTTGGTTGGGTGATGCTTTTGCCTCTACTAATGTCTTTTCTTTTGCGGTAGGCTTTGTCACACAACTCTCTCCCGCCAGAAGCATGATGGCTTGTGCCTAATTAATCTTTCCATTATTACAAATATACATGCATGGTTTTAAGGTAGAATATCAAAGTATTTGTCACCTTATCAGTGGGAACATTATCATACACGTTAACAACCCCAGCGTAGAAAATTGTGAGTTGTGTTGTTGAAGATTTCTCATCACCACAATTTGAACTTTTTCCTATTTCTTCACTATTCCTGTATTAAACACACCAAAATGCAGTCTTCCAATGTTATTTCAGAAGAAAATGGATTAATTCTATGCAAACTATCATCCAGCTTCTAAATTGATACTTAATACTTCAAAACGTTCTGATTGAATCCTCAAAATATTAATATATTTTTATCAATCTCACTATTAGCTTTTGTGTTCTCAAACAGGAGTTATGCATATTTAAAACACGCATTGCATATGTATTGAATGAATTCTTTGGATTTGACAAGTTGAAAAATGAAAAGTTAAAATATGAAGTTTCTCTACTTTTTAACTTTAAAAACGAAAGATCAAGTGCTGACATAATTAAATTTCTTTTATTAAATTTAGGTTCATTATTATGTCTTTCATTTTAAATGGCTACTAAATAAGTAATTTTTTTTATTTTAAAATATTACACCAACAAATTTAACACAAAGATTTAAATTTTTAAATTTAAAAAGTAGAATTACGAAGTTTCAAATGTATGAAGAATATCATGACTTTATTAGTAGAATTTAGAAATATTATTTCTTTTTAGCATGTCAAATCTAAGCTGTCCATAAAGTAAGTACACACGTGATTCAAAAATGTCCCACGTCATATTCAAACTAACATTTAGCATCTAAATTAACGACTAAGCTGATGGAAGAACTTAATTGATACAATACCTATACTTTAAAGATTCAAGTAGAATGTTTTAAAGTTCCAAAACCAAATTAAAATTCGATAGTTTAGGGATGTTTAGTGGAATTAACCCTAAACTTCAAAATAATTAAGTATAAATTTTGTTGGGGTACACTCATTAATAACTTGTAAATACCTGGTTGGTCGAAGGAGACGTCGTTCGAGAAGAGAAAGGGGCCGAGAAAAGCTGGAAGCAAACTTAGGTGGCATTATTAAAGGAGTAAGAGGTGGTGAGGACCTGTGCTTCATCACAGCTGATTCTTCCTTGTTGGTTTTACCAACGTTATGGTTTTCAGATTTGCTGAGAAGATATTTTCTAAACAAATCAATGTTGTGAGACATTTCATTTCTTGGCTTTGACCCTTTCATGATGTTATCCTCATTTCTCTTATATCTAACCTCTGCTGCCTCCTTCAACTTCATTTGGCAAACGACTTCTGTATATCCAATGACCAGTTAGTAACATACATATATGTGTTGCCCAAACTGACTGTATTAGTGTATTATATACACACTTTACCTACCTTTGTATTTAGGTTAACTGAGAAACAAAGATTTGTTTACCTGAAGTGAGAAAAGTGATGAGTGAGTGACCACCGCTCTACTTGTCTTACTACTAAGAGAAATATTACAACGCTGAAATTCCAAGGGATTAAGCTGATGGCTTTATATAAAGTAGAGATTGGAAATAACGCCGTGGGACGATGATGATGGGAGAGCAGGCTTTTCGATGGCTACTAAATTGGGTTTAACTTTTAGGGTACATTTAAGATTAATAAACTATTAGTAAGTTTATATTTTGATCATATTATTTTAAAAAATTATAAAATAATCATTGAACTATTCAAAAGATTTCATTTAAGTCATTAGGCTGTTAAGTTTCTAACGGATAAATGATGTGATCGTTAAACCATTGTTTATTAGATATATATATAGTATAATATATATATATTAGCCATATAGTTTCCACATGACTTCTAAAAAATTGTACAAGAGAAGAGGAGTTGGAGAGCTCTTAATTGGGTATGAATAGAGAAAGTCGTAGGATAAAAATAAAAAGAGACTAAGGTTTAAAACTCAACTGCTGTCACTACTTAGGCCAAGAACTCTCTAAATAATCTAAAACAAAGTAATTTGAGTTAATTCATAAAATGATAAAAAAAAACACCCAAAACTACTTTTTAAAAATAATATGAAGATTACGTGGGTAATATATATGTATATATTATATATGATAAATATTGATTTAACAACTACATCATCTCTCTGTTAAAAGATTAAACAATTTAATTACTTAAATAAAAAATTTTAAATAATTTGATAATATTTTATAATTTTTTAAAATAAAATGATAAAAATGTAAATTTATAAATAGTTGAGTTACTTTATGTATAGTTTAACGTGTTGTTTTGTGGAGAGAGATGGTATTACCACAAGTAAGTGCAAGGCAACTATGTCGACTAGGATTTTTATCTTCTGAGTTTAGGCCTAAACAGTAAATGGTTTCATCCTCTCTTACTCCCAAGATGGGGTTGTATAAATTCATACATTGCCACTGAATTAAAATAATCGCCTATTAAAAAATATAAAATATATATTTACTTTTAATATTTTTTTAAAATATTTATTAATTCATTGATAATACGTTGTTGTTTGAATTAAATTAGATTCATCGGTTGGACAAAGAATTGGTTGAATATTAATTTAGAGATTGATTTTAAATTAGTTAGTTCGATAACTAATACAAACCAATTAAACTAGTTAAACTGATAGTTAAATCAATTAAATAAGATTTTTTTAAAAATTAACTTTTAATTAATACTATCAGACCGACTAATCGATAGCCTGATCGACTTGATCACTAGTCTAATTTATAAAATATTAAACTTAATAAATTAACAAATTTAAGTACAGAGTCCCAAATGAATTGTTTATTCATGTACTTATAACTTGTAGTAGCAAGACTGAGTCATAAGCATAAGACAGTGCATCAATGGGATGGTTGTTGGGCATTGCAAAGCATGTTTTTTGGGGTTTACTTCCTTCACTGAAAATAAAATAGACACATCCACTGGATTGTTTCAACCAAACCCACTTTGGTTGTGTGTGTTTTTAGGGGATATTATTGTATTTGTGTTGCCATTATATCCTAGTGTTTGTCTACTTTCATTGTCATAATCAAATCCCTTTCACTTCATGCAGGGAATTGGAAAGCAACTCCCTATCAATTTTTACAGTCTGGCACCCACTTCATTTAACACAACTCTCTCTCCCTTTATATATATATTAAACATAGTTATATATTTATCAACAATATTTGAGATTTATCAATTGAATTTTAACTCGATTGATATGAATATTATTATCAATGTAAGAATGCGTGAGTTTAAATACATTGAAATGCATTATTCTTCTATTATAAGTTAGAAAAATATCATGAATAATTCTAACATTTGATATACTAAAAATTAATTTCTTTAAAATGTAACTCTTGTATGTGAGTTATTTTCCTTCACCTATGGAAATGCAATTCCTTTGAATAATAGTGGGAAAGTAACTTTCCCATATATTTGGAAAGTTAAATTTTATTTTTGAGACAAAATTATTTCTTTTATTATTTATTTAATATGTATAACATATTTAAATTTTATTTTTAATTTAATCATAGATTAAAATGAAAACAAATATATTAATTTATTTTTATTTAAAATAAATTTTATTTTAAAAATAAATAGATCAAATTGTTTGTTTCTTTGTTAATAATAAATTCTCATTTGTTAATAATAAATATTAAAATTAATCAAATCTATATTTTACTTAATAAGGATAATATCAAAATTTACCATCACATTTATAGTAAAATGCTTAGTAAATTAAATACATAAATATAACTTTCTTAGAATTTTAATTAACTCTTTCTCGATATACCAAAGATTACAATATTATATTTTCAGTAACTATATTCGCAAAAGTCATATTTTATTGAAATGATACCATGGAAATGTACCAAACATTATTTTAGATTATATTTGACTTTTTATTTTCAAATTTAAAAATAAATATTTTATTATTAATAATATTAATTAGTGAAATTTAAATTATATCTTCAATAAAATTTATAACTGTAATTTCATCTTTTATATAAAAATTAAATATTTTATTAAAATAATATCTTAACTAAAATTTATTATTTTTATTCTATTACCCTCAGTCAATTATCTCTTCAGTTAAAAAAAAAAAAAAAAAAAAAAAACAAGACGCAAATTTCATTCTCACAGCAAAAGGTAAAAGAAAGAAGAAGCAGGCCATCAAAATTATATTATTTAAAACTAAATTAAAAAATAAAATAATAAAATTGTTACCATTTACTATGAGAATGAAATCTAATTTTGTTTTAAACTAAGGAGAGAATTGGGGAAGCCGTGGGGTGAGATGTTGAGGTTGCGGACGGGTTTATAATATAAAAATACTTTATTTTGAGGCAAAAAAAAAAAAATTCAGTTTTTACAATTTAAAAAATCAACTCAACATACCTATTGTGAAATCTTTTAGGGTGTTAGCAGTTAGAGTAAAATTGAATTAATTAATCGAATTGATTTAATTTAGTTAATTAGTTAGAGGTTAATTAATAATTTTTTTGAATTTTGATTATTAATTAATTCGGTTAGAAATTAGATAATTAATTGAATTAACCGATTAACCGAAATAAATAATATATATATTATATAGTGTTTGGTTTAGTTGTTAACTTTCAAGACTTATGTAGTATTTTTAATGTTCTATTTGTTGTTTTCACCTCCACTTAAAATTTTTTAAACTATTAAAAAAATGAACCGTAACAATGTACTTTTATATGTTTTATACTTATTTTAACCAAAAGATAAAAAAAAATATTTTGATTAATTCAGTTAACCGATCGAAATAACTAAAATATTTCGGTTCAGTTAATGTATTTGAAAAAAAATAATTTGGTTCGGTTAATAGTTAAAAATTTTTACATTTCGAGTAATTGGTTAATGATAATTTGGTTCGAGTATTAATCGAGCTGACCATTTGAACACCCTTATCTAGTACTCACGCATCTCGAGACTAAAAAATCAGTCTAGCCCCAAGATATTGAGTACAAAAAAATTTGACAAACCATCTATATTTATAATTGACTAACCCAAATTTATTTTCGACCTACTTATATTTTTTTAAAATTAAAAAATATATTTATATTTTAATATTTAATAACTTCATATATTTTTTATTTCTTATAATTTTATATATAGTCTTCTTACATTATAATGGTATTATATATTACTATAAATTTAGTTTTTATAGGTTATAAATTACATAATATATATTAAATAATATAATATAAAACATTACAAATTTAAAAACAAGTCAAGTCGAGCTCGGGCCTTCAATGTTTAAATCCAAGCACAACCCATATTTTAAACAAATCTAATTTATTTGCCCAAACTTGTTTTTTGAATCTAATATTCTTATCTAAGCCCTTTCAAATTTCGAATCAACTTTCAAACTTAAACAAATCACACAACTCATAAAGAGATTTAATACTAATTTTACAATTTTTCTTTCTTATTTTTTTTAATGAAATCGGACTAACTATGCATTTCTCTTTTCTTTCTCTCTCTTCTCGTACCCATTATAGCATTTTTTGTGTAAAAAAAAAATCAAATATCCAATATTCAACTTTTTAAAGCATTATAAAAACTATAATATCTTTGTAATGTAAAAAAAAAAAAAAAAACATTATCTTGTGACTTAGCCTTCAATTAAATGCAATTGATAATTTGAAAATTTTAATTAAATATTATTTTTAATTAAAAACTTAATTGTATTTTTTAATTATTTTAAGAAAACATTTTTAGCATTTAAGCCAAAAATAAACAAAATGAGGACCAACCCTTACCCGACAAAGAAACTATAGAGTGTGCCTCGCATTTCAGACGAAACAAAGTTAATATCGTGACGAGGAAGAGTTGTCGTCCCGACCAGACGACTATAATATCCCGACAAGAAGTAACGCCATGTCCTAACAATGCGAAGATGGATGTACCGATGAGCCAATAGTGACGTCACGATGTGGAGTCATGTTCCTCACTTAACCGGACTTCTTCTCCTTCTTAAACTCTGTTATATTTTTCTAGTATAACTCTGATTATTTTAGGGATGTTTTAGTAATATTTTTACACAAAATTTAACTTATAAATAGGCCTATTAGCAACCTTAAATAGTTTAGATTAACAACAACAAATCAAGAGAGAGTTTGTGAGAATTTTAGGGAATTTTAGGGAATCTTTGTATTTCGAGTTCAGGGTTTACTTGTTTCTCCATCTTGTACTCACCTTTTCGGTTTTTGTTGTTTTAGTGAAGTTTTCTTTGCTCGTGATTTTTTATCCTCTTCAGAGGAGTTTTTCCATATAAATATTTGTGTCCAATTTTCTCGATTTTCGTTCATGTTCGTTGCATAATTCGGATTTGACCCACAAACTGGTATCAGATCTTGGTTCAGTTTCTGCATTCAACCCGTTCAAAGATGGCAATGAGGTACGATATCGAGAAGTTCATTGTGATTAAAAATCTCAACTTGTGGCAAGTTTGGATGACGTCAATTCTGGTTCAGAACGATCAGGAAAAAAGTAGTTAAAAAAAAAAGCCTGCGAATGCGAATCAGACAGAGTGAGAGGAACTTGATGAGAAGGCAATGTCAACATTCAATTGTGTCTCACTAACAATGTATTGCATGAGGTACTTTGGAGAAGATTGTAGCAACCTTGTGGAGGAAATTGGAAGCCTTATATATGACAAAGTCCTTCACAAATCGCTTAGTATTGAAACAACAATTATATACATTTCGCTGGCAGAATATTAGTCTATTAGGGCTTACATCAGTGAATTTGTAACTCTCATAAATGACCTGAAGAATGTCGTCAGCAACATAAACATAAAAGGTCAGGCTATGTTGCTACTTTTTTCTTTGCCCCCTTTATACAAAACTTTCAAGGAAACCCTGATTTACTATAGAGAAAGACTCTCATTTAAGGACGTGAAGGGAAATCTTTTGAGTAAGGATAAATTCGATAACGAGTTAGGCTCAAAGAACAAGTCAGATAAGCAAGCCTTGGTTTTGGTTACTAGAGAAAGGTAACAATCTAAGGATTCAGGTTAGAGAAGACTAAGGGCAAGATCTAAGTCAAGGAACCGCAATAAGGAATGTGGTTATTACAAAAAGAAAAGTCACATCAAAATAAAATGTTATAAACTTCAAAATAAAATTAAGAGAGTCGTCAAAAACGAAGAGAGAAGGAAGCAGAAAACTAATGTAACTGAGGACAATGGTGATGATTTGTTGTTGGTATCAACGACCAAAAGTTCTAAGTTCACATCCAAGTGGATCTTGAATTCAGGGTGTTCCTATCATTTGTGTCCTAACAGAGACTAGTTCTCCACATATAGTTCAATTGAAGGTGGATTAAACTTATGGGAAATAGCTCACCCTGCAAAATAATTGAAATTGATATCATTCAGATTAAGATGCATGATAGGATAGTCAGAACATTGTCAGATGTCAAGCATGTGTCTAATTTAAAGAAAAATATTGTCTCTTTGGGAATTCTAGACTCAAATGGCTGCAAGATCGTCATTGAGTCAAACGGCTTAAAGGTATCTCATGGAGCCATTGTTCTGATCAGAGGGAAAAAAGTCGACAGCCTTTACATTCTACAAGGTGCAACAATTTTCGGTTCAGCAGTAATTATGGAAAAAGGGATGAAACCATCGCCACGTCTCGACGAGGACTCCCCCAACATCGCGACGACGCGACAAAATTTGCTTGTTTTGGATTCTGAATCAACCTAGCTGTGGCATATATGACTCAGTTATATGAGTGAAAAATGTATTATCGTTTTAAGTAAAAGAGGTCTTCTCACATGCACCAGAGTTGGAAAGTTAGATTTCTGTGTGAATTGTATTTATTGGAAGCTGACTTGAGTCAGCTTCGATTCGGCAATACACAAAACTAAAAAGACCCTCGACTACATTCATTCTGATTTATGGGGTTCCGCTCTAATCGTTTGCAAAGAAGGTAGCAAATATCTTCCAACTTTTATGTATGACTACTCCAGAAAAGTTTGGGTATATTTCCTAAAGCACGAAAACGAATCTTCGGGATCTTTAAGCAATGGAAGACCCTACTTGAAAAATAGACTGAGAAGTCCGTAAACAATTCAGAACGGATAAAGGGATCGAGTTTTGTTCAACCAAATTTAATGATTTCTGCAGATGGGAAAGAATTGAAAGACATCGCATAGTTGTTGGTACCCTGCAGCATTATGGTGTCGCCGAACGGAGAAACAGAACATTACTTGAAAAAGCCCGATGTGTGGCAGTTAATCTCTCAAGCTATTTGGTGAACCAATCTCTACATCTAGTTTTGGTTGGAAAGGTTCTCGAAGAGATTTGGTCAAGTAATCCTTCTAGCTACTCAAACGTTAGAATATTCGATTGTCTTGCTTATTCTTGAGTTAGTCAAGAAAGCTTGAACAGAGGATGGTAAAGTGTATTTTTCTAGGTTTTGTAATCGAGAGAAAAGGTTACAAGTTGTGGTGCCCATAAATGAGTAAGATCATCGTCAATAGAGATGTTATATTTGATGAAACATTGATGATTTTGTCACAAAAGGGGTCACCGGGTCAAACAACACTAAAAGATCGAGTGTTTCAAGCAAGGTGGAGCAAAAACAAAAACAGATAGTGACGTCACGACGTCGCAACGACATGACGAACAGGGGCAACGTCCCAACAAGAAGAATCGTCATGAAACTAACATTTCTTCGATGCAGCAGAAGGTTTTCGAGGCTTTCCCATCCAAACCAGAGATCCTTTAAAATTATAAGTTAGCCCGAGACAAAAAAAAGACGAGAGATCAAACCACCACAAAAATGTTGTGAAGGAAATCTCGTGGCATATGCTCTAAGTGTTGCAGAGAGCATCGATTTAGTCGACCCTTTGAATTATTTAAAGGCAATTTGGGCTTCTAATTCTAACAAGTGGTTTGTTGCCATGAGAGAAAAGATGGAGTCTCTCAATAAGAACGATATATGGCAACTTACGACTTCAGATTTACCATAAATCAAAGACGAAGGAAGGTACATGTCATCGATTCCCTATTCTAGTGCAGTTGAAAGCCTAATGTATGCAATGGTTTGTACTCGTCCCGATATTTCACGTGTTGTTAGTGTAGTAAGTAGATATATGGTCAAACCCGACAAATTATACTGGTAAGCTGTTAAGTCGATTCTAAGTTATTTAAGGACTTTCAATACTTGTTTGTAATTCAAAATATGTTTAGAAGGTCTAGTCGGCTATGTAGATTCAGATTATGTTGGAGACTTGGACAAAAAAATATCTCTCTTACAGGTTATTTGTTCACATTTAGAAATAGCACTATTAGTTGGAAAGCCACTATTCGAGCCATTGTGGCTTTATCGACTACAAAAGCTAAATATATGGCTATCATAGAGGTTGTGAAAGAGGCCATTTGGTTAAGAGGTTTATTTGAGGAGCTGTTTGATAGAAACGACAATACTGTCGTCAAGTGTCATACATCTCACGAAAGATCAGATGCATTACAAAAGAACAAAGCATATAGATATTCGATACCACTTTGTTTGAGAGATGATCGTTCAAGGAGATGTTCAAATTCTGAAAATTAGCACAAAGAACAATCCAACAGACATGATGACGAAGAGTCTTCCAATTTTCAAGTTCAGACATTGTTTGGACTTGGTAAGCTTTCGACAGAGATCAAGTTAGGCTCCTAGCGAGGCTCAGCAAAAAATACATTTCGAAAATACAAGTCAATGTGGAGATTTGTAAAGTGTGCCTAATATTTCAGACGAAACAGAGTTAATGTCGTGACAAGGAAGAGCCGACATCCTAACAACGCGACGACGACGTCCCAACAAGAAGTAACGCCACATCTCGACAACATGAATATGGATGTCCCGATGTGCCGATAACAACGTCACATTGTGACGTCATGTTCCCTACTTAACTAAATTTCTTCTCTTAATTAAACTCTGTTATATTTTCCCAATCTAACTCTAATTATTCTTGAAATGTTTTAATAATATTTGTACACAAAATTCAACCTATAAATAAGCCTCTTAGCAACACTAGATAGTTTAAAATAACAACACTAAAAAGAGTTTGTAAGAATTTTGAGAAATTTTTGTATTTCAAATTCAAGGTTTGTATCCAATTTTCTCAATTTTCATTTATGTTCATTGTATAATTCAAGTTAGACCCAACAAAAACCAACCAACAACAACACATAAATTAGCTCTCACGATGATGTTGATTGGAAACGAATCAAACTCAGCGCATACATTGTTGAAACATCAGCTTTAAATTAATCACAAAACCAAAAAAAAAAAGAAAAGGAAATCAAGAATAAGGCACATCCAACACTACATAATCTAAATGAAACTCATTCAAGTCATCAAGGGGAAGTGGGGAACACCATGAAAGGAGCTGCTCCATCGCATTGAAAGGCAAATCGATACAGTGATGTTAACAAAATGGTATTTCATTGTAACTTTGTTCCTCAATCAGAATCACCCCCTTCTATTTGTGAAGACCTTGCAAGACAATTTGGGAACTTGAAAGGAAGGGTCATCAAGGGTTCATCACCACATAAATTTTGGCATGCCAAACCAAATGAATATCCCAATGCAATTGCAACTGGAACAGCAACAGCATTTCCAACCTGTATGTATCTGAATACAGCAAGAGCAGACTTGGCATCAAACAAATATGAATGATGATTCATCACCATAATCTTATAAACTTAAGTCAGCATACCTCTCCTTAATAGTTCCAAAAAGCTTGTAGCAATCAGGGAATCCCTGTAATCTAGCATTCTCGCGAATTGTGAGTACTCTATTTTGGGAAGGATGAATGACGGTCTGAGAAAAAGGTTTGCTTCTTATGTAAGCAATTCAATATGTTTAGATGACACACAAACAGGTAAAAGTAGCGTGAAGACCTATATACTAAAAGTTAAATTGCATTTTATCCCCTCTATTCAAAAAATGGGCAAATTAATCCATGTATATTAGATTAAAGAGCAAATTGATCTTTCTATTAAAAATTACATCTATTTCTACTATTAAAAATTGATCCCTATGTATCAACATGAAATATATGTGGCACAACATATACACTATTTGGTTATTTAGTCAGTTACACCAGTTTATAACAATACAAAAGCATGAAATATTTAACAGAAAAGACCAATTTACTCTTTAAACTGACATACAAGGGCAAAATCTAACTCTTAGTATAAAGGCCTCCATGATACTTTTACCCACACAAACATCCTTGCAACCCAAGACAAAAAGAGAAGAAAAAGAACCTGGTTGTGAGGTTCAGCTCTTGTTACCACTGTGTTTACAATTTCATCCATCCATAAACGACCAAATGGCCTAAATTCCAGTTCACATTTAAGGTTGTGCAAGGATACAACATTGTTGCAAAAATAAAAAGTCACCTCTAATTATTATTATACAATGCTTACTTGGTTGATCTTCCTTTTACAAACTTCATGGCATAGTCTGGCACCTATACAGATAATGAACTGAGAAAACTTGAACAGAAAAATAATTTAATAATCACTAAGAGAGCTGTAGAAAACATAATACCAATGGTTTTCCGGATTTGAGCAACACTCTGTCCATTGTTGGGTCCCACTCTACCCTATTGTTTTCACCAACTACCACACCAGGTAAGTCCCTGAAATTTGCACCCTGGAAAAGCAATATTTTAGCTATTGAGAAAGAGAAATATTTCAATCCAAGAACCATAAACAAGTGAACTGCACATACCTTCTTCTTGGGAATGTGGCAAACACGGTCATAATCATCAGGATTCAATTGCAAAGGCTGATGATCACATAGCATTCCTAAGGATGGTGTATGTCTAGAATCAACCGTTAAATTTATAACATCTACACAGTGCAAAAACTTAACTGTAAGATATTACAAAGCACATAAACACCAGTTTGACTTCAATGATAATACATTAAATACTTGCATAAGATCTAATTCTATAAAGCATTTAATTGCAAACACTGTTGATCAGACAGCATTCCTAAGGATGATGCATGTCAATTACACCTATAACTGCAAAAACTTGGTTGTAAGATATTCCATAGCATATGAACAACAAGCAATGCAAGGAAACATACCTTTCCTCCGCAATCTGATGAACTTTTGGAATTCTGTGCGAGCAGTTGTCCCATAATTCCTCTGATCTCGACTCTCATCATTGTTAACCTAAAAGAATGTTTGAAAAAGAAGAAACTAAATAATACATTCCAAAGTCAACTCAATTACAAATAAAGGGGAGGAAACGATACTTGTGGAAGATCAGAAATTGCATCAGCAAGAGTGAGAGCACTTTTCAACTGACAAGAATCCTTTTTATCATATGTAACATGTATTTCCTAGGTTAAAAATAAATAGATTCAACTTAGAACAAAACAAAAAAGTATCTAGTAATAATCTTTTACTTCTATAGAAACCATAATTATTTAACTTTAGCAGCATATATACCTCAAACTCATTTGGAACACCTCCTCTAGAAAAAACCTCATGAGTTGGCAATGGATATTGAGGCAATTTCTGAAGGAGAAAAAAAAAGAAGAAAAGTATTAAACAAGTAACTATCATTTGATGTCATCATATTATACAAATTTAAATATACTTACCTCTGAAGGATGTGAACCCCATAGAAAAACCCTCATTCTGAATTGGGGAACCCCATAAGATCCTGCAGCCATCATCCCCATTCTAGCTTGATAATTCATAGACACTAAACGGCCTACAGCATACCGTCCCAGAAAACCCTTAGCAAACTTTAATATGTCCACAACGTTTTCCATTAATACATATCTTGGTTTCAAATGCTCTATAGTATCCATATATACAACTAACTGCTTATTTTTTACATCTTCCAAAGGTGCATTTGAGTTTCTAAAACGATTAAACCCACTAACACCTTGACATGGGGGCCCTCCACATATAAAATAAACACTTCCCTGCAAAAACAAAGAAAAATGAAATCGACTATCAATGTGGATAGAAAAGGTTACCTTGCATATACAACACTAATTTAATAAATGTATATTACCAAAATAGAAGAACTTACAGGCAAAGGCAATATGTTTGACTTGTACCCTTTACTCACAAACTCCTTCAGTCTTTCTTCGCAATTACTGAAATTACAAAAATACATTAAATAAATTTATTGATAAGGTAAGAGAATTTTTATGGATGTAAATGCAATAAAATAGATTACCTCAAGCCCTCAATAGGCTCCCAAGTATCATAACTTTTATCGTAACCCTTCCAACGCACCTATATTTAAGATAAAATGATAAAAATTGTAAAAGATTTTAATCCAAAATGAAAAACTTACAAACAATTACTAGTTAGTGCATACAATTTTACCAAAATCCACCAGTGAACTGATAAAACAAAGACAAATTATGACAACAAACTATAGCAATTCTTCATTATTTGAAGATATAATGATACCTTAAAATATAATCCTCTCTTCTTCGCTTTATTAGGATCACCAAAACAAATGTCCAACAATCTCTCAACCTCAAATTCTTCAGAGGAATCCTCAGAGCCACTATCATCTTGTCTCTCTTTTTCTTGTTCTTGTTCTTTTTCTTCTTCGCATCCTTGGCCATCATCATCATCATCTTCCTCACTGGTTTCACTAGAAACTGTTTCAGATGGTTTGTTTGGCTCAAGCAAGGAAAATTTTTGGCATAACTTTTCCCACTCCTTCAGCAAACATAAAAAATCCTCGGCTGCCTCATTTCTCACCTAAAAGTCATTACAGGAAATATATAGTCAATGCTAAACAACTGATGATATATTAATAACCATCCAATAAGAAGCAGTTTACCTTAGTTTCAGGATGATTCCATTGCAAACTTTTACAAGCAAATGAATTTATGTCAACAGCCCACTTCTACAAAATCAAAAGTAGGGAACATACTCCTAATAAATGAATAATGTATTGTGAATGTGATGAAACTTCACTATTAACTCACTGTGACAAGCTTTATGCCAGCCAAGGAGGCCCCCATGCAAAGGCCCGTGGACATGGCTCCACAACCAGAATATAGATCTAGCAAATATTTCTGTGACTTATCAAACCTCTGAACTTCTGAACTAGTATTATTAGAACCACATTCACTGGAAACAACTGAAGATGTACCATTATCCTTTTTAGATGTTTCTGCAATTATCAAGACAATTCTAATAGTTAATAAAACAAGTAATCAAATAATCATAAAATATGCAACAACATCAATGAAAGAATAGCTAACTTTTAGTTTTTTTTCATAATTGGAAGTGGAAATAATCTCCAAATTCAGTAAAACTATGACATTTTACCAGTGAATATGTTTTTGAATGTTAAGTGTTGTAACGAGTACTTCATATTGTAATATAAACCAGAATCTGGGATTCTGCTCTCCTTAGCAGCTGAGTCATTCTGAGATAGGAAACAAAAAAGTTTAAGCTTATATAAGCAGTATATAGTAAACAATTAGCATAGAAGAAGGGCCAGTCTTACATCTGGTGCAACTTCAGCAATTTCTACTTTGGAGATAATACAGTTCAACGGATTGTCATCATGGATATCAGAGAGAAACACACGTCTCTTATCAATCAAATGGGCATTATCCTTGTTAATAACCTAAAAATTTCCAAATAAATCGAATAATGAGTGCTCTTAAAAAAAGGAAAAACTGATAAATATAACTGAACCACCAAGCTTCAAAAAATTGTTCTTACGGTATCTTCAGCTCGATAAAACCATTGAGCTTTAAAGAATGGCTCCTGATCAACTGTTTCAAAAAATTCAACAATTCTGGCAATATAATCTAGGTTGCCATCTTCTGCCTGCAAGCAAAAGATAATTCATAATACTCAATTCAATTCAAACGGAAAATGATAGAACGCAGTTAACTTACAAAATCATACCTTAACATATGCATTATTGCCCAATTTGTAACAACAGCCATCAACTATAGCCTCTACATAATGATTCCTTGCTTGTAGTACCTCATTCCCCTCACTTATAATCGGAGGTTAGGAAACAAAAACCACAAATTAACAGCATGTATAAGCATCAAGGGTACAACTATAATACACTCTTGTAAAAAGATTAACACCTAAAATCAACCAATAGAAGGCAAATTATGTTTCATATATACAACTTACTCCACTCCATTGTTCATTGATTAAGCCGGATATGATTGATGAATTAATTTTGGCTTTAAGAAGCACATTGATTGAGCAACATTTTAAAAGATATGAGATAGTAACTAATAATACTAAACCAATATAAACAAAACCTGAATACCTGCCATTAACTTCATTTGTAGTTATAGAAATTAACAAAAATATCTACAAAATTTGTTGATACAAAGTTTAAGAATGAGGACGGAGATTTGCATGGAGGTGCTGAAAGCCTAATAGAGGTGGGTAGGTATCAAGTTGAGTACAAGAAGATACTAAAGATATTTTGATAAAATAACAACAGTATGGAAAGTGCCTCAAAGAAAGAGATGGCAGAGACAGTTTACGTATATACTTCTTTGTGGGACTCTCGCAATTTAAGTATCTAGTTTATGAACCTTCAACAATTGCTTTTGCACGTGACCAAAGAATGCATTTTCTTTGATATTTTTGTTCGTTTTACAGTTTGAGCCTAATTCTGTTCAGGCTGGGAGCCCGCCTAACATTAATAACTCCATTAGTCCAAATGACTGGCAAAATGTTACATGCTTATGCATGCAAAGGTCTGCTGTTTGAAGGGGATAAGTCAACATGGTCCATGATTAGATTTTCGTTTAGTAAGCTAGTTAAACTACAGTATTTGGGGACGATAAAAAAAACCTTCCAAGTGAGGTCTTTTATCAGTGTTAAGCCCAGCAGAACGTTTTATTCATTACTCAATATAGATTTACCAAATGAGTGTACCATTATTCTCACTTGTAATTTGTTTTATCATTTGGGAAAGAAGCTCAGCTTTTACGAGTAAAGGAACTTACTCATTTGAAGCCTCGGTTACAGCTTGCTTCTTAACCTTATTCTGCAAACCACAAATGAAAAACCAAAATATAAAGCAGCGAAAAGGGACAAAGAAAGCACAGTATCTTTTTCCTTTTTCTAATGGGGCTAACCTTTGACTGATATCTATGTGGCCATCGTTGTCGGGCTTCAGCGGGCGCAATGGGTGGACCGACAAGACAAAGGTCGGAATCGGGTACAACTTTTCGGGCTTTTTTGGGTTTAGGAGGATCCAACAAAGTAGTCAAACCCTGGGTTTGGGTTTCGGATTCCGAATCAATAGATTCATCGATCTTCTTTTGATGCTTCCGTTTCGAACCTTTACCCATAGTTTCAGAGAATAAGCCTCACTCTGTTTGTTTTTTTTTTTTTTTTTTTTTTTTTTTTTTTTTTTTTTTTTTTGCGCTGCTTGGATAGAGAGAATAAGAAAATAGAGACGTTGGATTGTGCCAGCAAAAAGTAGTGGAAAATTTTATATTTTTTTGAAGTAAAGTTTTGAAATTTGGATAGCGGGCGGTAACGGGAAATTTTGGTTCCAAACTGTAATTTAGGTTCTGTTTATTTTACTGATTATTTATTTTTCTAAAAAAATTAATATTTTTAAAATTTATATAAAATATTTTATGTTATTTAGTAAATTTTTTAAAAATATTTTATAAAAGTTATTTTTAATAAAATAAATATACATTTGAGATTTTTTTATTTTTTATAGTTTAATTGAATTTATTTTTATCTATAATTATATATTTTATATTGTTTTTGCATATATTAAAAATATTATGTTAAATTCAGGTTCATTACAACGTCATTCTTATTTAAAAATATGACATCAATAAAATTGATAAAAAAATTGTATCGATGTCAACAATTGAACTTGATTTTTAAATTTGAAAAGTAAATGGACTAAATTCTTGAAAATAAAAATACAAATACTAAATTGTAAATCTATGAGATGTATATAGACTTATGACATATTTTAATATTTATATTATGATACATTTATTATTAATATATTTATAATTGTAATAAATATTTATTATTAAAATATTGATATTGAATATTTTTAATAATATGTGAATAATGTTCTTTAAACTTATTGTTTTTAAAATTTATTATTAAATAAAATTGAAATATTAAATAATTTATTAAAATAATAAGTTATATTTATTATATGGTTAAATATAAATAATTAAATATGTTTGTTTAATAATATTAAAAATATAATATTTTAAATATTTTAAAAATAAAAATAAATTTATTGTCAATATAATAATATTAAGATTGATTTAAGTTAATTTTTTATATAAAAATAAATTTATCTATAGGGAAGCTCTTTTTCGGAAAATGACTTATGCTTTTCAAAATGTAAGTCATTTTCCGTTGACCAAGCTATTTCCTGTGAAACAAACACAGGAAAATGCAAAATATATTTTTTGTAAAATATTTTACATGTAGACAAATTGACCCTTAATCCTGATATTCTGAGAGATTTTATTTTCACCAACCAATTATCGTTTGAGGAGTTGTCTTTCTTTTTTCAACGTATCCCTTTTTATTATTATTTAATTATAGTCGTATATGATACCATTTGAGAGAATAATGTCAGACATAAACACTATAGACAATTTACGAACTATTTAGTTTTAGACATTTAAGGTTTCGAAATATGGTTGATAATACATTTGTTGCAAAGGAAAATTATTTCTCGTATTAACATCACCTTGACGTACCATAAAAAATAATATTGGATCGTACTAGCATATTATATATTTTATAACTTTCAATCATATCTGAAATTGAGATTATCCATACTTTAAAGAGACCTTGATGATCTTAATTGTACAAAATTAAATCCAAATAATGATGAACTCAATCAATGATTAACAAATAACCCAACAAATATGCACGGAAACAACTGGATAAAATTACATATGATTTTTTTTGTTATTTTTATTAGTAATAATTCTATTATCAATTACTTTTTTATAGACCAACGCAATACATATGATGATTTAAGTTTAATTTTTGTTACATTTTTAGAAATTATTTTTATCATACTAATAATTTTTTTATAATAATTGATATTTTTAAATATGTAAATTATGTAACTATGTAATTACAATTTGTACCACTAAAAATAACATAGTAAATTACAATTTTTTTATAATTACAAGAGAATATATTACTACCCATTAATTATCAATTACACCTTGTTTTAGTAGAATCCAAACATAGGATTAATGGCCCCAAAGTAGGGTAAACTCAAAGGAAAGCGAAGTTGTAAAACTTTTCAAAAATATAATACCCTTATAATATATTTTATTTTCTAAATAATTATTATAATATTTAACTTAATTATCAATTATACCTTTAAATTTATACAATTAAATGAAAAAAAAAATATTTTCTTCATTAATAAACCAATTTGTATTAAGTTTTTAATTTGTGCTAAAGCATTAATTTTTTTGTCTTTTGAATTTATAAACGTTTATTTTAAATGAAGAAAACACTAACATATATGGAAAAATGAAAATATTTATTCAAATTTACTTTTTTCTTTTAGTTTTATGAATCGATATTATTTAAATTTATTTAAAATAGCTCATCTAAAAAGAATATCCATAAGATACATAAAAAAAATGATATAATTCAACATTTATAATATAATATATTATTTCTTTTTCTATCTGCTGCTTAACTAGACAAAAGTTACATTTAATATCTTCGACTCTTTTTTAATGGATGGTGAGATTAAAAACAATGGTGATTGCGAGGTTTGTTATTGCAGTAGTGTGATTAAAATCAGTGATAACATATATGTTTGAGTTTAAAGTAATGATAGTGATGACTGATGAAATGATAAAAGAAAATAACAATTAAAGACATTACTCAAAAGATGTATCTCTATATTATTTTATATAATTTTAATAATTTAAATTTATAAAATAATATTTATTTAAATATATTAATTAATCAACTAATTTCGTTGTAAATCTATTTATTGTTTTAAAATATAAATTTAAACTTTTAAATAAAAAGAATTTTGAATAAATTAACTACTTGAAAAATCACACGCTATTAATTTATAATATTATTTAAAGAAGACATAAATGAATTTAAAAAGGTTAAAAGTTAATAAATAAAATAAATAGAAGGAAGGTTAAAACAATAATTTCAAGAGTCTCATTGGACCTCTTCTTTTATCTTTATGAATGAGGTTTACTTTCAGGTAATACGTTTAATTTTTTTTATATCACGCTATAATATTTAATTTTATTATCATCACTATTTTTACATTAATTATGCCCTAATTAGAAATCAAGGGTCAGTGTGAAAATAATCCCACTGAAACCAAACAAAAAGGAGTGCGTTTGAAATTGAAGTAAAAAATTTTGTGCGTTAAGTTGTACCTTACTGAGGGTGCAGTGAAACCAAAGGCTTTCTTTTTCTTTACGGGTAAATTATACAATTCATCACTCAACTGTCATAAGTTTTCATTTTGGTTACTATAAAAAAAAAATTGTAAATTGAGCACTGTCATTGACAATCGTTTTCATTTTTGTCACCCACCATTAATTCAATGTTTTTACACTCATTTTAGTCACTTAACTTTAATAAGTTTTCATTTTACTCACTCATTTTAGCTTATTAAATTTTTATTTTATTTTCCTATTTGTTAGAATTAATTTAATTTTTTTTCCAGTAAAGGGTTTTATAAGAATATCTTGGATTATTGAAGGGAAAATCAGTTAATATTTTTAATTTACTTAATTTTTTTAGAATTAATTTTAGTTTTTTTAGTAAATTAAGTGGAAAAAAGAGATTTTACAAGGAATTATCTTTTTTTTTTAGGGAAAAACTAATTTATCTTTTTAATTTCTTTTTTTAATTAATTTTCGTTTTTCCAGTAAAAAAGGAAAAGTCCAGACTCCATAAAAAATTCTTTGGGTTTTTATAGGAAAAACCATTTTATGTTTTTCATTTCCTTTATTTTATTATTTTTTTAGAATTGTTTTTTAACTTTTTCAACTTTAATGGAATCCTAAGTTTAGTTTTTTCAACTTTAGGAGAACCTAGGTTTTTATAAAAAATTGAGTTACAAAATTATTTTTTATTTTTTCAATTATAGGGAAAACCGTAAAAAAATCTAAGTTTTTGTAAAGAATTGAGTTACAAATAAAAAAAATTTAGATTTCTTCTCCATAGTTAAATAACTCAATTTCCTATAAAATTTTAAAATTTTTTTGAATTTTTTTTAAAAAATAATAAAATAAGTAATTAAAATGAAAACTTATTAAAGTTGAGACTAAAATAAATGTAAAATATGATAATGACCAAAATAAAAACTTATTAAAGTTCAAAAAAAACCCTCATACTTTAGAGGACTCCTTTAATCTCATCCATCTCAACGACTCTCGACCTCCGAACAAATAATTTTTCAGGAAAGTACTATAAAATAATGAGGAAAAGGATAGTTTAACCTGGGATGGGAGAGGGATAGTCGAACGAGAGAGGGATTTCAATTTTCCAGAATTGATGAATGATGAAAAAGAAGATGGTTTAGTTTAGGGATTTTCCTGATTTGTGGGTGAAGGGTGAGGGTAGGGCAAACATTTGGAGGGTTGGGGGATGGGAAAGTAAAAAGTTTTTTTTTTTGGAAAAATAAAAGGGGTAAAAATGTAAAATAATTAAATTAAATAATAATATAGTTTGACATTGGGTTCAATTACATGAGTTATTTGAATTCAAAAAATTAATTTGATTCGAACTCAAAATTTAAAAAAAAAAATCGAGTTGATTTAATTAACTTGATTTGAATAATTCAAAATTTAAATTTTTTTTTTAAATTTCTTGAAGATAATTTCGAAAAGACGAGCAGACAAATTAAGAAAAAAAAAAACCATAAAAGCAGACATTAAACAACAAGAAGGTCAACATTATTCCATTCACCAAATAATCAATGCTCAAATTTCAGTGTCACAGACTGTAATTGATTAAGAAAATAAATAAACAAATAAATAAATAAACATGGAGACAGAAGAAGGGGAAGATTGAAGAGAAGAGCAACTATTTGCCAGCCGTGACCGGGTAGCCAATTCCATGCCTTCTTGTCGGAAAAACCACAAATAATAAGCTGCAAATGAGCCCAACTCCAACCGGTGCAATGTTCAAAATCTCCTCAGTTTCATGTTTAGGTGTCGGATAGAAACAGTTCAACACATTCTTGTCTCTCAAAGCCACAACACCAAACACAAGCACAGACAAAACAGCGTGAACTCCATCCATAAACTTGACCCTATACTTGCTCAAATCCGGTAAGTCAGACTCTTTAGAATCGGGATAGTCAAACAGGAACATCCCTTTGAATGTGGCGAAACCGTAATATACTTGACCGTCGGATGACTTGACGCTGTCGGTGAAGGAAGCGAGGAAACATGAAAGAGCGAGGAGGAGGAGGAGGATGAGCGTCATGGAGCGGGTGGCGGCATCACACGAACCGTTGTTGGTGAAAGTTGGCACTAAGAGTTGGAAAGCTAGGAGGGTACCTGTAGGAAGAAGGTTGGCTAAGTTTGCGGTGCTTGCTAAGGTCTGTGAGATCGCCCGCTGAGATAAAGTCGGCGGCCTTGGTTGGGGTGTTGGTCTTTTACCCTCGGTGGCGCTGCTTATTGTTGGTGGTTCTGATTGAGATGTTTGCTTGGAAATCACAGCTCTCGTCCTCAGAGACGCTTCCGACATCGCCGGAAATCAATAAATTCACTAGATTTTCGATGTAAAATGGTCGCGGCTGCGGTTGTTACGACGGGATACTGCGCAAAGTATTTGTTAAGCTAAAGGTTGTTCTTGCTTAAAAGGTGAAGAAAGCCTTGGGGTTGATTGCTTGAATGTTTTTTTTTGCTCAGAAATGGTTGTTTCCACGGAATTTCCTGTTTATTGTTTAACTGCCTTTATAGACATTATGACGAAACTTGATGTCAAAGTTGGCTTAATTCATAAAAATAAATTTAAAAAATCAAAGTTGGTATACTTAAATTAAGGTTAAAATGTACTCTAAGTCTCTGTACTTTTCTCATATTTAGAATTTAGTCCCTTACTTTTATATTAAGAAATTTTCATATTTAAAAATGCAAATTCTTTTTTTTTAATACAATTAAAGTTATTTTATTAAGTTTAGGTTCACTACAACATTATTTCTTTAGTTACATTAATAAAATTGACAAAATTGACAATTAAACTTAAATTTTAAAATTTGAATCTTAAAAAATATAAGGACTAAATTCTGAAATTGAAAAAAGTGCATATATTTTTAACATATATTAACCATAAATCAATTTCATCAAATTAATTGCTTGATGTCAGATGATAAAGAAGCTTATGCCTTATGGCACACGTCTATGCTTCAGGATAAGTTCTTTTAATTAGGTAGGCTTTGTTTAGTTAATAGTTTTTGTTTAATTTAAAAATAGAATGTTAATTTGATTTTTATTTTTTAAAAATTCAAGTCAAACTATTTAATGGTGTAAATATTAACCAAAACATTATCTTTAGCAGAGGTGAGATCAGTTCGATTCGATTCGATTTTTTGAATCATTTATCGTAATTCAATTCGATTTAATTTTTTATATATATTTTATTTTGAATTTATTTTAAAAGAGTTAACTTTGTTTTATTATTTTAGATATTATTTAATAAATTTTAAAAATATTTTTAAAAATATTTAAAATAATAATAATTTTGAAGTAAATGAAAAATAATCAATAGCATTTAGGGTGAACTACATTGATGGTCCTCAAATTATTAATTTAATTTTTCTTTTAATCATCTAATTATGAAAATTTATAAAATAATTATCAATTATTTGACTTTTTTTTCTTTTTTTTTGTTACTTGATTAATAGAAAGATAACGTGATAACTTTTAAAGTTGGCACAATAACAACCCTAGCCCTCAACATTTATATATTATATCAAATTAATTTTTATTTAAAAATTTTAATCATTAACATTTACACATTATATAATTTAATTATTTTTTTTATAGTTTTGCTCTTTTAACAAACTTAAAAAAAATAAATTTATTTACTAAATTTGATCAAAAATACACCAAAAATTGAAACATCTAAAAACCCAATATTATAAATTTTACATTTTCTTATTCTTTTCTCTTGATACTTCGATTCTCTATCATTAAGTTGAAAATTAACGGTTGAGATAACTTAATCCTCGTCAGCTCACTCTTCATCGGTTTCATAAAATTTGCACTTGAATAAATGGATGCTGCTTCAGCCAAGTTTAATTTAATATTGTTGTTATTATTGTTTCAGGTGAACACAAAGAATCTCGACACTTGTCCCTTTGCAATATCGTCCCTGCGTTTGACTTCGTGAAATAATGAAGAATAACAAGAAGAAACAAAGTCAGCTAAATTTTGAAAAATGCCCAATTCAATTTATTGAAAATAAACAAATTACCCACATCATTAATTCAACTAAATCTTAAGTCCAAACATCTTCATTTTTAGGGATAAATTTCAAAATTATACATAAACTTTGATGTAATGTACAAATTGATACATAAATTTTAATTCGATGAAGTTATACACAAAAAACTTTTATTGTGGTTCACATGTGTAAATGTAACTTTAATTTTGATTCAATCATATACATTTAAAGAAATAAATACATCAATTTATTTTTATATTAAATAAATATAATTATATGCGTATACAACATATAAACATAAATGATGCTAAATCAATAATTATATTAATAATTTGTGAGAATTTAATTAAATCAAAATTTCATATATAAAAGTACACATTAAATCAAAATTAATGTATAATTTTAAAATTTATCTTTCTTCTTTTAAGATTTGTTTTGCTTCACCAATAGAGGCTTAAACTAATAAAAGACGAGTTAATTGTCATTGAAAGATGTTAAGTTTTCAACCATTTGAAGTATTAAGAAAGCAATATATTTGGAGATTATCTAGTTTAATAAGTAAGAGTTTTTTTTTTATTCCTAATTTATATACTATGTATTGAAAATGTTTTTTTTATGTAAAAAGGATAACATAAGGTAATGTGTAAATTTTGGGGGCCAAATTTGTTATTATGTCAATTTTAAAAGCTGTTGCGCTATTTTTGGTTAGTCATTTAATGCCCGGTGACCAAGAAAGAAAAAGTTGAATAGTTGGATGGCCAAAAAAGAAACTCACTAATAGTTAGAGTGACTATTAGTGTAGTTTAACCAAATTTTATTACATTATTTAGAGGGTGAACTACACCCAATATTACTAAACAATTAATAGGTTTACGTTTTGGTCATTCAACTTCAAAATATTACAAAATGATCATTAAACTATTTGAAAGTTTTCATTTAAGTTACTAGACTGTTAAGATCGCTAATGTAAAGCCTTCTCTATTTGCACCACTTGCACCAATCAAAAGCTCTTATTCCCTTTCTCTTCTACAATTTATTTATTTATGAAACAACTTTGAACGTCACAAATTTACGAACTAAAATTTAAATAACTTCTTTATTCTCTTTGACATAATCATCAGATTGACTTGGGTCTAAGATATGTTTTTCTACTCGTTGATGAGTATTGATCCACCGTATTGCTCGTCAAATAGTCATTTGGAGTTCACTATTCGAAATTAAAAAAAAAAAACCTAGTGACTTAAATAAAAACATTCAAATAGTTCAATAACTTAAATAAAAAATTTCGTACAATTCAGTGACCATTTTGTAACTTTTTAAAGTTAAGTGACCAAAACATAAACTTGTAATAATTTAGTGAAATTATGTGTAATTTACCATTCCTTTTAAAAGAAAAGTATTGTTTTCCTGCTTTACCCTTTCTCCAACGTGTAGGGTATTAATTCATTTTGTCAGTTAAAAGAGAAATCACGTCGGGAAACTGAAACAATCAATCATGGCCGTCAGATATTTGTCCCATTTATATTTATATTCTTTTATCTCCTCGTCGGCATGGAAATCTACTTGAAACCGTCGCCTTTCTTTTATATTTAGCAGCGCCGCGATTCCATGATCGTCACCATTATCAGCTGAATTCTACTATCGTCTTTCTCTTCAAGACTGAGCGTTTCCCTCTAAAACTTTAGCCCTAACATTCCCTCTTCGGTTTCACTCGCATTTCATGAGATTAAGGTAACTCTTTCTCGCTCTCAGTCTCTTCCAATTCAATGTAAAAGTTCATCGAATGAATTATTCAGTTTATTGAAAGTTGAAGCTCTTAAGATAACCAATTAGCAAGAAATTGCTGCTTTCTACGGGTTCCTTTTTTCCAAGTTTTAATAGTTTATAATAGTTTATTTCCTTGGATTAAAATTTACTTCTTTTTTGGTTAATGCTTTTTGATATTTTCCTGTTATCTTACTGAATTTGTTGCTTTTTTTTTAGTGTACAACTATGAGCTAGATTTAAAGCAATCTCTGTTCTGTAACAATCTTTGAAGTGAAAAGAGTTAAGTGTTTGAAGCTCGTAAGTAGTTGAAAGAGAATGAGAACGAAGCGAAAACGAGCATGCAGAAAACCTCCTGCACGAAAATCAGCTGCATTGGCCGAAAATGTTGAAGCAGTGAAGCAAGGTGAAAAGGCAGTGAACCAAAGTGAAAAGGCTGTGAACCAAACTGAAAGAATAGTGAACCAAAGTGAGGAAGCGTTTTTAAGTTTTATTAACCAAAATAGGAAAGGGGATTCTGTTTCTGCAGACTCAAATGATCTGGAAGTAGTTGACTTAGACTCTGATGAGGCCAAGAGTAATTCATCTTTATCATCCTCTTCAAGTGACAGTGATGAGTCATTTAGTGCTGAAGAAAGTAGCTCCGAGGACTCATCATCGGTGGATAGGAGATCAAGGAAATCGACTAAAAGGCATGGTAATGGAAAGCAGGAAGCAAGTAAATTACCAAATAAAGGGAGGAAAGATGATGTTAACTCGTCCAGGGTTTTGCGCTCTTCTGGTAAAAAGCATGATGAATATAAGATGTCCGAGCAGGATCCTCGTTACAATACGAAAGAACTGAAAGCCGCATTGGAGGTATGATGAGAGTCGTTATTAATACTAATTTTTAGGCTTGAGTAACACTTTGAATGCTTGGGAAGGAAAAGAAAGGTGCTTTCAAGTTGCTAATGGAACAATTCTTGGTTTAGCGTTTCCAATATTTTTGAAATATTTAATGCATTTTCTACTTATTGCCATTTTCCTCAACTTATTAGGTGATTAAGAAAATTATGAAGATGGATGAGGCTCAACCGTTCAGTGTTCCTGTAGATCCTGTTGCGTTGGGTAAATCTGTAAGGATATATTGCTATGCGATTTATGAATGCATTGCCAAATTATCTTCAATAGCAGCGTGCTGTGGGTTGAATCTATTCTAGCAATCTTAGTGGGGCTAGGGTCAACCTTTGGATATAACCTAATGTGATGGCCTGCCTACTTGCCCCCTTATATTTATCTTTTCCCTAAGTTGTCATTATAATTATTTTGAAATTATAGGTTTCACGTTATTCAGTTGTGTTGTGTTGCCTGAAAAGCATAAAAAAAAAGATTCAGTTACACAGTTATCATTTATTCTCCAGCCCTATCAATTATATAGATTAATCTTGCTAACTTTCTCTCTCCTCTCTTCTCCTCCCTTCTCCCCTTTGGGTTGTGGTTTACCGGAAACAGGATTACTTTAATGTAATCGACACACCAATGGATTTTGGTACTATATGTAGTAATTTAGAAAATAGCACAAAGTACATGAACACAAAAGACGTGTTTAATGATGTACGATACATTTGGGAGAACTGCTACAAGTGCAACCAGAAGGGAGAGTATATAGTATATCTAATGAAACGAGTGAAGAAAAAGTTCATGAAGTACTGGATAGCTGCTGGCTTGAGCATTGGACAACCAGGGAAGAGTAATGGTACGTGTTCAGAATTATTACTTATTTCTTACATTCAGGTGGCATCTCCAAAATTTATTAAAGCTTTTATGCTAGAGATGCAAAAAGTAGTGGGCAAAAATTAGATGCTTTGTGAAATGAGATTTTGTGTTATATCAACTACTTAACCATTTTTTTAATTTTCACCTTGAAGAATTAACCAGTGATACATATAGATAGTCGGTTATGGGGTTTACTGATATCTAAAATGTTTCAATTTTATTTTTAATGGGAACTCAATTTCAGTAGATACCATTCAGCGTACATTACATTAGGACATTAAACTTTTCTTAGGTATGAAATGATAGCATCTATCTGGTAAACCTAATTGAAGGTACTTCTGTAATTAGTAGGATACCGTTGAGAAATGGAAGTTTATAGTATATGTGCAATGATGATGCATCTAATGCTAATATCGTTTGTCTTGGATTCTCAAATTTCAATCATGAATACTTTGTGAGCCTTTTTGTTTTGGTGTTTAAATATTTATCTTTTAGTTTTATTCCTTCAGTGGGAACTTCGTTCGAGCCATCCACAACAGACTATGCTACAAGGCATAGGGGACATGAGCCTTTCCATCCAGTGGGCAGTGCAGATGGTGCCAGTCAGTTGCAGCAGGGTCAATTGGGTTTTAATCAGCACCATCTGTACTTCCCTTCATCATGCTATAGCCAACCTCACCAATTACCGCAACCTCCACCAAGCACTACATGGCCACAGTTTTCCCAGTTGTCCCCAGTGAGTTATCACCAACATCATCAGTCACAGCATCCACTGCCAACCACCAATCAGCCACAATTCTCCCAATTACAATCTCACACGGGTAATATATTCATCATTTCTGCCATTTTTTTCTTGGATGGGTGCTATGACTTCTTATAATCTCTCTTTCCTTTCTGCCTGCTCAAAACTCGTACTAATTTTATTTCAATTTCAAACCATTCCATCGAGAAGGGATTGTGTTGTCATGCTTTGAATTTGTAGATATGGATAACGTAATATTCAATGAAAACATATACATGCCTGAAATCTACCCATATATGTATATATCTTTTGATGTTATACATGTAAATCCTTGTATATTTTTAACAAGCATATTGATCTTGCATGAGTAACACACTAACTCAGAACAATAATCTTGAATGATTCTAAACTTTGTTGATCTTAATTTTATCTGCCACTAGTATGTGAAAACTACCCATTGAGCTTTTTTTGTTTCTCTCTCACACCAATAATGAATTTGTAGGGTTTTGCATTATTAGCCACCTTGAGACATAGCCCCTAAACACGAAAATATGCATCTTCATCAGAACAAAAAAGGATGCATCTATTGCTCCTGCAGTTTTTATGTGCAACAGCCAACAGTTGAGCCACAAGCAGCCATATCTTCTGCAGCAGCAGCAGAGCATCAGCAAATTAAATGCTGTTGCACTGCCTTTTAACTTGTAATCGGGGCATTACATTCTTAAATGATTCTTTATTTCCTTATTTGAGAATCCATAATTACAGCAGGTTCTGGGTTTGGAAGTGTGCATTTTTTCTGCATTACTCTGAGATTTAGTTTCTTCATTCTCTCTCTCTTTTTTTTTTTTTTTTTTTAAATTGTTGTAGGATATTCGCATTTTCAGCCTCCTGGAGACATAGCCCCAAAACACAAAAAGCAGGCATCTAAGAAACACAAAAAGAACTCATCTACAGGTCCTGCAGCCTCCATTCTTAGTGGGCCACCAGGCCAGTCACAACAGCCTCATTTGAGTTACAAGCTGCCATATGGTCTGCAGCAGTACCAACAGAGCATCAACCGGCTACAATCCTCTCAATTGCAGGGTGCTGTAGATGGTGGTAAGTGAGTGAAGCTTTTCAGATTCACAATGATCCTTTACTGCCTTTAATCTTGTAATCAGTACATTATATTCTCAGTGAGTCTTTTATGTTTATTTTTATAATCCATCATTACTGGTTATGAGTTCAGAAGCGAGCTTCTTTTCTGCACTACTCAGATTTAATTTCTTCATTCATTTGTCTCTATAGACGTTCTTTTTTCTCCGAAGGATCTGCATAGCATGTTGCAATCACATGTAAATAAAAAATATAAAAATTCCATTTTAGAGGAGTTTCAAGACTTTTTCTTCACACATCTTGAATTTTCTCTTTTTATTTACTAGGACACTCTCACTTTCTGCCTCAATCAGATTATACAAGGTCCCATGGGTATGTCCCCTATTATCCGGTGGATCCCATGGTTGTCCCTGGCCAATCACATCCCCAACGGTCCCGGTTGAGCGATGGGGAATCCAGTGAGTCACAGGAACGGCAACTGAAGGCAAGCCATTGCCAGCCTCAGTCATCACAGCTGCAACATAATGTAGATATTGGTACAGTCTATATACTGTTTCTTTTGTCAGTCTATGAACCATCTGCTTACCCTTGTGTTTATATAAATTGTATGGATGATTTTATCTTCTATTCTATTTGATAACTTAAACATCAGCACCAGCAGAAAAGCAGTAGCACAGATAAATAAAAGCTAAACATGATTATCAGGAATAACTTTAGTTAGTTGTTAAATTGCATCAGCTAAGAGTGTTTTTTTTGCTTTGGGGATGTGAAAGTCTGTAGTTTTCCTTTATGTGAAAATGCATCGAAACTTTCAGTTTTGATGTAACTTCTTTATACTAGCTTCTGATTTTGGGTGGCATATCTGGTTTCCCCCCTTTCTTTGCAGAACATTCACACACGTCACTTACAGATTCTGCCTTGAGGGGTATCAGATGTGCACTTAGATATTCTGCCAGCCCTAAAACTAACAAATCTAACCAAGAAAATCAAGGGCCGTTGGGCTGCACCAAATCCCAGCCTGAGCAGAGCCCACAGAGACCCGAACAGCTACAGTTCACAAAGAAGAGGAAAGGAAGAGGTCCTACTCGCTGCCTCTTCTTAAATGATCTGGCAGATGGTGAGCGGATATTTGTCAGCATCAACAAGTTTGGACAGCCTGTTGGTCCAAATTCATCCAAGCTAAGCAGCTTCCTGGGCACTGTGGCACGGAATGGACACAGGGCACCACTTAATTTTATAGACTGGAGGGCAATGCCAGATTCTTGCAAAGATGATATGTGGGAATATGTTCAGGCATGATAAAACATTTATTCTGTCTTTTTATGTCATATTGCTTCCCCTTTTAGTGACATTTTATCTCTTCCATGTGCTATAGACAAAGTTTGACATTGATCCAAGTGGCAAGTCTTGGGTCATGCAGTCAATTGCTACAAAATGGAGGGACTGGAAAGCAGATTTAAAGGCAACGTATTATGATTCTCTTAATACAGACGAAGAGCGCTTGAAAGTAAGTGACCCAAGGGTTGTTCCTGACCAATGGCCAAGCCTTATCTCATATTGGAACTCTGAAGACACAAAGGTACATACTGAGCACTTATTGTCATTTTAAGTTCCTCTATCTTGATGCAAATTTAGCTGGTTGTTACATTACAATGTGGAAACATGTTGTCTATATATGCCGTTTGTAGAAGCGTTGTGCAAGAAATAGGGCTAACCGTCAAAAACAGACGTGTGGACATTCATCAGGGACCAAGAGTTATGCAAGGATATGTGAGGAGGAGGTAATTTCTTTTTTTATTTTTTTCACTTGTTTCTTATTCTGCATTGGCCATATTGAAAGAAGTCGATGCTTTTGTTATGGAAATAGCGAAACAAGAGGCCTGATGGGAAGGAACCAACTAGAGCTGAGCTTTATATATTAACACATACTCGCAAGAATGGACAGCCTGTTGACGGTACCGCAGCAAAACTAATTGTATGTATAAGCAATTGATTTTTATGAGTTGCAGATTTATATGTAAATATTTGTGCATCTGCTCTTGATAAATTTTGCAAGTTAAACAGTTGGGTTTTTCTTTGCAGTCAAAGATCCGCGAACAAGAAGCTAAGAAACAGAATACCTCACAATGTAGTGATGAATCAAATGACACCTTGTGTCAAGTTATGGGAGAAGAACAAGGCAAACATGTGGGACCTTATGGAATGGGTCCCAATCGCACTGGCATTTTTGGCCCAAGACGTGGCCGTGTTGTCCTTGCAAGGATGGCTTCCAAGGCCAAAAGATCTGCAAATGAAGAGGTGAGCAAGATGGCAGTGAAAATGGAAGCTATGGAGGAAAAATATGCCCTTATGGAAAAGAATATAGCTAGAATGACTTCAAACATGGAAAAGTTTCTCGAGAAGATTGGGGGATCTTCAAATATTTTGGGTTCTGAGCAGGTAACCTTCTCTTATACCAGTACTTAATGGTATTTTTTTTTTCCTCAAAAACAAATAGTTAATTTTCGTCTTATGCTATACTATTTTGCTGCTTGCATAATTGCTGCATGATACTCTCAAATGTCCCAAGTAGACAAATAAGCTACAACCTACTGAGGAATTTTTTTTTATGGTTTCCTTTTTTCTCCGCATTTGTCTTCTACATAGTTATTAGGGACAGACCTTTTATGGACATCTTAACTAATTAGCTTAGACTTGGAAATGCATCAAGCTGTAATAAAAACACAATGCTGTGATCAAGTGAGTTTGCAAAATGAGGAGGTTTTAAGCATATAGGCTAGTATAGGGTTCCCCTATGTATCATGAAAAGTACCTGTAGTTTAATTAGATGGTAATTTTTAAAAACCTAGGGACCCTATCTCAACTGTCAAAAACAAAAATGATTGCAGAATAGCCATATTACAGGAAGTAGCATGTTACGAGTTTGGTTGTATATGTGTTCAATATGATTAGCATAGTTTAGGAATTAGCAGTATATGACATTGAAGAAATGTTTTGTTTGACATCCTACACCTTTGATCTTGCCTTCCATGGATGCAACCTGTCTTGCTTGCATTGACTTGTTAATGAGCTAAGGAAAACAAGATTTTCATCGTTAGTAACATATTGACCTTTCGGAGTCTGTGTACAGAAAGAGTTTGTCAGGCTAGCTATTCATCAGGTTAGGCTATTTATAAATCCTGTTCTGCCAATAACTTGATTTCTTTTTCCCTCTTCCAGCGTCATCATGAGGAGGAAGACCCAGAAGAGGATGATGCTTAATGTACTTCAACTATCTATTTAGTGTACGTGGCATTATGATGGTATGGTGTTTTTACGTTGAAATTCTAAAGCATGAACCATTAAAGGAATGCAGTTATTAAGAGTTCTTTTTATGTCTGAATGAGAGTAGGAAGTTATCTAGCAAAATGGGGGAAATTGGAACAGCACCACCGTCGGATGAGTTAAACTGTTTATCTGGGGCGTTATTAGCGGACTTGCAATGTGAGCATGGAATATAGTTGGAGAGTTTATATTTTCAGTAAGGTAATTGCAATTAACTGGTTTCGGCTTTCAAGTTGACATGGTTTTGGAGCCCGGCTTCTGCATGTATGCCGTCTCCTATATACACTCACACATTTTATTCGAACATGAAATTTCGTTTATATATAAATCATTACAATTGAATAAAAGTAGTAACAAAGACCCCATTTCAACTAAAGCCCAAAGAAAACGGTATATACGCTTGATTGAAAGTTGAACCATATTGTGGGAAACGGCTGACTGTAGGAAATAACATCAGTAGAATGTTGGGCGTCAACCATCAAGAAAAAAACTCTTGAAATTGGTGCGTTGGATCAGCCATCAACAATCTTGTCATTCTCGGAAAACCTGAAAACATTTACTCTTTTAAACCATACTCATTCAAAAACGAGTTCATTTGGACTTGAGAAATCATTTCACTATGAATTTAAGAAAATTGAGTAGTCACAAATTCGAAAAAGCTTTCCTCCTGGGAGGAGTAAAGGGTTGAATCTTACGTTAAATTTTTATTTCAATAACGGTGGATGATCGACGAGGAGATGGGACGAAGGGGGAGGAGGGCGGTAAGTGGGGTGACGATCTGCAAATAGAAAATGAAGAATGGTAGAGGGTGGGGGCGAGCCCTGTTATTGGCAACAAAATGGGTGTCAGACTGTCAGTAGCTTCGTTGGTGATTTTGAATGAGGAAACAATAAAAAGAAAGAAAAGATGGAGAGGGGGAGAAGAAAGAAGCCGATGGTTGGCCTTATGGTCGCTACTCAGCTAGTCGACGATGAGGGAAGGCAAGTATTCAAAAGTTCATACAATTATTCCTATCTATGCATATTATATCATCCATATGTATGTGTGAATACATATACATATACATAGAGAGATAACATATGTCTAACTAGTATTATGTATGAGTATCGAGTAAAAGTTTTTTGATTTTTAGACTTTGATTTAGTTTTTGTGCTGTTAGAGAGGTAATATGAAATTTTGGAAATCATGTAGAAAGGGATAAATGTATCACCTCTAAATGTGCAAAGTCCAATAATAAAAACACCAAAAATTAAACTATTTCTTTATAGCTTAAAACTTTGAAGTAATATCCAATGAGAGAGTAGTTAAAATGGCATGGTTGAAGTCTTGGGACCTAATGTTTGAGATTCACCTTGCGTAAACCATTCGTGGGATTTTATTTTTAGCTTAATCTTGCCATGTATGGTCTGTTTATAATTATTCCCATTTAGGTTAAGTTTGATTTGTGTAATGATTGGTTTTGTTTATAATAATTTAAACACATTACCATTTTGTTTGCCAATTAATATGATTGTACTTAAAAAATTACATATTCCTAAAAAAAATTTCCTCATCCATAACCAAGCGGAGGGCACAATGCGAAGCCACTCAGAAAAGTTGTCTAAGGAAACACAGGAGGCAGCAATAACTATTGAAAGTTATTGAGCAATGTTTTCAAAACTTAAAAAGAAAAATTGAAATGAAGGATGAGATGAATGATGAAAGGTTTAAAATTGAAAAATAATAATAATAAGGGTTAAAAACTGAGAAATGTCAATTCAAACAAATTGTGCACTAGGAAGAAAGGAAGGATAACTATGTACTTTGCTCTATGCATTAAGTTAAGTAGGCTAGACATTCCAACAAATGACAAACAACTGCAATTTGCAAGATTTTATAAATGGTGGTGTCTGCATTGTTAATAATTAACCCTAAATTATATTATCTATAAATATTTAAACAACAAAAGCTCAATTTATCTTATTATTAAAGAAAATTAGGATGATTGTAACAGTCTATTTTTTAGTGGTGTCAGAAACGGTAATTTCGGAATTCCATTTTCGATGATGAAGTTCATAAATATTATTATTTAATATTTACGAAATTAATATGAAGTTTTGTAACACCCCTTAACCCTTTTTTGGTATCGGAATAGGATTACGGAGTATTACCGGTCACTATAGTTTATAATATTAATCATATAAAATTTAATGATTGTAAAGTTTAGTAATATATCTTATTAACCCCTTTTATATACATTCAAGGCCTATGGAAGATGTTAAGAACAAACCGAAACCCAGTCAGAAGCTTATAAACTTTTTCGTAAAATTTCTAAGATTTCTCTTAATGAACAGTACCACACGCCCGTGTGGTTTAGAGACACGCTCGTGTTGTCACCCTGTGTGACTCACACGGCTAGGACACGCCCATGTCTTCTACCCGTGTACTTCTCTGACTTGTAGCTCATGAACAAACTAATTTTACATGGCCAAAACACACGCCCGTGTGCTTAGCCCGTGTGGATTTATTTTCAATATGAACCTAGTGAAGTTTTCACACGGCAATGCACATGCCCGTGTACTGTGGCCGTGTACTTCACACGACTGAGACACACGCCCGTGTCTCTGCTCGTGTGGCCATACTTGAGCATTCTGTTTACCAAATTTTTAGATGCAGGGGACACACTTTCTACTCACATGCCCGTTTAAGGGCCGTATGTCTCACAGGTCTGATCACATGCCCGTGTGCCAGGCCGTATGGACTCAAAATGAACCTTATAGTTCAAGTTTACCAACCCTGCAATCTTAAATAACAAGCAATTTAAAATCCAATTTTTCAACCAATCCAAAACGTGATTAAATACATCCATTTCACATTGAAATCATCAATGTTACGATCTAACTCGAGTGTATTAGTAAGTGTTTAACATTAAACTTCCAGAAAAAGTACTTTGGTACCATTTGAATCAATTCAAATTAAACTATATTAAAGACTATATTATAAACATAACTTTTCATTTATGGACTAACCATTATCATTCTTATACAAAATAACTTCAAAAGACAACCTAGGTACATGCCATTTCTCAAAATAAGATGCATCACAAAGTATTTGAGTTTGGGCTTGTCTCGGATGCTGAGTTGTTAGTCGCTTTTGTACCTAACCTGCGCACGGAAACAAACCGTACGCTGAGTGTGCACTCAGTGGTATTTCTATAAACCAACACTTAAATCATTATTAACACAAAATGCATTTAAGCTATTAACTTCAAATCTAATAGCACTACTTATATTTAAAGTTCTTTTTCCATGAAACATTCAGTTTAATGATGTATCAATCGATAGCACAATTATTTAATTGTCCAGTACAGTAATTTTATCCCTATTAACATAATTTGGACTTTGGCGGATACACGGATCCAACCAACACACCAGTATGACACATTGTGCCTTATCGGCTTTGCCGAAGTAAAAAGTAGCAGTAAGATAAATAGTACCTCATCAGATTAAATCGAAGCATCGAAAACGGTACGACACACGAAGTGCCTCATCGACACAAAGTCGAAGTAACAGTATGACACTATTAGTGCCTCATTGACCCAAGGTCGAAGTATCCCTGTACACTTCCAATCTTATGGCATGCCAATTATATCCAACCTAGCCCAACACTGTTAATAGGGTATACGATTTATTTAAATTTCAGATAACATTCAAATTACAATTCAATTCAACACTTCCAAAATAAGAATAGCAATACTTACCTTTAATTTACTTATCATTTACAATAATAATAAAAACAACAATCAATTACTAAGTTCGGTTTATAGAAATACAAATCGTAATTTTTCAGATTACTCCTCGTCCACCTTCTCTTTTCTTTTCTTTGTCGATGTCTTTGGTACTATGTTAGCTACGGAAATTAAACAATTCGTACTATTAATACAATAACAATTTCACAATGAATAATTGAATTTTTATTTAATCCATACCTAAATTTTCAATTTAATTCTAATTAACACATTTGTTTTTATCACTCAATTTCATACTTTATTTCTATTCAATTTCCTATCATATTCTCCTTAAACATTGAACATTCATAGTAGAACCCTAATCTCAAGTTTTTTTTTCAATTTAGTCCCTCTAACATAAAACTTATAGCTTCTTTTACAGTTTAATCCCTTAATCAATTCTAACTTGAAATTTATTCAATTGAATCTCTAATTCAGCAATTTGTTCAACATAACCCATGTCTAAAAATCTATTAAATTTCAAAATTTCCATTTACATCAAGTAATATTTGTCCCTAGGACTCCAAAAACATCAAAATCATAAAGAAAGGGGCTTAATTGACTTACCAAATTAAATTTCAAGCTTCAAAACCCTAATTTTCCCTTTTCTTTTTCTTTTATTCTTTCTTTCTCTCTTTTTCGTTTCTTTCTTTGTTCTTATTCTTTAATTGTTTCTTTATTTTATTTCTTTTATTTACTTTATATTATATTAATATATATTATTATATTATATACTTAAGTATTAAGAATAAATATATGTATATTATACATACACATGGAATTATATTTTCCATACATTTGACACTATTCCCTTTTATGGGTTATTTGCTAATTTAGTTCCTTCAATTTTCTTTAGTCTATAATTAAACTTTTGTACTATATTCAATCTAGTCCTTTCACTAAATTAGCCTTAATTAAAGCTAATTCACCCAACCAAAATCTAATTAATCACTCAACTAACATTTGTAAATATTTCTAATAAATATTTACGAACCCAATTTTCTGAAATAGTAAGCCAGAAACTCGATTTCCGATACCTATAAATTTCAAGTCATTACAAGTTTATTTAGAATTTGGTTCTTTAATTTTGTTAATGAGATAGTTAATTAATGTACAAGTGTAATGACCCTAAAGTCAATTATGTCGAAAAATGAGGTATCGGGACATCGTTTTCATAAACCGAGTCCGTAAATATTTTTATTAAATATTTAAGGAGTTATTGTATAATAAAATTGAATTTTAGATAAGTTGTAACACCCCCTACCCGTATCCGTCGCCGGAATAGTGTACGAGGCATTATCGAGAAGCACGAAAGACTTACAGATAATTTAAATACATTTTCATAACAATTTGTTTCGATTTCATACTATTTCATATTTAAGCTTTTTGCACCAAAGTATTTAAGATATCATCTTTATTCAAATAGCACACATGAGGTACATAAATTCCATAATTATGAATGAACACATTTATCAAACATATTCCATGTTTTTATATATATCATAGTTTCATATTTCCATGTATCAATTACCATCACTTCCTCGTATTTTAGACAAATACGTGTAACAATTCATAAATATGCAATTCATTAACTCTTCCTACCAATCACGATTTTAAATTGCTAAATCACTTATTGAGCGAAATTTCAATGTTCACTAAAATCTATCATATAAATTTGGATGTACGTATTCATCAATAAATTCCATGTATAGATATCATCATCTCATATTTCCACATACATTTACTTTCCACATTTCTGAATTCAAATAGCATATACAAGACATAACAATGTATTTCAAGTACGTTTTCATGATATTTTGTTTCGAACTCAGATTATTTCATACTAGAAGTTTTCTCATTAACTCATTTGGAATATCAATTCATACGGATAATACACTCAAGGCGTAGAAATATATAATCACAAATGAACTCATTCATCAACCAAGTTTTATGCTCATGTCTCATCAACTCGTATTTCCTTATATCACATAATTCCATGTAATACTTACCAAACTTCTTCAAATTAGTGAACATCTTACGGAATTGAGTACTTCGTTTTCTCGATGCCATAGTTCAACTATGGTCTTACACATCTTCACATAATGATGCCATAGCCCAGCTATGGTCTTACACATATTCATATATCGATGCCATAGCCCAGCTATGGTCTTACACGTAATCACATATCACATATCGATGGCATAACCCAGCTATAGTCTTACACGAATCACATATCTCACTGATGCCATATCCCAGATATGGTCTTATATAGTAGCATATATCACACAGATGGCATATCCCAGATATGGTATTATACGGAAATCACTTGTCACTTGTCACTTGTAGCCGAAGCTACCACTATTCATCGGTCGTAGCGTGAGCTACCATTTTCATCGATCGGTAGCGGAGCTACCACTTTTCACTGATCAGGTAGCCGTCACTTTTCATTTGTCATTGATCAGATAAGTGTAGCTGAAGCTATCACTTATCACTTTCACTTGTCCTTGATCAGATAAGTGTAGCCAAAGCTATCACTTATCACTTGTTGACATGGTCCAACCATGGTCTTTTCCTTCAATTGATCTTGTCACTGAACTGAAATGCTCAATTTGATCATTTATTCAATTTTCATGCTTTTACATTATTCACGATTTTATCATCAATACATATGAAATAACACATCATGAAATTCATAAAATTAACAAATAATCACTAAAATTTAGCCATATAAACTCACAAGTTTAATTTTTCTATTATAACGATAATCATAATTTCATAATAAATATTCCAAATAAAACATTATATCATTTCTAATCCAACACTTATCGATTATAATCGGGCATGTGATCAATTTATACACGAGTCATTCATATATTTTTCCTCCTCCTCCTCCTCTCCATCCACATCCTTAGTATAAATAACACACTTGTAAGTAACCTTATCCATAATTTTCACTAATTACTTATGTGAATATTCAAGCTATTCACCCGTGTCATAGTAACTAAATTATTTATATCTAGAGCTACGAAACTCCAAATTAAGGTCCGCTAATTTTCCCTGAAACTAGACTCATATGTCTTCTTACCATCAAAATTTCATAATTTTTTGTTGGGCCAATTAATACAAATTATTCATTGAAGTTTCCCCTATTCTGCTGTCTGACAGTTTCGACCCTTCTTCACTAAAAATTAATTATCTCCTCGTACAGGATTCGAATGATGTTTCTGTTTGTTTTTATTAAAAATAGACTCATTCAGGATTCTAAACATATAAATTTAATCCCATAATTATTTTTATCCAATTTTTTATGATTTTACAAAGTTAGAACAGGGGAACCCGAAATCATTCTGACCTTGTCTCACAAAATTTATCATATCTCATGATTTACAATTCCATTACTTACATCATTTCTTCTATAAGAAACTAGACTCAGTAAGCTTTAATTTCATATTTTATTCATCCTCTAATTTAATTTCTAAAATTTTTGGTGATTTTTCAAAGTTAGACTACTGCTGCTGTCCAAAACAGTTGTAGTGCAAAATATTGATTTCCATTTTGCCCCAAATTTCACAATTCATACAATTCAGTCCTTACTCAATTAACCACTAAATTAAGATAATTTTATCAATTAATACTTTTACTAGACATTATAAGTTATTTCATAACTATTGAAATTTAGAATTTCCACATAAAACTCTAACTTCAAACTCTTTTACACTTAGGTCCCAAACATTCACTTTCTATTCAATTCTTTCAATAAAATCAACATATAAACAATTTAAAGCTCTAATTCCATGCCAAATCATCATATTCTTCCAGCACATATTCATAGCAACTTTCAATTTCTTTCATAGAATCAAAAACTAATGAATTCAACAAGTGGACCTAGTTGTAAAAGCACAAAAACACAAAAATTTTAAGAAATAATCAAGAATTGAACTTACTTGAAGTAAAAATATGAAAAACCAGCTTATGGGAACTCTTCCATGGCGTTTTTGCTGATGAGAATGCAGAAAAATAAAGAGAAATCTAGATAATTCCACTTTAGTCCTAACTTTATCAAGTAAATTTTGCAATTTTCCAATTTTGCCCTTAATTCTCCTTATTTTCTTGCTGATTTCATGCCCTTGCCGTCCAGCCCAAATAGACCTTGGGTCTATTTGCCTTTTAAACCCTCTTTTTTTTTATCATTTAAGCTATTTAGTCATTTCCCAAAATTTTGCATTTGATACAATTTAGTACTTTTTGTTCAATTAACTATCAGAACTTTAAAATTTCTTGACGAAACTTTAATACTAACTTATTAACACTCCATAAATATTTATAAAAATATTTATGATCGATTTAAAATTCCTGAGGTCTCGATACCTAGTTTTCAATTCTAATTATTTTAGTATTTATTTTAGTACACTATTCATTATTTCAAAAATTTTCCTAACTTCACATTTAACTTATAATTACTAAATTAATAATATTTCCTACTCATTTGTCGGATTTAGTGATCTCGAATCACTGTTCCGACACCACTAAAAATTAGGCTGTTAAATAAGTAATTTTGCCGAATTAGTAACTAATTAAGGTACAAAGACTAAATCATAAAAATCGTAAAAATTAATCGCTATTAATTTTTAATTTTTGAAGAGATTATTTAATAATTAAGCTAAGATATAAAATGGAAATGACCCATTTTAATGTTAGTGTCGACGGTTGGTGCAATGTTTCTTTAATATTATGTTAAGAATTTAATTTAATTATATGTTTATGTTAAAAGAAATAATAAAACAAAAAGTACCCTCTTTATTTCTCTCATCTTCCTCAACCGTTTAACACCAAAGAAAGCTTGAGAAAAGCTTCAAGAACATTTGACCCTTACATGGTAAGTGTATATGAGTATGTTTTTCATAAATTTTATGTTTTTGAGATTGTGGCAGCTCGGTTTAGCTAACCCGTATGTTATTTTTCAAAATTTTTAAAGTTTATAAAATTTTTCATTGTTGAATATTGAAGCTTTTGGTCTTATTTGGTTAGATTTGATACTTAGATATGAAAAAGGACTAGTTTGTAAAGTGAAAATTGTTAGTTTTGAACTTAGGGACTAAAATGTAAATATCTTGAAATTGACATGAAATTTATGTAATTATAGATAATAGAGGGTCATAGAAAGATGAAATTGAAATCAGATTGAAAAATAAAACTTAAATGTGAAAGTTATAATTGTTTCGGTTTTAGGAACTAAATTGAAAAAAATGCAAAACTTGAGGGAATAAACAAATAGATGAAATTGAACTGTTACATAACTATAGTTAGCCACAACTGATATTTGAAATTGAAAATTTAATTAAATTATGATATAGATCGGGATTTAAACAAGATGGAGGATAATCACGAAAAAGGAAAATTTGTGGATTAGTCCCCGTCACCTTAGCAATTGTTGTTTTTGTCAGGTAAATTCATATGGCATAATAATGCTTTGATTCTTATGCATTTTATATTGTAAGAATGTATATAAATTCTAGTGAACTTTGGATTGCTTATAATTTAGTACAAAAGGGTGATAATGAATTAAGTTGAAATGGAATGACATGAACTTACAAGATGGAATTACTCCAATGAAAATTGGTAAATGTATCGTACAAATGATTACAGATTGATTTTGATGATTTTGAGATCTAACATATGATATAGACTCAAAGATACATGTGACACAGGTTTAGCTTAGACAAATAATTTGATGTCATTTTATAAGTTTAGCCCAGATAGGTAACCTTACATAAATATACAACTTTGGCCAAGCTATTTAATATGTCAATAAAAGTTTAGCTCAAATGGGTAACTTGACATTAATATATGTTCAGCTCGAATGAGCAACCTGAGGTCATTTAAAGGTTCAGCCCAGATGGGTAACCTGACCTATACATTACAGCTTTGACCAAGCTATTTGATGTGTCGATAAAGGTTTAGCACAGACGGGTAACCTAATATGATTATATGTTCAGATCGGATGAGCAATTGATATATCGAAAATATTTGGGACATAGATTTAGCTCGAACGAGTAATCTGATGTCATTTAAAAGGTTTAGCCTGGACAGGTAACTTAACGTATGTTTGTATATTCATTCAACTCTGAAAACTGAGGTAACAAGATAGTTGTGCATGATATGAATTTGATATTTCAAAGTGGTTAAATGTTGAATTGATTACGCATATAGTATTGAAAAGTTGATATTGAATTCAATTGAATTGAACTATTTAAATTACATTGTTGGAATGTGTTGAACATGTTTTATGTAGGTTTGGAAGTGTACAAACGCACTAAAGGTGCAAATGGTTGGAAAAGTGATTGTGAACTTAATTGATATGTTTATAAAATAAAATGTATATGAGGGAAATACATGAAAATAATTAGTATGGTGGTACGTGCTTGTGATTTGAATACTTTGATTTTATTATGCTTGGTACAAGAATGCTTAAGGATATCAAAGAAATGTCATGATATGTGTAATACCCCTAACTCGTATTGTCACTAGAACAGGGTTTCGGGGAATTACCGAAATTTATAGATTAATTTCGAATAAATCATGCAAAAGTACTATTCATATTCAGAAATAATCATATTGTCCATTAATTGGACTATCGAAGCCCAATATGAACAGTAAAATCAAATCGGGACTAATTCAGAAGCTCTAAGAACTTTTCGCGAAATTACAAAATTTTTCTTATGAACAGTGCCCACAAGCCCGTGTGGTTTAGGGACACGATCCTGTAGTCAGGCCGTGTGGCTACACACGCCCGTGTCTCTAACCCGTATAACTCTCTGACTTATAAGGCATGAAGAAATTGAAGTCACACGGCCAAGTCACACGCCTATGTACCAGGCCGCGTGGTTAATTTAATTTTCACAATTTATTGTAGTTTTCACACGACCATGTAACATGCCCATGTTCAAGACCGTCTCACCCACACGACTAAGACACACGCCCGTTTCTCTGCTCGTGTGCTCAATTTTAAGCATTCTGTTACTCATTTTTAAGGTGCAGGGGACACACGGCCAAAAAACGTGCCCATATGCTAGGCCGTGTGTCAAACACAGTCAAGACACACGCCCGTGTGTTTACCCGTGTGGTCGAAAATAAGCCATTTTAAGGCCACTTTTCTCACCCTTTATACATCCAACCTGCACAAAACACTTTCATATACCCATATACACTAATTCAACAACCAATTCAAGTCAATTATCAAGTTTTATACCTGTCATTACACTACTCTCCTGCATAAACCTATCATTTAATTCCATTCATCGTAATACCCAAAAATTTCTACAGCAAGATATTATCTTTGATATAGTAAAATAAGGAAATAAAGTGACAAAAAGGGAAATTTTGAGTTATGACAACATTGAGAAGTAAATTATGATATCTTGATTCAAGAAAGAACTAAATTGTAAAAGTGAGAAAAGTTTTGTGGCCCAAGAGTAAATACTTAAAATTTGAGGAATTAAAGTGTAAATATGAAAAAGTTGAAGGACTAATAGTGAAAATATTTTAAGGGTGGAATGATCTAGAAACCAAAGAAAATTGATGAATTAGGACCACATTGAATAGGTGAAGAATTATGAGGGACTAAATTGTAATTTTACCAAATTAAATGATGACTTAAGAATAGAATTTTAAAGGATCACAAAGGGAAAAATGGTCAATTAGAAGAGAGAGAAATCTAGAAAGTAATAATGATGTTGATGATATTTTATAACTATTTAATTAGATAAATATTATTTTATTAATGAGATATTTTATTATTTTATTATTATTATTATTCTATTATTATTTTATTATTAATTATTTAGGATAAAAGGAAGGAAAGATGAAGAATTTTCATCTTTCCCATGCAAAACCAACGTGAGAGGAAGAAGAAGAAAATAAGTTTTCATTTCTTTACAATTTGGTCCTTCTACCAAAAATTCACCATTTTCACCCAAAAATCAAAAGAATTTTCATAGCTACCAAGAGATAAAAATGTTAAGGAGACTATGGGAAGTTATAATATCAAGTTGGATTCAAGAAATGGAAGCTGAAGGAGAGAGAAAATTAAGATGAAGATTAAAATCAATAGAATAAGGTAAGAACATCATGATTTCAATATATTTTTAAGTTTGATATTATCGAAAAAGCATAAGATTGATGTTAATGTAGAGTTTCCTTACATATGATCCTATGTTCTTGATATGTTAATGAAGAGAAAATAAGAGAAAGTGAAGAGAAATAGTGTAGAGAAAGAAAATAAGGGTGTTATAAACATGGTAATTAATATCTTGCACTAAAATAGTTTTGGGCAGCAGTAGTGGTCTAAATTTGAAAAATCACCAAAAATTATGGAAATCGAATTAGAAGTTTAATAAAATATTAAATTAAATTTTATTGAGTCTAGTTTTTTATAAAAGAAACGATGTAAGCAATGAAATTGTAAATTGTGAGATATAACAAATTTAGTTAGACAAGGTCAGAATGATTTCGGGTTCCCCTGTTCTGACTTTGGAAAATTATAAAAAATTTGAGAAAAATAATTAGGGGCTTAAATTTATATTCTTATAATTATGAATGAGTCTATTTTTAAGAGAAATAAATGAGAACATCATTTGAATCTTGTACGAAGAGATAATTAATTTTTAGTGAAGAAGGGTCAGAACTGTCAGACATCAGAATAATGGAAAATTTAAAGAATAAAATGTACTTATTGGCTAAATTAAAAATTCTGAAAATTTTATGATAAGAATATATGTGAGTCTAGTTTCATGGAAAATTAGAAGATCTTAATTTCGAGTTCTGTAGCTCAAGATATAAATAATTTAGTGACTATGTCGCAAATGGACAATTTTGAATATACATATAAGTAAATAGTGAAATTATTGATAATGTTACTTGTAGCATGTTATATAAATTAAGGATGTGGAATGGAGAGGAGGAGCAGGAAAATAAATATATGAATTTTCAGCTAGCAAGGGTTTTGTTGGGTTTTTCACACAGGAAGAAAAATAGAACCAAGTTATCCGGATGAAATATGAAGCTCTTGTTGAAGCTAGAGCAACAAAGTAATAATTCTAGATAAATTATGAAGTAAGTTTGAGATTCAAGGACTTGGGAGTTGCAACCAAACGAACAAAAGTAAAAGGGATGAAAAATTAAGAGAAGTATTTCATCCGGGTAACATACATACTGCTGTTTGTTGCCACCTTTAATAGGTTTACATTTAAAATGGATAATTTGTATGTTTTAGACTCAATGACTAAATTGAATAAAAGAACTGTAGGGACAATTTTATAAAAATGCCAAAAATGACCAAAATGAAGGAAATGAATTGTTTTATTGATTAAATTAATATATTGAATGAAATTATTAATTTGGATCAAGATTGGGTGAAAATCAGAGAAAATGAAAAATTTACCAAAATGCCCCTGAATCTTGATATTTCTGCAAGTTCGCCAGGTAAGTTCGTGTAACTTGAATATATTCTTAAATACTTGAAATGTATGTTATTGATGTGAATATGATTTAAATATCCCTTGTATGAAAACTGATGAAACATTGATATATTTGATAAAAAGGGGAAGAAATCCCGATTGAATGAAAGGAAAATTCGATGGATCTCTGAAAAGGAATTGACGGTAAAAAGGATCTAGCCCGGACGGGTGATCCTATCCTGATAGAGCCCTCCCGAAGAATACGTGTAAAATGGATTTAGCCCGGATGAGTAATCCGAATTAGGGTCTGAATTTAGCCTGGGTGTAATTCGGATCCAAGCTCATTAGAGTAATTATCGTTGCGAGGGGATTTAGTGCGGGTGATAATCCCGACAATACTCTATGAGTTTATATTACTGAGGATTTAGCTTTGGGTATTAATACATTTGTAAGGATGAGGTTTGCGGGAGTGTGCTTTCTGAAATGAAATGTGTAAGACCATGGTTGAAAGATACCATGACAACATGATATGAAATGTGTAAGACCATGGTTGAAAGATACTATGACAACATGACGGGAAATGAATAAGACCATGGTTGAAAGATACCATGGCAACATGATGGGAAATGAATAAGACCATGGTTGAAATATACCATGGCAACATGACAGAAAATGAGTAAGACCATAGTTGAAAGACACTATGGCATCATGTCGAAGATAACTAAGATCGTGGATGAGAGACGCCAAGACATTTGTTGAACAACTAATATTCAGGTAATATGTACCAGATGAAAAATGGTTATATGAATTGGTTATACAAAATGGTTGTGTGAAATGTTTATAAGAATTGGTCATATGGAAATATATGTACAAAACAATTGTATGAAATAATTAATAAGATAGATAAATGAAATAAGTACAGGAACATGGAATTTAATTTAAGTTAAGTTTAATATGAACTATTACCGAAATAAATATACATAAGATATAAGGAAATGATGGTGCATGAAATATTGATATAACAAAATGAATAATATATGCTTATGAAGAAACGGTAAGAGAATAATATGTTTCGTGACATGTACATATATGATTATCTTTGATATGTTGATACAAGGAAATTATGTAAGTTGAGACTATTATTAAACTCAAGTGTGATATGTCGAGAAAATAAGTATATCAATGTTGAAATTATATGAAATATGTACAAGTATACTAACAATATTGTTGTTTGATACTTAGACAAGTGCCAAGCTATTGATTGAATGGTAATATGTTTATTTATATGATGCATCGAATCGGTAAGTATTTAATTGAAATTTTTGTTAAATGATATGTAAATCCTATTAATGCCCCGAAATCCTATTTCGGTAACGGATATGGGTTAGGGGTGTTACATTCATTGACTAATAATAGATTCTATTGAACACATGCATATATATATGTAGAATAGTTATTCATAACCCTATTACAAATTTACTTTCATTTCATTCCATTCTATACATGCCATATAAACCTTAAGGTATAAAACAAGAGCTATTGAAATAATTCTGGATAATGTGACTTGATGTGTTGATTCGACCCTCTGAACTCTCGTCAATCTACACAGAACATTAAACGCACAAGAGTAAGCTTAAGAAAGCTTAGTAAGCTCATAGGCTTAAAACATAAATCTTACCGAATTACATTAACAATTCAGATAATAAGTTTTTCACTAATGTTTCCTGTCATACACAATTTCAAATGGTGAATTCATTTGATTGAGATCAATACCAATATCTAATTAAATCCCAACACTTAAATTCACATAACACTTACCAATATTTGTCAAATTAAGGAAAGTCTTACGGAATGGAGTACGTCGTTAGCTTGATGCCACATTCACTTTTGTCTTGCACACTTTTGTCTTGCACACTTTATCACATTGCCATAGTTTAGCTATGGTCTTACACTTGCACACACATATAACTACCATGATTCAATCATGGTCTTACGTTCACTTTCATAGTGCCATAACCATGTTATGGTCTTGCACTTCACACTTTGCCATGGTTTAACCATGGTCTTATCCGTCAATTCATCACTGATCACTAAATGAATGTACTCAATCCTGCGTTTCCCTTAATTTGAACTTTCAATTCGATTTTTACATTGTTACAATTATCATAATTCAATAGCAAAAATATAAATTATAAATATTGTATCGATCCTAAATTAACAACTGAACATAAAAATTCAACCATATGAACTTACCTGGGCTAATTTATGAAAGTTGTAGAAATTCAGGGATTAATCATAAATTTTTCTTTTCCTCGTTTATCTTCGAATTCTCGATCTATAATATAAAATTTTCCATTCATTAGCATCTAATTCAATTCTAATTCACTTCACAATCTATGCCCTTTAATTTTTGAAATTACACTTTTATCCCAAAATTTATAGTTTTTACAATTTAGTCCCTGTTCAATTAACCCATCAATTGAACTAATTTTTCTCAATAAACAATTTATCTAGTTACTTTAATCTATTAGAAAACCTTTTATATTCATAATTTTAAACATTAAACCCCAATTCACAACTTTTTTCACAATTAGGTCCTAAAATCCATTTCTATTAAAATTACTTAATAAAATCATCTTATTATGAATTAAAAGCTTAAAATCCATGATAATTCCTCTTAAACATACAGAAATTATCCATGGAAACTTTTAAATTTTACCCATAGAATCAAAAACTAATGAAATCAATAATTGGACCTAATTGTAAAAGTCACAAAAACATAAAAATTTCAAAGAAAAAGCAAGAATTGAACTCACATGGTGCAAAAATATGAAAAACCAGCTTGTTTCAGACCTCCTATGGCGTTTTTGATAATGAATTATGAAGAGATATCTAGATTTTTCAATTTAGTCACTTGTTTTATATTTAATTTCAACCAAATTACCATTTTGTCGTTAGTTCACATTGTTTTGTTGTCCATTTCTATACCCATACCATCCAGCCCAAATGATTTGGGTCTAATTTCCTTTTAAATCCTTCCTCATTAGACACTTAAGCTATTTAATCACTTTTGCAAGTTTTGCACCTTTTACAATTTAGTCCTTTTTGATTAATTAACTATAGAAAAATTAAAATTTTCTGAAAAAAACTTTAATACTAACTCAATAACACTCTATAAATATTTATAAAAATATTTATGGCTCGGTTTATAAATTCGAGGTCTCGATACCTCATTTTCGACCCAATTTATCTAATAAATTCTTCTAATTCTCCAACTTCACTAATTCAAAAATTCTTCTAATGTCATACTTGACTCACATATATTATCTTATTAAATCTTTGAACTCACTTGTCAGATTTAGTGATCTCAAATCACTATTTTCGACATCACTGAAAATTAAGCTGTTACAATATGCATATCTGTATTTCTATTGATTAAATTGATATAAAATTTAGGTAAGTTAAGTGAAATTTCGTATTAGCTTACTAAGCATTCCGTAATGGTTACTCGATTGCCTTTCTTTCTGTAGACCTTAACTTCCGGAATGTGTCGATCAGATCTTCGAGGAGCTTACACTATCCATTTCCTGGTTCGGTATACTTTTGATCGCTTGAACTCGATTATATGTGACATGTACTTAGGAGTGTCAAGTTGTTTGTAATGTTAAACATGTTTGAGAACTAGTTGATTTTGAACACATATGGTGATGTTAATTTGCTCATGTTCATAGTTTTGGCATGCTTGAATCAACTTCTTGTTTTAAATGGATATATGATATGAAATGATATAAATAGGTGCAATGGTTTGGAATGATTCATGTATCCTTATTGTGATTTGGTGTCTAATGTGGCATATTGATTTTGTGGATTGATTAGATGATTATATGATATGTTTTGGAATGAAATTGGTATGTTTTGAACATGTTCAAATGATATCAAATGCATTATTTGACCTATTTGGATGAGTAGTTTGAAGCAAGTACCAAATGGCCAAATTACACCGAAAATAGGTTTCTCGTCTCGACGTCGATCTTTCCTCGTCGCAACGTCGGCCAACAATTTGTGACTTCCCGACATCAAGTGGTTTGATGTCGTGACATGACATATTATTTGGCAATGTCACGACATGGAGAAAATCTCGTCACAACGTCAACTTTGTATTTTTCAAACTTTGCAGTTTGGTTATTGTTAGATTTCAGGTCAATTTTAAAGCTCATGTAAGCTCGTATTAAGCTCAGGAAAAGTTTAAATTTGTTCTAAATTACTTATGTTATGATAGAAAATGATTTCTGACTCGAATTATCCGTTAAAGGTCTGTAACTGTTCCGTCTTATACTGTAGCATTCTGTAGCTCAGTCTCAACGATTAGGATGGGCTAACGGTGTTACATAGACAACTCAACTGAATGATCAAATGTTGGATGGTGCTTAGTTGCTTGGATGATGTTATGTGTTAGGATACATGTTGAGGTAAGGTTGTGCCAATATAAAGAACCACACTTGCCATAACATGATGTTTTAGTTGCCCATTTTTTACGATTGTATTTTTTTTTATTTTGTAAAAATGCAACAAAGAATATGTAACACCCCTATACCATGTTCAACTCAAGGAACTTGACATAGGAATATTACATTTGGTGCCAAAGTAATTCTTGGCTAATTACTAATATATTTGAACATAAAAACGGACACTTGGAACATACTTAATATTTTTCCTAAGTACATGTCATTCTATTCAAAATTTTAAAACAAACCTTGTTGTTGCTTGAAGATGTGATGAGATGAAAGCTTGCAATCTCAAATTTAACTCTTCAAAAATTTCGGTACCTAATCTGCGCATGAAAACAAACTGTTCGCTGAGTATACACCCAGTGGTATTACTATAATTCAAATACTCAAGGTAAAAACAATAAATATGAACAATTAATCTTACCACTATTTTACTTTCAATAAATCATTCATGCATTTAAAACTTTAAAATTTTCTTAGTAATATGTATCTTAAATAGCTTTTCTTCATTTTAATTTATATATCTTCTTACTATATCAATATTCATTTCATGCATTTCATCAATAACCATTTCATAAAATCATTATTTCACATATTTCATTTCTGTATCTCAATTCAATAACTTATTCTATTTCATATCTAAAACCTTACAACATTAGTCTTTCAATAATTATTTAAACCAACATTTTTTAATAAAAATAATTATAATTAATTCATATGATTATATTCAATTAACTCATTCACTATTTCATTATTTCCAATTCATTCTATTTTTACTTCTTATTTCGATATTTTAACAAATTTATGAACCTTAAGTTCATGCTTCAAATCTCATGTCTCAATTCAATTCACAATTCAACTCATAATTTCTTTCTCATATTTTTAATAGTACGGTCAATTAAATTTATTTAATTTTCTCATTTCAGTTATTCACCCTATTAATAAACCCGAACCTTGGCAGATACACGGATTCCAACCAACCAAACACACCAGTACGGCACATTGTGCCTAAAACGGTACTCAGTATCTGATCAATACATTAGAAGCAGTATACGACATATAAAGTGCCTGAAATGACACACGAGGTGCCTGATACGGCACACGAGGTGCCTGATATGACACATAAAGTGCCTGATCAGCAAAGCTGATAAATTCCCGTACTCTTCCAATCCTATGGCATGCCAACTATATCCGACTCAGCCCAACTAGTTAATAGGGTATTCAAATCATTTTTCTATTTCGAATTCACTTTCAATTCAATCACAATTCAATTCAAATTCACTTTCCACTTTCTAATCAATATACAATTCAATACCAATACATATATCAGATATTCACATATAATCATACTTCGATTCAATTCAAACCACTTTTCAATCAATATACAATTCACATATTGACACATATTCATAATTTAATTCACTTTTATTCAATTCATATTTTTAATTCATTTTCCAATCAAATTCAAATCACCAATTACTTTTCAATCAATATACATTTCAAATACTCACATATTTTCTTCATTCAATTCAATTTGATTCAATTCAAATCACTTTTAGTTTCCAATAAATATACTTTCAAATATTCACATAATTCATAATTCATTTACTTAATTCAAATCACTTTTAATTTCCAATTTGTTCACATTCAATTTCAATAGTCATAAACATTTTTGGATCAATTTCATTCTAATCAATATTATCATTTCAATTGCTTACCTAATTTTACTTACCGTGCATTTTAATAAAATATTACAATTAATAATAAATAGATTTGAATTATAGTAATACAAACCATGATTCTCGTGTCTACTCATCATCCACTTTTTCTTTTCCTTTCTTCCTGGATGCCTTGAGTGCGATATTAGCAATTAAAGCTTTAAGCTTCAAAACCCTAATTTTTCCTTTTCTTCTTTCCTTTCCCCCTGTTTCGAATTGCTCTCTGTTTCTTTTCTTCTTTGTTTTGTTTCTTTCTTATTTTTATTTTACTTTATTATATATATATTAGTTAACAATAATAATATAATATAATATATTAAATATCTATTTACTTAAAAAGTAATTAAATAAATATATTACAAATGTATAAATACTATTATTACATTTGTATAGTTTTATCAGCATGCACTTAGTTTTAATTTAATTCACTTCATAATATGATATTTATAATAAATTAATTTAATAATAATTATTATAATAAAGGATTATATTACAAATATTTACATATATTTATTATATATTTGTTTTATCATCACCTTACATTTGTCAACTATTTAATTTAATTAATAATAATAATAATAATAATAATAATAATAAATATCTATTTAATAACAAATATATGTATTACAATTGTGCCCACATATATTTTTACAATTGTATATTATCATCACCATCCACTTGTCTTTATTTTATTTATTTTATAATATAATATAATATAATTATTATATAATTATAATATAATTATTATAATTTAACATAATTAAATTTATAACTAATTTATTTATTTATATTAATTAAACAAACAAAAATCTTAGATTTTTGTTTTGTTTGCCGCCTCAACTTATGCTAAATGGCTTATTTGCCATTTTGATCCTTTTTATTTTCTTTTAATTTACAATTCAACTTTTACCCTTATTCACTTTAGTCCTTTTTCCTAATTACTCTTAATTAAGCTAAATTTACCTAATTAGAACCTAATTAGGCACATCACTAGTCTCATAAATATTTCTAATAATTATTTACGAACCTATTTCACTAAAACGAAGGCCCAATATTGTACTTTTTCGATGCCCGTGAATTTTGAGTCATTACAGAATATCTACTCAAACAAAGGTATATGAACATTTAAAGACTCATCAAATATTGACACAAGGAAAACATTTTATTCAAAGAATGGAAGATGAAAAAAAGTCTTATGATATTTGAAGATTTTGGCATTATCTTGAAATACAGATAAGGAGGAAAGAACGACATTTTGATTTGAGAGTATATTTGAAATTGAAGATAAGACATAAATTTGATAAAAAAAATATAGATATTAAACTTAAGGTGGCTCAATAAAGGTGATGTTAGATAACATTTGGTAAGTGATTGAGATAGCAACATGTGAGATATATATTAAGATGTACAAAGACAAGGTTGTAAGTTGAGTGAAGGATTTAGGTTTAAATTTATACAAAGTGAATTTTAGTGGATTTATTTTTTAAGTAAGGCCTTATAGAAGTAGATTAAGTTCAAATTACATAAATAAATTTTCTATGTTTTAAATTTTTTGCAGAACTGTGCCCATAACTCATCCCACAACCTAGCCAGACATACATTCAACTAGTTTATAACATATTTGATGCAGATCCTACGTCTGACCAGTTCACATGGAAGCTATAAAGGAGGAGGATCGACAACTAGACCATTATTCCTAGACAGGTCAAACTACTTTTATAATTGGAAAGCTAAAATGAAAACTTATATCAAATCTATTGATAAAAAGGGCATGAAAAGCAGTTCTAATAAGACGAGAACCAAGACCCCCAAACCTGAAACTATTTGGACTAGAAAAGAAGATAAATCAACAAATTACTATTTAAAAACCTTATATCTAGAGAAATTTGGAAGCATTTCTTAATATGCATCTATAAGAGAAGCCTATAACATTTTAAAGGTTGCCTATGAAGGAATTTCAAGTGTGAATCCATAGATTCACCACCAACTTGAAACTTTAGGCATGTTTGAATCTGAATCTATTTTTTATTTTTATTTTAAGCTACATGGTATTGTTAATGAGGCTCATGCTTTGGGTGAGATGTATTTTTGAAGAAAAATATGTTTGAAAAGTATTAATTAAGATCATTATCGGAAAAAGTTTGGTACAATATTGAGATAAATTATATTATTCGAATTAAAAATTTATACTTGATTGGATCTGAACCTGTCTTATTTCTATTAACTGTTTCTAATGTCATATGTATTACATATGATTTTACGTTTTTAATATTTAATTAGTTTTTAATTACAATAATTAACTTAAAATAGTATTTTTTATTTGAATTATTGAATATAATTAAAACACATTCACTTGTCAAAACAAATATTATAATAGAAAATTTTCAAATGATATTTAAAGTTTAGGTAATTAATGCAAAGTAACTTTATTCAAAATAATATGATGAAAAATAAAATGGTATATTCGCCAATTCAAAAGTTTATACTTAGAGTTATATTTAAGTAATAACTTTATTTGAAAATTAGCACAACTCTTTTTAACTAATAATTGTAATTTAAATTCTAATTATTTTTAAATGTGTAATTATCACAATTTCTATTAAATTATAATTATTTTTAAATGTATAATTATCACAACTTCTATTTTATTTTGACTTTTTAAACTAATAATTCTAAATTAAATACTATAATTATTTTTAAATGTGAATTTAGTAATATGATAGAAAATAAAATGTATTTTCAAAAGTTTTTCTCAACCCGTACTTTTATATATATTATATATAGATAGATATATATAAAACATTAACTTTCCCATCAATAGCAAAGCTAGGAGGTTAGCAAGGGCCCCGGCTCCTTTAAAATAAGTGCACTCAAATCCTCAAAAATGATAAAAAATTAATTTAATCCTTTAAAATTATAAAGATATAGGCTATTAAAATGGTAAAAAATTTCTGACTTCGCCCCTATTTACCATTAAACCAAAGCTTTATTATAATTTAATATTTATATTTTAATTGTATTATACATACTTTATTAACTCCATTAATTTTAATCTATTTTTTATTTTAATATTGTAAATATTTAATGTGTTATTATTAATTACTTTCAAATAATATGTTTCATTATTTATTGAATGTTAATTTTAAATTAATATATGTATTATAAGTGTGTAATTTCAATACACATGCACGTGTGATAGAATTTCTATTTGATATATTTAGGGTCCGTTTGTTTACACGTAAAAGGTTTTATAGAAACTGTTTTTTGCATTTTCCTATGTTTGCTTTACAAAAAATAGCTTGGTCAACGGAAAATGACTTACATGTCAATGTAAAATAAGCCATTTTTCCTGTAAAATGACTTACCCTTTTGAAAAACGTAAGTCATTTTCCGGAAAAAAGCTCATTTATTGATAATTTTACTCAAGCTTAATATTATTACATTGATAACACATTTTATTTTTTTTAAATATTTAAAAATATTAAAATATTATATTTTTCAATAGTATTAAACATACATATTTAATTATTTATATTTAATCATATAATAAATTATTAATTTAATAAATATAATTTATCATTTTAATAAATTATTTAATATTTTAAATTTATTTTAATAAATTTTAAAAACAATAATTTTAAATAATATTATTCACATATTATTGAAAATATTCACTATTAATATTTTAATAATAAATATTTATTACAATTATAAATATATTAATAATAAATGTTTTGTAGTATAAAGGTTAAAATATGTTAGAAGTCTATGTACGCTTCACAGATTTGCAATTTAGTCTTTGTACTTTTATTTTTAAGAATTTAGTCCTTTTACTTTTCAAATTTGAAAATAAAGTCCAATTGTTGACATCGTTAATTTTGTTGTAATTAAAAAATGACGTTGTAATGAATCTGAATTTAACATAATATTTTTAATATATGCAAAAATAATATAAAATATAAAATTATAGATAAAAATAAATTCAATTAAACAATGAAAAAAATAAGAAAATCTCAAATGTATGTTTGTTTAATTGAAAATGACTTTTATGAAATATTTGTAAAAAGATTTACAAAATTAATAAAAAATATTTTACACAGATTCATTCAAACACAACAAAATATATAAGTTTTTCAAAACATTTTATAAATGTGTTGTATAATTTTTTCCCACGCATGTGCTATATAATATAGATAGGGTACTTAAATCTAAAATATAAATACGACGTCGTGGTTCAGCGAATCTGATTTATTTTGTTGCGGGAAGCAGTTTACAGAGGAAAATCGAAAGGCAGAACGTTGGAAACTCAAAATCAAATAAAATCCCGGCTCCATTAGAAAATCTCTGACCCAAATACCTAACGTTCGTTCGTTAATTACTCTCACAAACAAAAGGTAACCTAACACACACTCTCTCTCTGTCTCTGAAAGTTACACTTTTTGACAAAACATCCCAACTTTCTAGGGTTTTTGGGAATTGGGTTTCTGTGTAATTTCAATTTTTTTAGAAAATACAAGTTATCTTTGGATTGGTGGAAATGCTTTTAACTTAATTTTCTGTTATTTTATGGTTGGTTGTAGTGTGTAAGAAAAGACTGAATTTTTGTTTAGACAAATGAAACGAAAGAGAGGGCATAAGAAAGGAAATAAAGCTAAAGCCAATGCTGCTGCTTTGGTGGCTCCCAATGAGGCTACTGGCAATGTTGCAAGTGTAAATACTGATGATAATTCTGTTAATGATGATTATGAATCTGGGATGGAAGTTGATACTCCTTCATCTACCAGAACCGATCCGGCATTCAATGTCACCAGCGTAAATCCGGATAGCTCTGTGGATAAGGCCGTTGGTAAGTCCGTTGGTCGTGTTAAGGTGAAGCTCAAGACATCATCAAAAGTGTTGGAATCTGATGTCCCTTCGCACAGTGATACCGATAAGAGTAGTCCACAAGTAGGGTTTGAGAGACAAGGTGGGGTTTATGAGAAAATGGAAGACAGTGCTAATTCATCTGCAGAGATGAAAATGGGTGTTTCTAGTAGCGTGTCAAGGAAAGCTGGAAGTATCAAGATTAAGTCATCTAGGATGTTGGCTGGTTCGAATGCTGATAAGAGTGGTAATGTTATAGGAGAAGAACGTGAGTCTTCTTTCCAGAAAGAAGCAAAGATGCCTCGTTTGGGTTCTCGGTATAATAAGCAAGAATTAGATTCTGCTCTGACGGTATGTTGGAGGTTTAACTTTGTTTCCATTAGCATTTATTTTGTTTTGTCTCATCTTTTCGTTGTGGTTTATTGTTTGCTCTTCCTAGGTGATAAAGAAAGTGATGAAAATGGAAGCAGCTGCTCCCTTCAATGAGCCTGTCAACCCTGAAGCTCTGGGGATACCTGTAAGTGTGAATAACAAGCTATATTTATAGCCTAAGGATATTAAAGTTTTCCAGCTTTTTCAGCAGTTTATTCTTTGTATTATTCAAGAGGTCTTTAGATGGTAGATAATTAATTATTTCTTCAGGTCTTGATGATCAATGCATTTGTAGTATTATGGCTATTGGTATTGTTCTCCTTAGGGAGTTAGTTAATATCTTAATGCTCCGTTTGGGAACATGGATTTCAGAATTTGGATTTGGATTTCATTTATTATGTAAATTGTAAGAATGAAATGCTTATGTTATAGACAAATTAGTTGAGATTCAATATAAAGTATATTAGAAAAGTACAAAAACATGGATTTATCAAATCCAAAAAGGTTTTGAAAATTTCAATTTCATTACTAAATAGGCATCTAAAAAATCCATGGATTTTAGAAATGATCATGAATGTGACGTTTCTAGATAGTTTACCACTCAATTTACAATATTTTTGAAATCCAAATCCTAATTCCCAAACACTACCTAAGAGAGTTTTGTTGTAGGGAAGTCAATGCCTTTTCTATTTGTTGTTCTGCAGACTTGGATGATACATTTATGTCTTGCTGTATGCCATATAGCTTTCTCATTCCTATTTCTTAGGTCTACCAAGATATGTTTATTTCTTTAATTCTTTTCTGTATCAAAATGAAGGACTATTTTGATATCATAGACACACCAATGGATTTTGGAACTATATGCAACAATCTTGAAAATGGGGACAAGTACATGGATTCAGAAGATGTGTTTAAGGATGTACAGTACATTTGGGATAATTGTTGCAAGTACAACAACAAAGGTGATGCTATCTTGGACCTAATGAGACGAGTGAAGAAGAATTTCATGAAGTATTGGACAGGAGCAGGATTATACACTGAACATTCAAAAGGAGCAAATGGTGAGGATTGATGCTGACTTGTGCTACCTAGCAATTGATGCATTTTCCTTTTTATTTTTAATACTGAATTTGCTTATGCATCTGTCATTTTTAGTTTCTGAGGAAGGTTTTTAAAATTATGAGTATTCTTTATCCCATCTATGAAGCTATTTGCCTTTCTGATCCTTGTGTTAAGGACAAAACCTCGTAATATTGGTCATTTTTCTCATAAAAATTGTTTTCCTATGTGGAGCTGAGGATTTTTTGGTACTGTACTACAAGTTTTTATTTCCTTTGTATCAGGTGCTGAAGGCGGTGATGTTGAGGATTCCAGCCAGGGGAAAATGCAGATAAAATCTGGTCAATCAAAACTGAAAAATCGAAAACACGGGTCTGTTGTCATGGGGTTTTTTTCTTTCTCTCTTCTGCATGATGGTGCTTTCTCGAAAGTTTCATCCGCATTAAACCTTTTTTTAAACAAAACATATATTTTCTGTATTTGCTTTTCATCCTTCATTTTGCAGAAGGCGCCATAAAAGTGATTGCTTATGTGCTATTTGCGTCTTGAAGCGACGCAAGAGAGAGCGTGAGGCAAATGCTAGAATGGCTAAAGGTCATTCTGGAGTCCTGGATCTCCAGCAAGAGGTAAGCTGCTGCTAATTTATTGGACTAATGCTTAGGTTTAAGGCTAAATTGATCGGCAAAAGAATTACTTTTAATATTCTAAACAGAAGATTGACTTCTCTTTTCTGTTTCTTGATTGTAGGAATCTTCACCTGTTGGTAGTCCTTATGGTGAAGATTCATCATTAAATATGGATGAATCAGTGGACCCATATGCAGATGCTGAGGTGGAAGGTGAAGGAGAAAAGGTGAAAGGGGAGGTGTCTGAGCATCAGTATAGCCGTATGGAGGAGAGGCATGAGGAGGAGGAAGATGATGGGGAAGAAGAGGAAGAGGAGGATGAGGAAGAAAATGAGATAAAGACTATTAACAAAGATGAAGGTCAAACGAAAGAGCAATCACGGTTCAGAGATAGCTTGTCAGAGGAGTGCGGTAGAAAATCTCAGCCTGAAACAGTGGATAAGTCTGGTGCAGTAACCCAAAACCAGAAAGGAATTACAACACAAAACGAAGAAGAAAGTAAAGCAGTTCAACAACAGAGATACAAGGTATTTGTGTCCCCCATTTCCCTTTTTTCCCTCCCCACCTTTTCTTTTTGCATCATTTGCAATGTACTCTGATTTCTAAAATGTAATAATCTATTCTGTTCCTCCTTCATTGCACAAACTTTATTCCTACTTGTTTGGAACATGGTTTAAATACCTTGTAAAGTTCTTGGCATAGTGATGTTTTAAGAGATCAAGGTTTCTATTTTGCATTTCTATGACATGCTACTATGTATTTTGGTCATGCACTGAATTAATGGTGTTCATGTAATTACAGGAGGCTCAAGAAAGGCAACAAAGGTCTAAAATGTTGGAGAGCTTCCGCTTCGAGAATCCCATGCTTCTTAAATTATGTGGAGTTCTCTTTCCTGACAATAAGAAGTCTGTTTGGAGTGGCCGTCATTCATTGGTTCCGAATCGGGATTCTCAAACTAGTCTAGTTCATTCAGCTATCGAGTCATTCATGAAGTAGATTATGAGATTTCTTGCGGTTCTTTCTTTTGTCAAGAGGTATTTGACATAACCCTGGAAAAATCTGGCTAGGTGAAATAGGTGATTTACATAATACCGTTGTAAATTATTAGATGCTAAGCACACTGAATGCTCTGACACTAGATCTGATCTACATTTGTGGCTTACTTCTCTAATCTAAGTATCCGTCCTCTAATTCCTCCTTTTATCATATAACTATAGTCTTTCATTCTTGATAAAGTGTTAAAATCATTTTGTTCACCTACTTTTTTATGTTTAAAATAAGAGTTCTAGGTGAGGAGTAGAGAACTATGATATTAGTTTGTCATGTCTATTAATGTTTTGGAGTCTTGCTTTGAGAAAAAAAAAAATGTCTGGATCAAATATAGGTGTGTTTTTAGTTCATCTCATCAAACTTTAGCCCCACAATTGTCAAATATAGTTGTTATGATATACAATGTTAGTAAATTACAATCTCACACCTCATTAAGGTGAATAACAACTTCTAAAACATTATCTTTAGTCCTAAATAAAGTTATTCCTTCTTTTCTTCAAGACCATTAATGATTTTTATTTTTCCCTTTAGAAACTTATATTTATGTAATTAATTTTTTTATGCAATATAATTTCAAACTCACAAGCATTCATTTAAATTATAATGCAAGCACAATCTTATTATGGCCTTGGGATATGGTGAGCACCCTTGATTAACAGGCCTAATGTTGAGGTTTCATCATTAGATATTATGTCATATTGCCATTAGTTAATGCATTAAAGACTAATTCTTAGATATATCATATTTTGTTTATGGTGTTTCTGTAATTTTTTTAAAGATATATATAGTGTTCATGTCTTTTTATTGTATATAAATTTTTTTGTCAAATTTTACTATTAGCATTTGTATTTTACGTAAAGTAAATTGTGAATTTAATATTATATTCTAATTTAATTATTTTTAATTCCTGTGTTTTTTTAAAAATTGAAATTATGATCATACCGTTAAATTTTCGAACTATTTGTCATTTCCATTTGATATTCACAAAAAAAAACCATTATTATTTTAGTTAATCCATTCAATAACTACTATTTGAGTTTAGACTATTTTCAAAATTTGAAGAGTAAATGATTTCAGAAAGATCAAATTGAAAAAAGAACTAAGAAATCTACAATTTACGACATAATACAAAACAGTAACAAAATTTGACCTAATAGATTTAACTATTATAATTTAGATCAAAACTAAAATTAAATTAATAAAATTAAAATATAAAAATTAATCAGGATTAATAAATTGCATATCCTTGCATGTTTTGATTGATGTTGTAAATAATGTTTGCTCCTTGGTTAAGGCAGGAGATTGCTTGCCTGAAGTATGCTTTGAATGTTTAATTTGTTGACCAAAAAAATACAAAAAATAAAGAGAAAAGAATGTTCAAGTATTTAACTCCATTACCAGAAATTTCTTGGAAATGTACTTTCTTGAAAGAGTGATGAACTACCTATCCAAATAGTCTTGTTACTTATTATAATACGACTGAAATTTCAATAAAGACACTTAAAATTACTGCATTCGTAATAGTTTTTTTTTTTTTTTGGGGGGGGGGGGGAGGAATAGGCCCCATTTTAGAATCCGTCCCTGGACCAAAGTAGAGGCTCATGTAGTAGGAAACAACATCTTGAGCATCTCATGATCATGGTAGGTCATACTTCACACGTCCAAGGTATAAACCACATGCAGGAGCCATTGGACTTGCGGCAGTCACTGTTTTTGCTTTCAGAATTCTTTCCACTGAAATAATTCATTCCATTCAATGCATGAACACCGTCCCGGAAAAGAAAAAAAGGGGTTAAAAAACTCGATTACAATAAACAATTGTCTGCATGCACATGAAAGTGAACATAAAATGAAAATAATACCATCAGAAGTTGTCAACTCTCCGGTGCCAACACATTTGAGAACACCAACAAGCAGTCTGACCTGCATGAAATCCAGCAGAAGATTGACATATTATATATGTATATATGAATGATTGAACAGCTAATGTCCTACAAAGATTATTTATCAATAAGACGAAGGAGACATCAAATAGAGATGAATGATATTCAATTTTTGTTGTCTCCTTTGGACTGGGTTGAAAATTGTTGCACAAAGTAGTGAACTTAACAACTAACAGATGGGTCATCAAAATCATATATAAAATAGGCAATAACTGAAACCTGGTGGTAAAGAAAGGAGCGTGCCCGTGCTGTTACCACATAGCTGCGATGTCTCCTTATTCCAAATTCTTCTAGATTACTTTTACCATTATTCGTGTCTACCATATCGTCAGTATTGGAGAATGAATTAATGGGGAGCTCAACCTCAGGCTTAACAGAGCATGTATGAGAATCTTTCAAGCTTGAATTATTCTGTTCCCTCTCTGTGATTGATGGGAAATAAGGAGTTGCAGGTACCTCACAGACGTGGAGTTCATCTAAAGTTCTGATTGGTGAGTTTGCCTAAACACACATCATCTTTGGGTAGTCAAGAAAACTAGGAAGATGGAAAAATAAGATTCTCAGCTGTTTGGAAATAATGTTTGTGTGATTATGTCATGTAGGCATACACATGCGTGTATGTGTACATCTACATGTAAAGCCCTGTAATACATATGATAATGATACTTTATGCACATGAGAAAAGTAACCACCTGGCAACCTGCTGCCCTGAAGGAACTAAAATCATGATGTCCAACAAGAACTTTGCATGCTTCCTACAAGTATATCAATTAAGTTCTCATTTTTGGAGTAAATCAATAATTAAATCAAATTAGGGGAACACAGTTGAAAAACAGACCCACCTGCATTGCATATAGATCTAGTTTCTCTGGTACATGCCATGCCCGCTCTTTTTCAAAGGTAGACAAAGGTTCAGAGGCAGAAACCAAGCGGTAAAAGTACCTACAAGATTATTTCTCACAAATTGAGATGTCTATCTTATACAGTTCAATTTATGAAATACAAGAAATCAAAATCACTGTCTTGCACTTTTAGAGCACCATAAAAAATCATCAATGTGCGTCTAAATTGTACTAAGGGTCTTCTTGCATATGGCATTAGACAAATAGGGTACCTAAAATATAGGGTGAAATCTGCTTAAATTGTACTAGCTGCACCTCTTAGAGGTGGGAAAATTCAATAAAGAACAATTTGTGGTCAAGAATTACTATTTAAAAGAATGAATTCAGAAAAAATGCTTAGCATATGAAGACAAGGTGACAGAATAATTTGAATCCTAACATGCAGCAGCTTGTTCCTTTCATATAATGTTATACTTGCCCAAGTCCTCAGGTGCCAAGGTCCATGTCAATACACAAGGAAATGCCAAGAGCTGATTTGCATTCTAATTAATCATGATTCCGTGTAATTGGGGAAAAGGTTAAACTTGAAAGGTCCCAGAAGTAACATTTAACATCCAACAGAGAATTATAGCACCAAAAGTATTTGTCGGCTGAGCCACATGGTTAGAGTCTCCACATAGAGAAATGAAGATCAAAAAATACCTACGTGCGCTCCTGAGCTTTAAATCTTGCATGAAAATCATTTGGAACGCATCGGACATCGATCACTGAAATATCACCCTCATTCTTCTAAGGTAAACCAAATTAAACAATGTGTTATTAGATACACAACACCAACATAATCAAGGTAAATTTTTTTTTTTTTAAAGAACAAAGTTGGTAATCCTGGGTTGATGACAAGAAGTCGACTTATACATCTTAATGCATAAACTAGAAAGATCATTAGAAAATACACCTGTAAGAAATGGTTCACAGCTCTTCTAACAACAGATGGTTCATGAGGCGGTAACTGCAATTTTAGCATGAGAAGTAATTGTGCAGCAGTCATAAACTAATTTAAAATTAAGTTACTCGCAGAATACTCCAATAAGTAAATATTATGTGTAAATACTCACCACTTCACCAGGCTTTCTTTTGCTTATGCGTTCCACATCTACATGGCAAACATTTGATAAGGCATGTACACCAGCATCCTGGAATCGGGGAAAAGAAAAACTAAAAATCTATATGACATTCTCATAAAATAGTTTTCCAATAGCAGATTGGATAGTGGCAATCGAACTATTTGTCCAATTCAAGCAAATTAAAGTTGATTGTATATCTATAACTACAAGTGAGCTTCTTAGTAACATTACCGATTGACTTCATAAAGACTATTTGAAAAATCCCACACCCTTAGTTTAACCAAAATGTCAGTGCATCCATTAATCCATGAAAGTAGTTAGTTTAACCAAAATGTCAGTGCATCCATTAATCCATGAAAGTAGTCCTTAAATTAAATGTTACTAACTAGTAATGGAGAAGATGATTAAAGAATATAAGAACAGTGTAGTAAGCAAAAGGATGAAGACTTACAGTTCGACTTGAACAAAAGATCGAAACCGGCTGACCTATAAATTTATGAAAAGCCTCCTACAAAACCAAAGCATCAAAATTTACAATACCTAAATGTTATCTCAACCAGAATTTGTTTCCGTTGCAATAGAACGAAACAAAGGCACCAAATCCAAGAAAACATAAATCTTAAGGTGCTATATCGATGATAATACAATTTGTAAACAGAATGCCATTGCAAAATTCGAAATGTTAGAGCCTTCCTTTTTCATTTCAGTTTCGCAATTAAAAGGAAAACGGGGACCAAGGTACTACCTCTAATACGCCAACGACTGTGCGGCAATTGGGCTGCTGCTGCGAGCCAGAGAAGCGAGTTCCGATGTACTCAATAGCTACTAAATAGCGCTGGATTCTAGGGTTTTTGCTCATGCTTAAGTCTTGTAGTTGTTTATCTTCTTTATCTTGGTCGGTGTGATCTTGGGTTTTAAGTATTTTAGAAGGCCTGGATTCAGTGGGACTTCCCGTCATTTCATTTAAGTCTTTTTTCCCTCAGTTTCTCAGCCTCCAAACAACAGTCCGAGACGGTAGAGTCGTGGGTTTTAAAAAGGGTTTTCAGTGACTTTGGACGGTATTTATACTGTTCCCAAATAGCAGCTTCCTTTTGGTACAAAAATGGCAGGTTTAACTTACTGCCATCTTTTGTTATTGGCTTGACCCTAATTTAAACTCACCTATATTGTTTACTCGATTGTGCATACGAATACACCTGGTGAAGAAAAAAAAAAAAAAACCATGATTGCCCTTTCACTACAAATCCATGGCTGGAATAATAGTTCCTATCAGGTGATTTTCAATTGGGAACTACATAAGCTGAGTGTTACATCATCCACTATCTTTCCAGTTATTTATAATATTTGAGTAATTTTTTTTTATCTCATACATATTTTCTTTTAACTTAGAATTCTAAATCTTAAAATTCAACCCCCAGCTTATATCATCAACATTAAATTTAAATCTTTAATCCGAATTTAAACATAAAATTTCAAACTTGAACTTCGAATCCAAACATTAAATCATAAATTAAAAAGTCAAGTTTAAAATTTAAAGTTAAGAATTCGAATTTAAAATTTAAAATTTTGAATTCAAAATTCAAATTAAAAAAATTACCCAAATAATATATAAATGACGTAGAAAAAATTACTGATATATTATTAAATAATTAGAAAAGGATATCAAATTTTAAGAAAAAGTTACATTATCACTTTATTATAATTATCTTTAATCAATAAATTGTTAATTATGTTTAATGGTCTAATAACAAATTGACCTGATGGATAATTGTAATTTTTTTATTTTTCCTTTTCCTCTTTGTCACTCGAACCTTGTTTTTTTTCTCTTTCACCATCTCCAATTTCCTTCTTCTAAAAGCTTTTTTCAACCTCTTCTCTTCCAAAAAGTATCTGTACACTCCAACTTTCCCATCATCAGCAACTTCTTATGGAACTGCAAATCCAAATCCTCCATCATAGATGTCCACCATTCTTATTACTGAGATCCAAAGTGCATGTTTGGAACAAAACCTCCATGGTGCAACTATTAATCTCGATATAGAATGTAGCAGAAATAGGTTTCACGACTGCATAATGTGATAAAAGTCTTAGTTGATCAGCTTAATTCTTGCCATATATCGAATTTATAAGAATCGTAAAATAAGATCTAATTAAAACATAATAAATCAGGATCTATCATGTCGGATTATTAAGAACAAATCATAAACAAAACTAGATGCGGAAGTGTATTTGAAGTTATCGATTTCTTGAAATCTTTAAATTTTATGGTTCTAATCTTCTAAATTAGCACACAAGTAATTCAGAGAAATAACTTTCTCTTTCTAAAGATGAAACGTTAACCTAATTTTTAATCAACTCATCATCAATTAGAAATTAGTTACTAGAGTATAGAGGTGTTCATGGGTCGGGTCAAGCCGGACTCAATCAAAATTTTAGGCCCGTTTACTAAGACTGAGCAATAGGTTGGGTTCGGGCAAAAAAAGCCTTATCCAAAGGCTGACCCATTTTCTAAACGGGCATTTTTTTTTTGTCTAAGTCTATTTTTAGAGCCTATATTTTTACTTAAACTCTTCAATTTTTCAAGTAAGCCTTTGGACCGTGAATAGGTCTCTTAGAGTATCTACATATATTTGACCCATATTTTATTTAATAACTAAAACTCAATAAAGCTTAACCAAAGTAACTAAGTATTAAGCAATTTTCATATAGGTTATGATTTTATTTCGTAAGATTTATTTAACTTACTTTTATGATTTAAGGTAGAGTAAAGATAAATATAATATTATAAAAATAAAAATTTAACATTAAAATAAATTAATTTAATAATTAATATTCCGTATTTTGTAGGATAAATGTTGACCACGAGCACAAATGATATAATCTGATGTGAATTGATAAGTGTAGCATTTAAATATGGAATATAATACAAAGAAGGGGCAGGGAGTGCATACATGATCCATTTTTAAGGATGCAATTATTCCTAAATCTAATTATTTTTGGGTTATCCCTAAACGTAAACTGAAAATTTATGAAAGAAAATTAGAGATGAATGCTTTGCAAATAGCAAGCTATATACCAACAAACCCAAAACACCAGTAAAAAGGAAAAATACAGAAGTTGCTTAAAACTCAAATCTCTTCATTTATTTATTTGTTTCAAAATTTTTTTTGAATGAAGGAGGAGGAGGAAGATGAAGATTGGGAGTCAAGTGAATGTCGAGCAAACTCCGATAGCATTTGAACTACCTCTCTCATGGTGGGACGTTCTATGCTATTTTCTTGTACGCATAACATTGCAATGAACAATAAGTGCATTGCTTCGTCTTTAGGCACTGATGTTAGCCTCCGGTCCACGATGTTACTAACTTCTTCTCTTCGACAATTTGTCGATCGTTTAGCCCATTGTACTATATCTACACCTTCTCCGAATTCACCTACCGGTTTTCGTCCGGTGATCATCTCTAAAAGAACTACTCCGAAACTATACACATCACTTTTTTCATCTACTCTCAATGTGTATGCATATTCTGAGATTAAAAAGAAAATAGCATTAATGTCAGGGAAAATAATTATTTAAATGAAGAGGGGAGAAGTTTGGTACATACCAGGAGCAATGTAGCCATAGGATCCTGCAATGGCGGACATGCACTCCGATGCACCTCCGTCCACCAAGAATTTTGCTAATCCGAAATCAGCAACGTGTGCTTCGAAGCTTGAATCGAGCAAGATATTATTTGATTTTACGTCTCGGTGAACGATTAACGGAGAACAATCATGGTGAAGATAGCAAAGACCTTTAGCTGCTTCAACTGCAATTTTGTACCTCAAGTTCCATCCGAGGAAAGCACCTTTCTTTTTGCCATGTAATGCTTCACCGAGGCTTCCATTTCTCATGTACTCATAGACCAAGAGATTGGTTTCCTTGTTGGAGCAAAATGCTAGCAACCTGACGATGTTTCGGTGTCTGATGTTTCCCAATGTTTGGATTTCGGCTCGGAAACCATGATCGTGTCGACTTGTGCCAAGGCCGAGAAGCTTTTTTACCGCGATTTCCATACCGTTAGGCATTTTGCCATGATAAACAATGCCTGCACCTCCTCTTCCAATCACATTGCCATCCTTGACGCAGTCGAGGATTTCGGAAACGGTGAATTCGAGGTTTTGGAATGCTGTCATCTTCCAAGAATTCGAACCGTTCTTCTTGAATGACTTGGCCTTGATGATGGCGGCAGTGGCAAATATTAGAGAGCATATTAAAAGGCCTAGTGCAAAGATTAGCTTGAAGTCCCTAGGGGCCTTTCTTGGGGTGCTTGTAACTGCAGAGAAATTGCAAGGGTTGTTCAGGAGAGAACCACAGAGTTGAGGATTGCCTGCAAAAGATGAAGCGTTAAAGACGGTAAACTGGCCGGACTCCGGAAGCTTCCCAGAGAAATTGTTGAAGGAGAAGTCGGCAACGGTGAGGCTTTTCATTGATCCAATGCTTTTGGGAATGCCTTCATTTAAATGGTTCCTCGATACATTCAAGTAACTCAGGATATGCAAATCGGAAATCTCAAGTGGAATTGAGCCAGAGAGGTTATTTAGGCTCATATCAAGGTATGTGAGATGAAAACAGTTCCCAATCTCTGGTGGGATAATACCAGAAAGTGAATTTCTACTAACATCAAGCTTCAAAACTTGCATGAGTTCTCCTATAGAAGGTGGTATAGGACCCGAGAATTGGTTTCCGCTAAGTAGAAGGATTTCAAGAGAAGACAAGTTGGAAAGTGAAGATGGCAATGGACCTGAAAGGAGATTGTTTGACAAATTGAGCTGGCCTAACTTAACAGGTTTAGACGACATGTTACCATTTTCGGCCAATGTTCCCGAAAGGTAATTGTTGTGCAACTCTGCTAAGTTTAGTTGGGGCAAGTAAATGAAGCCATTTGGAATGGTACCATTCAAGTAATTCTGCCCCAACCTAACTCTAGTGAGACTATAACATCTCCCCAGTTCTTCAGGAATGGACCCGAAAAGGAAATTTTTCATCAGGACCAATATCCTTAACTCATTCGAAGCACACAAGTGTGGAGGGATCGTACCGGTTAGCTTGTTGGACGATAAATCGAGCACTTGCAGCCTCCCGTTTCGACCGAGATTCTCAGGTATCACACCAGTAAAGTTGTTCATCCATAGCCCCAAGGTTTCTAAATTAGGCAAGTCAGCTACCAAATGTGGAATAGAGCCGTGTAGTGTGTTCATGAAGAGATTGAGAAGCCTGAGTTGCTTAAGATTGATGAACTCAGGTGGGATTTCTCCACTAAGTGCATTGTGGGAGAGATCAAGGTTCACCAAGTTGGTCAAGTTGCCTAGCTGCTTAGGAATTGGACCTGAGAGTAGATTGATATGCAGGTACAGAGTATCAAGCAACTGCAGCTTCCCCAACTCGTGAGGAATTGGACCATCCAATTCACAGCTTGAGAGATCCATGTGAACTAAATTTACTAAATTACCCAACTCTGAAGGGATACCCCCTTGGAAAACATTGTAATACCCCAAATAGATCTCTCTCAAGTTGACCAGGTTGCCTAACTCACCAGGAATTTTCCCATTAAGATCATTCCCGGCTAGTGAAAGATACTCCAACCCCACCAACATGCCATAGCTTGGTGGGATTGTGCCATAGAAATAATTGCCACCAAGATCCAAGTACCTGAGTTTCTTCAATCCAACAACCCCAACCGGCAGAACAGCAGTGAAATTGTTGTTATAAGCATCAAACACTTCCAGGTTGCTGATGCTTGCATAGTTCCAATCCAGGTGACCATTGAACTGGTTGTTGGAAATGTTGAGAAACCGAAGGTCGCTTATATTGGCAATCTCAATGTTGCCAGTGAAGTTGTTGCCAGCAAGGGAGAGGTTAGTTAGCTTATCAAGCCTTGAAACCTGAGGTGAAACATAGCCGCACATATTCATATCTGTCAAGTCCAATGAAACAACTCGTCCCCCATAGCATTGTATGCCAGTCCAGGAACAAACCGAACTCGGATTCGAAGAATTCCATGAGCTTAACAGGGGTTCAGGGAACTGAAATCCATTCTTAAGTGCCACCAAGACATGAAAATCGGAATGTAATGAAGCAGAACATGAAGAAATGGTTAGATGAGAGAGTAATGTGAAAACAATGAGAGAGAACATGTTTGGTTTGAGAAAATATGTTTCAAGAGGATTGAGTTTGGAAGGAGTTGAAGCAAAGGGATTTAAGCCTTCCAACATTAAAAGATTTTCTAGAAAAGCAGGGAAAAGTGAAGGGAATCTGAGAAACTTCAAGCGTGTATAGGCTTAAAGAATCAGACATGTTGATAGAAAGAGTCTTGATATACAAGATAGAAGCTAAGCCTCTGCTTTTTTGCTCTTCCTCTTTTCTTTTCTTTTCCTTTCTTTTTTCTCAGAGAGATTGAAATTCTGCTAGTCATGGAAGGTGTTAGCTATTCCTTCTTATCTCTCTACCTTATGCTTCTTTAAGTAAAGTGGAACAAAAAGGAAAGACAAGTGATTTGTTTTGAAGGGTTTTACAAATTGATTGTCCTTAATCAATCTTTAAAATGAAATGGGAACAAAATTTAAATGAAAGACGGAAAAAAGGGAGTTTCAGTAACAGAATTTTAAAGTTGAGATTATAGAGGAAGCCAAAAAAAAAAAAAAAAAAGGATGTAAAGTTGATGCACTCTTTCCTTTATTTATATGAAAAAAAAAAGAATGCCCTTTAGCTTTAATCAAAACAATGATCTTTATTGCTTTGAGTGAGAGATGATAGAATTGAAGTTTCAATCATTTTAAAATGGCTCAATTGCCCTGTTGCTTTTCATTAATTGACAACCATGTAATCCCATCTTGGTTTATCCCAATAATCAATGGAAATAAGTGGAATAGTAGTTAGATAGTAAAGCCTTGAGAATGTTTCAAAATCATGGGTTTTACCACAGCAATGCAAGGATCTTCAGATCAAAAGATTCCATTTCTTACTATTTCAAACTACTTTTTATTCTTTGGATTTGTTGCAGATCTGGGTTCTTGTTAGTTTTAGCATTAAACAAATGTAAATTATCAGAATCTATATATAATTTCTGTGATGAGTACAGAGTTTCATCAGAAAATGGAGCTCAAATATTCTTTTTGACATTGGTTTCATCATCTTGATTCTTGCACATGAAGTTATTAGTGTTATATATCATAGGTTAAAATAAGCTATATAAGTTTTTCTACTCTTTCAACTTATATTTTTATTTTTAGGAATTTAGTATTGTTTTTTAGATTTCAAAATTTAGGCTCAACTGTTAATATTTTGTTAAATTTAAGTTCATTACAATGTCGTTTTTAATTACATAGCTATTGAGTAAGTGTTTTTTATTATTTCAAAATGATACACTAACAAATTCAATAATGTTAAGAATTGAACTTGAATTTTAAAATCTGAAAAGTAGATGAACTAAATTCATGAAAATAAAAATAGAGGGACTAAATTTTTAATTTTTAAAAAGTACAAAAACTTATATTTTAACCTATATAGTAAATATAAAAAATAGTTTAATTATGAATTTTAACCATCTTAAACTTTCGTCCTTAATAACTCTCTGCATTGCATATGAAGTGAACCATCACCTTAATTTATTCCAACATTTTGTATAACTTAATTATCTTAATAGAAATTAAAAATTTGGCGGATAACCAAATTTAACAAAAAAATTCAATCAACAATAATATGAACGACCAAGAGAAAAGAAACTTGAATGATGCATGCATGGACGTCCCAATTAAAAGGGATTTCACAATAAATATCAAAGTTGTGTTAGTCTTAAACTCTTGGGTCTTCACTGACGATTGTCATGACAACGTGACGGCCTCATAAATCTCCTCAACCATAGGTTGGACCAGAAATGGATTTAAAGTTTAAAAGGCATAGATATATAAATGTTGTTCGAGTATTCCCATGAAGAGTTTAGACAATCTAGTGGTAATCTTACATAAGAAGCAGTAGAGTGAGATGTTCAATCTTTGAGTTGGGAACATGTGCCTGCAACATAGCAGGTCGAAAGGATTAAAAAAGATGGTGATTATTAATATATCATTACAATGTTTGTTGAATGATCAATATATAATTATGTTGCATGAAAGGAAGGAGCCATTGGAAGCTTTTTTTTTCTCTCTCGAATTTCATTCTTGAACAATCTTTTTCCTTATCTTTTATTAAAAAAAAAATATTAATTCAATATGTCCTTGATAACTTGTCCTACAGAGCTGGGACCAACTGTATATATTAATGTGCAAATTTGATCTTTAATGGAAGATGGAATAGTCTTAAAGAGAGGGCTGAAAAGTAAAAGCAAATATGTGTGTGTGTGTATATATATATATAAACCTGCTTTTGATCTTCCACTTGAAAAGAAAAAGAAAAATCTAGGACCCTCAACTTCACATAGAAAAGAGTGCTGCTGTTGTATTAATTTGAACTCAAATATCACCGTTATCTTTCATAAAAAGAAAAAACTATGACATACCATTTACATGGGAAAGAGTGCTCTTGTTTTGTAATAACTTGATGTTTTGTTTTTGACTGTTGTTTTCCATTTCTCTCTCTCTTTCTCATAAAAATAGTTAATTGGCTGGCTCCAACTTGTGCTTGATTACTGCAACTGTTAATAAGGCAACCGATTTGAGCTTTTGAGGTGTCCCTATCTGACTTATCGATGGGGAAGGTGTGGCCCCTTTGAAGGGTCACTGTCCCTTTGGCTGGCCTCTCTTACGGGCTCATGTGGTCACCCTCAATGTTATGCATTTAGTTAAACCAAAGGGAAATGATTGGTAATCCTAAGATCTTCGATCCTAAACCCTGTTAATTAGTTGTTGGTTTTTGACAAAATCCAGGGCAAATGGGACCATTTGGGTTCAAATCACGTAAAATCTTTGCAGATTTGAGGAAAAAAAGTTACATTCAGAAAACCATAGTGGAAAACAAAATAATATATAAAATAAGATGAGGCAGGCAAGAATAAGGAAAAGAAGATTAAAATGGAAAGCAGGAGCAATAATAGTTGACTTTGCATCATAATAGAAGTGTGGCAGAGCATCTTGAAAGATAGAACCAGGTTCCATTTGCTTTCTCTGCGACTTCTTGTCAAACTTGATTCCATTCTACATGTTTTGTTTATTTATTATTCGGCGGCACTATACTTCACAATCTAATCTCTCTGCACATTTTCATACTATCAACTAATAACATTCCTTACCATTTCCATTTTGTGAATTTAGCCATTTAATGTTTGTCGAATTTGAAGTGTTGTATCAAATTGTAAATATGTTCATGGTTTTCTTCTTTTTTTTTTAAGTTAAATTTTGTCATAATTTCTAGAAAATAGTGAAATCATTTTTTCAACAAAAATATTAAATTTTGATAATGATGTTGGCATGACAATTCATGTAACAGTTTATATTATTCCAACATTATACTAATTTTTTTATATGTCACACGACAAATATTTTAAAATTTATAAAAGTATTCAAAAAAATAACATAAAATACATATGGATTGTTATGTGAACCGTCACATTTAAAAATTTAATGTTTTAGTCAATATTTTTGTTAAAAACTACAATTTAACTCTTTTCGAAAGGTTGATGATTAAATTTAATTATTTTTAAAAGGTTGAAGAGCTAAATTTATCATTATGCCTCAAACTTATGAGGGTTATTTCAAATTTTTTAAACATCTCAAATTCAAGCTGTCTGCCTCTAGTTTATTGTATTCTAAATATACTCCATTTTATATGGAAACTGACATTTAATGTTCAAACTAATAGTGAGACTAACTAGAAGGCCTTGTTAATATGATTATGACTTAATTAAAATGTTGTGAAGTATAATACCAATTTAATATTTTTAGGACATCTGGTGGAATCTAACCCCAAAAATATTCTGGGTTCTTTTTCTTCTTTCTCTATCCCAATAACGAAGTTTCAGATATAAAATCATAGTACTGTCATAAAAATGTTTCAAAGTACAGCATGATGAAGAAGCAGTGGAGGAAGAAGAATGAAAATGCATATCCATGTCACCCTGGTCCCTTGCCGTGCATCAACACTCACAAAAATGGAGATGAAAAGATGACAACCTCATGAGCACCAGTTTCCTGCTTTGTAGTACTCATTGAGTACTTATATGGCAATGTGACACGGAATTGTTGCTGTTTGGTAGCCATGATGATGATAAAATAAAAGCTTGTTTTTTTCTTACATGGAAACCTGAATTAATCATCTTCTTCCCTGCTTATAAGCTACATTATTCGTGAATAAACTATATATAAATTCTCGTTTTATTCACTTAATTATAAAAGTTTTAATTTAATCATTAAAATATTTAAAAGTTTTCATTTAAATTATTGGATTGTTAAAACCAATGCTGTATGATTTTCTCTATTCGCACTGCCTACGCCTATCAAAAACTCTTTTTTCTCTTTTATTCTACATTTCAGTTTTTTTCATAAAATAACTTTGGACTTCATGAGTTTTTTAATTAAAATTTAAACAACTTTTTTTTCCAATCTTCAACATTGACTATCAAATTGACTTGGATCTAAGGTATGTTCTTCAACTAAAATAAGTTCTTGTTTCAATCACTTAATTAAAAAAGTTTTAATTTAATCATTAAAATATTTGAAAGCTTTCATTTAAGTTATTAAGTTGTTAAAATCAATGCTGTATAACTTTCTCTATTCGCACTGTCTACACCAAGCAAAAGTTCTTTTTTCTTTTTTCTTCCACATTTAAATTTTTTTCACAAAATACCAAAATTTAAACAACTTTTTTTTTCCAACCTTCAACATTGACTATCAAATTGACTTGGATCTAAGGTATGTTCTTCTACTTGTCAATGAGTATTGATCCACTGTACCGGTCGTCGAATAGTCGCTTGGAATTCACTGACAAAAATTCTTTTTTATTTTTTTAAGAAAAAACTTAATAATAAATTGACTTAAATAAAATCTTTTGAATAATTTAGTGACTTCAATAAAAACTTTTAAATAATTTACCAAATTGTATTAACTTTTTTAGTTAAGTGACTAAAACAAAAACTTACTCATAATTTAGTGACTAATGGTGAAATTTACGCTTATTATTATAGATAAACCAAAATTTAACCCATGGAGCCAAAACTTGATGATCATAATGAAGTCGTTGACAAAGTTAGAAATGGAGTGGTGCTAAAGGATAATGGCAAAAAAGTAAAGTTTAAAAGATGCAAAGGGTCCAAAAGAAGAAAAGGGGAGGGAAGCAATGAACATGGGTGACACTTTGAGGTTAATTAAGGGTAGTAGACAACATAATTATTGTCATTTAATTATGAAATCAGTATAGGGGGATATAAAGAACACTACTATCCTTTTACTCAAGGGGCGCCTCAAATTGATGAAAATGAAAGCATGATCACAGACAAAGATCTTTGGCGGTAAGGGGGCTATCATGCCTTTAACTCTTTTGAAACACCTTTGAGCTTTGGCAATGCAACCTGAAGTAATAGTCTTCACTCTAATTGGTTGAATTAAAAATCGATAAATTCAACCATATGATAATATAAATTAAATTGAATTTTTAATTTAAAAAACTTGTTAGATTGCTATAGATATAATTTGTCTATTCAATATCGTGTTTAGTTACATAATTGATTAATCAACGAAACAAAAATGAAAAATAAAGAAAGTAGAGAGAGATTTGCACATAGCCGTTTGTTAATGCAGTTCGAAAACAATTCTACTCTCTATGAATGGTTTCATTTTGCAATTTATTCAACCACCTATTGACTAAAGTCCAATCTACCCTTACACAAAATTGTAGCCTCAACAGCTAGTCCCAACTTGTTAGAACCACTCACCCAAAACATCACATATAAAGATTCAATCTCTCACAAAAAAAAAAAAAAAAAACCTAATAATAGTGTAAAAATACAAGAAAAAAAATAACAAAAGAACATCAATCCTTTAAATTGAAGTATCTTTCATGCATATTGGTGGCCTATTTATAGGCTTAATATGGCAGCCTATTCCATTATCATATTCTAATAATCTCTTCTTCTTCTTCAATAAAATAACTAGGATAGATAGACTCCAATCTTATCTCAAGATAAAATAATATTAACCTATTTAAAAACAGTTTATAAATCTATCAAAATAAGTTCAAAGGATAAGCACAAGCCTTATCCACAAAGTTAAGTTGATCTTAACCTCTTCAAGACTCCAAATTCGACTAAGAATATGAGACACAATGAATCATATACATAAATCACATCCTAAAAGTCTATTTGCTTATGAAAACATCACATGAAAAAAAACTTTAACAGTAATACTTAATCTCAATTAGACTTGTTCATAGGCTGGCCGGAAGGTCCGCTCGAAAAGTGGGAGGGTTTGAGTAAAAATATAGGCTCGAAAAATAGGCGTCGACAAAAAAATAAAACCCGTTTTAAAAATGTGCCAGGCCTAGGGTAAAGCACTTTTGATGTATTATATATTTAAAAATTATATAAAAAAGTAATACAGGCTAGGCCAGGCCTGGATTTTAGCATTTTTATCTGGATTAGGCTTAGGCAAAATTCTAATCCCATTTTTCGGGCCGAGCTGAGCATGAGCTTAGCAAACGAGCTTAGCTAAAAGTCCAAACACCTTCTTAGACAACATTTACGAATTAGGATTATTCTCCTTGCAACCTTAACACACAGGTTCCTATTTGATCAAATTTCTTGCTTTAGGTATCTCGATGAGGGTCCATTTTAAAAAAAAAAAATTTAAATTAAATTTTCACTGCCCAATTAAACTATATTTTTTTAATTGGTTGCCGGCAAACTTAATATTAGTGAAACCTTGCGTAAACAATGATTCAATATTTATTTAACTATTTGCTTTACATGCAAAATTATTGAAAACAACCATACAAAGAATATTAAATAAACATGTGGAAATTTTATTAATTGAAACAGTTGGGAATATTACAAGTAATTTATGGTGAAATTAGAATACTATGAGCACAAGAGTAAATGGGTCAGGGTCATATTTCGCTTAATTTCTAATACCCTCAACATTTTTCTCAAAACTCCTAACTACCAGAGTCTTTGTAAATGAATCAGTAAGGTTATCATTGAATGCTACTTTGATTGTATCTACTAATCCATCAGCTACTACCTTTCTAATAAATTGGTATTTGCAATCAATGTGTTTTTGTCTTCCCCTTATGCTCGTTTTCCTTATTATTAGCTATAGTAGCATTATTAATATTCTTGCAATATCGTGTAATAGCTTTTTCCATATGAGGAACTACTTTGAGGTCTGAAAGATCTAAAATGATACTTGCAAGTAAATGTAAACACTTCTAGAAGTAGTGCTTCAGAGTAGTGTCGATTGCTTCAAGCATTGTTGATGAACAAGGTCAAAAAAGTAAAGAACACACGACATGTTTACATTATTCGATTTTACTATGTTTATGGGGCCTTGCTTAGAGAGATAATATGCTATCGTAGCAACTCGTGCAATAAGTGATTACAACCTCTAACACTCACTGATTGGACTCGTCACTTTTGTATCTAAGATCTAGACAACTCTCCTCTAAGCTCTCCCTAAAAACTTAGGACACAATTAAGTAACACTTGATTTTGCACTTAATGCACTCACAATAAAAATTCCTCCAATGAAAAAGAATTAGTGCTCTCCAATTATTACATCACTTATACAAATCTCTTAAATTAATTATAGAGAATCAAGACTTGCTAACATACTATATTAATTATAATCGATCTTTCCAATTAAACACCAGGAAAGTCAGCAAAGAAAACATCTTCAATATGTCAAGGATAAATCTTCAAATATTCAAGATAGGCTTCCAAGTTTACTCAAACCGGTCCATTAGGAAGTCGATTTTCATGATTCAAAATCAAACTAGTCTTCAAGATATGTTGTTATAAATAGTTTCGATATCATAGATGGGTTTGCAACCATCTAAAGTATCAGTAAGAATTAAAATCCAAAGATTGTGTTACCAAAATTTGCCAACACAAAATATAACATTAAAATTTACCGACACAAAATATGACAAGTTTTTAAGGTGAGTAATACCGTCAACAATAGGCACGGCACCAATAATTATATTCGTTACTTAATTTTCTTTATTTTTTAAGATTTTGAATATATGAATTACAAAATTTAGTTTTGACAAGATCCTTTAATTTTGAGTTAACCTGCCTATGATGTTTAAAATATGGTGTATATTCTAATCTTCTACTTTTATCCTCTCTTGAGATGTTTTTTTTTTAATAAAATAATTTGAGGTGATGATGTTATATATATATATATATATATATATATATATATATATATATATCTTACTTTGAAATAGGTTGTTTTTTCAATTGAAAATGCTGATTCAACCATTATTTTTGAAAAAAAAAAATGTGTTGATGTTTTAAAATAGGCATAATAATAATTTTTAGCTTATATTTAATTTTTTTATTTTTTAATTTATATTTTTTGTCAAATTATTTTAAAATAAATGGAAAAGTTGATGTTTGTTAACTTTATTCACGTGGCATACATATGATTGGCCATATAGATGACACGTCAATATTTAATTTAATTTTTTTAAAAAAATTTAAAAATTTAAAATATTATTTTTATAATTTTAATGATTTTTAATTTTTAAAAAAAGTTTTTACATTTTTTTAAATTTTTTAAATTTAAAAAATTAATTAAATGCTAACGTGTCAATCTATATGTATACAATAACGTCAGTAAGTTAAAAAAATATTAATTTTTCTATTTATTTATGGTGACTTGATAAAAAAATTAAATATTTAAAAAAAATTGAAATGAAATAAATCATTATATTTTAAAAATACCAGGAGAATCGATTCTGGGCATAACTCGAGCAAGTCCTTTGCTTTATTCACAAGCTTTAGAAGCATTATTTTGCTTTTGCTTTTTTTGGCAACTGCTCCATAAATAGGAGAACCAAACTAAAGACCACCTTCAAAAATACTTACTTTAGTACTGTAAGTAAACACAAGCATGCAGCATTCATCTTTTTGGTAAATATATTTTTATGTTAGTTTTATATTTCAGGTCTATTTCTTTTGATAATATTATTTTAAAGGTTTAAACTTGTTTTGTTTTTTATAATGCAATCTACTTTACTAAAATATCTTGCATTTATTAGTTATGTGAGTAAAAACTTTTATAAGGCAAAGAATAAAATCTCGATTGGAAGTTAAATCCATTGTTTACTTGTACCATTAGTTTTTTTTATCAATTAATTGAATAATTGGTTCAACTATAAAAAAAAAAATAATTTAAAAATAATTAACTAAAATTCTACTATTATCCTTATTATTGCATAAATTAATCAACTGAGCTAAAATGGGTACAATATTGCACTGTAATATCATCCTAAAATTTTGTTAATAAAAAAAAAAAAACTACCTCAAATGTAATAAAAAAGGACAAAATTTTGGATTTTAATGATTCTAAAATCCTTTCTGAACCAATTTTAAATTATTCAACATTAATCTAACAACATAGCAATGTTGCATACTCACAATATAAACCCCACAAGCATGCAAGCAACAAATATGACATTAATTCGAAATCCAAAATATAAAAATTCTTCACAGTGAGAGAGTAATTCGCCCGCTGTTGATGTAACCGTACATTCCCCGGACCTGTGAAAGATGACATGAGTTTCCCTTCCTTTTAGATCTCAATTATTTTGTTCTATAATTTATTTGAAGATACAACCTTTTTTTTTTTTCTAAAAAAAGAGAGGGAAAACAATGCAGAACTTAACTAACTATCAAATGAGGAACCATCACTAATTTACATACAAACAACGTAGACTTTCATTTAGTGAGAAGCTAAATGTATTTTAATTAGTCAACAAATTAATTAAATTTGATATCATATTATTCTCTTTCGTAAATAGTTTTTAAATACCTCATGCATGAAAGATTAAAATGTTGATGAGGAGTTGGTAAATTCAAATGACATCACAAAAAATTCGTAGTCTCCCACTTCTCAATGCCTTGAGGACTAACTCTTATTTGATGATAATAAGATCATAAATCACAGCTCCCTAGTAAGATATATAGCAATGACTTGAAGCTCTCAATGAGTTACCATTGAGTGATTGGTCTTCTCTCTCTCTCTCTCTCTCTCTCTCTCTCCCCTTTTTTTATTGTTTTCCTTTCGTCTAATGTTATGGCACTTCCATGGCCTATTACAACTTTGAAACTGCTTCTTAAAGTGTCTTTAAGCACTTGTTGTTCTGTCGGACCAGACTAAAGTGTATATATATATATATATATATATGTATGTATCGTCTCTCCCTCACTCGTGAGTAAAGCTTTTGCTTTGGATGAACCAATGCATAAGTTGCTACAACTTTTATTTATTTATTTATTTTTATAAGAGGACTAATTACAGAGTTATAAGCATCAAGTAATAAGTCTATAGAAAGTAAAAGTCGAGATTATATTGATATATTACAAAGTAAATTGTATCAAATTTTGTTTTAAATTGATTTCTAAACTTTTAAACCGTATAACTTGAGAGATAAATGCCTATTTAGATATGAAATAAAGCATATTTAAGATATGTAGATCAAATTGTAAACACTTATGTAACTATTGCATGACTAACTTGAATTTGACATATGTTTATAATTTGATCCATATGTTTTAAATATATTCCGCATCAAATTTGAGCCGGAATTTAATGCTCAACCTAATAACTAAGCTTACAAAAGATTACAATTGATAAAAAATTAATACTTTAAAGATTAAATTAGAATATTTTAAAATTTGAGTTAGAATCATATATATGCAACTCTAGAAACAAAATACCATTGAGTTTTATATTATAAATAAATATTACAATCTCAATTAAAGGAGACCACCATGGATGTTGGCATTTAGGATTTTTATGGGGATTTTGGGGGATATTCTTCTCTAATCGGATTATCAAAATCCAATTTCTAAAAAGAACAAACCACTAATATTGTTGCATATATAATCAGACAAGAAATTGATGGTGGGAGAGTCTTTACAAGTTTGTCATTAAGCATCTCAAAATACATGCAAAGCTACCAAAAAGAAACCTCATAATCCGCAAAGACTTGTCTTGTTTGTTTGATCTTATACATGCATATCTTTTAAGATTGCAAAAAGAAATCTACTAAGAATCGGTCGGGATATTCTTTACACAGTTTTTCTAGCAAAAGTAAAAAAAAACATATATATACCTCAAAATACACACAATGATACTAATTAATTTCCCAATTTTGTCTTTATTTATTTGGTTTTGTTCTAGTCAAAATATGTCAACAGATTTTTTGAAAGTTTAACATACTTGACACCCTTTCTTATATAAGATTCATTTCAACCTCCCCCAAAAAAAAAAACCAATTTCCATAATTTTTTTAAGGGCACAGAATATAAAATTGGTGTCAATTGACGACTTTCACACCTTTTGATTATTAATTTGAGCTCACATTTTATTTTGAGTTGGAGCTAAATAATTTAAGTGCTAGCTCTTGAACCCATCATTTTCTTGTTTTACTTTTCATCAGTGAGGCAAATTTATAGAGAGAAAGGATTGTACGAGATAGAGATATTATCTTTTTTTAATAGTGTAATGCCACATCAGTAATTTCATCCTAAATTTCAAAATTTTTATTTGAATTTGATTTATTTAAATGCTGAAATTCAAGATGAAAATGCGCATTAAACTATTGAAAAGAGATAATCAATTAAGCGATAACCCCACGATGTAATTTATCAAGGACATTTTTTATCAAGAAAATAGGAGTAGAAACAAACAGAAGCAATTAGATTAATTTTATCTTGAAAGAACTGCCTTAGTTAAGTGTAGTTTATTTTTCAAGATATTAGAAAACCCTAAAAGAAGCTTTTTTATCTATTGGGTTGATATACAGGGATGAGAAAATAATAAATTTAATCAATTTTAACTATATTAAAATAAACTTAATAGTATTTATTTATAAGTTCCCAAATACTTTTTTTTCTTTTGTTCGTTGATGAGGTAGTTTGACGTGGTTCATTGATGGTGCACGGTGTATCAAATATTATATATATATATATTTAACTCTAAAGAAAAATTTTAGGTCATTTTTTTTACTGTGAGAAGTTCTTGCTGTCCATTAAATTAAACAGCACCTTCATTTCTTTAGCATGTATCATGATAAGGATGTCAAAAGGCAAACTTATCAATTGAAATTTTACATGAAAAAGAAAAAAAAGGTGGAAGCAAAGGGTTTGATATACGTGTGTGTATATAATATACTATAATATATAAATGGCATGTATTTGAAGAAAACCTAGAAGCAACGTCAGGTGCATGCTGCAAAATATACTACGAGTAGCTCAGCTCGCATTATAGGCATGTGGCCCATTTGACATAATGGAAATGATTTTGGCATGTGGGGGAAACCATTGATGGAAATCCAAGTCATATTCAAGTGGGATTGTCTACTCCTTGTCTTTCTGAATCATCATTAATGTCACTCAATATCCTTTTTGCACTAGATATGATCAGTACAGTATATATCCACTCTCTCATGTCGAGGTCACTAAACTTAGAACAGCATATAGGGATATTCTTCATAGGCCGTAGTCGGAAAAACGAGGTTGAGGATGCTATCTTCCACATCACTCAAAATTATATGCAATGCACCTTAAGCATGGAACAAAAACGTTCTTGGCTGCTTAAAGGAGAGAAAGTAAAATCTTGAATTTGAGCTTGTTTATGTTCAACTCAACCTCGATTCAGAAGAGAGCTGTCGCAAGGAGAAAATTGAGATAGGAAATCCTAGGCATGTACGAGATTGTAATAACAAGTGGGTGGAAAATCCACATGGAACAAAACAATTCTTTTTGGATTTGAGGAAACCAACAATATTGAGGACCAAATCATCTCGACATCACTAAACTTAGCCCAACACATACTGTTTTTGATGAAAGAGGAGTGAGGATGTTGTCTTCTAGATTGGCCCATTCGAGGCCCTTGGTATTGATGATAAACCTAACATTTTCTTTCAACATATTTTTGCAAGTTATGTGCGTGTCAACTCAATGCTTGGAGCTAAAATCCTTAATGCATCTACAGGAAAAAGAAAGGGAAAGAAACCCTAGTAGCCTTCAAGATGATATCAACAAAGCTTATCATGTGACGGAATCAGTTGGGAACTTTATCCAAGCGGTTCTTGAGGTGTTAGGCTTTAGGGACTCTTGGGTCAGAACCATTTTGTAGTGCATTACCACAGTTTCCCACCAAGTTCTCTTCAATGGTGACTTGTCTAAACAGTACAAGCTTTTACTCCGTCAGGGGGACTCAGTCTCTTCCTACTTCTTTTTTTCTGTTAAAATATCCTCAACTATATGTGTTAGGTTATCGTGTCATTAGTTTTTTAATTTAGTCATATTTGATGTAAACTACTTGAGCATTTGAATTGATTATTCATGAGAACATACACATAATATCATCTATGTGCTACATTATCCTCAAATGGTTTGCATGTAAATAAATGATTTTTGAGCAAACATGGCTGATTGATTACTTATTCTGAATTATGAGAAAGTGGCATAAAGGAGTTTTTTTTTTTTTTTTTTTTTATGCAAAAGAGTACATTTTATAGTTGCTAATCTAAATATTTTTATAGTTAATGGGGTTACAAAGTGTAAGTAACTTATGTGAGAACTATTATGTTATTTAAAGTCTCTACAAGGAAATTATTTGTCTTGGCTATCAAAATAGGAGCGAGGACTAGCAAAGCATTGGGCCGAATGTTGAGTTAATGACCTTAAATCTGTTTGCAGAGCAATTGATCATTTATGATGTTCCTTGTGTGTTTAACATTAATCTTGAGTAAGTATATGACTGCAAATGTATGACTTGTATATTTTGTCGAAACCCTTTTTTATTTTGAAAAACAATGGGGATCGACTTTTTTAAAACTGAATGTGGAGTCGCCACCAATCTCTTGATTTAGGTGTGATTGGGCCACCTACTAAAATGCACTGTTCATGAAAAATAAAAAAAGTGGGTTCGGGAGTCGGTTACGCATGAGGAAGGGTTAGCACCCTCATTACGCCCAAAAATTGGTACCAAATTGATTTGATGCTGTCCTTATATCAAAAGTTTTAAAGAAAAGGTTTTCTCAAAGTATGATTCTTTTTTAAAATGTTCGAATAGTTTAAATTAGTGGTAAAAAATCCTTCGTTTTAAAGATATGCAGTTTCATACTCAGTACGATTGGATGCGATCCCTTATACCTTTAAAACACGATTGATTTTCGACTTTTGAAAAAAAACATACATTAAAATTATAAAAGGTTATCCAAATATTTGGTTCTCCGAAAAAGTCATATCCAGTACGATTGAGCATGATTTTCCGAATTCCCCAAATATTAGATATGACCTTATTCCAGAATTTTTGAATAATAGAAATTTAGAAATTTGCTTAAACATGTTTATTGAAAATAATTATGATAAAAACTCAAAGTTCAAATCAAATTATACATGAAATATTTAAAACACAAATTCATTCAGAAATTGATAATTCACATGATAACTTTAAATAATGTATTAAATACAAAAGAAGGAAAATACATGATGAGGTATAGCTCACGTAATAGATTTTTTTTTGAGACATGCACATATGATATAGGAATAATTATTTATATAAACAAAATATGAAATTAATAATACATATAAAATTAGATTATCTTACAAATTATATACAAATTTAGAAATAATTATTTATAAAAATAACATGGAAATGCCTACAAGATTAAATTAATTTTGCTATATATGTACGGATATATATAAAGAAACATTAAAATAAAATACTAACTAATATATTAAAAGAATATAATATGAAGAATTTCCGAACAATAATTTTATAAACAAAAGGAAAATGATTTTTAAAATAATGATTTAACCATTAAAATAATATATGCAAAAATATTTAAATGAGACATTACATAATAATTAAAATAATATGATATAAATACAAATCTCAAGATAATGATTTTATAAAATAAGGTATTAAAATAATTTGACACACATAAAAAAAAACTAAATGAATTTTCAAAATTCATAATGAATAGAAGATTCAATTTAAAATAATATAGGTACAAGTATAGAAAAAAAATTTGAGCTAAATGCTATGCAAAGTATTAAAAATCTATGATATAAAAATTACAGCCTAATTACAAATAAAACACAGAAAAAGTAAAAAAAAATATTAACATAGATCAAATAAAAAAATAAATGAATTTTAAATAATAAGCATTATAAATTAAAATCTCAATAAAAATAATACATGTACAAATACATAAAGAAATATTGTACAAATGTTAAAATAATTTGATATAAAAAACTTTACAATAATGATTTAAATTTTTTTTTATCAAAGTAGCTCAAAAAATAAATAAATAAGAATTAAAAAATGAATACTAAGCGGATTTTTTTTAAAAAAATAATGATGAATTACACAGAAATAAAGAAACTCAATTAAAATAAAGTTAAAATGAAAGGGAGAATTAATAAATTAAACTATTGAAAAAAAAAAAAAACTAAAACACAATGTGCGAGAATGTGCAGGGATCGAAACTGGAAATATACCGAGTCTCAAAGCACAATGTTTAAATCCGGGCTAAACTGAAATACCGTGCAAATTCTAAGCAGAAATTTAAAACAAATAAATGTGAATAAGGACTAATTAAAAAGTCATTGCGAAAGAAAAGGACTATATGCGCAAATTAACCATCTGAAGCACCAAAGTGTGGATCCAGCTCATGGCACCGTTTTGAATTCTGCATACAATCAATTCTAAAAAACTAAAATCCAATATGCAGCCATTTAAATGCCAATTAAAATAAAAAAAACAAAAAAAAAAACCCCAAAGACCTATTCCCTCCTCTATCTGCCGTTTCATCTTCACATAATGCTCTCCATTTTGGAGGAGCCTTTCAGCCTTGGCATCTCCTTTGATTCGATTTCAACAAAACAAAGAGAGGAAAGCCATGGCCTCTTCACACGGTAAGTCTTTTCTTTTTTTATTTCTTTATTTTGGTTTTGAATGCAAAAAATAAACTAAAAAAACAAAAGAATAAATCGAAAAGAAAATCAAGAATCTCAAGAACTTTCAATCACCTTTTAATTTCAGTAACCTTTTTTTATTTTGGTATGCGTGTGTATTTTCTGGAAAAAGAAGAAGCTCTCTTTTACATCATTCCTCTGGCTTTTTATAGCCGAATAAAGAGACATAAAAATAAAAGAAAATACAATGGCCTTGGATTTTCTGTTATCTTTGCTGTCAATTGCTGTAGTTGTTAATCCGTTGCAGGTGTGTATGGCGCGGTGCTGCTGACATGGCGAGGCCGCTCGCGAAGGCTTCCAGAAGTTTCACTGTTTGGGGCTGTTGTGGTGCTTGCGGCGCATGGAGACTGCAGAAACCCTTAGGGTTTCTGAAAGAATTTAGACATTGGGCCTTTTTGGGTTAATTTTGTTTTGGCCAAAGGTTTATTTTTGGGCTTTTATTGGGTATTGGGTTTTGTACTAGGCTATTATAATTTGGGGTCAATGAGTTTTGAAATTTGGGCTGTAAATGGATTGTTAAAGTTTTTTTTTTTAATTTATTTTTGGTTTATTCTCTGTTAACGGGCCCGGGCGAAATGGGCCTATTACATATTTTGATGTGTTATATACGAAAGCATATCTCTCATCAAGAGTTAAGGGTATCCTCTTAAAAGCATTATAAGTTTGATGTAAATGGAACTTGGTCAAAGGTAATCTTAAAGTGATAAAACCTAAAGGAATCACGAAAGCCTAGCCTTATGAGAGCTATGTTAAGATTTGTGCCTTTAGTGTAGTTATTTCACCATTGATTTACTTGTTATATTTTGAACTATTTGGATTAAATAGAGTTTCTAAATGATTATTTAATATTGTCACGAATATTCTTATGATGTGCAAGTTTGTATAGTCGCTCACGAATAATATAATAATAAATACTATAGTTATCATCTCCATAAGGATTGGTTTTAAAATAGAAATTGTAAAATTAACAAATGACAATTTGGAAAGTAAATAAAAATATGATTGGATTCAAATAAATATACAAAGCAATTTAAAAATAGTAACACAAATTAATATCAATGAATTGAAGAGCCAGAATAATTATTCCCCCTAATATGCAATTATTGGTAGCCATGATGCGGCAATGCGACATTTTATTAATCCGGAATCAATAGTTTATAGGCTTCTCTCGAAGTCACTATGTTTAATCTTATAACTAATTTAACATATGTCTATGCCAAATTAATGTTAAGAATACAATTGCAAGCACCATTCCTACAGGATTATGCACGGTAACAATATATGTCTATATAGGGGGTGTTCAAACGGTTAACTGATCAGTTAACCAAATCGAACTAGTATTAATCTAATTAACCTAACTTTTTAATCCTTTAACCGTTAAGTGAACTGAAATATTTCGGTTAATTCGGTTGGCTAACCGAATTAACCAAAATTTATATGTTTTGATTTTTTTTTTTTTTTGGTTAAAGCAAGTATAAAACATATAAAATAAATAAATTGATAATGTTCATTTGACCGAATTAACCAAATTAGTAATAGCCTAATACATATAATCTATAATATTATTTATTAAGCTTGATTAATTTGGTTAATTACCCGATTTCGAACCAAGTTAACCGTTAACCGAAATTCTAAAAAACCTTTAACTAACCTCCAACCGAACTAGATCGGTTAACCAACCGATTAATCGAATTAGATCAGCCTGGTCGATTAATTCGATTTTTAATTGAAGTTTGAACATCCCTATGCCTATATCATTATACATTTAAAACCAAAGTTTCTCTTCAGTTTTATTTGTTGATTTTTGAAACAGCAGAAATAGTATTTGTTGATTTTTGATATAACAAAATGGGGAGAAGAGAAGAGAAAGGTAAATTTAATTGGTATTTGGTTGATTATTTTTTATGACTAATCTTTTAATGCCAACACCTAAGTGACTATTTTTTCACCATCAAGTCTTTGTTTCAAATTCATAAAATCAAGTAATTGATTCAACTTGATTTTAACAAGGGGAGTAACAAATCCAAAAACAAATTTACATGTTTTGTTATATAAAAAAGTGGGAGATTATTGAACTGAGTTTATTTGATAAATTGTTTTGATATAACAAACAAAAATATTTTTAAATAAATTTTATTTTTGAACAAAGAAATTATAAAGTTTAAAGTATGAAAATCATTTCAAGACTTCCAAACATCTTATAAAATTTTTTGAACACTTAGAAAATTTTGAACAAAGTTTCAAAACGGTTTTAAACTCTTTAACTCAATTGAAACACTGCTCCTTACAAGAAGTATCGATCTTTTTCAAAAAGTATCAATACCCATACAATTTTTATTGATACCCTTTTTCTATATTGATACCAAACCTGCTTACTGGTTTGAAACAAAAATTGAACAAAAGTAAAAAGTATCGATACTTTTCAAAATATATCAATACCTATTGTATTTTTATCGATACCATTTTTGCATTCTGACTTGATGATTTTTCAAATAATCACAAAAAGTATCTACGCCTTTTACCAGGATAAAACATCTTTGGTATCGTTGTAAACTAACTTTAACAGTCACTTAATTAGGTCTTAAATGCTAATAGTATCAATACTCATAGAAAAAAAATATCGATACATTTTGTTGCAGGTGAATTTAATGATCTAGTATTTTCATCCCCAATGGCTCTATTTATTTTGTCAACAACCACAACGGTTGAAAATGAATTAGAAGGTATAAATATCAGCCTCCAAAGGTCCTATAACAACAAGAAGAAAGAATATTCAAGCTTAAAGATCAATCAAACAACCTTTGTGCTAAAAATTTTCTATGCTTTTCTTATATACACTTGTGAGCTTCATTGTTATTCTTTCAATTCAAGTGTTATTCTTTATAATTGAGCTTAATTTGCAAACATTCTGATCTTGCATTTGTTATTTCTTTGTTTACTTATTTGTATCTCTTTGAGAGAGTTTGTGTCGTAAGGTTTAGGTAGAAACCTTAAGGGAATTTGTAAGGTTAAACATTATCCTCAAAGGTTGTCAAACTAGTGAATTTGGAAAAAAATCCTCAATAGTAGAAAGCTAAGGTAGTGGAGTAGGCAATTGGGGCCGAACTACTCTAAATTCTTATGTTCAATCTTTCTATCCTTATTCTCTGGCATCCACAAAATTTTAAAAAGTCAATTCACCCCTCTCTTGGTAATTTGGATTTTGATTATTTGAGCTAACAATTTGATTGGGACAAATGATTTAATAATCATTGGTATAAGTAATGATCATTTCCATCATAGTGGTGACCATTATATAAAAGAGATCAAATTAGGTAGATAAAAGAGATCAAATCAGGTTAACAGATTTAGTCTTTAGGGATTATGAATATCCTATGAGGGTAACACATATGAGAAGGTTACTAGACTAAAGCGTAATATAAGTAGCTTTCGTGATGGAATATTCTGGGAAGTTCAATCATAGTATTTTTAGTGGTTTAACTTCATTATTAAATAACCTTGTAATTAGTGAACAAAGAGTCCAAAGTTAATTACAAGTTATTTTAACCCTAATTATATATATTTAACCAGTTCCTCCACTAACTCATTATAACTCTAAACATATTGTATATATGAACATAAAACTAATAGACAAATCAAACAGAGAGAAATAGATTGCATGAGTTACTATCCACAGTAATTGCACTTCTCGATAAGGTAAGGAACGACTTAGAATTTGTAACACCCCTAACCCATATCCGTTGCTAGAACAAGGTCATGAGGCATACCAGAGTTTACAAAACATTTTTAGATAAATCGAGTTAAACACTATTCATTTCCCGAGATTAGTCTTAACGTCCCTTAAATGGACCCTCGAGGCCCAAAATAGGCATTAGAATCAATTCGGGACTAATCGGGATCTCGGAGAAATTTTTCGCAAACTTCTAAAATTTTCTTACTTATAGGAGAATTTTCTTACTTATAGGAGTCACACATCTATGTGGGCAAAATAAGGCTATTTTCCATGCCCTATTTCTCACCCATTTCATCCAAAACCTGTACAAAACTTTCCCAATACCAACCAACCAATTCAAGCATGATTTACAAGCCAGTTTCAAACATTTAACATGATATGTATCCTTACAATCTTAACTCATATCTCACCTTTCCATAACATACATGTTTAAATCTAATTAACCCAAAATGTACCAAGCGTACATGTATAACCATAATTTACTTTATAAACATACCAAAATCAAGTCACTACTAGCCATTCCAATGTCTAGATTACATTCATCCAATTCATCATTAACATTGGTACTAGTAGCCTATACATGCCATTATACCAAAAAAAAAAAAAACATTTTTGTATACCAAAATGAGTAGGTTGATAGTGTGATGATGCTCTGATTTATCTCCAACCTTCCCGAGCTTCCGAGCACTATAAAACATAGAAAATAAAACCTAGTAAGCATTTAATGCTTAGTAAGTTCATGTAACCAGAAACCAACTTACCAAGTGTTTTCATTAAATTTAATCAAACATGCATGCATTCAAGCAAATAATTCATTGTCTTATCACATACAACTTCATCATCAAAGTTAGTCAAGCAGTTACACATAATATTATCACATAGATGAGCTCATCATGTCATAGTTTATACTGTCTTATAATTTCATATCATATGTACATTTTCAAGAGAAATTCATTCAAACCCATTAACCATTTCCAAGTTTTGTCCGTTGAATTTATCGAAGTATCGATGGATACTCTCATATAGTACACTTAAAGTGTACATAACTCTCGAGCTACCCTTTTTAAATCATTTGGGCAATTCCTATGCTTCGATGCTCACACAGAGCTACGGTAGTCCACAACTTATGCGGAATACTACCAATCACTATACTCATAGAACTTTATCTCATAATGCCCGAAAGACTTATCAAGATTACTCATCTGAGCTGAATCCTGTCTGCAACATATGCAGAATCACCTTTACAATATTTCATCGAATTGCTTTCATTCAACTGGGACTTATCCCTTTTCTCAAGTCATAATGAACATACAATCATATTATATATATTAAATATTCATTTAACATTCATATCACATAATCATACAATCCAAACATTTTAAGAATCAATATTAAGTTACACGAACTTACCTCGATACTTGTTTGTATACAAAAGTCTACTAATCCGAGACTTTTTCCTTTCCTCGATCTAGCTTCATATTTGAGTTTTCCGAATCTAAATAAATAAGTTAAATCATCAATTTAATACATTTCATATTCATTTAGATTCAATTTACACTCTAGGAAAAATTACTATTTTGCCCCTAAATTTTTCATTAATTCCAATTTCGTCGCTATTACACAAAACTTTTAACTTATTCTTCAATTTAATCCTTTACCTAATTTTAACTTGAAATTCTATCAATTCAACCCCTAATTCATCAATTAATTCAACATAAAATATGTCCAAAAATCTACTAACTTTCAAAATTTCAACCTATACTAAGTAGTATTTTATTCTAAGATCATAAAAACTCAAAAATTACAAGAAAATAAGCTAAATTGACTTACCAATATAAATTTGAACCCTTGGAATCTCTATTTTCCCTTTCCTTTTTCTTTCTTTCTTTCTCGTGTTTAGTTTTGCTATTCTGTTTATGTTCTTTTTTATTTGTTTTGTTTTTATATTTAAATGATAATAATATATTCTTTATCATTAAGTAATAATAAAAAATATATATAAAATCTAATAAAAATCTATGCCGCCTCAACCTTTTTAATTAGCATAATTGCCTATTTGGTCCTTTTAACTTTCTTTAATTTATAATTAAGCTTTTACCCTTTATGCAATTTAGTCATTTTTCATAAATACTCTTAATTAAGTCAAATTCACCTAATCAAAACCTAATTAACGACACAACTAACTTCGTAAATATTTATTAAAAATATTTATGAATCCGATTTACCGGAACGGAGTCCTGAAAATGCATTTTTTTATTTGGTCCTTTTTAATCAATTAACTACAAAACCAATAAAATGTTCTTATCAAAATTTTCATGTCACCTTTCTATCATAATATAGACCATGCCATAATATTAAAATAAAATTTTCTTTTTAGCTCGAAATTGTGATCATGAAACCACTGTTCTGATTTCACTGAAATTGGGCCGTTACAGAATTAATTTAATTTATTTGGATTATTGTATAATTGGATGACTTAATTAAATAATTGAGTCCAAAGTGGAAATTAAATTAAGTAGTCATCGAAAATAAAAAGTGCATTACTATAGATAATTAAATTAATTTATTGACCAAAATAGAAACACCCTAATAGTTGGATACCACTTAGGTAGTATATATTACATCAATATCTAGGTACCATGTAAAATGTAAATTAGACTAGGTTAAATTATGTTATTAGTTTCTATATTTTATAATCGAACCTCCACGCTCTTTAGCACAAGATTTTGAGTCTCATGTGTTTACCAGTTCACCACCAAGGCATCTTGAAAGTGAATCGTATTTTATGAATATAATATCTATTTAGTGTGATGTATGAAATATATGGTAAAGATGGAGTGTTAAAATATTTCTATTGATCAGTCATGTCATATAGGCTCGAGTCGAACATCCAATTATTTCGATTTGAAGTATCCATTTGAATAAATATTTTCCGAGGCCCATGATTTGGCTTCGATGTAAAACCCTAAAACTTGGTGGCCATGGTGGATTGTAAAACAAAAAGACCATTTTTCAAATTCTTGAACCAAAAAAGATTATCAATGGAGGCCATTTTTCATTACCGGACAGTTTGTATTATATTATGAGGGTCCAAATAATTAAATATATAAGTTGGTATTTAAAATCTATTTAGATAAATTTTAAATGACTATTTATCTACTTTACTCATTCTCTTTTCCTGTCTTTTCTTTCAGATGTCGGGGTATTAGCGTTCAGATTTTCATTTCGATTTCCATATATAAGGTTTTTTCTCAATAAAATTTTGAATTTTTCTTTAGTTTTTTGGTGGATGCTCTTGGTGTATGAAACTGAAACATATTGATTAAACTTCAGTTTCTGGCGATGATTGAGATGGATTTCCCCATTAAAAGACATTGTTGGGAAAATCAAGGCTGGAGTCTCGAAAAGGGCGCTTCTCGCCAGAACCCTAATACAGGGGGTTTTGGAAAGATATACCAAAAGAGCCCGAGAATTGGCATGCTTACAGTTCATGCCATAGGCCTTTGGTCTTGGGGTCCATTTCTTTCACTTCGCTAGATCTGCTATTATACATATGTTTCTACAACTAGGGTTAACTTCTTTTTAGACTGTTTTTCATTTGCATTTATCTAGTTGATGTTTTTAGAAGAAAATTCTATGGTTCTTACATTGATTCTGTCATTCAGAATTTCAGGTTTGCTCTTTATGATTCTGCTTTGGCTGAAATAAGGCTTATTTTACTTGATCGAATGGTCTACTGCTCTACTTAACAGATTTAATTTTTATCTTATACTGCTTATGTTATTAACTTGAATTGTTTTTTAGTTGTTTATCTTTTTCTTATCTTATGATGCTTTGAGTTTTTCTGCCCTGATTGAAATCCTCAATGCCCAATTTTTATGTTTTGCTTGTATGATTTTATGAATATTGTGGACGCAAGTTTGTTATCTGAAAAAAGAGATGAGAATTTGGGAGTCGAGTTATAATTTAATTTATTAATGAAATCTTCAGTGCTCAATTTAGGGATTTGATTTATGTTTTGCTTGTATGATTTTATGAATCTTGTGCACACAAGTTTCTTATCTGAACATAAGAGATGAGGATTTGGGAGTCAAGTAATAATTTCATTTATCAAAGAAATATCAATTGAGCATGTGCCAGTTTATAATTGTTGTAATATTTATCATTCAGCAGGTATTTCCTTTATTTTGTTTGATTTGTTTTATACATTCCAATTATTTTCCCTTGGTTTAAGACTCTAATTGGCGGCTTGAATCTGTTGGCATTATACTTAAGCTTAAGTTAATAATGGAGTTGAGTTGATTGGAATTGTGCAGGATACTTAATATTGAAGAAAAATGTCTCATCGCAAATTTGAGCATCCAAGGCATGGCTCTTTGGGATTTCTCCCAAGGGAAAGAGCCTCCCGCCACAGAGGAAAAGGTTTCTCCTATTTTCCCTTCAATTGTTTATAGTTGGATTCTGCTATATTTGTTTAGTAAATATTGTTAGATTATTCTATTATTTGAATGGCTTATTGCATCTTAACCAATCATACTGATGCAGAATTAGCTGTGACCAAGTATAATCTTTTCTAGTTTAGTAGTTTGCCTTTTAGATTTGATATAATCCCTGAAGTTGTAATCGCTAGCACGCTCCCTTATTATTAAGTTAAGATTTTTAGCTTGTTCAGGATATATCTTTAATTCCCTCTATGAATGTTTTTTTTTATAAAATCTTCTGATTTTTCTTTCTTCTTTCACGGTTGTTCAGTTAAGGCATTCCCAAAGGATGATCCTACTAAGCCATGCAGATTAACTGCGTTCTTGGGATATAAAGCTGGAATGACCCATATAGTGAGGGAGGTTGAAAGCCTGGTTCAAGTAAAATTTTCTCTTCTGACTCATCTTCTTTAAATTTTGGAATACTAGATAGTCTGTTGCTTATCTGCTGCTATATGAAATAAAACCATGTGCCTTTTATGTGCTTTCTTGCATTGTTTACTTTCCTCCATGGTTAAGTGGATAGCATAATGTATTTATATGTTCTTTTCTTCCAGAACTTCACAAGAAGGAGACATGTGAAGCAGTTACTATCCTTGAGACACCACCCATGGTGGTTGCTGGAGTCTCTGTGTGCGCTCAGCATCTGAGTGAAAGGTGAAACGAAGGTTCTATAAGCACTGGTGCAAGTCTAAGAAGAAGGCTTTTACCAAGTACTCAAAAAAGTTTGAAACTGAAGATGGTAAAAATGACATTCAATTGCAGCTGGAAAATTGAAAAAATATTGCACTGTAATTCGTGTTTTGGCCCACACTCAGGTATTTCCCCCTCAAGCAGTTCTATATTTTGTAGTTATGTTTTAGTCCTTCCAATTCTGGATGATTGAATGTTTTAACTGCTATGTTTTTCTTTTTTCCCGATTTTTTTGATGTCCTTTGTTGCATATTTCTGTAGATAAGAAAGATGAAGGGCTTGAAGCAGAAGAAGGCCCATTTAATGGAGATTCAAGTAAATGGTGGAACTATTGCTCAGAAAGTTGACTTTGCTTACGGTTTTTTTTGAGAAACATATTCCAGTTGATGCTGTGTTCCAGAAAGATGAGATGATCGATATCATTGGGGTGACCAAGGGTAAAGGGTATGAAGGTGTGGATGGGGCGTCACCCGTCTCCCACGCAAGACCCATCGTGGTCTTTGCAAGGTTGCCCGTATTGGTGCATGGCATCCAGCCAGGGTTTCTTTTACGGTTGCCAGGGCTGGGCAAAATGGCTACCATCACCGTACAGAGATGAATAAGAAAGTATACAAGCTTGGAAAGGCTGGACATGAGTCGCATGCTGCCATGACTGACTATGACAGGTTAACCAAGTGCCCTCTACTCAGTTTGCTACTTATTTTGTAGGATTATGATAGCCACAGGGCATTATTAATTGCTTCCGTCTTCTGCTAATTTCAGGATAGAGAAGGAGATTACCTCAATGGGTGGATTCCCCCATTATGGTGTGGTGAAAGAGGATTATTTGGTGATCAAAGGGGGGTGTGTTGGGCTAAAGAAACGGGTAGTGACTTTGAGGCCATCCCCGGTGAATCAAACTTCAAGGGTAGCTCTTGAGGAGATCAAGCTCAGGTTCATTGATACATCATCCAAGTTTGGGCATGGTCGCTTCCAAACAACACAGGAGAAGGCCAAATTCGATGGGAAGCTCAAGGCATGACGAGGGACTTAATATTTATATTTTCAAGTTATGAAGGGCTAATCTACAAGTTCACATTTATTTGCCTTCTATTTCTGGTACAATGTTAATTTTCACACTTTTTCTTTTTATGGTTGACTACAACTTTCAATTTCTTTTTAGTTGGGACCCACCAAACACTGTAGTTTCGACTTTCAAGCTCACTGCTCTGCATATAGGACCGCTTAGAACCACTGTTTTTGGAATGGTCAAATTGGGTTTTTGGTGCATTTGGTTTAAATCACATAAATTATTAAAAAGTGATTAGTTGGTATTAATTCTCATATCAAATGATTTTTGCCCTTCTTTGGATGGATTTTGGATTGGGATTCAATTGGTTTGAAGGATGGACGAAGTTGTATGTTGTTGGAAACTTGAAAATCACATGTAAAATCTTTGCTCTTTTCCATTTAATATATTTATTTATTTTCTCGGTAAAATTGTTGGAAAAGGAAAAAGGTAGGCTGACCTGGTTATGAAAATAAAAGGAATTGACGGAGATAAATAACAGCTATGGTTTTTCCAAGACATGCTTCAGTGTGATTTCCTTTTCAAAGGGGTCCTCTTGTCTTATATGGGAATGGGAAACAGTGATCTTTTAGAAATGTGTGTTTACGCCTGATTATGAAATTGGCTTTTTTATATGTATAATTGTAATTGGTATCGCAAAAAATTCCATTTGAATGAATGTAGATTGTGTAAGGATATATTCCAATTTTAAATATATTTTACTTGTTTAATAAAAAATTAAAAAAAAGAAGGATAAAGCTACTTTCTTTTTGTTATTATTATTATTATTTTTTATCTTTTCTAGAACTCTGGAATGAATATTTGCTCCCTATTACTCTCCTCCTAGACGACTAGAAACCACAGTGTAAAAATCTTGTTTCTGTTAAGCTTTTTGTTATCAATTGAGGATGTCGTTATCTATGAACTAGAATACTAGAAGATTATAACTTGTTTTAAATCCAAAAACTTTATGAAATTATCTTATTTTTGGTTAGACCTTAGATAAGCTTTCACATCATTCTCAGACATTTTGATTATCTTGTTTGACAAAGAGTCCTTACTTAGGTAGAAGAACCTGTTTCTTTTTCAAGGGTCCTCATTTCTGCTGTAAGTAATTATTGCTTCAAGTTTTTTTCTTTCTTTCTTTTTCATTCTTTTTCTAGTTATATGAATTCTAAGCTTCATGGAAGAAACAATAAGAAAGCGATGTTGGTATTTTGAAGAAAATAAAAATAAAAATAAAAATAGATTCTTCCATTTTTACAAAATAATAGAGGTAATTTTGTAAGTTGTTAGCTTTAGTGTTTCTGACAAAAGTGACGGGTTCCTCTCAGAGTCACCTCACCAGGTTTTGCTTTAAAAACTTTAAAAGAAAATATATATGAGGAATAATAATTGTGGTCTAAATCACCCCTTCCCCCTTTTTTTTTCAAGCTCTTTGCTTTAAGCCACGGTCCAACTCTAGAATCATGACATATCTGCCACTGCATATGCTTGGTTGTAAGGTATCCTAACATTACATCTCCCTCTCAATCACCTCTTTTCTTCAAGTCAATTCTTGTTCTTCTTTTTCATGTGCTTTCTACCCTGTTTGTTCTTCTTGTGTTTGCAGCTTCTTCTTTTCTAGAAAAATTGATACTATAATCAATTGTATATGACATATTAACAGATAGTTTAACCTTGCATGAGTCTTTATCTTTATCTTTTTTTTATTTGGTTTAATTGGAGATTATGGTAGATTTGGCTATCTTTCCCATGATTATGTTGGACAGACATAAATGATACATAGTAGATCTTTGCAGCCTACCTCGTGTAACCTCCTCAAATATTATGTACTAATTCTTAATGATAGTTATAATCAGTGAAAATTTGGTTAAATATTAGTTAGTGGAAACAATTATTAATCTTTGAACTCTTCTTCTTTTTTTTTTTTTTTACCTTCGAAACTGCTGTTAATAATTATAATTATATTGAAGATATTGAAAAATGATGTCTTGGTATCATCCTATTAGGACCCAGATTTAAATAAATTCAGAATTCCCAACATAACATCTAAATTCAGCAACTAAAAAGTGACAAAGTTTGAAAAAAGGAAACCAATAGGCCATTCTTTTTCTAAGGGTCTCCAGACAAGAAGGCCAATGCTTTTTATTCCTTTAGGTTTGCTTGTTGGGACAAGGTATAGTATTGATTAAGCTAGGCATCATCAGGATCATGTACCATCATTCCAATTCAAGAAAAAGTGTACTGCTGGGATTATCATATAACTTTGTCTTTACATTTGCAATTGGGTATAAAGCTAGCTGGTCTCGGCCCCGGCTTTGTTTCATTTACAAATGGTGGCTGTGGCTGCCTTATTTTTCCAGGGCAGTGTTAAGAGGTGTATAGGATGGGAGGGATAAGTTGATGTTTGCAGCTCTTAATTCCAAGTACCAAAACCCAAGTTCTTATAACTCGTTTCAAGAATCTCATTAAAAAACTCTGCTGATTTTTCCTCTCTTGGTAAGTACCTACTGATAAGTTTATTTTCATTTGTAATGATGCGCCACTGGGATTCTAATCACTGTCTTTCATCATACGTCTATGATTTCTTGGATTCAAAACTATGTTAGTTTCTGTGTATTAAGGATTCTTAATGATTGCCTTTGTCAATCTTTTACAGAGACTATGTCGAGTCATTAATGAGGAAGGGCATTTTCTGAGAAGAATAACCTGCAACTACTACTAAACCTGCTTTATATTTCACAAGTACTGTTTGTTCCTACAAAAACGAGCCATGAATGAGTTTGGAACTGGAAGGTCAGTGCCATGGAACATATACCCAAGTTCAGATCCGACTCCATCTCAACCAGTAGTTGATAAGGAAACTCCATTGAAAAACTTGGGGACATCCATGAATGCCATTTCTTTTGGCTTTGTTGCTACTGCCATCTTGATATCAATGTTTGTTATCATGGCCATCTTTGAACACCTTTTTCAGCCAAATCCTGCTTTTTCTTCCCCCAATCAAGACGGTGCTGTAGGATCTGGTGCAGCTGAAAAACTCGGGAATCCACAAAGAGTAAGCTTCTATCTCTTCAGGCTGTAAAGTTGTAATATACCCCATGGTAAAAGTACCGTATAAGTCCTTAGGAGTCAGATTGTATTTTGCTTTCTTTACTCGAAACATGAGCAAATTCGTCTCCATACAATAGCTTTCACCTCAAAATGAGATGCATCAATTCTAATTGTTTGATTATTCTGTTAATCATGCTAGTTTTTAATAGTAAAAATGGACAATTTTTTAGCAAAAAAGATTAATTTGTTTTTTTATATAACATATAAAGGTTAATTAGCCCACTTTTTGAATAAAGGGAGAAAATGCAATATGAGTCTTACTACAATGACTTTCATGGTACTTTTACACACCCCAGTTTCCTTTCTCTTTTTGTTTTGCATTGTCTGCATGCTTTTTTGGCAGCATTCCTTTAAGAACAAGGGAACTTCAAACAGATAATCGTCCACTAAGCTAAAAACCCTTTGGCTCTCTGAATGGCTTACCAATTTCTCAGAGCTAGGATGAGAACTACATTAACGAAATGCAGCCTGTAAATTCTGGTCACCTTGTATATAATGTCTGGTTATGGAAGAATGATATAAAAGTAAAACATATATTGTATGTCTAAAACATGCTCTATATTTTTCATTCAATCTTGAAACAGGTGTTTGATGAATGTTGTGATGGCAGGTATCGACATCATATGCAACTGATTTGTCAGTAGTGATGCCAGGAGAACAACATCCTACCTATATAGCTCAACTTGCTCCCCTCCCTTGCCCAAGGGAAGGCATCTATTGGCCTCCCCATGAACATAATTTTGTATATCCTTAAACATACATCATCCATGAATGATGCATGTATATTTATCAGCAATCAACCTTCCCTTCTTCTACACTATTTATCCAATGAAATATTATTACATCTTGAAGCTGGTTTGCGAGCCATCATTTTTGGAGCAAATCTGTCAAATATCACAGATGACCTATTTGGAAAATGCAAAGTCCTCTGTTACAAATTTAGAGCTTTTTGCTAGAAAGTTTTCATTGGTATTATGTTTCAATTGAACAATCCTTGCATCAATAATTTTATATCATGTATTGATGTTTTAATCTCAATTTTTGACAACTGAGACGGGTAAAGAATCCGGACCTCCCAAAATAAGCAAGATAAATTACTTGCAATTTAATTAGCTATAGTGTCAAAAGGATTATTATTCTACATGCAAAGGAAACAATCCCTTGCAAATCATAATCATCATTGAGCATGAAACTTGACGAATTTATATTAGAAACAAGCAATGATAAAATTTACATTACAAGAAATGCAACTTGAAGAATTTATATCTCCTAAGCTCTTTAACCTCCCTTCCATTCACCCATTCCCATTAAGTTTATCCCTGTAAATATGACTTGTTATGTTTCCACTCCCACTCCCCATTCTCTATACTCATCTTCAGTAACTTTTTTCTATTAATATCTACTAACATAGCGGGCAAAGAAAGCAAGGTGAGATAAATGGAAGGGAAAATCTGCTAGTGCTCATCAATGTCATCTTCATCAGGTAATATTGCAGTCAGTAAAGAATACTTTACCAGGAGCGAGATCCTTCCCTTCTTGACGACTAATCTTGCCCCAGAAACAACCCAATATCCAGGAACCTCTTGTGGTCCTCTTGTTATCTCTGTTGTATCAACAAATTTCAAAAGCTTAGGAGCTTGAACAGGTACGGGAGGGCCTCCGGGGTAAACAGCGGAGTTTATATTCACATCAGCTGGCCCTGGAGGTGGTTTCTGAACTGTTGTGAAGTGATGACTAATTAGTGTGGATATGAGTCCAGACTTAGGTGCCAACCGAGGTGATCCATCCCATTCTGGATGCTTAATAGACATCGCTCCCAAGACAGTCGAGAAGCGTAGCCGTAAAAAGAGAATATTTTTAAAACCATGATTCTCAACCTGCAACTGGGCTCCGGTTACAATTGAAAGTTCCTCCCGAGATTCAATTGGAGCAGTGCATACGTGAGAGTAGTTCTTCCAATAAACTCTCTCATAGTAGTTACGATCATGAGACTCTTGGCAGAAGTTCCCTTTTGGATCATCTACAAGTTGGAATATTTTTGGAAGGGAGGAAAGGTGCTGCAAGTGGATGGCCAAGCGGTTGCTCCTTTTACCTTCTAGATATAGACGGAGGCCAGTCACAGGCCTCTTACCCACATCAACCTGTCATTAAATTATATAACTTAAAATTAGCTATGGAGCAAAGACTCCCAAAATAGGTTTGCGCTCAATGATCCAAGTGTTAATATCAGCTTCAAACTTTATATCCACACTATGTGACAAAGTGTAATTATGCACTCTTCAGGAGACCAAAAGAAGACGAAGTCTTAGATAAAGTACTACTTATATTAGTTCCCTAGGAGCATTTTTTTTGATGGAACTATAGAGAAATCTTATCTTGCTACAAAATGCTATTTCCATTTTAACATAAAGTCGTTAGGGCACAGAGTTTTTAAAGTTAAAATGCTGAAGAGACTCTAGTGAACATCTATAAATCCAACACCAGCATACCAATATGTTTTGAAGTTTATGTAGCTGAAGGGCCAATAAAAACTACTCAAACACATACATGCATAAACCTACACGGTCAAATACTCAATGCACACAAACAAAAGCCAAAAAAAATTTCAAATTTAGAAGATTTTCTACCGGAGTAGTATTCACAAAAAGCTTGGGCCCCATGAAGCTGAATTGCAAAGAGGCAGTGCTTTGATGCTTTCGCTGTGGACCAAGAGGAAGTTCACTGAAAACTGGGGCCCACTGTCTTGGAAGCTGAAATTCCAGAAACTGGTGGAGCTCTTCAACTGGTGGTTTATCTGTAAGAGGAATAGCTTAAGGATGAAATATGTGTAGACTGTTCGCTATAAAATAAGTATCACTTGCTGCAGTAAGGCAAAATGAATGAAAATGAGGTCCAACAACAAATTCTCATTGTTTCATGACAAACTTTATGAAAAGCTAGAAATACCTATCAATTATTTGGTTCCAAATGTCTCTCAACTCGAGCACCGCTAGTTAAGGATATCATGATAACAAAACTGGTACTTACTAACAGCTTATGATAATTTAACAAAGGCTTTAATCAAAATAAGCTCATAACTCTTGTATTGGTTGCTTTATATTATATGATAATAAGTTGATTAGCGAACTTATAGTGTCTCAGTATAACAAATTATAAGATTTAAAAAAAAACAGAAGTATGAGGCATGCTTCTTTCAGAAAATATACAATAACTTCAAGCAGTAAAAGAAAATAAGAAAAGCATTAGGTAGACATAACGAACTATAGATCTTGCTTACATCGCAAATATAGGTTTATGGCATGGCTCAGAAATCCACTACCAGGAACTCCATTCAATAAAGAAGTAATAGGGATAAAGGACATTGAGATTACATCAGGCTCTGACTGAACCGTCTGTAACCAGTCATTATGGGAAAGGTTTCTATTATCACTTCCACCCCTCCTTTTGTAAATGCTTATAATATCCTGCAATTTTTAGGTAATTATTAACATCTACATCGGGAGTGAAACTTAAACCTTTATCAAGGAGCTTTAACTATTAAGCAAACGACACCATATGAAAGAAAACAAACCTCTTTCTGTGCATATGAACTTGATGGACTGTTACTAGCAAGCGTTAGCCGCTGCTCCCTAAGTTCAAACTGAAACGGACATAATTAGATTAGATACCCCCCAGGGTTGGGGGGGGGGGGACCACACAAATTATGCCAACTGTTTACTATAACGATGATTGACAGATAAATTAAAATAAATACGGTTTTACCACCAAAGGAGGCAGCAGATCAGAAATATGAAGAATAGCCATAATTTCTTTATTCCATAGAGATTAAATAATCTCTAGTATTGAAAGGCCAGCAATCAAAGCATAGAGTACCAAAGCAATCAAATTAAAAAAAGAAACTGCCAACCTAGATGAAAGGCCTAGAAAATAACACTATCCTGATAAAACTGTGTAAAGCCTAAACATTCAAAACAGTAGCAGACTTTTGGTCTTCTCTGGCAAATATTTAGCTGGTATCACAATAGCAATCATATAATACTAACGTGATACTGGGTTGTCGTTTTAGTATGTTAAGAAATAGTGATAACAGTGCTTCTCAACACAAATTTTGGCAACAATATGCAACAACCTGCAGCAACTTCCAATTAACACACTGCTTGTTAGGTCAATCATGGAGATTGTACACCGTTCTAAAAGAATATTGATTTCATTCCATCTCAACAAGAAGCATGATTTATCTAGATATGCAGCAATAGATTAGACAAAAAAAAAAAAAAAAAAAATCAAAACAGGTCTATTGAAAACCTTGTCACTCTGGAAGACTTGCTCAGGCGCCAAGTTATAATGTACACTGGCATCTAAAAACCTTTTATCAGCCATATCCTTCAATCTTTTCTGGATATCAGCAGGTTGAAGAGTAGATGAATGCTGCTGTTTTATGTAAATAACATCCTTCCCTCCCATCTTCACACCAACAATTATATGGGTTCCATAAGTGTCAATAAACCTGGGATGTCATAAAAGTACATATCAAACTCAAATGATATACATCAGAGAGTAAATAACATTAAACAAAGCAGGCAATAGAAATCAGAAAATGCATAGCCATCAATAAAAGAAATAAAAGAAAGTTGATCATTGAATTATTCTCCAAGTGATGACAGAACTCAAAGAGAGGGAGCGAGAAACACACATTGGCTGGAGCCAATTCATTGCATAAGGAAGAAAAGGCCCCCTACATGCAAAGGTCTTATTTATGGCAATTCACCTTGCTAATGCTGCTGGTTCCCATGTAGATGGGACTGCTTTCTTGACATGATCTCGTAGCACAATTTGAGATTTCTCCAGTGCAACTGAGTAGAGGGTGATGAAAACCCCATCAAAAGCAAGTGTCTTGGTATTAGCAGCATCTTTTTGCCAACAACCAGAGAATTCAAACATGGAATTGAAGTGGCCTGAAGGTATTTTTCCAGTCAAAGATATTTCTTGGTTGAATTGCTCTGACATCTGGAGAACGTAAAACAAAAGAAATGATTTAAAAAAAGCACTCTCATGACAGACAAAAGAGTATGAAAACATAACCAATTTGCCACATGACTAGCAATTCTCATATACCTTCACAGGATTTGACTCATGCTACAACAATTGAACTAGTGATACATATATGGATACAGATAGCATTGAACAAACAATACATTATTACCTGCTGGAAGGAGAGGACATCAGACCTGAACCGCGTGCGCTCTCCTTTATCACATTTTATTGACTTGGACACATTGGGTATTGAAATTCCACCAGGCAAAACAATCTCATGGCGTCCATCTTCATGAATCTCAATAAGACATGAATCTTTTGAATTCCCTTTACAGTACTTTAGCCGAAGATCCATTCCAATATCGTATCCACATCCAATGGACCCTATGGCAATCTCAGCCGCCTTTGGAGCTGTACTCTTAAGCGCCATTGCTCAGTGCATCACTCTTTTTCACCAAATTTGGAACCAAATTCACACGAGATTCAATTATTAAAACCAAACGCAGTGCACTCCAAATAAAGCAACATTGTTTCAATCATTTACACAAATAAAACTAATCCAAATTCTACAAATAGCTGAACGTGTAAAAACAGAACAAAAATCATCATATAAAAAATTTCTTTTTAAAGTATATATTACTACAACAGAACAGATAAGAAGTTCATAAATAGCTCAAATAAATATTGAAATTTATATATAAAGAAAAGCAATTTCATAATCTTTCCAGAAACAATCACAACCAAAACCAGTTTAGCTCAATTTAAGAAGAAAAGTAGCCAATTTTCAGAAATTAACAACATTCTATCAAAATCCAGATATTGTTCAGACTGAACAAACAAACCCCAAAAAGCTAGATCCTAAAACTTAAAAAGGACCAAAAATAGTTTTCTAAAGAAAACTTGTAGCTCATATTAGACAAAAAAAAGAAAAGAAAAGAAAAGAAAAGGAGTTCGTACATTTTACGCAGGTCAAAAACTAAAGTGGGAATCTTTCTAAGAGCAGATTTTGAAGCTGGAGGAAACCAATAAAAGTGAAGCTCACACAATTTGAAGCCGAAACGCCAATCCTTTGGTTCGAGTTCGAGGTGTCTTGAAACTCCCAAGATTTTCAGGTTTGGAAATTCCAAGAACGAAACTTGAACGGAGAGAAGGATAAAAAAAAAGGTTCCTTGATGAAGAAGTGTAAACAATAATAATAAAAACAAGTGAACTTAAAAAATAAAAATAAATAAATAAATAAAGAGAAAGGGAGAAACCCTAAGAAGGGGGAAGGTTTGAGAGAGACAGAGGTTAGTAAAAATAGGTTTGACTAAGAAAATAAAAATTCTAGCATTGACATATATACATGTGAGAGAGTTGTTGAGCGTGAGAGTCCCTCAAACATTAACTCCAGTTAGGAAAGGCAAAGGTGGTGCTGCTTTCAATGCTTGGCCCTGCCCACCATTAATATATCTTAACTAATCATTAATCAACCAACTTGCATTTTTTTAAAATTAATATATCCTTTTAAATTTCTTTCCATATCAGTTAACTTCAATGATTTTTACAATAATTTAAAAAAAAAAAAAGTATTGGTAAATTTGATTTATATAGAGAGTAAAATACTATAACTTTGTCCCATTTTAAAAAGTTGCAAGTTATTTTGTTAGATTTAATTTCAAATTATTCTATTTTGTTTTTTATTGATTTATCTTTTATGTTTATAAGATTTAACATTTGCACTTATTGTACGGGTTAATTACCCAAAAAGGCTGATTTTGAAAGTTAACGAGGAAATACAACCCTTTTTTTTCAAATGGCTAAAAACGGTTAACTTATTTGCTATATAAATCTAACTCATCTTCTTTCTTTTGTATTTAAATCCAATTCTCTCAATTCATCTATTTTCTCAATTCTCTCAACTATTTATTTCTCATTTTTTTCACTCAATGTCTCTCAAAATCTTGTTGTTTTAATTTTATATTTTGTAATTTCTTTTATTTTATTTGATTTTTATAATGGCAATTCTGCTTATTCGTTTGGATGACAAAACATATTACCAGCGTCCAATTACAAATGGTAAGAAAATATTATTAAATTCTTTAATTTTAATTAAGTTCGTTGTTAACGTTATTAATTTTATCATTTTTTTATGTTTATATAACAAAGCTGAAGATCGAACTTTAGAGATGTACATACACAATTTAACTATGAAGGCACCGCGTGTTATTCAACAGCACTTGTGTAATAGCCCAATTTTCAGTGATGTCGTAAAAGGTGGTTTCAAAACCTCATTTCTATAAACCGAATCCTTAAATATTAAATATGAATTTTTACACAGTTTCTATAAAAGTATATTAGAGTTTAGTTCGGTAATTTTGTCAATTAATTTCTTAATTAGGGTACAAGGACTAAATTATAAAAATCCAATCGCTATAGATTTTTATTAGCTAAAGATTCAAAACGTTAAAAAAAACCATTTTGTTAATCAATAGTGGAGGATGATGTTAACTTCCACTAACTCTGGTTAATTGTGATTAAGGTTTAATTAATTAAAGTTTAATTAAGTGATTAAGGATTAATTAAGGTATAAAAGGCTTAAGTTACTGAATTTTCATTCATCTTCTCCATTATTCTTCTTCATGAAAGAAAAATCCGCTTTTAAGTGTCAAGCATTCAATCACTATTTGGCAAGTAATTTTAGGTCATTTTTTTTGTAATTTTTATATTTTTGAGGTCATGGGAGCTTGATTTAGTTAGCCATGTACCAATTTACAAAATTATTAAAGTTTTTGAAAGTTGACAGTGATAATTTCTTGAAAAAATTAGTGTTAAATTGTTAGATTTTAAGCTTAGATGTGAAAAGGACAAAATTATAATGTTTAATTGTTAGTTTTTTCATAGGGACTAAAGTGAATAAAATTTGAAATTAATGTGATATTTCTATAATGATAGATAGTAGGGAGTCCCTAAGGGATGTGATTGAAATTGGTTTTCAAACAAAGGCTCAAATTGAAAGTTATGGCTATTTCGATTTTAGGGACTAAATTGAATAAAATGTAAAACTTTAGGTGTATCAAAAATGAAATTATTTATATTCATTCATGACATGGAATAGTGTATAAATGTTTGGTATTGATGGATTGAATGGAATAATTGTATATATAGATTAATAATTGAATCAAACAGGTGATAATCGAGAAAAAGCCAAAATTATCGATTATTCCCTGAAGATTCAGTTGTTTGTTGCTTTGACTAGGTAAGTTCACATGGAACTTACAAATTAATTCTTACTTTATGTATGAATGATATTGAATTCATGCTTGTATATCAATATATATGAATTAAGTAAAATTAATGAATTTGACACTTATAGCTTGAAACGGACTGAATTGTAAATTCATGTAAATATTGGTTATATGGAAATAGTACTGGATGTAAATGTGATTTTTGATTGAATGTATGCCTTATAAGTAGAAATGAAATTGTGTACAGGAACTGATAATGTCAATTACATGAAAATGATGCCTGAGTAAACTTAGTAAAAGGGTAGGATATGCATGGCATGCCATTAGAGTTATACGCACGATTAATCAGGGATTTACATGTTATCACGTGATCTAGCATTTGTCACATCCTAAAATTTGGCCTAGAAGTTTCAAGGTTAATTCTGAAATTTATGGCCCAAAATTGGGTTCGGAAATTCAGAATGTGGCAACCTGAAAATATTTTCGTTAAATGGCTTTTGAAAATAAAATCAATTTATGAAAGAAATGAGAAAAGGCTTTCAATTTTTAAAAGATGACTGATTTGTAAAGGGGTTTAATTTTGAAAGTAGCTTAAAAGCAAAAATACCAAAGTTTTAAAATCAACCTATTTTCCCCTTGCACCTTACAATAGACGCACGACTCCCCTTCTCCCATCACTTTTTGCCATCAATTGAAATCCCCAAATATCATTTACCATTTTTTGTCTCCATTGCTTTAATCCTTTTGATTTTTATCATCTTCCAAACATTAAACCTCCTTTGAATTCAAAGGAGAACATCATTAATTTCACTAATTTTTTCCAAGTGCGTTTTCTCGAAATTCAATCAACCATTCATTGTTTTCCTCAACCAGAAGGTTTTGCTTTTCTATAGTTTTTGATGTAGTCTAGCCTTTCAAATCAAGTTTTAATTAGCTGAATCATAGATTTTGTGTGTTAGTTGAAATTGGGGTCCTTAATGGAAAATTTTAGATTTTTAAACGAAACTATTGTTTCTACGTATTTTTCAACTTGATTAGGTGAGATTAGAATGTTTTTAAACTTTTTTCAAACTTTTGTTAAAGGATTTGAAGATTATATTGATTTTTCACTAAAAGTAGCCATGGAAGTTAAAGTTTTCCAAAACCATAAATCTGAGAAGTTCTGGGTGTTTTAAAGGTTGAGAATTGTACTTAAGTGAGTAGTCAGATAATTAGAATTGATTTTAAGCAAAGGGAATTAGTTCAAGTTAAGAAATTTGAGTTACGACTATACTAGTCGAAAATTTCGGTTCCAAAAGGAGCTAATTTAAACCTGCATTTTTGTTTGATTTGAGATGTGTTATTGGCTATTAATTGTTTGTGTATGTTGTGTAGTTAACATTTCTAAAGATCCGGAACCATTGAAGCTCTCTTCAAGCAAGGCGAAAGGCAAGGAAAAATTAGTTTGAGCTTTCAGCTGATAAGCAAAAACGCAATTGGTGAGTGTTTTGGAGTCACTACTAGTATGCATGATTCATTGTGTTAAAGGGGAACTTAGGTTAGCTTAAACACCTATCCTAAGTTCCGAGTGTAAGCTTTCTTACTCTCTTTTTTCTTCATTTTGCAAAATTGTAACTGTGTGATCTGAAATGAGTATCATGACGTATTAGTGCAACAAGTAATGTGTGATTGTGAGCATATGATGTGGAATTACTAGCTTATGCTTATATATTTAACTTAATATGGCTATAGCTTATTGAACTTTATGTTAACACTTGTGAGTGCATGAATAAGAGGTATGGTAAGCATGATATGTGGAAGTGATAGTGTTGTGTATATAATGATTAAGAACTATAACACCCCTAACTCGTATCGGTTGCCGGAATAGGGTTACGAGGCATTACCGATCAACCACAACATAAATCATACATTTGTGCAATCATCATTAAAATCCCATTCATCTCAATCACTTTGTCCCTTATAAGGTCCTACGAGACCTTAAAACATGCTTAGAAGTGGTTCGGGACTAAACCGATAACATTCACAAACTTTGAGAAACTTATAAAATTTTCAAACTTTAAAAGATCACACGCCCATGTGAACAAGACGTGTGCCTCACACGGTTACCAAACACACTCGTGTCACAGGCCATGTGAAAACAGGGCGTACATACTGACTTATACCACACGGCCGAGGACACGCTTGTGTGTCATGGCCGTGGGAAAACTGGGGAGGTTACTGGCTTGGGTCACATGGCCGACCACACCCCCATGTGCCAACCCGTGTGCCACACATGGCCAGTAGACACGCCCGTGTATCTAGGCCGTGCCAAACCTGTAGGGTATACTGACTTTAATTCGAAGGGCAGCTTAGGGGGTACACGGTCGTGTAACATGACCGTGTGTCACACATGGCTGAGACACATGCCCCTGTCTCTGCCCATGTGGACAAAAATAGGCCATTTGCAAAGCCAATTTGCCACCCTTTTCTCATGCTTACCTAGCCATTAAAATGGTATCATTTTAACACATAAAGAGGCAACCAAAAACATGCTAATTCATACACATATCATGCCATCTATTCACAACCATTTCAACCACTCAATTCCATATTCAAACATACCAAGATGACACTAGCCTATACATGCCATATACCATATACCATATATACAAAGCTCTAAAAATACCAACGAGATGATTGATAGTGTGATGAAGTTTCCCGACGATCCCCGAGTCTGAGCTAGCTTCGATAATCTATAAAATAGGGAAAGAACACACAAAGTAAGCTTCAAAAGCTTAGTAAGCCATATACAAATAAAGTCAACACATAAATATTTTCATATCAATTCAAATATGCTAAACATTACTAATCACATTCAAATTTTCAAACCTTTCTCATTGAACATATATTCAATGTGTTAATCGAGTTCATCAAATATTTCCCCTTTTTAATACTCATATGAATTTCATACGTACCTGAGTCACTTAGCTCATTCACATACTTTTTCTCGAATTGACTTTGGTCGTTGAACCATTCGGAATCATTAAAAATACTCAGCAATCACATATTGCTCGTACAATGCCATATCCCAGATATGGTCTTACATGTTATCACATATCGATGCCACTGTCCCAGACAAGGTCTTACACGAAATCGATTAACAATGCCAATGTCCCAGACATGGTCTTACATGCAATATCAATACAATGCCAATGCCCCAGACATGGTCTTACATGTAATCACATCTCAATAACCTAATGTCATGACATTTGTATCCTATACTATTCCTAAGGTTCATACAACACTTTCGGATGTCGTAACTTTGTCGATTCTTACTCGTATTTGGTCATTCAACATTCATAGAAATTCAATGACAATTAAACATGTATAATTCAATTTAAATACATTTATTTACATATGAACTTACCTCGTAGTCGGAATAGAGAGAGCGAATTAACTATTCGATAACTTTGGATTTCCCCCGATTTAAATTCGATTTCTTTCGTTCTTGATCTATATACATTCAAAATTAACTCTTTTATTCATCAACACATTCAATTTAGTCCAAAAAGACATATTTCCAAAAAGACATATTTAGGCATTTTTACACTTTAGCCCTTAAATTTTCACATTTTTTACAATTTAGTCCTTATTTCACAAATACACAAAATTCATAAAATTCAATATGGCCCATGCTTAGCAAAATTTTTTTATAGCTTCATAACAGCTCATATTTTCATTTATTTTACACTTTTAACCATAACATTTTACATTTTCTCAATTTAATCCCTAATTGACATTTTTACTCAAAATCACTTTACAAAACATGTATATCAAACACCAAGCTTTCATATTTCATCATAAAACATCCAAAAACACATGAATTCACCAATATAAACTTTCAAAATCATCAACACTTTCAAAAATTGGGGCATGGGCTAGCTAAAACACGAAGCAACGATCACAAAAAACGTAGAAATCATCAAAATTCGAGTTCAAAACATACCTCAATCAAGCTATGTGTGTGTCGAACCCTAAAGGAACAAAATGAATTCTTTTCTACTTCAATATTCGGCCAACAAGAAGAAATATGGACAAAATTTCATGTTTTGTTCTATTTTAATTAACATAATTACAAAATTACTTATTTACCTTTAATGAATAAACATTAAAACAAGTAATGGTTGTCCATAATAGGCCCCTATCATTTAAAATGGTTTAATTACCATTTAAGGCCATCATATTTAAAATTCAAGTCAATTTGACACCTTTAACTAATAGCATACAATTTCTACATTTTACGCGATTTAGTCTTTTTATCAAATTGAGCACTCGAACGCTAAAATTAGCTCATGAAATTTTCACACAAATATAATCACATGCTATAAACACCAAAAAATATTAAAAAAATTTTACAACCTCGGATTTGTGGTTCCAAAATCACTGTTCCAATTTAGCTAAAAACTGGGCTGTTACAAGAACAGTAAAAATGTGCATTGAAATGGTTAGTAAAAATGTGTGTATTAGTTGATATTTTGGCCTTGTGATCTCTTGAGACCGTTGAATGTAGTTGGCATGCCATAGGATTTGTAAGTACTTACCATTGTGTTGTAATTTAGGGTACTGAGGCCTAAGACAATTTTGAGAGATAAGGGAATGTGAGATATACTCTATTCATCAAGACATGTTGCTGTGTTGGAAAGTGTTAACTTGATGCTACACTTATGGGATATGTTGGACTCTTTGAGCAATTGGTGTGATGGAGATTCGTGTATCCAATATGTGGTGATAAAGTTCACTCTTATGCTTTAGAGTCTCAAGTTGCCAAATTATCGTAAATGATTTTTACATAAATTATGATATATGTAAATTCATGAAAAATGAAAGCTAATTACTTGAGTTAATGATGCATGAACATGGTAAATTTCTTATTACGTATGTGCTTGAGAATGTTCTTGATTTAACCGATGTTGATGTGCATGCTTGTTGTAATTTTCGATACATTCTCTGAGCTTGTTTAAGTTCACACACTCCTCACTAAATTCTTGCAGATAGTTACCATTATCAGTGTGAGCGGTGCGACCAAAGAAGTGATCCAAGTTAGGGAATAAACATTTGAGTAGGTAGTGTTATAAATTTTGGGTCTTTTGAATAATGACAAATTTAGGTTAGAGTTTCGATTAGTTTTCATCATAATTTTTTATTGGTTTATTATGATTTTGGACTTTCGAAGTATTGGTATTGCTTGGGATTTCGTTTCTAAATAATTTGATGATTAATATTGTGTTTGATAATGCATGTTCGAAGGAAATAATGTTTGTGCATGAATGTTTCCCTGCTTTGTTTTGATTTTGCTTATTTGTACAGAGGTATCGATACTCAAGGCATAAATATTGATACCTTGATGTTAGAACGTATGTGTAGGAAAAATAGTAGCTCAATTTGGTATTGATACCTATTCACGAGTATCGATACTCATGGAAGAAATATTGATACCCATGCCTAAGTATTGGGTAAAATATTTTGAATCAAAATTTGGTAGAATGCTAATTTGGTATTGATTTTCTTATTAGTATCGATACTTGCAATTTTGTATTGATACCTGCGCAGATTTCTTTGAAATTTTAATAAACGAGCCTTAATTATGTATTAAACTATTTTTAATGTCGTATTGTGTAAACTAGACATGAACACTTCTATAAATGCTTAAACTTAGTAGTTGTTGTTCATAATTGAAGCTGTATGAGCATGTTTGTAAGATTTGATGTTTGTTGTAGCATCCTGTTACTCAAGTTTGGCAACTGGGTTGGGTGACGTATGTTACAGCATTTGTTTCAGATTCTAAGGTTATACGTATAATTGGTTTAGCTCAGACAAGTAACCTCAATATGATGTCAGCTTGTGTGAGAAATTCCGTTAAAATGTCAACTTGTGTGAGCAACCCTGAAATATTGTCAGCTTGTGTGAGCATTACATTTCTATGTATCTGAGTCCATTTTACTACAATTCCATCGGGAGATGTTCGTTTGATTGGGAATGAAATTTAAATCATGAATTGAAAATGAAATTATATTGATGATACTTGACATATAGATTGCTATATGATTATGTTTTAAATGTTGAGAGTATTTATATTCGAGAACATAACTAACGTATTCAATTTGTAGTGATGTTGCCTATATAAATATGTTTTCATGTGCCAAGGAAAGTTAATTTGGTAGTGAAATAGAATATTTTTTACTGTAATGATCAAGGTAAGCTTTAGTTTCCATATGAGCTTTCTAAGCATTTTATATGCTTACTTAGTTTGTTTTCCCTTTTCCATATAGATTGTCAAATTGTGGAACACGTCAAGCCGAATCAACACAAAACTCGCACTATCCTATCCTAGAATCTATAGCTTTTTGGTCATTTCAAGTTAGGGATTGTGGCATGTATACAAGTATTTTGGTACGTACCTTGATGTATAGGATGTTTTAATGAGTTTGGTAACTTGTGATGTTTTGGTGTTTTGAATTCATATATAGAGATTAATATATATTCATTTCATGCTTGATGATGTGATAATTTATAACTATATGAATGTCATATGAAAATGGTATTGAACTTGGTTTGTGGTGATTTGGATGTTGGTCTTGGTATGTGATTTAGAAATGCATGAATTGGCATTTTTGATGCCTAGTTGAATTGGTACATTTTGATTGATGTGCTTGGAATATGTATGGCATTTAAATTGGCATGTTTCAAGATGGTTTAATATAGGTAAGGACTTTGTATTTGGATAATTTGGTTCATACGTATGCCATGACAGTGGAATGTTAAATCTAATGGTAGAATACGTAATGAAAGTTGTTAAGAAGTTAAATGTGGTTATTTGAACTTGATTGATATGTTCTTGGAGTGTTTTGATTTAAGTAAAGTTAGTAATTGGTGTATAAATTTATGGGTTGGGTTGGAAACTTTGTAATAGGTACCAAATTGCACATTTTTACCAAAATCAAGGATCTCGTCTTGACGACCAATTACCTGGTCGCAACATCGGCCGATAGTGAGTCATGTTGTGACATCGAGTGACTTAAGGTCATGACGTGACAATCTGTTTGGAGATGTCATGATGTAGGGGAGATGACATCATGACATTGGTCCTGAATTTCTAAAACTTTACAATTTGGTCCTGTTTCATGCTCGGTTTGAAAAATAAACTTTCATAAGCTCGAATATGACCCGGAAATGAGGTATTATTGTAATTTAAAAATGATTGATGTCGAATGCATGTGAAAATGTTTATTTTATTGTGAACCTGATTGTAGTTGCTCTAGTAACGAATATAACGTCCTATAGCTCGAACCCAATGATCAGGTCGAGTGAGGGGAGTTACAACTTCCAAGAGGTTAGACTATTGTACGTGTCTCTTATGCTCGGGGACACTAAATTGGATCCCACACTTATCAACACTTTGATGGAAAGATGGAGACCTGGGACACACACATTTCATCTTTCACGTGGTGAATGTACATTTACACTAGGGGATGTAGCTTTACAACTCAGTTTACCAATGGATGAACATTCTTTATGGGGGCAATGGGCGTTAGTAATTGGAGCACTGTTTGTTAGCAACTATTAGGCAATGTGCCGAACAAGTTTAGTTATAGCCAGATAGAGATGAAATTGTTGGAAGACAATTTCAATTATATAAAAAACTTTGCAAGTGTTATTGAAATAAAACAATACACTCGAGCATTTATCCTGAGGTTAATCGAGAGTCTTCTGATACCTGAAAAATCTTGAAATCTGGTACATTTAATGTGGCTACTACAACTTGTCAACTTGAAAGAAACAAGACAACTCAGTTGGAGATCAATTTTGTTGGAAACATTATACTGAGAGATGTGTCGGGCAATAAAACCACAAAAATTAAAATAGATGATTACATACTCCTTCTTTAATCATGGGCATGTTACCAGCTACCATTTTTATGCCATCGAGTAAATGCCCCTATATATTCCCACTTGTAAAAGGTAAAATTAAATTGATAATATAATTATCATAATATTTTTTCATTATTATATTTTTGAAATAACATATTATTTGAATAAGTGGAACAAAGAGGCGAGTCATGTGGGTATAGCGAAAGAGCTCAAAGATATTTGGGTATTGGATCAACGATTGGGAGCCGAGGTTAGTTTTTTAATTTTTAAATTATATAATATTTACATAAAGATTTGAACTTTAATATTAGGAACTTAATAAAATTTATAATTTTGCACTATAGTTTGAATGAATGCCATACGCTGATACGAGAATTCTAGAATGCATCCCAATCGAATTTTTGGTCAATCGCAATATCTGGCACGTCAATGTGCCATTGATAGTTTTTGCGATAGTCGAAATGCAAGAAACTGATTGAGTGATGCACTAGTTCGGGTATAGGCAAAGTATTCAGCTGTCACCCTAGGACATTGAAAAACTGCACAATATTTGGTGAAATTCCATGCCAAATAAATCTATATTTGGGAGCATAAATACGATTTCATACCTATGCGCGAACCAACTCTCCCATTTGGATTACATGACATGGTTTAGAATTCACGATAAGCCATATCTACTGTCGGAGGAGGAAAGGAGTAGTCAACGTCGTCGTAAAAGGCCAAGATGACCCCACATGAATCCTAGGTTAGGAGTACATGCATCGATGGAGTCATCATCAGCTCCAACCCCATATGAGGCATCTTTGGGTATACCACCTCTATCCCCAGCACCATATTACACGATAATGCCGACAACAGCACTAAAGTATCTGTCATCTCTAACAATTCTAATATTTTATCTGCAATTAAGTTATGCAACACTATACACTTATCTTCTGATAGTGTTGTAAACACTCCCAACATCATTGTTCTACCGAGGTGGCTTATTTTCATAGCCACTTGTTACTATAACGGATGATATACGATGGCAACCTAGGACAGTACGACACTCAAGCACGAAGGTATAAGATGAAGATAAAGATGGAGATGGAGATGAAGATGAAGGTGGAGGTGAATGTAATATCCTAGAATAGGTCTTAGGTGTTTGAGGCATGACGAGTTGGTATTTTCCAGTAGGCTTAGAGAGCAGGGGTTGCCAGAAGGCTTCGTGAGTAGAGGTTCACTAGAAGGTTTGGTGAGCAGGGGGTTTTCTAGAAAGCCTAGCGAGTTGGGGTCGCCAGTGGGCCTAGTGAGCTGTGATTACTGTTTTGGGCCAAAAGTCAAAAGTAGGAATAGCCAAAGGGTAATTATGCCAAAATTAGGAAGTCAACTTACTTTTCTCTTCTTAAAACCATCAGTGCACATAACTTTTTCCTACTTCTATTGCGACTAGGTATCCTATGAATAAACATTTAGTGTCTATAAATTAAGTGCTTTCCTTAAAAAAATCATCTTCTTTTGAATGAAAAAATTCTCTCAAATTCTTTCATCGATTATCTTATTGTTAAGTTTCTACAAAATCCAGAACCCAAAACTTAGCTATTAGAAATTAAGGTAAGACTATGTTTCTTTAGAACTCTTAAGAAGGTTCACAACAAAAGAAACTAGGTTCACCAAAAGACTAGCATGTGCAAACCTAGGTACGCTTGTATTTATGTGTGAGTTTTAATGTATTTTGTCTGTTAGTGGATTGTGTATTTTTGTGAAATTGAGAACCTGACAGAATCATCTACAAGTAAAGATAAGGGAAAAGTGAAGCTTGTTTAAAGTTTTAGCAAATTTGTGAGTGTTTAGGGATTGCCACATGTATGTGCAAACCATAAAGTAAACCAAGACCTTAGGGTTTTATTCTAAGTTTTAAGAGTAAGTTTTTTTTAAAACTCTATTTTGTGATTATATATGTGTTTTTATAAACAGTGATATGTAAGCTCTATATTGCAAGCTCAATATGAATAGTGCTCTACGAGCTCTTCATGATTTGCGAGCTCTATGTTTTAAGTATATGTTTGGACACTATAATATTTTGAAACTGTTGGATATAATGGCATGCCATAGAATTGTGAGTACTTACCTTATGTTTTGTGTTTTGGGCGAAAGGCCCTGGAACAAGTTAGAGAGATAATGGCATGTCGAGCTAAGCTCCATTCAATGGGACATGTTGGTGTGCTTGGAGAGTACTTAGCTTTATGCTACACTTATGAGATATGTTAAGACTCATTGAGTCATTCTGAGGCGTTATAAGGAGATCCACTTATCTAACAGGAAATAACATGTGAATAAGATTATAATTTCTGAAATATTGTGTTTTACAATTTTAAAGCCATCTGATAGTAAGTGTTTACGAACCAAGTTTTGCGTAAGTATGGCGAATCCAGTTCACTGCTCTATAACCTTGCCAAAGCTTTTGTTTAAACTTATGTTTTGTACATGTTGTGTGGTTATTCTTTCCTGTATATTCACTAAGTTCGTAAGAGCTCACATATTCCTTTCTAAACACTGCAGATAGTTAGATCTTATGGTGAGTAACAGTAAGGCGAGTGATCCAGGCAAAGCACAAATACTAAGAAGGTGAAACAAGCGAACTCTGAATTAAAGGCAATGTGGGAATCTGCTTGGGCTTAGAGTACTGTTGACCTCACCAATTATTCTAGGACTTAGTTATTTTTATGATTTCTTTATGTTTTTATTTACGAACCGATAATACTTTATAAACACATATAAAATTTAAGAATATGAACGCAGTCCAGGATTGTTTAATTTTTTCTTAATTTTAAAAGTTCCTATTTAAGCAATTAATTTCTAAACATAGTGTTCGCCATATGCTATAACCTGAAATATTCTAATCTGAAAAACTTATATAGAGTTCGCCAAATTTTCTGCAAAGTGACAGGGTTGCCGAATTATGCCAAGCACAAACCGTAGCGATTGGCAAACTACTATCTGCGAACCTTAAGTGAGTTTTGATAAACTGTATAAGAAGAACCCTGCGAACTGTGTTCGCAATATCTAAGTACTTAAGAGGTGGTTCGCGAGACTTACCCTGTTTAAAGAGTCTTACCCTACGAAGACTTAGAATGCGCAAGCTAAGCAAAAGTGTGAACCCCAATGTTAGGTCAATGAACAACAGTATATTATTTTGCAAACTTAGGGTTTGCCTGTTCTTAATTCCTTTCTTCAAATATTTATGACTTCAAGAAAAGAGTAAGTTAGGTCCTTGTAAGCGAAGTAGATTCGTATGTTATTACCGTTGCATATCATGAAGCAAGTGAAGTGAGTTCACGAGCTTGTGCTTTCTTAAACCCATACATGTTGTTTTATTTTAACTTGTGGTGTGTTGAAGGTTAGGTTGGGTGGTAATCGGGAGTCACTTAGGTGGTTAATGTGCCGTTCCATAGCTCAGGTTCGGCGATTAGACCGGGTATAATGTGTTATAGTGAAGATAAAGATGAGGAGCTGGAACCCCAACTACAAAGAAATCCTAGCATACATTCGGGTTGATAACGCCGATGATTTTTTTAAAATTTTTCCATGTAAACCATCATTTACTTTGTTAAATTTTAATTTGTATTATATTAAAATTTTCCATCCATAATGTACTTATTCCAATTATATAAGAAAATTTGTTCTATTGTAGTTTACATCAATAATATACTCATTTACAACCTATGAAAAAAATTAAAAAATTGTTTGTATTGTCTTTTATTGTATTTCATATCAATAATATACTCATTTACAATCTACGAAAAAAATTAAATTTTTTTGTACTGTATTCTATTTCATCGAATATCAATAATATATACTTGTTTACAATCTATGAAAAAGAATAAAAATTTTTGTATATATTATATTCTACTATATTTTACATAAATAATATATTAATATTTATAATGTACCAAAAAATAGAAGCTATGAAAAAAATTAACAAATTATTTGTTTGTTTGTTTCTTTTTGTATTTCTATAAAAAAAAATTTAATTAGGTCTTGTTCTTAATGTTGTCCGCAAGTGTGGACATGCTGGCTTGGTATGTCTTGGGTTCCTACAATAACTCCATAACCTCGGTTGCTCTATCATCTCCCGAATATTCATATTTTCGTGTATTCGATTAGAATTTGGCCGACCTTTTGGCTAATGATGCAACATAATATTCGGTACCAACTCGAATGGGGCACTCAAGACAGATCACCATATACTTTCATTTGGGATCGATAGGAATTCAGATTTCCATACTTTATATATGCACTTTAGTTTATATGCTTCATCAACATAGCTCATGCAATCTAGACATGCTAAGGCACATGCAACAATTGCATGTGTGCTGTTGGAAAAAAAATCCAGTTTGGAAATAGTTTTCTTGCATAGTAAAGAATTAAAAATTTGAAAATCGACCCAGTTTGTGATATTTATAGCAATAAATCCTAAACTGAAATCGTACCTGTGTTTTTGGATAGACGGATCATTTCTGTTCCCAGCTTTCAACCATACAATCTTCTACGCTATTCTCATACCACAAATTGCTTCAAGTATGGGCTCGAACAAAACGAATCAAACATAGAAACTAGAAATAATTTTCTTTTCTTTTTAGGTGAAAACAAAAATTCTCTCTTGTTATTTAGGAAAATATATTTAATTCTTAGAGAAGAAAAATCTCTCTATTTTTGGGCTGAATAACAATATCTAAAAGTTGCGTGTATTGCCCTATCGGTGCCATTTATTTATAGGGAGATGTAACATCCCTCACCTAACCTGGTCGTTGGGTTCGAGTTACAAAATGTGGCAACTGTTGCCGGAGCAACTACTGACGAAAACATTGAAATGAAACCATTCAAACATGCAAGCATTTAAAAATTTCAATCATTACATGATCAATAAACTTTCCTAAGACTCAATCGAACATACGCAAACTTAATTGATAATACGTACATGAGATAGGACCAAATTGTGAAATTTCAAAATTTTAGAACATGTACCGATATCCCTTGAAAGGTACCGATACCAAAATTAGTTTTGAAGTTTGGAAAATTCGCCCTTAAATTAACATGTATTGATACTAGAATTATGGTACATATATTTTTATAAGTATCGATACCAAATTCTAGTATCGATACTATTTTGTGATTCTGTTTCTTCTGTAAAAACTTATCAAAGGCCACATAACCAAGATTAAAATGAGCCAAAAGACTACCAAATCAGAGGCTGGGTAGTGTGATCTTCGTGGAAATCGAATTGACAAGTTTTGCAAACTGACAATCTATAGAAATGGAAAAATAACTAAGTAATCATTTCGAATACTTAGGAAATTCTTAGGTAATAAATAATAACTTACCTCGATATACAATTAATTGTATTTGTCGAGACCTCCTCTTTAAAAGCGAGAATTTTGAAAGGATGGGGGGTATTTTGAAAACGGGAGTCGCCACCAACCTTTTAAAGTGTGATTGGATCACTTTATAAAACGTTTTGGTCTACGAAATTACGAGAAAATAGGTTCGGGAGTCGGTTACGCACGAGGAAGGATTAGCACCCTCGTAACGCCCAAAATTGGTACCAAATTGAATAATTTTGTCTTAATGTCAAAAGCTTGAAAGAATTTAGTAATAAGATCTCTTTTAAAACCGTAATAATTTGAGTTGAAAATCGAAATTCTTTCGTCCCAAAAGAATGCAAACATCACATCCAGCGTGATTGGACACGATATTCTTAAACTTTAGTAACTAAAAGTCATCTCGTAATTTGTAAAATTTATTAAAAGGGTACCTTAGATATTTAGACAAACGGGAAATCGCAACCCTGCATGTTAGGGCACTATTTCCTGAATTCCTAAATACAAAAGACATTGCCTTGTTTTTAAGATTCCTTTGGATTAAATGAAATTTAAAATTTAAAAAAAACGATGATGCATTTAACCTATTACAAAAGATCAATATCAGATTAATTAAACTACATACTTTAATATTTCATACAAATATAATGTAGAAAATGATAAATATGACATAAATCACATAATATACTTTAACATTCCATGTATATAATCATGAATAACATGAATACACATTATCATTTCATGCAAAATATAAAATGGCAAAATAATGAATATATCAATACGAATTAAACATATATAATAATATTTCATGCGAATATAGTATAGAAAGTGTTAAATAATAACATAAATCACGTAATATACATTAGCATTTCATGCAAGTATAATCACAGGAAAAAAAACAATGAGCATAATATAGATTACATAACACATACATAATAGTATCTCATGCAAATATAACTTAAAGTAACATAAATAATCAATTTTTACGTAAATATGATAAACAAATAATTTGTAAAAATAATAAATAATTTATGAAATAAAAATTAACCTACTAGACAATAATAAAAAAAAAACAAATTATGAGTATATATAAAATATAGGTCAAAGAAATAAAAGATAGATGAAGTATAAAAATGGTTAAAATAATAAATGAGAAATGATAAATTTTTAAAACGATTAATATATAAAACATACTATATGATATGATAACTTAATATATTTATAATAATAATATGTTAAATTGGAATAAAATTTTGTAGTAAATTTTAAAATATTAGACATTAAATATAAATAATAATATATGTATTAGTTTATAATAATTTACAAATTTTAATTTTTATGTACTAATAAATAATAAATAATGTAATAATATATATACTAAAAGGAAGATAATATAGGGAATAATATGTAATAAAATATAATATGTAGTAAAATATAAAATATATAATGAAATATAAATACTATGATAACATATAATTAAAAATAATATATACTATTTTTATATATAACTAAAATAATACATATAGTATTTAAAATAAATTAAATATATAAAAAGGATTTAAATTGAATTTAATTAAAGAATCTGGGGTTAATTACAAATAAATAGGAAAATTTGGGCCTAATTGAAACAAGCGCCAAAATTCGAGGGACTCACTGGGCAATTTGTCCCTAATCCCAAAACGACACCGTTTCAAAATAAGCCTTATTATAGCAGTTAGGACTGAATTAAAACAGGTATAAAAAGTTAGGGCAAAATTATAATAAAAATAAAATAAAATTATAAATATTAAAAATATGGAAGGACCAATTGAGCAACTTGCCCATTTCTCAAAAAACGCGCGGATCCTACCCGGATCTCGAGTCAACGCGCGGATCTTAGCTTTTGAACGGCGTCGTTTTGAAGCTATTTGGTTTAAGCAAAACGGCACCGTTTTCATAAGGCTATATAAGCCAAATTTCAACCTAAAAATCATTTTGAAATCTGATTTTTTAATAAAACAAAGAAAACCTCTGAAAGAGGGCTGGGAGGGGTTCTCAGGACTCTACCGAGCCTCTGTCCAGTGGTCTACGCGCGCTTACGTGCCACCGTCAATGCTGCCACATACGGCGGCCGGAAGCTGGAAAGCTTCCCTTTTCCATACAGATCAAAACGGTACGTCCTCTTCCTTCTATATTTTTTTATATCAGTATGTATTTGCAAAGAGAAAAAAAAATCACCTCTATGCCCTTCGATAATCTGCTGATGCTTCTTTTTTATGTGTGTCAACTGTTTGTATATTTTACTCAAAAACTCGTGTCCTTTACAATGTTTCTATTCAGGCTTTTATAGCCTCATAAAATATACTTACAGATTTCGATTTTATTTATTGCTATATTTGTTTCGTCTCTGTTATTTTTTTTCCTTTTTACAGGTAACAGCGAGAAATCTGGCGGTGAATGCGCCGGTTACGACGAGATACGGAGCCGGAGTCACGGCGCTAATGGAGGGCTACTAGAATGGCGCGAGACGAAGAGGCGCGACGATTGGGTGTTTGCGGCGCGAATCTTTTGGAAACCCTAGGGTTTCCAGATTCGATTTAGGCACTGGGCCTTACTAGTTTGGGTCTGGTTTGGGTATTTGGGGCTGTTGGGTTTTAGGTATTTGGGCTAGAGGTTTTGGGTGTAACCGGGTATAGGGTTAATGGGCATTCTGGTTTAGACCAACTGGGTTACAAGTGTAGCGGGCTTTGGGCTTATCAGGCCTTGAAGCCTGTTTATTGTAAATGGACTGTAAATAAAATTTTGTTATTTATTTCATGGACCTGGGCAAATTTGGGCTATTACAGCTACCCCTTTTTGCTTATTACTGTGTAACAGGAATGGAGCAAAGATTATAAAAAGACCAAATTTGCTCGGCCTGGCCAATGTCTCGAAATCTTGATCCTCATCTTCTTCAAAAGTATTCTGATAGCTTCAAACTTGCTTCACCGTAACTCAGGAATGTCAAATTGGCTATCTTCAACCTGCTTCTTGCAAACTCAAGAACGCCAAATCTGTTATCCTCGATCTGCTCTCTGACAATACAGAAACGCCAAATCTGTTATTTTCGATCTGCATTGTCCTTTAAAGGACATAACCTGTAGAGTGCATACATACTCATGCCTGATAATTAAGATGCCATGCTCAAAATGAATCAAATGCTCCTAATTATGCAAAATGTTATGAAAATGATTCCTATTTCGGACATCTTTACTCGTTCATCCATCAAAGTTCTACTTTTATTCCAAGTATCAATCATACTCTGCTCATGTGTTTTGAATCAAATTGGTCCTATTATACCATTCTCCAAACGTTACGACCTGCTGAAGGCGATCCTCTCCTATGATTGAATTGTTTGAATTGTCCAATTATCCTTTGGACTGAAAAAGAAATTTCCTTGAGTACCTTAGACCTTTACTCATGGGAGTTCTTCAAACAATTGTTCTGTTTTAGTTTATCATATTTTCTAGCAATTCCCAGAGTAATATGCAAACTTCATTTGTAAAAATATTTAGTTCATCAATTATTATTTCAATACAACATACTTTAGAAGATAAATAATCCGATCTTGAGAATAATTAGATAAATCATAAGAGTACAACAAGAAATTAATCTGAAAACATATCTTTGAGAAGAAAAAGAATCTAAAGATAGTAATCAGAACAATTATTCGATGTCCAACATATTACAGCTTGAGCTTCTGTACACAAATTCCATAAAGACTATTTTGAGTTTAACATGTGTTTAGAAGATCCAAAGTACTTTGTTGATGCCCCGATATGTAACACACTCCATTTCTTGTCAAATCTGGTATAGCAAAGTCACCGTATGTTTCTCGAATATTTGAGCAGCCCTTTCGGGTTTTCAACTCAAAACCCCTTTGGTCTTAAAGCGCCTTTTGCGGGTTTTCACCTTGGCGTCTCCATTTTTTTTTTGGAAGTCTCAAAGCACCCTTTGTGGGTTTTCACCTTGGCTTCCCTTCTCTTTAGACATAGTACTTCTTGACTGAGTCTGAATTCACTGGATTGGGTAAACTTTTCCCATCCATTTCTGTCAAAATCAAAGCACCACCAGAGAAAGCCCTTTTTACAACATACGGCCCTTCCCAATTCGGTATCCATTTTCCTCTAAAGTCCCTCTGTATGGGAAGGATCTTTTTCAATACAAGTTCCCCTTTGTTGAATTCTCTTGGATGAACTTTCTTGTCATAGGCTCGCATCATTCGTTTCTGATACATCTGACCATGGCGAATAGCTTTTAGCCTCTTTTCTTCGATCAAGTTCAATTGGTCATATCGCGATTGAATCCATTCTGCTTCATCTATATTTATCTCCGACAAAATTCGAAGAGAAGGTACCTCAACTTCAATGGGTAACACTGCCTCCATCCCATAAACCACTGAGAAAGGAGTTGCCCCAGTAGAGGTTCTGATGGACGTTCGATAGGCTAAGAGTGCAAATGGTAATTTCTCATGCCAATCTCTGTAGGTTTCAGTCATTTTCTCCACTATCTTCTTGATGTTTTTGTTAGCAGCTTCCACTGCCCCATTCATCTTTGGGCGATATGGAGATGAATTATGATGTTTAATCTTGAATTAGCTGTAGACTTCCGCAATCGTGCTGTTATTCAAGTTCAATGCATTGTCTGATATGATCCTTTCAGGAATTCCATATCGACAAATGATCTCCTTTTTCAAGAATCGCCCTACTGCTGACTTGGTGACACTAGCATAAGAAGCTGCCTCTACCCATTTCGTAAAGTAGTCAATGACCACAAAAATAAAACGATGCCCATTCGAAGCTTTTGGCGATATCGACCCAATGACATCCATGCCCCACATGGAAAAGGGACATGGAGAAGTCATAACATGTAAGGGTGAAGGTGGTACATGGATCTTGTCTCCATATATCTGGCATTTATGACATTTCTTAGCATAACTGATACAATCTTCTTCTATAGTAGACCAATAGTATCCAAACCTCATAATTTGTCTTGTCATCGTAAAGCCATTAGCATGTGTACTACAAACTCCTTTATATACTTCTTCCAGGATTTGTTTAGCTTCCACAGCGTTAACGCATCTTAAAAGTACCTGATCTTTCCTTCTTTTATAAAGGATATCCTCATCTAGCACATATTCGCAGGCTAACCTCCTTAAAGTTCTTTTGTCGTTTTCAATTGCCTTCTTAGGATATTCGCGATTTCTCACATACCTTAATATATCTTAATACCACGGATGATCATCCTTTTCCTCTTCTTTGATGTTACAGCAATGAGCTGGAACCTCTGAAATGCTCATCTGAATTGGTTTCATATCCTCTTGTTTATTTGCTTTAATTATGGAAGCCAATGCCGCCAAAGCGTCCGCCATCTGATTTTCGTCCCGTGGGAGATAACTGAAAGTGACGTTATCAAACTCTTCAAGTAACGCCAAAACTACCTTTCGATAATTAATCAATTTGGGGTCCCTTGTCTCCCATTCACCCCTAAGCTGGTATATTACCAACGCAGAGTCTCTATATACTTCCAGAGTTCTAATTTTCCACTCTCTGGCCGCTTGAATCCCCATGATGCATGCTTCATACTCAGCCATATTGTTCGTACAGTCAAAATCCAATTTACATGTGAATGGATAATGATCACCATTTGGGGATACCAAGACTGCCCCAATTCAATTTCCTACCGCATTGGATGCACCGTCAAAATTCATCTTCCATGGACGTTCTTCAATAATTGCCGCATACATCAACTCCTCATTAGGGAAATCAAAGCTTAATGGCTAATAATCTTCTAGAGCTCTGCTAGCCAGAAATTCTGCTATCGCGCTTCCTTTTATAGTCTTTTGACTCACATAGACTATGTCAAATTCTGAAAGTAATATTTGCCACCTTGCCATTCTTCCATTTAGTGCTGTTGACTCCATCATGTACTTTAATGGATTAAGTTTTGAAATTAGCCAAGTCGTATGATATAACATTTATTGCCTCAACCTTCGAGTCATCCAGATTAAAGCACAACACAATTTCTCAATTGGCGAATATCTCATCTCGCACTCTGTGAATTTCTTGCTAAGGTAGTATATCGCCTTCTCTTTTCTTCCTGACTCGTCATGTTGGCCAAGCACACATCCCATAGAATTACTAAACACTGATAAGTATAGAATTAATGGTCTATCTAGACTAGGCGGAGATAACACTGGAGCATTTAACAAGTATTGCTTAACCTTATCAAAAGCGTTCTGGCATTCCTCATCCCAAGTACCTTGGTTGTGTTTTCTAAGGAGGCGGAATATAGGATCACATTTCTCAATTAATTGCGAAATAAACCGAGCAATATAATTCAATCTTCTAAGAAAACCCCGAACTTCCTTCTGAGTACGTGGTAGAGGCAATTCTCGTATGGCTCTAACCTTGTCTGAGTCAACTTCTATTCCCTTTTCACTACCACAAAGCCCAATAACATCCTCGACCTAGCTCCGAAGATGCATTTTGCCGGATTAAGCTTCAACTGAAATTTCTTTAATCTCAGGAACAACTTCCTCAAGACTTCAATATGCTCTATTTCTGTTCGAGATTTAGCAATCATGTCATCAACATACACCTCAATCTCCTTATGCATCATATCGTGAAATAAGGTCACTATAGCCCTTTGATATGTTGCCCCTGCATTCTTTAGCCCGAAGGGCATTACCTTGTAACAGAAGATGCCCCACAATGTTATAAAGGTGGTTTTATCCATGTCCTCAGGATGTATCTTTATTTGATTGTACCCTGAGAAGCCATCCATAAAGGAGAACAACGAATATCTCGCTGTATTGTCCACCAAAGTGTCAATGTGCGGTAAAGGAAAGTTGTCCTTTGGGCTAGCTTTATTCAGATCTCTGTAATCAACACATATTCGTACCTTCCCATCCTTCTTAGGGACAGGCACAATGTTGGCCACCCATTCTGAATACTTAACCTCTTGTAGGAATCCAGCATCAAACTGCTTTTTGACTTCATCTTTTATTTTTAGCACAATATCAGGCCTCATCCTTCGTAATTTTTGTTGGACTGGCTTGTAATCTTGTCTTATAGGGAAACGATGTACCACAATATCAGTATTCAAACCCCGCATATCCTCATATGACCATGCAAAGATATCTTTGAATTCCCGTAGTAGCTTAACAAGGCCTTGTCTCGTTTCCTTAGCAATATGTGTGCCAATTTTCACCTCCTTCCCTTCCCCCAAGGCTACATTCTCTATTGCCTCTTTCTCACGGGGTAGGATTTGTTTCTCTTCTTGTTTCACTATTCTCAATAGATCTAGAGACATATCGCAATCCCTGTTGTCTTCAAAATCCTGAAGTTCTTCAAAACACATGTCTTGCTCAAAAGAGAATCTAGGATTTGTAATATCAGTGCTCATGTCATTGATATCTAGGGACCTGCGGGGTACGAAAGAATGTATAAAGAATAAATGAATTTTTGGAACGTTTTTTTATGTTATGAATAAAATGAAAGAATGTAAAGGTTAAAAGGATATTGAATGGTATAGAATATTCACAAAAGTTACGTTTTATTAAAATGTAAATATCTGAACATGAGCCTATTTTACAAATGAAATCTTACTACTCCTAGGCTTTAGAGCAATAAGAGTGTTCTGGAAATTACTCTGAAGAATCCTTAAAAACTACAAGAAGTTCCTCTGCAACCCAATTATTCAAAGAGCTTCCCGGTTCGTAAGGGCGAATGCCCTCAAGGTTTCCCCGTTCAAACTTTTCATTATACACAGCATTGATGTAACAACCTCCTTCTTCAAGCAACCCTCCTTTAGGGTGAATTATCCCTCATGATACAAAGGTTTGGGATATATGGAGGAATGTCACTGATTCCCACTCTACTTCTTTTTCGCTTAAACGCGCCCTTCTCCTTTCTTGACGCTTCTCCATTTCCCTCCTCCTTTGCTTTTGACCTGGCCTAAAACCTAAACCAAAATGGTCTCTCTTCTCCTTTAACTCTGGAATTTGAATCCCTCCTTGAAGATATCTTCCCAATCCTTTTCTTGGTAAGGCTCCTCTTCCCATTGTCATTTGCAAACCCATCCTTGTAGTTCTGGATATCTTGGGCACCGGCACCTCATTCCCCTCTGAAATGAATGTTGCGTTGATGAATTCTAATGAACGGAAAGAGCATTCAATTGCCTCATCGTTTGCTTCTACATAGGGTGCACTGCTGGTAACTGTCGCTATAATGTCCTCCTCCACATTTATAGTGACCAACCGTCCATCAGCTACTAACTTCAATTTTTGGTGCAGAGATGAGAGCACTGCTCCTGCCGAATGTATCCAAGGCCTCCCCAACAGGCAATTGTAAGAGGGTTTGATGTCCATCACTAAAAAGTCCACCTCATACATGTTTGGCCCAATCATCAAAGGAATGTCGATTCTTCCCATGACCTTCCTTTCCGTGCCATCAAATGCTCTCACTATATTATGGCATGTTTTCATGTGAGAACTGTCAATGGGTAATCTGTTCAGTGTGGACAATGACATGACATTTAAGGTCGACCCATTATCAATAAGTACACTCGGCAATGTATATCCTTTGCAGTGAGTGGTAACGTGCAAAGCCTTAGCTGATCCCATGCCTCCAGGTGGGATTTCATCATTGTTGAAATAAATGAAATTGTCAGCACTTATGTTACTAACCAATCGATCCAACTTGTTGACGGATATATCATTAGTAACATAAGTCTCGTTGAGCACCTTCATTAACGCCTCACGATGTACCTCTGAACTCAGAAGCAAAGCCAATACTGATATACGAGTTGGTTGTTTGCGCAATTGCTCAACTACGATGTACTCGCTGTGTTTCAAAAATTTTAAAAATTCTCTGGCTTCTTCTTCCTTCACTGGCTCATTAACCAGTGTCTCGGTCCCTTTTCTTTTGTCTAAAGCTTTTGCTTTTGCAGACTCAACTTTGACGCCTTCTGCATCATAGTGCTTCCCACTACATGTGTAAGAACCCTCACCTTGAGCTTCTTTAGAAGCACTAGCTATATCCTCATTCTCCGACATTGACACACGGAAATTATCCTTATAAGGAAAGGAAACAGGTTTATGAATGATGACTTTCGGTACCGTTGGTGTTTCAACTTCATTACTTCCTGGTAAAGAAATAATAATCCTCGGCCGATTTTGAATCTTCGGTGCACCTTCTAATGTGCATATATGTCCTTCATTTGAGCCAGGTTCATAAAATTCTAGCTCTTTGTTGTCCATAAGGCTTTGTACCAAGACCTTAAACTCGTCGCATTCCTGGATCTCGTGCCCCTCTTCAGCATGGAACTCACAGTAGTCCCTTGCTCCTTTATTCCTCTCCTTAGAGATTATCATCTCTCTTTTCACCATTTCTTCCCAAATTATTTTTGTCGACATTCTCACCTCAGACACGCCCTCTTTAATCCTTCTCATACTCGTATCTCCAACTGCATTTACCCCTTGATCACCATGATTTGGCAATGGGTTTTCTATACTAGGGGTGTCGTCAAATTTTACGACCCCCATCTTGATTAGTCTTTCCACTACCTTCTTAAAACCAGTGCAATTTTCAATTGAATGCCCTGATATCCCTGCATGGTACTCACATTTAGCGTTTGCATCATACCATTTGGGATATGGGGGTCGTAACGGTTTCAAATGAAAAGAAGCTATTGCATGCGCATTGAATAAACTTTGATAAAGCTCCCGATACGTCACTGGGATAGGCGTAAATGAGACCTTTTCAGAATTCTGTCTCGAACCAGATCCCTGCATTTCAGAATCTTGTTGCCCAACCGTAGTTGCTCTGGGCTGACTAACCGTCATCGCATTTGAATTATAGCTACTCGTATTATTCACCTCATTATCCTTTCTTCTTGAGGCTGATCTCTTAGTAGCTTTCCCCTCTATTTTGCCATCTCTTATGGCGTTCTTAATCATTTCTCCCGCCATAACTATGTCAGCAAAACTCTTGGTGGTACTTCCAATCATGTGGGTATTGAATGGGGCCTTTAAAGTGTTGATGAACAGCATGGTGGTTTCTTTCTCCAAGAGCGGTGGTTGAACTTGCATGGTAACCTCCCTCCACCTCTGTGCATATTGCCTAAAGCTCTCATTAAGCTTCTTTTCCATATTTTGCAAAGTGATCCTATCAGGAGTCATGTCAGTCACATGATTATATTGCTGTATAAAGGCTTGCGCTAAGTCTTTCCAAGAACCGATCCTTGCGCGACTCAGTTGATTATACCACCTAGCCGCTGCCCCAACCAAACTATCCTGAAAACAATGGATCAATAATTGATCATTGTTTACATAACCAATCATCCGCCTGCAAAACATGGTGATATGGGCTTCCAGGCAAGTAGTCCCATTGTATTTCTCGAATTCCGGCATTTTGAACTTATTGGGAAGCACCAAATCTGTGACCAAACTCAAGTCCTTAGCATCAATTCCCTGATGATTATTAGTGTTTTCTAGTGCCTTAAATTTCTCCTCTAACCATCTGCAACGTTCCTCTAATTGCCTTGATGATTCGTGTCTCATCTCTTCCCTCTCAGCTATATCTAGATCAGGGATAACTGGATTGACAGGGTTGTCTCCAGGATTGAATCCCGAACCAGTTTGAAAATTTATGGGTATTCCAGCATTGACTTGTCCCTGTTGAGGCCTTATTGTGGCGGACGGCCCTCGAGGATATGCCTCAGGTTAAGTCTGCATATGAAGTGGAGTAAAACCAGGAGGATGACCCTCATTATCCTCTTCAGTGGTGGTCATAGGGGCCTTTCCTTTATCTGTTGTCCCCCTCAACAGTTGAGCCATCTCAGCCATCATATTCCTTTGAGCCTCCAACATTTAATCCTTCATCTCTTGTTGGATTTTTGTCAATTGTTCCTGCAACTGCTCTTGCATTTCTTTCTGAATCTGCTCAAGTCTTTGATCCATATTCTTTGACTTAGCGCGCGTACCGTAAGGATGTGTTGTTTCCAGATTTTCTTTTTCTTCCAGATTTTCTTTTTCTTACTCTCTCTTTCTCCTATCTCTAATAATTTTAACTAATTAGGGTCTTTCTATAAATTTGAATGCATATGATGCGATGAGATACAAATGCTTGAATGTAAAAGATATCGATTCTGATTCAGTTTCTTTTAGAAAACATTATTTAAGAAACAAAAAATCCTTACACAAAATGGATTACAAATACGCCTTTGCCCTCAGGCCCAAAGTTTTAACCCTATCCAATAACAAAGCTAACTCTAGACCTCTATCCGACACTAACTCATACTTTGTACTAATACATTAGCTTGCGCTGCCAAGTCTTGCAAATAATCAACAACCTCTCGAATTTGTACTATAGCTTCTCCCATGAGATAGTCCCTATCTCTGACTTGATCCTGAAAATGATGAAGCTCTCATTCCAATGTTCTTCTCTTGCCTCGAACTGCTCAATCTGTAGATCATAGTCCTATAGTGCTGCTTATAACCCTCTAATATTGTGCCTTATTTCCTCGATCTTATCCAGGCTTGCCTTTAACTCGACCGTAGAGTTACGACTTTGGTGATGATGAAGAGATCGTCCAAGCTCAGTCACCTTAGTTTTTAATCCTTGATTCTCCTTTTCTAGGGCCTGATTACACGTCTGCATCTCTTGAAACTTCTTCTCCCAATACTCGGCTTTGGCTCTTTCTTCTTGAACCTCTTGTTGCCACTGCTCTGAAGACTTCCCCAATCCAGCTCTTTTCATTGATAACTGTATCCTCTTATATTGCATCTTCAAGTCATCTCGGTCCTCCTCAATCTTCCTCTTTTCTTTCCTCTCCTTTCCGACCTCAATTCTATGAACGTCGATGTCTAAGCTTAGGTACATCTTCTCCTCCTCAAGCCTCTCTATCTTTCTCCCGAGCTCCAAATTCTTACTTTCAAATTCTTGCTTTATGACTTCTAATTTTGTTAGAATCACTCGTAAACTCTCCTCCATCGATCGAGTAGCCTCCAAACTCGGTCTAGGGATGTTATCATTGACCCTCTTATCAAAGCACCCTTTGTATTCAAGAGCTGTCATGGGACCTTTAGTCAGAATCTTCACACAGCAAACTTTCTTCCAAGCCTCTGAAATTTCTCGCATCTTCTTCTTATAATGATCCTCTTTATACGAAAAATCACTCTTAGCTAACACTTGTGTTGCCGGTATAAACTGCTCTGCCTTATATTGCCTTAGGACGAGTAATGGTGCATAACCGACAACTCTTCAAATTCCAGGAAGAGGTACCCAATCAAAGTTCCCGCAACGATAAAGGATTTCGCTAGGAGTCATCCAAGGGGCTTTCCATATAACATCTTCTTCTCGGAGGTTCTGAAGTATTTCTATCCACCTTTCCTCTGTTATGTCATCCCTTCTCGGTATAGCTGCTGCTTCCTTTAGTGGAGAATAGTATTTAAAGAACACTCGGCAAGGAACCTTATCAACCTTTCAAAAGTGACTGTGGAACCAAAGTAACAACAATTGTGTACATCCAATGAATCTATCTTCACCAGTTTTTCGACATGCACTCAAGGATCTAAACGTCTCGGCTAGGATTGCAGGCACAGATGTGTTCTATTTACGAATTCGATCGAATAAATCTGTAATTGCCTCATCTATGTGCCTCATAGCTTTTGGGAAAATCATCAATCCATACATACTTAAGGCCAAGACATCAACCCTCTTCTTCACATCTGGGTGTGCTAATATCAAATCCCTAAAACTTGCCCACAGAATGCATTTGCTATCACCATTTTGTTAGATTCGAGCTGCTGCCCACTGTTCACTCACCCCTATAATTATCATTAATTTATTCACAAAAGTTGAGGGATTAACAGCCCTAAAATAAGCTTTGTTACATTGAATTTTTGGGCAGCGAAGCAAAGTCTTATACTCCTCCAAAGTAGGTACTAAGTCTACCTCTCCAAATGTAAAACAACTATAAGCAGGGTTTCAAAACTGTACCATAGCTCGGAATAGATGCTTATCTACCTTGATGTCTAGCAAATAAGGAAGATCTCCATAATTCTGATAGAAAAGCTGCTTAGCCTCGTCATCCCATTGGGCCCAAATGTCTCTCAACTCTTGAAACTCATTCTGTGTTGAACTAATACGAGTGAAGTCCCACAATTCTGACGTACACCCCTCAGTGACACTATCTCCTTTCTCTAACTGGGTTTTCTCTGACCAGGTACAAACAGAAGCGTTGTCCTCCACTTTATCAAGATATTTGTTCCTCATTACAAAACTTTCTAACCCAAAAAATGAATTGTGAATCGATACCTTTAATTGTTGAATGACATGCAATAATAACAAAATAAAATAAGTTAGTATCATATAAAAGTATAACAAACAAACACTTATAAGGGTAGCTTACTAAAGGTTATCATTATACTCCCTAGGGTAAGCGTTTAAAGTTCACTATGTGAGTTTCAATTCTAAAGCGAGGGTACCTGAACCAACAGATTCTTCAGTCCTCACCTATTATAGGCTCATACGGACTAAGTTCGGTTTAGGGGGCACCTTTCCCTACGGCCATACAGAGATGGAAATCTCACGAAGACATAGGTACGGATATCCCGGAAGTAATCCACTAGCCCATAAGAAGGTGAAAACCTCACGAAAGCGTAGTTTTTTCACTCTCAGTTAAAGGTGCGACCGTAGCGGTCATGCAAATGCAATATGTGCGAAAAAATAACAAACATGTGCAGCAAACACATATACAATGATCAATATTTTTAAAATTTCCAAACTTTTGACATTAAGACACAAAAAAAAAATTTCTAGGCTTGACTCTCTTATAAGGTCCCAGTGGAGTCGCCAAGCTGTCGAGACCTCATCTTTAAAAGCGAGAATTTTGAAAGGATGGGGAGGGTATTTTGAAAACAAGAGTCGCCACCAACCTTTTAAAGTGTGATTGGATCACTTTATAAAACGTTTTGGTCTACGAAATTACGAGAAAACAGGTTCGGGAGTCGGTTGCCCTCGAGGAAGGATTAGCACCCTCGTAACGCCCAAAATTGGTACCAAATTGAATAATTTTGTCTTAATGTCAAAAGTTTGAAAGAATTTAGTAATAAGATCTCTTTTAAAACCGTAATAATTTGAGTTGAAAATCGAAATTCTTTCATCCCAAAAGAATGCGAACATCACATCCAGTGTGATTGGACACGATATTCTTAAACTTTAGTAACTAAAAATCATCTCGTAATTTGTAAAATTTATTAAAAGGGTACCTTAGATATTTAGACAAACGGGAAATCGCAACCCAGCATGTTAGGGCACTATTTCCCGAATTCCTAAATACAAAAGACATTGCCTTATTTTTAAGATTCCTTTAGATTGAATGAAATTTAAAATTTAAAAAAAAACGATGATGCATTTAACCTATTACAAAAGATCAATATCAGATTAATTAAACTACATACTTTAATATTTCATACAAATATACTGTAGAAAATGATAAATATGACATAAATCACATAATATACTTTAACATTCCATGTATATAATCATGAATAACATGAATACACATTATCATTTCATGCAAAATATAAAATGGCAAAATAATGAATATATCAATACGAATTAAACATATATAATAATATTTCATGCGAATATAGTATAGAAAGTGTTAAATAATAACATAAATCACGTAATATACATTAGCATTTCATGCAAGTATAATCACAGGAAAAAAAACAATGAGCATAATATAGATTACATAACACATACATAATAGTATCTCATGCAAATATAACTTAAAGTAACATAAATAATCAATTTTTACGTAAATATGATAAACAAATAATTTGTAAAAATAATAAATAATTTATGAAATAAAAATTAACCTACTAGACAATAATAAAAAAAAACAAATTATGAGTATATATAAAATATAGGTCAAAGAAATAAAAGATAGATGAAGTATAAAAATGGTTAATATAATAAATGAGAAATGATAAATTTTTAAAACGATTAATATATAAAACATACTATATGATATGATAACTTAATATATTTATAATAATAATATGTTAAATTGGAATAAAATTTTGTAGTAAATTTTAAAATATTAGACATTAAATATAAATAATAATATATGTATTAGTTTATAATAATTTACAAATTTTAATTTTTATGTACTAATAAATAATAAATAATGTAATAATATATATACTAAAAGGAAGATAATATAGGGAATAATATGTAATAAAATATAATATGTAGTAAAATATAAAATATATAATGAAATATAAATACTATGATAACATATAATTAAAAATAATATATACTATTTTTATATATAACTAAAATAATACATATAGTATTTAAAATAAATTAAATATATAAAAAGGATTTAAATTGAATTTAATTAAAGAATCTGGGGTTAATTACAAATAAATAGGAAAATTTGGGCTTAATTGAAACACGCGCGAAAATTCGAGGGACTCACTGGGCAATTTGTTCGTAATCCCAAAACGACACCGTTTCAAAATAAGCCTTATTATAGCAGTTAGGACTAAATTAAAACAGGTATAAAAAGTTAGGGAAAAATTATAATAAAAATAAAATAAAATTATAAATATTAAAAATATGGAAGGACCAATTGGGCAATTTGCCCATTTTCTAAAAAACGCGCGGATCCTACCCGGATCTCGGGTCAACGGCGGATCCTAGCTTTTGAACGGCGTCGTTTTGAAGCTATTTGGTTTAAGCAAAACGGCACCGTTTTCATAAGGCTATATAAGCCAAATTTCAACCTAAAAATCATTTTGAAATCTGATTTTTAAAAAAAACAAAGAAAACCTCTGAAAGAGGGCTGGGAGGGGTTCTCAGGACTCTACCGAGCCTCTGTCCAGTGGTCTACGTGCGCTTACGCGCCACCGTCAATGCTTCCACATACGGCGGCCGAAAGCTGGAAAGCTTTCCTTTTCCATACAGATCAAAACGGTACGTCCTCTTCCTTCTATATTTTTTTATATCAGTATGATTTGTAAAGAGAAAAAAAAATCACCTCTATGCCCTTCGATAATCTGCTGATGCTTCTTTTTTATGTTTGTCAACTGTTTGTATATTTTACTCAAAAAATCGTGTCCTTTACAATGTTTCTATTCGGGCTTTTATAGCCTCATAAAATATACTTACAGATTTCGATTTTATTTCTTGCTATATTTGTTTCGTCTCTATTGTTTTTTTTCCTTTTTGCAGGTAACAGCGAGAAATTCGACGGTGAATGCGCCGATTACAGCGCGATACGGAGCCGTAGTCACAGCGTTGATGGAGGGCTACTAGAACGGCGCGAGACGAAGAGGCGCGACGATTGGGTGTTTGTGGCACGAATCTTCTAGAAACCCTAGGTTTTCCAGATTCGATTTAGGCACTGAGCCCTACAAGTTTGGGTCTAGTTTGGGTATTTGGGGCTGTTGGGTTTTAGGTATTTGGGCTAGAGGTTTTGGGTGTAACCGGGTATAGGGTTAATGGGCATTCTGGTTTAGACCAATTGGGTTACAAGTGTAGCGGGCTTTGGGCTTATCAGGCCTTGAGGCCTGTTTATTGTAAATGGACTGTAAATAAACTTTTGTTATTTATTTCATGGACCCAGGAAAATTTGGGCTGTTACAGTATTAAAATAAATAATTGGACATAATATACTTGACTTATCATATTCAATAAATATGTGAGTTCATCATAAATTGAGTCATATAGAAATTCAACTTTCAATAAGCTAATCAACTTAGTACCATTCACATAGATTTCACATTTCTATACCATATACATTATCAGATCATCGTATACCATATGAGCATTAAGCTTGTAACATGTCATTTTCAATTCTCTTTCCATTTTTCAACTAGCCCTATGAGCTCTAGTAAATAAATTCGAATACATGGGTAACTAAACCACACCAGAAAGCACCATAGTGTTAAACAGAGAGCACATAAGTCTTAAGCAAAGAGTACTGAAGTACTAAGCAGAGAGAACTGAAGTGCTGAATAGAGAGTACCAAAGTACTAAAAAGAGAGCACAAAAATTGCTAAACTCGTACAAGTGCGCAAATAACCCTATTGGCATGTCAACCGTATCTTAATCGTTTACTAAGTTCATATGCGCATTAACACTGTATTCGTAACATTTTAGTCACTATAATGTCATCATATACATATCATCCCAACATAAAACACTTATTTATAATTTAGTCCATGCCTCACCTTTTTGTACCAAATCGTAACAAGCTCAAAATTACATTTACACAAACAATTTCATAAATCAAACGTATTTAAATTACTATTACATATAATTGCACCATATGAACTTGGCAGAAACAGCAATAACAAGATGTCAGGGATAATTCTTTCCAATTTATCAACTCCAAATACTTTATAACATGTTATTTTATGCATATGATAATTCAATTTCATTTTTCGAGTTTCCCTAAAATTTTGCATTTTTTTTAAAATTTTATCCCTAAAATTAAAATTGGTAGAAACCTCAAATTTAAGCTTTAATTTTGAAATCGATATCAAATACATCCTTTTATAGCCCTCTAATATCTAAAATTATAAAAATTTAATATCAATTTTAAATTTTTTATACATTAGTCCTTATGTTCAAGATTAACAACTTTCACTTTACAAATTTGTTCTTTTTCGCTTCTAAGCTTAAAATCTAAACAATTTAATACCAAAATTTTCAAGAAATCATCAATGGTAACTTTTGAAGACTTTAACAGTTTTGCAAAATAATACATAGGTCAGCTAAATCAAGCTCTCAGAATCTCAAAAACATAAAAAATTACAATAAAAAGACTAAAAATCACTTACTAATTGAGAGCTTAAGATTGAAAATGTTGACACCCTTATTCCTTTCTTTTCTTTCGTAAGGAAGAAGATGAATATTCAATTGTTTTGATTTTTCCTTTTAATTTAATATATATACTTATATTAACTTTTACTAATTCTACTTAACTTAACTAAAATATAATTAACATTTCTTAATCAAGTTTAATATAAACTAATGAGGACATACAACATTCTGCACTATCTATAAAAACAAAAGTGTCTAATTGCTTAATTAGTCCATTGAGTAATTAAAAATTCATAGTGATTGAAATTTTACCACTTTTACGATTTAGTCCTTGCGCCTTAATTAACTATTTATTTAATAAAATTACTAAACCGAAATTTAATATAATAATATAATATACACAAAAATATTAAATAATAATATTCATGGACTTGAACATCATAAAACGGGGTTCTAAAACCACTATTTCTGATACGACTAAAAAACGAGCTATTATAGGAGAGAAGATAGGACCCTTGTTGATTTAGAGAAGTTTATTTCAACTAGAAAAACAAAATCCTAGTTCAACTAAGATGTAAGGGGTGACAACCATAGTTAATTGTATTAGGGTTTGTCATCCCCCTTTTATTACATAGGGGGCTTTTGGGCCTATTCTATATCGGGTCCAATTACAAGTAATTTTCGGGCTTTTAACCCAATATTTCATAATTTGATCCAACCCAATATATGTTTTTTCTATTTCCCAAAAATAAACTTCAATATATTTCTAATTAAATAATTTTCTCAACCTAGTTCTGATTCTGTTAAAATCATGACGACTTTTCCATAAAAGAATCTATGAGAAAATATATTTAATATTTTTTCATTCAACAGTTCACTATGACCAAATGATTTATTTCCATTTTCAAACTTCATTTATTTGAAAAACATAAATTCAATTTTCAGGTCATATTCATTTTTCAGGTCATTTTCATTTTGGAGAAAACCACATTCATTTCCAAATGATTTCATTTCGCCATTTTCATTTTCATTTTGGAGAAAACCTTAATCATTTCCAAATGGTTCCTATTTCTCCATTTCACCATTTCTATTCATTTTTGTTCATTTATGTTCATTTGATTCAACATGCAATTTATTTTTGGTTTCAACAATCTAACGGTGGGACCGATTAGACATATGCAATTGAGGCTCAAATTATTTATAATTAAGTTCCAATTTTTCACTTATTAATTAGAAGCTCATTTAGTCACGAAGTTATTCCACTATAGTATCATGACTTAGCTCTCCCCAACAACATACCATTATGAAAGCGACTCGACCAGTGCTCGTCCAATGACCTTGTCATAAGTGTGACCCTCATAGGATATCCTTAATCTCTTTATGATAATATCCGTTCTCCCAATATGATTCTATTTTATATTATGGTAACTATTACATCTTCTTTCATGAAAAGTTAATTACTATCAAATAGTAATCAAGTCATCCATCGCAAAGACGAATGACCTGTGGCCATGTTTACTTTTCACCAACCATGTAATGCCAATAAGAGGATATCATTTACCCATGTCTCGGGCTATGAATTCTACTATTATGAATGTTGTTACATACTGCAAAAGTCGTACACCCAATGCACTAACTTTCAGTTCCTTATCTATTCTAACTCAGGTTTTTACTTATATCAAAGTGTATGAGTCACGCATACATTGTTCGTCATTTATTCAAGATTTAGGTATGCAACACTATGAACGTCACAAGTGAATAAATCCATAAACAGAATCAGGATCTATTCTTCTTGGGTTCAGTCTGATGTATTGTCAGTCTAGTAAGTTAAATCTATGTCTCTATCTTCTAGGAATCATTCGCTTCGATGCCCAAGACAAAGCATCTCCCCAATTAAACTTGATAGACGACATATTAGTCTTTCAATCAATTTGCTAATTTTTTATTAGACTAGGGACATGTTTAGGTTCATCTACTAATATAAGTTGTCTTTCTATATTATGATACGACCATGTAATATCACTTAGTATTAGTTTAAACATTAGACAACCAATAAGCAACATTTGCTTCCATTCTACTTTGCGTGCAAAAACCATGTGAGGACAATCATACAAAGTATATTAATGTAATCAATAAAATATTTTTATTAACCAATCAGTTTGAAAAATTTAGCAATTTACAAATGAATATACTACACTTAGTGCACCAGATTCAACATGCGCATGAAAAATGATATGCTTGAAATATCGCATAGTCACAGGTCTTTCGTCCTATGTATATACGGTACGATCCCCAATAATACTTTCGTCAGGTTTTTGGAACTCTGTAACCCAAAATATTTTAATTTGGACATGAGTGACACACTGCAGACATAGAGTTTGCTCTTTCTGTATTTTCTCTAATTTCTTTCATTACCTCTTCGTACCAAACATGACTGCCCTTTATCTATCCAATATATTTTTCTACTCAATTTGGAAATAAGGCTGCTAAGTGGTAATTTGTTTCTTTGACCACCGAGGTTATCGACAAATGACACATCCCCTTCAATATGGAATTTATGCAGTTCGTAAGGTTCATTATCATGTACCTATATTATTGGCCTCCATCATACGATTGAGTTCACTGCTCCTTGGGTATCTTATCAAGGTATTTTGAACTGTATTTTTTATAACCCATAAGTTTTTCAACATTTTCGTGAAATAGCTGTTGGATGAGCTCGTACCCAATTAAAGAAAATAAAGAGTATATCCATGAGTGCAAACATTGTATATGTTAAAGAATGCTATAGAAAACAATACTTACAATGTACCCATGTTAATAACATGTTGTTGCTCAACATCCTTATGATATCAACCCATATAGTTAGACCTTATATGTTGTATACAATAAAGGCTTCCACACTGATCAATTGTAGCTTGTATTTCGGGTCCCTATTAGAAATGATGCATATATTGGGTTGTGACACAACATGCTTTCTCAAGTTAGTTAAGAAGAAATCTCAATCATTAGCGGATTCTCCTTTTGTTATTGTAAAATATAGTGGCAGGATTTTTTTATTACCATCCTGTGCAACAACCAACAATAATCGATGCTCATATCTCCCATACATGAATGTGCCGCCAATTTAGACTAATGGCTTATAGTACCAAAATGCTACAATGTATTACTTGAATCTCTAAAAAAAAACGATGAAAATCTCTTCTCCTTTGGACCAAATGATCAATATAATACACATGTTTCATTGGCAGATCGATTACGGTACCTGGGACATATTGGTTTAGTACCTGACACCATTGCCACAAATCATTATATGATTTATCCCACCTGTTATGCATTTTTTTCGTAGTCTATTTTGCAACCCATGTCTTGTAGCACGACACTGTGTAATCGTACTGACTACAGATATTGGCAATCAAAACCAATACGAGAATTCTGGGACTTGCTTTCATGAAAGGTAAGATAATGTCAGAGATTATGTCAGAATCCAATTTGGGATGATTTTGTGGAATACCTAACACAAAACGAGTATTTCAAAATGAGTAAGACAATGTTAGAATCCAATCTCGGATGATCATGTAACATACCTATGACAACACATATATGTGAAGCATTATATTTTTAATTGTCTAGAACCCCTCTTCTTTCTCACAGATATCATGGTTTTCCATGGACATCTACTATCACGCATTGCACATTTAGCCTCAAAATTTTCAAGTTGGGATTTTGTAACATGAAAGCTAACCCCATGCTTTATGATATACCGCATCACTGCAACAAAAAAGCATCTTTCGAGGAAAAATCCATTCTGACTTGTAAATAATTGATATTTAATGAAGAACTTGCTCGGTCCAGTCTTCTGTGAAGAAGTTCTGGAAATTCTAACTCACCTTTAGCATGGAGGTTGACATTATATGTGAAATTCGGATGGGTTCCTCCAGTATTGTTCGAACCTTCACCGTTAGAACCACTCTCTTCTAGTTTAGCAGGAATCGAATTTGGTTCAAAAAATAATGCAATTTCCAAACCATTCGGCCTGGACTCCTGAATTAGATCATTATCTGTAACAGCCCGTTTTTGGGTCAAATCAAAATAGTGGTTTCGAGACCACAAATCTAAAGTCAAAATATTTATTTTATTATTTTAACAAGGTTTAAAGCATGATATATTAATTACATGAAAGTTTCATAAAGAAATTTTATCATTTAAATGCTTAATTCGGTAAAAAAACTAAATCGCGTAAAGTGTAAAAGTTGAGTTCTATTAGCTAAAAGTGTTTAAATGCTATATAATTTAAAGGAGGAAGTCCTTATGTGTTAATTAGTCCAATTATGAGATAGTGGCTGAAAATGGTTTGGCAATGTGGTAAATTGAATTAATTTTTAAGGTTAATTTTGGTATTTGATATAATGTTAATATTAATAAAACAACAAAAGCCACCATCTTTCTTCTTCAATTTTCCACCGAATTTTCATGCTAAGAACAGCCATGGAAGCTTGAGCATTCGGCCAATCAAGGTACGATTTTTGTCCCGTTTTTAATGATTTCTACATTTTTGATATCGTTGCAGCTTCATCTAGGTAGTCCGTATCTCCGATTTCAAAACTATTAAAGTATTTGAATGTTTCCATTGTTGAATGCATGAGTGTTTTGTTATTTGATGATGGAAAATAATGTATTGTTGTTAGATGTACAAGTTTTGTAATGTGAATTTTGGTAAAAATGTCAATTTTGGATTAAATTGTAAATTATGAAAATTTAGTGGTTGAATTTTAAAATAAATGAAAAATATGCGTTGATATGAGAATGGGTAATATTCGGCCAGCATGAATTTGTATTAAATTGAATGAATTGTGATTTTATGTGATAAAGACTAAATTGCAAAAATGTGAAATAATAGGGGTAAAAATGTAATTTTGCTAAAATGTGTAAATTGTGCTAAATCGAATGAAATGATGATTAAATAAGTAAAATTTGATATTATATAGATTGAGATAAATGAGATTTGGATCTAAGATGGGGAAAACAAAGTATCGGATTAGTCGACCTAATTCGTCGTTACAACGAACGAGGTAAGTTCGTATGTTTAATAAGCATTAAATTATATATGTATAAATGCTATATTATTGAAATGAAATATAATTTTATTGAGATTCAATACAATGAAAATCCCGATTGAACCTAAGGAATAGATAGGATACAAATGTCATGGCATTAGGATTACTGAGATATGTTTAAGACCATATCTGGGATATGGCATCAATATGAGACTTCGTGTAAGACCATAGCTGGGCTATTGGCACCGATACGAGATTATATGTAAGACCATATCTGGGATATGGCATTGGTACGGTACTGTGTGTACGAGATTCTCGAGTATCCTTTAGTATTCCAAATGGTTCAACGGAAAATGTTGATGAAAAGTGATTACAAGTGATGGTATGACCCAGTCGAGGTATTCGTGACAAAAATTGACAAGTAAGTGTTAAAAGTGAATTTCATATGATGAGTAAGTGGAAAATTATGAGAATTCATATGGTTCAATTGATTATATATGTAAATGTGATGGTTATTGAATTGAATATAGTTTATTTCTAATTGCTTATGTTTATGTAAATGTGAATGAATGGATAAGAAGTATTCAAATTATATAAGCATTGAAAGGAATAAACTTGTTAAATTCTTAGTTAACTATGTGAATGGATATATGACATAAAGGTGGAATTATACAAGTTATATTATAGTATTTAAATGGCTTAAAATGTGTTTATTTGATGAGATGAGTTATTATCATACGAGCTTACTAAGCTTTATGGCTTACTTTGTTATCTTTTCTATGTTTATAGAGATTCGGAGGCTCGCTTGGGTTGGAAGTAATAGGAGATCATATCATACTATCCAGCTATGGTTTGGTACTTATAAGCTTTGATATATTGGTTATATGGAATGTATAGGTTTTGTAGTTATTTATTGAGTATAAGTAATATTGGTGATTGATGCATATGTGCTTGATATGTATTTAACCATGAGATTTGGCATAATTAAGTTATGTGGTTTGAAGTGTATATATATATATTCCCATGTGATATAAGTTTTTTTGGTAAGCTTAATGGTGGTTTAAGTTAGTCAAATGGCCATTTGGTATGTGTTGTGTAATAGCTTGAGATGTACTTGTGTTTTGGTTTGGTATTCAAATGCCAAATTGGTTAATAAAGTAGATTGATTTAGTGTATGCTATATATGTGAATCTTGGCTTTTGAATCTTGTTGATTGGTATTGAAATGGTCTATAATGTGATGATTTGAGATTGATTTGGCTATTTAATTGTGTATGGAAATGGTATCATTTGCACTTTTTATGTGTGTTTCCTTTAGGTGAGAAAGGTGGCTTGTAACTAGCCTATTTTCATCCACACAGGCAGAGCACACGGGCGTGTGACTCAATCGTGTGTGACACACGGTCATAGTACATGGCCATGTGTCCCCTAGTGTTGTAATTAAAAGCAAGTCAGTATGCTCATACGGCCTCACACATGGGCGTGTGACTTGGTCGTGTGGCATAAGTCAGTATACCCTACAGGTTTGACATGACCTAGCACACGCCTTGGCACACGGGCGTGTGTGGCCATTTCGAATGGGCACACGGGCTAAACACACGGGCGTGTGGTTGGCCGTGTGACCCAAGTCAATATGTATCCCCTGTTTTCACAGGGCCAATGACACGGGCGTGTCTAGTGGCCGTGTGAGACACACGGCCTGCCCACATGGGCATGTGTCCCTTTGTTTGGAGAAAAATTTTCTAATTTTCCCAAGTTTGTTCTGAATTACCGGTTTAGTCCCAAACCATTTTTTAAAGCATGTTTGAGGCCTCATAGGCTCGTTTAAGGGATAAAGTGATTGAGTTTGACTGATGATTGTATGATTTGAACGAATGTATTAGAAAAGTACAGTTATATATGATATAAGTCTGGTAATGCTCTGTAACCCTATTCTGGCGTTGAATACGAGTGAGGGGTGTTACATTATTGGTTTCAGATCCCTCTGTGTTCTCACATCCCTATTTGTCATCAACCCCAATTGAATGTCCAGGGTTAGATGTCCCTTATTCAGTGTAAGTTATAGGCAGTACATTTGTCACATCTCAAAAATCGAGAATTAGTATAATTGGGTTTGTGAATTAAGGAGAGTGGCCATGCCTTAATTTTTGATATTTTCATTGCATTTTTAGAAAATAAATGAGGTATTGCATTTTTAGAAAAACCCAAGTTCAAATATCATCTTTCCTACCATTTTTATTATTTTGCAAATTTTGCATCAAACCCTAGTATGTGACACGCCGTGTTTTTAAAATAAATATTGCAAAACTATTTCAAGAATGTGGAAATAGCCCAGTGGTTAAATGAAATATGAGAAAGCATGAAAATTAGATTAATGTCCCAAGTTTGATTCCCTTCTCTTGCAAATAGCTTAATTTTTGCTAAAATTTCTCTTTCTCCTTATTTTGTGCCGCCCAAGCCTTGAACCCTAGGTATAAATACAAATTTTTCTTGTATTTTCAGCCTTTAAGTAAATTTTCCCTACCCTAGCCATTCACCATTTTCCTCTCCTCTTTTCTCTTCAATTTTCTTTCTTTCTTTCTTCCCTTGTGTGCCGCCGCCTAATCCACCAAGATTCACCATCAATTTCTCTTCTTTTTGCAACAAGTTCTTGCATCATTCTTTTCCTCTTCTTGCTGTCATTTTATCATAAAATTTCCAGCTTTAAATTTGAAAATTTTGCGCTCAAGATCGGCCTCCTTTGCCGCCCCTATCTTCTTGCTTGAGTAAGTGTCATTGTCTTTCGTTTTTCTTGATGGGTCTTTAAATAAAATAACCAATTTTTCAGATCTGTATTTGGGGTGATATTTAAATATTTAATGGGTATTTTTCCATCCTTTAAAGTAATTTCAATTGTGGTTTTAAATCAGCGTTGAGTTCACCACTGTTGGTGGTGGTGCGCCGTGCCTAGAGGCACAAAAGGGGGCTGTTGTTTCTTTAATTTTCCCATATATTTCCAGAAAAATATTGGGTTCTTGAAACCTTTCTAATCAGCCTTTAATCATGTGTAATTTATGAAAAATCAATCTTGATCAATCGACGATTCAGATATGATAATGCGGGAAGCGTAAGTGTGGTTGATTATGGGCTAGTGTGTAGTTTCAGTTTTGATGTTGGGGAAATTGTTGATTGATTGAATTAAAGAATTAAAATATGGAATACCTACTGGTTTTTCAGTATTTAAATGTGTTAGGTTCCAACTTAAACGTCCCAAATCAATAGTGAAACTGTTAGACATTCGCGCGTATGACTCGCATAAAACCAGTGTAAGAAACCTAGCTAGTTTGGATCTGAAAAATCGATATGATTGTAACGATAGGATTGAAACCATAAGAGGGTGATTGGGGGATATTTAAGTGGTTTATTAATTTATTTAAATGATGATTTTTAATTTAGGTTCATTATAGAGCCTTAAAGAGAAACCGCGAGATTCGCAAGTGTGCTGTAGTAGAACGTAGTTAAGGTTTGGGTCCTAACTCATTAAATTGAATGTTTTAATATTATTTTTAAATGATTTAATTGGTGACTAAGCTTGTTGGTTGGGCTTGGCTAAGTGACTAAGTAATTAAATTGTAAGTGGTCGAACCAGGTATGTTTCAAGCCCTAACTGTTTGCATTGTTAGCAAAAATGTGAGAATGACTGAATAATTGATTGATTGTTATTGTTATGGATGATTAGTTGATATGATGTATTCTGATTGTATGTATAGCATGATTTCGAATGAGAATGAGGCTTATGCATGATATATTTATATGAATGATTTGTTAGGAAATATTTGAAAGACTGCTATACATGCATTCAGAAAAGAATTGTAAGTTATATGAATTTGTGATATATTGAACGACACCATCTTAATGGTGACTTGAAAGTTGGATAAATGATCCTATTTACTAAAAGTATTTGATAATATGAGGGCGTGTTTTCATGCCAAAGAAATGTGAAAGTATTGAATTCATGACTATGAGATTGTACGACATCTTGCATATGCATTGGGGTGGGATTGATATTGTGGTTGACGGAGGAGTTCCGTGGAGATTCCACGACATATTAATTCCACATTTATTCGCAGTCAGTGCACTGTACCAGAGATTTGAGGAGATTTGGCAATTTTATCGCATATATTTGTTAAATGGAAGATTTTTTATTTTTTTGCAATTATGTTCATTATGTGGTTTTACCACATTGAGCTTTGCTCGCATTCATTGGAATTTGCTAGATAGGTTCTGGGGAACTCGTGGTGTGTAGTGAATGGTTTGGGTAGGAAATTTTGCATTGCATCATTTGCATCACCCCAACTCTTGCACCATTTTTAATAAATATTATTAATTCTCTATCAATTTTGATTTGTAATTTTTAATTATTTCTGGTCTGTAGCTTGGTAACTTTTCATTTGAGGATTTTTGCATGCATGGATTGCTGAAGCATAATAATCGAAAAATGCATGATCAATGGCTTAAGTAAAAATTGACATTGTTCCCTAATTTCCATTACATTGCAAAGGAATCGTTAAAAAAAACCAAATCGATAAGGCAATTGGATTTCTAAATGACATGAATAATGGTTTTTCTTTCTACAGCATTAGTTAACATCAAGTTTTACAAAGTAAAGCGACGAATAAATGATTTTTTTAAAACAAAACTATCAATAATAAAATGAATCTTAAGTACAAATGACCTAATAAATGAATGTTTTTAAACTAACTCAAAGTACAACTACAATTTTTCTCTAAAATGAGTTCATTTAAGGTCTTCAAAAGTAACAATGTTGTGAACCCACCGTACAACTTTGTGGTTAGACTTTTTGCTTCTTGTTCTCGATAGACATTAATTAGAATTGTTGTCAAACTCGAAGCACCTTCATCGACGTCAACAAAATGGGCATATAACTCTAGTATAGCTGGTTCACTATAGTAATGTGAATTGAGCATCGCCTTGACCTCCATGTCTCCTTTTAGCTCAAATAATCATATCTAACGGGATTAAATTATGTTAGATATCTATATTGCAAGCTTGAAATTCTTCTCCGACTTGAACTCGCCACTTTCCTTCTAATTTTTGACTGAAGTTCATGCAATTTTATGCTCCAGTTGAATGTGAATTCTGTCAATTAGGTTGATGCAAAAACGACCCAAATTTCAGTGTCACAAATTTGATTATCGTAATAAATAACAACTTTAATTCATCTACTCATCTTCAACCATATAACCAATCTTTTACTTATGCAAATCTCCTTCTGAAAACAACTTACTCAGAATTTCAGTAGCCAATTCTACACAGAATGTTTTCATTTTATAGAAAATTCTACCCCTGGATACTAAGCAAAAATTTTGGGATGTGATGTCTGAGTTTTATTCGGGATTCTTTGGCTCGAGAATCTCTGGTTTGAAGTTAGGGTAACGATTTTGAAAAGTTTTCACGGGTTAGGGTTGAAAATGTGAGGGAAGAAAATGCACCTTGCAGTAGAGGTGTGCAAAACTTGATTCGATTCGAAAAAATCGAAAAAAGATTCCAATTTTGAATTAAATGAACCGAGTTATTCGAGTCAACTCGATTTTTTTTTCGAATTTCAAGTTTGAATCGAGTTTGGTTTTCGATATTGAATAACTCGAATAAACTGAATATCAAACTATAATAATTTACATTATTACCCCAAACTCTTAAACCTCTTCACTTTCCTTCCAACACTTTTACTCCCTCCTACTTTCCCCCATAACTTTTGTTATCCTCTCATCCCACCCCCCTTCTACCCCAAACCCAACCCCCCCCCCAAATTTTTTTTGAATATTTCCCTCCCAAAATTTTACTCATTCCATTTAGTCCCCCCAATCTTTACTCTCTCAACCTCCAAAACTTTTTATTTTCCCCCTAAATTTTTACTTCTCACCCTTTACCCCAAATAAGAAATTAAAATCATCCAAAAAAATTCATAAACCTAAATAATAATTTTATTTATATATACTATTTATATTATTAAATTAAATTTCAGATTTTATACTATTTATATTATTGAATTGTTTTATCATATTGAATCTTTATAATTTTTTGCTAAAATTGAATTATTGATGATGCCATAAAATATTCGTTTTAAAATTTTATGTTGATATCAATTTCATATTTTATCTTTAAGATAATTTTTATTAAAAAATCACATTCTTTACATTTAATATATTTTTAATATTAAAATACACAGTGACAAGAATCAGAAGATAATTCAAGTAACTAAGCAAGTAATGAACTTAACCTATATATAAAATATTAATAAATAAATTATAAGGGGATGAAAGGTAATAAAAAATTTGATTACGGTGGACAAATTTGATTACGGTGGGTGACAATAATTACAAGGACCTAAAATATATATTTTTTAAATTTAACTCGAACAAATATATTCAATTCGAATTCCATCTCACTCGACTTGATTCGAGAAAATTTCAAATCGAGATAGGATGAGAAAATATGATTCATCAACTCGATTAACTCGAAATTTTTTCATTCGATTCGATCGAATTCTCACCCCTACCCTGCAGGAGGCATTTTCAACTAAGGTGGTAGTAGGGATGCTGAAAGTGCACTTTGTAGGACGCGCTTTCAGCCTTCATGATAGCCACCAAAGTTGAAAACGCATCCTACAGGGTACGCTTTCAACGTCTCTTTTGCCACTTTAGTTGAAAACGCCTTATTTCTTCCCTCACATTTTCAACCCTAACCCTAACCTATGAAAAATTTTCAGAACCCGAGAATCTTAGATAATTTTCAAACATCCTATCTCGGTAATCCGAGACGGTCATGGACTTCCACATAGTTTATTTTTTTTAAAGGAAAATTCCCCTCGATTGCCTATATAAAAGGGGTTTTTGCTCCCCCTACTCTATTAACTCTCTCGTCTATTGTCCTTTACAAAATAAAAAAAATCTCTTCTAAATTGTTTTATTATGTTAAGCATTGAATTTTTTGTAGGAAAATATTTATTTGTGTTTGTGTTTGTGTTTGAGGGAGAGAGTGGGATAGTTTTAAGTTGTGTTTGAGTTCACGATGATGCAGTGGCACTTGAAGACCTACACATTTAATCTACCATGTGGGAATTGAACCATCACCTTAGAAGCCCATTGCATTGCAACTTGGGCTCCGAGTTCAGTGTGGTTATACATTCACGGGTTCAAATATAACTAGGGCCCCTTGTGGACGATGGTTATGTGATCATGGATTGAAGTATAACTTAGGCCCTCAGTTGATGGTGGTTATGCGGTCACGGATTCAAGTTTCATAATTTCGGAAGAGGATGTTTATAAACCCCATACATAAGTTTGAGACCATAATCATAGGGAAAAAATAAAAGGCTTTCCATGTAACCAGTTTATTATTTTTCTCAATCTCCACCAAAGGTAGTATCCTTAACCTCTCTGTGTCCAAAACTTGTGACAAAGTTGAGGGCAAGAAGACTTGCAAGGGGAGGAGTGACTGTGGCATTGGAAAAAAGCTGAAACGTGACTCAGGGTGACATTAATTGTTGTGATTAAAGAACTCATTAATAACTACAACCGTTGCTGCCCTAACTCGAGTTTCAACTTTTTCTCCATCGCCACAGTCACTTCCCCCCTGAAAGTCCTTTTGCCCCTAACTCTATCACAGGTTTCAGACAATGAGGTTAAGGATACTACTTTGCTGAAGATAGAGAAAAAAAACATAAGTTGATTATTGTCAAAACCTTTTTTTTTAAAGGGTCGACTTTTATTTAAAAAAAACAGAAATGGAGTCGCCACCAATCTTTTTTTATGAGGTGTGATCAGATCACCTCGTAATTTGATTGTTTTAATAAAATATTTTGATTTATTAAAACAACGATTTTGGTCTACGAAATTTGAGAAAACAGGCTCGGGATTCGATTATGTGCGAGGAAGGATTAGAACCCTCGTCACGCCCAAAATTGGTACCTAATTGATTAATTAATGTCCTAATGTCGAAAGTTGAAATTTTGAAAAGATTTTAAAATACGATCTCTTTTTTATTAATGTTCATTTTAAAAATGCTTGAATAAATCGAAAAGAATGTTAAAGACCCTCTCGTCTCAAGGTAACGAAATGTCACATCCCGTAAGTTAGGACACAACACTTGGAACCCACGAGAATAAGCTTGCCTTTAATTTTTATTAAAATTTCGTGTATTGTTGAAATTTAAAAGGATATTTTGCTATTTAGGTTTAATAAGAAAATTGAAACCCTGTAAGTTAGGATACGATTTCTCGAATCTCCAAAACGCGAAATATTGCCTTATTTTAAAAATTTTCCTTTTTTGAATAATAGCGAGTACAATACTTAAACGATGTGCATTTATTTTGTTAAGGATAAAATAAAACGGTTTATTATGGATATAAAAAAAATTAAACACGACTTTTGAAATGATGAAATGGGATGGAATGATAATATAGAACATGGAATAACGATTCATGAATAAAATGTTACATTAATGAATGACAATAATATGAAAACACGAATAAACGAATTATATTACATATGATGGCAATAATCACACAATGTACATCATTTTTAATACCAATTAATAATTAAAGACAAATGAAATAAAATAATATACAAAAACAATTTAAAGTAAATAATATAAAAAGGTTTAAAATGAAAAAAATTTAAATAAATAATACAAAAAAATGGTTCAAAATAAACAATATATGAAAAAAATTTAACATAAATAAAATATAAAACAGTTTGAAATAAATAATTTAAAGCAATTTAAAATAAACAATACATAAAACAGTTTAAAAGAAATAATATGTGAAAAAAAAATCTAAAATAAATAATACATATATAAAACAATTTAAAATAAAATAATATATAAAGCAATTCAAAATAAATAATATATGAAACAATTTAAAATAAATAATATCTAAAACAATTTAAAATAGATAATATAAAACAGTTTAATATAAATAATATATAAAAAATTTAAAATAAATAAAATATAAAACCGTTAAAAATAAATAGTATATAAAAAAATTAAAAAGAATAAATAAATAACAAGTTAAAAGGTTAAAATCAAACATATTAGGGATTAAATCAGAACGGCCCAAAAAGTAAAAGGACCAAGGGCATAAATAACCCAGAAGGCGAAAACACGCGGATCCCCCTAGAGCGGGTTGGGTTGGGCACGGATAGGCCCTAAACGGAATCGTTTTGGCACCTGGGTCCCTAACCCAAAACGACGCCGTTTTGCTTCTTTATTTAAATCAAATTTTTTTCTAAAAAACTTCATTTTCTTCTTCCTCAAAAAAAAAAAAAACACTGAAATTCTCTCAACCCTCTCCATTTTCTCCGCCAATAGGGCCACCGTCCATCCGTCATGGCTGTCGGTCGACGACAGCGGTGATCACCGTGTACGGCGGTCGGAGTCCAAAAAAGAGGCCATTTCGACCGTTTCGACATCCCTAAGCCAGTTTTGAAGCCGAAACTTCCAATAATCAAACGAGAATGCCTAGACCAGCAAAGGACCCCTCGACTTTTGGCCACCTTTCATCGGAGGTGGCTACCTCAGACATTCACGACAGTGGAGTGCAACCCTCAAGTACGCCCCTTTTAGACTTTTTTTTTATTCTATGCCTTTTTTATTAAAATAGATTTGTAAAAAAAGAAAAAGAAACAAGAAACAAGAAAATAAAAAGAAACAAGGAAAAGATCAAAACCAACACCTTTTTAAACTTATGTTATGCCTTTTGATTTACTAGTGTGCGTAAAAAATTACAAAGATGAAGTTTTGGACTTTATAGCCGAATACAACACGATTTGTTTCTATTCTTTGTCTTTTTGCTATTTACTACCATTGTTGCTCGCGTGTTTCTTTTTGATGTTGCATTCAAATTTTGCAGGTGTCAGACATGTAGAGGATGGCGTGTGACGGTGGTGACGTGCGTGGGAGGAGCGGCGGCATAAAGTCGCTAGGGTTTCTGCCTCCTTTTTTGTTTGCTGGAAATGGTTTAGTTTTGGGCCCTTTTGGGCTGCTAGAGTTTTAATCTTGTTTGGCTTGGGTATTGGGTTTGTAGATTGGGTAGTGTTTTGTAATAGACTATTAATTTTTAGACATTTTATTTATTTGGTTTGGGTTTTTGTTTTAGTTTTGTTATTTGGGCCAAGGCCAAAATTGGCTTATTACAATTATATTGGAAAGCCTCTTAATTTTTCTCTATGATTATAATGTCAAACTTATGTATGGGGTTTATAAAGCATCCTCTTCCGGTATCATAAAATTTGAACCCTTGACCGTATAACCACTGTCAACTGTAGGCCTAAGTTGTACTTTAACCTATGACCGTGATGAGTCCTTATCATATGATTATTTTGGACTATATCTTAAATTTTCTTGCTTTCTTGAGTATTTTTATATATTTTAAATTAATCTTAATGATTTGACTTTATTGTGTATTTTTAGTGTTTTTCACGCATTTAATTTCAATAAAATATTGCATGTGGAATTTGCAAGTAAAATAGGTTTGGAGAAAAGATGTCAATACATGGAACCATAAGATTAAATGCACTAAGCCTAAAGTTGATCCAAGATGATGAGTGAAAGCTTAAAGCTCAAAGCTCAAAGCTCAAAGCTCAAAGCTCAAAGATTCAAAATTTGTAATTTGGACACATTCAGAACTTCCAATTGGAACAGTTCTTAGTGTTTCGATCATGCCTTGAGCTTCAGGGCTCCATTTTGGGTGTACTTTATATTGTCGGAAAGGGAATTTGAAGATCTATTCAAATATTGGAACACCAATACAAAAATGAATCAGAAAGAAATCCAAAAGTAAAGATAAATTTACAAGTTTCACATTGATGGATAATTTTGACGCATTTTCATGTTTGGGTCGTATCTTCTAACATACATGGAGTTTGGAGTTGAAATTTCTATAGTGAATAAACAAGATGCAGGCCATCAATCAACTTTCTTAGACTTTTCCCATTGAGAGACGTTAACTTGGACAAAAGAAGTCATCATTTAACATATGAAAAATGACCATAAATATAACAAAAAAGTAGACCTAGAAATTTATTATTAGTAACTTCTTTGCATTGTCATTTTCCTCTTCACAAACCTCTATAAATGGTATTTTGTTTCAGAATAGGAGGCATCTTGAAGTTGAGATCAAGATTATTTTCTTGTTAAGTGTTTGTTGTTTCTTTATTCGTGTAAAATTTCAAGTTTCTTATATCTAATATGTCTTTTTCATCTAAGTTTGAGTTATTTAATTTTACTATGTTATTATAAGTTTTCAATGTTAAGGTGAAAGGGTGAAACTCTTGACAAGTATTAAGGTAAATTCCATACTCATTATTTGAGCTAAAATTAATTATCAATCACTTGCTATAAATATACTTGTTAAGTAAGATATTTTATTTGTTATAGATAATATATGTCACAATGAATACTTGGATAAATTAACATTGATTTGTTGTAGACATAAAAATAGACATTATAAATATTTGAAATATTTTTTATAAGTCTTGAAGTTATCAAGTGATTATAATACCATATGTTATATTTTTGGACTGAATTTAAATAATTGAATTGTCATATTGCACCATCCTTTACTTATGGATTCATTTGCTAAACTGTTGGACTTATTGGGCAATCATTTTGGACACTCTTTTGATGGACATACCTTTGTTTATGGATTCATATGATTAATTGTTGGACATACATTGCTAAATTATCCGGTTGAGACCTTTGTTTTTGTGTGGATTCTAATTGAGTAATAACATTGAGTACTAAAATTTAAATATTAATATGACACCAAGAGTTGATCCTCTAACCTTAACATGTTTTCTTCCACGTATTTGGTTTTTTTTTTTAGTTAATTTCTTGTTTTGACTTTTAGGTTTTTTTTTCTAGTATATCTTGCTGCTACTTTCATTATCGATACTCATTCCAAAGTTGAGTTTTAAATTCCTACTCTAACATAATACTTGTAATCTTGTAAGTTCTAATCAACTTCCCTGTGAATCGACCTCGAACTCCCAAGATTTTATTACTTGAACATAACCTGCACTTGGGTTGTAGACCTAGAAAGTCTTTGTTAGACCGCATAACCACCGCCAATTGGAAGCCCTAGTTATATAATTCAACCCGTGATCGTATAACCACCGGGAACTGGAAGCCTGAGTTGCAATACGATGGGCTTCTAAGGTGATGGTTCCATCCCCACACGACAGATGAAATGTGTGAGTCTCTGAGCATCGTCGCATCACCGTGAACTTAACCATACCTTAAAACTATCACAATGTCTACCTCAAACACAAACACAAACAAATCTTTCTTCCTAAATTTCCAACACAAAAAAGCAATTTTTTAGAAATAGAAAACGCGTCCTACAAGAAGCGTTTTCTGTTGAGGTGACAATAGGGAGCCTGAAAGTGCATTTTATGTTACTTTCCAAAATCAACCTATTTCCTTAAATATGAGAAAATGGCCTAAATCCCTAATTATTTTTTAAAATAATTTTCGTGTTATAACAATAATACGTGTGAAACTATTATATATAAAATAATAAATGATATAACATAAAAATAAATAATTGAGTATAATTTTTTTTCTATATTTTATAATTATAATTGTAAGAATTTATACAACTAAAAATTAATATTTTCAATTTTTTAATTTTTTAAAAATGATTGATAATCTAAAATAAAACAAATTGATAGGATTTTTTTCTACAAAAAGCGTAGAAAATAATAAGTAGATAAGAGCTACTTATCATTTAATAGAAAATATTTTTTATTTATTAATTTTAATATAATATTATCCTATAGAAACTTTATGGTTAAAATTTGATTTTTGTTTAGAATAAGGTGAAACGTTTAAAAATTAAGGATAAAATGTAGAATATACTTTTTATAATTTAAAAAATATATTTATCAAACAATCTAATTGTATTCAATAATTAATTTGAAGTAATATATCAAACAATTTTATAACTTAAATTCAATAATTATTTTTTCAGTATTTAATTTTTTAGTTTATCAAACATCACCTAAGTTAACATATATTTATATAAATATTTATGACTCCTAATGGAAAATATATATTAAAAATTATAATTTAAAAATCAAATTACACTAAATTAAAAATTCTACGTTTTTAAAATGTTATCATAATATATTGCATATTTATTTTTATTCCCTTAAATTATTATTATTTTATTTATATTTTAGAATTAAATTTAAAATTCATATTGATGTAATATAAGAATGATTATTTTAATTATACTTTTATAAAATTTAGGGTTAATGCCAAATTTGTCACTGTATATGTGTGAATTAAAATTGGTCACTTTATTTCGATATTTGAAATTATTCATATGAATTAAAGTAAATTCAACATTATATTTTTATTTTATATTAAATTTTGGGCTAAAATATTTGGGAAGTCCCTGTATTATAGGGAATATATCAAATTAATCCCTCTATTATTGAATTGATCAATAATTAAATAAGTCTAAATTATAAAAAAAATCTTAAATTTTTTTTTCAATTGCAGTTCAAATCCAAACAAAAAATTTTATTTATAAAACCATAAATGCTTTAAATATATTAACTTGGTTAAACAATAAATGATATTTTTTATATAGTAAATGTTAACTTTATTCCAATTTGATCTTATTTAGTTCTTTTCAATGGTAAATAAATTAAAATTGATCCATTTAATAATAGAGGGACTAATTTGATATAGTTCCTATAATAAAGGGACTTCCCAAATACATTCACCTTAAATTTTGTCTCTTACTTTTGTTTTATTGAATACTCCCAGTAAAGTTAGTTTTTTTTTTGGTTGTGTTTTTGCTATTCAGTTTTTATTTCAAATAATATAAAGACAAATTTTAATAAAAATATTTTTATATATTATTTAATATTTTAAAATAATAAATTAATTAATATAATATTAAAATTAATAACATGATAATTTCATAAAAATAAATTATTTTTATATATATATTTTTATTTTTCAACTATTTATTCATTAAATAAAATTATAACTGGATTTATTAATTTTTAAATATTTATAAATTAAATTGTTGTTATCCATTAAAATAAAATATTTGAAATATTTTTCTTGTTAAGTTATGTTTTCAAAATATCAAAATTAATATTAATTAGTAAAATTTATTTTTTTAAAAAGAATTCAAAGTTGGATACAAAATTTAATAAATTTTAAAGTTCAATAGTAAAATTCAAACTCATAAAAGTTGTGTAACAAATTTAGTCCTATTTTTAAAATATAATAATAAATATCAATAAAAATAAAGTATAATGATAAATTTTATTATCCACCTACAATATGATGCCAAATTTACATTTTAACCCTAGAATTTGTTAGATGAATTTAGTAAATTATGATTTGACAACATGCATAATACTGTTGTTACTCTAGACACAAGTTTAATGCACATAAAATGAATATATGCTTCTCAGAAGGTGTAAGTGATGCCTTAGCAAGTAGCTTGTGTCGTATTCTTGGCTTTCGTAGAGTTCAAAATCTTGAAAGTTATTTGGGTGTACCTCTGTTTCATGACAGAGTAACCAATAGCACTTTGCGGTTTGTTGTGGAAAAGGTTCAAAGCAAATTACAACGTTGGGAGGAAAGATTGTTGTCCTTAGCTGGCAGGGCTACTCTAGCTCAATCGGTATTATTGGCAATCCCCAGTTACGTCAATGCTGATTCCCAAAGGGCATTGTGAGGAAATTGAATGTTTGGTGCGCCAGTTTGTTCGAGGATCTTCGAGCAGTGGTCGAAAAGAGGCTTTGGTTGGATGGGAGGATACCTGTCAGCCTTGAAGTCATGGCGGGCTTGGTTTTCGAAAGCTACAGGATCATAATACTTCTTTCATGATGAAGTTGAGCTTTAAACTTGTGACTGATTTTAAAGTCCTTTGGGTTCAGGTTCTTCATGCTAAGTATGGGGTTGCAAACGGAATGCTTGAAACTTTATCACGTAGTAGATGTTCTTTTTTGTGGAGAGCACTTGCTAAGGTTTGGTCACTTATTCGAGAGAATTTTCTTTGAGCAATAGGGGATAGGAGGAATATCAAGTGTTGGAGTGACCCATGTATCCCAAATCCCTTGCTACTTTGCTTCCCGGGTAGACAAATCTTGATCTAGAATGCTTGCTAAGCGATATGGTTTCAGATGATGGCACTTAGAACCTTGATTTGTTTTGCCTTTTGCTACTACAGATAGTTATTCGAAAGATTATTGAGGTTCCTCCACCACATTTGACAGCAAGTGTTGATAGGATTATCTTGGGAGGTTTGCCGACTGGCTTCTTTTATGTTAAAAGTGCATATGAGAAACTCCAAAAAAGTTCCTAGAAGCCGAAAGAGGATGTGTGGAAGATCTCATGGAAGTTTCAAGGACCACAAAGTGTTAGATTTTTTATTTGGCTAGCACTTAAGCGGAGGTTGCTCACCAACATGAAAAGAGTTTGAAAGGGCTTCAGTCATAGCTTAACATATGGGGTTTGTGGGCACATCACCGAAGATGCGTTGCATGCTATTTAGGATTGTCCTGCAGTGAGAGATATTTGGATTATTTTAATCCTTACTGACTGTTTTGTTTTTTTTTTTTGGTTATTTACAGGAATGGATCATCTCTAACTTGTAGAACCAATATGACATCGGCTTTGGGGAGGTTGATTGACAATGTCTTTTTGGGATTCTCATCTAGCGAATTTGGAAGAATCACAATCTTTTTATCTTTCAGGGTGCGTCTTGGAGTAGTAATGATACAATCAAGGTCTTATATAGCTGGGCCAAACAATTTATGATGACCGGTAGAGGTCCAACGAGTTTGTTTTGGATTCCATTTTCGTGTTCAAACTTGTCTGGAAGCTAGGTCTACTTGAATACTGATGGTTCAGCCAGGCTTGAGAATGGTTCTCCACAATAGTGGGAATTATATGAAACCGAAATGGAAAGTGGATATTTAGTTTTTAACAGATTCCTAGGGAGTTGCTCAGTGTTTGAGGCTGAATTGTAGGGTATCTTGGATGGATTAGGTATTTTAATCAATCGAGGATATGATAAGATGTTGGTCTAGATTGATAGTATTGAAGTGACTAAGGCCATACAGGAGAGACCCATAGAAGGATCTAAGTCAGCTTTGATCAGGAGGATTCTTCTGTTTGTTATCTCGGACTCATCGGTGGAGTATTTGCCATATTCCTAAAGAAGAGAATCAAGAAGCTGATAGGCTGGTCAAGTTGGCCCATGTGGTTAGTCAAGGATTGCAAGTTTTTGAAGTTTCACTGCATAGGGAATTGGGCTATTTGATGTAGTTTGTTATATTTTACATTCTTCTTTGTCACACATACAAAAAAAAACCTATTTTAAGTAAAATTGTAAACATTTATGGTTTAATTGAAGGAACAACGACAAATTTAGACCCTAGGTTTATCCATTTTGTTACTTTGGCTTTAATTTCTTTTTTTTTTGGATAACTGTGATCCACAACCTTTAAATTTTATGGAAATTATTTTTTATAGACATAAAAGTTGATTGAATTATTAAAATTTTAGCAGCACTAACGTGATAGCCCACATGATAGTCTATATGTCCTTTATTTCTTATGTTGATAATTTATAAAAACAAAATTATGAACTTTTTTAGAATTTATTGAATATTTTAATAAGTTTTAGCAATTATTTTAATCTTCATGAAATATATTAAACTGACATATGAATTGTCACGACAATATCTTTAAAATTTTAAGGTCAAAGTAATAAAAAAAATAGAATTAAAGTGAGAAATTATATAAAAGTTAAAGGTAAATTATACTTTAATTGAAAGCGTTGAAAAAAAAAAGAAAAACCAAAAATCTAGAAACGAATCCTATAAATGTGGCCATGAATGTAATGTAATATGAAATCATGAGAATGGTAAAAAAATAGTAAAATCTTGATACTCACGAATAGGTCTTACCTATCATATCTTATCAAAATTTATTTGTGACATGTATGAATATAAATATGGGTATAAAATCATGAAAAGGAAATAAAAAAGTCATGGGTTAATTTCTCTGGTGTTTTATTTATGCACACAATCAACGATGAAATTTAAACTACAAAAGGTTTTCAAAATCCAATTAACAACAATCAATTAAACTAGGTGAAACTCTCCCTTCAACATCACACAGCTAATCTACTTTGCTGTCTCTGTAGAACCAAGTTAGAAATTTTGTATTAACCTCCAGAACAATGGAGGATTAAACTACAAATATTTTGGCTTTGAGCTTGCAGCAGCAAAAACCAAAAACCAAATATACATATGCTAATGCTCCTCAGGTATTTCATCAGGTATGTCAATTAATAGGGAGTACTTTACCCGTAGAGCAATCTTGCCTTCCTCAACAACCAGTCTTGCCCCAGACACAACCCAGTATCCAGGAGGATCTTGTGGCCCTCTTTTCATCTCTGCTGTATCAACATATTTCAATAGTTTTGGGGTATAATTTGGCATTGGAGGGCCACCAGGGTAAACTGCAGAGCTTGTATCTGGCTTTCTTTGTGGTGGAGGTGGTGTTAAAGGCTTACTCAAAAGATCAGATAGGACTCCGGACTGAGGTGCAATTCCAAATGATCCATCCCATTCCGGACGCCTTACGATTACCGCTCCCAAAACGGTAGAGAAATGAAGTCGTAAAAAGAGAATGCTTTTCAATCCATGTTTCTCTACCTGTACCTGAGCTCCAGTTACTATGGAATTATTATTGTAACACTCTACAGGAGCTGTACAAACTCTAGAGAAATTCTTCCATCGAACTTTTTCCATGTATCTTTTATCATAGGACTCTTCATCAGGCAATGTATCGTTGGGTTCATCAACAAGTTGAAAGTATGTAGGTAGAGAAGAAAGGTGCTGCATGTAAATGGCCAACCGGTTGCTTCTTTTGCCTTCGAGATAGAGCCGAAGACCTGTAACTGGTCTCATACCTACATCAACCTGTCATAGAATTGGTAACCCCACAAAAGAACTTTTGCAGCAAAAGAAACAAGAAACAGCAGAAGATTTGAAGAGGATGAAAAAAGAAGTTTACTGGAATGGTGTTAACATAAAGCTTGGGACCCAAGAACTTGAACTGTAAAAACGAATTACTCTGTCGCTTGTGTTGTAAACCACGGGGAAACTCTTTGAAAACTGGTGCCCACTGCCTTGGCAGCTGAAATTCCAAAAACAAATGTAGTTCTTCAAGTGGGGGTTTATCTGTCATAAAATTTCAACAGTTATCTATATATGAAATAGTCTGATATAAATAATATTAATAACAATTGTAACAATGGCCAAAAAGAGAAAGTCCATTATGCTTACAACGTAAGTAGAGATCAATGGCATGATTTAAGAATCCGCTCATTGGAACTCCACTTAACAAGGAAGTAATAGGAATGAATGACATTGAGACCACTTCAGGATGAATATCAACAGTTTGTAGCCACTCAGCATGGGGTAAGTTCATTTCCTCTCTTCCACCCCTCCTTTTGTAAATTATAGAGATATCCTGCATCTAGAATTAACAAGTAATATCATCAAAGAAGGTGAATAAGAAGAAGATGCTCTTTGAACTTACTTGATCCAAAGGGATCAGATAAGAAACCTGATTATTTAGCTTCACTTGTTCTGAATTGATTCTACTTTGTTCATTGTTCTTTAAAAACTTATCATCAGCTAACTTCTTCAGTTTTGTGTATACATCAGTTGGTTGAACAGTTGATGAGTGCTGCTGTTTTACATATATTACATCCTTTCCGCCTATTTTCACACCAACAATAATATGGGTTCCAAATGTCTTGATGAATCTGGAATGGCCAAAAACAAGTGATCACAGTCTTGCATGATTAGATCTCCAGTGCCATACATTAGATTGTAAACATGTTTCTAATCCAATTACTTCACCTTGCCAAGGCAGCAGGTTCCCATGATGATGGAACAGCTTTCTTAACATGATCACAGAGTACCATTTGTGATTTGTCCAATAAAACTGTATAAAGTGTGATGAATATCCCATCAAAAGCTAAGGTCTTGGTGCTGACTGCATCCTTGTGCGAACAGCCGGAGAAGTCGAACATGGCATTGAATAAACCAGAAGGAATTTTGCCACTCAGAGACAGCTCATGGTTGAACCGTTCTGACATCTGCCTAGAAAGTGAAAATCAACAAAATGTTCTATGATATTTTTGTCAGGAAAAAGACAAATGTTCTAACCATAATTGTTGGAAGAAATAAAATTTACCTGCTGAAAAGAGATAACATCACACATGTTCCTTGTACCCTTGCCTTCATAACATTTGATCAACTTGGATACGTTTGGGATAGAGATTCCACCAGACAAAGCTACATCATAACACCCAACTTGTTCAAACTCAATCAAGGGTGAACCCTTTTCTTCTTCTTGACAGTATTTCAACCTTAAATCAAGAGCTAGATTATATCCACTCCCAATAGACCCTATAGCAATCTCAGCAGCTTCCTGAGCCGAAATCTTGAGTGCCATTTGCCTTGTATATCACTATTCTTCACCAAACAGGACTCCTACTCCAAACTTAATGAATTGATTTGGATACCCAAACCGACAATTTAACAAAAAACTGCACATAGTTTACAAACACAGTTCAGTCGGGGATCAGGCAATACAATAGGGAAAATATGAACTTTCACCAAACATTTGATCTACAAGAAAACGATATTTCCAAATTTTTGAACCCGTTGCACCTATCTGGGTGAACTTTGCTCCAATAAACCAAAAATCTTTGTTGCATGAACATGGATCCATGTGTATCATATGTATGCATGCGTGTCTAAAACACAGAACATAGCTTATATATGTCCCTATAAAACTAGCAAAACGAAGTTGCTTCTTTAACTAAGAGTTTGAGACTAACCCAGTCTTTCAGCTACTAATAAAAATGAAGAGCATACAAACTTTTCAACATAATTCACCATTACAGAGAGTATTTAGTAGATGTATATCAACTCCTATGGATCCAAAAATCCAAATAATTATCCAAAATAAGGAAAATAAAAAAGATAGACAACTTGAGAGACATTAGACTTACCTTACCAGTCTGAAGTCCTGAATGTCTGCAAAGATAACATACAAACAAAACTATAAGATAGGTATTCATGAGTTTGACTTTTCTTTATATGTAGTTTAGTTACATACAACTAATCAAGTTTCCAAGCAGTTTCCAGGATAAGACACCATTTTTTTAAGAGGGAATTTTCCATATATACATGGGGCCTAAGTGGTTTTGAGCCACTAGGCCTTACACGGAAATTACTCTTATTGACTAGCTACCATACAGCTTTTTCCGTTACAAAGCAATCATATAATGACGTTTGCATGAACCGACACGTGCTGAATTGCTTATAAAGATCTAATCATTCAATTTTAAAAAGTTATGATATAATTATTATCGCTATTAATTTATTACATTTTAGATACTTAACGTTAACAATATAACAGAAAAAAACAGTATAGCACATTATATAATCATTTAAAAAAAATTTAGATCAAATTTACTACTAATGATTCCTTTTTATTTCATATAATATAAGGTAAATTAAAATATTTTATAATAAGTGTTCGATTTCAATAGCTTACACTATAATAAAAATGTAATTCATTATGTGTATAAAATGCAATTCAATAATTTTATCCTACTTTTATCTATTCAAAATTTTTATTAGTTTTAATGTAATAGCGAAATATTTTCTTATTTTAAGTAAGAAATATTTTAAAATAATAAGATATTGTTTATTTATAAATTTAAATAGTTTAAATTATAATGAAAGTATAATTAAATATTCATTAGACTTTATCTATTCAAAAAAAATTTATTTATGTTAAACCAAGCTTTATTTGATAATAAATTTTGATATAATAAATTGAAGTGTTTTTGAATAAAAGTTAAAATTCAACAAAATTAGAAAAATGATAAAATCAAGTTAAAATGGCTTCAATTGAGTTAAACATTTTCAATAATGTTAAAACTATTTTTAAACAAGTCAATATCACCCCAGGAAAAAAAGTATCGACACTTTTGGCCAAGTATCGATAATTTTCAAAATATCGATACCTATTCTAAAATGGATACCAAATTGACATTCTGTTTTCAATCAATTACAAAAGTATCGATATCTTTTCAAAAAGCATCAATACCTTTTACCAGGTATCGATAAATTGTCTTTGGTATCGTTGTAAACTAACTTTAACGATCACTAAATTTGGCTTTATATATTTAAAGTTTTTATTTAATTTTAATAAAATAATATAAAAATAATATAAATCATAATTAAAGCGTTAATCAACTAATAATTCAATATTTATTGGGCTTTATCCATTCAAAAATTTTGTTTTAATAAAAACATTTTCCAATGTTATTAAGAAGTAATTTAGAACAACAAGATATTTCTTATTTATATATTTGAATAGTTTTGTAACACCCTTTGCTCGATCTGATCGCTGGGTCTAAGTTACAGGACGTTACATTCGTTACCCAAGCAATTTTGTTTAAACATTATATAATTTTAATCAATACAACAAATTAAATTTAGAAACATGATTATTATACTGATATATCATAACATTATTCTAAGTTGCGGTTTATACGATCTTGTGAAAGTTCTTTTGATAATCTGAGACCATTGAAAGACTAAAATGCAACATTTTAAAATATCTCGAGTTGGCATTGCGACATCAAGGGTTCGATGTCGCAACCTCCAAGACAGTAGGAAAACTTCACTACTTGATGACCAAATTGAAAACTTTCCAAACTATACCAATTGGGTGTCGCGACCACCTTGGGGTTCAATTTCGCAACTTCAAAGGCTAGTGTTGCAACATCCAAAGGGTGGTGTCGCGACCTTGCCAACAGCATACTACAAGTTCAATCTCTTATTTAGTTCCACCCTAATGACTGCCTCTGGACGACGTACTAACATCTAAAGTGTGAATATTGCACTAAAAGATATATATTTATGAAGCAGTATCTGCAAGTATACGGGTCCAGTTGTAATATAGTTACAACGGAGTAGGTGAGTACTCTGAGGATCGTACCCAAGGGAGGTTAGTGCTACATCAGTTTTAACCTAAAACCGAAAGAACTAATTAGTACTCTAAATCAGTTATAGTACTAGAACATAAATAAAAAAGGGATTTTTATGATAGTAAAATAATAATAAAGAACTAAATAACAAGAGATTAAAAAGTAGAATTAACCAAATCTGATTATGGGTGATTAGCTTACTTCAGTAATCCCATCAACTGTCACTTCAGGTTCCTCGTTAATCAACTAGTCGATATCCCAGCAAGATCTTCCGATCTTCCACTCAAATTACTAGTCGACAAGGACTACTTATCTTCTAACATTACAATCCGGATAGGCTTGGGATGAAGGTGTTCACAGATAGACCATACCAATTTTGGGTTAATTCCTACCTTGATGACTTCCTAAGGTTGTCAAAACTAGGGTTTAGATTTTTTCTTTCTCAAACAGCTGATTCGTTGAGTAACCCTATAAAACAGTTAATAGATCATGCCTCCACTCGCCAATACAGTAACTGGCGTAGCGACGTCAAGTGGTCTAACGTTGTGACGTGTCAAAGTGTTTGGCGATGTCATAAAGTGGAAGAGATGACGTCACGACGTCCACCTTGAATTTTGAAAGTTTTACAGTTTGGTCCTCTTATGTCCTCATATAACACCCCTAACCCGTCCCCGTTGTCGGATTAAAGATTCGAGGTATTACAAAAGTTAATAAGACCGATAATATAGTAACACAATTCAAAAATTAATTTAATCATAAATTAATAAACAATCAACATTCATAACATACATTCAAAAAGGAAACTTAAATCAAACATTTGGAACCCTAAAATCAGTTTAGAAATGAATATGGACTAATTTGAAACAAAACAGAAAAATATGACGAAAACTAAAAACAGAGGTCACATGGCCGTGTGATAGTGCCAGACCATGTGGCTTAAAAATATGGTCATGTGGCCAAATCGTGTAACTTATGGTTACACGGCCTGAAACCTGTACCAAAAATCAATAAGACACACAATTGTGTGAATTGACTGTGTATGGCACATGGTCGTGTGGTAGACCATATCCTAGGCCATGTGCACATAAAATAACTTCAAAAACAAGTCATTTCAACAACCATTTCTTAGGTCTCAAACCAAACCATTTCCATCTATTTTTACATATTCAAACCACATTTAAACATACCAAAAACATTCAACCTAAGTGCCTAACCAATATACCATTATTGGTACCACAATTCAAACGTTTAAACATAGATCGTTAAAACATCAACCATTAGTTAACCATACCTTCCATTCCATGAATTCAATACTCAATTAAACACATAACATCGTTGCCCACATTACTAATATAACATCATCCAAAGTTCACAAAGTTACCTAAAGCAAAATGACAATTTCATCACCAAAACACAAGACAAGCATACAAAACAAACATTCTTTAACAAACATTCCTTACTTATTCAACTATCAAATTTATCGTTATAATATCATGTTCACATTCATAAACTAAGTTCACCAAAAAACCAAAATTTATGCACATTTCTTTACCTAAATAACATGAACAACACCAAATAGATTTACACTGATGACATCACAAACTAACTAAAATACGATAAAGGCAAGCCCACCTATCGAATGGTAGTATAGCTACGGTGAGTCGGGAATATCGTATTCACGAGGACTAAAAGTACTAGTAATTACTATCTTTTTATTATCTAGCCTATAAATTGAAGGAATTGTTTTAAAATCTAATTTTAACTAAACTAATTACTAAGCGATTGATAGCAAATTGGGAAAATAATCGAAGAAAACTTATGAGAGAGACAATACCCAAGAAAGAATCCACCTAGACTTCACTTATTATTTTAAATCTAAATTAAACGATGTATTAATTCGACTTGATCCGTAGAAATCCCTAAATTATATTAATATCTCTTTCAAGAGTAAAAATAACTGACTCTAGGTTGATCAATTAAAATCTCTTTCTAATTAAAACCTCTATCGTTGCATTAACTCGATCTATGGATTTCCTTATTAGATTTGACTCTAATCCGGTAGATTTATGTCGCCCTATTTCTAGGGTTGCATACAACTCCACTTAATTATGCTAGATCTACTCCTAAACAGGGACTTTTGCTCCACTGAATAAGCACATCAATCATGAATTAATATCCTGAAAACATTAAAAAATGAAATAAGAACACATAATTGAGATCAAGAACAAATATTTATCATGTAATTAATCAAATAATAAGATCCGTCTTAGGTTTCATCTTCCCTAGGTATTTGGGGAATTTAGTTCGTATTTTTGGGGGAAAACATCTCAAAAATAGGAAAACAACAAAACATAAAGAAACCAAAAAACTTCGAGAGAAATTGAATGGAGATATTCAGCCTTGAAGGAGATCCTGCTTCTGAGTTGAATCCGTTGGCGTTCTTTGAGTCTTTTCTGCATTCTATTCTGCTTGCCCTTTTAGGTCCTCTTCTAGTGTGTATTTATAAACTTTAGAATGCTCAGAAACTCTAAAAATTGACTTTTTTTTACGTATTTTAGAAATAGGGAGCAGTATCAACAACGGCTGGAACATGGGCATATGGCCAGCCCGTGTGGTTCACACGAGCGTGTGCTCAGCCCATGTGGGATTGGCTTGTCCATGTGGATCCTTAAGATTCTACTCCTTTTGTTCCCTTTATGCTCACCTAAGTATATAAACATGAAATTAAAGGATTAGGAGCATCAAATTCACTAATTTATGTAATATATCATCTAAAAAATGCCAAGCATGAGATTAAAACATGTTACATTTATGGTTTATCAAATATCCCCACACTTAAGCGTTTGCTTGTCCTCAAGCAAAATCCTCAACTTACAATTAAAATTAAACTTTCTCAATTTATAATTCTCATCAGTAATGTTTTATCATAATTACATATTGATAATTCAACTAAAAGAGCCCTGAAGATTCAAACAATCCAAGGCACACATTATTTTTAAGACATGAAAACATAGGTGTCTCCCTTTATCTAAGTAATTACCTTAAATTCAAAATCGATAAGATTTTACATCCTCGCTAAAGATTCACTCAAATCACTCAAAGTATTTAAGGTTCAAAAATTAAGCACTCAAAAGTCAATTATGAAGAATCATTACCATAGGCTTACATGAAAATTAAATCTCCATCACTATAAAATGATATGATACACAAATCAAAAGGTCTTTAAAGGGTTGTAACGGGGCTTGGGTTAAAGGTGTGGATAAAGGTTGAAAAAGAAGGTTAGAATCGAGATCAAATTGATAAATTACCTAACTAGAAAAATAAACTAATACTGAATAATTACATCAATCGAAATTATTAAAGAATAACTGTAATATCCCGAATTAGGGCCTAATCGGAATAGTGGTTTCGTGACCACAAAATTCGAGATAGAAATAATTATTTTTATAATTATTTTGATGTTTATGATATGATTGCATGATTGTGTGAAAATTTCGTGATGAAATCCTATGCCTAAAGTGCTTAAATTGAAATTAGGGACTAAATCGAATAATTTGCAAAACTTGCATTCTAGAAGTTTCTAGTATGAAATTGTTTTGAAATATTAATTAGGAGGTCTTAAATAGCAATTTTACCAATTTCTAAGTTTATGGACAAAAATTGGACATGGATGGAATTTTTGGAAAGTTTAGTAGTAAGGGCATTTTGGTCATTTAGGGGTAAAATGAATTAAAATACAAAATTAAAAGCCAATTTTGCTCATCTTCAACCCTATGGCCGAATATAGCAAGGAGAAACCATGTCTAGGGTTTTTCAAGCTTCCAAGCTCGATTGTAAGTCCATTCTAGCCCCATTTTTCAAGTTCTTTACGTTTTTGGAGTCCCGGTAGCTCGATTTAGCTTATGCTAGCAATAATTTAACCTAGGGTTTATATTTGGAAAAATTCCCATAGGTGAAATTTGTGTATTTTGGTGTTTTATGATAGAATATGAGGTTTTAAATTATGTTAGACAACTTGTGCTACTCGGTTTTAAGTGAAAACGAGCAAAAGGGCTTAATCGGTAAAAATACCTAATAGTCATAAGTACATGTTAGAGTGAGAATTTGATGTTGCCATAGAAGGGAAAAATGATCAGCATGTCATAAAACATAAGAAAATAGGCTGAAGTTTAATTTACGAGCTTTGGGGAAAAAGTGTAAATATGCAAAAGTTTAGGGGCAAAATTATAATTTTTCCAAAATATGATTTTGGGTCAATTTGAATAATGTGAGTCCTAATTAGACTATATTTAAATGATAGAGCAAGGAAAATTGAAATTCGGGCTAAAATGGAGAAAATACCAAGTTGTGGACGAAATGGTAAAAGTAGCCATTTTCGCATACGAGGTAAGTTCATATGTAAATGTTAGTAACATAGTTATTATTTTAAATTATTTTATGTTATTTAAATGATATGATAATTATTATGAAATATTATACTCGTGATAATTGTTTGATAATATGTCAAATTATGTGATATACTTGAAAAATGTGAAATACTACCGAGTATCGGTATCAGTATTCCGTAGAAGATGGTTGAGACACATGATTGGGAAAAAGGTCCCGTTGAACCTTAGAAATGGATTAGGATACAAGTGACATGTCACTGGGATATTTGGGCATCTGAACTCGTTGAGTTGAGTCCGAGTTCGTGAGATGTAACTAGGCATCCGAGCTCGTTGAGTTGAGTCCGAGTTCACTTATGGATGTGAACGCCCGAGCTCGTTGAGTTGAGTCCGAGTTCGCTTATGGGTGGGTTACATAGTAGCTTGGCTACATATGTGGCACTTATGTGCAAACTTTCCATGTATCCGAATTATATTCCGATGTGTTCAACGGGTAAAGTTCTACTCAAATGGAGGAATACTCAAGATGAAAGGGACGTATTGGTAAGTGTTGTGAAATGGATACTTTGAACAGGTATGTACTTAACCCTCGGGTTGAAAAATTGATATAACAACAATATGGTAAGATGATAAATGAAAATATGATATGAATGTCTTGGTGATGATTATGCAAATGATGTGTTATGTTTGCTTATATGGTTATGTTACTTGCTATTTGCATGTGAACTTACTAAGCATTTATGCTTACTCCCTCCTTTTCATTCCTTGTAGTGTTGACAAGCCAGCTCAGAAATCGGGAACGGTCGGAGGCACGCTCACACTATCCGTATACCATCTTGGCATAATGGCTTGTATATTTTGAGTATGGCATGTATAGCATTATAATCATTTTGTATATATGGTCTTATGATATGATTATTGAGTAGTATAAAAATTCTTGGTAATGATTAGCCATTGGAATGGCTAATTATGATCATTTTGGTGTTATGTATGTCAAATTGCTAGTTAATCCATGAAAACCATGAAATAGGTAAAATTTACCATAAAATAGATTCAGACAGCAGTAGTGACGTGAATTTAAAAAATCATTAAAAATAGTAGAGATATAATTAGATGATGAATAAAATATGGAATTGAAGAATTATGAGTCTATTTTCATATGGAAGAAACGAAACAGGTATATGAGTTATATTTTATGAGATGTTTAAATTTTTGTGAAACAGGGCCAGAGCGATTTCTGGATCCCCTGTTCTGACTTTGGAAATTCACCATAAATTGTATAAAAATAATTAGAAGTTATAATTTATATGTACAGATTTCTTATTGAGTCTAGTTTTAAGAGAAACAAACTTCATAGTCATTAAAATTCTGTACAGAGAGATATATGATTTGTAATACATAGAGGTCAGAGCAGTCGAACCCTGAAACAGGGGATACTTTAACTAATAAACTGTACTAATTGGCCTAGCCAAAAATTCTAGAAAAAAAATTAGTAAATAGATATATGAGTCTAGTTTCAGGAAAATTTACGGAATTTGATTTTGAGTTTCATAACTCGAGATATGAATTTTTAAGCGACTGTGACGCAGTTAGCCAGCTTGTCTGGAATTTCTAAAATTAAATTGTTTGAGCTGTTTAAGCAATGAATTAAGTCTGTTAACACCTCGTGTTCGACTCCGGCAACGGTCTCGGGTATGGGGCGTTACAATAACATGAGCTTCTTCTCAGAATATGAAATAACTAAAGCTCAAAAACATAGAACTAGTAATAATCAACATAAATGTATTTTTTTTTCTTTTTTTCACTTTTTTTTAGAACAATAGATAATAAGAGAAAACTTAACAACTGAAACAAAAGAACATAGTTAAGCAACTAACCAAATCAAATCTAGACAAAAAGGGAGTCAATAAAACGGGGAAACAATTCTCAATGAATCAAAAATGAGTTATGGGTTAATATAAATGGGTAAATTAAGAAACGGTTTGTTAGGCTCAAAAGGGTTCACTAAGGGTTAATTATGAAGGTAGGCTTTTAATGGGATAAATGGGTTAAAACCTGGGTGCCTTTATTATCTCAGTATATCAAATCAAAGGTGTGGTCTCGACATGTATAATCGAAGCAAGTTTTAGAATAACAAATCAATATTGACACACTCATAACCAATAATAAAGTGAGCAAGAAAAATGTATGCTCTAAAGGCTCAAAATCTCACAAAAATTATGGCCTTTTATGTCAATCTTGCATATTTTAAACTTTAAGGTAATACCACAATTTAGGAAAACAACCTAAAAATTTTTAATTCTGAAAATAGACTTATCATGCTTAATTCTCTAGTGTCTTAAAATTTAAACCATCAATGCACAAATACTTATGAATTTAATCTAAAACACATCAATGATAATCACAAATCAATAAGAATTCATTCTAATAGTAATATGAGAAAATTACTTAAACACAAGGCATAATTTAGGGATTTTCAAATAATCATATAAATAACCTCCCCATACTTAAGATGTACATTGTTCTCAATGTACAAAAATAGATAATCACAATATAAACAAAAGTATCATAAGAGAGAGAGAGAGAGAATTGAAACTGCCTTGATTATTGGATGAAATGCCCAAAATAGTGAAAAGTGAAATTTTAGATAATTGCAGGTGTAGTGCAAAATTCTGAGCAAGTGATAAGAAAATAAACACAAGGTTGAAGAGGATTAAAAGGGTTACTTGGTTAGAAACAACCATAATAATTAAAATAGAGTTCAAAATATAAAGACAAAATAAACATAAAAAAAAAAATCTAAAGACAAATGGACTCAATGGTCCTCATCATCAGACTGATCAATGTCGCGAACCGATGGCGTTGGAGGATCAATATGAAGGTGCTGACAAATCTACTGCAAAGTGGCATCAATACTGTCGAACCTCTGAGCACAATATTGACGAAAGCTAGTAAACTCCTCGGAGGATACTCCTCGGAAGCTAGCAGCATGGTGGAGGCTATGGTGGATCTGTGATAGGGAGGAACATCATTAGTAAAGTCCTCTAGGTCATGCTGAACGTTAGACTGGAATAGTCTATACTGAGGGGGTCTACTCCATGTCGTCGCTCGATCATCCTTATGTGGATCATGCTCGAGATGCCCTAAGGGGACATCTGACCGACTAGGGTAAGTGTTGAGGATTGCTTCGGTGTGTCAAGAATATCGAAGTTTCGAATGAGGCGAGTCACGTAAGGGCCTAGACAGATGAGGCCCTTCTTGTGGCATTCAATCTGATAGCGAAAGGCAAGAGCGATGAAGTACGCCAAATCAAATACATGTCCGGTAGCCATGCTCCACAGAAAATAGGCATCATAAGTACTAACTACTCTTGTGCTCTCTTTCTGACCTATCAACGTATAAACTAGAAGAGCGTGAAGGTACCGTAGGGCCGGTGGGAGAGAAGTCGCCTTCGAGCGACTAGTGTTATATGATGTTAGGCCGCCCGTGAGATCAATCTAACAACGCTAAGGCGAGTGATGAGTATGTCGATGAAGCTGAAAAAATTTCTCGGTACTCATGAACTCCTCCGTATAGAGTCCCAAAGCAGCATCAAACTCTAGAACGCTCATATGTCGCACCAAACCACCAAGGCGAATGGTGATGGTGCCTAGCTCGTCATGGACCGACATTACCTGTTGGAACGAAAATGTGGCACCTAACTCTAAGGTAAGCTCCGTGTAAGTGGGCTCTATAATGGTGAAGAACCTATCCCACGGGGTTGTGGTAATAATTGCGCATACATCATCATCCAAACAGATCTGCTCCAATGTGGCCCAATCAATGCAGCGTCCTAACCCGAGTTGTAGTACTCGATGAAGCTAATATAAGTCCTCCTGAGGGCCCGCCAAAAATCAGAGATAAGGATGGTGAGCCTCTACAGATGCGCTCGAGGAGGAGGTCCCATCAGGGCCCTTTTACTTTTTTGAAGCGGGGACAGCGACCTTAGATTTTCCACGAGTGTTCGTCATGATTTACCTAAAATAAAATAATCAAATAAATTAAATTCACGAACCAATAAATGGAAATGAGCTAAGAGAAAATCAAAATCTAGTTAAGCTCAATCAATTGGATTACTAAAGGGATGTACTTTTAATCATGAGAAAACGAAATGCTAATACCAAATGAAAGTGAAAGAAGATTAATAACATCTGATGGGAATCAATAATGAAATGAATTATGAAAGTTAGCAAAAATGAACACAACTAAATCTAGCTAAATGTTCTATTCTTCTGAATGAAAAATGAAATAAACTAGTAACAAGCACCAATCAATCTAATAATGAAATCAAGAACTATCCCAAACTCCATCAGTAGACGCAAATAGATAAACAAGAGTGAACAAATCAATAGAGCAGTAATAATTAGTAATAGTAATAAACAATAAATCAATACTAAAAACTAATGAAAATAAAAGTAAAGTAAAAGAAAACAATAATAAAGAAATAATAAAGAAATAATAAGAGTAATAAGAGATAAATAAAAGAAAAGGGAAAAAAAAGGAAACCGACGGGGGGAAGGGTAGTGTGGAGGCACGGCGGTCGTGGAAGGAAAAGAAGGTATGGGGGAGGGGCGGTATGTGCGAGATCGAAGGCGTGTGTGTGCGAGAGGGGCTGGCTGGTGAGGGTCGGAGATGGGTGGCTGGTTAGGGGAAAGGAAGATGGGAAGAGAGGTTGAGGGTTGTGAAGGGTCGGGTCGGCTTGTTAGAAAGTGAGAGGGGGTTAGAGGCGCGGTTGGAAGGGAGGCTGATAAAGCGGATAGAGAAAAAATAGGACTGTTTTGGGGCTAGGGGTCGGCACGAACTATTGAAGAGATCGAGGTGCCGGAGTTGGAGCGGGCTGGTGGCGAGACGATGGGAGATCAGTAGAGAACGGCGGCTAGGCTTAAGGGAAAGTAAGGGAAGAAGACAAAGTGAAAAGAAAATTAGGGATTAGGGGTTAAAAGGGGTGACACGGTCGTGTTAGGCCAGTGTTGGGCCACACGGCTATGTCACATGCCCGTGTAGCTCTCTGACTTGTTTCAAATTTGAAAATTTATGCTCCAGTTTACACACGACCAAGGACACGCCTGTGTGTCCAGGTCTTGTGGTCCACACAGCCATGTCGCATACCCATGTGGCCTCTTTTAGTTCGTGTCTCTGTCAATTTTTGGGGAAAAACGTAACACCCCTAACCCGTATCCGTTGCCAGAACAGGGTTTCGGAGCATTACTACCATTTGCAGATTACTTAAAAAAAAATTTAAATGCTTACCGATTCAATGCATCATGTAAATAAATATATTACCATTCAATCAACAGATTAGTACTTGTATAAGCATCAAACAGTAATATTGTTAGTGTACTTGCACATATCTCATATAAATTCAACATTGATATAACTATTTTCTCGACATATCATACTTGAGTTCAATAATAGTCTCAACTTACATAATTTTCTTGTATCAACATATCAAAGATAATCATATATGTACATGTCATGAAACATATCATGCTCTTACCGTTTCTTCATAAGCATATATGACTCATTTCATTATATTAATATTTCATACTCCATCATTTCCATATATTTTATGTATATTTATTCCGATAATAGCTTATATCAAACCTAACATAATTTATATTCCACGTACTCATACTTATTTCGTTTATCTATCTTCATAATTATTTCATACAACTATTTTGTACATATATATTTCCATATGACCAATTCTTGTAAACATTACACACAACCATTTCATATAACCATTCGTCATCTGATACATATTACCTGGATATCAATTGTTCAACAGATGTCATAGCATCTCCCATCCACGATCTTATTCATCTTTGACATGATGCCATAGTATCTTTCAACTATGGTCTTACTCATTTTCTGTCATGTTCCATGATATCTTTCAACCATGGTCTTGTTCATTTCATATCACGTTGCCATGGTATCTTTCAACCATGGTCTTACACATTTCATATCAAGTTGCCATGGTATCTTTCAACCATGGTCTTTCACGTTTCATATCAGGTTGCCATGGTATCTTTCAACCATGGTCTTACACGTTTCATATCAGAGAGCACACTCCCGCGAACCTCATCCTTACAGTGGGATTACCAGTCCAGGCTAAATCCTGTAATATAAACTCATAGAGTATTGTCGGGATTACATCCGAGTTAAATCCCCGCGCGACAATTACTCTAATGAGCTTGGATCGAATTACAGTCCAGGCTAAATTCAGACCACGATTCGGATTACCCGTCCGGGCTAAATCCATTTTACACATATTCTTCGGGAGGGCTATATCGAGGATAGGATCACCCGTCAGGGCTAGATCCTTTTTATCGTCAATTCCTTTCGAGAGATCCATCGAATTTTTCCTTTTCATTCAACCGAGATTTATTTTCAATTTATTTGAGTATTATCAATATTTCATCAAATATCATGAATTGAATATTCAAATCATATTTTCATCACATAACCACATATTTCAAGTATTTAAAATACAATTCAAGTTATACAAACTTACCTCATTGCTTGTTTGTGTTTATAATTTCATTAATCCGATATCTTTTCTTTTCACGATCGAGTCTCATATTTGAGTCGTTCGGATCTTTATAAATAAATTTGATCATCATTTTCATTCATTTCATATACTAATGCATTTAATTAATGCTTTAGGCAAAATTTACCATTTTGCCCCTGAACTCTTAATTAATGACGATTTCATCCTTAGGGTCAGGAAAATAAAATTCTTGCAATTTAATCCTTATTTCCAGCTATTATTCTTATATATATTGATAACAGTCCATGAATTCTATAAAATATCAGAATTTTCTATAATTTCAACACTTTTCAATTTATTCTTTCAACACTTTTCAATTTAATCCCTAAAACATGTTTTCCCCGATCTTGAACTAAATTAATAATTTCATTCAATTTTGTAATTTAAATAATAAAATAATCCATTTCATGCAATTTGATCTTTTTTTACATTTTTACAAAATTGCCCATAAAATTTTACTTTTATTCAATTTAGTCCTTGAGCCTAGAATATGCAAATTAGCCATGCTAGATGAATATTCATACATATTTTTCCTCCTCCTTCTCTCCATTCCACATCCTTAATGTAGATAATACACTTGTAAGTAACATTATCCATAATTTTTATTATTTACTTTTATGAATATTCAAGTTGTCTATCTGCATCATGGTCACTAAATTATTTATATCTGGAGCTATAGAACTCAAAATTAAGATCCGCTAATTTTCCCTGAAACTAGACTCATATATCTTCTTACCATAAAATTTTCAGAATTTTTAGTTTATCCAATAAGTACAGTTTATTCTTTAAAATTACCCCTGTTCTGCTGTCTAATAGTTCTGACCCTTCTTCACTAAAAATTAATTATCTCCTTGTACATAATTCAAATGATGTTCATGTTTGTTTATATTGAAAATATACTCATTCAGAATTCTAAAAATATAAATTTAAACCCCTAATTATTTTTATCCAAATTTTTATGATTTTACAAATTCAGAACAGGGGAATCCGAAATCATTCTGACCTTGTCTCACAAAATTCATCATATCTCATGATTTAGAATTCCATTTCTTACATAATTTCTTCTATAAGAAACTAGACTTAATAAGATTTAATTTAATATTTTATTCATCCTATAATTAGATTTCTACAATTTTTGATGATTTTTCAAAGTTAGACTACTGCTGCTGTCCAAAACTGTTTTAGTACAAAATATTAATTACCATGTTATAACACCCTTATTTTCTTTTTCTACACCATTTCTCATCACTTTCTCTTATTTTCTCTTCACTAACATATCATGAACATAGGACCTTATGTAAGAAAACTCTACTATAACATTATTTCCATGCTTTGTCAATAATAACAAACTTAAAAACATATTGAAATCTTGATATACTTACCTTGTTCTATTGATACTAATCTTTAACTTAATTTTCTCTCTCCTCCAGCTTCTATTTCTTGAATCCAACTTGATATTCTAACTCCCCATGGTCTCCTTAACATTTTCTCTCTTGGTAGCTATGGAAATTCATTTGATTTTTGAGTGAAAATGGTGAATTTTTTTAAAAAGGACCAAATTGTAAAGAAAGCAAAACTTTCTTTCTTCCTCTCTTTCTCTCACGTTAGTGCATGGGAAATATGGATGAGAATTTCTCATCTTTCTTTCTTTATATACTAATAAAATAATAATAAAATATCTTATTAAAATATTAATAAAATAATATTTATCTAATTAAATAATTATAAAATATCAAAATATCTCTAGCATCATTATTACTTTCTAGATTTCTCTCTCTTCCAATTGACCATTTTGCCCTTCATTATCTTTTAAAATTCCATCCTTAAGTCATCATTTAATTTGGTAAAATTGCAATTTAGTCCCTCATAATTTCTTCATCTATTCAATTTGGTCCTAATTCATCCATTTTCCTTAGTTTCTAGATTATTCCACTCTTAAAATATTTACACTATTGGTCCTTCAAATTTTTCATATTTACACTTTAACCCCTCAAATTTTGAGTATTTACTCTTGTGCAACAAAACTTTTCTCACTTTTACAATTTAGTCCTTTCTTGAATTAATATATCATAATATACTTCTCAATATTGACATATCTCAAAATTTCCTCTTTTTTTTTTCACTTTATTTCCTTATTTTACTATATCAAGGATAATATCTTACTGTAAATATTTTCAGGGTATTACAATTTTAAGCTTCAAGGTTCACACAACCGAGGACACGCCCATGTGTCCTTACCGTGTGGGTTACACGGCTGTGTCGTTTGGCCGTGTAACTCTCTATCAAATTCCTTTAAAAATAAAAACTAAGTCCCAAGATCCACACGGCCAAAGACAAGCCCGTGTGTCTAGGATGTGTGGGGCACACGGCCATATCGCACGGTGTTGTAACTCATTATCGCGTCCATGTTAAGTTACACTGCCTAGGACACGCCCGTGTGTCCAGGCAGTATGGGTCAAAAACCTGTATTTTAATGTTTAGTTAATTCTAAAGAAATAATATGAAATAAAAATGAGGAAATTAGCAGTGTTAGTACTCAGGTTGCCTCCCAAAAAGCGCTTATTTAAAGTCTAAGCTCGACTTACCTCGTATTCGTACAGTCACGGTGGTTCACCGAGTTGAGACTCCTCTTTCTCGATATTAAGTCTATTATCAACATATGGTTTGAGTGGAGTAATATTTACCTTAAAAGTGCCGAGTTTAGAATGATTTACTTCTATTGTACCGTATGAGAAAACATAAAGTACCATAAAAAGAGTTGCCCCGTTTGTATTAAGCTCTAAAATGGCAATTCGAGGGTCTTTCTCATCTAACAATATCTGGTCCTCGACCTTAAATTGCTTCATTCCATCCTTATGCTCATCATGACGTTGCTTTGGTTCGTCGTGTATTCTCGGTTCCTCCTTAACATGTGTCTATCATTCATCTAGTTCATCGATTTGTAGTCTTCGTTCCTCATAACTCGTTTTGTTTTTTGTTGCAAGGAGTTGAATGTGACTCAATCACGCTCTTCCTAAGGGTTTCCTGCAAAGGAGTTTGAGCCACGAAGTTACTCATACTAGCAGAACTCATATAATCATCTCGATTACTAGATGTCTTAACAAAATCACGAGCTTGGAGTTTAATCGTGTCATCACCTACACAAAGTATCAATTCACCTGTTTCAACATCAATGATGGTTCTAGCAGTTGCTAAAAATGATCGTCCTAAAATTAAAGGCACGTCACTATCTTCATCCATGTCTAAAACAACAAAATCAACTAGGAATTTGAATTTATCAATTTTGACTAATACGTCTTCAACAATACCCCTAGAAAATCTAATGGTTCTATCTGCCAATTGATACTCATCCTAGTTTGTTTGGGTTTCCCAAGACCTAGTTGCTTAAACATTTTATAAGGCAAGACATTAATACTCGCCCCTAAATAAGCCAAAGCATTATTAACATTTAAGCTACCAATTAAACAAGGAATAGTAAAACTCTCTGGATCTTTCAATTTGTTGGGTAGTTTATTTTGTTAGCAGACTGCATTTAGCTCCACGTGCGATGCATTATCTAACTTTTGTTCGTTTGGTAAAAGCTCCTTTAAAAATTTCACTGAATTAGGCATCTGCGAAAGAGCTTCAATAAACGATAAGTTTATATGTAACTTTTTTAAGAGTTTAAGAAATTTCTCAAATTTTTCATTTGTTTGGTCTTTCTTTGTCGCATTTGGATATAAAACTCAAGGTTTATACTCGTTACTTACCGATTTCTGTTCATTGTGGCTCACTTCAACCTTACATTTACTTACCACAAGTTCTTGCCTCGGTTCTGGTTCTGGTTCAACTAACCCTTCCTCATCTCTTACAATAATTGCATGAAGTTGTTCTCTTGGGTTAGTTTCAGTATTACTTGGCAAGCTACCTTGTGGTCTTTCTGAAATCATCTCAGCCAGCTGCCCTATTTGATTCTTGAGCCCTTGAATTGACTCTTGCTGAATTTTAAGTGTTGTTTCGGTGTTTTGGAAGCGAGTTTCTGACACTGAAATAAACTTCATCCACATCTCCTTAAGGTTCGGCTTTTTCTTTTGCTGGTAAGGTTGTTGCTGAAAGCCAGGAGGGGGTGTGATTTCTAATTTTCTTGACCACCCCAAGAGAAGTTGGGATGGTTCCTCCAACCTTTATTGTAAGTATTACTATAGGGATTATTCTGAGGTCTAGAATTGTTACCTATATAGTTGACTTGTTCGTTCGTTGTACTAGGGTCGGAGGCTAGGCATTCTGGATTATTCATCCCTCCTCCACTTGTATTAGACTACTTCACTGGATGTACCTGCATAGAACCATACAAATCATCAATTTTCTTACTTAAAAGTTCTACCTGGTTTGCTAACATGGTGACCGTGTCTACGTTAAAATCACCGGCTACTTTTTTTGGCTTTGTTCTCATGACTTGCCACCGATAATTATTCAATGACTTCTCATCTATAAACTCATAAGCTTCTTCAGGTGTTTTATTATTCAGAGTCCTACCGGCAGATGAATCTATCAATTGCCTAGTTGAGGGGTTCAAACCATTGTAAAAAGTTTGAACCTGTAGCCATAGAGGTAACCCATGGTGAGGGCACCTTCTTAATAAGTCCTTATATCTCTCCCATGCATCATATAAGGTTTCCAAATCCATTTGTACGAAGGAGGAGATATCATTCCTCAGCTTGGCTGTCTTGGCCGGTGGAAAATATTCAATAAGAATTTTTCGGTCATTTGTTCCCATGTAGTAATAAATCCTCACGGTAGAAAGTTCAACCACTATTTAACTTTATTTCTTAATGAGAACGAAAACAACCGTAGCCAAATGGCATCATCAGAAATGTCATTTATCTTGAAAGTGTCGCAGAATTCTAGAAAATTGGCCAAATGAGTTTTTGGGTCTTCGTCTTGCAAACCATCAAACTGAACAAACTGTTGAATCATTTGAATAGTGTTAGGTTTCAGTTCAAAATTATTTCCAGCAACAGCAGGTCTAACAATACTCGATTCAGCCCCAGTTAAATTGGGCTTGGCGTAATCGTACATAGTACGAGGAACAAGATTCAGATTTATAGGATTTACAACAACTACAGGAGGTAACTAATTATTTTGATTTTCTGTCATCTCCTCAGTAATAACATCCTCTTGCTCTTCTAGTGTACTCTGTTGAGTTTGCCTTGCTTCTCTTCGGTTCCTGCAAGCTGTACTTTCGATCTCACTGTCGAATAAGAAGGGTCCTGATGGGTTTCTTCTAGTCATAAACTAAAGGAAACTGCCAGAAGCAAACAAAAGAAAAGTTAGTAAATTAAAGTAAAAACAAAAATAAAATGCAATAAAAATAAAAATGGCTAAAGTGGTAAAAATTAAGTGTTCCTAATATCTTAGTCCCCGGCAACGGCGCCAAAAACTTGATGATGTCACGAACAAACTAAAATACGACAAAGGCAAGCGCACCTATCGAATGGTAGTATAGCTACGGTGAGTCAGGAATATCGTATTCACGAGGACTAAAAGTACTAGTAATTACTATCTTTTTATTATCTAGCTTATAAATTGAAGGAATTGTTTTAAAATCTAATTTTAACTAAACTAATTACTAAGCGACAGAAAGCGAATTGGGAAAATAATCGAAGAAAACTTATGAGAGAGACAATACCAAGGAAAGAATCCACCTAGACTTCACTTAGTATTCTAAATCTGAATTAAATGATGTATTCATTTGACTTGATCCGTAGAAAGCCCTAAATTATATTAATATCTCTTTCGAGAGTAAAAATAACTGACTCTAGTTTGATTAATTGAAATCTGTTTCTAATTAAAATTCCTATTGTCGTATTAACTCGATCTATGGATTTCCTATTAGATTTGACTCTAATCCAGTATATTTATGTCGCCTTATTTCTAGGGTTGCATGCAACTCCACTCAATTATGCGAGATCTACTCTTAAATAGGGACTTTTGCTCCACTGAATAAGCACATCAATCATGAATTAATATCCTGAAAACATTAAAAAATGAATAAGAACACATAATTGAGATCAATAACAAATATTTATCATGTAATTCAGAACAAATCAAATAATAAGATCCGTCTTAGGTTTCATCTTCCCTATGTGTTTAGGGAATTTAGTTCGTACTTTTGGGGAAAACATCTCAAAAATTGGAAAACAACAAAACATAAAGAAATCCAAAAACTTTGAGAGAAATTGAATGGAGATATTCAGTCTTGAAGGAGATCCTGCTTCTGAGTTGAATCCGTTGGCGTTCTTTGAGTTTTTTCTGTGTTCTACTCTACGTGCCCTTTTAAGTCTTCTTCTAGTGTGTATTAATAAACTTTAGAATGCTCAAAAACCCCAAAAATTGACTTTTTCGTGTGTTTTGGAAACAGGGAGTGATATCAACACGGGCTGGCACATGGGCGTATGGCCAGCCCGTGTGGTTCACACGGGCATGTGCTCAACTCGTGTGGGATTGGCTTGGCCGTGTGGATCCTTAAGACAGCTCGTTTTGTTCAGTTTTGGCCCGTTTTCCATTCCTTTTGTTCTCTTATGCTCACCTAAGTATATAAACATGAAATTAAAGGATTAGGAGCATCAAATTCACTAATTTATGTAATATATCATCCAAAAACAAGCCAAACATGGGATTAAAACATGTTACATTTATGGTTTATCATACACCATTACATTCATCAACAAAACCATTAAAACTTATCATTTTTACATTGATTCATATACCAAAAGGCTTAAAACATAACCAAATACTCATATAATATTTATATATCAAAACCCTATTTACATGCCACTTATAACTAGACCAAAGTGAACAATTAATTACCGAACAAATTGTCAGATAGTGTGATCTTAAAAAGCAATCCATCGACAGCTCAAAATCGATGATCTACAAGGAAGAAAAACCAAAACAAGGTAAGCTTGTGTAAAACTTAATAAGTTCGTAATAAACTTAAACTTTAACTTACCGTAAATGATGTAATTTAAACATTTTACAAGATACCATTTCATATTACCATTTACGGTTTAGTCTATTTCCATATAACATTTTGTATATCCATTTCCGTTTACTCATTTTTCATCCTATAAACCCTAATAAAATAGTGTTGGATACACGGGAACAATACTCACAAAAGTTGGGATAGTAAATGCTCACACAAGCTATGACTGTAAATGCTCACACAAGCTGTCAAAAGGACCTGCTCAAAAGAGTTGTGGGTTGGGATGTCAGGCTACATGATGCTGTTCACACGAGCTAGAGAGAATCTGCAACAAATGTAGGACCTATACATCGGTAGGACATCCAAGACCAGTACCCGAAACGGTAAACACCCTAATGACATGTCATTTGCATCCTAAGCATTCACGAGGTTCATACGGGCCGCGATTCACATTCATATCATATATATGATTAAGCATTTTTTCATCACCTGAATTCAACTATATATTTCCTCAAATTTCAATCATGACCCTTAATTATAATTTCATTTCAATTTGAACCATTCAAAGCTTTAAAATAATAGCACCATTAATTCAATCACAAGCATACACAAATTATATTATACTACACAAACAACAATTAACTCAATTTATACACTATACAAACTTACTAAAATTGATTTTGCAGCAAACACGACTTCAATGACTAATCATCAATTTTTTCTTTTTCGCATTTGTCTATCGATTGATCTGTTTCTTGATCTATATATAATAATTTAATTCAATTATACAATTCAAATACTTTTGAATACTAAAATTCATATAATTGAACCTTTAACCAATATTTTATACCTTTACCCTAAACTTTTACGTTTTATTCAATTTAGTCCCACACCCGAAACTTTCAAATCTATCACAATTTCACCAATTTCATGCTAGATGAATTTTCCCTTATTCCTTTACCGTCCATAATTATTAAAATATCACAATAATTTCGTGCCAAGTTTATTATTTTATCAATTTAGTCCTTAAACTTAAAACTAACTAAAACTACTTTACAAAATAGTCCTATTTAACTACTAAGCTTAATAATCCATCATCAAAATTCAAAAACATCACAAATTTATCCATGACATAATTCAAAATATTTTACATTTTTACAAATTAGTTCCTGAGCTAACTAGATTAAGCTACAACGATCTTAAAAACATAAAAATCACTTAAAATGAATAGGGAAACACTTACATGCAATCAAAATAAGCTTGGTGGAACCTTGTGTTCTCCATCAATGGTGTTTCATAAGAAAATGAAAAATAAAATGGTTGTTTTTTGTTTTTATGTTTTAATCATTTTTAAATTATTAAACAGATTTATATTAACATAATATTACACCAAATTTGTATAGTAACTGGCCATTATATTCCAACATGCTCAAATTGCCTATAGAACCCTCAAAATATGATTTTATAACCATTCAGCACAAATAAACTAATAGCAATTAAATTTTACGATTTTTACAATTTAGTTCTTTTTTACTTAATTAACTATCCAAACGTTAAAATTTTTGGGCCAAATTTCAATACACCTATATAATCATTATGTAAATATTTAATAATAATGTTTAGGAGTTTGGTTTATGAAAATGAGATCCTGAAACCTTATTTTCCAAAACCAACTGACTTTAGAGACAACCACTTAAATTTAACTATTTGTTCAATTTGTAAAAAATTATTAAACCAAAATCCAATATAATATTATAATTGACTCACAAATATTAAATAATAATATTTACAAACTCACTTGTTGGATTTGTAGTTTCGAAACCACTGCAAAATGGGTTGTTACACCTCGGGTTAGTATTTGATCTTTTGTAAACTCATGTAAGACTTGAAAATGATTATATATTGTACTGAATGTTTGTTGTGGCTGGACATAACCATAAAATAATGTAATTTGAATATGATTAATCATAGTTGCTCCGGCAATGAATGTGACATCTCATAACTCAGACTCGACGATCGAGTCAAGTGTCAGGGTGTTACATTTTTCCACTATCTTATACTTTATACTATTATTTTTCACTAATTAACATAGCTTGATTAAGTTAATTATGTCTTAATTAACACAATTATCTCCTAATCATATACGTAATAGAAAATATCATCATCCTCCACAAATTCCTAGCAAAAAATGGTTTGATTATCATTTTGGACCTTTAGTTAATTGCTATTTAGGTCCTCAAGCTCTTTATTAATTAAAATTCTATAGCAATTGAACTTTTATAATTTTGTCCTTGAGCCTTATTTAACTAATTTATCGACTAAATTTCTCAATCACTCTTCAACATATTTTAACATTAATTCCATGAATATCCCTATTTTATATTTACGAACTCAATTAATGAAATGGAATTTCAAAATCATATTTTTCAATACCACTCAAAATTAGGTCGTTACAAGTTTAAATTACTCTGAAAGCATAATTCAATAAGATTGTAAAGTTATAATTCAACATTATCATTTTAATGTATTAAAATTATCAAATTAAATTTTAAATTTATAAAATTAATTTTTAAAGTTTTATGTTTTAAATATATTTTTAATTTTAAATAAAAAATATCAATTTAAATTTGAATTCAGCACAATCAAATCAAATTTTGTAAATCATGCTCAAAATCCACTTCATTTAAATGGACTGTGGGATTTTTATAAATCATGCCCAAAATCCACTTCATTTAAATGGAATGCGATTTTCATAATTATTTTTTTAATTTTATAATAATTTAATTTTATAAGTGAAATACTATTGAGATTAGTTCATTTAATTGTATTATAAAAATAATATGTAATAAATAAAAAATAGATAAAAACAAATATAGCTTTCTAAAAATAATTAAAATTAAATTATATATTTTTGGTGAATTACAATAAGAGGGAAAAACCCTAACAACAATGAAATTAACGCAACTTGAACCCAGACCACACCTAGGGTGATGATGTAACACCCCTATACCATGTTCGACTCAAAGAACCTGATATAGGAATATTACATTTGGTGCCAAAGTAATTCTTGGCTAATCACTAATATATTAGAACATAAAAACGGACACTTGGAACATACTTAATATTTTTCCTAAGTACATGCCATTCTATTCAAAATTTTAAAACATACCCTGTTGTTGCTTGAAGATGCGATGAGATGAAAGCTTGCAATCTCAAAATTCAACTCTTCAAAAATTCCTGTACCTAATCTGTGCACGGAAACAAACCGTACGCTGAGTATACACCCAGTGATATTACTACAATTCAAATACTTAAGGTAAAACAATATATATATACATTAAATCTTACCACTATTTTACCTTTAATAAATCTTTCATGCATTTAAACTTTAATTTTAATTTAATAATATGTATTTTAAATAGCTTTTCTTCATTTTAATTTATATATCTTCTTACTACATCAATATCCATTTCAAGCATTTCATCAATAATCATTTCATAAATCATTATTTCATAAATTTCATTTCTATATCTCAATTCAATAACTTATTCTCAAGAAAATATTCATTTCTATTCATAATCAATCAATAATAATCAGTTGTTCAGTACTTTAATATAATCATTCAGTAATCATCAGTTATTCAGTAACATTAGTCTTTCAATAATTATTTAAACCAACATTTTTTAATAAAAATAATTATAATTAATTCATATGATTATATTCAATTAACTCATACACTATTTCATTATTTCCTAATCATTCTATTTTCATTTCTTATTTCGATATCTCAATTTCAATTCATAATTTCAATTTCTCATACTTTCAATAGTTCAGTCGATCAAATTCATTCGATTTTCTCATTTCATTTATTCAACTAATTTCAATATCGATAATTCGATATTTAACAATTTCATGAACCTTAAGTTCATGCTTCAAATCTCATGTCTCAATTCAATTCACAATTTAACTCATAATTTCTTTCTCATATTTTTAATAGTACGATTAATCAAATTTATTTAATTTTCTCATTTCAGTCATTCACCCTATTAACAAACCTGGACTTTGGCGGATACACAGATCCAACCAACACACCAGTACGGCACTTAGTGCCTCGGCTTTGCCGAAGTAAACAGTAACAGTACGGTACTCAGTACCTTATCGGATTAAACCGAAGTAACAGTAAAAGTACGATACACAAGGTGCCTCATCGACTTAAAGTCGAAGTAACAGTACGACACTTATAGTGCCTCATCGACTCAAGGTCGAAGTATCCCTGAACACTTCCAATCCTATGGCATGCCAACTATATCCGACTTAGCCCGACTAGTTAATAGGGTATTCAAATCATTTTTCTATTTCAAATTCACTTTCAATTCAATTGCAATTCAATTCAAATTCACTTTTTCACTTTCTAATAAGCACATTTCGGATAAGCACATATAACCATATTTTGATTCAATTCAATTCACTTTTCAATCAATACACAATTCACATATTCACCATATACATAATTTCATTTACTTTTATTTGAATTTATTTAATTAGTAAATATTGTTTGTTTAATGTTATCATCAAATTAAGAAACTAATATATCATTATGATTTTATTTAAAAATTGTTTTTAAATGTTAAATTAATAATATAATGAATAATAAAAAGTAATTATATCAATTAATTGGGCCATGTGGTTTTAGGTTATTTTTAGTTATTGGGCTAGGTTAGGAATGATTTTCCTTAAAAGTAGCATACCCAACTTTTTGTAGGCTTAGTTTATTTCTTTTCTTTGTACAAAACTTTGGGCTAGGACCCATTTTTTAATACAAAGTCCTAGATTTTATTTTAAAAAAAAAAGTAATTATCTCAATTTAAAATTTTTTTCTTAAACTCATATTTATGTATATTATATGTTGAAAATATGAAACTGGCAATTTAGTGCCAGAGGGAGTGCCCACTCCTTGCTCACCAAATTGGTATGGAGAAAGTTTCCAATGTTGGCAATTTACTAAATTGATTGGATTGAATAAGATTACCCTTATCAATCCCTTAAATCAAGAAAGTTGAATTGGATTAAATCACTAAAAACTTAGCAGCTAAGAATCCTTGTTTATCTTGTTCATTATTATTATATTGTACTCATCTTATATTGTAGTTATTTTGTAGGGATTGTGGTAGATTTTCTTATGTAAGCAAGTCTCATAAACTCTATATAATTAAGAGATTTGTATAGATTTATGTACAGAGAGAATTAAGCATTTAATTTATTCTAAGCGAGGAACCTTATTGTACAAATGTATATTGATAGTAAAACTTGAGTGTTGTGGTTTTACTTAAATGAATTCACAATGAATAAATTTAAGGGTTAGAGTATTGAGTCTTCAGAATATAAAAATAATAGAAATTATCATGAAATATGATTGAATAGATTGATTTTGCATAATTATTTAAGAGAATTAATATTTATCGCGGTTGTTTAATAGAAGGCCCACTATTTCAAGACTCAATCTAATTGTGCAGTTCATGTTCTTTGCACCTATCTTTTTGCTAACACTAAATTAATTAAAGACATATAATAAAAGTTTTAATCAATTATCCTAAATATTATATCATATCATGTTGGTTTAACACGTGCATTAGCCGACAAACGGGATCACGTGGCCGGTGATGAAACATTTTGACCATAACGAGTAGACAAATTTGGAGCATTAATTCAAAGATACAGCGTTTAGTCAACACATAAATTTAGTAAAATAAACAGATTTACAAGCCTTTTTTGTTTTGCATGTTTTATTAATTTATAGTGGGACACACTGTTATAATAATTTGGTTCATAGTGGATATTTGAAATGTATTATATAAAATAAGGTACACTAATAAATTAAAAAATAATTTTTTATATTATTATAGATTTGATTTTAATTTAGAGTTAATAAGCCAAGAGTCAAGGGTTGAAAAGCACAATTGTCATTATTACACCTTTTCAAATGCCTCTAAATGGTATATTACAGTTACTAACTTCGTCCTTGACTATTAAGGTTGTTTATTAAAAATTGTCAGTCACTTGAAATTTATTTTGGGTAACCTCTAGATTAGACTAAAAATACTCAAACTAATTAAAAATACTAAAATACTAAAAATAAAGAAAGACTTATTTTAGAACAACTAGTTATAAGGTAAACTAGAATACTCAAACTAATTAAAAATCACTTAGAAACAATAATACCCTAAAATAAGTAAAAAATATTAGCTCATCAATGTCATATATAGGGTATTATTTTTATACCAACTTTTCTTTACCACCAAAGAAAGGCAACGATTGACTAGTAATTTCATGCCGAGTTGCTTTTCCCACCGAATGTTTTTATAATTTTGTCATTCCATGATCTACCATCATCTTTCATCATGGTCTTCTAGGAGTGTTGATAGTCAATGGCACTAGTCTCAAGGGAGAGGAGAGTATTAGGATTCTTGGCAAACTCACACATTGTTCCTTCCCAAATGTGAATGACCTTTCCTAGGTTATACACATATCTTCCTATCAATAGCCATTTTATCCATGAGTTTAAAGTTTTCCTTTCGATGGTATGTATTTCCATATTCCTGCATTAATATTTTGCCTTCACCATTTTAGTTGTGGTTGACTCTGGATTTGCTCCATACTTGTTTTACAAGTAGTGCCTCATTCATCATTTTTGATATTCTAATTCCTAGACCACCTTCACTGATGGGCTTACAAAGTTTCTCTTAACCACATAAATGGAGTTTCTCTTTATCGACTTCACGTCCCCACCAAAAGGCTCTCAATGTTTGATCAATCTTGTGTCACAAATACAAACTACGGATTTAGAACATGAGAACATAAAGAAGGGTATAGAAACCAGTGTTGATTTATCGAGAGTAAGCCTTCCCATTTTGAAAAAAGATTCCTTTTTATTATTAACAACTTCATAATCAATTACCAGATATTTACAAGAAATTTTCACCATTCTAACCCCCAGAATTCCATTAAGCCACCTTTTGGTTTATTTTGTCTAGATTAGATTAGATTAGATTAGATTAGATTAGATGTTTATCTAAAATCTCTGCAATCAATTTTCATTTCATATTTAATTTAATTTTCATGTAGCAGAGGTTGATTTCTGATGTTCTTAAATAAAAAACTGAACAACTTCCAATCTATTCCTATCAGCTACTTCGATTAGATTTTAGGGTCTCACTCCTGATCATCATTCTGTAGTGATAAAATTAGGATCTGGATTCTCTATATTCCCTTTAATTGTAGCCATTTGCTGGCTGGCTCACGTCACCGGAATCAACTCAGGATTTGGATTCTCAATATGACCATTAATTATAGCCATCTTGTTTTATCTGCCCATTGCTTTCTCTTTGAATGTTATAGTCTCCCCTCCCCTTTTTGTAACACCTTGAATTTGGGCCTAGATGTTTTGGGCTTTGAGCATGGGAGCAGTTGAAGGCAGCTTATAATATTTTGTTGTGCATGCAAATTTCGTTAATGAAGGCTTGTTTTAGTGGTTAAGTGTGTTGAGAAGTGTTGGAGAAGTCCTGGGTTCAAACCTAGACTCTAGCAAAAATTTTGGTTTAAGGTGAATCAAACCCTGGGTGTAGTAGGTAGGCCTTAAGAATATTGTTGGAGAGATTGTGACACAGAAAGCCTTGTGGCCTAGTGGCAAGTGGCGTGTGGAGCATTTGAGGGGAGGCATGGGTTCGAATCCCATGGCAAGCAAAGAGCATTTATTTTGCTAACAAGGGGTGGCAAGAGCTGGTGTTGAATTTAAACTCTGATGTTGGAGGGATCCCACATCGGGAAGCTAACATAAGAGTGGATGAGAAGCTAGCTTTAAATAGAGAGAACCATGAGGAGAGTAAAGATACCTTTTCTTGGCTGATCCCTTTCGCTTTATGGCGTGCTCGTTTGGGTTGGGCGTCGGCTAAGAGTGCTCGGAGCGTGGATTAACTCCAGTCTCCAATCAGGTGTGTATTTCTCACTACTCTAGCTGTAGGATGGCTACTTCGGGCCGCGATGGGCCGAAAGGGGCCATGTGGGCCCAATGGACCTACGGGCCCAATTGGATAAGTTGTTTGATTGTGTAGTAAATATTGGACTAGGTTAGGTGAATCGCATATTTGTGGCTAGGTTTGGGCTAAAAGGGCCATACGAGCGTGTGGGCCCATTTGGGCCGAGAATGGGCTTTAGGGCCATTTGTATTGTTATCCCTGTTTAGAATACTTTAGTTTACCAATTATTGAAATGCCCTCGACTTGTAAAATTACCAAAGTACCCTCGATTTATAGAATTATCGTTTTACCCTCGATTTACAAAATTACCATTTTACCCTTAGTTTACAAAATTACCGTTTTACCCTCGATTGTGAAATTACTGAAATACCCTTGTAGGATAGAATTACCAAAATACCCCTAGTTTGTAAAATTACCAAAATACCCCTAGTTTGTAAAATTACCGAAATACCACTAGTTTGTGAAATTACATAAATACCCTCAATTTGTAAAATTACCAAAATACCCCTGATTTACAAAATTACAAAAATACCCTTGACTTTCTAAAAATTATAGAAATACCATTGGTTTACAAAATTCTCAAAATACCCTTGGTTTATAGATTTACCAAAACACCCTTGTAGGATGAAATGACTAAAATACCCCTAATAGGTAAAAAGACCGTAAAGCCCCTATAGGGTAAAGTGACCGTAATACCCTTGCATGGTAAAATGACGAATATGCCCTTATGTTCCGTATGACTGATGTGCTTAGGATTTACATATATTGATATTGGATTAGTTAAGTTTGAGTGACAGGTGGTGGTTATCGTAGGTGATTGATTATGGAAATGTTTCAACTTCAACCCATAACAGGTGTGTACTAACCCTCGTAGTAGTTTAGATTAATATCTGCTGAGAAGCCGAAATGCTAAAATACCGGTATTTTGGGAACTTGTAATGTTGCGTGTGGGTATAGATGCGATAAATATGATAAGGTCAGTGTTTAAATCGATGGAACGGGTAAGAACTCAATTTTGTGCACGATAATAAGTTGGGCCTCAATGGGCTGGAATTGGGCCAAATGGGCTTTTGGGCCCATTTGGGTAAAATTGATAGAAAATGGAATTTGGAAAAGTTGCATGTTAACACGGTTAGTATTATGGTAAAATTTGGGTTAAGCAGGCTTAGTGGGCTAAATCAGCATTCGTAGGGCCCATTAGGGGTTTTGGGCCCAAAAGCCCGAATTTGATAAGTGGGTTAAAGATTATTGTTTAAACACTCAGAAATATTGACAAATGTAATGAACATGGAAAACCCTGATTTTTGGTAAAATTACAAAAATACCCTTATAATATGAAAAATGACTGTTTTGCCCTTGTGGGCAAGTGACTGACTTGGACTGTGTGGTTGACGGATTTGATTGTGAATATATGTTGGTGATATGAATGACTTGACTGTGATTGTTTGATTCAAATATGGGCATGACATTCTGCATATATGACATGTATGATATGCACATGATATGTATGATATGTACATGAGATATTCATAAATGCATTGGGTTGGGTTTTTATATGGATGGAGGAAGTGAAAAAGGGCTTATGCCCCAGTTATGAAAAAGGGCTTATACCCCAGTTATTAAAGGGCTTATGCCCCAGTTATGAAAAAGGGCTTATGCCCCAGTTATTAAAGGGCTTATGCCCCAGTTATGAAAAAGGGCTTATGCCCCAGTTATTAAAGGGCTTATGCCCCAGTTATGATAAAGGGCTTATGCCGATTATTTAAAAGAGGCTAGGCCTCCGGTGATATGATAAAAAGCTATCTATGCCGCCAATGGAGAGTTATGGTGGAGTGGGTCGAGTTAATCCCACATGGTGTGTTGGTTGGTACGGGTGGAGAGTAGCGGATGGTGGGTCGAGTAGTCTCCCCAAATGGGCTTGCATACATTCATTGACATTACATGTGATATTGAAATGGGCTTGACATTACATGTGATATTGAAATGGGCCTAAGGGCCATACCTTCTGATGAAAGGCTTCGCCCAAAGTGATATGATTTATGAAAAGGCTTCGCCCAAGAATCGTTAAACGAAAGGCTTGGCCTAGTATATGTCAAGACTAAATAGGGCTTTGGCCCGCATTGTACCGATATACGTGTTATTTTTCTTGTTTGTTTGTTATTGGGATTACACATCGAGTTTTCGTAAACTCACCCCGTTTCTAACGTGCGCAGGTAATCCCTAAACTTAGATGGTTTGGAGTCTGCGATGGACTCGGAGATGGCCACACTATTCGCTGCTCATTTGCTTTTTTAATTGCAATAAGTAGCCGATTTATTTCTTTATAAGTTTTATCTTATTAATATTATTATTTGGTTTTGGGTTGTAATAAGGCCGTTTTAATTATTTTTCGGGATTATTTTATCTTATACCCTATATTTTTCTCGATAACAATATGAGTTAGACTAGGCGTGTTTCCAAAATGATAATTGTTTTCAAAATAACGTAACAATATAATTAATCAGTTTATCAAAAATATCTACTTAAATGAATTCCAACTCGTTTTTCTCAAAACCTAACCTAGCATCAAAGTGTGTCAATGGTTGTAGGCATGTCTAGGATTGGATCCAATCAAGAGCTTGGTACTTAAGCAGCCTTCTAGGCTCACCTCCTCTGTTTCGGATACCTACCGGTGCATGACTTCCATTCACTTTATTAACTTAGTAAAGACTATCTTTTAAAACACTGAGAAGGACATTGAAAGAGGAATGGGTTTTCTTAAAAACTTCAATGTGACACGTCAGATCCGGCCATAACTTCTGGGCCGGGTTTGGGGTGTTACACTTTTATTTTTCTGGTAGTCCTGATTAAGAGCCATAAAATTCTTAAAAGAAGCTTTTTCTTTAATGATAGCAAAACCTTAAAAGGATGATACCTAAAATTTATGCAGTGCTACAAATAAATCACAGTGCAAACTCTAAATTAACAGCTCTAGGTAAAATAAGAATCAAGTTTAGTTCCTCACTCTGTCCCCTCTATTGATATTCCTTTTGCATTATGTTTTAAGAAAAGTAATTAACAAAGTCCATTAATAGAAATCTCACCAATCTAGTTACCTGAGTTCATTTAGCTCTAAACTAGCCCAAGGAACATATTGATGTATTGATGGATTACAAGATATAAGTCAAGTATGGCATAAACTTTAGAAAATATATCATCAGTAGAAAGATGTAGTTATGAAGAAATAGTGATAACAGTAAGTAAACCACTACCAACTCACACACCACAAACATGACTACTGCCCCTATGATTCACCACGAAATGGGTTTTTGGGATGAACATAGTGCCTTGGCCAAGAGATGGGGTTCAAAACTTTAGTTATTCATGCTTATAACTTATTGCTTGTAATGATCCAATGCACATGGGCTTAATCACATTATCTACGTAGAGTCTGTTTTTGTTTCAACATCAACTTTAAGCTAGACACTTAGCATAAAGTCCAGGAATGAACATGCAATCCATTCTTAACAGAATTTAATCGAGAAAAGAAATACCTCTTTGGGACGATTCAGATATCTATAGTTTCTTAAAATCAGAAAAGGGGAGTTTCAAAGGTCTCTATTGATTTCCAGCCCTGCAACAGAGAGTATTACTTAAAGTTTCAAAATTGCATTAATTTATAATGGAAGCAAAAACCTTGATTTTTTTGGCAAATTAAAAGTTTTATTAAAACCCCAAAACGGGAGATTAAATTAAAAGGTATACATATGCAACACCCTTAAGCCTCAACAACACTGCTGCCTAAACGAAAGATAAAACATCTAAAGGATTAAAAGCTATAATTACTAATTTGCTATTAATGTTGGCAAACTACAATCAATCTTCTTTGTCTTTATTCCCATAAATTCAAGTCTCCATTCTTTATCAAACATCTAACAGTCAATTTTTTTAGCAGTATTAGCTCATTAATAAAAAAAATTCATCACTAATTAAGTACTTCCCAAGGATCCAATTAACCCTAGCCTTAGAATAAGCAGAAAGTTACACCAATTGTTGGATCAACAAAGAAATGAAGAAAACCCAAAGTTTGGAACAAAAGAAACAGGAAAAAAGAAACAATGAACAAAAATCATATTGCAAATGGAGAAATCAATTAAAAAAGAAAGGAAAAGAAAAGAAGAACTAACCGATGCCATGGTCAAAGAAAGATGATAAAGTTGGGTCAATGAATGAAGTCTGTCTTAAGAATGGAAAAAATGAGGGATTTTTACTTAAAGGCATAAGCCATAGGGGGGAAAGCAGATTGGGAGACAAGGGGGGTTTGGTACCTATACAAGTAGAAATCTCAATATTAAGTACAGATCCATACAAGTAGAAATCTCAGCTTGCAACCCATACAAGTAGAAATCTCAATGTTAGGTATAGACCCCTAACATTCCAGTAGAAATAAAAACATAAAAAAGGGTAAAGAAACGAAAGAATGAAAAGAAATGACACACAGAAAGCATCAAGAAGAAACCAAAGGGATAAATTTGAGCTTAACACTTACAATCACAGGCTTATCGGTCGTCGATTAAGGATGAGTTGACACAGTTTGCAGCAGAGGTATTTCTTCCCCGTTATCAGCAAAATTTGGCTGTCAAATCTGAAAAAAATAAGACTGATAAAGAAACTTTCAAGGATAAAATGGTAAATTAATAAATAAAAGTAATACCTCTGTTGCACCAGTGAACTTACTGCTGGTTTCAGCTCCAATTGGTTTTTGGGATATCAGTGTGGTGAAAATTGATTTTGGTTGCAATGAAATGCTCAACCAAACAGGTTGCCATGAGGTTGGTAGCCCAACTGCACCTCACTGGCGTTAAACGGTGAACCAAAGGCAGCCTTAGAAGGAAATATTCAGAGAATCACGGAAGAAAAAAAAATGCCAAAGGGAGAACAATCGATGATCATTACAAGCGATCAAAGAAACATAGGATAACCCTAAAATATAAGCTCTCTAACATGGAAAACTAGAGTTGTTTTACACAATTCCGTAACTTTTTATATGGTTGAAATTTTGACAATTCATCCGTTTTATTTCATATTCTATTTATATAGGTCAACAAAATTTTGAGTAAATTAAAATTGTTTAACTATTTCTTTTAGGTAAAACAAAAACTTTTCACAGTTAAACCTATATTACTAAACAATGGAGAAGCCAAAATTGTTGATAAGAGAGATATTTATATAAAATATACATGTTCAAAGTAGGCCCGACCTGTTTCAATAAAGTATTTTTAAATTTGGGATAATCTTGATCGCCAAAGTTTAGGAAAACAAAATAAGTTAAATGCTCAATTTCTATTAGAAATTATAATTATTTAAGTTATTTTTTACGGATACTATTTATACTTAGATATTGCAGTTATTAAACTTTAATTTTACCAAATTAATATTTAGATACTACTTTGTATTAATTTACCAAATTAAATTTAAAAAAGTTACTAAATTCATCATTAAGAAAATTTTAAATCTTATAAAAGAAACCAAATAAAAAAAAAAACTTTGGGAGCTAAACACAGATTTATCTTTTTTTTAAACACTAATTATAATATTAAAATAAAAAAATTTAAAATTTAAAATTCAAAGGGCTTGCTAGATTAAAGACCGTATATATGGCAACTAATTTGCTCTATCTATAACCAGCAATAATTGTCGAAGACCATCCTCCAAAAATTCTCGTACATACCTTGGTGGTTCATAAAAAAGAATCAATTGGTCAATCACGGCACCATCTGGCTTTGGGATGCAAGTCGCAACTCTATTGGTCTCCCTTTGAATATGTCTGAACTTAACTTTCTACTATTTCAAACACCATCTATGAATAAATACCATATATTAGATTGAAATCATAAAGATATCATATCAATTTAAAATTTACATATAATTATATTAATAAATTTAATAGTTAAATTGTTAAAATATTAAATGTATAAAAAATTATAAAAATGTGTAAAACAAGGTTATTTTGACATACATTAAAATATATATCCGACCTACAATCAATAAATATCCAAATTGTAAATCACCTTGTAAACTTCACCGACCTAAATAATGAAAAGAGAATCAGCAACAGTTAAAAAGTGCAGGGCATTTCCCTTCGAATCTACCTCGAGTAAAATGTACTAACGCATAACATGCGTCTGGCGTTTTCTAACCTTGTTTCTATTTGATTATTTGACCCCACTTTCAACTCATCTTTTATAAATGTACATGTATACTCACCATTGCTAGGCTCCTCTAAGTTCTATCTCCTATCTCAAACCTCATACCAAACCCTACCCACCTCCCATTTCCACCAAACCAAAATATGAACGGGCATTCATATTCCAAGATCAAAGGTACTGATGTTGTCGATCAAAGTTCCAGATCCACGGTGTCTTCAGATCTTATTGTACCATTCCCTCAAACCTCCAAATCCACTTCTAATCCTACCCCGGAAGAGAGCATCAAGAACTCAAACCCCAGCACCCAATGTCCATCGGTGCAAGATGATGATGATGATGATGAAGCCCAAGGTACCAATGGAGTGATGCCTGTTCCCACTCTGAGAAGAAACAGCTCGGTTTCTGCCGCTTATGCACTCCAGCTCCAGGCTGCGGTCAAAAGAGCGTTTTCAATGCGAAGATCTTCTTCAGTTTCTGAAAGTTACTGTAGGATCCATGACCAGTATGTGACTTTAGCACCACCCTTGGATGATGATGATGAATCGGACATAACTGGGACTAGAAGATCCGTGAAGAAGAACAACAACTACAAGAACAGAAGAGACAAGATCCTTAAAGCATGGAAGAAGATTTTTGGACTGTAGTGTCTTTTTACTAGCTACAAAAATTTTATACATCCTTTGAATTTCTATTTTTTTGTTGAACCGCTTTAATTGTTGCATTTTCCTATATGTTTTAATTAGTATTATTACTTCCATTTTATAATAATAAGGTATAAGTCTACACTTAGTATTGGTATTTTTATTAATTGCTTAAAATTTATTGAAAACTCAAATTTCTAAATCTCATTATAGTGTCGTGTGAATGAGTGCTGAAAAATTATTTACTACCTTTTTTTTTTTCTTAGAAAACAGAAAATGAAAATCCAATGGACAAGGCCATTGAGTAGCATGTGGAAATTCATTAGTCACAAAAAAGAAATTTAAGTTTATGACAAAATCCGAAAACGTGTAGCATTTTCGTGGAATCAATCTTCAATTGTCTTTTTCCTAGGTATAAAATCGATACACTAGTGTTATTTGGATTCAAGTTTCAAAACAAAATATTCACCATTTGAAATCTTGTTTCAGTCACTCTGGTTAAGGGTGGATCCGGCGGATTAATATTTTAAGCTTTTTCTAAGAGCTAGGTTTTTAGTGACAATAATATTGTGATTATAAATATTTCGTCACAAATATTAGATTATTTGTGACGAATTTTGTATATGTGACACTACTAAAATAAGTAATTATGATTTATTCAATTTTTGGTCACTATTATGACAATAGTTGTGACGGTTCAAATTACATCACAAATAAATCATCACGATAAGTGTATAGTTGTCACTAAATTCATTTATTACTACCAATTTGTCACTAATGAAAGACTCAAATTAACACTAAGTTAATTTTTTTCCTAAAAGTAATGTAATAGTGACAAAATATTAAGTAATCACTATTATTAATCATCATTTGATGATAAAATCTTTTGTCACTATAAATTTTACCTATTTATAATAATATAATTGTGATAGTTTAAATTATTTTACAAGTAAATAATATAATTGTGGCTACATCAATTTATCATGACCAGCACAAAAATACTCAAATTGACACAAATATATTTTACTTTCCAAGAAATAATGTAATAGTGAAAACATATACCAATTGCTAGTTTTAATCATTATTGTGATAATAAAGTTATTTGTGAGGATAAACTTTTATTTTTTATGCTTAATATACATTTTGCCCTCAGAATTTGTCTACTTGCACTTAGTTAATATCTTTCTTTTCTTTTTTTTTTACTTAATTAGTATTGAACTTGGATATTGTCACACACATTTGTACTTATGTAGTAACGACATTAGAAATTGATGGCATGGCATTGACAACCAATTATCTAGTGACATGTGAAAGCCTCCCGTTATGACATGTAACATTCATAAATTAAACAAAATAAAATTATTTAAAATATGTATAAATTGATAAAAAAAAATATTTTCCTCATGGCTAATTGACAATTTGGTGTCCAAGCTAATCTAAATTTGGACAACAATTTGTCCAATCCTTAGCATTTTAGGGATGAAACTAAGTTTATAAAGGTTTAGAAAATGGTGTTTCTCATGGCTAAAATTAGTTTCTACAAAAGTTCCTTTACCCTCGTTGATCCAATGGGCACAATTAAACATGACAGTTTAGATCCAAGGGATATTATTTATCCCTTCACATACTCTCTTGCTTTTCTATCATTAATGAGCTTCAACAATAAAGATTAAATTAAATCACGAGACTTAATCCAAGGGTTTTCATTTAACCCATATTTTTTTAAAAAAAAATAATTTAAAATTCACCATAATATCAAATTATTTACTTCTCTTTTAAGTCCTTTTAACAATTTACTCATTGATAAATTACTTAACCTCTTAAATTGAGAAAGTTAGGTGGACAGGTTCTTTTACTTTCCTTCCTTTTGTAAATTAGTCCATATCAAAATGATTGAGATTTTTAATTTATCACATTTAATACTTTCTTCTCGGTGTATAACTAACTCCGCAAATACATTTAATAAATATAAATTCCTTTCCTTTGAATTTTTATGCTTAGTACTTTTTAGGGCATTACAGTTCTTAATCTTAGGTTTATTATGCTTTGAAACAATGAGGGGACTAGAGTGTTGGTGTGTCTAATGTGCCTAAGTTATGGGCTATTGTAGATGACCTTGAGATTGCTTGGAACAAAGGATACAGACAAGTTGCAGTGGTAGTTGACTGCTTGTAGGCTATTAATTTGATTACTACACTAGATGCGCATAGAAATGCTTATGCTTTGGTAAGGAGAATCAATAGTCTGCGAGGTAGGAACTGGAATATTATGGTGAAGCATGTTCATCTCGAAGCTAACATGGTAGTTGATTTAATCTTGAAGTTGAAGCCACAATGATCAAGTCAGCTGCAAAGTTTTATAGAAACTCCATCAGTGGTGGAACTGACTCTTGACTTGAGAGGGATAAAGGCTCTGGTGGGTCTGCTTGCATATGTTTCAATTTGTTTAGTTTGTTAGCTATTTTGGCTCATGGCACCTTATGTCTTGAAAAAGCCTATGACAAACTTGAGTGGAGTTTCATTAGGAAGATTCTATGTTTCTTCAAGTTTCTCGAGAAGTTGGTTTGTCTCATCATGCAATGCATTTCCACTTCATTTATTTCAATTCTCCTCAATGGATCAAAGCTTGAAAAGTTTGTTCCAACAAGAGGAATCCGACAAGGAGATCCATTGTCTCCTTATATTTTCGACCACTTTATGGAGTATCTCAATCACCTTATCTTGAGAGAAGTTGAAAATAAATCTTGGTGACCAATTAGTGCATCTAGAGGAGGCCCATCACTCACTCACCTCTTTTTTGCGGATGATGTGATTCTCTTTACAAAATCTAATAAAATTTCCGCTCAATCCATCATGATTACTCTTAATACCTTTATGGAACAATCGGGGCAAAGCATAAATCTACAGATATCCAAAGTTCTTTTCTCCACTAAAAAGGAGGACAACAGTAAACCCAGAATAGTGAACACCGTTAAAATGCAAGAGACAAAAGACCTTAGGAAATATTTGGGTTTCCTGATTCACTTGTCTAAAGTCTCTAAAAAAGAGTATGATTTCATCATTAAAAAAGTTCAAGGGAAGTTGAGTTCTTGGAAAGCAAATTTATTATCTCCATCCGGAAGACTAGTTCTTATCTAGGTGACTATGGCCACAACTCTTAATTACTACATGCAGTGTAGATTTTTGCCAGTTTTCACTTTAGCTAGGTTGGATTACATCAAAAGAAGAAAAAAATTGAGGGGGGGAGGGAAGAACTAAAGATTCAAGGAAATTGTATCTTATAAGTTGTGATAACTTAACAATACCCAAGTAGATTGGTAGGCTTGGAATTAGAGTCTAGAAATTCAAAAACCAAGCCCATCTATTGAAACTAGCCTAAAGAAAGATTCACGAACAAAAATAAATGCGGGTCAAGGTTTTAGCTAACAAATATCTACGAAGGAATGATTAAAGTCCAACTAAAAAGAATGTTTCATCCATGTAGGCCTCTCTTAAGAAAATCAACTCACTGCTTCAAAATGGGCTCAGATGGGCTATCGGTAATGGAACTAGTATTAGCTTCTAGGATGATGGCTGGTGTGGCTTGGGCCTACTAAGAACCCAAGTGGTTAGGCTGTTGTCGAGAAGTGAACAAAATCCATTTTTGAAGAGTGCCAAGGGTTTAGTTTAGATGAATGGTAGTGGTGGTTAGTGTTGGACTGCTAGTATGCCTCCTGGTACGGTGGAAAAATAAATTATAGCGATCCCAAGTCGTAAATCCATGTAGAAGGAACGAATAGGGTTGAAAAAGGTCGAAAACTTACCTTTAAGATATAAAACTAATGCAAAAGTGATTCCTTTATTTATGTTGAAACCCTAGCCACAACGTAAAAAAATTGGCATTTTCATGATTCACTCGAAATAGCATTATCAGAAAACCTTTCAGAACACTTTAGAGAGAAAATTGGTTATTTTGCTAGACAAAGACAGGATTTCAAGTAAAAAGAAATTGAGATTAGACTTACATTTTTTTTATTCAAAGCTACTTTTAATGACCATTAACCTGTAATAGTCCGCTTTAAGTGGTGCCCAAAACAATGGTTTTGGAACCCCATTATCTGATGATCGAGACCGTAAATATTATTATTTAATATTCACAAGTCTACTATAGTGTTATATTGAATTTCATTCTGGTAATTTTATTAAACAGTTAGAACTTAAGGTACAAGGACTAAATCGTAGAAAATCGTAAAAGTTAATCGCTATTGACAAAATATTTTTTTTACAATAAGTTGGTATTGATATTCAATAGCTTAGAGGTGCTCCAATAAATTTCATTTTATCCCCTTCAATTTATTGATTTACTAAGTTCCTTAAATCATGTTTGAGTGTTTATTCTTTATCCATCTTTATAAAAAATCAAATTTTATAGTCAAATTCAAATACCTCCTGAGAAACTTATAGCCACTATCTGATGGGATTGATAAAAAATGAGCTTATGAATAACATCATCCAATCTATGGCCACTTATCTAAGTCTCTAACAGAGCAAACATATCAGGATTGAACTCTTTAACATATTTATGATTTTGCATAAATGAGGGTGTCTACACCCTTGACAATTCTAGATAATTGATTTACTAGAATTCATAAAAAAAGGTAAAAATATAACAAGAGCACCTTGTAACCAAGCGAGAAGTTCCAACTCCTCATCGTTATGATCCAAATCCTCCACGCGTTATCTCCATTACCATCATTACCCGACTCTTTCAAGTTGGTCGTTATAGTCTCAATAGCCTCACCGTCGAAACCCATTTCCCCTCAGCAACCTCAATGTTGTCACGAACACTCAAACCCAAATTGTACCTATAGAATGCATCTTTGCTAACACCCAATCAGGTGGTATAAAAGTCAATGACTGCCTATTAAGATTAATTTGTATGCTAACACAGTTGCCCGAGAGAGGAGCTTGCAAGTTGAGATCGATATTCCCTTCTATTCTAACCATAGAATTTTTTCTCTTCTCCAAATTGTTGTTAATTCTAATAGCCTTGAATTAAGCTGAAGGTTGAACATCTAAAAAGCTTGAATCACCACCACTTAGCTTAGTTGACGGCTGACCTGACATCAAATGTAGTAGTTATTTTAGTATACTTTTGCACTTAAAGAGCCTGTTTTCTAGCTCTTTTATTATTAATTATTGCATTTTCAGTGTTTAGTAGTTTAGTATTACATATTAATAAAATAAGTGTTTTTTCACAATTTTGAGTGTTAGTGACATATTAGGTCGACATGTGCATTTGATAGTTCTAATATGTTAATTTGAGTGTGCAGGATGATGAATTTAGGGCTCAATGGACATAGAATCTTCCCGAGTTGAAAAAAGATGAAATGAACCCAAAAGCCCAAAGAAAGCATGTTGTGTCGTGCCACACAATGTCTATGGCATGACATTGGCTTAATGTGAAGCCTAAGTCCTTCAAGGTTAATTTTGTTCGCACAATCAAACTTATACGAAGACCTAGGATGTGCTGAAGACCTAATTCGGGCTGCTAACACTTCTATAAATAAGACCTTAAGGGTTTGATGTAACTAAGTCATCTTAGACGTATCCAAAAACCCTCGTAGTTTAGGAGTCGGATTTAGATTTAGTTTTCTTTAATTTTCTTAAACGCTTTGTTCTTTTCTCTTGGAATCAATTTCAATCCAAGATTTCTTTTATCTAATCGAAGTTATTCGGTTTATTTTCCTTTGCAAGTGAGAAGATTCGTTTTCCCAATCTAGAGATTCGTTATTCCGCACTTAATCGATACAAATCAGGATTATTCTATATCTTTTTCTCTTTCAGTTTATTCGTGTTATTTATATGTTTATATCAATTGAGTTTAAGATTATGAATACCATGGGTAGTTAATTCCCGTAAGGGATGATTGCCTCCGGACGTACCAATGTCCATAGTGTGAATACTGCGCTAAAATATATGGAATCGAGGTGGTGTTCGCAAGTATACGGGTTAGGTTGTAATATAGTTAGAACGAAGTAGGTAAGTACTCCGAGAATTGTACCCAAAGGAGACGAGTACTAAATTAATGTCAACCTAAATGTAAATTGAAGTAATTAGTAGTTTAAATAAATTATAGTACGATAAAACTTTAAAGGAAATATTTTGGGGGTTTTATAAATAATGAAATAAAAATACAAATTCGAATAAATAAATTCTAACTTAATTAAATCTAAGTATGGGTGACTAGCTCGCTTTAGTGATCATAACTAATTCCTATTTTGGATTTCTACTCAATCAGTTAGTCCCTACCATAACAGGATCTCTCGATCTTCCACTAAACTAACGAGTTGGCAAGAACTAATTATCTCTCGACCTTACGGTCCAAACCAGTTCGGGGCTAAAGTGTTCACGGATAGGTCATACCAATTTTAGGTTAATTCCCACCTAAATGACTTCTTAGGGTCATCAGGCTTAGGGTTGAAGTTCTTCCTCTCCCAAACAGCTAATCCACTAAGAAAACCTTACATAGCAATTAATTAATCACACATCCACTCACTAATCCCCCATAAAAGGATTAGTTCCACTAACATAACGAGTCAACAAGAACTACTTAGCTTCCAACCTCACAGTTCAGACTAGTTTGGGGTCAAGGAGTTCACAAATGGGCAATATCAATTTTGGGTTAATTCCCACCTTGGTGACTTTCCAGGGTTGTCAGGCCTAGGGTTTGTTTCACATTCTTCCTTTCCCAAATAATTGATCCGTTGAATAACCCTATAAACAGTTAAGAGGTCATGCTTCCACTCTCTACTCCCCCATAAAAGGATTAGTTTCTCATGGCTTTTATAAACAATAAAGAGTAGATGAACCAGTTAATCATAGTGAATGAATAGTAGAGAGTTTAAGAAAAGCATGATCGATATTGATAATGAATGCTAATCCACAAGAGTTGCTCTCCTTTACAACTTAAATCTCTTGAAAGAAAATAAAGAACAAAATAAACTAAACTCTGAAAACATAAGAAAACAAAATTAATTCTAAAAAGAGAATCTCAACTAATTGAATGATCTCTATAATGTGTGCTAAAGGAGCCTATTTATAGCCTTCTAGTAGCCATCATTTTTAATCCTAAGTTAGCTAAAGTTCTCGAGATTTAAGTTCGATTGTGCAAACCAAAATGCCCCTACTTTGTGTTCTATTCTCGTAACAGAGTCGATGTCACGACACACTAGGACATGTGTCATAACATAGCAACCAGTCTACTCTTTTACAACTGTCTTCAGCGGTATGTCGCGACACCCTCAACCCGTGTCACGAGATTGAAGGCAGTTTCTTACTTTCTTTATTTTGCACTCTATGTTACTACATTAGATCTCCCATGTTGCGACATAGCTCCCAGGATTGACCCAAAATGCCTTCTAATGGTCTCATGCACACTCACGAAGTATGTTAACCCCCCCTTAAGTCTCATTTGGCCCTTAAAGTCAATAAAAAACTCAATTCACACATTTTATTGAATGTAAGTAAAACTAAAGAAACCCAATTAAAACATAACAAAAATGATTGTATTCAAGCTCCTTAAATTTTAAAACTAGTTTAATCTGCCACACCAAATTACAACAGATCAATACCAAACAATGCATTAGGTCATGCCTAGGTATATTCACAAATTTAATCAATCAAATAATCACAAATTCAACTATTTATCATACATACTAACATGCTTATTTCCCTAAATTCTGTATATCATTTGGTATATTCACTTACTCAATACCTATTTATAGTGTAATATTTAGAACTTAGTAGTCTAATAATAAAAAAATTTTAAAGTTATTTACTATTATGCCAAGTGTAAAGGCCTAAATTTGCCCCGGCCCAAACAAAAAAAAAAAACCAAAAAAATATAAAAATGAAATAATAGCAAGTCCAATTACAAAAAAATCAGACCCAAATTACAAGCCCAAATTTTAAAAACCATTATCTAAATTACAAAACCCAAATAATAAAAAACCCAATGGCCCAAAACAACCCTAGCCTACAACACCTAAATAGAAAACACAAAAACACCTAGCCTCTACCGCCACCTGCTCCACCAACTACTCTACCACCGTCGCTTACAAGGAAAAAGAAAGAAAAGACATAAATCAAACATGAGCAGTTGAAACAGCAGAAAAAATAAGAATGTAAATCGGCTATAAAAGCCATTGAACTGATTGTAAAAGGGGGTTCCTTTTTGAAAAACATAGAAGAAAATAAACAAAAAAAAAAGATTGAATATAACAAGAAATGTGATTTTTTTTATATTCATTTTTATCTTTTATTTTGGAAATATATAAAATAAAATAAAAAAACTAAATTTTATACCTCTATCGTCGTTGCTTTTCCCTTCGTTCTAGAAGACCGATGGACCCTTGGAGGTTCGTTGAATGGTTGCGACGGAAGTGAGCAGAAACAAAGGGTTCTTTGTTTCTTTTTATTTTCGAGGCCTTTTTTGGCCATTTTTAACCCTAAATCGGGGTTCTACTTGGAAAAAGGAACAAAATGCGAGACCTTTGGGCTTTCTGGCCACCGTGGATGGCGGTGTTGTCGCTGACGACCGGTGGCTACCACGGTGGCCTATGGCTGGAGCCAAGGCCGGCCAAAGGGGCTAGAGAGGAAAAAATAAAAAGGGCTAAGGTTTTTTTTTTTTTTTTTGAAAAAGGGTTAAAATGATTTTTTTTAGAGATTTTTTGGCATTTATAGGGATATAAAACGACTCCGTTTTGGGCTTGACTCCCAAATACCAAAACGACGTTGTTTTGGCTTTTGACCCGTGCCTGACCCGATCCGCCCTCAGGATCTGCGTGTTTTTGACTAAGGGTCTATTTACCCTTTTAGTCCTTCTGTTTTTGCAACCTGCTTCAATTTAATACCGTTCTATTTTTTAATTTTATCACTTAATTTTACTTTATTTTTATTCTGGTCCCCTATTGAATGCCTATTTAGTGGGCCAGGGAGTAATTTCCCAATTGGTCCTTACCCTTTTATGTACATTATATTTTGGTCTCCCTGAGAAACAGTGCGCATAAGGATAGGGGAATATTTTCCTATTCAGTCCCTGTCCTTTTTAGTGCGTTGCACTTTGATCCTTATCAGTATTTTTCATTATTTTCAATTTATACCCCTTATTTTATTTCGATTTCAATTCGATCCTTGGTTTATTTAACCTGAATTTTTTTCTTACAAACTGTTTTTTTATTTTATTTTATTCATTTATTTATTATTTCTTTATGTACTTTTTTCTCTTTTTTTCCTTAAAAATCAAATTGTTTATACCCTTTTTATTTGTGTATTTTTTATTTATTGTCGTTATTATTTGATTTGATTTTTTTTTGTCTTGTGCACTTGTTATTTTATTATTTTATTATTATTGTTAATATTTTCATGTCATTTTATTTATCCTTTTTAAACATGCATTTCCCATTTTTATCTTAATTTTAATTTACTTTATCATTTTAAATACACATTGTTTAAATATTACATTTGTTATTATTCAAAAATCTTCAAAATAAGGCAATATTCTGCTTTTGGAGATTCGAGAAGTCATACCCTAACTTATGAGGTTTTAATTTTTCTCGTTGAACCTAAATGACCGAATATCCTTTTAAAATTAAAATACATGAGATTAAAAAAATAATAATAAAAGGCAAGCTTATTCTCAAGGATTCAAGGTGTCGTGTCCTAACTTACGGGATGTAACATTTTGTTATCTCGAGACGAGAGGGTCTTTAACGTACGTTTCGATTTATTCAAGCGATTTTTAAGTAAAAATAACATTAATACAAAGAGGGATCATATTTTAAATTCTTTTCGAGTTTTTAACTTTCGACATTAAGACATTAATTAATCAATTAGTTACCAATTTTGGGCGTTACGAGGGTGCTAATTCTTCCTCGTATATAACCGACTCCCGAATCCATTTACAGATTTTTGTAGACCGAAAAACATTATTTTAATAAATCAAATATTTTATTAAAAAGATCAAAGTATGAGGTGATCCGATCACACCTTATAAAAAAAGGATTGGTGGCGACTCACATTTTTCGCTTTTTTTAAATAAGTCGATTTCAAAAAATGGTTTCGACACCAAGTTTATAGAAAACACAATCAACCTATTTACATGCTCCTAACCAATCACTTATATTTCTACAAACTCTAGCACACATTTGATCATAAAAATTAAAATAAAAAAAATAAAAACAAATTTTCTATGTTACCCTTCCCACACTTAAGATAACACATTGTCCTCAATGTGTAGTCCTGAAAACATAAGGAAAGAAGTTACTTGATTGATCATGGTAGTTCCGTACGTCTATTGGTGGGTGCTCCTTTCTAGTTTTCATTGAAAGCTCATAATCATTGTGTTCCTTTCAAGTAGGGTTCCTACACAGAAAACTTGAAATAGAAACAAAACAAATATATAAAATTTGTTTTTAGCCCTACTCTTTAAACAAAAAAAAATTATCCTAAATTAATTACAGTCTTGAAAAAGGTAAAAATAAAATTATGGTTCAATCCTCCTCCTCCTCAAAAGCTATCTCCTCATTTCCTTCTCTTTCTTTATCCTCGTTTTTTTCCTGCTACTCACTCTCTTATTCCTCTTCCTTATGCACTAGATGGATCGACCCGAACATATCTGGAGGATAATTAGGTATTCTCATGTTGTTTTGCCTCGCAAATTCTTGAAGAACAGGGCCTGTTTCTTGCATCTATCTTATCATTCCATCAATTTTTGCACTATTGCTCTCGCTCTTTTCTTGTTTAGATGTCAATTTTACTTTTCTTTAGAACGAGGCCATGATGTCCATCTTTTTTTTTGTCCTTGGTTCCAATTTATGATCTTTTGGTTGAGTTCTACGCACTAAGTGTACATAGAATCATCTATTAAGCTCTTTGTGGGCACATAAACTACTCGTTCTCTTTCATTGGAACCTCTGCACTTTTACAAAGTGTCGTCGCTAGATGGGAAAAAAAAATCCCGACCTTCTAGCCACTAACACAATACTTCATACTTTGGTAGCTCCATTACCTTATACATATATGTTTCTTCTGTAAAATGTCATATAATAAAATAGCTCGGAACGTATTGACATTAGAAACATTAAGAGCAGGTGTAATTCTAGTGCAAGTAAATTGCATCCATATTTTAGCAATTGGAAACATTATAGCTTAAATTGAAATTGATCGGTAATCCGGTGTCTGGCCCATTCACCTCAATTTTCAATTAAGTGTTTAACAAATCTTTCCATAACGAAATCTTGAAATCTCGTTAAATCAGTATTTTCTAAATAATCAGAGTCATAATATGGTGTATCCTAACAATTACAAATCTTTTTCGTGGAGAATGACACATCTTTACTTCTCATTGTTACCATTTTCCATATGACACCATGTGGTCCCCGAGGTTTTTCATCCCTAAAAGTAGCATAAAATTCTAGCATAAGAGGAATAACATCATTTTCTTTTGGGATTGTGCAAAAACACTCCCATCTATGATATCGTACTAAAGACCAAATTGCATTACAGAGAACCATCGATGGTTCGAATCCTCTTTCTAGATAAAGTTTTTGCCTTGAAGTTCGAGGAAGTATCTTTCAGTGTTGTAATTTTGTACAAATCTTGTGTGCTTGTTTTTCTAGATTTTATAGGAGGCATAGTTACGTAATAGTTAGGGGTGAGCGTTCGATCAAATCGAATCGAATCGAATGAAAATTTTTGAGTTAATCGAGTTGATGAATTATATTTTATCATCCTAATTTGATTTGAAATTTTCTCGAATCGAGTCGCATGAGATGGAATTCGAATCGAATCGAATCGAATATATTTGATCGAGTTAAATTTTAAAAAATAATTTTGGGTCATTGTAACCACTGTCACCTATCATAATAAAATATTTTCACCTTAATCAAATTTTTTATTAACTTTCATCACCTCATAATTTATTTATTAATCTTTTATATACAAGTTAGCTTCTTTGCTTGCTTAGTTGTTTTAATTATCTTCAGATTCTTGTCACTATGTATTTTGGAATTAAAAAATATATTAAATGTAAAAATGTGATTTTTTAATAAAAGTTATTTTAAAGATAAAATGTGAAATTGATACCAATATAAAGTTTTAGCACGAATATTTTAATGGCATAATTAATAATTCAATTTTAATATAAATACTCAATATGACTAAACAATTCAATAATATAAATAATATAAAATGTAAAATTTAATTTAATAATATAAATAATATATATAAATAAAATTATTTTTTTGGATAATTTTGATTTTTTATTTGATAGTAAAAGGTGAAAAGTAAAAGTTTAGGAGGAAAATAAAAAGTTTTGGAGAATAAAAGTTTGAGGGAAAGTAAATGGGGAAGTAAAATTTTGGAGGGAAAATATTAAAAAAAAATTGGGGGGGGGGATGGGTTTGGGGTAGATGGGAGGTGGGATGGGAAGGGAGTAAAAGTTTTAGGGGGAAAGTGAGAGGGAGTAAAATTTTGGGAAAAGATAAAAAGTTTTGAGGATTTTTAAGAGTAAAATTTTGAGAAAAAATAAAGGGGAGAGTAAAATTTTGGTGGGAAATAGATTTTGGGTAGATTGGGGGGTTGGGATGGGAGGGGAGTAAAAGTTTTGAGGGGAAAGTGGGAAGGAGTAAAAGGTTTGAGAGTTTGGGGTAAAAATGTAAAATATTATAGTTTGATATTCGAGTTATTCGAATTCGAAAACTCAACTCGATTCAAACTCGAAATTCAAAAAAAAATTCGAGTTGACTCGAATAACTCAATTCGTTTAACACGAAATTTGAATTTTTTTTGATTTTTTCAAGTCGAATCGAATTTTGCTCACCCTAGTAATAGTAATCTAAATACTAACAAGCTATCAAGCAATTTATCCAATGAAACAATAGAAATAAGTTAGGAACCTTTAACCTCGAGTGAAGTGCGTCAAATACCTTATAAAATTGCTTTGAAGTAGTCCCGTAAATGCTTTGTCTTAGTCCCTACACTAAGGAGAATCATAGAACAAATTAAATCAAGCAATTTTCATTTTTCACTGAACAAAGATGCAAATTTTTGAACATTTTACTTCCTAATGTACGGTGATATATGTAGACAGAAAAGTAGAAAACACAATTTTTCGCATCATAATCAAACAAACAACCTAACTAACTAACTAAACAGGAAAGTTCAATGGTATAAAGCTTCTATATTTTGATTTCTGGGTTCAACAAACAAACACATGATTAAAGCAGATTACCAACTATATTTATTACTCATATGAAATAGCAAATTACTTTTAGACTGAAAAACAATATATCAGAATTACATGCTTAAAAGTTCAAACTCAATCATAAAAAATAAATATCATGAAATTTCACCACAAGAAAAAAAAGAAGAAAAAAAAAACATGTAAGTGATTGTAGCCTGGTTTCCCAGCAGTTAGGAATCTATCTGCCAAAAATCCCCAAAAAGGGTAATTTAATGAAATGTAAACGAAAAAAAAAATCTATTAATTTTAGCAAAGAGGAAAAAAGAATGCGCCTTTACATAGAAAGTTTACTGATAAAGATGACATTTTCATAATCAAAAGCATTTTGTAGTCACCCACTTACCCAAAATTGTAAAAGAAACCAAGAACTTGGCATGACTCTTTGACAAAAGAAAATAATGCAATCAGCTGCCTTCCATTCTAACCTTTCAAATATTATACCCATTGTAAAAAATCAAAACTTGTCTAAGTTACCACTTTCACAGTTAGAAGTGACACCTTATTATCAGCCAGTTCATCTTTATACAAAACTACCTGGGTAACAAACATGAATACTTCCCTAAATGCAAACTTAAGAATGTTAAGAAAAGCATACAAAATACAATGTATCATCTTTCATACCATGTTTATAGTTTAAGACACTGACCTCATCACAGAAAAGAATTGGTTCCTTTCATGTGAGCGCAACGACATCAAGCCACAGTGTGCAATCCTCCCAATGGAGGCCTGAGCTCCCCTCTGAAATTTCTTCCCTTGGGTTCTGATTGCAATTTAAAATGACAACAAAATCATCATCAATCACTATCCTAGATATCCTAGGACACAAAAATAAACCTTTGCAAAGTTTCCTAGTCTCTAAATTCTCAAACAAAAATAGCTAATGCATGAAATAGAACAAAAGCCTAATTCTAGCAGCTCCTTAAAAGAAAATACACCTTGTATGAATCAAGCTCAATCATGTCACTTCCACAGTCATAGTCCAATATCCTGCTGGAACGGTTTACTGAAACATCCAAACAATCAATTTTCCTTAACTTTTAGTTTAAATTTCAACAGTAAAATAAAATCAAACTAAATGATTGTAAAACTGAATTTAAATCACCAAAAACGTTAAATAAAATAATCGACATTTCTTTTTACCTTTTGAATTTTCATTGAGCAGCAGAAGGAACTTTAACAAGAGGCAAACCTTCATATTTCCAATCGGAAAAAGCATCTAATGCATTACGAAGGCTGTGGCAGTAGAGACCGACGGCGACGGCGACACAGCAGAGGGGTTAGTTGAGGGCGATGCACCAGGTGGTCCGGTCGGCGTCTTCGGTGGCAAATGGGTTGGGAACTTGGGGATGAAAATTTAGGGATTAAAGGAGAAGAGAGGGAATTGGGGAAAATTAAAAGGAAACTATACGTTCCCTTGAAAGCCTAGAATTAAAAGAACCCTAACAGATCGAGAGAAAAGCAGTAGCTATGGTGGGTGAATTCAGTGCAGAGAAATGATAAGGAAAAAGAAGTGTGATTGGTGTAGGTGTATTGACTTAGTGTTGTTGGAAGCAAATTTTGAGAGTAAAAAGGGACGGAGATAAGAAGAATAGGGAGTAAAGCGGGTAACCAAAAATTATTTTGGGGAGTGAGCGGGATTTTTTATTTCCCTTTTTGCGGCGTTTCTACCAAAAATGCCACTATAGCTTTATTTTTTGTGGCATTTTCCCCAAAATGCCACTATTGTCCAATTTTAAATTTTTTTCATTTTTAACCTATTTTTTTTCTTTCAAAATTTTTCTGCTGAGATTAAATTTTTTGGATTTTTTTAAATTTTGAATATTGAACTTTTTAATTGAAATATGGACTAAAATATTAAATTTTTAAGTTTTAAGTTTTTTATTTTTATTTTTAAATTTTAAATTTTTTTGAAGATTTTTATAATTTTTAAATTAACATACAAAATACAAAAGGAAACTTTAACATAAATAAAATGGAATAGATGAATTAAAAAAAATACAAAATGACACGGCAATACAAGCATTATTCTTTTAAGTATGGTCTGCATTAATTGTTTAGATTTTTTATATAAATGGCATTTAATTATATGTATACACCTAAATTTTGATAGAGATACATCTCAGAATTATCTATGAATTTTGGTTTAATGTGTAATTGTAGACGTGAAATTCTAATTGTGGTTTAAATGTATAGTTGAAACTTTAATTTTGATTTAATCATACACATTTTAAAAAATAAATACATCAATATATTTTTATATTGAATAAATATAAATATTTATGTATGCAATATATAAATATAAAATGATGTTATATCAATAATTGTGTTAATAATTTACAAGACCATAAACCCTAAACACTAAAACCCTAACTATAAAACACTAAATCCCAAATCCTAAACCCTAAACCATAAACTTTAAAACACAAAACCATAATTTTTAATAATTATTGTAATTTTTATTGTATAATCATAATTTTTAATAATTATTGTAATTTTATGTGACCATAATTATAATTAATTAATTAATTAATTTAAACCTTAAATTCCTAATCCCTAATCCCTAAACTATAAACCTTAAATCCTAAAACATAAACCCTGAATCCTGAACCCCTAACCCTTAAACCATAATCCCCAACCCTTAAACCATAATCCTTAAACCCATAATCCATAAACCTTAAAATAGTAACTCATAAACCTTAAACCCTTAACCATATGCCCTAAACTGTAAACCATAAACTATAATATCAATTAATTCAATATTTTAAAATTAATACTATCCCTTTTATAATTATATAAGAAAATATTTAACATATAAATTAAAAAACAATCAGTCATATACCAAAAATCTTTAAAATTATTTTAAATAATAGTAATTTAATTTTTTTCATTTTTAACAAATATTTTTCTATGTTTTTACTTTTAAAATTTTTCTACGTGTCATTATTTTTTCTGAAGAATTTAAATATTCAATTAAAAATAAATTATATTTTAATATAAATAAACCAGTTAAATTATAAATAGATAGATGAAATGATTTTTGAGGCGTTTTTCAAAAAGCGCCACTAATACTTGATCTTTAGCGGCGTTTTTTTTAAAAACGCCGCTAAAGCCACTAAAAGCTCAATATAAAACGACGTCGTTTTGCATAACTTTTTGCGACAAAAAGCGCCGCTAATACTCGATCTTTAGCAGTGTTTTTAAAAAAGCGTCACTAAAGCCACTAAAAGCTCAATATAAAACAACGGCGTTGTGCAAAAATTTTTGCGGCGTTTTTTGAAAAGCGCCGCTAACGCCATTGAAGCTCAGTTAAAACGACGGTGTTGAGCATAAGTTTTGCGGCATTTTTTTAAAAAGTGCCGCTAATGCTCGTTCTTTAGCGGCATTTTAAGAAAAGCATCGCTAATGCTCGATCTATAGTAGCGTTTTTCGTTCAAACGCCGCTAAAAACGTCACTAAAAACCTGTTTTGCTGTAGTGATAATAGAACTAACTAATGATATTATGAACCTTAACTTAGTTGGTTTTAATGACCTAAATTAACCATTGCACTTTTCAATTATGCGTCTACTAGCCGTCATTTGGTTAGGATCGCTTAGCTAATCTGAGTGCACCCAATCACGTATGAATGAAATGCATCATGATATTAATTGAAAACATAATCGATTGTGGCACAAAACATGTTAACATGAATTAAATAAATCTCATTAACTTAATATAACTATCCTAACAAATAGGATTTAAAACTTCATAGTTGATGTCAAAAGTATAAAACTCAAAGCAAACATGTTAAAATAGATAATCAAGAGGAAAGACTAGACTCAGTTCAGCAACCTTTCAGATCTCTTCTGATTGATGTGTTCAACTCTACTCAGTTTAGCATCCTTTCAGATCTATTTTGACTGAAGCGCTCCTCCGTACTGATTGAAGCTTCTTTTGCTAAGGGTTTAGAAGGTAGCCGACTAAAGAGTGATTTTGACAAAACTTTTGAGGCTAAAGAAGGGAGAAGGGATGGGCGACTATGCAAGAGAAAAAGGGAAAAAGAATTGAGAGAAAACTAGAGTAAGTGAGAGAGTAATGTTGAGAAATGAGGGATGATGGAAAAGTGAGCAATGGCAAGGTATTTACAAGTGAAGATAAGGGTTTGAGTTTACTAAAAATAGGTTTAAATTCCATTCCTTCCCTCTCTCATGTGGTCGACCATGCTTCAAGGAAAAGGGATGACCAAGTCTTCCCAATTTGAATTCGAATTTCAAGCTAAAAAATAATTATAGAGTGGACGGTTTCAATAGGGAAGTTGTTGGGCTGAATTCTGATTATTTTCTAACTGTAGGGACCTTCAATTAAATATCCCAAAAAAATTTGGCCAGCCAAAATCAAGTGCCGAAATTGGGCTTATAATTCCCTTTGTTGGACGGTTCTTCAGTCCAAGAACTTAGTAGACATTTCCATCTTTCATTACCTTCTTTATTGGGTCAAGTAGTCAACCCCATGCCCAAAATTGCATGGTCTTACCATCCACATGGATAATTTGTGCATGACCATCTTTTATTTATTTAAATCATGTCTCCAATTGACCTCCTATATAGTGAAAAGTACATACATTAATAAATTAACAGGAATTAATACAAAATATGCATGAAAATCATGTAATTAAGCATAATTTCACATATTTTCCAAATCCATGTCTGAAATTACTAATTAAGTAAAATTCACTTATTTCAATAATAATTACTCGAGATAAACATAACAATTAAGTAAAAAGGTGGTAAAATCATATAGAAAAACCCTATATAATTTTGAGTTTACAGACACCGACTCTGTTTTTGTCCAAGCTTCCTATTTTCAGAGCAATTCATTTTCTATTTAAACAAAAATTTAATAAAGATTAAAGTCTAAACTACCAGTTAGTTAAAAATACAATAATATACATAAAATTAAAATTCAAGTAAGAATGTCAAATTTTACTGTCAGATTCATCTGTCAACTCAATTTGCGTGCTTATGGGTGCTCTTCCTATTTCGTTTCTATCAATGTTTGTCCAGCATCCATCATGCCACTCCACCTTCCTTCGCTTGTCCCGTTCTTTGAACTTGTTTTTTTTACCTGCAATGATTACAGAAAATACCTCCCTTGGTTCAAGGTAATTAGGGATTTTTACAGATATTTCAATACATGATTTCCTTATTTTTTCCCTTTTTATCTCATTCTATTAGTGACCACATTTAAGTTAATTCATTATTTTCTAAGTCAATGGTGGACTTGAATATCGCTAAAAATGGTTTGCCCAACAGAATGTATATCTTACAGTCCTCTTCAAAATCTAGGATAATAAAATCAATCAGAATGATAAAGCTCCTCACTTTGACCAACACATCTTCAAGTACTCCTTTCGGTCGTACTGAAGACCTATCAGCTAACTGTAGTGTGATTTGAGTATAAGCTCCTTTAACCCAAGTTTTTCATATATAGTTAAAGGCATTAAATTAATATTGACTCCTAAATCATATAGAGCCTTGCTAAAATGTATATTCCCTATCTCTATAGGTATTATAAAACTTCCCGGGTCTTTTAGTTTTGGGGGCATCTGTTTGGATATAATCGCACTACACGAGGCACTTACGTTAACTTGCTCTCCTGTTTTAATTTTTTGTCACCTAGACATAATTTATTTTAAATATTTGGTGTATTTAGAAACTTTTTCAATTAAATCAATTAGAGACAAGTTAACATTCAAGGATTTAAATAAGTTTAGAAAACTTACATATTCTACCTCATCCCATTTTTGTTTCTCATCTAACAGTGAAGGGAATGATACCCTTGTTAGTGTAGGTTCTTTGATTGGCTTGTTCTCCAACTTAGCTATCAGCTCAACTTCCTCCTCTAGTTCTGGTTCAGTGTAACACTCCTAACCCCTCTCCGTCGTCGGATTAGGGTCATGGGCATTACAAAAAAATAAACACATTCAATCATATAATGAATAAAAATGCAAGTTAACCATTATCATTATATTATACAGGAGCAGGTCACGGCAATCTAATACTTTCATACTAGAGTCTTAATCATTTTAATAATGAACCATGCTATGCAATGCTAAACTTGGTTTTCCACTGTCTACACTATTATCACTATTTATACATTGCTAAACTTGGTATTCTACTGTCACTAAGTAAATTTATATTCACTATTCTAGTCCCTTCAATTTATTTCAATCTATAATTCAACTTTTAGCTTTAACGCGATTTAGTCCTTGTATCATAATAGCTCCTAATTCATGAAAATTACCTATCCAAAATTTAATTCACTACTAAACTAACCTCGTAAATATTTAATAAAAATATTTATGGGCTTGTTTTATGGGAACGGAGTCCCAAATCTCATTTTTTGACACCCCTGACTATCGTGTCGTTACATTCAGTCTTAGTTTTTCGGGAATTTTCTTAAAGATCCTTGGAATCCTATATATTCTCCTTGTGAGCTGGTTTTTTCGGGCTACTCACTACTTTGCCCAAATAGAGTGTGATTACTTTGACATGTTCATTCTCTTTTCTCCGAGGATTATTCTCTATGTTGCTCGGGATTACTGTGCCAATTTGTATTTTGGTATCTCTTGTCATACTCATCAATTGGCTCATCTGATCTTCCAGCTTAGTCAATGTTTTTGTAGTGTTAGTGCACTCAAACCGCACCTGTTTTACTTTAATTCTTATTGACTGCATTTCCCCTTCGGTTCGATCCAAGTGTTGACCACATACAGTATGGTCATTTAGGTTGGTCATTTCTTGATGCTTCTGCAAATAAGGAGGTTGATAATTAGTGTTTTTAATTGGTTGTGCATTGTTACCTCTTCCTTAATTTCCGCCCCATCTATGGTTTGGGTGATCTTTCCAACCATGATTATAAGTGTTTGAATAAGGGTTTCCCCCTATTTTTGACGTAGTTGACATCCTCAATTGAATTATTAACGTAATGAAAGAGCGATTTGTCTCTTCTATAGATAAATGGTGCACTAAATGACGACTTTATGCGGTTGAGTTTGTCCACAGTTTGTTGTCATCCTCCTGGACATCTTTTACTCTAAATGGTTTTCGGCTATAAGTATAGCGTTTGATTAGCCACTAGCATGAATTCATCGCCATGTTTTCTATCAACTCATACACATCTTCGTATTTTTTTCATTAAAATTCCTCTCATGGCTCTATTTAATACTGAACATGCGTGCACATCTAACCCATTGTAGAACATTTGTAGCCCATGATATGGTTATCTCTGTATTAGCATTTTAAAATGCTCCTAAGCTTTGTGAAAGTTCTCTCCTTCTAATTGTTTGAATGTTGTGATCTCTCTCCATGATGTGTGTTTTTACTTTATTTTAGTTAATTATTTAGTTACTTTAAAAAAACATTATTGTTGCATGGTGCTTAGATTATATTAACATCGTGAATAGTGGTTGAAAATAATGAAGCATGTAATGATTTTTGTCAAGCATGAAATTTTTTATTGGTATGATATAATTTGATTATTTTTAAAGGGAATTGATTAGGTTAGTTAAATTGCATAATAGATTAGAAGTACCTAAGTAAGAATGTTTGATGATGCCATATGAGATATAAGTCTTATAGATAGTCGTACAGACATGAATGCTTAAGTTGATTATTATTTGTTTGGCTTAATTCGAAGCATGAAAGAAATTGTGTATAGTGGGATGCTTAGGGATGACCTAAGGCATTGTTTGAATAGCCAGTTCTCAAATGACCATACATTAATGTTATGAATCACTAGTCTCATTATTTGAGCCCGATAACTCCTTTTTTTTATGAACAAACAAAATTGAAACCCAAAGGTCACACATAAAACTTGAACTTTTCCCTATCTTTGGTCCTTTAATACATTATGAAATAGACATCAAGCCATAGATTTGAGGGTTTAGGTAGGTACATTATAGTGGTTTAAAAAAAAAGAAAGAAACAATATGATATAGTGATTATAGGTTGAGCAAAAATGTGCAAAAAAGAAAAAATATAGAAAAAGTCAAAAGTAAAAATAAGTGGAAAAAGTATCGAACAAAAGCACTGTGACTGAGAAAAGAGTAAAAAGTTAAGTGACAAAACAAAAATTGATTTAGAAGAGGATTGAATGATAGAGTTTCTTAGCAGATCAGCTGTTTAGGAGAGGAAGAACTTAAACCCTAGGCTTGACGACCTTAGGAAGTCATTTAGGTGGGAATTAACCCAAAATTGGTATAGTTTATCTGTGAACACCTTAACCTCGAACTGGTTTGGACTATGAGGTCGAAAGATAAATAGTTATTGTCGAATCGTTATTCTAGTGGATGTATCGGAAGATCCTACTAGGGTATCTACTAGTTGATTGATTAGAACCCTACATCAACAATTAATTAGGTAAAATAATTGGATCTAGGCTAAAGGAACTCATGTAGTCGAAACAAGGGATAGGGGAAGTCGATACATGAGGTTGGGATAGGAGAAGCCGGTACATGAGCTTAGGAGTAGATTTAGGTTTAATTTAATTTATTTAGTTTATAAATATTATTATTATCTTGCTTCCTTATTAACATTACTAAATCATGACTCAAGTAGATTTGTAATTACTTCTCATAATTGGTTTAATAATAGTCTTCCCTAAGCTACAATCCATTGGGTAAAATCCTTGGAGTACTTACCTACTTCATTGTAGCTATATTACAATCTGACCTATATACTTGCGAACACAACCTCAATTCTATATATTTTGCAGCAGTATTCACACTCTAAACAGTAGTACGTCCAAAGGCAATCATCAACCTAAACACAAATAGAAGTAATTAGAATTTTAAATAAATTATAGTACGATAAAACATAAACGAAAATATTTTAGGGTTTTAATAAATAATGAAATAAAAATAACAAAGGTAAAGTGAACTTCGGATAAATAAATTTTAACTTAATCAAATCTAAGTATGGGTGATTAGTTCGCTTTGGAGATCATAATTAATTCCTATTTCGGGTTTCTAATCAATCAACTAGTCGCTACCCTAGAAAGATCTCTCGATCTTCCACTGAACTAACGAGGCGGCAAGAACTATTTATCTCTCAACTTCACAATCCAGAAGGGTTCGAGGCTAAGGTGTTCATAGATAGTTTATACCAATTTTAGATTAATTCCCACCTAAATGACTTTCTAAGGTCATCAAGTTTAGGGTTTAAGTTCTTCCTCTCCTAAACAGCTGATTCGCTAAGAAAACCTTACATGGAAATTAAATAATCACACCTCTACTCACTAATCCCCATAAAACGATTAGTTCCTTATGGATCTCATGAACACAATAATCTTAATAATAAAGATAAATATAAATAATGAATCAAAAGAAAGGTATAAGAGAATCCTGAATTGTATTGATTGCAGCGCAAAATCTATAATAGTTTGATCACAATTACAACTTACGTTCTTCGACAAACACGAAATAGAAAAGAACTAAAGTAAACCTAAAAGAAAGGAAAACTAAAAACTAAAATTACAAAGAAAACTTAAAGTATGAAAAGTTGTCCAACAAGTGTTTTAAAAGCCTATTTATAGAGTTAGGGTTGTCGTCGTTCTCAACTCTAGGTCAGTTGACATTCTCATGTTTTAATTTCCATTGTGCAAACCAAAATGCCCTTGGCTCTTAAGTGCTTCCCGTGCAAGACTGATGTCATGACACCCTAGTCCCTGTGTCACAACATTGGGTGTCGCGACATAGAAGGCAATGTGTCTAGTTTAGACATCCCTTGGCTATGTCGCAACACCCAAGGCAGTATAGCAGTTTTGGCATTCTACTCCCTATGTTGCGACATTAATCTCCCTGTGTTGCAACATAGCGACCAACTTTGAGTTCTTATGCCTTTGAAAGGTCTCATGCACACTCACTAATTATGTTAGCTCGCCTTTAAGCCTCATTCGGCCCCTAAGGTCAATAACAGACTCAAAATGCATTTTTTATTGAATTTAAACTTAACTAATAAAACATAACTAAAGCATTCTAAAATTGCTCGTATTCAAGCTCCTCAACTAAGAAAACTAGTTTAATTTGCTACATTGAATTACGACAGATCTAGAGATTAATTTGCTACATTGATTAATAGATGATTAAGTGTTTCTTACAAAATTAGTTGCTATAAATTACACATAAATCGTAATTTATCCTGGTTGAGAAAGTGAGGTCGAGAGATAAGTTTGCCGAGTAAATTGTAATTTATCCTAGTTAAGAAAGTGAGGTCGGGAGATAAGTGAGTATCTACCAATTAATTAATCAATTAGAGACCGAGAGGTAATACTTGGTTAATTAGTAGCTAATTCTCCCTAAAACCCAAATCCAAAGTTAATTACAACCCCTGAAACAAGTTAATCTTCCTTATTGGTTTAATTGATTTAGTTGTTTATGTTTTATTTTTTGTTATTTATTTTACTTATTTAGTTTGTGATATTATCTATGTTTATTGATTGTCGTAATATAGTATTTAATTATCAATATTTAGACTTGTTATTGTAAAAGTGTTTTCAATAAATTTAATTCATCCTCCCTTGGGTACGATTTTCGAAATACTTTTTAGTGTTTCGTTGTATATTTTATTATATTACAATTTAACTCGTATACTTGCGGTTACCGCTGCTTTATTTTTTATATTTTTTGGTGTAGTATTTTCCAATTAAACATTCGCATGTTTGGCTGTAGCCAACGACCCATCCTACTTAGTCCATTGGAATTTGGAGCTAGTAGATAATAACCATTCTCTGGTCCATCATTTATATAAGTTGGATTGGTTTTCAAAGAGATTTAGTTTTATTCAATAGAGCATTAAAACCTATCTTCTAATAACTTGATAGCCACTGATCGATCCATACTCTTCTCTATTAAAAAATGGATTTTCTCTAATAAGGTAATCAATGGGATACCTTCTATTTTCTTAGATAAACACTACCCTCCAAGAATTCAATATATTCCTCAGTTAATGCCTTCATTGAACGATTTGCTTCCATTGGAAATCCCATCAACATGTCCTAGAAAGAGACTTGGGTTCCCCCCCTAATATCTTGATTGTAACACCCCCTAACCCTTATCCATCCTCGGAATAAGATTACGGGGCATTACCAGTCAGTACAGTTCATTTACGGTTATTAATTAAAATAATTATTTACACTTATCACAAATTTAACAAATTATCAAATAATTCAAATTTATACCAATTAATCCAAATCCTGTTATATACCATTACCAAACCTAATTTTAAATATTTCATCAATACATTAACAATCCAAAACGACACATACATAAAACATTCTAGGTACATGCCATTACCAACTATTAACACGTTTTACCTCATTGAATTCGGGATCAGCCTGGGATGCTGATTCAACGATCTAGCTTTAATTTAACTTGCGCACGGAAACAACCGTACGCTGAGTATGAGCTTAGTGGTATTTCTATAATCCGAACACTTAATAAAATGAAAATATAACAAACAATTAAAAATCATGTCATATACAATTATATAATTATTCAATTCATAGATAAATCATTTATAACTCATTCGGTTTTTATCATCTATTAACCCAATTAGCTTTCGAAAATAAATTTACAATCATTTAAATAATAATATTTTCCATTCATATGTCTTATTTATACTTTTGTTCATTATTCAATATCAGTAAATAATTTTCAATATCGATCAATTTTTTATTCAGTAACATTCAATCATTCAATAACAATTAGTTGTTCAATAATATTCAGTCACTCTTTAACAGTCAGTTATTCAGTAACGATAAATTATTCAGTAATAATTTTTTTTACGCAATAGCGATCGATTATCCAAAGAATGATCGATTATTCAAGAGCGATTAATTATTCAGTACCTTTATTTACCCCTATTAACATGACTCAGACTCGGACGGATACACGGATCCAACCATCACACCAGTATAGTACGACATATAGCCTCATCGGTCAAGTCAAGTAAATAAAGAATAAAGATGCGGTGCAGAGTACCTCATCCGAATAATCCAAGTAACAAGATAATGATGACGACACCCAAGGTGCCTCATCGACTTAAAGTCAAAGTAGCAGTACGACACTTATAGTGCCTCATCGACTCAAGGTCGAAGTATCCCTGAACACTTTCAATCCTATGGCATGCCAACTATATCCGACTTAGCCCGAATACTGTTAATAAGGTTTTCAATTCACTTTCAATTTTTCAACCAATACACATTTCATTTAATCACATATATTTTCAATTCAATACAATTCACTTTACTTTTCAATAACAAATATTCAAATTTCACAATAATCACATATTCATATCAATTTAATTCAATAACAATTACTAATACTTACCTTAATTACTTACCATAACATTTAATCAAAACAAAATAATTAATAATTAAATTCACCTTTCAATTCCAACCAATGTTTACTCCAATTCAAATAATCATCTCAATGCACTTAACATACATATTAAATAATAATTTCAACAATTATATATTAAGTTCAGATTATAGAAATACAAACCGTGAATTTTTCTCGAGTTTACTCCTCGTCCACATTTTCTTTTCCTTTCTTCATAGATGTCTTGGGTGCGGTATTAGCTATGAAAAATTAAGATAATTTATACTATTAATACAACACTAATTTATATTGAATAATTGAATTTTTATTCAATTTCTACCTTATTTTCAATTTGATCCTAACTAAGTTCACTTACTTTTCTAATTCAATTCATACTTTATTTCTACTCAATTTTCTATCATATTCAACATAAATATCCAATGTTCATGATAAAACCTTAATTTCAAATTTCTTCCAATTTAGTCCTTCAAACACAAAACTTATAGCTTACTTTACAATTTAATCTCTTTATCAATTTAATCCTTAATTCATCATTTTATTCAACATGAAAAATATCTAGAAATCTAATAACTTTTAAAATATCAACTTAATATCATCAAAACCTTATTCCAAAGCTTCTAAAACATCAAAATTAAGCAAAAAAGACTAAATTGACTTAGCTATTTAAACTTCAAGCTTTAAATCTCTAATTTTTCCTTTTTCCTTTTCTTTCTCTCTTTCTCCCCTGTTTCCTGTTTCGTTTGTGCTCTCTGTTTCTTTTTCTTTCCTTTTTCATTTCGTTATTTACTATATATATATATATATATATATATAATAATAATCATAATAATAACAATAAAATATCTATATTAAAAATCTATTTAATAACAAATATTTATTTAACATTTCTATGCATATATATTATTACACTTGTACCAAATCATTTTTATACACTTGTCTTTCTTTTATTTATTTCATATAAAAATCTATTTACTTAAATAAAAAGTAATTAAATAAAATATACTACAATTGTACAAATATATGTATTACACTTATATATTTTATTTACCATACGCTTATCTTTATTTAATTTATTTCATAATATAATATCAATTTAATAATAACAATAACATTAATATTTACTTAAATAATAAGTAAATATATACATATATTACAAATGTATGTATAATATTTATTACACATGTATTTTATTTTTTTATCACACACTTGTCACAATTTAATTTATTTATTATATAAATATTTTATAATATAATTATAATAAATTAATTTAATATTATTTATTACTAATAAATATATATATATTTTATAATTAAAATCATTTGTATGCCGCCTCACTCATGCTAAATGGCATAACTGTTATTTTGGTCCTTTTTATTTTTCTTTTAATTTATAATTAAACTTTCACACTTTATTCAATTTAATCTTTTTATTCAATTATTCTTAATTAAGCTAAATTCACTTAATTAAACTCTAATTAACCACTCAATTAACTTTTTAAATATTTTTTATCAATATTTACGGATCCGTTTTTCAGTAACGAAGACTCGAAAATACACTTTTTCGATAACCGTAAAATTCGAGTCATTACATTGATAGTCACCAATTGATCCATGGGATACCTTCTATTGTCTCAGTATAAACACTGCCCTCAAATAATTCAATATCTTCCTCAATTAACGCCTTCATTGAACGATTTGCTTCCATCGGAAATCCCATCAACATGTCCCAGAAAGAGACTCGGGTTCCTCCCTAGTAACTTGATAGTCACCGATTGATCCATACTCTTCTCTATTAAAAAATGGATTCTCTCTAAGAAAGTAATCTTCTATTGTCTCAGTATAAACACTGCCCTCCAATAATTCAATATCTTCCTCAGTTAATGCCTTCGTTGAACGATTTGCTTCCATCGAAAATCCCATCAACATGTCCCAGAAAGAGACTCGGGCCTTCCTCCCTTCAGCACACCTTCTTGGTGGCACAACCAAGTCTTGAAACCGCCATGAGTGGAGCTTCAAGGTCATTAGAACAGCTCTTCAGGATCATTAGAACGAGACGTAAATTTTACTGCTTTTATGGAGTTTTAAGAGAATATTTTTAAATTTTTGTGCGATAAATGATTTTTTTTTAAAATATGGTTTTAAATGACACCTCACAAGTGGTCAAAACTCCCACACACCAAGAACCTTTGCATGAAGAGCAACTGTCTACAACTCCAAAGTTTAAACATATGATTCTACGTGCAATGACTCCACTGCCTTGTAGCCGTGACCGTGTTGTGACCACAAAGCACCAACGGCTCTACTGCTTGCTGCCAACTTCTTGTTGCAGCAATGCGCCTACTCATAAAGCAGAACTGCAAATTTAAATTAACCCATGTTCGTACATATAGTATATCGCCACCTAACCATATCCAGTTATCCCCCAAATTACAAAAAAAAAAAAAAAAAAACCAATAATATTCTACATTGCCCTTCAGTTAATCAAGTTATACCTTAATAATTATTCAACAAATCATGCACCCATAACCCGTTAATGCCACAAGTATTTTTATACTCGCGAAAATGAAAAGTAGTGCAATTGTGAAATTTGATACGCAAATGGTTAAGTAATCATAAAATAGAATTTCTATGAACTAGATGCGTACTAATTTTACAGAAAGATAAATATATATATATACACACAGAAAACCAGGAACATTCTTTTTCACCAAACAAGAAAGAAACAAAGTTAATAAATTTAACATAGTATTGCATGGTGAGTCGAAATTAGAGATGATATATTTATAGCCGCCAAAATTGCTTCTATTTGTGATGAATGAAGCACAGAGGTGGATTAGTTTGTACCCAACTGCAGTTAATTCCCGCCACTTGATGATGGGTTAATTTCATCCTCTGAGGCGAGGCAATTGCATTGTTGCAGGAGCTAAACCGAGAGTCAATTCTAACCTAATATCAGCAATCTCCACGGTTTGGTTTCCAAGCTTCAAAAGAGGGCCCTTTTTGGTCTGGGTCACCAGCGAACCCTCCTCAGTCTCCACAGAGAACATGCTCTCATCTTCTTTGCTGTCAACATGTCGCTTGGACTTGGTCGCGGATCGCTTGAAACTAGTGCGGCTCTTGACCTTGTCGATGTCAGTTGTGTTGGGATCCTTGAAAACGTGGCGGATGTCGTATGTTTTAAGAGGGGAAATCGATTGCTGCGTAAGTGATTCAGAAGAAGTTTCGGTTATCTGCAAGCCTTTGAGCACTGCATCAACCGCTGCTTGGCACTCAACCCAGTTCCTGGACCACAGCATGCCAACTGACCCATAAACAGGGTTTACAACACGCCCGCAAGCCTCATATAAAAGTGACATAAAAATGGCTGCGACATGAATAACATTGATTAGTTTAGTACACTAAAAAATAATGTTCTTTTAATGGAGTCCGAATATGGATAAATAATATTACCAGGGCGTAGGTTTTCAGGGCCGGCTTCGATGAGATTGAGGAGGCCAGCACGGCCATAAAACTTGGCCAGGAAGAGAGTAGCATTGGCTTGAGAATCAGGGGACTTGATCCATTGAAGACAGGGTCTAATGATGCAGTTTTGGCTACACCCCTTTCGCAGCACCCTGCAGCCGTTACAGCTCATCCTCATAGTGATTAGCTTGGGGATTATTTTGGAGAAAGAGAGATGGAGAGGAAGGTTTATATAAAGCGGGGGGAGAGGGGTGCGCAGTGGTTTCCAAATGAGTGGTGAAGTAAAAGGCCTGAAAACCGGAGGTGACTGAGTGTGTTTGCAAATTGCCTTCCCATCTTTTTCTTGTTTAGGTAAAGCCAGATTCCCCCCTAATTAGTTTTGGTGCCTTTCTTTTCCCTAACAACCCTCCATGCAACCTTTTATTACAAAACCCACCACCTCTTTAGACTCCCTCTTCTTCTCCATTGCTAATTAATACCATTATTATTATTATTATTATTATTTTTGTTCATTTTCGGAAGACCAAATTTGGAAAGAGAGTGAAGGATAATGATGTAATTTAGATAAGAAAGAAGGCCAAAAGGAATAAAAGATGGCATTTGAAAGGTGGAAGCCATGCAAGCAAAGTGAGGTGCAAAGCAGGGGGCCTTTGTCGCAACACCTCATTGCGAGCTTAATCCTGTAAAACTAAATATCTCCAGGTTTTCAGGATTCCGTACAAATAAGGGAACTCTCTAAAGAACTCAAATATTTAAAATATAATGATTTTCAGGAAGCATCATGAACATTTTTTTTAATTAAACCCTAATACACATCCTAATATGATTTTCTTTTATTGCTTTCCATATATTGCCTTAACCCTTAAACTAGATTATTTCTACTATGTTACGCAACACTGTGGGCGCCAGTTTTAACTATTCAACTACATTTTTTTATTACTTAATTATTATTTTTTTAAACCAATTCGAGTCACTTCTTAGCCTTTCGATATTTTTAAAATTCACAGAATATTAAAACTGTTTCCAAAATTTCCGTTATCTCTACATTTCAGTATATGTGAATTCCCATTTGTGAGAGAATATAAATTGTATTAAGCGTAGATTTTATAATTAAATTTATAAGAGGGGTTTATAGGTAATTAGACCAAGGGCATCTAAGCTAATTTCCCAATTGTTTATTTAGACTGACTACTCCCATTTCACTCCCACGCAAAGCTTGATAAACTACCCAATTAGATTCTCTCTTCAATCTTTGATTCAGTTCTATCCATCTAAACTTGGTAAGTTCATTTGCAATTTATTTCTTCATTGATCAACATGAAAATCAAGATTCTAACACTTCCTTTTATTACTTTCAAGAAAAATATAGCTCAACTATAAAAATCAAATAATCTCATTTGGCAACAAAATCTACCTCAACAACACTACATAATAGAGGCACATCACATTCATAGAAACATATTATATTAGTAAATTGGCAGTATCTTCATTGAATAGAACCAAATCCAGTAAATTAATTGATAATCCATACGTCAAAAACCAATTAAGTTCATCCTATCCGCACCAAAGAATGGAGTCTGCCTGCTTTGGTAATTTCTTGAATTATGGGCTCAATGGGAGGCAATTGGACTTACTGTCTCAAGTGTTCTTTACCTCTTTCCCCTTCACCGACAATAAGAGACAACTTATTCAATTCTCTCTTCTCCAAACTTCTCAAATGCTCCATAATGGTTAGTCATCATTTCCCACTTAAGAAACTAAGGGCTAGGATTAATTCTTCTTAAAATATCACTAATCCAATGGCTACGGAAATTTTCGTTTAACTCTAAATTTCCATTAACCATTAATTCTAATTCTAGAAATTCCATGTCTTAACATCTCAATAAGACCTCCAACAATCCTCAATTGAATTGGAGAAGTTTATAATCAAGTCTCTTTACTAAATTCACCATAAAATTTCATATTATTCCAATGCATTAATTAAAGCATGAAAAATATAAAAACATATTCCAAATGTACAATCATATCAAAATTTATTATTGTTGTTATCAATATCACAACTTTTGAGGATATTACATTTCTCAAACCCTCACAAAATTTAAACTCCCGCAACTATGAAAGGATTTTAAGTGGGGAAATGATTTTTGATTTTTGATACCTTAATTTTTTGAGATTAGTGTGTATATTTAGAGAAAAATAGTTACAATTTTGAATTTGGGTATGAATACTAGATGAAATAAGAAGAAGTCTAAGTCTCATATTTATATAGTTCTCAAACCAAACAATCTTGGATTAGAATGTTACAAATCTAAACTTAACAAACATAAATCTTGACTTCCTCTTACATATGCAACATGCAATGAATTGGACACCCATAAATGTCGAATTCCATCTTAAATGTCGGAGATTCTTCAAAAAACTTAAACCTAGCTAGCTGCATTAAACTTAACTCCCATGTGTGTTGAATTCATACTACTATATATGTCGGGCATTCCTAATGGGGATATTGTTTGATAAGGTAATGCATTCAATTGACCTCAACAAGTGTGGAAGTTGAGTTCAGGCTATTTTACAATGCATCCCATGATTGGCAAATTTAGTAGCTTTTGTCCCTTATATATATATATATTATATATATATATATATATATATGCAAAGCCTCAATCATTAATTTTGTATTTGCCATCTAGCGGTTATCCTTTTTATTAGTTTAGAGAAATGATTTAAGAGTTGTAAATGCTTTGGAATAGATTCAAGATGATAAAAAAAGTACTAATAAAAAATTTTGAGCGTATTGTGCTTTCTTCTTCAATCAACATACAATTACTTGACGCCCCCAATTCACTCTTTTTAAGGTTAGGAAAATGAGTTATAGCTTTTCACCGAGAGAGAAACTTTTGGTGGGCTTCTTCTAATGCGAGAGAACTTTTGCAAAAGTTGTATGATTTGAGGAAAATTTATACTAGTGACTTTAGCATATGGTTCACGAGTGCCCATAATTTTGTGCCGTTAGTGCATAGTTTTGTCATTATGTTTGTAATTTTTGTATAGATTAATTAAAAAAATTATTTTTTTGTTAATTTTCCTTAATTATTTTTGTATGAAAAGCAAAATGGATAAAGTAAATATTAGCTAATTAATTACCTAAAATTTAATTAATATTAAGTTGTATCATAATGATTGATTAAGATGCAAAAAGATAACTTATATTAGAAGATAATCTAAATTGTTTGTAGTCTAAGGAATCAAAATGACAATCGTCCGTAATCTGTGAAAGATGCAATGGTGACCATAAGATAAAATAGGATCATATTGGTTAAACAGATTTAACCGAAAAATATTAAGAATATCCTATGATTGTAACACACTAGTGACAAGATTATTAGACAAAGTACAAATCTAAATTACTCTCGTAATGGTATATAACAGGGAGATCAGACATGGTACTTTTAATAGATTGACTCTGTGACTAAATAATGTTGTAATTAATAGATAAAAAGTTAGAACTTAATTACAAGAGATGACTTAGAAATTAATTTAATTTCTTTGAATTATTATTTAATTGATTGTAATTAAACAATTGAGGGTTAGTTTAGTATTACTTTTTAAAAGTGTTTTTAAAAAATGCTATGGAAAAGTGTTGTTGAGAAGTACTTTTGAAAAGTTTGGTTTAAGATTTGAGTGTTTAACATTGCTGTTAAAAAGTGCTTTTGAAAAATAAAATATCAATTTTAGACATGATATTATCAAGTAACAAATATGTATTTAAATAATTTTCAAATTAGTTAATATTATTATATTTTAGTAAGAATATAAAAAATTCTTTATTATAACTTGTTACTAATATTTTAGTATATGAAATATAAATTTTAAATATTTTTAAGCAATAAATAATAATTTATAAAATTTAATTAAAATATATAAACTATATTTTAAATAATTAATTATAACCATTAAATATTTATAATTAGTTATTAACACATTTGTATTATTTAAAAAATAATTTTTTATTTTTAATTAATGATTTTAACACATTTGTAATTAAGCATAAAGAAAAAAAATGAAAAGTAAGAAAAAAATGAAAAGTATCATGTTGCTGGAGAGGTGAAAAAGAAATTAAGCACCAAAAATGCTTTTGGTAGAGGAAAAACTAAAAATTTTAGGGTATGTTTGTTTACATGTAAAATGTTTTACAGAAAATATTTTCTGCATTTTCCTGTGTTTGTTTCACAAAAAATAGTTTGGTCAACGGAAAATTATTTACAAGTCAAGGTAAAATAAGCAATTTTTCTTGTAAAATGACTTACTCTTTTGAAAAGCGTAAATCATCTTCCGAAAAAGAACTCATCTATGGATAATTTATTTTATATAAAAATTAACTTAAATCAAGCTTAATATTATTATATTGATAATAATTTTTATTTTTATTTTTAAAAATATTTAAAATATTATATTTTTAATATTATTAAACATATATTTTTAATTATTTATATTTAGTCATATAATAAATTATTAATATAATAAATATAAATTATTATTTTAATAAATTATTTAATATTTTAATTTTATTTTAATAATAAATTTTAAAAATAATAATTTTAAATAATATTATTCACATATTATTGAAAATATTCAATATTAATATTTTAATAATAAATATTTATTATAATTATAAATATATTAATAATAAATATTTTGTAGTATAAAGTTTAAAATATGTCATAAGTCTATATACACTTCACATATTTGTAATTTAGTCTTTGTACTTTTATTTTCAAGAATTTAGTCCCTTTACTTTTCAAATTTAAAAAGTCCAATTGTTGACATCGTTAATTTTTTTTGACAATTTTGTTGATGTCACATTTTTAAATAAAAAATACTCACTTAGTAGTCATGTAATTAAAAAATGACGTTGTAATGAATTTGAATTTAACATAATATTTTTAATATACGCAAAAACAATGTAAAATATAAAATTATAGATAAAAATAAATTCAATTAAACAATGAAAAAAAAATCTCAAATGTATGTTTGTTTAATTGAAAACAACTTTTATGAAATATTTAAAAAAAAATCTACTAAATAACAGAAAATATTTTACACAGATTCATCCAAATACTATAAAATATTAGTTTTTCCAGAAAAGTAAATTATTTTCTAGAAATCATTTTCAGTGAAACAAACGGAGCATTAGCTTCTCTTTTTCAAAAGTGTTTTTCAAAAGTGAAAAGCCAAACATTTCAACTAAAAGCAGCTTATTTAGTACAGTTTTTCTTCCAAAAGTATTTTTTCAAGCTAAAAGTGTTTTTTTAAGCAATACTAAACAAGGCCCGAGACTAAAGTGAAAATTAAATTAAGCAATTATTGAAGCTCAACTAAATAAGATAATTAAGTTTATTTATTCATCGTTTCTAATATGGTAAAGTCGTCATGACTTTGAGAAAATTAAATTTGAGTTGATTAAATTTATTTACTCATAACTTCTAATATGATAAAATCATCATGACTTTGGCGAAATTAAAATTGGATTGAAAAATATCTTATTGAAATCAAATTAACCTTAATCACTAAACCATAATAAAAAAATGAATCATAATGAGTTTAGGAAATTAACCCAAAACAATCAATTTGAATCACTCCAACTTCTTTGATATTTTTTTTCGAAAAAAAATGTTTGCATTCCTAATTAAAATGTTTTATTTAATATTTATTACATATACCCAAATATTTGATAAGTGTAAACAAATAATAAAATTGTCTAAATAATCAGAAAAGGCCTATTTCCAAAAAAAATTACCGAAATGGGCCATTTTTCTTCATAATTACAGGAATTGTTTGATTTCCCTAAAAAGCGTTAAGTTGGAGTTGTTTTCAGGAAAAACACAAAAAATCGCATCCAGCTTAGCGCTTTTTTCCCTGCTGACATGTAAAACGCACCCACGTTAACGCGCTTTAGTAAGGTGCTTCCACATAGGCGCGCTTTTTCCCTTGCTCCAACTGTCAATTCCAACGACTATTTCAACTAGCCGTTGGCCCCCAGTGGTAATAAAAAAAAAGTATAACCCCCCTCCACACACACACACATTTCTCACAATTCTCTCTTAAATCTCTCAAATTTCTAAATTAACTCTCAAAAATCTCTTAAATAGTCTCTTAATTTTTTTTCCTAAATTATATTTTTATCTAAATTATTCTATTTTTTATTTTTTTATTACTAATTTCAAGAAATAGGTCTTTTAATAAAAATTTGTTCATGTTCAATTATATATTTAGCAATGGTCGGGTCTCTAATCCATCTTGATTACAAGCACATCTCTGTCAACCAATTACAAATGGTAAGAATAAATTTTAATAAATTTTAATCTTTTTTAAAATTTTTTCATAGTTATAATTGAACTTAATAGTTTAAATAACTTTTATGTAAATAGCCGTAAGATCAAATTTTACAATGCCATATTTGTAATCTACCCGGTCCTCCATCACCATTAATCGAAACATACCTGAGGGAAGCTTGTTTTTTGCATGTGGCCCTTGTAGGCGAGGGTGTAAGTTGGACCCGAAACTCATTAGCGCGTTGGTAGAGAGGTGGAGACTTAAGACGCACACATTTCATCTTCCATGCGGTGAGTGTACTATTACTCTAGATGACGTGCATTTATAGTTAGAGTTACCCGTGGATGAGTTGGTAGTCACTAGGTCTGTTCAGTCTGCTGATTGAGGAATTGTATGTTACGATCTTTTGAGTGTGATTTCAGAGATGATTTACAGAGGTAGGGTCGAAATGGCTTGGTTACAAAATAATTTCGCGGAGTCGGCGAAGGATTCAACTGAAGAGAAAAGAGAACGATACGCTCAGGCGTATTATCGGGGGTATTCTGATGCCGGATAAGTTACGAAACCTTATACATCTAAGGTGGCTGCTGAAACTCATTGATTTTAGAAGAGCTGGCGAACTCAGTTGGGGGTCGTCCATGTTAGCAACATTGTACCGTAAGATGTGTTAGGCGACAAAATCAGAAAAAATAAAAATTGGTGGTTGTCTTGAACTACTACAATAATGGGTTTGGTACTACTTTCCATTTTTTCGTCATTGAGTGAAATACCCGTATACATTCCCACTCATAACAAGGTAAAATTCAGTAGATATTACCATTATTAAATTTATTTAAAATAAAATTATTATGCTAATAAGTTATTTAAATAGGTGAAACCATGCCCCGAGTCACGTGGGGTTACCTATCGAGCTTTAAAATATACGGCTTCTATTAGACCAACGATCGGAAGTGGATGTATGTATTTATTTAATTTTGAACTATATACAAATAACGTAGTCAATTTCATATTTAGTATTCAGTAGTGTATGTATATAACTAATATTTTTATCACGTTCATATAATTTGAATGGACACCATATGAGGACCTAGTAGTTCGGGCAATAATTCCTGAAGAACTCTTTGTAAATCTTAACGTTGACACGTTAAGGTCCTATTGGTAATATACGCTACCGTCGAGATGCACGAGGAGGATAGAGTGTTGCAGTAGTTTGAATCCCAATAATCAATTCTTGTGGCATTTTAGGAGCTTGATGGTCTGCATCGTATCAACTTACAGCAACCGGATATGAATTGGTTGGTATTCCAATCGCAATATATCAATATATGGAATAATCGATATGATTTTTTACCTACTCACGACGTAATTCTCGTTTCAAAGTTACTATGTGATCTAGATTACATGCCATGGTTGAAGATCTATAGCAAGTCATATTTGTTAGGGGAAGAGACGAGACGTTAGAATCCCCATACAAGTAGGCCACGATGACCGTTTTAAATCCAAAGGGTGGCGAGGCGGGCTCATCATTAATGCCAATGGAAGTACTGGCCCCGACAACCTCAGCATCAGTGCCTTCACCACACCCCTTTTAGTATGTACTACCTTATTATGGCTCGTATCCTAACCCTTTTATTTTTACATAAGCACAAAATGTTGCACTACATTTTTCTGCTCCTAGTTCTATGTCAGGTTAGACTATTAGTCATCCATCCTCGATGTGGTACAATCTCGGGCTATCTTATTTCCCAATGACGGTGATGTTTACAATGATGTATAGGCCATCTATGCATGAGACACCAACAAAAAGTGCAGTCATTATCCTATCAGCTTATGAGACTCCCCATAGTTACGATAATTTGTCGTGGGTGACACAAACACCTCCAAAATCTTTGTTCTATCAAGGTGGGTCATCTTTCCAACCACCTATTTATAAACCGGAGATGCATGAATGCAAGAATCTACATTGACCGAAGGCGAAACTCGACAACCACAACCCTATCCTAAAGCTAAACCTAAAAAGAATCTAGTTCGTAATAGTCAACCACCTCGATATGGCAAAGATTTCGATGGTCCAAAACAAATGCTTGAACACTGTAACAGTCTGATTTTGGGGCTAGTTGGAATAGTGGTTTTGGGACCACAAATCTGACATAGAAAAATTTATTTTTATTATATTTTTATGGTTTACAGTTCTACGGAATGATTTCATGAAAATCTCGTTTGAAAATTTTGACGTTTGGGCACTCAATTTAATCAAAAGGACTAAATTGTAATAAGTGAAAAAGTTGAGTTCTACTTGTTAAAGGTGTTTAATTGCTATGGGATTTTAAATTAGAGGTCCTTATATGATAATTAGACCATTATTCAAGTTTATGGACAAAAATGGACATGATTAGGTGAAATTTCAAAGTTTTAAGTGAAGGGTATTTTGGTCATTTGGTTAATAAAAGAATAAAAAGGGAAAATAAAGCCAAAATTGGTGTCCATCTTCTTTCCTTAGCCGAATTTTACAAGACACCATAGCTAGGGTTTTCTTCAACTTTCAAGCTTGATTATAAGTACATCCTAACCCCGTTTTTAATGCTCTTTACATTTTTAAAGTTCTCGTAACCCGGTTTACCTATTTCTACCATTATTTTGAAGTAGGGTTCATGTTTAAAAATTTACCCATGTGTTACATACATGTATTTTTATGTTTCATGAAAGATATTGTATGTTTAAGGTGTGATAAACAACTTTTACTAAGTGATTTTTAGTGAAAATGTATAAAAAGGACTTATTTGTAAATGTTGTTAAAATGGGTAGTAGAAATGTGATTTGATGAAAAATGAGGGGTGCTATAAGCATGAAATTGGTTCGGCTAGGCTTGGGTTATCAAGAAATTGAATACATTTCATTTTACGAGCCTAAAGACCAAAATGTAAATATGACAAAATTTAGGGGCAAAAAGGTAATTTTTTCATAACGTGATGTCTAGACTGATTTGAGTAATTTGAATATTAAATAAGCTAAATTCGCTATTATAGATCAAGAAAAACGAAGTTCGGACCTTGATGGACCTTGATCGGGGGAAGAATAAGGTGTTTGACAATTAAATCCTTTTCTACTAATTTGTACCGAGGTAAGTTCGTATGTAAATAATGTATTTTTTTAATTATGTTTTAAATACTTTAATATTGTATGGCTTATGATTGACTCCGTGGATGTAATTGACAAAGTGAGAAAATATCCCGATTGAACCTTAGGAATAGATAGGATACAAATGTCATGACATTAGGGTTAGTTGAAATTACAAGTAAGACCATATCTGGGATATGGCATCGATGTGAGACTTCGTGTAAGAACATAGCTGGGCTATTGGCATCGATATGAGATCCCATGTAAGACCATATCTGGGATATGGCACTGGTATGGTAACGTATGGGTGAGACACCCTACTATCCTTTAGTATTCCAAGTGGTTCAACGGGAAATTCAACGAGAATGACAAGCTATGAAAAGTTATGTTATGTTGCAAGATGGTACAGGTATGTATGTAAGACTTATGCTTAATGAGCTCGATATGTGATGAACCCTTGGTAAGATTATGAATGAGTAAGTTATGATTAGATGACCTTAATACCATGTATGCCAAGCTCATCATGTTTATTTGTATGTTACATGTGTAGTTATAATGCTTATTATTTGCATAGGAACTTACTAAGCTTTAAAGCTTACTCTTTTTTCTTTTCCCTTGTCTTATAGTGTCACCAAGCCAGCTTAGGGATCGGAGAGTGTCAGAGATCCAGTCACACTATCCATTTAATATTTTGGGTACCAATGATTTCAATATTTTGAGTTATGGCATGTATAGGGACTTGGTCTTTTTGTTATGTGTCATAGTTGATTTGGCCAAATGTGTTGGCTTGTAATGGTATTGATTCATTTTGTATATGGCCATTGAATGTTGGCCTATAATGGTTATGATGGCCTATGATGGTTTTGTTGGCTATTGATATATTCATATGATGATGCTTTTTATAGATGTGGGATTTTGCATGGCTTGAGTTGATAAGTTTGTGATGTCGTATGTGATGGACAATAGCATGTGAATAATGTGTGGATGCTTTGATTGTGGCTGATTTGGTTGAATGTATATGCTTGGAATGGTGCAATATTTGTTGTGTAGGTTTGTGCATGGAGGGGTGACAATATGGCTTGGAAAATAGCCTTATTTTTTGTCCACACGGGTAGACACACGGGCGTGTGTCTAGGCCGTGTGTGACACATGGCTTGCCCCATGGGCGTGTGTTCCGACCGTGTGTCCTCTGCACCTTAATTGTTACAAAACAAAATGCTCAGTATCGAGCACACAGGAAGAGACACAAGCATGTGTCTCAGCCGTATGGACGACACGGCCTCAGGCACGGGCGTGTGAAGTCTGCACCTATTTTATAAAAATTTTGGAAAATTAAATCGACCCCATGGCCTAAGCACACGGGCGTGTGCCTTGGCCTTGTGACTTCATTTTGTTCATAGATGATAAATAGAGAGTTACACGGGGTCTAAACACAGCCGTGTGTGACCACATGTCCTGCCTACACGGGCATGTCCCAAGCCACACGGGTGTGTGCCCCCTATTTAGGCAAAAATTTTCTAAGTGTTGTATAATTTTCTAAAGTTCTCGGTTTAGTCCTAAACCGTTTCCAAAGCATGTTTTGTGCCTTGTAGGCTCGTTTTAGGAACGATATGAATGTATGTGAAAAGTTTTAAATTTGGATGGAAATTAATGCCTCAGTTTTGTATGTTTGCTTGTGTTTGAGTCTAGTAATATCTCGTACCCTGTTCCAGCGTCAAATACAGGTAAGAGGTGTTACAAACACTCGGTACTCACGGAGCAAGTGATCATTGTAGTACACAAGAGCCATTTCAAGATCTATTACGCAACCTAGCACGTACCTCTCTAGCACCGGACACCACTGTCAAACCTCGTTATATGTCGCGTCCCACCCACTGTGCATATTCTCCAAGGCCTTCTACTTAGCTATCCACGCCTTGCAATACAAAGGCATGTAATTGAATTGGCTACGAATATTGGCAATTAAAATCAACATAACAGTCCTTGGATCCGCTTTCACTATCGGTAGTATTAGGCACGCGATCATATCTGAATCTAACTTTGGATGATCCCGTGAAACACCTGCAGCCCCACGAGTACGTTAAATTAATTGAAAATAAACCTAAGCCCTAAATAAAACCCTAATAACCAAGTGATATTGTACCAAAGGCAACACATGTATGTGGATCGGTGGATTTTTTTATCAATAACCCCGTCTTCTTCTTAACAAAAGCCATGATTTTTCATGAGCAGCTACCATCTCGTATTGCACACTTCCCCTCAACCTTCTCAGATTTGGATTTAACCATGTAAAAGTTAACCATGTTCTTGATACTGTATCACTTCAATGCTGCGAGAAAACCATCTTTACTGGAAAACTCCCTACCCACTTCTAAATCACGTGAATCTAATAATGCACTTCCGTAGTTAAGTATCTTGTGTGGTAGTTTTGCAAACTCCAACGCATCCTCTATCGAAAAATCGACATTATGAATGTGGGCTAACGACGAGTACACCGTGAATCATGGATCTTATTCTTCTTCATTTTCACCCCATTCACTGTCTTCAGCTTCAGTTGGAACAGGCTCCAATTCAGAAAATAATACAACTTCTGAACCGTCGACACCATGCTCCCAGGGTAGATCCACATTGGATTCATTGTCATCTTTGTTCTCCAACCCACCAACATCTGCTTTGTTGAATATCCCTTTGTCGATGGACGTCATAGAAAGTACATCATCCATTCTCGTATACGTTTTGGAACATCCAAAATCACATGTCAATTTCCAACCATGGCAAGTTGATGCCATTCCCTAGTAAATATTTCCAGCGTTGAATATCGACCCATTGAAGTGCATGTCCCATCTACTAACTAAGTGTCATACAGGGGTCGTGTATTCCATTCTACCACCAAAACCCGATGGTCTGGTTTTCTGCTTCCCATGATTGAAATCTAAAGCTGAGACGATGTGTCTTCCCATTGATGATTTCGGGATATCATAATGAGAACTTTCTAATAAAGTGGTTGGACTATCGATATTTTCAACCATTCTAGCCTCTCGAATAGGAAGAGATGTTGAAGTCGCAAGTCTTTCATATGGGCTTGAAAATCCCACTTATAATTCAAAAAACGATGATCCACTATCAAGATGCGTCTGCACCATCGCCTCCAAGCCCCGAGCATATTTGATATCAAATGAGTCATCTCACGGGGTCAACCGAAACATAAAATTGATACTTAATAGATGAAACTTTCATTGTCATAGATCCAAAGATTTTTTGCCTAATTCTTTTACGAAGTTCTGTCAACTCTATGCTCTGATTAAAAGCCAATTGTGTTGTGTTCTCCAATAAAAAAATCACACTATTCTTGGTGTCATGGACCTTACCGTCGTAATAAATAATAGTACTAATTCGTCCACTCATTTTCAACCAAATTATCTGTCGAGAGAAATTCGAAACACAAAATATTAACACGAAAAATCAAAACATTCTACAATAAATATAATACTCTATATAAATATTAACACGGAAACCAACTTATACCTTCCCTACAAACTTCTATTTTTTTGAACTTCTTCAATTTCTATTGCTCCAACTTATGCCACCAGAGGCTGAAATATGGGTCATTTATAGCCTAAGAGATAGTATCCTACTCCTTTCTTTAAAATGCCCCGGATAGTGGGGATTGAAATTTGTAGAGGAAAAACGCTCCAAGTAGGATGCACTATCAGAAGTAGTACTGAAAAGGGCATCCAGTTGGAAGCGTTTTTAGTATTTTTTTTGACAGTGCATCCTACTTAGAGAGTTTTTCCTCTACAAACCTCATCCCCCACTATTCAGGGCATTTTTCACAAACCTCAACTCGAGAGACCCGAGATATTTTTTTCAGAACCATCTCCTAAAATTTATTTTTTCAGAATCAGCAGTACTAAAAAGAGAGTTCAGCTGAAGCGTTTTCAGTACGTTTGTTGACTATACATCCTACTTAGAGCATTTTTTATCTACAAAACTCAACCCCTCTTGTCAAAATTATTTCTTCAGAATCCATCCTCTCAAAATTATTTTTTCAGAACCCATCTTGTACAAATTATTTTTTTTCAAAATCCCTAAACCCATAATTATTAAACACTTAAAAATAAATAAAACCCTAAATCTAAACACTTAAAAATTTTTAAAAAAAACCTTAAACCCTAACCCTAATTTCATAAAAAAAAACCTAATTAATAATTAGGGCACTGGGAGAAAAACACGGACAAAAGTGCACCTACGTGGAAATGCTTTACTAAAGCATGCTGATGTAGGCGTGTTTTACATGTTAGCAGGGAAAAAAGTATTGAACTAGATACACTTTTCTGCGTTTCTCCTAAAAACGACTCTAACTCAGTGCGTTTTAGGAAAATCGGATCTTATGAAGAAAAATAACCTATTTCCGTAATTTTTTTTAGATACGAGCATTTTCTGGTCCTTTAATCAACAAAACTATTGAAGTATTAGAGAAAAAAAATTACTATGTCATCTGCTTGGTGCATTAAATCTTCATTCTTGATATGGGCAAATCCTATATAAATTGCTATATCATCGAATTCGACAGGTATTAAAGTCAGAGCAATTTCAGAAGGAATATCATTGCCTTGACCACCTCCTCTACTTTTGCCACGAGCTCGACCTTCACTTCAACCTAGTCTATGTTGCTCGTCTTAAATAGCTTCATTGAAGCCTCCACATCTGCCATAATGAAGTTGTAGATTTCCCTCTCCTACGGTTTAACCTCGCGCTTTCATGTTCTTCCTCTAGAGATGTTAATTGTACGTTGAATTTGATTTATAGGACCCTGAACCGGAAGATACAAATATGGTTTGTTGTTGGTCTTAAACCATTTCACATAAATAACGAAGGTTGCAAAATTACCAACCTCAAACAACGCAGATTTATGTTAAGTGAGGAACCATTTTGTTGTTAGGCAAATTTATTCCCACTAAATAATACTCCAATATTGCTGCATCATAAATGACACGCCCTTCTAAATCTTACGAGAGACAACCATGACTATATGATTAGGATGTAGATGATGAATATTTTTTTTTCTATGAAAAAATGAAAAATTAGAGGAGTTATTTATAAATTTAAAATTTAGGATTATGTTAGAGGCAGGCTGAACAACTTTTTAAGGGCCGGATGAAATTTTAATTATTTATAGTCTATATCTTTATAATTTATAAAAGATTAAATCAAATTTTTATAATTTTAGAGGCCCAAAATATAATTTTAACTTTACTAATTTAAAATTTTAAAAATATTAAAAGACCTAAATAATAATTTTACATTTTAGTGGCCGATCCTCTACCAGTCCCCTAGCTTGCTCTAGTTAGGGTTAAACCTAGGGCCCCACAGGTGAACCCTTAGTTAGGGTTAAACCCTTAGTTAGGGTTAAACCTAACTTTGCCCTGGTTAGGACTAAACCTTAACCCATCAATTTAAATTTTTGCAACTTATTAATATATTTTACATTTTCTAAATTTACATAAAAAAAACCAAGGGTGGGTGAAGAGAGGTAAAATTATAGTTTGGCTTGAAAGATATAAAATTATATTTTAATTTTTATAAAAATAAATAATTTAATTTCTGCCATAAAAAAGTTTGTGGGTTTGGCCTTGTATAAAACTCTCATGGAGTAGAGTTGAAGAAAATACAAAAACCAAAGGGAAAACAATAATTATGCAACTTATAAAATTACAATTAGACAAAGAGCAGAATGAGTAGTTGTGATCTATCTTTAAGGCAGACCTGAGTTCTTGATGTACTAATTTATATCCAAACAAAGCTAACTTAATAAAAGCTGACAAACAGCTACACTGTTACAAAGCCCAAATCAGGATATTCCCAGAACAACTTTGAAAGTAGAAGATCACCCAACTCTCATTGTTTGGGTATGACCGTGACGTTCTTCAAGTCCCAAATATCATCATCCCAAGCAACATCGTTGAACAATGCACCATAAGCCATGTCAACAAAATCCACATCCCAGAAAGGCGACCAGATGGATGCCCATGACATTTGCTCATCCACGTACGCCCATTCCTCCCACCACACTAAAGTACTCTGCATGCTACATAACGCTACTTCTCCCTCATCGGCATCCAAACCTCTCCTGCTCTTCTTTCGAACTTGATGTTTTCCAGCTGCTTGAGCCATGGCCTCTATATTACTCCTTTGCCTCTTCATGATTTTCTCGATGAAAAGAGAAATAATGACAATGTTAATGAAGCGGCGAAAAAGAAGATACTTATAGGTGAAGGAGCAGGAGAAAAAAGATGGCAAGTGTTTGGAAGTTGGGACAACGCGGTGATGAGAAAAGGTTGTGGGAATTTGTGTGGTCAATTAATCACGTGCCACTCTCCTGTCTTTTTGTTAAAAATGTGAGAGGCAGATATATAGTGACAAAATCAACCTCTTCAAAAATTCCCAAGTACTTGGCACCCACCCAACTAATGCCATCAATCTGGACCGCCATTATAAATGTGGCCCGGTTCATTGAATTTATCTGTGGCTCAGATTAAAGGCACAGGCAGGTAAGAAATATGAACCTACCAAAACTAGTTGTGGAAACTTCTCAGCTTAAACCATCTAATACTTCTACTATAACCTCTGGGCCAATTTAGCAGTCATTTCAGACTTGGTTGCAATTAGATAGAGCAATTCGTCAAACTTGCAAGACTCGAACATGAAAGTCACTGTACTCTTCAACCATCTTGGACCTAATTACAACAAACGGATGACAAGGTCCAAAGACAACCATAAGTTATTCCTTTTTCAAGTAATGTGAATATTATAGCCAACGTCCAACAACCTCTTCCAATGTTGGGTACAGTATGTATGGCATGAAAACCATGATACCATACATATTTACTTTTCTAGATAACGTCTATAAAAATCACTACTTCGAATAGAAGAATTGGTGGTATTTGTAAGGGTTATTATTTAATATTTAAAATAAAATTTACAAATAATTAATATTAATTTTTTATATTTTATATTTTATGTATTAAAATATTAATGAGATATGATAGAATCTCAAATTGTGATCTAGTGGTTAGGTGTTCATGTTTCTTAACAATAGTTTTGGTTCCAAAGTCTCATAGTTGCCAAAAAAAAAAAAAAGTTAATAGTAAAATTTTATGCTTCAATTGTAATATTAAAGAATTTCAATATTATTTAAATGTATATATATTTTTTATTTTAGAACATTGTATTTAAAATAGATATTTTATTATTAAAAACGCTTTTTAACAACAATAATAAATATTTAAATTTTACATCAAACTTTTCGAAACTAATCCTTATAAGAATTTTTTCACAATATTTTCAAAAGCATTTTTCTAAAACAATGTTAAATTAGTCGTTAAATCATCAATCTTGACTAATACAACCAATTAACACCAACTCCTGTGCGGGGCAAAACGTCTCATTCTAAAGGCATAATAATTTATTTGGCCCTCTAATTTTATAAAAGAAATCATTTTAACCTTTCATTTAATTTTTCATCTTTTTTAGTCCTTAATCTCACTTTCTTTTATCAAATCATCCTAAAATGAATGGAAAAGTTAACATTTTTTAACTTTGCTGATATTACATACACATGGATTGTCACGTAGATGACACGTCAGTATTTAATTTTTAAAATTTAAATTTAAAAAAAAATTAAAAAACTATTTTTAAAAATTCAAAATTTTTAAAAAAAATCAATTAAAACGTTAGTATTAAATTTTTTATTCATTTTGAAATTACAAATTAAAAAAATAAAAAATTAAATAAAAGAGTAAAATAATATTTTTTATAAAGCGAGAAAGTCAAAAATTCATTATGCGGATCCTAAAGCCTCAAATACTAAGATTAATGTAAGCCTCGATGTATTACATCCATTCCATCATAATATTAGTGTAGCCTTAATTTGACATAGAAGATCTTTTAGATTTTAAAATTATTTTCATTTAAACTTCATTTATATATATATATATATATATAATTTAAATAAATGCTTAATTTTATCTCAAAGATGTGAATTAGGAGTAAAAACTGAGTTTTCGATCCAACTTTAAAAGGCTAAAAAGACGAGGTGAGACTTTTACTTTTTACTTTTTATTTTTATTTTTATCTTCTCTATTCTTACTAAACTATGGTAGTGATGTTGGAGTACTTATTTGTTTGGTAAGAGTGAATTGTTCTTGCAACCAAAGAATTAGAAGTTTGAGGTTATTCTTCAATTTTTGTAATCCAGTAGTGAACCAAAATCATAGGCTTAGAGTTTCCAACATATTGGTTATTTTTATTTTTTTTTATTTCTAAATTATATTATTTTCCTATTTTTTATTTTTAGATTTTATAATTTAATTATGTTATACGTTAAACTCTTTTTTATTTTCTGCATGGCAATAAAAAGCGTAGCTAGGCATGAAATCTTTTTTGTGAGAAACTCGAAATTGGTGAGACTAATTTCTATCATTACCAATTTTTATTTTATTTTATTTTAGACATAAAATTTTTATTTTTGATCAATTCAACCCTTTAGTCAATCATATCACAATTTCAACTACAACCTTCATTTTCTATTTTGTGACTTAGTACTTAATTTTTTAACTTCTTGTGCAGTCAACTTTTGGTGACTTTTCGTTGCTATATTTAAATTATAACAAAAAACAATATTTTATGTAACTTTTTTTTATTTCTTTTATTCAAACTATATGTCATGAAAGGTAATGGTTTCCATGAAATTTTTTAATTATATTCAAAAAATAAAAGTAATTAAAAAGGGTTAATATATACGGTGATATTCGAACTTGACAATTTATACTTATTTAGTACATAAATTTTTTTGGTATTAACTAGTGTATAAACTTTGAAAGTCAACTAGGTACCTTGTTTAGTCACCTAATCAACACCTATTAAATTTTTAATTTTAATCAATCAGATTACGCTATGTGTATTAAAGAACCAATCATTTTACACCACGTGTATTAAAAAGGCTGTTAATTACTGTTCATTCGTAACACTTTTTTATGTTTCGACAAAAGCGTTATGAAAACTCAAAAATTATTTTTTTATAGTATTTTTGTGACGTTCTTAAAACATCATGAAAAATCATGGTTTAGTAATTCTCATCCTAAACCCTTAAAACCACCTCCGTCTAGTTTCACCACCAGCCTAAATCACTCTCAACCACCATCTCTCTAATTATGTATCAGCAAGATTGTTTCGGACATGAACTAGAATTTTGTAAATAGTTAACTCAAGTCTATTTTAAATTTATTCATATTATTTTAAAATTTTTAAAAATATATTTATATTATTATTAATTTAATATTTGTATTTATTAAAATTTTATGTATAGATATCTTATTTGTATATATATTAAATTATATCCATTTATTATTTTAAATAATCTCAAAATTAGCAACGTTTGAAAAAATATTAAAAATTAAAATTCATATTTATTTTTTAGTCTCTATTAACAAATTTTAATATTTGAGTATGCAATTTTTCCAATATTTTCATATAAATTAATAATATATATACCAAACATATATGTATATATATTCATAATTAAGTTATTTAAGAAATAATTGTAACATTTAATATTTAGTAGGGACTAATATCATAATTTTAAAAAGGTTATTAAGTAAATTAATTTCAATAATATTTAGAAGAGGGATTAGATTGTCAATATTTAAAGAATTTATGAAGCAAATAAGTAAAAGGAAAACGTGTGAACATGTGTCAAATAATTTAATGCTGACTTTAAAAAAATTACAATGTTAATAAGAGTGTTTATTTTCCTTTTTAGCCAGACCTTGTAATATAATATGATTATATATATGGTCTAAAATTAAATACACCTTCATAACTCTTTGTACTATAATATTTTAATGATCCACATCAAGGGGGTTTACAAGGGGTCGCCCTCCTTAAAATAGAAAAATTTTTATTGAAGCCTTTTAAAATTCTAAATTAATAAAGATAAAATTGTGCTTTGATCCCCTTAAAAATGATAAATTTTTTATTTAATTTAGGTTGATAATAAAAAGGCCTTCAAACTTAAAAAAAAATAGAGTAATTAAGCCCTTTTTTTTTTTGCACTTAATTGGGTACTTTAACAGTTGACCATTAAAGTTAACTACTTCTAATTTTTTCAGTTAAAGCCAACTTGTATCACAACCACAGCGTGATATGCAAAAAACATATATAAAAATACAAATAAATAAAAATTATAAAAACTATTATTAATAAAAATATTTGAATTTTATTAAAAATTAGAATATATATAAATAATAAAAATTATAAAATGCATTAAAAAGGCCCTTTAACCATTAACTTTAACCGTTGACTGTTAAAATTAACGACCCCTAGTTTTTTTCAATTAAAGCCATTACGTGTCGCAACAAAATGTGACATATGGAGAAAAATGATAAAAAAAATAAAAATCAATAAATGTTATAGAAAAATGATAAAATTATTCTTTTGGTACGATAATTTTTTTTTTACAAATTTTATATTTCTTTTCTATATTTCTATATATTTTATAATTTTTTTTCTAATTTTTAATATTTTATTAAAATTTAATAATTTTTATAACTTTTATTGAATTTTATTTTTTATAATATTTATGCATATGTCACGCCTTGGTTGTGACATGTGGTGGCTTTAACTGAAAAGTTTAGAGGCAATTAACTTTAACGGTTAACTATTGAAGTATCCAATTGAGTGGAAAAAAAAAAGCAAGGACTTAATTGATTTTTTTGAAAAAGTTTGAGGCATTTTGGCAGTTCAAGTACCCAATTGAATGTAAAAAAAAAGGCTTAATCGTTTTTTTTTTAAGTTTGAGGACCTTTTTAATGTATTTTGAAAGTTCGAGTATTTAATTGAGTGTAAAAAAAAGTAGGGACTTAATTACTTTTTTTAAAAAAATTAAGGATTTTTTACACTCTTAAGCCTTTAATTTTAATAATAAAATTTATATTTTTAGTAATTTTAATTTATTTTTAATATTTTCAAAAAAAGAATAATTATTAAAAATAATTAAAAATATCAAAATAATATTTTATTTATATTTCAAGGACCAAAATAGTTATTAACACTTTAAATTAGCAAGCCATCTTATTAACTAGAGGTAATAGATGAGTGACCAAAATATAACAATTTGATAACATTAATTGTTATTACATAAGTAAAAAAAAAAAAAGTTAAATCCCCGTTGAATTGATTTTTAAAAAATTAATATTTAACGGTAATAATAAGGAATATATTGTAATAATTTGAAATATGAGTTACTTGATTTATAAAAATAATGCCACTAAAGGCTTAATTAAAAGTTTTTAAAGTAAATTTTGAATTATAATGCATTATTTATGTTTTTCTTTAAACGATGTTGATGCATAATTATTTTGAAATAATACAATTTCTTTTACAGAGTAGAGGGAAGTCCCTGAACAACATCTTACATTTTTAAAATAAGCTTATGTTATAAAATAAAATAAGTAAAGAACAAAAAATAAATTATGAGAATAAAGGAGAGAGTGTATTTTTATTGATCAATCAGAATATTTACAAAACTTCTCTAAAGTCTCTATTTATAGGCATAAGAAGTATAATTGAAGTAGATATCTACTTCTAATGACTATTAGAATTTAAAATACATCAAAATTTAGATGAATTCAATCCAAACACACAAACAAGGCAACAAATAAACTAGCCCATGTTTTAGCTACTGTGAGTCTAAAAAGAGAGGAACCAGGGTTTTTTACTAAAGAAGTACAAAAAAATTAAAAAATTTCAAAATAATACAGCATAAAATGTTTTTACCAAAATGGTATGTTCAGGGTGGTCACGCCACTTTGACAAGCAGCACCACCCTGACTTCTGAAACTCAACAGTGAAAAAAAAAACGCTGAAAACGAAAAAAAAAAAAGGTGATGTGGGTGCCAAAGGCGGCACCAGTGTTGCCTCTGGCACAGGCGGCACTAGTTGTGTGGATCCCAGAGGCAGCACCTAAGCACTATAAAACCAAGCAGAACCAGCAACTCCGGGAGCAAGAATCAGCAGTAAGGAGAAGAAAATAAAGGGAAAGAAAGGAGAAGAGAAGAAAAAGAAGGAGAAGGAAAAAAGAAAGAAAAGAGAAAAGAAGGTATAATTTTTTTTAAATAATAGATTTTTATATTGTTATTGTGTTTTTGCTGTTATTATTATTGTTGATTTTTATTATTTTTTGTTGTTAGTTATTAATATTGTTAGTAAAAAACCCTTATTATTGTTAGTAAAAAAACCCTAATTATTGTTAGTTATTATCATTGTTGATTTATATTAATTTTGTAAAAAAAAACCCTAAAAAAGCTTATTTATGTTATGTAAAGAATATATTATTTTTTTTATGTAACTTATTTGTTATGTGTTTTTGGTAGGTTTTTTACCCTAATAATATAAAAAATAAAATAAAATAGCAAAATAGGTTGTTTGAAAGCTTAAGTACCATTTTTGGCACTTTTGGCACTTAACCTTTCAAACAATCTATTTTGGTATTTTATTTTATTTTTTATATTATTAGGGTAAAAAACCCGTTTTAGGTTGATTAGATAATATTTATGAAATTTATTTGGCATGTTATAGATATTGTTAGAAATAGCAACATATTTGGTATTGCCTGATGAAATAACAACTTCAGCACAAAGGGAGAAAGTTGATAAGATAATGAGAGAAGTGCAAGATTACAGAATGAAACTAGAAGAAGACATTGTTCAACACGTTATGATAGTAAATAAAAAGATGCAAGAAGTGTTGTGGAAAGGTCATGAAATGATTAGGAAGAATAAAATTCAATACTTAACCCTTAGAGGGACATTAATAGAACGGGAACATCAAATCATTTTAGACCAACTTTGGAAGACATTGGTACCACGAACCTATTGGAATCTAGTTATATACTTCGTAAAGTTTATAATCTCTTATGGAGCAAGGAAAATAGCGAGACAAAGTATAGGTTCACGAAAGTTGACTGGGAAGCAAAATGTGATTGACATACCATGGATGGATAAATTAGATGTTAGAAAATTACCAAGAGAATTTCTAATTTCAATACCCGTTATAAAAATTGAAGAGGAAGAAGATCCTGAGGGATTGCCAAATTGGATTGTAGAAGATGAATATGAAGAGAATCAAGAATATCTAAATTGGATTGTACAGTATTTGTAACGCCCCGTGTAGCGACACAAAAAATTTGCTTTCGGTCGCTAATTGTGGCGATTTATTGAAAACTTGAAAACTGAAGTTTGATTTTTTGAAACATAAATTGAAAAACGGAAATAAATAGGGGAGTCGCCACCGATCCCTTTTTCTAGGTGTGATCGGATACCTAATGAATCTTTATTTTAACCAAGAATTATATTTTTGATAAAAAAGATGCCAGGTTTAGGTCTACGTTAAAATCCAGAGAAAAATAGGGTTCGGGAGTCAGTTACGCGCGAGGAAGGTATTAGCACCCCCGCGACGCCCAAAATTGGTATCTTATTAAACACGTGTTGTCTTAATTTTCAAAAACGCGAATTCAATTTGACAATTAAGCGTGATCCGATCTAAACACGAGAATCTTTGAGTTTTAGATTTTGAGAAGGACATACCGTTTTAACACGAGTCAATTGATGTTCACCCAACATAGCGATGAGATCGATGACTTAATGTTCAGTCGGTATGTTGCCTTGATTATTGAAATTAATTAGAAAACGAGAATGAAAATATTTCAAGATAAAAAAGGAAACTATATTGATGTTGAAATAAAATATGAACAAATAGGCTGAATTCGAAACAGACAAATAATAATAAGAGGTTAAAAATATATGAAGCAAATAATATATAAAACATTAACAACGTATATGTTATAACAATAATATAAAGCAAGAAATAATGGATATGATACTAAACATGATAATAATAGCAATAATGTAAACATGAAATAGTTATGAACATATATATAAAACATATGGTACTAGATTAAAAGTATATACAATATGTATTGAAAGTAAGAATAATTATAATAATAATAATAATAATAATAATAATAAAAGAAACAATGATAATGATATATAAATATATATATATGTATTAATAAATATATAAGTAACAATAAGAATAAAAAATAGTATACATAGTACTATAAAAATATATATATAATATAACGTTAAAAATACTCGTATAATGTAGTTATAAAAATAAAATATATTCATAAGATAATGTATAAAAACGTAATATAGTATTTGGAATATACACATGATATATATGAAGATAATATTAAGAAGATATGTATATGTAAATAAAAATATATACAAAAGAAGGTATTAATATATTTACATAGTTTACAAATATTAAAAATAATAATAATATAAAAAAACAATTATTAACAACATTACATAAGCATACACACGTATATACATAAAAGAAATACATAATATTATTAAAAATACGCGCATAATATACATATATATACGTATAATATGGTTATAAAAAAATACCTACAACGTATAGTATTAAGAATAAACACAATATATAGGGCATTTAAAATATATGGTATTAAAACATAACATAATATATATGAGAGAACATAAAAATAATATAGTATTCAAAATATATACATGATATAAAAGTACAATATTAAAGGATATATACGTAATATAGACATACATAATATATAAAATAGATACTATATATTAGAAATGATAAGGATATAAAAACTATTCATATACTATGTAAATACTTACACATATATATAAATAATAATGGCGTTAGAAATATATAATATAGAAACATACATACAATAGTATAAAGGGTATATAACTAGTAATATTAAAATATATACATAATAATATAATATTAAAAACATATATATATTAATATAAAAAAATAGGTATATATGACATATATTAGAACACTCACATAATATACAAATACAAATACTATTAATGTTTAAAAAACTTAGTAATTATATTACATAAATACATTATAAAAAATATATACGTAATATATATGTAGTAGTAACTATAATAATAATATATATTAATAATAAATATAAGAGGAATAAAAATAACAGTAATAACATATAAAAAGAAAATAAGGACAATACAAAAAAATAAACTTAAATCTGAAGAAAGGACTAAATTTAAAACAAAATCAAAGTTATGGGGTAATTTTAAAAATAAAAACAAAGAAAAGGACTTATTTGAACACGGGTAACACTAGGGGGCAAAAGCGCAATATTCCCAGTTATCAAAACGCAGCGTATGCGTGGGGACCAAATTGCAAAGCGCAACAAAGTCTGGGGCCGAATTAAAAACTGAAAAATACTTGATTGCAGAAGCATGAAAAAGCGGATGGGCTAAAAGTGCAATTAGCCCCTCCAATGAAAAACACGCTTATCCTTGGAGCGGGTCAGGTCGACACGCGGGTCGGCGCCTAAACGACGCCGTTTTGCTTAAACCCTATAAAAGATAAAAAAAATTTTAAAATTCATTTGAGAGAGGGGAAGAGAAAAAAAAAGGGAGAGAAGGGGAGAAGGGAGGGCCGAGCGATTTTCGGCCAAGGGGGCCGGTCATCGGCCGATCGTCGGCCGCCATCCGTCGCCGGCGCCGGCCACCGTACACGGTGGCCGGAAAGGTAAAATTTTTAAAATCTTTTTTTTTTTTGCTTAATAGTATAATGTATATATATATGTGTGTTAAAATATGAAAAAAAAAAGAAAAGCAAAAAGAGAAAAAAACAGATTCGTAAAAGGAAGAAGATAGATTTTTTATCACCTTTCTTGATGTCGATCTAGATTTAATCGATTTATAGTATTGATCTGTTGTTGTTCTTTTGCTAAAAACTAATGCATGTATTATGTTTTTTTTGCTTGAACTGCCGAATGCTTTTTTTTCTAATTTTTGAAATCCCCCCCTTTTACAATAGTCTTCATTTGGCTTTATATTCCCTTTATTACACTATCTGTTTCCCCTTTTGTTGCTGTTGCGTGTTTCATTTGTTGTGCAAGTGGAGCAGTCTGGTGACAGAGGGCAAGTGGGGGGAGTTGGTGGCCATTGCAGACGGCAGAGGGCTGAAGACCCTAGGTGCGCCGCACCTAGGGTTTGGTTGCTGATTTGATGGGAATGGGCTAGGGTTTGGTGGGATTTGGGCTGGGTTTGGGCTTCTGTTGGGTTAAATTTTAGGTGGGTCAAAATTGGGCTAATGGGTATTGGGCTGATGGTTAGCTGATGGGTTAATTTGGGTTTGATTTTGTATTGGGTTTTGGGGGGTTAGTGGGTTTAGGTAAACGGGCCTATGGGTAGGTTTGGGTGGTGGGTTTGGTTGTTGGGCTCCGGGTTTTGATGTAAACGGGCCCGAGTAACTTATAAATGGCCCAAAATTGGCCTATAACATCCCGTACTCGAGACCGTTGCCGGAGTCGAAGACGAGGTGTTAACAGACTTAATTCATTGCTTAAACAGCTCAAACAATTTAATTTTAAAATTTCCAGTCAAGCTAGCAATCTGCGTCACAGTCACTTAAAAATTCATATCTTGAGTTCCAAAACTAAAAATCAAATTCCATAATTTTTTCCTGAAACTAGACTCATATATCTATTTACTATTTTTTTTTCTAGAATTTTTGGCTGGGCCAATTAGTACAGTTTATTAGTTAAAGTCTCCCCTATTTCAGGGTTCGACTGCTCTGACCTCTGTGTATTACGAATCAAATATCTCTCTGTACAGAATTTCAATGACTATGAAGTTTATTTCTCTTAAAACTAGACTCAATAAGAAATCTGTACATATAAAGCATGACTTCTAATTATTTTTATACAATTTATGGTGAATTTAAAAATTCATAATAGGGGATCTAGAAATCACTCTGGCCCTGTTTCACAAAAATTCAAATGTCTCGTAAATTATAATTCATATACCTGTTTTGTTCAATCCATATGAAAATAGACTCATCAAGCTTAAATTTCATAACTTACTCATCATTTAATTCTATTTCTACTATTTTTAGTGATTTTTCAAATTTACATCACTGCTGCTGTCAGATTCTGTTTTATGGCAAATTTCATTTTACTAAGGATTTTCATGGACTAAATAGCATTTTAAACATACATGGTATCAAATATGATTTAGATTGGTCATTCCAATGGCTAATAATTCACAAACTCTTTTCTTGCCAAATCATAATCATATCATAAGATCATTTACACAAAGTGAGTATTTTGCCATACATGCCACATTCAAGATACACAAGCCATTTTACCAATTTCGGCCTTCTGATAGTGTGAACGAGTCTTCGACCTATCCCAATTCTCAAGCCGGTCTGTCAAAACTACAATGAAAGAAAAGGAGGGAGTAAGAATAAATGCTTAGTAAGTTCACATGCAAATAGTAAGTAACATAATCATGCAATTCCACATAAAAACATCATTTGCATAAACAACACCAAGACATTCATGTTACATTTGCATTTAATATCATGCTACGATTTCATCATACTAAGTTCTCAACCCGAAGATTTAAGCACATACCTGTCAAATTTTCTCATTTACCACACTTACCAACATGTCACCTTCGTTTTAGGCATTCTCCTTATTCTCTTAAGATTCACCCGTTGAACACATCAGAATATAATTCGAATACACGGAAAGTTTGTACATAAGTGCCACATATGTAGCCAAGCTACCATGTAACCCGCCCATAAGCGAACTCGGACTCAACTCAATGAGCTCGGGCTTTTGCATCCATAAGTGAACTCAGACCCAACTCAACGAGCTCGGATGCCTAGTTACATCTCACGAACTCGGACTCAACTCAACGAGTTCGGACATTTGCATCCATAAGTAAACTCGGACTCAACTCAACGAGTTCGGATGCCCAACCATCCTATTGACATGTCACTTGTATTATAATCTATTCTCAAGGTTCAAACGGGCTTTTTCCTCGATTACACATCTTTATCGTCTTCCACGGAACATCAAAATCGATACTCGGTAGCAAATCATAATTTACATATAATTCAATAATAACCATAAAGCATAATATTTCATGATATTAATCATCATATCACATAAATAACATTAAACTACTTAAAATGACAATTATGTTACTACATTTACACATGAACTTACCTCGATACAAAATATTAGCAATCAAGCATATTCCTCGTAAACTTTGTTTTTCCCTCGATCACGACTTGAATCTCGTTTCTCTTGATCTATAATGCCAAATTAATCTTATTTAATACATACATTCATTAAAACAGCATTTAATACGAACTTTAGAAAAATTACATTTTTGCCCCTAAACTTTTGCATAATTACACTTTTGCCCCTAGGCTCGGGAATTAAACTTCATCCCTTATTCTTATGTTTTATGACATGCTGATCATTTTTCCCTTCTATGGCAGCATCAATTTCACACTCTAACATGTACTTATGACTATTACGTATTTTTACCGATTAAGCTCTTTTACTCGTTTTCGCTTAAAACCGAGTAGTACAAGTTGTCTGACATAATTTAAAACCTCATATTATATCATAAAACACCAAAATACACAAATTTCACCTATGGGTATTTTTCCAAATATGAACCCTAGGTTAAATTATTGCTAGCATAAGCTAAATCAAGTTACCGGGACTCCAAAAACGTAAAGAACATTAAAAACGGGGCTTGAAATCACTTACTATGGAGCTTGGAAGCTTGAAACAAACCCTAGCTATGGAGAACCCTTTAATTTTCGTCCTAATGAAGAAGATGAACATATTTTGCCATCTTTTTCCTTTTTTTACTCTTTTAATTACCAAATGACCAAAATACCCTTAATACCTTTCTTTGAAAATTTTCATGTACAAGCCCATTTTTGTCTAAAATTTTAGAACTTTGTCAAATTGCTATTTAAGACCTCCTCATTAATATTTCAAAGTAATTTCATACTAAAAACTTCTAGAATGCAAGTTTTGCAACTTATTCGATTTAGTCCCTAATTTCAACTTAAGCACTTTATGCACAGAATTTCGTCACGAAATTTTCACACAATCATGCAATCATATCGTAAACATCAAAATAATTATAAAATAATTATTTCTATCTCGAATTTGTGGTCACGAAACCACTATTCTGATTATGCCTTAATTCAGGATATTACAGTATTTCTCAGAGGACGATACAGGGTCGGAGATGGAAGAAAATATAGAATTGAATTTAAATGGTTAAATGTAAAAATAAATGTTGTTTATGTATAAAATGAGAACTGAAAAACTATGAGCTTATGAATGAAAAAAATTGCATATTGAGTAATTAAATTTTTTATTTAAGTAGTTTATTTGGTGTTCGAAATTATTTTGAGAAAGTTTGTTTATTTTTTAATAGATTGAGCATTGAAGATGGATAATCAGTTTTTCGTATGTGTTTATTTCGATGGAATTATCTTGACAACAACCGTTGGATGCATATTTGAATGTCGGCAACAAATAGCAATGAGATTTAATAGAAATGTCTCGTTGGATGATATGAAGGGAAGAATTAACGCAAAAATTATTAGACGTTATGGGAGAAGGATCTCAAAACTTTTCTACAAGTTTCCAGTTTCGACAAATCCCATCAAATTCACTGAAATGGAACTTGTAGACGACGAAGATGTGGAGACAATGATCGCTCTTTACTGTGGGAATGGGAGTGACAAAAATGCACCGATTCACTTATTTGATGAGTTAGCCGGTATGGAGGAAAATGAAGATCTCACTGCATATGGTGAAGAACATAGAGCTCAAGAACCGTGCATGGTGGCTCCAATATCATACGTTGATAGTGAATCGACTATACGTGGGATCGATATCGACCTTAATGTTACACCCGATATGGATGTAGTTGGTGATGATGGTTACAATAGTAGTGATCCTTGTTATCAAGAGGTCGATAGTGATAGTGATCCCGATATGGATGATGTCCCCGATGATATTGATGATGAAGGTGTGAATGACGATGAAAACATTAACGCGTCTTCGGTCAGGAACCAGATGCGACGTGCTGTGATTCACAATAATCCTGGGCCACACATGTCGCTCATAGACCCCGACGCGGCGCATGTAGCCGAGTTCTCAGAGTACCCTGAAATACTTCCTGCTCACTGACTGGCCGTAAATTCTGATCCTGAGGAGTTATTCGTCGGCAAGAGATTCGAAAGTAAAGAAGAGTGCGTATTTGCTATTAAGCGGTATAACATGAATATATCAGTAGATTATAAAGTTGCAGTGTGACTGTGCAGCCGGCTCAGCTATCGCATTTACGTCCGTGACGGCATCCCCGTCGATTGGGAGCCCAAACTGTAATGTAACATCCTCCAGAGTGACTGTGCACTCCCCACACGGCAAATGAAAAGTGTGGGTCTCCAGTCGCCAACGCTCGACCAATACGGATATTAAATTGTACCGCAAATCGAACGTTCGGGTCAATGCTGCTGACCCGAATCCAGCTAGCTCCAAGTAGGGCATCAGTCGTGCATCCGGAGAATATCCTACACCATTCACCCGGCCCCTTAATATGCTGTTCGAGTCCTAACAGTGTTAAATTACAGAAAATAGTTATAATAACATAATTTATTTCCTTAAATTACGTAGATCTTTTTTTAATGGAACCATTGGTTAACAAATAATAATATATTACCGTATTATTAACTATGTCACATATGTGAGAAAGTTCCTTATTGATCAATGAAGCCATTGCGATGCTTGCAATTTCAAAATAAATTTCGGTTATTAATTTTAATATTTGATAGATTTTAAATATTTATTAGAATAACTTACAAAAAAAAATAGCAAACAATTTTTTCGACAACATATTTTTTTTGCTATACTACATTAAAAAAATTAAATATATTCAACTTAAATACAAATATTTTTATTATTATTTTAAAATGATAATAAGTAAAATATTTTCGTATATTATTTTTTAAAATATATTATTTTCGTATTTTATTTTTATATTATTTTAGCAAAAAATGTTTCAAATGTATTATGTATGTGTTTTTTTTATATTAATTTAATAAATAACCTTGATTTTGACACTTTCTTCGTTTTTTTATTTTCGTATCTTATTTTTTAAAATATATTATTTTCATATTTTATTTCTTTATATTATTTTAGTACATAATGTTTTAAATGTATTATTTAAGTATTTTTTTATATTTTTTTAATAAATAACCCTGATTTTAGCACTTTATTCGTATTTTTTATTTTCATATATTATTTTTTAAAATATATTATTTTCGTATTTTATTTTTTTATATTATTTTAGCAAAAAATATTTCAAATGTATTACTTAAGTGTTTTTTTATATTAATTTAATAAATAACCCTGATTTTGGCACTTTCTTCATATTTTTTATTTTCGTATCTTATTTTTTAAAATATATTATTTTCGTATTTTATTTCTTTATATTATTTTAGTACATAATGTTTCAAATGTATTATTTAAGTATTTTTTATATTTTTTAATAAATAACCCTGATTTTAGCACTTTATTCGTATTTTTTATTTTCGTATATTATTTTTTAAAATATTTTATTTTCATATATTATTTTTATATTATTTTAGCAAAAAATGTTTCAAATTTAAGTTTTTTTATATTAATTTAATAAATAACCCTAACTTTGGCACCTTGTTCGTATTTTTTTATTTTCAGATTTTATTTTTTAAAATATACTATTTTCATATTTTATTTTTTTATATTATTTTAGCAAAAAACTCGTCAGCACCACTTTCCCCAAAAAAAAAATTTTCGTATTTTATTTCTTCTCGTATTTTATTTTTTCATTAATATATTTTTTAGTATTTTATTTTTTATACTATTTTTTGTAAAAGGTTTAAAATCCCTGTCGAAACCATTTTTTTGAAAATGGGGATCGACTTTGACTTTGAAAACGAAAACGAACATGGGAGTCGCCACCAATTTTTTTTTGTTTAGGTGTAATCGGACCACTAAGAAATTGGTTATTTTAATAAAACATTTCGATTTACTAAAACAACAATTTTGGTCTACGAAATTTGAGAAAACGGGTTCGGGAGTCGGTTACGTACGAGGAAGAATTAGCACCCTCATAACTTCCAAAATTGGTACCTAATTGATTAACTAATGTCTTGATGTTGAAAGTTGAAAAGATTTTAAAATAAATTTTAAAATATGATCCCTTTTTATGAAAGTTTGGATAACTCGAGGTGGATATTAAGATTCTTTTGTTCCGAAGAAATAGAATATCACATCCAGCACGTAGGACATGACATTTCGAACCTTTGATACCAAAATCATCTCATGATTTACAAAACTCATGCATTGAAATTTTAAAAAGGATATTCGGTTGTTCGGTCAAATGATAAATCGAAACCCAGCACGTAGGGCACGATTTCTCAAAATTTCCAAACATGAAATATTATCTTGTTTCAAATTTTTACGATCCCTTTTTATGAATGTTCGTTTTACAAAAATATTTGAATAAATCGAAGCGGATGCTAAAGACCTTCTTATCTCGAATTAATTAAACGTCACATCCAACACGTTAGGACACGACATTTTAAATTATCGAGAATAAGCTTGTCTTTTGATTTTCAAAACTCATGCATTTTAATTTCAAAAGGATATTCGATCATTTGGACCAAATGAAAAAAAAAATCGAAACCCAGTATGTTAGGGCACGATCTCTCGAATTTCCGAAATACGGAATATTGTCTTTATTAGAGAATTTTCTTTTTATGAAATAATAGCAAATATGAAATTTAAAACGGTGTGTATTTGATTTGGAGTATAATAAAACCGCTAATTATGTATGAGTATGTTGAAACATAATTCACGATGTGATGACATGAAATAAGAGTATAGTAATGTGCATGGAATAATAGTGCATGGGTACAATATTATACAAGTGAATAACAATGATATGAAAATATGGATAAACGAATTATGAAACACACAATGACAATAATCACATGGCATACATTATTTAAGTATTAACATTAACAATAATGAAATGAAATAAATAATATAAAACAATTTAAAATAGATAATTCTAAACAAATAATACATAAAAAAATTTTAAAATGGATTAAAAAATCATTTTTAAGTAAATAATAAATTTAAAAAATTAATGTACAAAACAATTTAAAATAAAATAATATATAAAACAATCTAAAATAATTAATTTACAAAACAATTTAAAATGACATAAAATACATAACATTTAAAAAAATATAAAACAGTTTTAAAAATAATAATGTAAAGAAATTTAAAGTTAATGACATATAAAATAATTTAAACCAAGTAATACATATAAAACTTTAAAATAGATAATATATACAAAGATTTAAAATAAATCATATATGAAAAAATTTAAAATAAATGATATGTAAAAATAATTTAAAATGAATAATACATAAAATTTTAAAGTAAATGATGTATAAAAAGAGTTTGAAATGGTCATTATAAAAATAAAATAGATAATAAATGAAATTTTAAAAATATAGATAATATGTAAAAGAGTTTAAAATCAACAAAAAAAGATTTAAAGACAGAATATATATATAATAATAAAACAGTTTAATATGAATAATATCTAAAAAAAAATTAAAACTAGTAAAATAATTTGAAAGAAACAATATATTAAATATTGAATAAATAACAAATTAAAAGGTTAAAACCCAATAGATTAGGACTAAATCAAAATAGAAATGAAATTAATAGTAGAAAACAATAATAAAACAAACAATTTAAATAATAAAATAAAACAAAGGATTGAAATCAAGTGCGCGAAAACATTCGGGGACTAAAGAGGCAATTAACCACATCTCTAGGATATGTGTCCCTTTTTAAAGCATCAGTGGGCCGGGGACCCGATTAAAAACTAAATAAAATTGTAGCGACGTAAAATTTTTTGCTTTGGTCGCTAGTTGAGGCGATTATTTGAAAATTTGAAAGTTTGAAAATGGACTTTCGGTTTTAAAAAGAAAAGGAGTCGCTACCGATCTTTTTCTAGGTGTGATCGGACACCTAATAAATCTTCTTTTTAGAAAAGAAAACTTATTCGTGAACAAAGATGAAGGTCGAATTTAGGTCTACGCGAAAATCTAGAGAAAAATAGGGTTCGGGAGTCGGTTATGCGCAACGAAGGTATTAGCACCCTCGCGACGCCCAAAATTGGTATCTTGTTAAACATGTGTTGTCTTAATTTTCTAAAATACGAGTTCAATTTAAATTTTAATCGTGATCCGATCAAAACACGAGAAATTTCAAGTTTTTTTTTTAGTTTCTTTTGAGAAGGACGTTCCGTTTTTAACACGAGCCGGTGATATTCACCCAACATAGCGATAAAATCAACGACTTAATGTTAAATCGGCACGTTGTCTTATTTATTGGAATTAATTAAAAATACGAGTAAAACATTATTATAATAAGAATTCGTAAATAATGCAAACAATGATACAATTAATAAAAAAATATTAAAATATAAGAATATTAAAATAATAATAACAATATTTACAATAAAAGAAAATAATAATAAAATAATGTACTATTAATATAATAAGAAAAGCAAACTGATACAGAATGGGTAAGAAACAAAAAATAAAAGAGTTAGAAATACATCGAAGTAAATAATAAATATGACAATAATATTAAAAACAATAACAATGCATGCGATATTAAACGTAATAATAGTATTAAACACGAAATAAAAACAATAAATATATATACATATAATAATAGTTAGTCAGAAACATGATATTAAAAACACTAATAATGTTACCTATATACATACGTATATATATATATATATATTAAAATATAAACATAATAATAGTATTAAAAATATATACATAGTATTAAAAATGTATACATAATATATACATATTAGAAATAATAATAATATAAAAACAACTATTAATAATACTACATAAATATACACATATATATATTAAAAATATATACATAATAATGATATTAAAAGTATGTACATAATATAGTGTTAAAAATACATACATAATATAGTTATTAAAAATATATACATAATATAATAAAATATATGAATAATATGATATTAAACATATATACATAATATATAAAAATATAATATTAAAAATAATAATATACATAATATAATATTAATATATATGCGTAATATGGAGTATAATATATACATATTAAAAGAATATATATATGACATACAAATATATTAACAAAAACAATAATATTAAAAACTATTAATAATACTATACAATATATAAGTATTAAGTAAAAATAATACTAATGAAATGCTAATAAATAAAAAATATAATAATAATAGTAAAAAAATATAATAGTATAATTAATATTAAAATTAAAATAAAATAATGAGAAAAAGTGAAAAAAGGACGAAATTGAATTAAAAAAGAAATTTTTGAGGCGAATTCGAAATAAAAACAAAAAGAAATGGCTTATTTGAACGCGCGTGAAACGTAGGGGGACCAAACGAGAAATTTTCCCTTCCATAAAAACGCAGCGCATCAATGGGGACTAAATTGAAAAGCGCCACAAATTTCGGGGTCAAATTAAAAATAAAAAATGACTTGATTGCAGAAGCATGAAAAAGCGAAAGGACCAAATGCAAAAATTTCCCCTACGCTAAAAAACACGCGGATCCTAGGCGGGTCAGGTCGAGTCGATCAGATCCAAGTCAAAACGACGTCGTTTTGGGGTTTAATGGCCAACCCCAAAACGACGTCGTTTTGGGGGCTATAAAAGGCCTCTTTTCTTCAAAAAAAAAATTATTTCTGCATTTGAAAAGAAAAAAAAAAGAGAGAGAGGGAGAGGGTGGGTGATTTCAGGCCACAAGGCCGGTCACCGTCCAGTCGCCGGACCGCCGTCGGCGGTCCGCACACGGTGGTCGAAAAATTCAAAAAGGTATTTTTTTTCTAGTTGTATATTTAACTGATTTTTTTTAAAAAAAATAGAGAAAATATCAATGTATGCCTATGAATAGATTCGAAAGAAAAATAAAATAAAATAAAAGATGAAATAACCTTTGCCCTTGTATACCTTGCTATTTCTCTGAATTTGTTTTATTTTTTGGGATATTTGTTTTTGTATTTGAATCTTTGATTTCTTTATGTTCAATATCTACTGTAAATTTTTTTTATTTCAAAAAAAAATCCCCGCCTTTACATCTGATTTTTTGGTGGCTTATAAAGCCTTTACATGTATTTTTAATATTATTTTCCTATTGTTTGCGTGTTCTTCTTGCAGGAGCAAGTGCTGAGTAGGTGGTGGTGGCAGAAGGTGGACGTGGCAGACGGCATGGGGGATGGCTAGGCTCTAACAGTGGCCAAGGGGCTAGGGTTTATTATTTTTTGTTTTATTTTCGGGTTGGGCTATTAGGGTTAGGGTGTAATTGGGCTGGTAATTTGGTTGAGTTAGTTAAATTATAATGGGTAGTGGGTCTGGTTGTAAAATGGGTTTATTGTATTGGGTTTAAGGGTTTTGAAAGGGGGTTTGGGTAATTGAATTTGATGTATGTTGGGCCTAAAGTGTAAACGGGCCAAAATTGGCCTACAACAGCTGCCCCTCTTTGCTCATTGTCGTGCAATGGGAATAGAGCAAAGACACAAGAAAGGCCAATTTTGCCCGGTCTTGACTTCTCTAGTGCTTTTCTCATTCAGGTAGTCTCTTTTCAGTCCACCGCATCTTGTAGCTTTGGTTCAATCCACTGTAAATTCGGAGATAAAATCTGCTCGCATCTTTAGGGATATAAGATCCATTGTCTTCGATCTGCTTTGTTGTATCTTCAGAAAGATAAGATCTGCAACTTCAATGTGCTCCACTGCAACTTCGATCAGCTCTACTGTAACTTTAGGGCTTTCTCGCAATATGAGTTGATTTTGAAAACAGATTTTGAAAAACAGATTTTGAAAATACCTCGGCATGTGACCCGAGGCTCAACTCATCTCTCGCAATATGAATTGATTTTTGAAAACAGATTTTGAAAAACAGATTTTGAAAATACCTCGGCATGTGACCGGAGGCTCAACTCACCTCTCGCAATATAAGTGATTTTTGAAAAACATAAATTGAAAAAACAGAAATTGAAAATACATCAGCATGTGACCTGAAGCTCAACTCACCTCTTGTAGTATGAGTTGATTTTTGACAAACAGAAATTGAAAATACCTCAGCGTGACCTGAGGCTCAACTCACCTCTCGCAATATGAGTTGATTTTTGACAAACAGAATTTGAAAAATATATTTTGAAAATACCTCGGCATGTGACCCGAGGCTCAACTCACCTCTCGCAACATGAGTTGATTTTTTTGAAAAACAGAAATTAAAAATACCTCAGCGTGTAACCTGAGGCTCAACTCACCTCTCGTAATCTGAGTTGATTTTTTTGAAAAATAGAAACTAAAATATCAGGATACCAAAACGTATCATCTGGTGGAACTTCATGTGTCTTTTTCCTTGATCCAGTATAAATATCATCAAAACCTCTCTCTGCTGGAGTACCTCTTTTCGTCACGCTTCTTGTGATGATCTGCATTCATTGCTTCGATTCTTGACTTTCTCTTCAAGCTTTGTACCAGTTCTCCAGCTTTATGAGTAATCTGTATTTCTAAGATACCACTCTTTTGCCCCCCTGTTGAACTTTGTCCTTGCTTTGAAGCCTCGTACTTATCGAATTCTCATCCGGGTAATGCTCAACATTTCTTTTGTTTAAAGTATGTCATTCGACTATTTATCATTCAAATAAACCATATAATGAGATGCATGAAAATGGTCAGGTAGGTACAAAAGAGGTACTTCACATTTATTTATTTCGAAGGTAACGAACAAAAAGGTTAACCAATGATGGTAAAAAAAAGTGTCATAAAGAAAAGGGAATCGCATTCAGTAAATACAAATGCTCTAGATATTCAACGCATGATCTCTTCCACGTTACTTAATCAAAAATCTTTTCGAGCATGGCTTCTTAAGTAAAAGATTTTGAGCTTTCAGAGATGCTTCAAATACTATAGCCTTGTCGTTTGACCTACTGTTCCAATCGCTTTGCTTTTTTTTAAGCCCAGGTTTGCTTCATTAGGACGCCCTCTCAGGTTTTCATCCTAATCCTTTTTGTTCATCAAGACGCCCTTTCCGGGTTTTCACCTTGATCTCTTTTTTTTTTAGGCATAATATGTCTTTACAGCATCTGAGTTCACTGGGTTAGGTAACTCTTTCCCATCCATCTCAGTGAGAATCAAAGCTCCACCTAAGAAAGCCTTCTTTACGACATATGGTCATTCCCAATTTTGTGCCCATTTTCCTCGGAAGTCTTTTTGTATTGGGAGAATATTTCTTAGCACGAGTTCTCCTTCGTGGAATTCTCTTGGCCATACTTTCTTGTCATGGGCCGTGTGTAACACTCCAAACCCGTATCCATCGTCGAAATAAGGTTTCGGAGCATTACTAGAATTTACGAATCACCTAAAAAAATTTTAATTAAATACTTACCGATTCAATGCATCATATAAATAAATAAATATATTATCATTCAATCAAAAGCTTGGCACTTGTATAAGCATCAAACAGCAACATTGTTAGTATACTAGTACATATTTCATATAAATTCAACATTGATATGCTTATTTTCTCGACATGTCACACTTGAGTTTAATAATTGTCTTTACTTATATAATTTTCTTATATCAACATATCAAAGATAGTCATATATGTACATGTCACGAGACATATTATTTGCTTACTGTTTCTTTATAAGCATATATCATTCATTTCTTTATATCAATATTTCATGCACCATAATTTCCATATATCTTATGTATATTTATTTCGGTAATAATTCATATTAAAATTAACATAAATTAAACTCCATGTACCTATACTTATTTCATTTATTTATCTTTTTAATTATTTCATTCAACTATTTTGTACATATATTTCCATATGACCAATTCTTGTAAACATTTCACAGAACCATTTCCTATAATCATTCTTCATCTGATACATATTATCTGAATATCAATTGTTCAACTGATGTCATAGCATCTCCCATCCACGATCTTATTTATCTTCGACATGATGCCATAGTGTCTTTCAACTATGGTCTTACTCATTTTCTGCCAGGTTGCCATGGTATCTTTCAACCATGGTCTTGTTCATTTCATGTTACATTGCCATGGTATCTTTCAACCATGGTCTTATTCATTCCCGTCATGTTGCCATGGTATCTTTCAACCATGGTCTTATTCTTTTCATGTCACATTGCCATGATATCTTTCAACCATGGTCTTACACATTTCATATCATGTTGCCATGGTGTCTTTCAACCATGGTCTTACACATTTCATTTTAGAAAGCACACTCCCGTGAACCTCATCCTTACAGCGGGATTACCAGTCCAGGCTAAATCCCCTGTAATATAAACTCATAGAGTATTGTCGAGATTACCAGTCCAGGCTAAATCCCCTGCAACGACAATTACTCTAATGAGCTTGGATCTGAATCACCAGTCCAGGCTAAATTCAGACCCTAATTCGGATTACCCATCTGGGCTAAATCCATTTTTCCACATATTCTTCGGGAGGGCTATATCAAGATAGGATCACCCGTCCGGGCTAGATCCTTTTTACCGTCAATTCCTTTTCAAAGATCCATCGAATTTTCCTTTCATTCAACCGGGATTTCTTCCCATTTTTATCAAATATGTCAATGTTTCATAAAATTTCATATAATGAACATTCAAATCATATTCATATCAAAAACATGCATTTCAAGCATTTAAGAATATAATTCAAGTTACATGAACTTACCTCATTGTTTGTTTGTGTTTATAATTTCATTAATCCGATATCTTTTCTTTTCCATGATCAAGTCTCTTATTTGAGTCGTCCGGATCTTTATAAATAAATTTGATCATCATTTTCATTCATTTCATATTCTAATGTATTTAATTAATGCTCTAGGAAAAATTACCATTTTACCCCTAAACTTTTATTTAATGACAATTTCATCCTTAAGGTCAGGAAAATAAAATTCTTGCAATTTTAATCTTTATTTCTAGCTATTATTCTCATGCATATTAATAACAGCCCATGAATTCTATAAAATATCAAAATTTTCTATAATTTCAACACTTTTCAATTTAATCCCTAAAAACATGTTTTTCTCCGATCTTGAACTAAATTCATAATTTCATTCAATTTTGTAATTTAAATAATAAAATAATCCATTTCATGCAATTTGGTCATTTCTGACATTTTTACAAAATTACCCATAAAATTTTACTTTTATTCAATTTAGTCCCTGAGCCTAAAACATGAAAATTAGCCATGCTAGATGAGTATTCATACATATTTTCCTCCTCCTCCTCTCCATTCCACATCCTTAAACTTATATAATATGCTTATAAGTAACACTATCAATAATTTCACTATTTACTTATATGTATATTCAAAGCTGTCCATTTGAGTCATAGTCACTAAATTATTTATATCTTGAGCTACAAAACTCCAAATTAAGATTAGTTAATTTTTCCTGAAACTAGACTCACACATCTTCTTACCATAAAATTTTCAGAATTTTTTGTTTAGCCAATTAGTACAGTTTATTCATTAAAATCACCCCTTTTCTGCTGTCTGACAGTTCCGACCCTTCTTCACTAAAAATTAATTATCTCCTTGTACAAAATTTAAATGATGTTCTTGTTTATTTCTCTTGAAAATAGACTCATTGAAAATTCTAATCATATAATTTTAATTCCCTAATTATTTTTATTCATTTTTTTATGATTTTCCAAAGTCAGAACAGGGGAACCCGAATTCATTCTGACCTTGTCTCAAAAAATTTCTTATATCTCATGATTTACAAATCCATTGCCTTACACCATTTCTTCTATGAGAAACTAGACTCAATAAGCTTTAATTTCATATTTTTTTCATCTTATAATTTCATTTATACAATTTATGGTGATTTTTCAAAGTTAGTCCACTGCTGCTGTCCAATATTGTTTTAGTGCAAGCTGTTTATTACCATTTTTCCCCTAAGCTTTTAATAAATAACAATTTCGTCCCTACTTAATTAGCATCTCAATTGAGCTGATTTTTCTCAATTAACACTTTATTCTATCACTTTAAACTACTTTACAAATTTTAGAAATTATAATTTCAGTACTAGAATTTAATTCCAAACCTTTTCACAATTAGGTCCTAAAATCAATTTCCATCAATTTTACTTGATAAAATTATCATATATCAAAATTAAAGCTTCAATTCTATGTTTATTCATCATATTCTTCTAGAACACATCCATAATATCTTTAAAAATTAACTATGACATCAAAAACTAATGAAATAGTAAGTTGGACCCAATTGTAAAAGTCTAAAAACATAGAAATTTCAAGGAGAAAGCAAGTATTAAACTTACATGTAGTTAGAGAATGAAAATCAGCTTGAATCCTCTTCCATGGCTGTTTTTTAGCTGATGAAAATAAATAAAAATGAAGAGAATTCTAGATATTCCAATTTGGTCCCATTTTTATTTAGTTTATTTTGGCAATTTTCCAATTTTACCCTTATTTCACCCTTTTCCTGATTTTTCTCAGCTATTGCCGCCCAAAATATCTCCTTTGGGCTTATTTGTACTTTAGGTCCTTCCTCATTTGACAATTGAGTTATTTAATCCTTTTAGCAACTTTTACACCTTTTTCAATTTAGTCCTTTTTATTTAATTAACCACCCAAACGTTAAAATTTTCTCACTGAAATTTTAATACTACCTTATTGATACTCCATAAATATTTATAAAAATATTTATTTGTCGATTTATAAATTTGAGATTTTGATAACTATTTTCTTCAATTCCTTGACTTAATAAATATTTATAAAACACAAATTACTAATTTAAAAATCTCTCAAAAATCACATTTGGCTGATAATTATTAAATAAATAAATTACGAGCTTATTTTTTTGAATTTAGTGGTCTCGAACCACTATTCCCGACATTATTGAAAGTCGGTTATTACACCGTGATCATTCTTTTCTGGTACATCTGTCCATGACAGATTACCTTCAAACTTTTTTTCGATAAGGTTTAACTGGTCATATCGAGCTCGAACCCACTCTGCTTTCTCTAGTTTCGACTCCATTAAGACTCATAGAGAGGGGATCTCAACTTCGATGGGTAGCACAGCTTTCATTCCATAGACCAGAGAGAAAGGAGTTGCTCCCGTAGATGTCCGCACAGATGTGCGATATACATATAAAGTGAATGGTAGCTTCTCGTGCCAATCTTTATATGTTGGTCATTTTCCCAATAATCTTCTTAATATTCTTGTTGGTTGCTTCAACTACTCCATTCATTTTCGGGCGATAGGGTGAGGAGTTATGATGCCTTATTTGAAATTGTTCACACATTTCCTTCATCATCTTGTTGTTCAAATTCAAGGCGTTATCTGAAATGATTCTTTCAGGCAAACCATATCGACAAATGATTTCCATTTTTAAGAACCTGCAAACTGCAGTCTTCGTAACATTAGCAAATGAAGCGGTTTCTATCCATTTCGTGAAGTAATCTATCACTACAAAAATGAATCGGTGTCTATTAGAAGCTTTTGGGGAGATGGGTCCTATAACATCCATGCCCCACATAGAAAAAGGCAACGGAGAAGTCATGACATGAAGGGGCGAAGGGGCTACATGAATTTTATCACCATAAACTTGACATTTGTGGCATTTTCGTGCAAAATTAATGCAGTCACTTTCCATCGTTAGCTAGTAATAACCGAGTCTCATAATCTTCCTGGCCATAGTGAAACCATTGGCATGTGTCCCACAAATTCCCTCATGGACATTTTCAAGTATTTTTCCGGCTTCAACAGCATCTACGCATCTCAAGAGTACTTGATCTTTTCCTTTTTTGTACAGGATGTCCCCATCAAGAACAAATTCTACTGCCATTCTTCTGATTGTTCTTTTATCGTTCTCATTTGCTTGTTCGGGGTACTTTTGATTCTTGACGTATTCTAAGATATCATGGAACCATGGCCGTCCATCTGGCTCTTTCTCAATGCTGAAACAATGTGCAGGGACTTCATATATGCTCATTTGAAGAGGCATTATTTCTGTTTCTCTGTTTGCTTTGAACATTGAAGCCAAAGTGGCCAGGGTATCAGCCAATTGGTTTTCTTCTCGTGGGAAGTAATTAAAAGTTATTTCTTTGAATTCTTTAATCAGTCCTGCCACTAGATCGCTGTATTTGACTAATTTTGAATCTCTCACTTCCCAATCTCCACGGATTTGGTATATCACCAACGCTGAGTCCCTGTACACCTCTAAAGTTTCAATGTTCCGTTCAATAGCTGCACGAAGTCCCATGATACAGGATTTATATTTCGCTATGTTATTAGTACAGAAGAAATTTAGCCTGGCAGTAAATGGATAATGGTTCCCTTCCGGTGATACTAAGACTGCTCCAATCCCATGCCCCAATGTATTCGATGCACCATCAAAGCTCATCTTCCATAACTTCTCTTTGGATGACTCGCATTATTTTTCCGTAATGCACATCAAGTCTTCATCTGGGAAATCAAATCTCAATGGCTCGTACTCTTCTATTGTTCGAGTTGCTAAGAAATTAACTATTGCACTCCCTTTTATCGACTTTTGGCTCACATAGACGATGTCGTATTCTGATAATAGGATCTTCCATCGTGCCATTCTTCCTGAGAGTGCAAGTGATTCCATCATGTACTTTATGGGGTCCAGCTTTGAAATTAACCATGTCGTATGATACAACATATATTGCCTGAGCCTTTGAACTACCCAATCCAATGCGCAACAGAAATTTTCAATTGACGAGTACTTTGCCTCATAATTGTGAACTTTTTGTTGAGATAGTAAATCGCCTTTTCTCTTTTCCCTGATTCATCATGTTGCCCCAGTACACAACCTATTGAATTTTCGAACACAGTCAGATACAATATTAGCGGTCTTCCTAAAGTTGGCGGTACTAGCACTGGGGGACTAGACAAATACTGTTTTATCTTGCCAAAAGCTACTTGGCACTCCTCGTTCCATTCTCCCGGATTATGTTTTCCAAGGAGTCGAAAAATTGGGTCACACTGGTTGGTAAGTTGAGCAATGAACCGAGCGATATAGTTTAACCTCCCTAAAAGCCCTCTGACTTCTTTTTGCGTACGCGAAGGTGGTAGTTCTTGTATGGTTTTTATCTTATCTAGATAAACTTCAATGCCTCTCTCGCTGACGATGAAGCCTAGCAATTTTCCCGAGGTAGCCCCAAACGTACATTTGGCTGGATTGAGCTTCAGCTAGAACTTTCTCAGTCTTTCGAACAACTTCCTGAGGTTCCCAATATGCTCTCTTTCCCCATTAGATTTGGCAATCATATCATCAACGTAAACTTCTATTTCTTTGTGCATCATGTCATGAAACAACACCAACATGGCCCTCTGATATGTTGCCCCAGCGTTTTTTAATCTGAAGGGCATCACCTTATAACAGAATGTTCCCCACATCGTTACGAAAGTAGTTTTCTCCATATCCTCAGGAGCCATCTTTATCTGATAATAACCCGAAAATCCATCCATGAATGAAAACAATGAATGTTTGGCTGTGTTATCCACCAATGTATCGATGTGTGGCAAAGGAAAATTATCTTTAGGACTTGATCTATTCAGATCGCGATAATCCACACACATTCGTACATTATCGTCTTTCTTCGGTACTGGGACTATGTTAGCTACCCATTGTGGATACTTGGAGACTTGTAGGAAGCCAGCATCGAATTGTTTCTTGACTTCTTCTTTTATCTTTAACAGCATTTCAGGTCTCATTCGTCTTAGCTTCTGTTGAATAGGTTTGCATTCTGGTTTCAGTGGGAGTCTATGGACCACTACATCCTCATCCAATTCTGACATCTCCTGATACGACCATGCAAATACATCTTTGTACTCATGAAGCAAAGCGATCAAATCATGTTTGGTGTTATCTAAGATGGAGGTCCCAATCTTCACTTCTTGCCTCTTTTCTTCATTTCCAAAGTTTACTATCTCAATAGATTCTTGATGAGGTAGAATCTGTTTATCCTCTTATTCTACCATTCTTAGTAAGTCAGGAGACGAGACATAGTCTTCAACATTTTCCTTAGCTTCGAACTCTCCTAAACAAATAGCTTTCTCGAAATTAATTTCAGGATTTGTAACGAGTTTGTTCATATCGTTGATATCTGAGCACCTGAAAATTGAATGGAAAAGAAAATTATAGAGGAGCATCAAAGTATTGGGACCAACAAGCATAATTTTATGGCATGATATGAGGTACATGTAAAGACAGGCCGTGAGAAGAGGAAAAAATTATGAAGTTAATGAGAATGAAAAGACCATGACAAAATGCATCTTCATTAATGTTCATTTGAATAATAAAGAGCAAGTCATAAGCTCTTACAAAAGAAATCCCTACTATTACTTAGGGACACACAAAAAGAATAGTGTTAACATTGAGCATTACTCTGGAGGAGACTTAGAAACTACAAGGAGATCCACAATAGTCTAATTGTTCAAAACGAATCCAGGAGGATAAGGGCGTATCATTGAAACATCTTTAATTGCATCATTTCCTTTATCAATGACATTTATACTGACATTCTGAAGACCCCTTTCAATCAATAACAGCGTGCTTCGTGGATTATCTTGCCCGGGGTATATTATTCCTGCAGATGTAAATGTTTTTGACAAAGGATGGTACATTATGGGCTCTCATTCTAATTCTCGGCCTAAGGCTCTTGCAATCCGCCTTTCTCGATCTTTTTACAACTGTTTTCTTCTTTGTCGCATGTCCGGTTCGAACCCTAAACCATATCGAGCCTTGTGAGATACTGATTTTAGCGCTCTAATTATCCCTTGCTGATATCTCCCCAACCCTTTCTTCGTTCGGGCTCCCTTTCCCACAGTCAGCTTAATTTTCATTTTGGTATTTCTTGACAGCTTAGGTATGGGAATTTTATTTCTTTCAGCAATGAACATAGCATTGATGAATTCAAAGGAACGGAAGGAACATTCTATTGCATCCTTGCTTACTTCGAGGTATGGTGTATCAGCAGAGATAGATGCGACAATGTCTTCCTCACCCACGACAGTGACCAAAAGACCATCCATGATAAACTTCACGTTTTGATGGATAGATGAAGGAACTGCCCCAGCAGAGTGGATCCAAGGCCTTCCTAAAAGGCAATTATATGAAGGCGTGATGTTCATGACCTGAAACTCGATGTCATATATATAGGGGCCCACTTCTAGAGGAATTTTGATTTTTCCCATGACTTCTCATCTTGTCCCATCGAATGCTCTTACTGTGGAGTGACAAGGGCTTAGATAAGATATATCAATTGGAATTCTAGAAAGTGTGGCCAAATGCATGACATTGAGTGCTGACCCGTTATCAATGAGCACATTCGGTATTATATAACCCTTGCAACGGGTTGTGATATGTAATACTTTTACGGGGCCCCTACCATTGGGCGGTATTTCGTCATTACTGAAAGAAATAAAATTATCCGCGTTCAGGTTATTCACCCACCTATCAAGATTTTCGACAGATATATTGCTTGCTACGTAAGCTTGATTTAACACTTTCAGCAAAGCATTCCGATGTGGTTCTGAATTCAACAGTAGGGATAATACCGAGATTCATGCCGGTTGTTTGCTTAACTGTTCCACGACGTTATATTCATTATGCTTGATGAACTTTAAGAATTCATGTACTTCCTCTTCATTCACAGGTCTTTTAACTTCTTGTTTGGACAGGGTCTCAAGTTCAGCCTTGGTCTCATGCATCGGTGTCTTCCTTTTTGCTTCAAGTCATTAGTCTTCTTCATTGGTTCGATCACTTTAGAATAACACATCCTACTGCGGGTGAAATTTCCTACTTCGCCAACATTTTCGGTCGTGACTTTGGATTTTTCACCTTCAGGTATGATGATGTTGACATCATATTTCCATGGTACTGCCTTGTTGTCTTTGTAAGGGAAAGGAGATGGTACTTCAATTATCATCTTTGGTTTCACTTGCTCTTTTTTTGCATCGTAATAAATCACCAATGGTCAATCAGCACTATAGGGGAAACCTGATGATTGATTATCAGAAGTGCATACTTCTCCTTTATCGGCCTCTTCCATTTTGTTAAAGATCTCGACTTCCTTGTTGTCCATCATGTCTTGAAGTAGTTTTCTAAATCCTACACAAGACTAGATGTCATACCCCTCGATCCCATAAAAATCACAAAAACACTTGAAAATTCTGTTGGGATGACAGAACAGCCCCTTTTCAACCATTACCTCCTAAATCTTTCGTAGCGGTGTCTTTATTTCAGAAACACAACTTTTGGCACGCCACCTCTCTTCTTTTGTCACCGTGCTCACGTTCCCTTCAGTGTGGTTAAGGAACGGATTTTTAATCGTATTGCCAATACCATCAAATCGTAGAATGCCTGCATCAATAAGACCTTGAACCCTCCTTTTAAAGGCCAAACAATTTTCTGTAGAATACCCCTGGTTTCCAGCGTGGTACATGCAACTAGCATTAGGATCGTACCATTTTGAGTATGGAAGTTTCAGGGGTGCCATATAATGTGGGGATATTAATTTTTTTTCAACAGTTTTGGGTACAGCTCTCCGTATGACACGGGAATTGAGGTGAACTGGGGTTTTTCAGGATTGGATCTTGTCAGTCTTTGTTCATTTTTGGGTTTACTTTGAGCAGGCATGGTATTTGGTGGGAACATGGCAAACGGTCTTTGGTTATCTGTGGCGTAGACGGGATAAGGAGGAGATGCTTGATAGTAAAGGCTTTGGGGAGGATAATAAAAGTTTGGAGGTGGGTGATATCGAGGTCGTGGCTGGATTGGGTAAGGATTAGAAGTGTGGTGGCTCTCAGTTCCCACCATATGAGCTTCTGCCTCTTTTTTCTTTACAAGTGCTACCCATTTCGAGCTCTCAGAACCTTCCATCCTTCCACTTTTGATGGCATTTTCTATAAGTTCCCCGGATATTACTATATCTGCGAAGTCTTTCGTGGTACTTTCTACCAACTTATCATAAAACGGTACTTTCAAAGTGTTGATGAAGAGGACCGTTATTTCAGTTTTAGTCAATGGGGGGTTCTACTTGAGCCGAGATATCCCTCTACCTTTGCGCGTATTGCCTAAAAGTCTCTGTCGGCTTCTTTTTCATCATCTGCAGAGTTAGTCGATTAGGCACCATGTCGGATACATGCTTGTATTGTTCACAAAATGCTGATAATAAGTCTTTCCATGATCGGATCCTTTCTCTACTGAGTTGATTATACCATCGAAAGGCCGATCTGACCAAGCTATCTTGGAAACAATGTATTAGTAATTTATCTTCATTCATGTAACCAGTCATCTTCCGACAAAACATGACAATGTGTGCCTTTGGACATTTCGTTCCATCATATTTTTCAAAATCGGGCACTTTAAATTTTGGAGGCAGAACCAGATCGGGCACCAAACTGAGCTCTTTGGCGCTTAGTGCAGAGAAGGTTTCAGCACCTTCTATCACCTTGAGCCTTTCTTCCAAGCTCCTATACTTATCCTGGGCATCATGATCATCCATTTTCAATCTGACTATCTCTACCAGGTCATCCAAATCTGGAATATTGGGATCAGTAGGATTAGCTCCTGGGTTTGATACGAATGTACCTTGCCCTAGATGAGTAGGCGGTACAATTTATTGCTCGAGGCTTGCAGGTTCCCTTTGAGGATATTCTCTTTGCGTTACGTGTGCATGAGGTGGAGTGAATCCTGGGGGATAGAGTGGATCCTGATCATGATTAGTTCTTGGCTGAGGTTCCATAGTGTCAGGGCTCTGCATAGGCCCATTTCCTTTAATTAGAGACGTCATCATTTCCATCATTTTGGCCATTTAATCCCTTTGCTCGAGCGATTCCTCTCGAGATCTTAACATCAGATCTTTTGCTTCCTGTTGTGACTTGGTCAACTACTCTTGCAATTCTCTTTGGGTCCTTTTCATTCTTTCAATTCTCTTATTGAACTCGGCTTCCATAATCCTAGCTTTTCGACGCATCCTATAAGAATGACGTAATTCCAGACTTGTAGTGTCGTAATTGCGGATTATACAGTTTTAGCCTTAGTGAATGATTATGGTGATATGTACATGCAATGAATAAATGAATGAATGTCAAATGAATGTTAGTCATAAATGAATGTGCAAGAATTTGGTGTTGATTTCAAGATGGCCCCTACTTAGGCATTTCATTAATCAAAAGAGTCTATTACAAAACATTTCGCTATCTTTGATTCAATAGTTACACAAATTTTCTAGCCACATTTCCTTGTTTCTTCACTCGTTCTAAGAATTCTGATATGATTGATCTTTGACTCGGAGGGAATTGGCAACTGAGAGCTTCGTCTTCATCTGATAACTGCACAACTTGCATAGCCGCCTTGCGAATTTCATTGATCAAAAAGTCGAGTTGTATTTCTTTTTCTTGGAGAGCTCTTTCGTAGGCGTGAGTGTCTCTGTCGTACTAACCATTCTTTTCTTCTAGGGTTTTTAGAAGATTATCCAACTGTTGCTGTTGAGCTTGCAGTGTATTTTATAAATCTCGTACTTTCCCTCTTAGCTCTTGATGTTTAGACTGACTAGTCACAAATTCTGCAGACACATTTTCATACTCAGCATTCTTCTTCCTTAACTCTATCATAGCACGTGTAGCTTTTTCCTCTTCTTTCTTTACTTTCTTTTTTCAGAATTCCATTCCACCTTTGATGTTACTAATTTCTTCCTTCCATTCTGCTGACGACTTGCCCAAACCACTATTTTTTATAGTGTTTCTTAATTTCTTATTTTCCAAATGAAGGTTCCTTAAGTCGTTTCTCACGATCTCAGCTTCTTTTTGAACTTTCATGGTTTTGGATTCTTCAATTTGAACCTCGATCTTCAGCTGGTAGTTTTCTTCTTGAAGAGAACTAATATTCCGTAACAGCTTGGCCTTTTCACGTTCGAATTCATGTCTCGCTACTTCCATCTCAGGTGGTATTTCTTCTGAGAAAGGATTTTGGACAGTGTAACTCGTCGGTGAGATTTGTTGACTATTCACTCGTCGTTTTCTCCATAAGTCATAATCTTGAGTGATATTATCAACATAAAGGACTAACTCCATTAGGTGAATTTTCTTCCAAGACTTTGCAGTATCTCTGACTCTTTTCTTGTAGCCTTCACCCGTAAAGGCGAACTCTGATTGTGCCAATCCTTCGGTAGCGGGTATGAACTGTCGTGAAGCAAACTGCCTTTGAACCATTAATGGAGCGTATCCAATTCCTCCCCATAATCCTAGTAAAGACACCCAATCTTGGCTTCCACATTTGTATAATAGGCGAAGGACGGATCCATGGTGCTCTCGGGTTATATCTTGATGCGAAAGTTAAAGTTCTGAAAAATCAAACCCAATCTTTGTTTGGTGACATCCTTTGGCCAATCTTTCTCAAGGTAAGCTTTCAATGGGGCGAATATTTTTGAAAACATGTGAAAAGGTGTGCGCTCCACTTTCCAGAAATGGCTTAGAATCCAGACATTAAGTAACTATGCGCATTCGATAAAACGTCCTTCCCCTTTCCTTCTACAACAACTTAGAGATCTAAAAGTCTCGGCCAAGATAGCCGGGACAGGGTTAATCCCTTGCTTCAATCTTTCGAAGAAAACCACTACCGCGACTTCTATATGCCTAAGAACTTTTGGGAAAACAATTAATCCGTAAATGGCCAAAGCAAACAGATCAATCCTCTTCACAATATCTGGATGGTTTTGAACTAAATCTCGCAGAGAAAACCACGGAACACAACTAACTTCATTCTTTTTCTTTATTTGTTTTTTAGCCCACATATCAGTCATTCCCGTCAACCTCACTAACTTTTTCTTGAAGGTCATCGGTTTGGGCTCTTTCACATATATCTTGCTGAATTGTACATTGTCAATGCGAAGCAAGGCAGCATACTCTTCTATGGTCGGAGTCATATCTTCTTGATTGAAAGTGAAACATTGGTAAGCTAGATCCCAGAATCGAACTATGGCTTGAATCAGTTGTTCGTCTACGTTGACGGCGATCAAGTGAGCTATATCCCCGTACTTTTCGGTGAAGATGCCCCTAGTGTCTGAATCTCACTGTTTCCAAATTCGAGTCAAATCCTTGAGGTTATTCTGACGAGCATTTGTAGTTACTTGCTCTGGAAGATTGGAGATACATCCTTCCGTTAAACTGTCCCCTTTCGCTTTCTGAGTTTTCGAAGACCAGTCTCGAATCACGACATTTTTCTCGATCATTTGTGTAATTGACTCCTCCATCAGAAACCCGTTTTTGGCAACCAATCTCTAATCAACACTTTCCTAATCAAGAAACCTATGATGCATGATGAAAAATAAAAATAAAGACAAACAACCTTGGTTAGTAATCACAACAAATACGAACTGAAGAAAAACTATGGAAAATCTAACAAATTAAGTTACCCGGTCTAATAGACTCGATTTCTTTGCAAAGTCCCGTGTACTTATTTTGGTGACTATTAACGGACGGAGGTTTGGCATGGCTCTAGTTAGGTGGCTCGTATGGTTTACTATATGCGGTTTCGGTTCTAGACAGGTACTTGAAATGCCCGTACTATCGTCTACTAAGACTAGTACGAAGCCTCGGTCGTAGCCCATCATAGGCTCACGAGTTCAATTTGAGGGATTACATTTACTTATGCCTATGCGGAGGGACAAGTTAACTCACGAAAGCATAAGTCGTATGTAACCCGGAAGTATTCACTAGCCTGTGCAGAAGGACGAGTTAACTCACGAAGGCATAGCGTTTACTTCCACTTAAGCGGACAGAGCCCGGGTAGAGAGCTCATGTTATGGAAAAATGCAAGTGCACGGTGTGTGGGGAGAAACTCACAAACCTTTACGTTTTATTTAAAAACTAAACTAAAAAACTAAAACCATACAAACTTAGAGCTGAAAAACAACAAGACAAAACAAGTTAGAAGAATATTTACGACATGATGCAAATACATGACTTTTCAAAAACAAAATTTGAGGATCACGACTAAATATTAATTTGAACGAGGAATTTTGAAAATTTTGACAACACGCGTTTAATTTTAGACTCGACTCTCAAAAAAGTGTCCCCAGTGGAGTCGCCAGATGTAGCGACGTAAATTTTTTTGCTTTGGTCGCTAGTTGAGGCGATTATTTGAAAATTTGAAAGTTTGAAAATGGACTTTCGGTTTTAAAAAGAAAAGGAGTCGCCACTGATCTTTTTCTAGGTGTGATCGGACACCTAATAAATCTTCTTTTTAGAAAAGAAAACTTATTCGTGAACAAAGATGAAAGCCGAATTTAGGTCTACGCGAAAATCCAAAAAAAAATAGGGTTCGGGAGTCGGTTACGCTCAAGGAAGGTATTAGCACCCTCGCGACTCCCAAAATTGGTATATTGTTAAACATGTGTTGTCTTAATTTTCTAAAATACGAGTTCAATTTAAATTTTAATCGTGATCCGATCAAAACACGAGAAATTTCAAGTTTTTTTTTTTGGTTTCTTTTGAGAAGTACGCTCCGTTTTTAACACGAGCCGGTGATATTCACCCAACATAGCGATGAAATCAACGACTTAATGTTAAATCGGCACGTTGCCTTATTTATTGAAATTAATTAAAAATACGAGTAAAACATTATTATAATAAGAATTCGTAAATAATACAAACAATGATACAATTAATAAAAAAAATTAAAATCTAAGAATATTAAAATAATAATAACAATATTTACAATAAAATAAAATAAAAATAAAAATAATGTACTATTAATATAATAAGAAAAGCAAACTGATACAGAATGGGTAAGAAACAAAAAATAAAAAAGTTAGAAATACATCGAAGTAAATAATAAATATGACAATAATATTAAAAATAATAACAATGCATGCGATATTAAACGTAATAATAGTATTAAACACGAAATAAAAACAATAAATATATATATACATATAATAATAGTTAGTAAAGTGACGGAAACATGATATTAAAAACACTAATAATGTTACCTATATACATACGTATATATATATTAAAATATAAACATAATAATAGTATTAAAAAATATATACATAGTATTAAAAATGTATACATAATATATACATATTAGAAATAATAATATTATTAAAAACAACTATTAATAATACTACATAAATATACACATATATATATTAAAAATATATACATAATATATAAAAATATAATATTAAATAATAATAATAATAATAATAATAATAATAATAATAATAATAATAATAATAATAATAATAATAATAATATACATAATATAATATTAATATATATGCGTAATATGGAGTATAATATATACATATTAAAAGAATATATATATGACATACGAATATATTAACAAAAACAATAATATTAAAAAACTATTAATAATACTATACAATATATATATAAGTATTAAGTAAAAATAATACAAATGAAATGCTAATAAATAAAAAATATAATAATAACAGTAATAATATAATAGTATAATTAATATTAAAAATAAAATAAAATAATGAGAAAAAGTGAAAAAAGGACAAAATTGAATTAAAAATGAAAATTTTGAGGCGAATTCGAAATAAAAACAAAAAGAAAGGGCTTATTTGAACGAGCGTGAAACGTAGGGGGACCAAATGAGAAATTTTCCCTTCCATCAAAACACAGCGCATCAGGGGGGACTAAATTGAAAAGCGCGACAGATTTCGGGGACAAATTAAAAATAAAAAATGACTTGATTGCAAAAGCATGAAAAAACGGAAGGACCAAATGCAAAAATTTCCCCTACGCTCAAAAAAACGCGGATCCTAGGCAGGTCGAGTCGGGTCGATCCGGTCTAAGTCAAAACAACGTCGTTTTGGGGTTTAATGGCCAACCCCAAAATGACGTCGTTTTGGGGGCTATAAAAGGCCTCTTTTCTTCAAAAAAATTCATTTTCGCATTTGAAAGAAAAAATAGAGAGAGAGAGAGAGAGAGAGGGTGGGTGATTTAGGCCACAAGGCGATCCGCCTGTCGTCAGTCGCAGATCATTGCCGTCGTTACCGCCATCGCGAGCCATCGCAAGACCGTGGTCGGAAAATTCAAAAATGTATTTTTTTTATTTTTTTCTAGTTTTATATTTAACTGATTTTTTTTAAAAAATAGAGAAAATATCAATGTATGCCTATGAATATATTCGAAAGAAAAAAATAAAAAATAAAAGATGAAATAACCTTTGCCCTTGTATACCTTGCTATTTCTCTGAATCTGTTTCTTTTTTTTGGATCTTTGTTTTGTATTTGAATCTCTGATTTCTTTATGTTCAATATCTACTGTAAAATTTTTTTTATTTCAAAAAAAATCCCCCCTTTACATCTGATTTTTTGGTGGCTTATAAAGCCTTTACATGTATTTTAATATTATTTTCCTGTTGTTTGCGTGTTCTTCTTGCAGGAGTAGTTCGGGGGTGCTGAGTAGGTGGTGGTGGCAGACGGTGGATGTGGCAGACGGCATGAGGGGTGGCTAGGCTCTGACAATGGCTAGGGGGCTAGGGTTTATTATTTTTTGTTTTATTTTCGGGTTGGGCAATTAGGGTTAGGGTGTAATTGGGCTGGTAATTTGGTTGGGTTAGTTAAATTATAATGGGTAGTGGGTCTGGTTGTAAAATGGGTTTATTATATTAGGTTTAAGGGTTTTGAAAGGGGGTTTGGGTAATTGGGTTTGATGTATGTTGGGCCTAAAGTGTAAACGGGCTAAAATGGGCCTACAATAAAAATTAAAGGGTAAAATCTATAAAAATAAAAATAACGAAAAATAGGCCTGATTGAATGGAGCCACAAAAGCGGGGGGACCATTTGCGCAAAAAACCCATAAATAAAAACGCGCGGATCCTTCCCGGGTCGGGTCAATACGCGGGTAAAGGGAGGCTGAAATGACGTCGTTTAGACGTAAAAAATCTAGCCCCTAAACGGTGCCGTTTTGTGACCCCTATTTAAGGCCCAAAATTTTTAAATTCTTTCATTTTAGCCCTCTTTCAAAAAAAAAAAAAAGAAAATTTGCTCTCAACTCTCTCTCTCCTTTAGAATCCGGCCTACCTCCGGTCAGTGGCCCCGGCGCCGGACCACCTTGGCGGCCGCTGGTCGCTGGCGACGGCACCGCAGTCCACAATGGCCGGAGGAAACAAAAAGGTTCTCTCCTAATATTTTCGACCTCCTGAGCCCATTTTGAACACCGAAACCCCTGAAAAACTAACAAAACCCCCCCAAAAACCCAAGAAACCTTTCGATTTCTGGTCACCTATCCTCGGAGGTGACTACCTCTATTTTTCACGGTGTCGAAAACCCGATCACCAGGTGAGTTTCTTCTCCCCCTTTTCCTTTTCATTATTTTCGCATGTAAAAGATAAAAAATGAAAAATAAAAAAATGAAACAGAAATTTAAAAGCAGTAGAGAAAAATCACCTTTTCTTTCAAAAATTTTTTTTGTATTTTTTTATTCATTTTTTCGTGAAAAATACATTTCGTTCCTGGCTTCTTATAGCCGAATACAAAAAGTTTTAAATCTATTGTATGCTACTGTTTGGCTTTGTTTCTGTTGTCATTGCCTCTGCTCTGCCTTGTTTCTGCTTTTGTATTTTTGCAGGTACGGGCTTAGTCAATGGAAAGAGCTGGTGGTTATTTTGGTGCAAGGTCGCAGGGGAACCGACCCTCGGGCAACGTGCGCGCTGAGGGCGCACATGATGGCTGACATGGGAGGCACGTCGCAAGGGTTAGGGGCTAGGGTTTGATTTTCTGAAAATGTTTAAAGTTTTAGGCCATAGAATTTGGGCTTTAGGGTTTTTTTATTAAGGCTCGGTCAAATTTGGGCATGTACAACCCCCATCACATAAAAAATAAAAAAAATTAAAATAATCAGAATATAATAAGTCAAATAAATTTAAAAAATATATTTAATCAACCTAAAACACACTTAACAAATAAATTACATAAAATAATAACAATAAAACATTCTTTGCACATAACATGCGTATTACTTCAATGAAAGTATAAAATAAATACCAACATACCTTAATATCTCTTCTTAACCAAATAACACCTTGCAAAGAAATAAAAATAAAAATTACATCTGATTTAAATCCAAATCAATCAACAACAATAATAATAATAACTAAAATAAATAACTTAAACTAACATTAATTACTCAAATTTATAAAAAAAAAAAAAATTACCTTTTTTTTTCCTTCTTTTTCCTTCCCTCTTCTTCTCCTTCTCTTTTTCTTTTTCTTTTTTCTTCTCTCGAGTGCCGGCCTCCTTCTCCTCCTCCTCCCCTTCTTTTTCTTTCTTCTTTTTCTCTTCTTTCCTTCTTTTCTTTTTCTTCTTCTCCTTCTTTGTTCCCGAAACTCAAGCCTTGGGGACCATATATTATGGTCCCCCAAACAAAAAAACAAACCCCTCTGCATGAGGGGTCAAATCGGCCTAAAAAGGTCACCTGGGCACCGGTGCCTCCTCTGGCACCCACATTATCTATTTTTTATTTTTTTTCGTTTTCAGCATTTTTTTTTACTGTTGAGTGTCAGAAGTCAGGGTGGTGCCGCTTGTTAGAGTGACATAACTACCCTGAACATACTATTTTGATAAAAACATTTTATGCTGTATTATTTTAAAAAATTTTAATTTTTTTTGTACTTCTTTAATAAAAAACCCGAAGAACCAACTTACTAGTATGGAGGAGTCCCCTGCTTCGTTGTGCGGAGAGACAGCATGAACTAGACTAAAATGAGGTGTGCAAGGAATTAGAAGGAACAAGGATCTTTAGATTGGAAATTAGAAATTGGAAATGAAGAGTCTCCTCAAATGATGAACACTCTTAACCATCATGCTATTATTTTAAATACTATTTTAAAACAATGTAAATTACTACTTGTGTATTAAATTAAGGATTTGGAGATCTGTTTCAAGTTGTGAAGAATGTATCAATTACTTTACCTAAAAATGAGTATTTATTAAAGCATATAGTTTATCCAATTTTATCCTACTAATTTAAACGAAAATTTCGTAATTTAGATAAAGCCACAACTAATAAAATAAGCATTATTATCTTTCAACTAAGAAAACTGGTAAAAATAAAATGAAATTTGGGCTACGATTCTTTTTCTGGAGGCATTTCTATTTTTGGATAAGGTAATATGAAATAATAATAATAAAGAATTTAAATTAATTAATTCACTTTTTTTAGGTTTTGAATCTTAATTCAAGGAATAAACATTGAATTTTGTGGGTGATTTTGTAATTAATTTATTCTCGACTTTTATTACATTTTGATTTTTTTCAATAATTAATTTTTAATTATTTTTAAATTAATAGTAAATAAAATAAAATAAAATAAATTGTATTTATTAAGTCACATTTAACATAATTATGTTACTAAAAATATAAAATAAGACACAATTAGTAAAAATATTGAATATACTAAGCCAAGTTATGGATCAATACAAGACAATAATTGTTTATACTCGAAACCAATTAATTATATCATACATAAAAAATCAAATTCCTAAACTCCCATAATATAAGGTACTCAAAAATGGTTGAAATAATTGAATAAAAAAATTGCGACGACTATAGCCCGAAAATAATTTATTTGATATGGATGACCATTTCGTTTTTGTAGGTTAGTCTAGCCTATTATTCTTTTCTTGTGCCTATGTTGCTTTAGAGGGTTGGTTTACAGATATAACCTTTATAACTTCATGGTATACTCATGGATTGATGTGCTCCTATTGAAGGAAAAGCATAAAATAACTTACTGGATGCCTAAAAAATTGAAACAATCACATTAACAAATCCAGCAGTCATCCAAGAAACCCCAGGAAGACTATGAAAGAAGAAAAAAAGAACCCAATTGCGAAAATGAAAATATTGCAGTCCAAACTCGCTGGCATCCCTCTCCGTTTGCTCTACTGCCATCGTCTATCTCCGACAAATCATTATTGTAAGTGTCCACGATGGAATCTTGTAGAACTTGAAACCGTCGGAGTCCTTGAGACCCACTTCCGTCGACCCATTTCATCCTCAAATCAGAAACCTTCTGTCTTCTTCGGCCATCGCTTCTGCTCTTGAAGGCACCTCCTCAATCAAAATCCTCGACGATGCCCATTGTTTTCCTTCCTCCGCAATCGTGTGCACTGCACGGTTCATTGATCTGCCCACAAAACGACAGGTAAAACTCTGAAATCTTTGGGCCCTATCTTTTATTTCTTTAATAATCATAGAAATGTTTGATCTGGCCTCCTCTGATGATCGGGTTTTTTTTAATAATTTTTAAGGAGCCCCCCTCTACCACCAGTCTTCGGAATACTAACTCTTCAACCACCGTCACCGCTTGTAAGCAAGCCCTCGCCTTAGTCGTGGTTGCATCAGCCACAAAGCTGTTCGGGTAAGTACAAGTTGCCAAAATATACTCCTCATTATCTCTAAAGATTATCCCAGACACCGAACTAAGCATGCACCTATTGAAAGCAGCATCAAAATTGCATTTAACTTCATTTAGTCCTGATGGAGTCCATGTACTATCATTCTGACTTATATTTAATGAAAGCACCAACTCTGTGAAGGTACTTTCTGTATAATATGCTTTAATAAACGTAACCAGACTTATTATGCTCTATTTTTCACCTTGATGGTAAACCTTATTTCTGTAATGCCAAACTGCCCAGAACACAATAATTAACCATTTGCATTGCTCCTCTCCTGTACAAACAAACATATTTGCTAACCGTGTTTTCCAACTTTGTCCTTGAATGCTGGGGGAGACATCAATCCCCACTCCTTGCAGGACACTTTTGATAAACATGCAGTCCAGAAAGGTGTGGCTCACCGATTCCTCCAATGTACTACAGAGAGGCCAAATATTCACCACCTATAATTTCCTCACTTGTAAATTGTCAAATGTAGGGATATAGTTATTAGCGATTTTCCATGTTGTAATTTTAATTTTGCTTGCAACTTGTAACTTACATAATTTATTGCAAAAATTCTGTAATAGCGTAGTTTGTTGTGTAACACCTCTAACTTGTATCATTTGTCGGAATTGAGTTATGCAGCATTACGGAAATTTACAGATCAAACAGACAGAAATTTTTAAACATTTTATATCATCAGAACAAATCATCAAAGCATTATTTCAATCTAAATTATAAATAAACCAAATCAAAATTAATTTGTTTAGTTCATGAGCACTTAAACATAGAATTAAATTCACATTCACTTATCTAGATTTAGTTCAATTTACTATGTCATAATATGGCTTCAACAATTAAACACATATTTATATGTATGAAACCAACCAAAATTAAACTTATAACCTTATTTACCATCAAACCACAAAATAACTATTGTTTAGACATCCTAGGTACATGTGATACAAAGGATAAATATCATCACATTTGAGTTCGGTATTGTTGTTGGATGTTGAATCGATGATCAAAAGTTAAGTACCTAACCTGTGCACGGGAAACAAACCGTACGCTGAGTATAAACTCAGTGGTATTTCTATAATCCGAATATTGAAATACAAGAAATTACAAATATACAATTGAAAAATAAATACATATTAATATTTAATTATTATAACAACCATATCATATTTCATTTGTGTCACAAATATCTCAATTCTCATACTTGCTATATAAATAGCTTTTCACAATTTATTTCACATTTTATTATATAATTGCAATATCCATTCCATAGTCATTTTATGAGTATATAACTCATATTTCATATATTTGCAACATATTTTACATTCTATTTTCAATTCACTATTTCACTTCCATTTCTCATACCATACCATTTCAATATCAATTATAAAACTTTATTATTCATTTACCCCTATTAACACGACTCAGATTCAGACGGATATACGGATCCAACCAAAACATACCAGTTTGATACTCAGTGCCTCATCAGATAATTCAAAGTAATAAATTGACACCTAGTGTCTCATCGACTCGAAGTCAAAGAAATCTCTAAACTCTTCCAATCCTATGGCATGCCATTTATATCCGACTCAGCCCGATACAGTTAAATAGGATTTCAATTCATTTTTCAAATACAACCAATATTCATTTCAATTCAAATAATCAATATATTCAATATATATATCAATTCAATCGATATAAATTCAATAAATTCATCACATACTGAATCAATCAATTTCAATTGCAAAACACAATAATTCTCACATCAACACTTACCATATACATTAAATTGAATTATAACAATTAACAACTAAATTTGGATTATAGAAATACAAACCAGAAATTCCGAGCTATTCCTTATCGACTTTATCTTTTTCCTTTTTAGTCGAGGATTCCAGTACAACACTAGCTACGGAATTAAAACAATTAAAATTTATCAATACAGTATAATTTAAATTTCATATTGAATATTTTAACTTTTTACTCAACATTTGCCTAATTTCTAATTTAGTCCCTAAACCGAGACTAATTTTATTTCTTCATAATTAATTCTATATTTTCTTTCAATTTCCACTTTAAACTAGATTTAACTCTCTAATTTCACTTAAATCCCTAATTTTCAAAATATTCACAATTTAGTCCCTAATATTCAAAATTTACAATTTATTTTACAATTCAATCCTTTTTCATTTCTAACTTGAAAATCTATCAATTTAGTTCTCGATACTCAAATTATTCAATATAGACAACACTTAAAAATTCAATAATTTCTAAAATTTTGACATAGGTCGGGAAGTATTTAATACCGGGATTCTAAAAACATAAAAATTACAAGAAAATAGACTAAATTAACTAACTAATTAAGCTTTAAACCCTTGAAACCCTAATTCTCCTTATTTCTCCTTTTCTTTCCTTTTTCTTTCTTTCATTCTCTATTTCGTTGTATCTTTCTCTTTTTCTATTTCTATTTCTTTTTCTTTTATTATTATAATATAATATAATATAGTATAATATAATATATACTTAAACATTAAGGTATATTATTATAATATTATATATATTTTAACTTTGAATTTTATAAATATCCTCATTTAATGTCAATGGCATAATTGCTTATTTAGTCCCTTAAATTTTTCTTTAATCTATAATTTAACTTTTACCCTATATGCAATTTAGTCATTATACCTAATTACTTTTAATTCAAGCAAATTCACTTAACCAAAACTTAATTAACTACACAACTAGCTTCGTAAATATTTTTACGGGAACAGAGTCCCAGGAATGCCTTTTTTTAATTTGATCCTCTTTAATTAATTAACTATCAAAACGTTAAAATTTCTTAACGAAACTTTAATACCACCTTAATGGCACTCTGTATATATTTATAAAAATATTTACGGCTCAGTTTATAAAAACAAGGTCCCGATACCTCATCTTCTAAAACCACTTGAACTTAATAAATCACTTATATAACATAAATTATCAAATAAAAAATCTTTTCTAAAAATCACATTTGACTCGTAAATATTATTATTACAAACTTACTCATCAGATTTGGTGGCCCCAAAACCACTGTTTCCGACACTACTGAAAAACGGGCTGTTACATGTTGTGTCACTTCCCTTTTGCACTGTTGTTACATCTATGTGACAGCCCTAATTTGACCCTAGTCGGAATGTGGTTTCGGGACCATAAAATCGAGTCATAAAATTTATTAAAAATTTATTTTCATATCTCCTATGTGTGATAGTGCATGTGTGAAAAATTTGATGTTTTAATTTAGTCATATGAATGTGAATTTCACTTGAAAGGACTTAGTTGAGAAACTTAGAAAATATGTTAGGTAAATGTGTGGGGACCAAATAATTTCAAAGTATGAAAGTTTGGGTTTGCATGTCAAAATGCCCAATATGCATTAAGTGGCCGGCCAAGTAATGATATCTCTCCACTAAGTTTAATTTAATTATAATATTATATTGATAAGTGATTAAAACATCATAAATAATATGAATTAAAAATAAAAAGATGAATAAAAGAAGAAATTGAAACATAAGTGTTCATCTTCTTCTTCTTGCAAAACCGAAACAAAAGGAAAAGAAAAAGAAAAAAAAAATTACACTAAGGCAGTTCGACACCTTCTTTTGCTAGTTGGAGGTAAGTTTTGAAGTGATTTTTGAAATCTTTTTTATATGTTTAAGTTAATTGTTAAATGCATTTCTTGGCCATGTCAAGAAAATCAAATTTCTATGGTGGTTTGGGCACTAGGCCGTGTATCAAGATGTTGGAATTAGAGGTTGTTTTCATGTTGTATTGAATAAGTAGATGTTAGAATGAGGTTAAACTTGTTGAATTGTTAGTTGGGTAATACTTTGTGCATTCAGCCATATGGGGTTTAAATGAAATGTTCATTTTATTTTTACTTTCTTGTATGAGAAATGGTTCAAATAAGTGTTAAGTCCGAATGAGTCATGGTAGATAAGTTAAAGTGCAAAATTCATGTTTATGGGGTAATTTGAGCAATTGACCGAGACGTGGCTGAAGGAATAAGATTGATATTTTTATGTTTTAGGAGTGAAAGACATAATGAAAATTGAGTAAGTTTAATGTGCATATTTTAGTTTAAGTGTTATGGAGAATTTGGCTAAAATAATTTGGTATGTGTGTTTGCCGAATTTAAATTAAGATTGTTTGAGTGACTTAATTTATGTATTGGAAATTTATTTGAGTGATTGCAATGGGCATTAAGATGTTGAACTCATGAAATTAGAAGTATATGAGCTTGATAGTATTTAAATGAAGACTAGCCGAAAATGAACTTAGCTAATTAATTGACAAATTGTTGAGTATTAAAAAAAATGGTTCAATAAATTTGATGATCGGTTTTAGTTATTAGGTGATAAATCTTGAATATTTAAATGTTATATTGTTATGGCTTGGTTAATATTAGATGGAATACCGAATCTCTGTGTGTGTCTATGAGGAATGAATATAAATTGGGGCTACGATGATTGAGTTATTTTATTTGCTTAGTTGGAGCTCAAGATCAAAGGGAGCCAAGTTCGGCCAAAGGGAAAGCGAAAGCGGTTGAGTAGCCGATCGGAGTTGTTCATCCGACTAAAAAGATAAGTCCTTAAGTAATTTAAGCTACGGTTAACATTTGCACATAAATGACACAAAATAAGTTGGATAAGAAACCATGGTATGTATGAGTTTTTGAAAATCGAATGTGAAAATATTGACCTATCTATGATATTGTGGTAGTTATAGATAAGAAAATACAACACTATGTGTGCAAGGCTATGCGGCACTATGTGTGCAAAAACTACGTGGCACTATGTGTACAAGATTACATGGCACTATGTGTGCGAGAAACGTGGCACTATGTGTGCGAATAAGTAATAGGACTATGTGTGCGGACTTTCAAATCGAGCACTAAGTGTGCGATATCGATCGTGGAGCACTACTTGTGCAAATAAAAATTCATTAAAACATTAAATTGGGAGTAATGAAATGTGCATGGATAATAGACATGGGATTTGATTCTAATATGTGTATTAATATATAATGCTTGGGAAGAGAGAAAGAAGAGAAAGGTAATCGGCTCAATTAGTATATAATTGAACAAAGATATAAAGTAGTGATAAATGAATCTAAATGGATTGGAGATTGGATTGATAGATGGAGCGGCTTGGTTTGTGCTTTATTTAAATAATTGGACATTGTATGTCATTTACATATACGCCAATGATTTGTATATGACATTTACCATGGTATTTTCAATTTGTGATTAAATGGTGTAGGAGTACATAGTGAATTCGGGTAAGTATGTACCAAATTCATAATGTATGTATGTGACATAAGATTTCCTTGTGATATCATGGTTGTAACACCCCTTACCCGTATCCGAAGCCGAAATAGGGTTCGAGGCATTACCGGACTTATATTTTAATATTCACTCACATTCAAAAGATAAATCTTGCATACAGTTTAAAATTTTCAAACATTCATTCATACCATGAAGACATATTTCTCAAAAATAAGCTTATACCATGCCTGAATATACACAACCATTAACATCATTAACAAGCCATTCTCGCATGGCTACATATACAAATCAAAATGAACCACATTGAATTTAGCCTATACATGCCATATAACCAAAAACTTAAAGCTTTTAATTACCGAAGTGATAACTAGATAGTGTGATGTGGTCTTAAACGACTTCCAACCCGAGCAAGTCTCCGAAACTCTATGAACATAGGAAAAACACACAGAGTAAGCTTAGAAAGCTTAGTAAGTCATAAGCAAATAAATCATTTCAATGATATTTACAAATCATTATCATTAAACCAAATTTAACAAACATCAATCACTTATACAATCTTGTACTCGTAAATTCATATGACCACATTAAGTAGCTTCTCTTATCTTATTTATCAATGAATATATATATATATATATATGAATCACGTTTTCACATTTGAAAGACAACCGTTAACTCAATCATATAAATAAAGTTTGCACATAATCATTACATGAATAACCAAAACATGTAATGGTTCACTAACCACTTCATATATAACTTATCCATTTGGCTACATTTCAATTTCATATATATATATAGAGCACATATTCACATTTCATTTTCTTATAAATCACATATTATCTTACACATATATATTACTTTCCATTTCCCAAAACCATGTTTCTCATTTCATAATTCCCATGCTCAAAACATAGGACCACAATTCGTATAACAAACATATATGTATCACACCATTTATTTATACATTCACATCATTTGATGTCACCTGGATATAATACCAGTACGAAGCCTGTGGGATAAAACCCGGATATAATACCAGCACTAAGCCTGCGGGATAAAACCCAGATATAATACCAGCACGAAGCCTGCGGGATTTAACCCGAATATACATCAAATATCATGCATATTTAATCATATATTAACACATCTCATTCAACATATCACATTAGTAGTCATTTGCTACATCCGGATACAAGCTCCATATGAACATCATCATTTACATTTCGGTTCAAAAGTCATACATAAATATCACATATCCATTTCACCATTCAAGTTTAACCCATAGTGGCCATTCAACTATATGTCATATACATAAATTATTTATCACACAACTTAATTCAAGTAGAACCAAAAGGTCACAATCCATCTAATGTATACATATCAAGGCATCATCAATTATATACTAAAGGTGACTACTTAAAACTTACCACGGACGAAGACGAACGAACCGGGACGACTATTTGAAAAATTTAGGTTTTCTTTTCTTTTCTTCTTCCGATCCAATTCTGATTTCCTCTTTTCTTGATCTAAATTAATATAAATTAAACTTATTTAATCTCACATATACTCAAATTCACCCAAAAAAAAACATAAAAAGAGCAATTTGCACATTAGCCCCTAATATTTCACATTTTCACAAATTAGTCCCTATTTTCAAATAGCACAAAATTCACAAAATATTTACCTTAGGCCTTAGTAGCCCATTTATTCAATTTATTTAACACTCGGAACAAATTCTCCAAAGCTCAATTCAATCGGTAACATATATATATTTATTTACAACTTGATTCAGCACATATAATGCACATACATTAATACATCCAAACATGAAATATTAGCAACCATTACTGAATGGTCAAGTTATTCCACACGGATTATTAGACAAAAATATACAAGTACATACAAGCACAAGCATTACCAAATGACCAAATCTCCATTGTATTTAAAAATAATTCATGCACCACTCATTTAACTATTAATAGTCATTTACTAAGTACCAATGCCGAATAGAAATATGTCAAGTTCACATGCTATGAATCATGCTAAAATGTCATTTTCAAAACCAAATTGTTTTTCATCTATTCGGCTAGCAAATTATATAAAAAAATATTTTATACCAATTTCATAACCAAATAGTCATATTAACTAAACACCTTAAACTTAACTTAATAATTAATAAATCAACTATAATTCATGAATATTCTTGTCTTCGTAAATGCACCAATAAATCCAATTATACAAGCAATGATTTATTCATCACTTAGCTTATCCAATTAAGCCACAACCGAAAACACATTCATCAACCGAATCATTATTTAACCAAAACATGAAAAATCTATTAATACATATTTATTTTTCATCATCAAACACAAAAATCATCAAACTTTCAACAATGGTAAAACACAAAATCAACATAAATTCCAAAAATTGAAGCATGGGTTTACTAGCATTCGAAGCAACGATCTCAAAAATATAAAAATTATCAAAAACCGAGTCAAAATCACTTACTAATTAAAGCTTGAAGTTTCCGAACCCTAATGGCTTCCATGAACCTTTTTCTTTTCTCATTTTCGGTTGAAAGAACCATGAAAGATGATAATTTAACCATGAAAGATGATAATTTAACTTTTATTTTATTAATATATTAACATATATTCATAAATTACTCAAATAACCTTATTTCAAATTCAATATTTCAATAATGCCAAACCAACATTTCCACTAACTAATTAATGGTCCATTTATCACATAAGGACCCTAACTTTTAAGCTCCATAGATTTTAGACACTTTTAACTTTAGCATGCTACTTTTACATTTAACGCAATTAAGTCCTTTTATAAAATTGAGCTCACAAACGATAAAATTTTCACACGAAAATTTCACACATATTAACTCACATACTGTAAACATCAAGAATAATATTAAAATATTTTTTTGACTCGAATTTGTGGTCCTGAAACCACTGTTCCGATTAAGGTCTAAACTGGGCTGTTACAATGGTTGAATTCGGCTAGTATTGAATTGAAATTTTATTTTGCTAAGATAATCAGGTTATTACATTCTTGAAATTTCTTAGGACTTACTGAGTTAATAACTCACTGGTGTGTTTATTGGTTTTGTATAGATCATCTTGTCGAGGAAAGCTTGGAACCGTAAGAAGTCATTGCATCTTTTGACAACCTTTTTGGTACCTTTGTTTAAAACTCTAGTAAACATTATGGCATGTATAAGATAATATTTTGGGAGGTTTGCTATTTTGATAGTATTGTATATAAAGCCATGCGAATATGGCTAAAGTCCTATGTATGGATTTGATAATGGTTTAGATATAAATCTTGAAGTGTTAATCAACTTGACATATAAGTTCATATTTGTGATATGAGTGTGATTATGTTATGCTTGAACTAACATATTAACCATTTGAGATATATATATTATGTATGTGTATTTGGTCAAGAGGAGAAAAATCACCAAATGAATAGAAAAGTTTTAGTTGTATGATGTTATTCATTAAGCTCAAGACTTTACACTTTTACTTTTTTTTTATGCGCATACTATAGAAGTTACTCATGGAAACATGCTATTATTGTTATAATTATTTAATTACATTGGATTCGAAATTATTGAAACTTAAAGGTGCAAATTTGATTCTTATGTACGCGAAGTGTTCTATAGAGGAGTTGAGCAGGTTATGTTATGTGACCCTACTCCAGCAATGGATACGGGTATTTGAGTGTTACATTTTTATTGGTATCAGAGCTACGGTTTAGTCGATTCTAGGACTACCGTAGCGTGTGTGAGTCTAGCTATACATGCCATAATGCTAGTATATGATAGTGTGATGACTTCTGACAGTTGAAATTGTTGTTTTGATTAGTAAATGGAATCCAATCCAGAAAGAGCCTTAGCGGATGACGTTGAGAGTGTAGTGCCTGTTCCCGCGCAAGGGACAACGCCTGTTGAACCTCAACCATCTGCGAGTAATCAAGATGATGGGGCTAAGCAAGCCTTCTTTACCATGATGAATGAGTGGGTTGCACAATATGCCTGAACAAACCCGGCTATTTAACAATTCCTGAATTTAAATAATCCTCCTCTGGAGCCTATAATACCAGCAACTACTGATCCTTTGAGGCCGAGTAAACCTCCTGTTGATTTGATTAGGAAGCGCGGGGCCGAAGAATTCCGAGCCACAACTACTGATGACGCTGAAAGGGCTGAGTTTTGGCTTGATAATACCATCCGTGTTTTCGATGAGCTGTCTTGCACACCCGATGAGTGTCTAAAGTGTGCCATATCCTTATTACGAGATTCGGCCTACTATTGGTGGAGAACCCTAATTTCGATTGTTCCAAAGGAACGAGTTACTTGGGACTTCTTTCAGACGGAGTTTCGTAAGAAGTATATTAGTCAACAATTCATCGATCAAAAGTGCAAAAAATTTTTAGAGCTTAAACAAGGCCGTTTGACGGTATCCGAATATGAACGTGAGTTTGTAAGACTCAGTCGATATGCTCGGGAGTGTGTAGCTGATGAAGTTGCCATGTGTAAAATATTTGAAGAGGGATTGAATGAAGATTTAAAGCTACTGATGGGTATTCTAGAAATAAAAGAATTCGTAACACTGGTTGAATGAGCTTGCAAGGCTGAAGAGCTTGGAAAGGAGAAAAAGAAAGCTGAATCTGAAGCTAGAGACTTTCGTAAAAGATCGACGGGGGCTGTAAAGAAGTTCAGAGACGATACTAACAGATCAAAGACGACTGCAAGAATTTCTATTAAGAAGCGACCATCAACGGACTCTCGAGCTACTTCGGTTACTAGTGTTGGCAACAATCGGTAAGAAAAACCCAAATATCCATAGTGTGGAAGACGACATGTAGGTGAATGTTGGGGTAAGTCTATTAACAGAGCCTGTTATAGATGTGGTTTACGGGATCATTTCATTCCAGATTGCACGGAACCTGATAAGAAAAATAAGATGCAAGGTGAGAGATCGAGTGGTGCAACAACTAGAGGTAGACCACCGAGAAATACAGGAGGCAGGGGTGGTAATCAGAGAGGGACTTACGACACGGTGTTCGATCTCGAAACTCGTGCCCTCGCCAAAGCTTATGCCATCCAGGTGCGAGAGGAGGCATCCTCCCGATGTTATCACCGGTACATTCACTCTCTATAGTACTAGTGTGCTTGCTTTAATTGATCCCTGGTTCGACTCATTCTTACGTATGTGAAACATTAGCGTCCAGTAAGACTCTACCTGTTGAGTCTACTGAGTTTGTGATATGAGTGTCAAACCCTTTGGGTCGGTATGTGTTAGTTGATAAGGTATGCAAGAGATGTTCATTGATAATTAAAGATTTCTATTTTTCGGCGGATTTGATGCTGTTACCCTTCGACGAATTCGATATTATTCTCAGAATAGACTGGTTAGCCGAACATGACGCTGTGGTAAATTGCAAACGAAAGACTATAGACTTGCGATGTTCGAGTGGTGAAATGATTCGAGTTGAATCTAGTGATCTGAGTGGGTTACCGGCAGTGATATCTTCTGTGTTAGCTCGGAAATATGTGAGAAAGGGTTATGGAGCTTATCTTGCATATGTACTAGATAGCAAGGTATCAGAACGAAAGCTCGAGACTGTGCCTGTAGTTTGTGAGTATCCAGAAGTGTTTCATGAGGAATTACCAGGATTGCCACCTGTTAGAGAAGTAGAGCTCGGCATAGAATTGGTTCCGGGTACGACACCGATTTCGATCGCCCCGTATCGTATGGCACTGACCGAGTTAAAAGAATTGAAAGCTCAATTGTAAGAGTTGACCGACAGAGGTTTTGTGCGACCCAGCTTCTCACCCTGGGGTGCTCAAGTCCTGTTCGTGAAAAATAAAGACGGAACTATACGAATGTGTATTGATTATCGTCAGCTCAATAAAGTGACGATAAAGAATAAATATCCGTTGCCGCGGATAGATGACTTATTTGACCAGTTGAAAGGAGCTTCCGTGTTTTCGAAGATTAATTTGGATCTGGCTATTATCAGTTGCGAGTTAGAGATTCTGACGTTCCTAAGACTGCTTTCAGAACGAGATACGGACACTATGAGTTTTTAGTGATGCCGTTTGGGCTTACTAATGCCCCTGCGGTTTTCATGGATCTGATGAATCGAATATTCAGACAGTATTTAGATCGATTTGTGGTGGTGTTCATAGATGATATTCTGATTTATTCTCATAACGAGTTCGAACACACCGAATACTTGAGGCTTGTATTTCAGATTTTGCGAGATAATCAGTTGTATGCAAAATTTAGTAAATGTGAATTCTGGTTAAGGGAGGTCAGCTTTCTGGGACATGTTGTATCCGCTTCGGGTATTAGAGTTGATCCGAACAAAATTTCAGCCATTCTTGATTGGAAACCTTCGAGGAATGTTTCTGAAGTTCGGAGCTTTCTAGGACTCGCTGGGTACTATCGGCGATTCGTTAAAGGTTTCTCGATGATCGCAACATTGTTGACGAAACTACTCCGGAAAGATATCAAGTTTGAGTGGCCAGAGAAGTGTCAGACAAGTTTCAACCAGCTGAAAACCCTTTTGACGGAGGCTCCTGTGTTAGTTCAGCCAGAGTCTGGTAAAGAGTTCGTAGTCTACAGTGATGCTTCTTTGAATGGTTTGGGTTGTGTGTTGATGCAGGAGGGTAGAGTTGTTGCGTATGCTTCGAGACAACTAAAGCCTTACGAGAAAAATTATCCAACTCATGATATCGAGCTAGCTGCGATTGTGTTTGCTCTTAAAATTTGGCGTCATTACCTGTTTGGAGAGAAATGCCATGTTTATACTGATCATAAAAGCCTAAAATATTTAATGACTCAGAGAGACTTGAATCTGAGACAACGACGGTGGCTTGAATTATTAAAGGATTACGAAATTGTCATTGATTATCATCCAGGTAAGGCAAACATGGTGGCTGATGCCCTAAGTCAAAAATCTCTATTTGCTCTTCGAGTAATGAATGTATATTTGTCTATTTTCGCTAATGATGTGCTAGTAGCGGAATTAAAAGCAGAACCAGTGTTAATACGGCAAATTTGTGAAGCACAGAAAATCGATGACGAATTGGTTGCTAAACGAGCTCAATGTGATTCTAATACGGGTTTAGAGTTTCAAATTGACGACAATGATTGTTTAAGATTCAGAGGTCGATTATGTGTCCCGAGAAATTTAGAACTTACTTCGATGATTTTGAGTGAGGCCCATAGTAGCCGAATGTCGGTCCATCCTGGTAGTAGGAAAATGTACAACGATCTAAAAAGACAATATTGGTGGCATGGTATGAAAAGAGACATTTCCGACTTTGTTTTTAAATGTTTGATATGTCAACAAGTGAAAGCGGAGCATCAGGTGCCTTCGGGATTACTACAGCCGATCATGATACCTGAGTGGAAATGGGATCGAGTAACGATGGACTTTGTATCTGGTTTACCATTGACGCAGAGCAAGAAAGACTCAATCTGGATTATTGTTGATAGATTGACAAAGTCCGCTCATTTTTTCCCTGTTCGTACAGATTTTTCACTCGATAGATTGGCAGAATTATATGTTTCTCAAATTGTTCGACTACATGGAGTACCTACTTCTATTGTTTCTGATAGAGACCCCAGATTTACATCCCGATTCTGGAGAAAATTGCATGAAGCATTGGGTACTAAGTTACATTTTAGCACTGCTTGCCATCCCCAGACAGATGGTCAATCTGAACGAGTTATTCAGATACTCGAAGATATGTTGAGATGTTGCATTCTCGAGTTCAGTGGTTCGTGGGAACGATATTTACCTTTCATTGAATTCGCATACAACAATAGCTTCCAATCAAGTATCAAAATGGCACCATACGAGGCTTTATACTGTCGTAAATGCCGCACACCACTGTATTGGACCGAACTCAGTGAAAATAAGATATACGGGGTTGATTTGATCAGAGAAGCTGAAGAAAAAGTGAAAGTGATTAGTGATAGTTAGCAGCATCGGATAGTCAGAAATCATATGCAGATTTGAAACACAAAGATATTGAGTATCAAATTGGTGATAAAGTATTTTTGAAAGTCTCACCTTGGAAAAAAGTACTCTGATTTGGCCGTAAGGGCAAATTGAGCACAAGATTTATTAGACGTACGAGATAGCAGAACGGATAGGGCCGGTTGCTTATAGATTGGTTCTGCCACCTGAACTCGCAAAGATTCATAATGTGTTCCATGTATCGATGCTTAGACGGTATAGATCTGATCCTTCACATGTGGTTAATCCATCTGAAATTGAGATTCAATCGGATTTGAGCTATGAGGAAGAACCGATCCGTATCTTAGCTCAGGAAGTGAAAGAATTGCGGAATAAGAAGATTTCTTTGGTAAAAGTATTATGGGTCAAACATGGAGTAGAAGAAGCTATTTGGGAGCTCGAAGACTCTATGAAAGAACGTTATCCGAATTTATTCCCTGGTAAGATTTTCGAGGACAAAAATTTTTAAGTGGGGGAGAGTTGTGACAGCCCTAATTTGACCCTAGTCGGAATATGGTTTCGGGACCACAAAACCGAGTCATAAAATTTATTAAAAATTTATTTTCATATCTTCTATGTGTAATAGTGCATGTGTGAAAAATTTGATGTTTTAATTAAGTCATATGAATGTGAATTTCACTTGAAAGGACTTAGTTGAGAAACTTAGAAAATATGTTAGGTAAATGTGTGGGGACCAAATAATTTCAAAGTATGAAAGTTTGGGTTTGCATGTCAAAATGCCCAATATGCATTAAATGGCCGGCCAAGTAATGATATCCCTCCACTAAGTTTAATTTAATTATAATATTATATTGATAAGTGATTAAAACATCATAAATAATATGAATTAAAAATAAAAAGATGAATAAAAGAAGAAATTGAAACATAAGTGTTCATCTTCTTCTTCTTGCAAAACCGAAACAAAAGGAAAACAAAAACAAAAAAAAAATTACACTAAGGCAATTCGGCACCTTCTTTTGCTAGTTGGAGGTAAGTTTTGAAGTGATTTTTGAAATCTTTTTTATATGTTTAAGTTAATTGTTAAATGCATTTCTTGGTCATGTCAAGAAAATCAAATTTCTATGGTGGTTTGGGCACTAGGCCGTGTATCAAGATGTTGGAATTAGAGGTTGTTTTCATGTTGTGTTGAATAAGTAGATGTTAGAATGAGGTTAAACTTGTTGAATTGTTAGTTGGGTAATACTTTGTGCATTCAGCCATATGGGGTTTAAATGGAATGTTCATTTTATTTTTACTTTCTTGTATGAGAAATGGTTCAAATAAGTGTTAAGGCCGAATGAGTCATGGTAGATAAGTTAATATGGGGTAATTTGAGCAATTGACCGAGACGTGGCTGAAGGAATAAGATTGATATTTTTATGTTTTAGGAGTGAAAGGCATAATGAAAATTGAGTAAGTTTAATGTGCATATTTTAGTTTAAGTGTTATAGAGAATTTGGCTAAAATAATTTGGTATGTGTGTTTGCCGAATTTAAATTAAGATTGTTTGAGTGACTTAATTTATGTATTGGAAATTTATTTGAGTGATTACAATGGGCATTAAGATGTTGAACTCAAGAAATTAGAAGTATATAAGCTTGATAGTATTTAAATGAATACTAGCCGAAAATGAACTTAGCTAATTAATTGACAAATTGTTGAGTATTAAAAAAAATGGTTCAATAAATTTGATGATCGGTTTTAGTTATTACGTGATAAATCTTGAATATTTAAATGTTATATTGTTATGGCTTGGTTAATATTAGATGGAATATCGAATCTGTGTGTGTGTCTATGAGGAATGAATATAAATTGGGGCTACGATGATTGAGTTATTTTATTTGCTTAGTTGGAGCTCAAGATCAAAGGGAGCCAAGTTCGCCCAAAGGGAAAGCGAAAGCGGTTGAGTAGTCGATCGGAGTTGTTCATCCGACTAAAAAGGTAAGTCCTTAAGTAATTTAAGCTACGGTTAACATTTGCACATAAATGACACAAAATAAGTTGGATAAGAAACCATGGTATGTATGAGTTTTTGAAAATCGAATGTGAAAATATTGACCTATCTATGATATTGTGGTAGCTATAGATAAGAAAATACAGCACTATGTGTGCAAGGCTATGCGGCACTATGTGTGCAAAAACTACGTGGCACTATGTGTACAAGATTACATGGCACTATGTGTGCGAGAAAACGTGGCACTATGTGTGCAAATAAGTAAGAGCACTATGTGTGCGGACTTTCAAATCGAGCACTAAGTGTGCGATATCGATCGTGGAGCACTACTTGTGCAAATAAAAATTCATTAAAACATTAAATTGGGAGTAATGAAATGTGCATGGATAATAGACATGGGATTTGATTCTAATATGTGTATTAATATATAATGCTTGGGAAGAGAGAAAGAAGAGAAAGGTAATCGGCTCAATTAGTATATAATTGAACAAAGATATAAAGTAGTGATAAATGAATCTAAATGGATTAGAGATTGGATTGATAGATGGAGCGGCTTGGTTTGTGCTTTATTTAAATAATTGGACATTGTATGTCATTTACATATACGCCAATGATTTGTATATGACATTTACCATGGTATTTTCAATTTGTGATTAAATGGTGTAGGAGTACATAGTGAATTCGGGTAAGTATGTACCAAATTCATAATGTACGTATGTGACATAAGATTTCCTTGTGATATCATGGTTGAATTCAGCTAGTATTGGATTGAAATTTTATTTTGCTAAGATAATCGGGTCATTACATTCTTGAAATTTCTTAGGACTTACTGAGTTAATAACTCACTGGTGTGTTTATTGGTTTTGTATAGATCATCTTGTCGAGGAAAGCTTGGAACCGTACGAAGTCATCACATCTTTTGACAACCTTTTTGGTACCTTTGTTTAAAACTCTAGTAAACATTATGGCATGTATAGGATAATATTTTGGGAGGTTTGCTATTTTGATAGTATTGTATATAAAGCCATGCGAATATGGCTAAAGTCCTATGTATGGATTTGATAATGGTTTAGATATAAATCTTGAAGTGTTAATCAGCTTGACATATAAGTTCATATTTGTGATATGAGTGTGATTATGTTATGCTTGAACTAACATATTAACCATTTGAGATATATATATTATGTATGTGTATTTGGTCAAGAGGAGAAAAATCACCAAATGAATAGAAAAGTTTTAGTTGTATGATGTTATTCATTAAGCTCAAGACTTTACACTTTTACTTTTTTTTTATGCGCATACTATAGAAGTTACTCATGGAAACATGCTATTATTGTTATAATTATTTAATTACATTGGATTCGAAATTATTGAAACTTAAAGGTGCAAATTTGATTCTTATGTACGCGAAGTGTTCTATAGAGGAGTTGAGCAGGTTATGTTATGTGACCCTACTCCAGCAATGGATACGGGTATTTGGATGTTACAATCTACATTAAGCAGCCACTTGTGTCCACTTTTTTTGTCAAAAATATACTTGAATTATCTCCCCTCCACACCCTTTCATCTTCAAGATCAACTTCAACTACTGGGATTGTCAGTATTTTTACTTGATCCTTAACAAAAAGCTTCCTTAATACCTCCAACTTCCAGGTAGTCGTCTCTCTATCAAAAAGATCTGTTACTATTGAATAATTAATATCAATATTTTGAACCATTACTTTTCCATGTCTAGGCCCTGGTAACCAAACATCATTCTAGATATTTATTAATATGCCATTTCTAACTCTTCATCCCATACCTAGTTCCAGAAGTCTCATTGCTCCCCAAATGCTCCTGCAGGTATAAAATGGGTGAGAATCTAAACTGGTACTCTTAAAATTACATTTTGGGTAATACTTGGCTTTAAAGATACTAGCAAACAAACAATCCAGTTTCATAATTAACCTCCAACTTTGTTTTGCAAGCAACTCTATATTGAACTTTGCCAAATCCTTAAATCCCAATTCCCCTTATGCTTTCGGCTTGCACATCCCCCTCCAACCACACCAATGAATTCTCTTTCCTATTTTAGAATTTCTCTACTAAAATTTAATTATAATATTTTCCAATTCACAATATAATGTAACAGGCAACAAAAAACATTACATAGTACAAATTGGGATGGCTTTTAAAATTGCTTTAATAAAGACTTCTTTACCTTTAAGTGACAATTGGCGCATACTCCAATTTTCAATATGTTTTCTAAATCTATATCTAAAACTCATAAACACCTCCTTCTTTCGTCTTCCAATCATAGTCAGTAGGCCTAGGTATTTTTCTAGGTTACTAGAGACCTTTACCTCGATAGATGTCCCAATCAGATCCCTTTTGATACTCGGTACATTACTACTAAAAAATATCAACGACTTTTCAAAATTGATCAATTGACCCAATACCCCTTCATATTCAATCATTATTTATTTAATAGCATTTCCACCTTCCACACTTGCTTCCTCAAACAAAATGCTATCAACTACAAAAAAGTAGATGAGTTAATGATAGCCTACTTCTCCCTACTCTTACACCTTTGATGATTCCTTCAGTTTTTGCCAATTTAAGGAGAGAAGAAAAACCTCCACACAAATCAGAAAAAAATATGGACTGAGTGGATCACCTTGTCTCAAAACCCTTGAAGGTTTGAATTTTTCCCCTTGCACCCCATTGAACAAAACTGAATATTCCACTGGTCGAACACACTCCATTACTAAGCATAACCAATCGTCACACCCATGCATTTCATAACTTGTTCAATGAAATTCCATTCCACCCTATCATATGCTTTACTCACGTCTAATTTCAAAAAAAAAAAAGTGACTCCATGCCTCATCTCTTTTCTGTTTCAGTGATTATAGCACCTCATATACAATTAGCGCATTATCCGTAATTTACCTTCCAGGTATAAATGTCGCTTATGCCTCGTCAATACATTTATCAAGCACTGTTCTAAATCTATTAACTACCACTTTGGATATAATTTTATACAACACATTGTATAGACTAATCAGCCTGAATTGCGACATACAGGTTGGTGAACTCACTTTTGGGATAAGCACTATACTAGTATTGTTGATAATGCCAATCTCCTTTCTCCTGCTCAAAATGTATAAGAAATATCTAGTTATCTCATCTCCCACAATGTGCCAATATTTTTGATAAAAAAGTGCAGGATATCCGTCCATACCTAATGCCTTTAAAGGTGTTATACTCTTTACTATTTCCCTTAATTCTTCAAGTTTAAACTTCTCAACCAACTCAATATTTATATCCTCCTGAATGCAATTCGTTATCCTCGACAATACTCTATCATTACTCATCGTGTCTGAAGCTGTGAACAGCTCCTTGAAATATTCATTTGCCACTCTTGCCTTCTCCTCCTCTCCAACGACCCATTCCTCATTCGACCCTTTTAGTTTTTTCACAGTATTCCTCTTTTTTCGTTGGTTTGCTAGATTATGAAAACAAGATGTATTTTTATCTCCAAATTGAAACCAGTTCGCCCTTACTCGTTGTTCCCAAAACAACTTTTCTTTATCAACTTCCAAATTTAAAGCCAATTTGACCTCTTCTATCTCTGCTATTATTTCATCATTTGGGTTAACTGTGCTCAAGTTAGCCAATCTAATATTTAACATTGTTGATGCATTCCTCTTATTGGCAGTAATTTGTCCCAATTCATCTTTAAAAAGATCTCTTAATTTCCCCAACTTCGAAGGAACATCGTTCGAAATCCCCTCCCAAAACTCCTTAATTCGCTGTTCACACTCATCCTCCATGACCCAATTTACATTAAATTTAAATCCCCCTTTCCCCTTTGCCTTGTGCCCTCTAAATCAATCCTCAAATCTACCAAAATCGGACAATGATATGATATAGCATGCTTCAAATATTTTAAATAATACCCTGGGGCCCACCATGTCAAATTTGCCACCCCTCTGTCAATTCTCTCACAAACATTATTTTTTAGCAACTGACCTCTCTACTATATGAACCATCTCCCAAAAAACCCAAATCGCTAATATCATAATCCTCCAACACTTCTCTAAAACGAGCCACGTTTCTTTCATTCCACAATCGACCCTCATTTTTCTTAAATGAAAACATAATCTCATTAAAGTCTGCCACGACCATCCATGGAAAATTTTAATAATTCCCTAACCTCCTTAAAAGTTCCCACGATTCTCTTTTTTTTGTATTCCTCTAGTGCGCTATAGAACCTTGTAAACCTCTACAATGGCATACCCCATCATTTTTTTACCTCCACATCAATATGATTAGCTGAAAAGCTTCTCAATTACAACACATACTCCCCCTTCCAACCAATTGACAAACCCTTTTTTAACCCATACGCTCCCACATCAATAACGTTAGCAAAACCACACTTTAGTTAAACCTTATTATTTTTTCACTCAACTTTGTTTCAATTAGAAACAAAATATAGGGTTGTACATGCCTCACCTTGTTTCTAAGATAATTAACTGTCCGTGGATGTCTCAATCCACGAACGTTTCAACTTGAGATTTTCATTGCTCCTGGTTGGCTCGTTTGCCAGTGGCCACCGGTCTCTTATTGAATCAATCAGTGAACCAATAACACCAGACCCATTTGATTGTTCTTCCATTATTCTTTGTCTCTTTCCTCTCCATAATTTTCAATTGGCTTATTCTCCATTATAGACTCCTTCTGACCTAGTTCCCACGCACCTTAAATAATCACACCTTTCTTTTCCCCCATTATTCTGATCATCCATATCCATGCCATGGGAATTAATACCTTCTTGAAATCCCTTCGAACCATCCTCTCCTAGCCACCTACTTCCAATTGAAACTTCTTTCCATAACGATACCCTTCAAGATATGTCCCAGTCAAAATTTACTTCTTAAATCCTGATTGTCATCCTTATAAGGAAAAAAAATTCCCTATGCCCTAACTTTCCACATAAAAAATAGAAAAGTGTTAATATTTCATATTGGAAGTAATCATATCCTTCTCACCCTTGTACCAATGCCAACTTTTTCTTGTGCTTCACGGCTAATCGTACATCAACTTTGGTTCTAAAACGCATATATCTCTGTTTCCCCCTTGTAATCAAATCAACATTATACGAGATAAAATGCCCAACAAAATCACCTTATTGTAGTGCCAGTCCCTTCGGTGTAACCCCAAACGATAGATTATGGACCTGAACCCAGAAATTAGTATAAACCAATGAAACTTTTAGTAGGTCTTCCTTACTTTTCAACCGATGGAAAATAATAAGGTGTCTATTGAACAACCAAGGTATACCATCCAAAACCTTCTTTATATCTACCTCATAGAAAAAAGTGGAATAAATACCTTTTTTCCCCTATATTTGTGATTGTAACTCCCCCCAAAGGATGCCAAAGATCAGCCAAAGTTCTTTTTATAGAGGGAAAGTGGTAAACACACTACGTTAAAGCTTTTCCTACCAAGCAAAATTGATAATCATCTTCTATTCCAATCGAATCTTTTTCACAAAGAATCTGTTCCTCCTTTTCATCATCAAGACTTAAATTTGTAAGTTATGCCTCCATCATTAATGAAAATCCCAAACTAGCCACAACGCAATTTCCAACCCTAAAACCTTAAGATAAGATAACGTGCCTTTAGTAGACGATAAAGAAAGAGATGTACTGAAACTCTTAGCAAGCGAAAGAACTTATTATATTTACACATGATAATATTATATAATGACAAATGGCAAAATTATTAAATATGTCACATAAGGATAATGTTTTCTTATATTGAAACATCAAATTGCTATAGTATATGTATATACAATTACTACAATAAATTTAATTTTTATGTATTATAAATTACATAATATAAAACATACAAACTTTAAAAAATAGGTCGGGTTGGGCCAAGCTCAAACCATTAATATTCAAGCTTCGAGCCTCACCCATATTTTAAACAAGCTTAATTCTTTCTGCCCAAATTCATTTTTTGTACTTAATATTTTTGTTCAAATCTATTCAAATTTTGAATGGACTTTTAGAGTTGAACAAATATCTGAACCTATGAACAAGTTTAGTTGCGACGTACATGCTAGTGTCATCTAAACTAACGAGTATGGTTGAGACGGAGCTTTTGTTTTCAGGCGGGCTGGCTGATGAGAAACTGGGCTTTGAATTGGTTAATGTCAAGGCCCAAAAAGAAAATAATCCAAAAGTAAGCTGCTTTGACAGTTTTGACAGACATAGGGAGTTGGGAAGTCCCAAACATCTGGGTAGGAACTGGAATGACGTGGCTAGTTTGTTTAGCAGAAACCATGAATGCCTCTTCTTTCAATTATCTCATCTCACTCAGCACTTTCTGGTCGCTGCTTTGAAACTCCTTTCTACGATCATGGAATTGGGTCTTCCTTTGTTCCCAGGAATCAAATTCCCAACCTCCAGAAATACTGTTTTGGCCCGAAGTTCTCCTAATAACCTTCCTCAGTTTTCTTCCAATGCATCGTCCTCCACCTCCATCTCTGTCAAGCCTCCTACTAAAACTGTCCCAGGTATTTTCTTGCATTATATACCCTTTCCTTATGCACCAAACTGAATTCCCATTTCTGTTATGGAAGTAAAAGTGAACAACTTGTATTGCAGGGAAGCCAGAGGCTGACGTTGTTGTGATTGGGAGTGGTATTGGCGGACTGTGTTGCGCGGGACTTCTTGCTAGATACAACCAGGATGTGCTTGTGTTGGAAAGTCATGATCTGCCTGGAGGTGCTGCCCATTCTTTTGAGATTAAAGGCTATAAATTTGACTCTGGTCCATCTTTGTTCTCTGGTTTTCAGTCTAGAGGTCCTCAGGCCAATCCTCTTGCACAGGTCTTTGCTACATCATCTTTTCACCTTCACCATTTTACACTTTTGATTTCTCAGGTTGGATTGGAATCACCATTCCTTTATCTTTGAGTTGCAGGTCCTAGATGCATTGGGTGAGTCAATTCCATGTGCAAAATATGACTCTTGGATGGTTTACATTCCTGAAGCTGAATTCTTATCACGCATAGGCCCAACTGAATTTCTGAAGGTGGAGTGCCATCGTTAGATTTGTTCAATTTTATGCCTTTTCATACTTTAATTAATTTGTAAATTTTATATTACTCTGCATTCATACTGTTACACCCATTTCTTTTAAGAGTAGAAGGCATCAAATAAACTGTTTATACAGATATTGCTCTATCATGCAAAGACTTAAATACGGTTGTCAAACAAGAGCTAGATAAACTTGTATGCAACCAGTGTAAAAACATGCCAGGATGTTACTATCCAGCATGAGCTAGAAGATGACCACATTTAAATACTCATGCTTATTACCCTCACTATTTTTAATTTCCAGGACCTTGAAAAGTATGCTAGTCAGAACGCCGTGCAAGAATGGAAAAAACTTCTCGTGAGTACCGTTATTTTTACTTATCATTATTTTACCAACTGCCTCAAACATATAATTGATACCAAACTGTGTTGGATATTTGGATTAAGAGACCTGTACTTTCATTTTCTTTTTAAAACTTGCAAGTATTTCTCAAATTCAGAATGCAATTTGGCTGCAGGAAGCAATACTTCCATTATCAGCCGCTGCAATGGCACTGCCTCCTTTATCAATCAGAGGAGATTTGGGAGTTATTTCAACTGCTGCAGCTAGATATGCCCCTTCTTTGTTGAAATCATTTGTAGAAATGGGACCGCAGGGAGCTTTTGGTGCTCCTAAGCTTTTACGACCCTTCTCGGAAATCATGGATTCTTTGGAGCTGAGAGACCCTTTTATTAGGAATTGGGTGGACCTTTTAGCTTTCTTGCTTGCTGGGGTGAAATCCAATGGTATACTCTCAGCAGAGATGGTAACTATAAGGATATCCAAGTGTTTCTTTTCATGCTTATAAGGTGAAATGCTATGAATATACATACACTCTTTGAAACTTAACATTGTCAAGTTTTACTTCCAATTTTGCAGGTTTATATGTTTGCAGAATGGTACAAACCTGGTTGTACTCTAGAGTATCCACTTAATGGAAGTGGAGCCATTATTGACGCTCTTGTTCGAGGAATACAAAAGTTTGGAGGACGGATATCTCTAGGAAGTCATGTGGAAAAGGTCATCGTTGAGAACGGTAAGGCTACCGGAGTTAAGCTGAAAGGTGGTCAGGTAAATATATAGTCTGAACATAGACAATTGACTTAAGCAAATGCCGTCTGCTTGAAATGCTATTGACTGAAAAAAAATGTATATGCTGCAGTTTATACGTGCTAAAATGGCTGTTGTGAGCAATGCATCCATGTGGGATACTTTAAATCTGCTACCGAAGGATCAACTTCCAAAGTCGTACATAGACAGGGTTAAAACAACACCACAATGTGAATCATTCATGCATCTCCATCTAGGCTTTGATGCTGAGGTACCAAAATATTAGTAACTGGTAACTCAGTTTTCTAATTACTCGAATGTTGTGCATCTATATATGTTATTGACGTCTTTTTAAGCACCATAATGAGCAGGATGTACGTGAGGATTTGGGGATTCATCATATTGTTGTTAATGAATGGGAAAGAGGAGTTGATGCTGATCAGAATGTTGTTTTAATATCTGTACCTAGTGTACTTAGTCCGAATCTTGCACCACCAGGAAAGCATGTTTTGCACGCTTATACACCAGGAACTGAACCATTTGAATTGTGGGAGGGACTCGATCGTAGAAGTGTAGAATATAAAAAGCTTAAAGCTGAACGATCAGAGGTAAATTATATTTGCTTTCTAATGTTTTTGACAAAGCCATAGCTTGAAAACTCAAAGCTCAAAAGTTAATGCTTCATAAACCAGGTAATGTGGAAAGCTGTTGAACGAGCAATTGGCTCTAGTTTCAACCGTGACAAGTGTGAGGTGAAACTGGTTGGAACTCCGTTGACACATCAAAGGTTTTTACGAAGGAACAGAGGAACTTATGGACCAGCTATTCAAGCTGGTCAAGGCACTTTTCCAGGACATTCGACCCCCATTCCGCAGCTTTATTGTTGCGGAGATTCTACTTTTCCTGGCATTGGAGTCCCTGCAGTTGCTGCTAGTGGTGCCATTGTTGCCAATTCTCTGGTCTCAGTTTCTCAACACTCCCAACTTCTTGATGCCATTGGAATTTGAATGCAATGGGTGACTTCATCTTATTTTCGTATAAATTCTTTTACCATTTTGAATTTTGATTATAACCCTACTCATTAATGTAAATTAGAGTTACTTTGGTGGGATAATTCCAAATTCTATATAATTGGAATCAATATAGAAAGAAATCCAAATATTTTTTCTTGTAATTTATAACCAAAATCAAAACCCATATCACATTTGAATCTCTTAATTATTAGTTTACCTATCCAAATGCAAAGTATAAACTATACTTTTAACTCAGTTAATTCATGTAAACATGCATGCAATCTATCGGGATTTAGAATCTCAATTTCTGCAAACACAAACCCATTTTTTATTCTCATACTACAACCTCTTTGTGTGTGTATTATATAACATACAAGCTTTGACTTTGGTTAAATTACTTTGAGCATGCGAAAAGTGAGTGGATCTTCATAGACATGGTGGAGGCTGAAATGCAATGCGTGTTTGCCATTTTCCTGGCACTGTACATCATGATGTAACTTGACTTGGATGGAAATATGGACAATGTAGCTTACAATAGGTAACATATTATATCGAGTCAAAGCAATTGAAGCTTAAGAATTGTATTTATTCATCATTAGTTATGCTTTAAAAACATTCAAGCATCATCCTTATAATATACTTCCATTAATCATATTCACTTCTCTAATTTGAAAATTTTATAATTTTGTTGCATCTTGAAGATATTATAAAAAGCTAATGGTTAAAAGCTTTAAGTTAGTATTTGAGGTTAAAGGTTCAAGTCTTGACAATGACATTTCCTCTCTCAATTTGTAATATACCAAATAATAATAAAAGTATTATGAGAAATTACACTATCTTTAAAGTTTTAGCGGAGTATAACAAAAGTACTATTTAAGTATATAGTGAAAATTCTTGGTCAATAATCGAGTGAATTCTTGGATCACTTATATCCTTTCATTATAATGTTATTTTTATTTTTTTTATTTTTTTTTCTAATTATTTTTTTTTAATAATATTCTTTGGTTACAAAACGCATCTTATGTAATTTTCTAACAATCTTAAGACTTAAATATGAATTTTTTTTAAGATTTGAATTTAAGATTATATGGTGAAGAAAGAAAAAAACAACATTTTATTACTATAATGCATGCTTTAAAATCTTTTGAGAATTATTCAGGATTGAAGACTCATTCTAAATTAAAAACTCAATTATTACTTTACTCGAATTAAAACAGTCTAATTACGACTCTACTTATATTAACACTATTAATTTCATTTTGAAATTGAATTTGAACAGGTGAGCTAAAAATGCAGCTATCAATCAAATCTTTCTACAAGTTGAGCGGCTTAATGGTCGAATTATTACACAATTTCACATCTTAAAGTTTAATCAATCTCTTGAATCAAATTAAAACCTAAAATTTGCTACTAGATTTCAACTCTCAATTCATTCACACTTGGCAAGATTTAATCAACTTAATCTCATTCAATATCCGTCTCTTTTTTTCTTGATCTACGTTATCAATCTAACACATTGAAGCATATTGATTTTAAACAAACCATTACATAATTCCTCCAATTAACATATATCTTATTTTATACAACCACTAAGCATCACAATTGACAATCTAAGAATGATTACCCAAGGAAAACAAAATCACATCAATTCCAATAGATATTATGGTTTTATGTATATATAAATAATAGTTTAAACATTATAGTGTTATTACTTGAATTAAATGCCAAAATTTAAATGCTGTTACACCACTTTCGAGCACGCCAAACCATCGACAAGGTCGTCGAATTTAGTCATACGAAAAATTGAATATTGTCAAAGTCTTCTAAGCACTCGAAAACCTCACTAGATGGAACATTTTCAGAAATTTGTTTTTGGTACTTAGGGACCTTATGCAAGTGGTATTTATAGTGGTGGTTCCCCATCAAAAACCACCAATTACATGCCCCACCATCACACAAACAACATGGAAGTGGAGGGCAACAAAAACGGGAAACGTGGGAATAACCCCACGAACCAAATGCACGTCCAACATTCTCCCACTTAGTTTGTATCGCCCATAAATAATTAAAGTCGAAACATAATACACGAATCATGGCGATATTTTCTCTTAGAATTTGAGTAGTATCTTTCATGTATCACAATATATTATGTCTCAATACTTTAGCCCATATTTCTTAATGAATAAACCCAATGTTTATTCAAGGCCCAAACTTTAGTGAATTTCTCGAAATAATCAAATTAATGTGAGCACAAAATATAAGAAACATCAAACTTAACATAGTTTATTTATTATCATTCTTACAACGAAAATTTACAAGGTGGGAACAAGTCCCATAGTGCCAACATGATCCTTAAATTTGTGTGGTGGCATGCCTTTAGTCAAAGGATCAGCTAACATTTACTCAGTGTTAATGTGTTCAATGACCACTTTCTTTTCTTTAATACGTTCCCTTATGGCTAAATACTTAATGTCGATATGTTTACTTCGACTCCGACTTTTGTTGTTTTTACCCATAAAGACAGTAGCTGAATTGTCACAATATATCATCCATGGTTGATCTGTCATAATACGGTGTAGTATATTTAACTAGTTTTCATACTTCAGGATCTTGAATACAAACATTTTTATTATGTTTTAGATAAGTTTTTCATATTTGCTTTGAATTCAATAAAAAGTGTGTAATAGTACCAATTTGCTCGGGCCTAAAACCAATGAAACCAGATAAAAATAAAATAATTAAACAGTCCAGTCCAGTTACAAACTCAAAAAAATTATAGGCCCAATAGCCCACAACATTAAGTTTTTCAAAAAAAAAAACCCTAACCCTAATACCCCATGTGCTCCGCACCCATTTGCTACCCTGGCACCCCTGGCCATCTTGCACCAAAATGGCAAAGTCCCACCTCCGTTGACCCTCCATGCACCTGCAAAAATGATGAAAAAGCACAGAGAAACAGTGACCAACAAATAGTAGAAATAATAAAAGAAACAGTGTATAAACGACTATAAAAAGCCGAATCTGAATTGTAATGTTTTTCACGGACGAAAATACAAAAAAAAGGCATCAAATTTCAAAAGAAAAAATAGGTAGGATTTTATTTTTATTTTCGAACTAAAAATAAAAAACAACAACTAAAAATCGAAACTTTACCCGTCGTTTTGGGTCTCTTGATTTCCTTTCTTCTTTTCTTCTCTCTTTTTCGAATTTTGGTGGGTTATTTGAACATTTTACCCTTAGATCTAGGCTCGTGAAGGCGAAGGGCTTAAAAAATGGAAAAAAAATTTATTTTTCGGCCACCGTGGATGGCGGCGTCGTTGTCGGTGGCCGACGGTTCAACGGCCGGACCCATGGCCGGAGCTCTGAGGGCTGAGAGAGGTTGAGAGAGCTTTTTTGTTTTTTTTTAAAGAGGAGTAAAATGAAAATTTTGAAATTTTTTTTACTTAAATAGGCCCTACAAAACAGTACCGTTTTAGGCCAATGCACAGACGCCAAAACGGTGTCGTTTTGGCTCTAACCTGAGATCCGACCCAAAAAGGCCTCAGGATCCGCATTTTTTTAAATATGGGCTATTTGCGTAAATGGCCCTTCTGCTTTTGCGACGCGCTTCAATTAAGCCCTATCCTATCTTCTTTTTTTTTTGCCATTCGTTTTATTTTTGTTTCAATTTGGTCCTCAAACCATTTGAAAAAGCGGACACCTAAAACGGTGTCGTTTCGGGTCAACCCGACCCGCCTAGAGGATCCGCATGTTTTGGTTTTAAAAGGGGTATTTGTGCAGTTAACCCTTCATTCTTTTATTTAGTTTTTAATATAGTCCTATTTTTATTTTCTAATTTTTAAATTTGTCCGCATAATTCTGTTTTTATTTCACTTCGTTCCTTTGTAAAATGGTGAACTTCGGGGACTGGGAATATTTTCCCATTTAGTCCCCGTTCTTTCGCGCGCATTTTATTTAGGCCATATTTTCTCTTTTTCTATTTAGATTCGGCCATTTAGTTTTATTTTTTTATTTTGATCCTTATTCGTCTAATCAGTCATTATAATTCAAGCTCTTAATTTTGTTCCATTTTCGATTTAATCCTGTGTTTATTAAATATCAATTTTTTATAAATTTTATATGTATTATTTTTATCTATTTATTTATTTTTTCACATATATATTCCTTGTATTTTTTTATTTTTACTTCTTTTGTTTTTCTAAAATTCATATTATTCTTTATTTCTTTATTTGTGCATATTTTTTCACCCTATTATTATTATTATTATTATTATTATTATTATTATTATTATATTATGTTTTGATTATTGATATTAGAATTAGAATATTATTTCATTCATTTATTTATTTATTATCTCTTATCCTTTATATATATATATATATATATATATATATATATATATATTTATGTTTTCTTTATTTGCGCACTTGTCTTTAGTATTATTCTTACTATTATCATTTATATAATTATTATTTATTTTTCCTCATTATCATTTAATTAGTATAGAATTAGAAGTCATAATATGATCATTGTTTGTTTATTTGATGTTTTATTATTATATATCATCATCATTTATTAGTATGATATTTTAATTTTTTGTATATCATTGGTGTTATCATTTTATTTTATTGTAACTATGTCATGAATCATGTTTAAATATATTTACGCATTTTTTTACTATACCCGAATAAACTAAACATAGATCGTTTTAAATATTACATTAATTTTTACTCAAATACGCCAACAAATTTTCAGAAAAATAGGCAATGTTCCATATTTGGAAGATTCGAGAAAATCGTACCCTAACTTACAGGGTTTCAATTTTCTCATTGAACTCAAATAACTTAATATCCTTTCAAAAATTAAAATACATAAGATTTCAAATAAAAAAGAAAAAGCAAACTTATTCTCAAGGATTCGAGGTGTCGTGTCCTAACTTACGGGATGTGACATTTTATTACTGCGAGATGAGAGAGTCTTTAACATGCGTTTCAATTCATTCAAGCATTTTTAGCAAAAAAATAATAATACAAAGAGAGATCGTATTTTTAAATTCTTTTCGGGTTTTTAATTTTCGACACCAAGACTTTAAGTAATCAATTAGGCACCAATTTTGGGCGTAACGAGGGTGCTAATCCTTCCTCGTGCGTAACCGACTCCCGAACCCATTTTCTAGATTTTTTGTAAACCGAAAAATATTATTTTAATAAATCAAACCTCTTATTAAAATGATCAAATTACGAGGTGATCCGATCACACCTCATAAAAAAAGGATTGGTGGCAACTCCCATTTTTATTTTCAAAATAAAAGTCGATATCGAAAAAAAGATTTCGACAGCTTGGCGACTCCACTGTGGACCAAAATAAGAGAGTCAATCCACGAGTTGATTATTTCTGGTCTTTTTGTCGAAAATTGATAATTTGGTTTAAATTTATGATCCTTTCGTTGCATTCCATTTTTATGGTCTGCATCATTTTGATATGTTTGCTTTATTAGTTCGAGTCTTTTAATATATTTGCTTTATTAGTTCGAGTCTTTTAATATATCTCTACATATTGCATCGCATAATCAGTCAATTTTACCTTTTTAAGTGGGAATGAGAAACTATTCCTTCGTGAGGTCTTCACCTCCGTGTAGGATAGCGGATTGCTTTCAAGATACATCCGTACCTATGTCTTTGTGAGATTTTCAACTCCGTATAGCATAGGGAAATGTATTCCCCTAAACTGAACTCGGTCTGTATAAGCCTATAATGGGTGAGGATCGAGGAATCTGCCAGTTCAGGTACCCTTACTTCAAAATCGAACTGCATATAATGAGCCCTAAGAGCATACCCTAGGTAGAACTGCACTGAACCCCTAGTGGTCACCCAAATAGGTGCTTTATTTATCATTTCTTGCTTACTTTAGCTTTGTATAAATGTACTGACTTGTTTTGTTTTGCTTTGACTGTGATTGCATGACATTTTCATCATAAAAAAAGTGTTGATTCACATTCAGTTACTAAATAGAGAGCTTGCCATGGAGAATGAATTTCTTGATAAAGTAGGAGATAATGCAGCTGTCCAAATATAGTCTGAGAAAATACAACTAGAGAAAAGTGATAGTCTGACGGAGGGGTATGTATTAGAATTGTGGGACTTCACTCGTATCAGTGTGACTTAAAACAATCTTCAAGAATTGAAAGAAATATAGGTCCAATGGGATGATGAAATCAAGCAGTTATTTTACTATAATTATGGTGATTTGCCCTATCTATTTAATATCAAAGTGTATAGCATTTGTTTCAAGCTCTGGCTCAATTTTGGAACCCCGCCTACAGCTGCTTTACTTTTGGAAAAGTGGATTTAGTACCTACTGTGGAAGAATACACGACCCTACTTCGTTCCCCGAAAATTCGACCCGATAAGGTTTATTCTAGAGCCGCCAATGTCTCGACTTTCCTAAAGAAACTAATGAACATCACGGGGATGAGTGAGCAATGGGTTGCAGCACGGATCAAGCAAAAGGGAGATGGTAAATGTATCATTTGGAATAGTTTGCGAGATTTGATCTTAGCACACCCAGATATGAAGCAAAGGGTCGATGTCTTTGCTTTGAGCATTTACGGGCTGGTGGTTTTCCCTAAAGCACTAGGGCACGTGGATGAGGCAGTTTCAGATTTGTTCGATAGACTTGATAAAAGGTTCATGCCCGTCCTTACAATTTTGGTCGAAACATTCAGAACTTTGAATGCATGCCGGAGAGCGGGTAAAGGAAGATTCATTGGATGTGTACAAATCTTGTTGGTATGGTTTCATAGCCATTTTTGGAGGGTAGAAAAAGTTTCTTATCGAGTATTATCTGAGAAATACTCTCCATTAAAAGAATTAGTGGTTATGCTGAGGCGAGACGATGTTTCGAATGAAAAATGGATGGCGATACTCCAGAATCTCCAAGATGAAGACGTCGAATAGAGAGCCCCTTGGATGATCCTCGATGAGATTCTGTATCCGTGTGGAGACTTTGATTGGGTTCCTCTACTTGGGATTTGGGGGGCTGTTGGATATACTCCTCTACTTGTGTTGAGGTAGTATAGATCGAGGCAATTCATACCAGCAACTAAGGGCTGGCCCAGTGCTAGTTTTCGTATAAAGGGGATAACTACAAGAAAATGGTTCGAGAAATGTCTAATGCCTGAAACCAAACCATCTGAATGAAAAGATTTGTTGCAGGTCCGATGACGACCTCCGAATATAGTTAGTGGTGGGGTCAAAGAGTCAATGACAACATCCCTATGCCAAATCAAGAAACCACTCGACCATTGGAAGAACATCTGCAAGTGATTCCATCTGAGCTAAAGATCATCAAGTAAGATTTTGAAAAGAGGAATTTGGAGCTAGGAAAAAAGATAGAGTAATTGGAAGAAGAAAAGATGAAACTAGGACTAGATGTCGACATCCAGAAGCTAGAGGCCAATAAACTAAGAAAAAGAAAGAATAAGGCTGAGGAAGATCTAGATAGTTTAAAAACAGATTACAAGAAACTGCGCTCATCAATGAAGACTGTCGGGCTAAAAAAACATCAGAACAATGGCAGCAAGAGATCAAAGAAGAAAAGAATAGAGCAGATTAATGGAAAAGAAATTTCAAGATGTCCGAGTTCGAAAGAATGCTCTAGAAAGAGAGCTATTGGAATGCCAGAATGGAAAGGTCAGATTAAAAGTCAGGGTAGCAGAACTAGAAAAGTCACTTTATCGGTATCGTAATCGCAACTCCATAATTGAGCTGAAAGCGAGCTTAAACAAGATTGAAGAGCTGAAAAGGAAAATAAAAGAGCTCGAGATCGCATTACAAAATTGTGAACTCGGAGTTGAACTTCTTGAAGCAAACAACAAGCAATGGAAAAAGCAACTTCACTGTTCTCAAGGTCAGGTCAGGGATAGAGACCATATAATGGGTGAAGTTGTGGCTTAAATACGAGAGGGTGGTTAATCATTTGCAAACCCTGGCAGTTCAGGCTGACGTGTTAAGCTTGAAGTATAAATCAGAATCAGATCGGGGTCAAGAGTTAGCTTGGCTTCTTAGAAAAGTTAAGGCTTTGAGTATTAGGGTAAAGCCGTATATGTAATTTATTTTATGTAAAGAAATTTATTTTCTATTAAAGTTGTTCTAACAGAATTGAATCAGAGTCAATACCTCTTTTTGCATTCATTTCATGCATTTGCATTACATTGCATCATATGCATTAAATTTCACAAAAAAGCCCTAATTAAATGAAATTATTTCAGTTAATCTGGAAACCAACAAGAGTCAACCAACAAAACATCGTTACAGTACTCGTACCACAACCAAAATAATAGACTAAAGATTCGAAAGGCTAGAACAGATTCAAAAAGAGATATAAGACCAGTTGCAAACACAACTGTAATAACAATTAGCGAAAGAACAACAGGAGATGAGGGATCAGATACTAGAATCCCAAATAAGTATGATAAGCCAATTGGCGCAGTTGCTGGCTGGAGAACGTGAAAAAAAGAAGAGTACTACGGTCAACTCAGTGGATGATAATGAGGATCCTATTTACCCCTCGAGTTTTACCTCGATAAACGTCCAGTCACAACCAGAGGCATACCCACGAAGGGTACTCGTTACAATCAGACCCAATAGTATCAAACCGGTACTTCAGTACTGATGAAATACCAAACAGGCTCAGGTTCCAATCCAGGGGATAACCCAACCAATCACACATAGCCTTCTTAATTCCCAAATGGCCTATCTTGCATGGTATTGCAAACATGCCTCTATCTTTACATTTCGCTGGCATTTTCCACTATAACACTACAGATACATTTTCACCAACACTTGCCTTTTCATTACCTCTAAATTTTTGTTTGTTGATGCAGAGTTTTTTAAGGAACTTGGTATACCGCGAAATTTTTCTGATGCCATCTAACAGTGGTATATTGATCTCTACATTTCTGAATGTTTCGAGGACCTCCTTGTCTTCTTTACCCTTTCGATATTTATTTAATTGTCCTAGAAATGGAGGTTAAATTTTTACCAATGGGGGTTTCGCTCGGACCTGTTCGTTATTTTCAGGATTTTTCTGGGTGATATCTTGGCCAAGATTCCTGCCAAGAATTGGTTCTAGTACCTTTCCACTTCGTAACGTCACTGTATTCACGTTTTGTCTCGGGTTCAGTTCTGTTTGTGATGGCAACTTCCCTTGAGAACTTATTTTCTCAATTGATGTGGTCAATTCTCTTATAGACGCCTTGGTTTTCTGTTAAAAATCAAGCATATTAGCTGCTAATTTATTGACCAAAGTTTCTAGAGAATTACCTGAATCTCGTGGCTATCGTAGAACCTAATTTTGGTATGGTTGGTTATATCGTGGATTGGCCCCATAACTTAAGTTAGAGTGGTTCCTCCATCCTGGGTTATAGGTGTTAGCGTAAGGGTTACGCCTTTGTGGTGGCCTAGAGAAATTTCCCACAGCCTCTAAATAAGCCATAGTATCATCATACAAACTGAGACATGCATCAGTTGTATGTTCAGGTGTAGCACATATTCCGTATACTCGAGCTGGTTTGACTTTTTCTGCAACAAGTGAGCTCACAATATTAGTAAGTCTATCAACTTTATCTTCTAAGGTTGAATTACTTAGCTGATGAACCCTTCTAGGGGGTTCAAGAGTGGCTCGAAATTGCTGAGTATTTGCAGCCATCGTGGAGATCAAGTCTCTTACTTGTTGGGGAGTCATGTTGACCAACACTCTTCCACTAGCGACATCTACCATGTTCATCTCTATGGGTTTCAAGCCTTCATAAAAATATTGGAGAAGAGATTGTTCCGTTATACCGTGTTGTGGGCAGCTTGCACACAGTTTCTTAAATCGCTCCCAATAGTCATAGAGAGACTCTACTTCTTTCTGCCTTATTCCAACGATCTTTCTTATTAACTCAGCTGCACGTGATGCTGGAAAAAACTTGTTGAGAAGTAATCGAAAAAGATCAGCCCAAGTTGTAATAGATCTAAGAGGTAAGTAAAATAGTTATTCCCTAACTGAATCTGCTAGGGAAAAAGAGAAAGCACATAGTTTAATTTGATCCTCAGTTACCCCCTGAGGTTTCATACTAAGACAAACCATATGAAACTCTTTCAGATGTTTGTGGGGATTTTCATTTTGCAACCCACAAAAATTTGGCAGAATTTGGATTAAACCTGACTTTAATTCAAAATCAGTATCCATAGTAGGATACGCAATGCATAATAGCGGTTGTTCTACCGGAGCTTCGGCCAGTTGCCGAATTGTTTGAGCCATTGATTGATGTGCTAGATTTGGGTTTTTGTTAACCCTAGTGTTAAGCACTTATTCTAGGGAATCGACTTCTACTTTTTCGCTTTCAAATGTTTGAGTAGGGTTTTCGTTAACCCTAGACTCTACTTTGTTGTTAATTTCGATTTCTAATTGTGGGTTACTCTGAGTCCCAACCACTCTTGACTGCTTTTTGAGTAACTTTGTTTCCTTGAGATTGGCTCTTGTAATCTTCTCTATCTTCGAATCAAACGCAAGAGTACCTGGAGCAGATCTGGTCATAAGAAACAAAGAACAAGATTAGTACGTTACCGATCCCCGACAACAGCGTCAAAATTTGATGCGGTCGTTGAGAGCACCAAAAATATTCTATCCCTATAAAATATTGAAAATAATAAAAATAATAGTATAAGGGAAGTAGGGTCAAATCCTCAATGACCGAATTTGCATAATTGCTTGTTCCTCGAAATCCTGGTTAGAATTGTGCCTAAGAAAACCTGCGTACCTGGAAAAGAAAAGAAAAAAACAGAATTAAAAGTTTTGATCTGGAAAAATAAAATAAAAATAGAATTAAAAGTTTTGATTGGAATTTCGAAAATTAAAAATAATAGAAATAAATAAAGTTGAGGAAAATGTGTTCTTATGGAGAGATTCCAGCCTCAGGTTGTCTCGATCCGTCTTAGGTTCAATCCTCGGCTTTTAGGTGATCCTTCTCAAACAGAATAAACCAGTTATAGTGGAGGAGGAGGCCTATGACCACCAGCTCTAAGAATTTAGACTTACAATTTAGCGGAACCTGACTCTAGCCGACAATCACTTCTGTAGGATCATCTTATGCTAGATCATCACTTCTCAATGGCAAATCCTATGCCATTTTGTCTCTTGGGCTCGTAAACCTCTAACGTAGTAAGCTAACGAATCGACTGTGTAACCTTCTCAAAACATACAAAGTGACTGCCTTTGTACACGTTGAAAAGATCACTTTTTAAAGGACATAGACGGAAGCGTCAGCCTCGTAATGCGGATAAACGATGAATATTCGTCGAGAAGGCTAAGTATGGATTCTAAGCCTCAAAAACCCTTTTGGGGGAATTTTGACAACCTTTAACTAGATAGATTTAATGGCTCATGATTTTTGGGGAAAAATAAATAAATATAATGGGAATGGAATTTTTATTGAAAGAAAATTTGGAAAGAACAAAAAGGCTAAACTTTATGGGGAGAGAATGTTTACAGAAAAAGATGGACGAAATTTGTGTCACTTCATCCCCTATTTATAGTACTAAGAAACCTAGCCTATTTCTAATTAAATTCTAAAATATTGATACAAATAAATAAAGATAATTAAAGATAAATGAAAATAAATCCTAAAATTAAATCTAAATAATAATCTTTAATAATTATCCTAATATAATTAAACATTAAATAGTCTTGTGCTATAAAATCTCTTCTTTTGCACTTTTGCCCTTATGTCTTCCATACTTGCATTTTTGGCACCACCTTTTTCCCTATGTCGTATGTTGGCCCATTGTATCTTCAAATTTGCACTTTTTGCCTTTAAATTTCCTTTTGCCTCTAATTTAGTCCCTGGAAGATAAAAGACCATAAATAGCTCAAATTAGTAGAGTCATACTCAAAATAAACATGCAATTAGCACATAAAATATGTCATTCTAGAGTATTAACACTCTATTTTATTTCTCAATCTCAATTTTAACAACTTAGATGAATTAATTTGATTTATCTCTCGATCTCACCGGTTAATTAGGGACTAATAAATTGGTACACAGTAAGATTACCTATCGGTCTCACTTGTCTGGATATTCTTTTAGGGGCATCACTTCCTAAGTTTTTAGGTCTATTCGATTTAGTCTAATTTATTATGATTTAGTCCCTTTTCCAAAAAAAAAAATCAGCTTACCCACATCGCTATAAACCAACCTCTTTTTTAGGTTTAGCTACTCATGTTGAAAATAAAGAGAATGGGTATGGAAATGAAAGGCAAAGAAAACATTAAAGTAAAGTTTAAGAAAAATATAAAAGTTTGGATTTTTATACAAGAAAACCTAAAAAACATGAAACTAAGGCATTGAACAAGAAAATTTAAAGTAATAAATATAAAAGGAACAAACTTTAACTGATTTAAAGTAAAAGAAACTGAAATACATTAAACTAAAGCTAAAAATATCTTACAACCAAAGCACAAGGATTGAAAGTGCAAATAAACCTAAGTTACAGTGATAACTAACTTAAATAACACTAAGAATAAAAAGTAAATGCAGAAAAATAAACTTTAAAACTAAGAAAGAAGAAGAGAAAATAAAAACCTTAGAAAAGTTGCAGAAAAACTAAGAGAAAACCTAGAAAAACTAAAGCTAAGAACTAAATTAATGTGTGTGTTACTCCTCCTCAGCCAAAATTGGTTGTTTTAGGTGGAATATTGATATTTTTTGTTGCTAAAATTGCCCCTACATAGGCCTTAGGTGATTGGTGGATTGGGTGGACAAAGACTACCCTTTTTGTCCAATTTTGTCTCTCTCACAATGTCTGTGTCATGATACCCAAAATAGGATATCCAATACCTTAGGTAGTTTCAAACCATGAGGGCCTTTGAAGGTGGATATCGCGATACCACTAAAGGGTGGTATCCAATATTCAATACTGTTGGAGGTATCTCGATTCCAAGGTATGGATATCACAATATCCTTTCTTTTGGTGTCATTTTCGCTCATATCCAACCTCCAACACGTCCCTACACCACTCAACCATATGTTAGGCCCCCAAATGGCACCATTGGCCAAATTGTGTCACAAATTGAGTAAAAATGAGACATTTACATTTATTAACTTAAAATATAAAAATAACGAAAAACTATGAAAAAGAGGTTACTTTGCTCGAGAATAATCCTATTAAGTATACTAGGAAACCCTAATTTTTCATATCAAATTATGGCAGATCAAACTCTCTCACACTTGACTCTTTACTTGTCCTCAAGCAAACACACTAAACATGCAAAAAAATGTGCATTTTGGACTAAATCAGACAATTAAGTCACATAACAATAAAACATCAAACATCAAACTTGTACGAGAATTACCTCACATGCTACCTAAGAGTGATATCTAGCTAACATGTTTATTCCTAATGTAAACATAATTAGTTCACTGAGTTAAAATGTCAATAAATGTAGAGACAATGGAAATGAACATATATACAAGTGTTATCCATCAAAATGAATTATGCGGATTGATCATAGATATTTAAAAAGAATTGGTCATATTCGTTCAAACAAATGCAAGCTATTCATGAATTATTGTGTTGGTGATTTATTCAGATCACAAAGTTCTTCTAGAATTATAAAGTTCTGAGGCTTAGGACGGTTCAGAATTCAAACAATAGATACTCAAAACGATTTCAAGTACTAAAAACGGTTAAGCACATAACACTGTTCCGTACTCGTCCCCGATGTCCACTATATAGTGCATTTAAAGAACGAGACAAAGAAGGATCAAGTACTAGACTCGTTTAGGCTCGAGCCTTTGATATTAAGGCTTACAAGAAAAGGGTACTCGAGACTCAAAGATATAAGAATTAAGGGTACATAGCAACATATAAGCTTTTAGGCTCTAGGCTATTTCAAAAAATGCCTAAAGTCTTTCCCGAATCAATCACCTAACACCAATTCTTTTAAGCATACATCTACTTCAACAAACAATTAACAATTCAAATTATTTATCTATAAGGATCCGTATACTTTATACATTTTCATTTAGGTTATTACCTCTAGTCTATTATACACATTAACTAATTGAACTAATTAGTCTACAATTAAGAATAAGAAATTATCTAATATCATTCAAAATTTACAAATTTGGCATTTCTATGTATTTATTCAATATGTACAACGAGTAACTTATTACCTAATTATAGTCCAAGCACTATGAAATTACACAAAATAAAAACAACAAAAAAATGAAAAATATTTTTGGAAGTTTTGATTTTTTTTTTTGAAAAAGATGAAAAAATAAAATAAATGCACAAAAAGCATAAAATCAAGAAAAATAAAACATATAAAACTATGTGCACCCCCAACACTTAGACTACATACTGTCCTTAATATGTCCCAAATATAAGAGGTTATCGGACTTCTCTAGAATGGAGCATCAGACTAGCTCGGGGGTCCACCTCCTCGTTGAAGCTCGCAATGTTATGTAGTTTTTCAGGGTAATTTGCTATACATAAAATATTGACTCAATAGAGTTTTAAACGTTATGAACTCGGTTATATGACATGTATATAGGCAACGTTATGTATATATGTGTACCTTGAATGTTGGTACTTTGGATTTTGAATGGTATATGTTATGTACTTAAGTGGACAAATTGGTAATGTGTTACATTATAGATAAAACACTTGGATGTTAAAGTTAATGATGATGCTAGAGTACTTGATGAATATGAATGGTATGTTTTGTGAAAGTAATGGTTAATTGCATGATTGGTTGAAAGACGATTGAGAATCTTTGAAGTTGTTTGTAGTTTAGTTGACATGAAATGTATAGATGAAAGTTACATTTTGAGGGCCATTTAGGTATGTAGTATGCGTAAGTTTGTATGTGAAAAGATGCCAAATTTTGTGATATATTGTTGTTGATAATTAAGGTCTTTAAAATGAAATTTTGGTGCATTCTCGAATGATGTTTTCCTAGTATTGATACTTGACCTGGGTATCGATACATATGCTCATACTTTGAAAAGTTTGCAGTTTAGATATTATTTATGCTTGTGTCAACTTAAGAGCTTTCGTAAGCTCAATTGAGTTTCGATTTTGTTTGTATAATATAATGTGCATGAAATTATGATTAGAATCGATGATTGAATGAATTGTTATTGAGAGTTAAATGTGATTAGCTCTGGTAATAAAAGTAGCATCCCATAGCTCAGATCCAACGGCCAAATCGGGTGAGGGGTGTTACATCTTGAGAAGTGATTCCAGCATCCGAGAAGTGACCCTCTCGACTCAGCAATGTTTGTATAGTCCCTTTTTGGTCTCATGGCATGTACCTATGGGGTGTTTTAGTTTAATTTCATAAATGGTTAAATATGTATATGTAATGATCATGTGATTTGGTTAATGTTTAGAGTATAAAAGAAGTGCTAATGTTGAACATGGTATTTTACGCTTGTTTTTATAGGGAATGACTGAAATTGAGGTATTGAGATTAGCATATATGTGGCTGATAATGTTTTGGTGTTCATTTAGGTACCAATTTGAAGTTGTTGAGTTGCAGGGATCATGTCGCAATAAGAATTAGTTTAGGGCTCACGTTGCGACAACATAGTTTCAAGGTCACGACGAACCAAAACAGTGAGTCACGTCATGATGAGGATATCCTGAAGTCGAGACGTCGACTCGAAACTTTTTATTCTTTACAATTTGGTCCAATTTCGATCTTAGTTTAGGAAAAAAGCTTTCATAAGCTCGTATAAGCCTTGAAATGGATAACGTATCGTATTATATGCATGAATCATTTTGTTTTAAATGTATAATAATGTTGAATTGGATGTTACTGATTGTAGTTGCTCCGGCAATAAATGTAGTACCCTATAGCTCGAACCTGGTGATCGAGTCAAGTATAAGGGTGTTACAAAATATCACAATGTCTTTGACACGCTGTCCCTATGATTTGAACCCATGATATAAGTCTTTAAGATGAGCACCCAAGCCAGTAAGCCATGAACTAGAGTTCTATTCAAATGAAAGTAATTAAGGATATTGGAAAGTTAGTTCATTTTTTACTGCAAAATTGCATGCTTGATACTACCACCACTGTTACTTCCCTCATGCAACTGGCAAATCAGTTGGTTACATTAATTTAGAAGTAAAAATTCTAAAAAAATAGATAAAAGTAACAATGTTTTCAAATAAAATTATTAATTATTAATAAACTTGATAACAGAAACATGAATTTTTAAAAATATTATATAACTAATTAAATTTATAAATAAATAAACTTAAAAATTTTTACATTCATATTTCAAAGGTAAAAGTATTAGGGAAATTCTTATACTTAGGGGTGGATTGTATTTCGACCCCTGTACAAAAAATGGATAAGTTAGCCTTTTTACATTTTGAAACATGCAAATTAGCCCCTCCGTTAAATTTTATCTGTGATGTGACACATTAATCTAAATGGTTAATTATTAATTTGGTCTTTGAACTATAACTAAAATATTATTTTGATTTTCTAAAAAAAATTTCTGAACAATAATTTGAAAAAATTAATTTTTTTACAAATCTGGGCAAAAAAATATTTAAAAAAATGTAAGAAAGTTACATTTTTAAAATCGTTAAATCTTGAAAAAAAAAGTAAAATATTTTTTTTACAAATCTGAAAATATTAACAGAAAAACTCATTGTATTGCTTCATATTCATGGTTGTTCAACTGCTGTTAGGTTTTTAATCTTTTCACATTCTTTCACCTTCTCCTATAGCCAAGTCTCCACAATCTGTGACGGAAGAAGGTTGAAACCTTGTTTTCTTTAGTGTTTTTTTTCTTCACAAACTTCTCTTGGAAACCCAAATAGCAATTTCAAGTCATTAAATCCCAATCATTGATAAAGAACCTTAAATCAATTTTGAAAATAGTTTTTGGATTATTTGGATTGGCTGAGAAGAACAACATAAATCATTTAATCATTTTATTAATAGATTTCGTAAAACATAAAAATATTTCTCCAAATAAAATATCTCTCGTGTTTTCCTGCTTTCCAATAATCTAGCATTGATATCTTAAGGTTTTGGTGAGTAACTCAACATGCGGAGTTCCGTTGCTCAACATGGGGTGGCTGGTTTTTGTCTTTTTAAAGTTTTAATTTCTTTTCCTATTTTAAAATTTTAGATATTTAATTTTAAAGTTAGTTCAAATGATATATTTATTCTTGAATAATTTTTAAGATATATATTTGATAGATTCCAAAAATATTAAAATATCTTCAAATATATATATATATTATATTTATTCTTGAATCTATAAAATTATTCTTTTTTATCCAAATAACATCATACAAACGCATTGTGGCAAATGAAAAAGGGCCTAATGCATTGCGTTGAATAAAAGAATCTAAAAAAGAAATAACTTTAAAAGATTTTTTTTTTTTTTACTTTTTTTTCTAATAAATTGAGTATACATGCTAAAACTAAATTCTAGTGTAAATATATCATCTAAAAATAAAATTATTCTCCTTATATATAAAAGTAAAGTGAATAAAATTTAAAAATAATCAAAATTTCTTTAATAAATCAAAATATATCTTAAAAATGGATTCCAAAATAAATATAATATTAGTTTTTATCCATACAATGCACATATACAAATAACTCATATTATTCACAATTAAAAACTATTAATTAGAATAAAAATAATTTATAAAATAAAAACAAATACAACATATATTTAATATCAATATATCAATGCAATCACTTAAATATTATTAGTAAATGTATTTAATTCTAATACAACCAAATCATTTATGAATTAAAATTAAAATTATTTATTTATTTACGGTATGTAATAGTAAAAAGGTAAATTTAAAGAATTGAATTTTTCTATATTATTTTTAAAGTGAAAGTAAATCCGGCAAAATAAGGGAAATAGGCCGATTTAAATGGAAAGCACATCCAATTGGGCGAGCTTTCTGCACAAGTGTCAGGAAAACGCACCTAGTTGGACGCGCTTTCTGAAAAGTTTGTCCACCTGGACGCGCTTTCCTTTAACGGTCAAAAAGCAATGATTTTTTAAAGGTTGCTGTGCCAACGATAAAAAAAAAAAATCAAACGATAAGTTTTTTTACCCTATAAATACCTCCCAAATTTCAGTTTTTTTCATTAACTCCCTTCTCTCAAACTCTCTCAAATCTCTCAACTCTCTCGTGTTAATTTTTTTGATATTTTTATTTAAAAATATTATTGTTTAATTATCAGGTTTTTATTCGTTCAAATTGATTTCTCATGAATGGTTGCCTCTTTAATCCGCTTCGACGACAGGGATACTTTCAACGCCCAAGCAGTAATGGTAAGACAAAAATTTAAATTTCGTTAATTTTAATAATGTTAAATTTATTTTTTTATTTGAAATTATTTTTATTATGTAAATAGGCAGATGATTATGTTCTGGAGGGCTTCATTCATAATATGAGAAAGCCTGCGATCCTTGAAATTTGTGGCCACTTGCAAGCGACTGGATTCTTACATGCATTTCGCATGTCTGGGGGTTGCAAACTCGATTTGGCACTAATCAACGCATTGGTGGAAAGATGGAGGCTCAAAACACACACTTTCCACCTTCCATGCGACGAATGTACAAACACACTCGAAGACGTAGCGTTACAACTCAGTCTGCCGGTGGATGGGCCAATGATCATGGGATCGGCGATCGTTCTGAGCAAAGTGGGCCTCTGTCAATCACTGTTAGGGAAGGTCAAAGGTGATTGGATATCGATGAACTGGTTGAAAGATAATTTCGACGAGCTCCCTAAAGACCTTGAAGACCGAACAGAGGAGGTCATAGAACAATACGCCCGAATATATATCATGAGATTAATTGGGGGCATTTTAGTGCCCAACAAATCTCGAAATTCGATACATGTAAGGTAGCTACTACATCTAGTGGACTTCAATAAGCGCGGAAAACTAAGTTTGAGATTTGCAGTATTTCCACGTTATACCGGGAGATGTGTCGGGACACGTTACCGAGTATGGCTTCGATCAATGGTTACCTGCTCCTGCTATAGTCATCAGTCTGGTGGCAACTATCGTTTCTATGTCCTAAGGTGACCGAACCATACATATTCTTGTTGCTAAGGAGGTAAACATCATTTATTAACAAATATGTAGTATGTACAGTAAATTTTTTTATTATACATTTCAACTAACATATCGCTTGTATAAGTGGAACTATGGGCCAAGCTACGTGGGACTTCTTGAGGAGTTAAAAAATATTAGGTTGTTGTTAGACCAACACTTGGAAACCAATGTTAGTTACTTATTCTTTCGAATCTATATTAATTACATAATGATTCGTAAAAGAAAATTCATACATAACGATATTTCTAATTTTGCTTTTCAAATTGAATGGATATCATATGCTGACACCGATGTTATATATTGCATCCCGCTAGAAGTGTTGGGCAATCGACAGATGTGGGACGCCAAGGTGCCAAAAGTATTATAGATGACGGTGGAAATACATGAATCAGATCGGGTGTTGCAGCAGTTCGGATGGAGGCAACGAATTTCGCCGCCACTGTGAAACCTGAAAGAGCTGTACAAGGTAGACATGCAGGGGAAGAACAACAATGACTAGGCAGTACAGCACGAGGAGCACATCAAGGCGTGGGATCAGCGGACTCAATGGCAGCTTATGATTACTTGGCATAGTTTAGAACTGTCGGCAAGCTATATATGCTACCACCAAAGGCGAGGAGTAGGCAAATTTGGTTGAAGAGGCAATGTCCATCGCCACGGTAGCATAAAAAGGGACGCAGTCACTCGACGGGTTCATCCTCTGCTCTGGCAGAAAATGCGTCGCCTATGGCTACGTAATATCCAAGTTAGTTCGATCCACTTATTCTTGTTCAATTAAGTAGCCTTATGTTTTTTTCACAAGTACCACGACACTACAGACCATCGTCGCACGCGGTCGGTTCTTCTGTTCCCGCAGGTACATATTTCGTGACATCGATGTCCCTTGCATTCTACACCCCTATGTAGATGTCGATGTCGAACCTTATGTTAAGATAAAAGCAGACGTATGTATCGCCACCAACGAATATACCGATGCAGATGCCCATGCAGCAGTCTATGACGATGTTGATGCCCGATACCTTTTTGACGTACCTTAGATTTGGGGCACCTTATGGATACACGCCTATAGTGACCTAAACACCGCGTGCATTACTGTTTTAAGGGGTAGATCATCATTGCAACCACTGGACACAGGAGTGACGGATACACGATAGTAAACGAGGAAGATGAAATAATTGATCATGGAGGAAGATGATGACGTTACCAATCCTGAAGATATGATTGCCTAGGGGGCTATGCTAGGTACATATTCAGGTGATGATGACGAGAAGGAGGAAATCTACAGGCCCACACCTCTAGATACACCTTCAAATCCACCTCCGGTTGTACACAAAAATCCTCCATGCGACCGTCGTCTATCGCCTTGTGGTACACATTCTCCTCGACAACACGATTGAGTGTATTTTTTCGTATAATTATTGTGATATAAATATAGATATGTCATAAATAAAAAATTGAGATTATTCATTCAAGCAAAACATTTGTCTTTATTACTATCTATCATGAGTTATGCGTAAGTTAAGAATAAATAAAAAATGTTTAATTTTTTTATCGACATGTTGTTTTGAATATGAAATTTGATTTAAATTTAGCTTGTGATTTGAATAAGAAAGAAAAGAAAGAAAAACATGAAATTTTAGAATAAAAAGAAGAAAGTAGACTGTACATCTAGAAGTCATGACATTTCACAACTAAATAAATTGTATATCATTATCACCAATCACAATACGGAACACCAACCTTCATAGTTTATAAGGAATACAACAAACACTATTATTATGGCATGTTAATGAATATGAAATTTGGTAGAAAGTAATGTTATCGACACTAAGGCTTCAACGCATCCTTGTATAGAGAGCATGTTGGCTTCGTATGCCCTGGGTTTCTACAATACCCGTATAATTTTTGTTGACAGTCTCTCTCTTGAATATCCATATTGTTCATTATTTGGGTAGAATTCGGGCGACCTTTCAAGATGCGACGTAAGTTTTTGTTTAGCACCAACTCGAACGACGTGCTAGACACAGACAACCATATATTATTATCTGGAACAGGTGGGAATTCAGGACTTCACACATTATGAATGCTTCGTAGTCGGTAGACGTTATTGATGTAAGGCACGTACTCAATCCGTATGTTCCTACATACGACAATTACATGTATGCATGAGAATCGAAGTGTTTGGAATCTCCCACAATTGTAGGTCCCTTCCGTTAGGTTCACACGATAGGATGCACTTGACATTTCCTGGTCGAGTCTAGCATACTTCATGACTAAAAAATCGAGGTTCCAACGCGATTGACATATTACGTACATCATGTTCGCTCTCGCTATACTTCATTGAATCTCTTTCATCACGTCATCGCAGAACGTACATTGGCCTGACATTTGTCCAACATACACCAACTCCCTCTTAAGAAGCAAAGTAGGCAGTCGAAAGTATATCTCTTTGACAACCGATGTTACAGAAAAATAACGCGCCCCCTTCAATGCGGAATTGATGCACTCGGCCAAGCTTGACATTATGTGCTCGTATCGTAGACCCCCGTCATACGACTGCATCCACTGTTTGAACGGTATATTCAATACATACACTACATCATAGGTGTTAATGGTTCTCAAATTGTTCAACATTTGATGGAATCGATGTTGGACGAGCTTGTAACCTATCAATAAATAGCTACCAGTTAGTGCAATAAAATAACTCTGTATTTGAATATTTGATGTGCAATGAATACATAGTTACAACTACAAGCCCATGTCGATTACTAGATTTCGCTCAGTCGCCAAAGGATATTTTTGGTAGTGGTTGGATCTGACATGTCGTATGTAGTACCAATAATGAGTGCAATCCTAAAGGGATCCGTGACAATTAATCGCTGTGAGTATTCTGGGTCTCCTGTTTGATATGAGACATATGTCGGTCTGAGGGCAAATGCAGCAACGCAATCGATTTAGGAAGAAATATTAGTCATCTGTCGTTTCTCCGGGAGTTATTGCGAATGCTATAGGCAGAATCTTTCGATTACCATCCTAAACAACGACAAGCAAAAAATGTTGCTGATACCTTTCGTACAGCCAGGTGTCGTCAATTTGGACCATAGGCTTGCAGTGCTGAAATGCCTCTTTACATTGTTCAAAGGTCTAAAAGAAACCGATTGTTATTATTACAACTGCTACTGTGCCGACCCGAGTTTGACCTCTATTGTATCGGAACATATGTTCTCCACCTAAGAGTCCTCTTGTGTCCACCTTGAAGTCAGCCGTCGAACAATAATGATGGGTTAAAAATACGACTTATTAGAAATAGAGAAAAATTACGTTGATTACATTGGAAGTTCCCAGAGTTTTTCCCATACGACTATGACATCAATCTTATGTATGGTATATATAGGGCATTGTTTATGGGTATCCAAAAAGCTTGAACTCCTAATCACGTAACAACCGTCACTGGGCCCCTGGTTATACTCGAACTTGTGATCGCATCACGGTCGCTGACTAGGACCTCCACCTAGACTATGACCCCTGATCATATCAGGCATGATCTCCTCCAAAACCTAATTTCCCCAAGATGGGTTTCTCAAGTGATAGTCATATCCCGCCATGACATATGAAATGTATGTGTGCTGAGGCGAATTATCACATCTTCGACCCCTTAAAACTACCTAAGAACTTTCATTATTTCAGTCGAAAACCTTGAACACTTTGAGAATACCTTAAACCCTAAAAAACCATAAACCATAAACCATAAACCTTAACCTTAACCCTAATACCCTAAAAAAATAAAAGCCCTAACCCTAGAGAGAAACGGAAAGCGCGTCCAACTGGGTGCGCTTTCTTGCTATTTGTGTAGATTACTCTCCCAGCTAGACGCGCTTTCTTTTTTTCTCTCTTAAAATCAACCTATTTCCTTAATTAATTTTAAAACTGGCCTAAAGGCCTAATTAATTAAAAAAAAGGCCTATTGGCCTTATTTTGCCAATAAATCCAATAAAATAAATTATATCTTTTCAAAGAATACATGATAAAATTTTCACAACATTTGAAAAAGAAATGTAAATTAATTTTAAAAAGTATGATATATGAAAATAAAATCAAAGCTATTCAAAATGTCAAAATAAATGTAGATTGAGTCTTAGCTCGATTGACATTGATAATGTTGCCAGTGCAAAGGGATGTGAGTTCTAGTGCGCTGAATCGCATTATCTTCCTCTTTAAGGGTTGGGAAGAGGTTATGGGTAGTTCTGAGCATAAATATCAGAATAAATAAATTAAAAAATAATTATATAAAATAATTTTTATAACATAATCTACTTTATCTGTTTTTATAGTCAAAGTTTCGAAATATTAATTTTAGTTGCTAGTAACAAAACATTCTCTGGCTTGACTAAAATTTACAAAATTTATAAAATTTTTAAAAACTAAAATAAATTTTGTTGAATCTTTTATATTTAGGATAAAATTAATGGAATGTATAAATATTAGAGGACTAAATTTTTTATTAAACCAATAAAAATTCCACGCTAGCATTTCCGTCAATTTTCAAATGGTGTTAACGTTCAGTGACAAAAAAATTAATTTCGAATAGTTTAATGACTAGATCGAAAAAAATTAAAAGTTCAATAACCAAAATAGAATGCGAGCAATAGTTTAGTGACCATTTCTATACCTTGGACTTATTCTTTTACCCATGAAGCGCTCAAGTAAAGTTTGGAATTTTTTGAGTTAAAATATGTTATAAGTTCTTATACTCTTTAAGAATTTGAAATTTAGTTCCTATATTTTTTTAGGGATTTAGTCCCTTTGCTTTTCAAATTTCAAAATTCAAGTCTAACTGTCAACATTGTTAAATTTGTGGTAAATTCAAGTTCATTACAACATCATTTTTAATTGCATGGCTACCAAGTGAGTTTTTTATTATTATTTTAAAATGTCATACCAACAAATTTGAAAAAAGAGATTTAATAGTGTTAACAATTAGACTTGAATTTTGAAATATGAAAAATAAAGGGACTAAATTTTGAGAAGTAAAAATACAAGAACTAAATTCTAAATTTCTGAAAAATACATGGACTTACAGTGTACTTTAACCTTTTCTTTTTTGGCTTGAAGAGCTTTGAATTTGGAATTTTAGAAAATAAAAATAAAAATATAATTCCCTAAAAGAATTTAATAATAAGGTGAAAAAAATATATGTTTATTAAAAAACCAAGACGTAAAGATAGTTAATTTTCATTTCTTACATAATATATTCCAAAAAAATCCATAAACTCCAACACTCTCTTCCTCTCACCGTCTCTCTCTCTCTCTCTCTCTCTCTCTCTCTCTCTCTCTCTCTCCAGTCTCCACTCAAAATATATGGAAAAAAAAAGTACCAACACATATCGGAATATCTATTTGATCAGATCAGACACAGTTCATAGCTGCCTACCTTTATTTTTTTAAATCCGATTCGAGTTTTGTAATCCAACTCCGAGGATAAAATAAAATGCGCTTGATCTGTTTTCGGTTTCGTTCCACACACTTCCCAGTAAGTATTCGAAACACTGAACGACAATCTCTCTCTCTCTTTTCCTTTTTGAAGTGCAATAGTTTGAGTTTAATTATTGACAAAAAGTGCTGCTCTTGTTTTTTTTTCTAATGTTATGAAAAAGGTTTATCTTTTAGGGTTCTTTTCATTAATTCTTCTCTTGAATGGAAAATTATGTGGTTTCTGTTGTTTTGATTGGTTAGATTAGGGTTAGATCTGATCAATGCTCTGTGTAAAAATACATAATTTCACGCTGTGAATTACTGTGCATTTTTTAATAAATAATTTTAGTTCTATTTTGTTCCTTTTTTTAAAAAAATTTAATAGATCGCACTGATAATTTTAGCAATGAAAAACCCGACGTTTTATGGAAACAAGTACGAAGAAATAAGCTTTAATTTAATAGAAAGAAAACTCATTTATAAAGATATAATAACTGACATAAGATTGAACAAACAATGAATTAGGACATTTTTTCGGAGAATCTGACATTGGATAACTGATCTTACTAGTTTGAACTTGAAGTTAAGCCGTGGACTGTTTGTCTTATCAGGGTTGTTTCTTAACTGAAAATCTCATTTTTGTTTCCTTATTTCATTGCATATTTTGACACCCATATTCCGGGAAACTATATTTCTGTATGCTACATGAAGAAGTAATGCTTAACATTTGATTCCCATATATGTTCTGTATCCCAGTAAATTCATGTCCTAGAAGCATGAAATTATTTTTATTCGAGGAGTTTATTCTCTTGATGTTGTAATGTAGGCATTTTTTTTGGTTCTGATCTCTCACCTTGGCAGTAGGTCATATATGTTATATTTGCATGGAAACTATGATATTAATCATTCTATGTTTCTCTTCTTTAATGATTTCCGTCTTCTTATTTTGGAAATCTATTAGGAAGATAGGTGCTTGGATGGGATGGTCAGCTGCAGCACAGAGTATTTAGTGGATAACAAATACTAGTTTCTATAAGATTTACCTGGCTGAATTATGGCATCTGCAAGTCTAGGAAATGGAGGAGTGGGTAGTTCCAGGTCTGTTAATGGTTTCAAAAGTTCTTCTAGTTCTGTTGATTGGCTCGGGAGAGAAATGCTTGAAATGAGACTGAGAGACAAGGTGGACCATGATGAAGACAGAGTATGCAGCTAAACCTAATAGTTCATTTTTTTCTTCCTTTTTTTTTTTGGGGGGGGGGGGGGAAGGAGGGTTGGTGGGGATTTAACTTGTCAAAATTTCTTCTCAAATGGCTTTACAATGGCCGTCATGCTTATTGAAAATATATTGGCCTGACTGCTGAGACCTTAAACATGATTTTACAATCCTAGCAAGATGCTTATCTATTTGTAGATGATCCTTTATGCGTTATCTATGCAGGATAGTGAACCAGAAGTAGTTGATGGAGTGGGTGCTGAAACAGGGCATGTGATAAGAACCACCATTGGTGGTCGAAATGGTCAATCAAAACAGGTTGAAAGAAAATAAATTAGTTTGTAAATTTTCCATGTGGGATTCTATATTTGATTTTTTTTACCAACCTGCATTATTCTTAACATATATCTATTATTGTTTTGATTGACAGAATGTTAGTTATATTGCTGAGCATGCAGTTGGAACTGGTTCTTTTGGTGTTGTTTTCCAAGTATGTAGTTCTATAAGATTCTTGATCATTAATATGTTCTTGACTTTGTTATGTAGATTATAGTCTTGAAATGGGTTGACTGTATACTTCAGGCAAAATGTCGTGAAACTGGAGAAATTGTTGCCATCAAGAAGGTTCTTCAAGATAAGCGCTACAAGAATAGGGAGTTGCAGATTATGCAAATGCTGGATCATCCTAATATTGTGTCCCTTAAGCATTACTTTTTCTCAAAAACAGACAAGGACGAACTCTACCTCAATCTTGTTCTTGACTATGTACCAGAAACTGTTCATCGTACAGCCAGAAGCTACAGCAGGATGAACACACGAATGCCTTTAATATATGTTAAACTCTATACTTATCAGGTGCTTCTCTGTCTTATCAAAGCATATCTTGTATGTTATGTTGATATTTGGAATATATTTCTTTCCCAATAACCTTTTACTGAGTGATTGAGCAGTCCAGAGTTGTTTTTAGAAATGGTTTATTGTCATGACTTATTTGGTATTGCTGCTATCTGATATGGTAATGTAATGAGGAGGCATCCTTCAATTTTAGGTTTAAACTATTACCTTGGGTCAAATATTTCAGATTCTCTAGAGATAAACTTGCTTTTCTTTTCCCTAGGGTTTAAACACTAAAAGTTTTAGTTTATTGGAAAAAGTTGTAGCTAATTAATTGTCTTCGTTGGATTGCAGATATGCAGAGCACTTGCCTACATACACAACTGTATTGGTATATGTCACCGTGACATCAAACCTCAGAATTTACTTGTAAGACTTTTCTTCTAGGGAATCACGTTTTGTTACAAAGTACATGTTTTTTTGTAATAGTGTACACCTTGCACATTAGCATATATATATTCTATCGAATCAAGTCTGTTGGTCATATTGACAAAAACCTGTTATTTACTGTCTACTTTGATCATTGCTAAAGATGTATAGCAGTTATGTTTTTGAGGATTTTATAAGTTTTTTTTTATTTTTTGCTTTCTTCATATGAGAAAATGGTTATCTGGTTAAAGAACTTATCTTTGGAGCCACTTTGTCCTTACTCAGTTTGGTGAGACTCAAGTTCTATGGCTTTTGTCCAGGTGAATCCACATACGCATCAGTTGAAACTTTGTGATTTTGGGAGTGCAAAAGTGCTGGTAAGTTTTCACGCAATACTGATTGTTGTTGCCAGATCTTGTTTCATCACCTGAGTTGACATGCATTCCATGCTTTCAGGTGAAGGGAGAACCCAATGTTTCTTACATCTGCTCAAGATATTATCGTGCTCCAGAACTCATTTTTGGTGCTACTGAATACACAACTGCTATAGATATATGGTCTACTGGCTGTGTGATGGCTGAATTGCTTCTTGGACAGGTAAATCTTAGACTAATTTGTTTAGTAAGGGTACTGTTATAAGTTACTGTTGTCTTTATCAATTGTGTTTGTGATTGCTACATACAATGCAGCCACTTTTTCCTGGTGAAAGTGGGGTCGACCAACTTGTTGAAATCATTAAGGTGATTGCATCTATCATTCTTTGTATATTTTTTTGGAGCACTAACTTTTACTGCATGATTAATATATCAGTTACTTTTGACAATTGCTGTGTTGGAAAAATCAGTTGCAGCTTCTGATATCTCGACAATAAGCCATAGGTTGATAATTTATTAGGCTTACTTGTGCTTCAACTTGGTTATATTAAGAATGAAATTAAATGTACTCTTGGGATGCTTTGATAAGCACGGTAGATAACTTGACGTTTTCTGACTTACAAATGAGTTTATATGTGTCCCTTAATTCTTCCTTATCATGAATAGAAGAAAATTTGGGCCAAAAGTTTAAGATTTGAGTATCTCAAGTTCTGCTGAATAAAGTCTGGGACAAAACAATTTCTTTGGTGCCTTATGCTGGCCCTCTCTCCATTATTTTTTACACAATGTTTGGAAACATGTACATCAAAGTTTCCCTAAGGATGTGATTATAATGTGTGTGTGATAGGTTTTGGGGACTCCAACAAGGGAAGAGATCAAGTGCATGAATCCAAACTACACCGAATTCAAGTTTCCCCAGATAAAGCCTCATCCATGGCACAAGGTATGTGTGCACTTCTCTCATTTTCATTATTTATGCCCTCCTTATCATAAGGTTTCCTATTGAAGTCCATGATACATTTTCCTCCAACAGGTCTTCCAAAAGCGTTTACCTCCAGAAGCAGTGGACCTTGTCTGCAGGTTCTTTCAGTACTCTCCCAATTTGCGATGCACTGCTGTAAGTTATGATATTCATGTTTTTGCTGCAATGAGTAGTAATGGTACAAATACCATTAACTTTTTTTTTTATTTATCTTGCGGTGACAATACTACTGAAGTTGGAGGCTTGCATTCACCCATTCTTTGATGAATTGAGGGACCCAAACACTCGACTTCCAAATGGCCGTCCACTTCCACCCCTCTTCAATTTTAAGCCTCAAGGTCAGTTTCACTTGGTAGTTAAATACTTTTAGCGTCATTATGCCATCAACAGACACTGCAGCTCGTTTACGTTACTGGAAATCGCATTTCTTGCTACATGTATGCAATATGTTGAAATTAACCACAAATAGTACAAAAGCAAAACTCTTATAAGATACATGTTTTTTGAATGCTTGAAATTAATTAAATTGGCAGAGCTCTCGGGTGTCCCCCCTGACGTTGTGAAGAAACTTATTCCGGAACATGCTCGTAAGCAGAATTTATTCATGGCGCTGCATGCTTAGCTACCTTTCCCAGGTTTCTTCTGCCACGCCATTTTCATTTGTATCATCATATATGTTATCATCATATGTAAAAAGCCAAAAAAAAAAAAAGTACCATACCCGTGTCTTCTTTCATCGTTCTAGTACGAATAGTGTGTTTGAAAACCAAGTCATTAGAACAAAGGAGATCCAAGGCTTGGAGTGCTGATGAACCTGTTTTGTTTTGTTTTGCTTTTTTTTTTTTTTTTTTTTTTCTTTCCTTTGAAGACAATCATCTTAATTACTATAACCTTTTATGTATACTTATTTGTGAGATGCTTTACTAAGTTCATGTCATCGTCTTTAAATTCAGGATTCAAATTAGGACCATGGACTTTTTCTCCCGTGATTGTTATAATAACATCCAACCAAGTTTGGCTTGTGGCATTAGAAATCAATTTGGAATTGGTTGGGTTAGGATTTGGTAGGTTTGGTGGTCCAATCACCTCCATAAAATCTGAAAATAAATGAACCGTTGAGAATCGAATCGGGTTAAAATTTTGGCAAAGTAAAAAGAAGGGAAAAAATGGAGATTGTTATGTAATCAAAAGAATAGGACCTCTGAACAAAAGGACAAGGTGGTTTCAACAATATAAAATTCCTATTTTATTAGATTTCTTCTCATCCTTCATCTTCATAGCTTACGCCACGTGTTTCCTCTACCTGTGCCCTTCCATAGAAATTGATCATATTACCCTTTCCAGTTGTCTTTTTCATAACATTGCCTTCCTCCCCTGTTGTTCCTTGTCCCCAAAGATTAAAAGAAGAAATCATTCCATGTAGCATCGTCTAGACCCAAATTTGACCATTCCACCAACCACTGAGTAACAACTGGATTGTTTCTTTTGATCAAGACAGCTTTAAGATCCACCTTAGGTTGACCATCTTGATTGATTTCAAGAAGAGGAGGGGGGGGGGTTCAAGATTGGTACCACCTGAGCTCTTGCATTTTTCTTTAAAAGGTTAACATGGAATGCTGGACGTAGCTTCAAACCATCAAGCACCAACATGCTAAAATGGTGGATTGCGAGATTGAAGGGGTCATCTGAACGTGAGAAAATGAATAATAAATTATATAGAATGGGTATAAATACCGTTACATGAAAGTTACACCCAAATGCAAGAAATGTTTCTAAGTGCAAATGCATTGTTTGTTTTGGGTTCTCATTTCATTCCGAAGATGTTCACTTGTAAATTTTTGGATATTGACTAATATGTTTGGTTGTAGCTAACAGAATGGTTGTTTATTTGTGAATGTCATGCTTATACTTTTAACAAGACTGGAATGGAATGGTTCTAAAGCTAAAACCTCGTCAACTTATTTGCAATGTGATGCTTGCGATGGATATTTTTAAAACGCAAGATGTAAATACAATTTCATGCAATTTTCATAGTATATTTTTAAATTTTTTTTCCCTTACAGCCTATTATATAATTTTTGTGCAATATTGAAGACATTATTACTTGTAAAGATAAAAATTTTTTGTTTCATGAAATTTTTGTTTAATAAAGTAGGTTATATATTATTTTTATATTATTAATTTATATTTTAATAATAATTATATTAAGAATATTATTAAATTATTTATTATTATTTTATTAAATTATAATTAATAATAATCTTATTAAAATTTAATAACAATAATCATCTACCTTAAAAGAATTCTGCTAAGGAATTCTGTTAAGGGTATTTTGGACATTTAAATATTTTTTCTTATGCTGTTACAACATTTATTCCATTAAACTAAACATGAGAATACTATTAAAGTTTTATTCTATTTCATTAAATCAAACAATTGAATTACTAATTATAATTTTATTCTATTCATCTCAACTAAACGTGGTTTAAACTCCTAAACTGAGTAAATAATTAAAAGAACTACACAGATACACAAACCTTAAATGATTGTGGGGGCATTTTACTTTATTGGGGTGAAAAAGAAAGGGAAAACAAGAGTTGATATTGATGGAAAAAATCCAAATCCACTTTCAAACATTACCATGTCAACTGCAAAACAGAGAGCAGCACATAGTATAGGAGCAGAATTAGCACACCTTTTTTATTTATCCTTTACTTGTATCTTTCGTCTCCTGCACAGTTATCTATATTCATCTCCACTCCTCACTTTTTTTCACACGCAATATAAAATAAACTGCATCATCATCACTCATACCCAAATTTAAAAGCTTTTGCTGCCTTTCACTTTCACTTCTAACTTATCTGCTGCTCTCTCAAGCTTCTCTGTTGGCTTGGTCTCACTTGTAAGGTCTTCTCTCCCTCAAATATCTGTTGTTTTACTTACTATTCTATTCTATTTCACTGTTTTATTTGATTAATAATACCTATTGCTTTATAATAGTATAGAAAACAAAAAGAAAGAGATGTCACTCTTTTGCCCCGTAATGCTTACTAATATCTTATGTATATTGAATACAAAATTACTATTTGAATTGATGTTTATATGTTGTGATTTGTAGTTACTCATTTATATTTTTATAATTGTATACTTGTGCTTGTATTTTTCTTTCTCAATAAATGACAATAAAACCCGCCAGCGCCAGGTGTTGTTTGTTTCCATATTGCAGAGAAGAACTTGAAGAAGAACAAGTATGGCCTTTACTACCCTTAGACTCCCTCCTTATCCAAAGCTTGTTACCAACAACAGGTTTAGCGGCATCTTTGCTTCTCAATTTCATTCTTCCGCTTTACCATCAAGATTGGTCCTTGGGAGTTCCTCTTCCTGTGTGGGAACTCTTAGCTTAAGCATCAATCATCATAGCTCACGATGGTCCTCAACTGCCTTCACATGCTTTTCTCAGACATCAGAGCTCTCCGTTTCAGTTGATACATATGGCAGTAACAGTATGACTCTGCAACACCCCCTTTTCGTTTATTTTTCTATTTTTATGATTACCCTTTCCTCCATTTTCTCTATTATTCTTGTTTGTGGTTCATCATTTTTTTTTCCTTGTTTGTTTTCATGGTAAGCCAAAGAAAAAGATGGGACTCTCGTGTGGTACTTTTTTCTTGGGGTTGTCTCGACTGATTTGATTTACCTATCCGATTTCAAAAACATTGGATGACACCGTTAATTTGACCGTTATGATGTATTATCAATTTAACTCTATTTTTTAAATGGGAGTGACTGGAGGCAAAATTAAACCATCATTTAAACAATAGGACCTAAAGGATTGATATGAAATGAGTTATGAATATTCAACTATATGATGTCTTTGGCTACTGCAGCGGAGAGAGTGGTGGTTCTAGTTATTGGTGGAGGCGGAAGAGAACACGCTCTTTGCTATGCATTGCAGCGGTCGCCGTCTTGCGATGCTGTCTTCTGCGCACCAGGCAACGCGGGGATTTCCACCTCGGGGAATGCAACCTGTATTCCTGACCTTGACATCTTTGATAGCTCAGCTGTGATTTCTTTTTGCCGCAAATGGGGTGTTGGTTTGGTGGTTGTTGGACCCGAAGCTCCCCTTGTTTCAGGTCTTGCCAATGATTTGGTAACGGCTGGAATTCCTACTTTTGGCCCTTCAGCTGAGGCAGCTGCTTTGGAAGGTTCTAAGGACTTCATGAAGACTATATGTCATAAATATGGGATTCCTACTGCTAAGGTTTCTTTCATTTGTTTGCAAAAAATCATTTTACTATTATTGCTTTTGGTTACTTATTTCTTTTAAATGTTTGGTTTAGTATCAAACATTTTCAGATGCATCAGCTGCAAAGCAATATATTAAAGAGCAAGGAGCACCTATTGTTATCAAAGCAGATGGACTCGCTGCTGGAAAAGGAGTTGCTGTTGCTACAACATTGGAGGAGGCTTACAAAGCCGTTGATTCAATGCTTGTAGAGGGCATTTTTGGTTCCGCAGGCTACCGGGTCATTGTCGAGGAATTTGTCGAAGGAGAAGAAGCATCATTCTTTGCCCTGGTTGATGGGGAGAATGCTGTACCACTAGAGTCTGCACAAGACTATAAACGGGTTGGAGATGGTGACACAGGTCCAAATACTGGGGGAATGGGGGCATACTCCCCTGCACCAGTCTTAACTAAAGAACTTCAAAATGTGGTCATGGAATCCATTATTCTCCCTACAGTTAAGGGCATGTCAATGGAAGGATGCAAATTCATTGGGGTTTTATATGCCGGACTAATGATCGACAGGAAGTCTGGCTTACCTAAACTAATTGAGTACAACGTCCGCTTTGGAGACCCGGAGTGTCAGGTCACAGGCTGGTTTATATGCATCTTTTAAGCTTCAATGAGGCATTTGAGGATAACTTACATTGTGATTTGCTGTGATACAGGTTCTGATGGTACGTTTGGAGTCAGATCTTGCAAAAGTTCTGCTAGCAGCGTGTAGAGGAGAGCTAAAAGGGGTCTCACTGAAGTGGTCTCCTGGGTCGGCCATGGTGGTAGTAATGGCAAGCAAGGGTTACCCTGGCTCCTATGAGAAAGAGACTGTGATTCGGAACCTTGAAGAAGCAGAGTGTGTTGCTCCTGCTGTCAAGGTGTTCCATGCTGGAACTGCATTTGATTCTGATGGCAACTTCATTGCTACTGGTGGCCGTGTTCTTGGGATTACAGCTAAAGGAAGAGATCTTGAAGAAGCAAGGGATAAAGCTTACCTAGCAGTTGAAGAAATCAACTGGCCTGGAGGGTTCTACCGGCAAGATATTGGATGGAGAGCATTTCCTCAAAAGCAATTTTCTAGAAATGCTTAGGTCAACATCAAAATCCTGCGCACTACTTTTGACTGAACATCTTACAACAATTGGCTCTTACACCCATTGACAAATGAAATTACCTCTATGAAAGACTTGAAGAATTTGTAACTCTTAAAGTTCTACATTTCCTGAAAATCCATTGCCATGTTTCTGTATATTTTTATAGATTCTTGCGTTCAAATTTCTACCTAAATCACCTCAATTAAATTATAACTAATCCACCATGGGATAGTGATATGACAGCAACAAAAATTGCCTCTCTTTATTCCACATGCCGGCATAAAGATTTTCTTAAGACTTTGGAACTGGAACAAAACATTTTCTCCAAAGAACTTAAAAAAATAGAGAGAATATGGAAATTCATTCTTTCAACTGTCATTTCTGTAGATATATGTACATAATTTCTTCACAAGATATTATTTATAAATCTTGTTCAGTACTTCAACTTGGCAATTTACTTAAACCAAGTTTTTCAAAAAGAAAAATGTAAGGTTTAAAGGAAAAAGAAAACGAAACCTCACACCAGCTATGTATTAGAGAAACGAAGTAAATAAAAGAACCTTCTATATAGTCTACACTCTTTTGGATGAGCAAATTACCTATCAACAAATAGAGAATGGAAAAGAAAAAAAAATGGAAGTTTATGTACCTATCTTTCGGTTCTTCAATCCGATGATCAGTATACTATATTATTCCAGCATATGGTTCCTGGGACAGGGACTATCATGCTTACCAAGCCTTCCACTTGTTGAAAGGCTGCCTCTCCTACTAGCACCTCCACTTGCATAAACCAAGCACTCATCGCAGCAGCAAGTATACATGGGGTATCCATTCCCCAAATTTTGTCTTCCTACTGAATAGACCCGGTTTACTGGAACATGACTGGGCCCCATAGCTCCCCTCACAAAATCGTATGGCCCTGGGGCCTTTTCGGTCCGATAATCTGGGGATGTTCTTGGAGATTGACCGCTGTAGGGGTGTTGTTGCTGGTGGTTTTGGTGGTAATGATGATGCGGCTGGTAAACTTGGTGATTGCTATGGTTGTTGTTACTTTGGGGATGAAGCGTGCTGAGGCTGTAAAGGCTAGGAGAACTCCGGACTTTAGGCATGGGGGGTTTATTATGTTGGTTTCCATTTGAAATCAAAGGCTCCATAGGCAATGAGGCATCGGGAGAAGCTGATGTAGGAGAAGTGCAAGCAGAGATGCTGAAGTTGGGGCGGTTTGGATTCACAGGGGTAAGCCTTCCACTGGTGTGATTTGAACTTGGACGAACTATGCCATTGACAGCTTCTATATACCGCTGCTCAATGGCGTAAGGATCAACAAAGTTCATTTGGTTCTCTGCTACAAGTGGACTCGACGGGAACAAGAAAGCACGTAGTTTTGGAGTTCCTTCACTTTCAAGGCGACGATACTCATCAACCATATGTCTGACATCCTCATCGGATTTTACAGTTACCAAAGCATCAAGTTCATCAGGGATAATCAGGAATTTCAGAATCATGTCCCCTTCAACCATATCGTTCACCTTCTTCATTAATTCTGTCACGTATACGGAAAATGTCAAGCTTTATAAGATTTGGTGATTTCTTCAGCTTTAAGATATTTACATATTGCTTTAATTCTTCTTCCTTCCAAAGTCTTCTCTTTCTTTATTTTTTTTTCCCTTTTTTAAGTTCAGAAATGCAAATCCAAAATGAGATCTAAAACACTTGAAAATCATTAGCTGACCAATTTTAGAATTTTAAAGTTCATCCAAGTTTTATTATTACTTATTAAATTACAGTATCAAAAAGCAAATACTATACCAGTAGTTACCAAAAAAAAAAATGTAAACAAGAATGGAAAGGTGAAGAAAATATGTGGCAAAACTATCAAAGAAAATGACCAATTTACCTTTGGGAATAAATCCTATAAACACAAATCGAGGATGAAAGGAAGGCAAACCTGAAAAATTGATATCCCCCGGGACCGCCAACATACGAGTCTCTCCTCCAACGTACTTGAGTTTACCGTCCCCAGGTCTGGGCAATATTTTCCCGCCATAGCTGCAGAGAAACTTCATCCTATTCCTCGGCGATGAAGACAGCCCTTCATCGCCACCACCGGTATCGCTCGCCGTCATTTGACTCGCAACGTGCTTCTCGATCACGTACGCGGACACCAAAGCTACCCGTGTTAGCGTTTTCCTCCCCCAAACTGCGATTTGTAATGAAAAATTAAATTTAATGCAACAAATTAAAATATCATCCAATATATAATACAAGACAATGACACACACAAAAATAACGTAATAAAACCTTATTAAATATTAATTAATTAAATAAATTACAATCGCATAACCTCGAGCTTTCGGAATAATAGGAAATTCAGGTTTTTAAAATGAATCTGAAATTGAAATAACTAGATGATTGAAGTTGATATAAGAAAAGAGAAATATTCCATAATTTCGATACAGAGAATAATCACGAACTAAACAAATATTCTTAATTAAATGCATTCTATTCAAAATTACAAAAGCCTCACGGCTAATCATTCTAAAAGTTCATTGATTCAAAACTTACCGATTCAACTCCAGGTCTCGAAGTAACGATTTATTTAGTTATTCCAATAACCTCCTTCGAAATCTATTGGAATAAATTGGATTGAATTAAAAATATATACCAAAGAAAAAGGGAGAAACCAGAGAATCTTCTCTATATTTCCAGAAAAAAAGAAAATATTTATAAAACTGAAATAAAAGTAAACTATATTTAGCAAATCTAAATAAAGAAGCTATAGAAGTCAATAAAATTACTAGTTGTTTGGACGGCGAGAAGTGAGTCTGAATTGGAGCAGAGCAAAAATTCTTTTTTTTTTTTTTTTTTTTGAGAAAATCTGGAAATTATTAGAGAAAAAAAATTAAAATAGAATTCTGTTTTAATTTTGAATTTATAATGAGTTTGTCAAAAATTGAACGTACAAAAAAATAGGTTGGAGATAAACTGAAAATAGTAAAAAAAAAACATAAAATAAAAAGCATAATGCTTACCGCAAATTTCTCTTCCCGATTTATAAAATATAATTAAAATCATATGTTTGAGTTGAATTTTAAATTGCTGTTGCCTGTTGGTATTTATCTCTCACCTGATCTGCCGCTTTGATGTGCTGCTGCTCCTTATATGTTATACTTATACATGCTTCCAATTACCAATATACCCCCGAGAATAACACGCGTAAACATCGATTATAACCATATTCCAATCCAACACTCCTTTGTATATCAAAATTGCTTCACTGCTTTTGTATTTGAATTTTTTTAAAACTTAAATTATAATAAAAGTAATTAATATGAAATATATAAACTTCAATTATAATAAAGGTAATATAGTCTAGTCGACTCAAATTTATATCTTATTTTTTGTGTTTATATATAATATATACAAATATAATAAATAATTTAGAATATGGTAATATATGAAATATAAAATATAAATAATGAATATAAAATTTAATTTTAATATATAATGGGTAAATTAATAAATTGACTTTTGTTGAAAAGTTTGTTTGAGTTGAAAAGAAACTGTTTTGAAACTCAAAAGGCAATTTTCCATGGCTTAAAAAGGTTGTGTAAAAGTCTTAGGTTTGTCTTGTTTAAAGAAAAGTTGGTTTGTATGTTATGGTTGTAATGCTAATAACAGTAGTAACAACAAAACACATGAAAAGTTCCACAACAGCTTTTAAACTAAATCCAGATTTATCATCCTATGATTCCCAAGCATTTATTTCTATTTCTTGTCCCTTACTAAACTTACAAGTGAAAAAAAATGTAAAGATGAATATCGAGATTGTTTACGCAATTCAACCTCAATTTATATCTGTATAGCTTTACTCAGATCAATAATCCATTATCTTTCTCTCCGTCAGTCAATGATTTAAGTCATACAATCAGTCGAACTCTCATCAATTTAGCAACCTCATTGTATTAGATTACTTTCCCACTAATCTTCCCCTCAAAAGCTTAGTTTTGCAATACAAGAGATACTTTTATTTGCTTACAAAAATAATGTACACATAAAACGTCCCTAACTTGTACTTTTATTTGCTTACAAAAATAATGTACACATAAAACGTCCCTAACTTGAATAGATTTGTGTTTTCTCAATCTCTCAGTTACCCTTTAACCTAAACAAAACTCAAGTAAGCTAAACATCAGCATAAGATAATAATTCCATAAGAGTCTCGGTGTAATCTAATATCTTTAATAATACCTAAAGTTGTGGGCACTATTTCAACTACAAAAACAACCATACAAATTTTCCTTCCCTTCAAATATGAAAACACTTAACATTTCCTATATATAGAATTGCAAAAACAACTCCAACCATTGCATCTTGAGACAGAAACTCTTAGGATGAGATTTAAAAGAAAAACAGAACAAAGTTAAATAACTTCAACTAAACTAATGGCGAAAATGCATTACTTGCTCTTCTTGACTGGTTTCAACGATATCCATAGCTCTCCTAGTTGCAAGATACTTTTTAAAGTCATTTAGAGCATCCAACTCAATACACAGTTTGATTGTTTAAGTAATGAAAAGTTCTTGATTATCCTGTTTCTATTTCTCAACATCTTGGTAAATATGTATCAGGAGAAAAACCAGAAAAGGCTTGGATTCTTCGTAGGTAATAAAAAACAGTAAACATAAGCAAAAGTGATGACTTGATGTTAAAATAATGGAGTTGACAAAGCGAATCCAAAGCCGTCGACGAATAGATTTTCTGGTTTGTGCTCTCATAACTTGGGTTCATTGAATAATTAAATATATATATATATGTTTGAATCGATATATTCTCGGGAATGGTTAACTATCAATAAGAATTTGTTCGACAGGTATGTATATACTTGATTAGGTAATTTGTTATCAATTGGTTGAATGAATATACATATATATGCTTGAAGATATTATACGATTAATAATGATGATATTTTCCCTATTAACCCTGTCAGGTAAGGTCAAGAGTATAGTTAGCATGCCATAGGGTCCGTATTGATAGGTGGGAGATTCAATGCTATACACGTACATATTATAATAGTTCTCTAATACCTTGGGGGTCAAGAATGTATCACCAGCTCAAATACCTTGGGAGTATAAGCGTATTCTTGTGTAGTTCGTAAGATTAGTGTATTTATGCTCGATTAGCACTTTGGTGCGTATTTAGTGTAATGGTGGATTAATCTGTGTACTTGTTTGTATCTTATTTGGTTAATAGGGATTAAAATATAAAAGTAGTATGTTGATGATATATTGAATTGAAATGAGATATTGATATTAATATTTGACATGATTTTGATATGTTAAACTAGATGCAAATACCTTGGGGGTGCATCAGAAATTATACTAAGAAGTTGAACTAAGCATTGGTAGGCATAAGATAAAATGATAAATAATTTATTGGCATATATGTATCCTTAATGTTAATGTGAAATGGTTAGATGGATAATTTGAGTTGTTATATTACTTATGTTTATTAGCTTTTGTTGTGTTTATAATTGAATTCGAGTTATGTTTGTAATACCCCATAATCGGCCTAGATGACAAGACCAAGTCTGGAGGGCCACATCAATTATTTCTCAAAACATAATTTCTAAAACTTGGTTTCAAAGTCTTCCAAACCCAAAAGAATTTTAACAAACATAACATTTACTTCGGAAATTATCATTTAGAAAGTCGAATATCTAAAAACTACTAAACTTAACTAATAATAATAGTTGATAAAAAAGTATGACTGAGCTCCCGATTCGCTGACCCAATCAAGTTTGTGGATTACTTGTAATTTAGTCAACAGACAAAATAAATGAATAACTCAATAAGGAATCAATTATGTGTTAAAAAAGTGTTAAAGTTAAACCGATAAAGTCCCGAATTCATATTTGAAATTAGATGCGGAAGATAATCTGTATAATTTAACAGATCAGTCAAATAACAAGTCAGCTCATTCCCAAACATAGAACAAATAAAAATAGATGAAATTTCCTACCCTCATTTGTTATACACCATCTCCGACTAATACAACACACCAAATTGAGTATTTAATACTCATCTAGCCCTACACACCACATAGTGTTGGTATGACACGTTTAAATAACTACAGACTAGCTGCAAGATTAGGTTACAGATACCGGTGGCTTCGCCACTGATTAAGAACAGAACATTTCCTCTTTGACACAATTCTCACCCAATGTAGATGCAGATTTCAGAAGACAATTGATAAGGATGCTTATATAGTCATTCAGATACAATTTATACTCATATATAACATATCAAAGTTATTAATGATGGTCGCATTCAACACGCATACAGATATCCAGTCCCCAGTTTCATATCATAGAATAACAGTTTATACAGTCTGTTTCAGTTCATACAGAACCTACGAAAGATTGGCATTTGTTTCAAACGACGCACGTAGTCTGAGGATGAAGTCCAGTTCCCGATCTACACATCCGTGTGGTTTCACATGACCTAGATAGCTGGCCCGTGTGGCTTCACACGGCCTGGCACACACCCGTGTACCTGCCCATATGTCACACTCTGCCTGACACACGTCCGTGTCACTTGCCCGTGTTGTCCTATTATGCAAACAGTGAGTCATATGACTTGGACACCCGCCCGTATCCATGGCCTGTGTGAACCTTATACTAAACATTCTCATACACGGCTTGAACACACGCCCTTGTCCCTAGCCTGTGTGTCTCTAATTCATGAACAGTGGGTTACACGATTTGCCACATGGCCATGTGGTGTTGACAACCATGTTTTTCGGCGTCTAAAATTCGCAGAAGTCAGGTTTTCAGTACGCACATGTTAGCGATTTGAAGTAGGGACAATGCAGCAAACTTTCAAAGCCTAAAACGACCATTCAATAACGTCATTAACAACTTAATTGAACTAAAACGCTAATTCACAATCAAAATTAATGTAACACCCCCTAACCCTTATCTGTCGCCGTAATCGGGTTATGAAGCATTACCGGGCTTTTCAGATCAAATACGAACATTTACATAATCATTTAGCATACGCATCATAATTTAATCATATTGTCCCTCTATTGAGCCCTCGAGGCCCAAAATATATGTTAGAAATAAATTGGGACTAAATCGGGTACTCTAGGAATTTTTTGTGAAATTTCAAAATTTTTTTCCTAGGTGCGAGGTACACACGCCGGTGTGGCCAAGGGACACGCCCGTGTGACCATGAACATGCCCGTGCTTCAGGCCGTGTCTATCCTTGTGTAACTCTCTAACTTAGGTCACACGACCAGCCACACGCCCGTGTGATAGACCGTGTGCCTTACACGGCTGAGACACACGCCCATGTGTTTAGCCGTGTAGACTCAAAATGAACCTTAAACATCAAGTTTTCCATACCCTACAAACTTAATCACCAAGAAACTCAAAAACCATTTATTCAACCAATCCAATACACAATCAAATACATCTAAATCATGTCAAAACCATCAACTTAATGACCTAACCAATGTACCCACATAAGTACTTCACATATATTATCCAAAACAATCCAATAAAACTTCATTCAAGCCAATTCTATAATCTTGCCAATTTTTAACCTAAATTTTCCTATAACATACTCAATTATGCATCAAATTAAACATTTCATATTAAACCTCAACATAACACATATATTCTTGTATATAAGCAACCAATATCATCTTACAATATCATTTACATTCATTTCCCAAAATGACAAACATAAGACATCCTAGGTACATGCCGACACAAAAAGAAATATGCATTACCTTGAGTTCAGGATCATTGTGGATGCTGATTCGGTAATTTGACTTTACCTAACCTGTCTACAAAAAATAAACCGTTCGTTGAGTATGAACTCAGTGTTATTTCTATAATCTGAATGTTTAAATAAAATAATATAACATTCACATTAAATCATATATTAACAATAGTCATTCAATTTAAACAATTATTCATAACATATTCAATCTTCATCAATTGATATCTCGAATAGCATTTCTCATTGTTACACATTTCATATGTCTCACTTCTAATTTCACATTTGGTATTTCAATACCTTTCATAATATCACTTCATTTATTTGCCCCTATTAACATAATATCAATTCAGCCCATTTATGCAACAATTTCATAACAAATCATTGTATTTTTACTATTTTAACAATTTAGTCCCTAATCAACAAATTCATCAAAATTACTTAACAAAATACTTATAAATAATAACTAATACTTCAAATTCATCAATTAACATCTAAAATCACAAATATTCATCAGTGGCAACATTCAAAATCTTTAATAGCTTCAAAAACGAATGTACGGGCCAATTGGACCTAGTTGTAACGATATCAAAATTATAAAAATTACAAGAAAATGAGTCGGTATTACCTACCATACAAATAAAACACCCAAAACCGAAGCTTCAACTCCTTGGCTATGGCTTTCGGCTATTGAAGAAGAAAAATGAAAGTAATTTTGTTTTTTATTCTTTAATTTTGTTTAAACTTTTATTAATTTATAAAATTACCATCCCAAACACATTATGTTATCAGTTCCTATTAAATTGCCGTCCCACAATACTAATTAGGTAATAATTATTACTTAAGTCCTTCCTCCTTTATTAATTAAGCTATTCCATCACTTAAATGATATATTTGGCATATTTTACATTTTAGTCATTTTTAATTAATTAACTATCTAAACATTAAAATTTCTTAACGGAACTTTAATACAACCTTAATAAAACTCCGTAAATAATTATAAAAAAATATTTATGGATCGTTTTATAGAAACAAGGTCCTGATACCTCATTTTCTAAAACCACTTGACTTTAAGGTCTTAACACTTAAACTTAATTAATCATTTATATAACATAAATTATCATATCAAAAACCTTTTAAAAACCATAATTGACTCGTAAATATTTGTAAATAATATTTACGAACATACTCATTAGATTTAAGGCCCCGAAACAACTATTTCCAACACCACTAAAAAAGGGGCTGTTACAGGAACTCACTAAGTTTAATTGAACTTACTCCATTACTTTTCTTTCTCAGGTGTTTAAGTAGTAGATGAAGAGCAGTAGAAGGGGACTACGCCAGTTGCGTTTGCAAGTGAGTCACTTGTTAATTTTTGTATCATTCATGGCTACGTTGGTAGGTGGCACATAAATCCATTTTGTAATCAACTTTTGTAATGTAACGACCCAAATTTCACGGGCACCGGAAAAGTGAGTTTAGGGCTTCCGTCTTAGGAAAATGAGTTTGCAAATATTTATAAAAAAATATTTATGAAGTTAGTTGTAAGTTGAATTAGATTTTAATTAGGTGAATTTATTTTTAGTTAGAAGTAATTAGTAGAAAGGACTAAACTGAATAGAGCATAAAAGCTTAATCATAGAATAGAGAAAGGATAAAGGATTAAATTAGTAATTAAACTAAATTAGTGACATGTGTAAGTTAGAAAATAAATACATGCGTATTTAAATTATTAGTACAAATGTATATAATATATAAATTTATTTATAAACTAAGTAAAAAATATTTACTTATTATTATTATTATTATTATTATTATTATTATTATTATTTTGTCAATTAATTGAGATAATGACAAATGTATGGTGATGAATTATTACATGTGTACATGTGTGTATGAATACATATGTAGTATTTTTATTTGTATTAATTAGATATTTTATAATTAATTATTAATTAAGTAAATGAAAGAAATAAAATAAAACAAAAAGAAAAAGAAAAAAAGAAAGTGCAGAGAAGTCACAAAAATTTGGAGAAAGAAAGAAGAAAAGAAAAGAAAAAGGAGAAATTAGGGTTTGGAAGCTTAAAAGTTAAATTGGTAAGTCAATTAAGTCCCTTTCTTAGTGATTTTGATGTTTTTGAAGTTCTAAAGTTGAATACTTTTGAATTTGTGTGAAAATATTGAAAGATGATAGACTTTTAAGTAGGGTTTATGTTGAACTAATGATGAAATTGAGGGTTTAATTGATAGAAATTTTGATTTAAATTGATTAAAGGATTAAATTGTAAACAAGGTCATAAGTTTTGTGTTGTAGGGACTAAATTGATAGAAATTCAAAATTATGGAAAAATGATAAAAATTTGATGGTTATATTAAAGTTTTGATGGAAATTGAATAAGGAAATAATATGAATTATAAAAAGGAAGAAGATGAAATAATTAGGACAAATTTGGGATTTAGGTTAAAGTTGCATGGAAAGTTATTATTTTCTTTAAAATATGTGTGTTATTAATTAACTATAATTATGCTAATTTTCATAGCAAACAAGGAAACCGAGACGTTGAATGTGAAGGGAAAGGAAAAAGTGATCGAGGAGTAGCTCGAGAAAATATCGGTTTGTATTACCTTAATTCAAGTTATTTATTATTAAATGTTTAATTTCAATATATGTGCATGAAAAATGAAATTGAGGTAAGTAGTGATATTTGAATTGAATGAGAATTGGATTTGATTGATGAATTTATACATGTGTGAAATTGAATTGTATAATAATTTGTGGTGAATTTGAAATTGTGATTGAATTGTTATTGCGATTGATTTGAATTCGAATGATTATAATCAACTGAAAGTGAAAGTGATATGAATATGTGATTCCGATACCCTATTAACTAGTCGGGCTAGGGTGGATATAGTTGGCATGCCATAGGATAGGAAGAGTTCAGGGATTCTTCGACCTCGAGTCAATGAGACACTTGGTGTGTCATAATTGCTTCAGATAGATTCGATGAGGTGTTGGTTGCCACTTTACTTCGGCCATCACTTATTTGCTTCGAACTATTCGATGAGGCGGTGGCCGCCACTCTGGTGTGTTTGGTTAGATCCGTGTATCCTCCAAAGTCCGAGTTATGTTAATAGGGGAAATATATGTGAAGAGAAAAATCAAATGAAATTGATAAATTGAATTATTGAATGAAATGAGAAAATGATATTGTAAGATGAAATGAGAAATGCAATTTGTGCTATGAGATTGAAGGCTAAAACCAAGGTTCATGAATTATTCATATTTGAAATGTGAATTGGATATTTATATGTGATTGAGAGATGAACCAAAGGTTCATGAATAGTTGGTAATCTTATTGATGAGATATTGAATCAAATAATGAAAATGATACAATGGAAATATGATAACTTGGTACGAATTATATGTATGATTTATTAATTATCTATGCATGTTTATGATATTTTATATTTTCTATAATTTGAATTATGGTAATGCCACTGAGTATTTTTAATACTCAGCGTATGGTTTGTTTCCGTGCGCAGGCTAGGTAAAGTTAAACTTCGGTTCAGCATCCGAGTCAATCCCGACCTCAGCTTAATTTCTGGTGATGAATCTATCTTTTGGAAATGTGGCATGTATTAGGTTTTGTTTTAGTCACTTAAATATATTTTATGTGTAAGGTAATTTGTAACTTTTAAGAAATATTTGAAATGAATAAATGAATGTTATTTGATCAAGATTTATAAGTCAATGTTTTGGGCATGAACTAGGTGTGTTTGATAGGTGAAAATAGCTTAAAAATGGTGAAAAATCAGGTTTTCACACGACCAAGTCACATGGACGTGTGCCCAGGCCGTGTGGCAAAGTCAAAATTGCCCACAGGCTAGTCCCACGGCTTTGTGAGTAAGTCAGATCTACCCACGGGCTGGTCCCACGACCATGGGAACCCCACGGGTAGGTCACACGGGCATGTCCCAGGCCACACGGGCGTGTGCCCCTATTCTCAAGGAAAAGTTTCCAAAGTTCTCAGTCTAGTCCCAAATCACTTCTTAAACATATTTTGGGCCTCGTAGGTCCATATTAGGGACTTAAAGATGGAATTTGAGAAATTTTAAATTGAATTACAGATTTATGACTTAGTTTTGTTCGTTTATTAGTGTTTAATTCTGGTAATGCCTCGTAACCCTGTTCCGACGATGGGTTGGGGTTAAGGGGTGTTACATGTAATTCACTTTGTCATCAGTATTGTTCCATTTTCGAAAGAGAATTTACCCTTATCATAGAAGTGTAAGCCAATCTTTCTTGATTTGCAACTTATGACTTATTTTATATGTAATCACCATTGATGGTAAGGAATGATTAATAGGTTGACTTTTATAACCCCAATTGTCTTCTCCTTTAAAGATGCGTTACCGATTTAGAGAAAGAATAATGGTTTGTAGCTAAAAGGGGAACCTTCATAACTATTTTCTCAAATATTTGAGAAAAACCAAAGAATTTTTTAATCTGTCAATAACACCCTAGTCTATTGGGCGATATGTTTGGTTGAATGATGTACGCCAAATCTTCCTGATGGGTTAAGGGATGTTACATGCAGGTTGTAAGGAGTAAATCATATGTTCTTGTATACCCTACATTAAAACCAAAATCACTTACGAATTGTCCACTGGTGTAACTTGATGGCATACTCGTGTAAGTGTTTCTGGCATAGAACATCGATGTTTGGAGGTTGAAATTGAAAGCACTCACAGAATGTAATGTTGGGTGTCGAAGTTTGGGTTACCGATTAACCCCAACTGTTGGACAGATTGTGCGCCAAAGTTGAAACGAGGGCTAAAATCAATGAATGTCTTCCCATTGATGATTATGACATATCATGATATGAGATTTATAATAATGTTGTGAACTCACTGCACAATTGTATGGTTAGAATTTCTAATTCTTGTTTCATTTCGACATTAACCTGAATTATTGTCGAACTCGGTGCCCCATCATCGACATCGAAAATTGGGCATATAACTCTAGTATAGCTGATCCACTAGAGCAATGTGAATCGAGCATTGCCTCGACCTCCATGTTACCTTTCAGGTTAAATATATCATATTTATTGGGGTTTAGTGACATTATACATCTATATTTCAAGCTCGAAGTTCTTCTCCGGCTTGAACTCACCACTTCCATCCTAATTCTTGACCGAAGCTCCTGCAATTTTATGCTCCTGTTGAAAGCCAATTCTGTTGATTGGGCTGATGCAAAAACGACCCCAATATCAGTGTGAAAAATTTTACCATCGTAATAAATAACGGCTTTAACTCGTCAACTTATCTTCAACTAAATAACTTATTTCACATATTTAAAACGAAAACATTATGTAGAAAAAAATAGTACTAATTATCTAATAACAACAATACCAAAACTTACATGATCTAGTTTAGTGTGTTGAGACAATTTTTGGAATTCAAGTCTTTCACATAAACAATACTATGGTGTTGCAAATCTCCTTATGAAAACAATCTACTTGAAACTTAAGTATGAAAGTTTTCCAAAAGAGTGATGGCTCATTTTATAGCAAATATTACCCTTGGATATCAAACATAAACTCAATATGTTGGAAAATATTAGACATGAAAAGTTTGAGTGGTTTTTTTTTAAATATGTCTTGTTAGAAGTTTTTTTTAAAAAAAAAAAATTAGGATTCCCATTCTAAAAATTATCCTGAGTTTCCCTAGGTGTTTGACAACTATCTCGAATTCTAGAAATTTTTCACATGTTAGGGTTGAAAATGGGAGGGGGAAACGCACATTGCATGACATGTTTTCAAATAAGGTGGCAAAATGTTCATTGAAAGTATGCCCTATAAGACGTGTATTCAACTGACTTGGTTGCCATGCAGGCTGAAAACGCGTCGTACAGGGCGCGCTTTCAGCAAACATTCTACCATCTCAACTGAATACGCGTTATGCAAAGTGTGTTTTCCCCCTCCCATTTTCAACCCTCACCCTAACTTGTGAAAATTTTTTGGAATCTTGAGATAATTTTCAGACATCCTGATTGGTACATTGTTTGTTTTTCTTCTTAATTCTTCCTCTTCGGTTTCCTATATGAAGGGGATTTTACTCCCCCCTAATACATTGCCTCTCTTGGCCACTATCCTTAAACTCTAAACAATTCTCTTCTAAATTGTTTTCTTTTTGTTGAGTGTTGAAATTTTTGGACAGAAATATTTATTTTTATTTGATGGAGATAATGTGATAGTTGTGTTTGAGTTCACGATGATGCAGTGGCACTCGAAGACCACCACATTTCATCTACGGTGTGGGGATCGAACCATCACCTTAGAAACTTGTCGCATTGCAACTCTGCCTCCAATAGCAAAATTATACAATCGCGAGTTGAAGTATAACTAAGGCTCCTGGTTGTCAGTGGTTATGCGATCACGGGTTGGAGTATAACTTGAGAGCTTAGTTGACGGAAACCATAATCATAGAGAAAAACTAAAGGGCTTTCCAATATAATCAGTTTATTCATTTTTTGCATCTCCACCAAAGTAGTATCCTTAACCTCTTTGTTTGAAGCCTATGACAGAGTTGGGGGCAAGAGGACTTTCAATGAAGGAGTGACTGTGGCACCGGAGAAAAGTTGAAGGTCCTTTCTAGATGGTAGCAACTACTGCCGCCCTAACTTGAGCTTTAGCTTCTCCCTACTACCATAGTCACTCCTCTCTAAAAGTCCTTTTACATCTAAATCTCTCACAAGTTCCCGACAATTAGGTTTAGGGTATTGCTTTTCATGAAGATGGAGAAAAATAAAAAGTTGATTATACTAGAAACTTCTTTTGTTTTTCCCTATGATTATTCTCTCGAAATTATGTATCAGACTTATAAAGAATCCCTTTCTAGGATCATAAAACTTGAACTCATGATCGTATAACAACTGCCAACTGAGCTCTTAAGTTATACTCCAACCTGTAACTGTATAACCACCATCAACTAAGACCCCTAGTTATACTTGAACCCGTGACTGTATAAGCACCGTGAACTTGAAGCTTGAGTTGTAATGTGATGGGCTTCTAATGTAATGTTTCCATCTCAACATGACAGATGAAATGTGTGGGTCTTCGAGATTTATCGCATCCGTCAACTAAAATATACCTTTAAGCTAATCACAATGTACCTCAAACAAAACACAAATAAATCTTTCTCCTCAAATTTCCAACCTTAAACCCTAAAAAATAAAAAATTAAACATTAAACAAAAAAAAATAAATCCTAAATCCTAAAAAACCTTAAACCCCCAAAAAAGAGCTAAGGAGAGAGAAAATAAAAATGTGTCCTACTGAATCTGTTTTTAGCTGAGGCAGGAAAGCGCATCTTATAGGGCGCGCTTTCAGCAAGTTTTCTTTTTTCTCTCTCCAAAATTGGCTTATTTCCCTAAATATCCCAGAAATCGACCCAAAACCCTAATTTTTCTTTAAATTTGGCATTTTCTTCAATTTTAGAGAATGTGACTCTCTTTTCTGAAGCCAAGATGTCAGAAAAGCTACTTATGTGTAATTTGGAGACCATAACCCTAATATATAACTTTTGCACATTAACTTTAATTTCTAATTAGTCCATCATCAATTAGAAATTTGTTACTACAATATCTACAAATATGACTCATACTTTATTTAATAATTGAAACCTAATAGACCTTAATCAAATTAGATCACTTTTAATTTGGACTAACTTTTTATGATAGTAAATAATAACATGTAATTCTTCTTATTATATATGTAATGTCCATATTTTTCCAACATGATACCTTAGTCTAAAATTTTAGACTAAGAAAAATGGAAACTAATTGTAGTTTGAACATGTTAAGCTAAGGAAAATGAAGACTAGCTTAACGGAATCAATCGACCTCGCTCAGCATCGATCAGTCAAGAGACCTACTAGTACTAAAATGCAAGAGGAAAGGTTCTAGTGGCAAATTCAGGACTCCGATGTGAGTTGAAAAACTGAAAGAACCTAAGATTAGTAACTATGCATCGAGTTAATTTAACATCCGATTCAATAGCCATTAGACAGACGAATCGATGATTATTAGACTTGTTAAGGAAAGTATTAAATGAGAGTTTGGTTTTTAAAGCTAGAGCCATTTAGTTGTCTAATTTATTGTTAAACCAAATGAATTTTATTGTGCCTATATTTCCTAATTTGATTAAATTGGTACTTGAATCAAAGGATTTAACCACTTCGAATTACTTTATTAAAATATTAGTTGTAAAGGAAATCATAACTTGTTGCAATTAATCTGATTTTAAAATTTATATACTTTAATAGGCGAATTCATATTTCACAAAGAAAATAAGAGAATGTGAGAGAGTGAAGAAAATCATTCACCCTTATTTATTTATTAAAATTATGTGGAGTTTGAGAACATTGAGGCCTAAGCACCAGGAACTAGGCAGTACATCAGTGGTGACGAGTAGAAGAGGATTTGAAAGGGCTACTTGTTGAGCAATGGAAAAGCAGGTCCTGCAAGAAAGGATGCCCTTTTGACGAATCTCCCTTTCATTCGAGGCCTCTTCTCCGCATTAAGTTTGCGAACCTCGTACCTTATTTTCTTGGAGAACAACCTTGTTCTCCGCTTTTCTCTGTACCTCGATACTCTTGCTTCTCTACCTCCGTCCCCCATTGCCTGCTGCTGTCCTCCCATTCCAATCAAACCACTATAGCTCTGCTGAACTTCTGTTCCACCATTTCCCTGCAAATGGAAACCAAACCTTGTTATCATGTTACCAGCAATAGAATAACATCTATATATGGAATAGAAGAGAACATTAACAAATAAGTGGAAAGATACCATGCAATCTGGCCAGCATTCGTCTGGGTCCAAATCTGGTTTGCCACCAGAAGTCCAAGGAGACCCTTGGGTTGCCCAGGCGGTGATTACGGCTTCATAATCTAAGCTCAAAAGTGTCTTCCTTTTCTTCTTTTTTGCAGTATTCTCCTGACATTCCCCATCCTCTTTATTCTTCATTGCTACCTCTTCCTTTACCAACTCATCCACCCCTCCACAGCTTGGTGGAGAGTCATAGTTAAAGCTCAACTCAAAGGGTTCTCTCGCCATGCCACCTTCAAAACTCTCTTCGTCTTCAATCTTCACTTGACCGTTTCCGTATGAATACTCCCTCAAGTCTTTGTCTTTGGAGCCTGTCAGACCCAGCTCCACCATAGTAAAGGACTCATTCTCAAGACCCTTTCCAAGCAAACTCTTAACATCAGCTGCAAACTCTGCAAGATCCATCTCAGACGGGAAAAGCCCATGTGAACCATCAACATCTTGTCCCAAGAAAGCTTTAGACTCAGTTGCAGCAGTTTCAGCTTCATTTCCTACAGCACTCACCGCAGCTTCAGTTGACGTTGTAGAAGTGCATAATTCAGCAACAAAGGGGTCAAATATTGGTACCCTATAAAGAAGCTGTTCCTCTTCATTCTCTTCATTGAATAACTCATCAATACCAACTTCTGGCACAACAGGAACCGGGTTGTTCTTAGCTTTAAGTAGCTTTCGATGAATGGAGCCCTTCACGGGTCGCCTTGTCCTTGCCTTTCTGGTAAACCCTCTATCCCACGAGGGTGAAAAACTCTCCAAAGGAAGTTCATCACCTGAGGACTTAACTGAAGCAGTTTTCAGGCGGACTCTTTTATGTCTACGAGCAAGTGGATTGGCCGAATGAACTGAAGAATCGCAGGCTTGACAAAGAAAAGCATCATCAGCAGCACAGTACCAACGAGCCCGTTTCTTTATACAGCTATCACAAGCTCTAACGGTTTTGGCACCAACGGCGTTCGCCATCTTTTTGCTAGATATCATTGAACTAATACCCCGATTAATTAGTTCAAATTACGAGAGAAACAGAGACAGAAACTGGGATTCCAAAATCAATGTTACAAAGCATAGAAATTAAGTTCAAGAAAATAAAATCTGAGAACCATCAATCAAGCCAAAGATGAACTGCGCTTTATTTTAAAACACCTTTTTGAAGTGGTACAATTATTGTGCTTATGGTGTGGAGGTCTGACCCACAAACTGCTCTTTTATAGAAACCCTTCAAAAAGTCTTCATCCTCAAATTTTTAGATAAAATTTAAATTTTAAAGATAATATTATTAGAAAAATTTTATTTAAGAAATATCTTTCACTTAAATAAAATTTCGTTAATTGGTGAAAATATATATATTAAATTTATAATACACTCATGATCTACCTAAAAAAGAAAGTATATAACAAGTATATTTATTAAGAATGACCGTAAAAACATACTGATTATTTAGCATATTTTTATAATTTTTATTTAGTTAAATCCTAATACCAATTCAATAATAATAAAAAGTTGGGATGCACTTTTGGGTCCATTAAACAGTGAGGGATTGCGCTTTTGGGTCCACAACAAGGCCTTATCTGGATTCCAATTGGTTGATACCATAAAGTTGATCCTAAACTGTGTCATCTCATTGGCTACATCTCAAATCCGAAGGATTTCGCGTGGGTCCCAAGCACCAAAGATGAGAATGAGTCTCCAGGATTTCCCTGTCAATCTTTTCTCCTACCCTTCCTTGGCTATGGTTGTGAATAAGACCCTTTTGTTTCTAAGTCTTCCTCCCCTGCCCCCAGCTGTTGTTGTGAGTTCACAGCACAGTACCCGTTTTGGGCGGTCCCCTTTCCCTGCTTGCCTTATCCATTTTTCTTTTTCTCAGCCTCTCTCTCACTATATCTCACTGCAACAGTATCATGCAAAACCAAAGAAACAAACCTAATAAATAGTGATCTTACTGTTTCATGCACTGTTACTATTTTCAGCTTTAAACCAAGTTTTGTTCATATCTGTAGAAGAAGTCACTCCCAATGGAAAGAAATCCAGTTTTACCCCGGACACTTGGCAAAATAAAAATATTAAAATTAATAATTAAAATCAAAATCAAAATCAAAATCAAGTCAATAAGTCATGTCATTTGGGCTCCTAAGTCATAAATGATAAATACGGCCATTGGGATATATGTGGAAAAACTTGGCAAATAGCTTTTGAGCCTTTAATAGTTTGACAAATTAAAAGATAGAATGGAGCATTTATGGGTTGTGGTTTTTGGCATTAAAAGATAATGTGGAGATCTAATCCTATTACATACAAAAATCTCAATTTGACTAACCCTCACAATTTGGTTATTTTGATCTCGACTTAATCAATTTAACATCGCTCAATTTATCCCTTTTTTGAAAATTAAAAAATTTCCTCCCTTGTACCATATTTCTAAAAATTACTTTTGGGTACAACTATGAAATATGTTTTTTTTTATTATTATTATTTAGGGTGTGTTTGATAATTCTTTGAAAATGAAAATATTTGACATTTAATTTTTATTTTTAAATTGTGTTTGATAACAATATTAGCTTTCTACTTAATATAAAATTTTCAACAAAAAAAATGTTGAATATGATAAGTAAGTAGATAACTACTTATCACTTAATGTGGAAAATATTAAGTTGATTTTATTTTTTAAAATCTTATTTTTGAAATAAATTATTTTCTCATTTTATTAAAAGTTAAAAAATTCAAATTTTATCTTTAACTTTTATTCTAAATTGTTCAAAATGAAATAAATAATATCGTATTAATAAGATTAAAATTATGAAATTATGAATTTTCAAAAATTAATGTTTACTATTATTATATAATATAATTTTACTCGGTGCTTAATTTTTATTAATATATCAAACAGTTTTATAATATAAATTCAGCACTAAAAATTTAGTACTTAACTTTTTAATTTATCAAACATAAACTGAATTTGAGTTAATTAAGTTAAGTAATAAAAATATTAAAATGTTGGGATGGTATTAATGGCTGAGTTAGCTAATTGGGATTTGGTTTTGGATTTGAATAGTTTAAATTATATTGTATATTATATTTAAAATAATTTTAAAAATAAATATAATTTAGTTAATTTAATTGGTTCGATATCTATCATACGTAATCATATGTACAAGTCTTTGAGTCCCATCTTGTATAAGAGTTTTAGTCTAGTTAGTTGGCTTTAGTCTGGTCTGTATCAGTTTGATTGTACTTGGTAGTTACTTGGACAATTAGCTTGTAATAATTTGATACTTGTGAAAATGCGTTTGGAAAGTCAAAGGGTAATTAAATTTGGATGTAATTATCGCCTAATTACTCCAATTCTCAGCCTTCCCCTAAAAAATTGAAAATGTAATTGGGTGTGTAACGACTCGATAGTCAGGGGTATGAGAAAACGTATTTCTGAGACTCAATTTTCGTAAATCAGATAGATAAATATTTTTTATTATATATTTACAAGGCTATGTTAGTAGCTAATTAATTTTTGGATTAGTAAATTTCTTGAAATTAGGAGTTATTAAGGAATAGGGACTAAATCGAGTAAGAGTTAAAAGTTGAATTATAAATTGAAAGAAATAAAAGGGACTAAAGTAGCAAATTTACCATTTATTAAAATGGTGGGAGGTGGCCGGTTATGGTTTAATGAATTTGCTTGTGTATATGTTATATATTAAAGCAACTTTAATAATAATGATAACAATAATAAAGATAATAAAATGAAAACATAATAAAGAAATAGAAAGAAAGTGGAAAGAAAGACGAAACAATTGCATGCAAATTAAAGAAAAGAAAAGAAAGAAAGAAACAATGTGGCCCACGACACCAAGGACCTAAATTTTCAAATTTCAATTGGTTAGTTAATTTAGTCCCATTTTCTTGTAATTTTTACATTTTTAGAATCTCGGTACTTAGGGCTACCTGACCCATATTGTAATTTTTAGTATTGTTCAAGATTTTAGATGTTGAAATTGTTGAATAGTTTAAGTATTAGGGATTAAATAGAGAGATTTTTAAGTTAGAAATGAAAAAGGACTAAATTGTGGAATTAATTGTTGATTTTGAACAATAGAAACTAAATTGTGAAAAATTCAAAATTAAGGGGTCGAATTGGAAAAGAGGAAGCTAAATGTGGTCTAGAGTAAAATTAGTATAAAAATATGAAGTTAAATGTGAAGGTTAAAATTAGTTTTGGTTTAGGGACTAAATTGAAGAATAAGCAAAATATAGTGTGAAAATTTAAAATTAATGTGAAATTGAAATGTGTAATATTAATGTGATTTAATTGTTTTATTCCATAGCTAACGTCGTGCCAGAATCCTTAAGTAAAAAGGGAAAAGATAAAATTGAAGTCGAATAGCTCAGAAATCACGATTTGTGTTTCTATAATCCGAACTAAATAGTAGATTATTGCATATATAATTGTTTGCATATGGTAAGCATTTGAGGTGAGTACTTTGGTACTTTGGGATTGAATTAAATTCATAATTGAAATGAAATGGATTGATTTTGTATATTATGAAATGTTTTGATTATGAATATATGTGTATTGAGAAAAATGTGATTATTATCAAATTGAATATATGCTTATATTTGATGATATACATTCATGAAATTGAGACATTAGTTGTATTGAAAAATGAAATGAATCCCTATTAACTGTATCGGACTGAGTCAAATATGGATGGCATGCCATAGGATAGGAAGAGTTCAGGGATTTCTTCGTCCTCGAATCAATGAGGCACTGGGTGACAATTTGCTTCGGTTTAACCGATGAGACACTGGGTGTCAATTCATATAGCATTGGGCGCAGTTATTACTTTGGATTTATCTGATGAGGCACTGGGTGCTAAATTGGTGTGTTGGTTAAATCCGTGTATCCATCCGAGTCTGTGTCATGTTAATAGGGGAAAGTAAAATAATAATTTATATGATTGATATTGAAATGACAATGATGAGAAATGAATATGAGATGAGCAAATATTGAAATGACAAATACGAGAAATGATTATGAGATGAGAAATGAGATATGAAATGATGAATTAACATGTGAAACTTGAATGAATTCAAGTATTATCAAAGATATGAATCATGCCATTGCATGATATGATGTATGCAAATGTTAAATAAAATGCCATTAATATATGCTTATATATTTAAACATGTGAAAATCTTAGTAGATGTGAATAAGGAATGAGCAAAAATTATACTATTACTCGCACACACATATATCAGAATCACATATCGATGCCAACGTATTAAACGTGGTCTTACTCGCACACACTTATATCGGAATCACATATCAATGCCAACGTATTAAACGTGGTCTTACTCGCACACAGTTATATATCATATACATATATCATTTAGCCGAATTTAAATTTGCAATTAATATACATATAATCAACACTTGAACATGTATAGTTCATGTCACTACTTCAAATACTAAAACTTATTCATTACTTTATCATCATACATAAATTATTTTTCATTACTCAATGCCGATTTGTAATTTACTACTAATTACTACAATTATTTATAGTTCACCTATATTGAAATTTAACAACATCTATTTGCTTATAAACTTACCTCAGACGATGAAAAACGGAACGGGACGACTAGTCGATAACTTTGGCTTTCCCCGATCCAAATCCAATTTCTTTAGTCCTTGATCTAAACATATTCAAATGAAACTCATTCAAACATATTTTCATTCAATTTAGTCCAAAAACACATAAATGGGAAAATTATCATTTTACCCCTAATATTTTACACTTTTTACAATTTAGTCCCTATTGCACAAAACACAAAATATGCAAAATTTCAATATACCCATGTTTGGCCAAATGTTCCTAGTATCCATACCAGTCCATATATTTCATTTATTTCACATTTTAGTCCCTTAATTTATTATTTTTGCAATTTAGTCCTAATTACTTAAAATTATCAAAAAATCCAATACAAAACATGTTAATCCAAAACATATCTTTCATATTTCATCGTCAAACAACAAAAATCACAAGCTTCCAACAATGGCATAACTCAAAATATTCATCAAAATAAAAAAATTCAAGCATGGGTCTTGTAGATAACTTAGCAACGATCTCAAAAACGTAAAAATTATCAAAAACTGAGCTAGAACTCACCTTGAATCAAGCTTTCAAAGTGCCAAACCCTAAGCTTCTTTATTTATTTTTCTATTCTTTTTGTTTCGGTCATAAAATGAATGAAGAACATGGCTTAATTATTTTATGTTTTATCATATATTAACATAATATGCATTTTACCTTTTTAACCTTTACTAATTAATATGAAAACTATATAACATAATTCTAATGCCGTCCATTCATATATTCAATGGCATATTTTCAACATAAGTACCTCATGCTATAAAGACATCTTCAATTCGATACTTACAAAATTTAACCATCAAATTTTCATTTTATGTGATTAAGTCCTTTTATTTAATCGGGCACTCAAACGATAAAATTAAATCATGAAAATTTCACAGATATTAATTCACACATAAAATAAATTTCAAAATATTTTTTTGACTCGGATTCGTGGTCCCAAAACCACCGTTCTGAGTAGGGTTTAAATCGGGCTGTTACATCAATCCTCCATTGAAGGTATCTTCCAAGTCCTCTTCCCGGTAGCACTCCTTTTTCGACCGTCAATCGTAGGCCCATCCTTGTAGTTTTGGATATTTTGGGCATTGAGATCTTGTTCCTTTCGACAATAAATGTTGCATTGACAAATTCTAGCGATCGAAAGGAACATTCTATCGCATTGTCGTTTGCCCCTATGTATGGTGCGTCACTGGTAACAGATGCAATAATGTCTTCCTTTGCGTTTATTGTTACCACTCTACCCTCAGTTACCAACATTAACTTTTGGTGTAGTGATGACGGTACTGCTTTCGCTGAGTGAATCCAAGGCCTCCCCAATAGGCAATTGTAAGAAGGCTTAATGTCCATCACCAAGAAGTCCACCTTATATGTGTTTGGCCCAATCAAAAGAGGTATCTCGATCCTTCCCATCACTTTTCTTTCAGTACCATCGAATGCTCTCATTATGCTTTGGCACGTTTTTATATGAGAGCCATCCACAGGCTACCTATTCAGTGTGGATAGGGGTAATACATTCAGGATCGATCCGTTATCAATCAATACCCCCGACAATGTGTATCCCTTACAACGGGTGGTAATGTGTAAAGCCTTGGTGGATCTCATGCCTCCCGGCGGTATTTTATCATCATTAAAGAAGATGAAATTATCGGCACTTATGTTATTAACCAGACGATTTAGCTTGTTAACAAGGATATCGTTAGCGATATAGGTCTCATTCAATACTTTCATCAACATGTTATGATGTGTCTCCGAGCTTAAGAGTAAAGCTAACACTGATATGCGAGTTAGTTGTTTGTGCAGCTACTCCACAACACTATACTCGCTATGCTTTAAGAATTTTAAGAATTATTTAGCCTCTTTTTTAGTCACCGGCTCATTAATAGGTGATTCAACTCTAACTGTCTTTTTTTTTCTTGTTCCACCGCCAAGGCCTTTCCTTTTACAAGTTTCGCTCTTGAATTCATTGGATCATAGCATTTCCCACTACGCGTGTAGAAGCCTACATATTTGCCCTCCTCTGAAGCGTTGACTGGGTTCTCCTCTCCCAAAATTGTCACGTTGCAGTCATAGTTCCAAAAAACCCTTTTGCTATCATTGTAGGAAAATGATACAGGTTTCTGGATTATGACTCTCGGTACCATTTGTATTCCTGCTTCATTGCTTCTTGGTTGCGAAATGATCACCACTAGATGATTAAATTTTTGGACCCTTTCCGTTGATCCCTCCTCTGAAGCATAAACCTCTCCTTCTTTTGATCCTTTGATCTCTTCATAAAATTCTATCTCTTTATTGTCTATTAGATTTTGCACTGTGGTTCTGAACTCAGTGCATTCTTGGATGTCATGACCCTCCTCGGCATAAAACTCACATTATTTTCTTGCTCCTTTAGGCCTTTCCTCTGAATCTTGTATGATTAAACCTCCATCTACCATTTGTTTCCAAACTCATCTCAGTGGGGTTTTTACTTCGGCCATATCAGCTTTGATTCTTTTGCTTCCACTTTCGATTATCGCATTTACCCCTTTATCAGAATGATTGGGCAACAGATTCCCTGTTACGTTAGGTACTGATAGGTCGTCGAACTTTAGAATCCCCATTTTAATAAATCTTTCAATCAAATTTTTAAACATAGTGCAGTTCTCGATCGAGTGCCTCGTTATCCCCGCATGGTACTTACATTGGGCATTTGCGTCATACCATTTTGGGAATGGGGGTTGCATGGGTTTTAGATAGAATGGGGATACCACATGTGCATCGAATAGACTCTGGTACAGCTCCCTATATGTCATTGGGATGGGCGTAAACTGGATTCTTTCCATATTTGGCCTTGTATTGGATTATTGCTTTGAAGGGCCCTAATGGCTAGTGGTTACTGTCTTTGGCTGACCTACCATGATAGGTTTAGAATAGCCTTTGTTATATATACTTGCATTATTTACCTTGTGCTCCTTCTTTCTCGGGGTTAATCTTTTGGCGCTTTCCCCTACTTTTATCTTTCCGCATCTTATTATGTTTTCTATCATTTCTCCAAACATCACTATATCTGGAAAGCTTTTAGTAGCGCTTCCCAATATGTGGTTGATGAATGGATCCTTCAAAGTATTGATAAAAAACATGGTTGTTTCCTTCTCCAGAAAAGGTGGTTGGACTTGTATCGCTACTTCTCTTCACCTCTAGGCATACTGCCTAGAGCTCTCACTTGACTTTTTTTTTCATATTTTGCAGTGTGATTCGTCGGGCGCCATGTCTGTCACATGGCCATATTGTTTCATGAAAGCCTGTGCTAAATCCTTCCATGAATTAATTTGGGCACGATTTAGCTTGTTGTACCATTTGGCTGCAGACCCGATCAGACTGTCTTAAAAGCAGTGAATTAACAGCTGATCATTATTGACGTATCCTATCATCCTCCGACAGAACATCGTAATGTGAGCTTCAGGGCAGCTAGTCCCATTATATTTTTCAAACTCTAGAGTCTTAAACTTTGGTGGGAGTACTAGGTCTGGGACCAAGCTCAAGTCCTTAGCGTCAACCCTGCAATGGTAGTCAGCATTTTCCATTGCCTTGAATTTCTCTTCTAGCCATCTGCACTGGTCTTCAAGTTATTTAGATAGATCTACTCTTGCCTTTTCCATTTCTGCCACATCATCGAGATTAGGGACAACGGGATTAGTTGGATTATCCCCCAGATTAGAACCCGAGCCTGTTAGAAAGATCATCGGTGCTGAGGCACTGGCCTGATATTGGGATCTGATGGTGATAGGTACCCTTTTTGGGTACACATCTGGTTGTGTTTGAGTGTTTATCAGGGTAAAGCTTAGAGGGTAGGCAGGGTCTTCACGATTATCCCTAGAATTGACCAAAGGGCTCTTCCCTTTATCATGCCCTCCAGCCATTGGCTCATCAAACTTCTTTGTGATTCTAGCATCTTATCCCTAATGTCTTGTTGAATTTTGGCTAGTTGTTCTTGCATCTGTGCCTGCAGCTGATCTTGCATATCTCTTTGTAATTGTTCTAATTTTTCCATTATTTGATCCATTGCTTTCATCTTGCGGCGAGTACCATAGTGATATTTAGTTAGTAGATTTTCGTTGGTTTCTAGGGTAACTGTCATAATTTTAATTAATCAATGTCTTTTTTATGAAATTTAATGCATATGATGTAATGTAATGCAGATGAATGAAATGAATACAAAAGAGGCGTTGATTCTAATTCAATTTTATTAGATCAACTTTACTAGAAAACAAATTTCTTTACATAAAACGGGTAATTACATATACGACCTTGCCCTAATACTTAAGGCCTTGACCTTCTTAAGAAGCCAAGCTAAGTCTTGGCCACGATCTGTCTCTAATTCGTATTTTAAGCTTAGTACATCAGCCTGAACTGCCAAGGCTTGCAAATGGTCAGCCACCTCTCGTACTTGGGCCACAGCTTTGCCCATGATATAATCCCTATCCCTGATCTAATCTTGAGAGCGATGGAATTGTTCTTTTCAATGTTCATTGTTTGCTTCAAGGAGTTCAACTCGAATTTCACAATTTCGCAATGCGGTCTCAAGCTCCTCTATCTTTTCTTTCAACTCCTCAATCTTGCTTAGGCTGGCCCTTAATTCGATTACGGAGTTGCGACTATGATGGTAATGTAGTGATTTTTCTAACTCTGCCACCCGAGCTTTTAACCTCTCCTTTTCATTTTGGCTCTCTAACAAATTCTTTTTTAGAGCATCTTCCCATATCCGAGCGTCTTGAAACTTCTTTTCCTATTGATCGACTTTAGTCTTTTCTTCTTTGACTTTTTGTCACCATTGCTCTGACGTTTTACCCAAACTGGCAGTTCTTATTGACATACGTAGCTTCTTGTAATTCGTTTTTAAATTGTCTAAATCCTATTCGACCTTGTTCTTTCCCTTCCTCAATTTCTCGACCTCTAACTTCTGAATGTCGACGTCCAATCCCAGATACATCTTTTCCTCCTCTAATTGCTCTATCTTCCTTCCCAATTCCCGACTCCTTTTTTTAAAGCCTTTCTTGATGATCTCTAACTCGGATGGGATTACTTGTAGATGCTCTTCTATTGGCTGAATATTTTCTTGACTTGGCATAGCGATATTGTCGTTGGCTATTTTACCCCACCACCAATAGTATTCGGGGGTCGTCATCGGACCTACAGCAAATCCTTTCATTCTATGGGTTTGGTTCTAAGCATTCGATATTTCACGAACCCTTTTCTTGTAGTTATCACCCTTGTACGTAAACTCACACTGAGCCAACCCTTATGTCGTCAATATGAACTGCCTTAATCTGTACTACCTCATCACGAGAAAATAAGCATATCCAACGGCTCCCCATATCCCAAGTAGAGGAACCCAATTAAAGCCACCACACCGATATAAGATCTCATCAGGGATCATCCATAGAGCCCTCCACTCAACGTCTTCGACTTGTAGTTTCTGGAGAATCGCCATCTATTTCTCTTTGGATATGTCGTCCTGCCTCGGTGTAGCCACTAATTTTCTTCAATGGGGAGTAGTTCTCGGAAAAACTCGATATAAGACTTTTTCTACCTTCCAAAAGTGGCTATGAAACCATGCTAACAGAAGCTACGCACATCCTATGAACCTTCCCTCGCCCGCTCTCCGACAAGCATGCAAAGACCTAAAAGTTTCAGCCAAAATCACAGGGACGGGTGTGACCCCTTTGTTTCTTTGATTTATATATATATTTTATCTTGGAAGCTTGATTAAGCTAACCCCAAGGATCAATTTGATCAATCGGTGAAATTTTGATGAGATTCCATTATTGAGAATTGAATGATTTAGGTGCTAAATTGACAAAAATTAAGCTTAATTTAAGAAAAAGACTAAACTGTAAAGCTTAATTGGTAGTTTTATACATTAAGGACCAAATCAAATAAAATGTAAAAATATTATAAAATTTTGGTAGGAATAGAAAGTAGAAGGGCCCTAATGAATATATGTGAAATCAGATTTTAATCTGAAGGCCTAGAGCAAAAGTTATGCTTGTTTAGAGTTTAGGGACTAAATTGAATAAATTGTAAAATATGTTTGATATTGTGTTTGGTTCCAATTTGAATGGAATTTAATAATATTATATGTTTTATGATTTTATTTAGCTAACTAGACTCAAAACCTTTGAGAGAGAAAGAAAAATTGAAAGTTGTCGACGAATAGCTCGAAAATTCGATTTGTATTTCTATAATTCAGGATCACTTATTTTTTGCAAGTGCATGTCATTTTTCATTATACAGTGTTGAGGTGAGTTATTATTGGACTATTGAATTTAATTGTTACGGTTTAGATTGAATATTGAGACAGACTAAATTGAATAAAATAAAAAGTTATATGAATTGATTAATATGTTATAATTGGTATGAAATTAAGTTGAAACATGTTGTTTATATGATGATTTATTTAATTGGTGGTTTATTGGGATATGATTAAATATTATTTGAACTTTATATAATGAATAGAAAATTTGGTTACACTATTAGCTCTCCAAACTGAGTTAGATATAACTGGCATGCCATAGGATTAGGATATCAATTGAAAACTATCGTTGTCGGGCAACCCTAAGTGACGGAATAAGCAGATTGAGAAAATCATCGTTGTCGGGCAATCCGAGGTGGTAATATGTACTTGTATAATGTCATTGTTATCGGGCAGCCCGAGGTGATGGATCCACGTATTCATTCCAATATTGTGTCTAGTTAATGGGGTTATAAATATGGGAATTGATAAAATGATATGTAAATTGATAAATGATATTGAAGTGCAATAAGTGAAAATATGCGAAATAAATAAAAAATGAGCCTTGAAGGCCGAATGAATAAAAAAAAGAAAATAGACCGAGGAATAGTTAAAATGCATATATGAAAATCAAATATATATATGTAAATGTTGATGTTGGAATATGAATAAGTATAGTTCATAAATGGCATTATGAATTGATTAGGTATCATGTGAAAGGTATGGTACTTGGTAAGTTGATATGTTCAAATGATTATTTGCATGTCTATAATATATTATAAGTTGTTGGTATGATAAGAATGTTCTATAAATTGCAATTGAATTGAATGTATGCATATGTTTTAAATTTGTATTGTTTTGGTTTGAATCATGGAAATACTACTGAGTGTATTTGTTCAGCGTACGGTTTATTTTCTCCATATGCAGGTATAGCGGATTCCTAGTAGTTTGAGCAGTTGATCCAGCATCCCGAAAGCAATCCTCGACTCAACAAAGTTTGTGTAAGTTTTGTTTTGGTGTCAAGTATGGCATGTACCTAGGTTGAGAAAAATTTAATACAAAACTATTTTTATATACACTTTTGGTTTAAAAGGTTAATGTATGAACTTGATTAATAGAATACAAATTGTAAATGGATTCAAATATGATTGAAATGGAATGAAATGTTGTAAATGCCAATGGCCTTGGTAAATAAGTATGTGTGTTGAAGGTTTGAAATGAATTATACTAATTAGTTAACTTATAGGTAACTTAGTATTGGTGCACTATTGTCAAAGGTGTTTTGTCATGTTTCAGACTTAGAGATCTTATGTTTTGGCTGAAAATGTGGGTTGATTTTGCATATGTATTGGCTTGGAAAGAGTAGACTGAAGTTTCATTTGGAAATTGCAGAAACTAGATGTTACGTCGCAACATTAGGTCTATGTTGTTGCGACGAGATTAGGCCATTATGCCACGATACGACATCGAGCATTGATTGCTACGACAAGACTAGCCAGTATGTTGCATCGTGATGACAAACCCCCTGACGTCGCAACATTAACCTAAAACTTTGTAATCATTACAATTTAATCTTAATTCAATTTTGGGTTAGCATTAAAGCTTTTAAAAAAATAGGTGTACAACACTTATATACTTAATTTGCTTGCAAATGAATGTCTAATTATGTGAATTAGTTTATAATTTGTCCGTAATTGCTCCGACAATGAATATAAATCCTTATAGTTTGGATCTGATGATCAGATCGTGTATGAGGTGTTACAGGAACAAACTCCTGGGACAAAACTGTCACGAATGTTGTAATATTAAGACCTAAAAGTCGCAACATTGGTTCCACGTCGCAACAAGGAAGGTACTCTATTTCGTGACGTTTCTTTGTGCGTGGCAACTGCGATTTCAAAGGTAATTTAGAGTCTATTTTTATCTAATTTAAAGCCCTAATTGTTGTATTAAACTAAGGGACATTTTAGTTTTCGAACTCATACCTATATAATCAACTTTGGAATCAAAATTAAGGAGGATTTTTCCATTATTCAGTTTTCAACTTTTCATTGGATTAGATTTTTACTATGTTTTCTTATTTAGAATCTCTTTATTCTAAAGTTTCGATGTTGCGAGTAGAGAATGTTCTAAATGTGTGCTTTAATCTCTATTTATCAATGAGCATTCTCTCCTTTATTCTCTTTATTTATATCTCTTTCTTAATTAGTTAATTGAATGTTTGTATAAACATGAGAACAAAACTTGTGCTTTCATAAATATATTGCATGTATTGGTTGTTTAACTAATCAAATAATTACGTGATTATTTATATGAGATTGGATATTTATTCGAGTTTGCTAAATTTCTTACTATATTAGGATTGACGACCTTAGTAGAATATTTAGATAGACGAGACTGAAAGGGTATTATGCTGCGTAAACATTTAGTGAACTTGTGTTGAGCAGTGAGACTGAAAGGGTAACTTAGGTAGTAACTCTTAGCGAGGATAAGATCGAGAGGGTATTCTTAGTTAGGTAAACTACTCAATTAAAGCAAATAGTGGCTTAATCGATAATTAGTGAATCAACCATTTTAGGCTAATTAGCTCGCATCGTTTAAATAAGGAATAGGAAGTTCCAAGGCTTTTAGATATCAACCTTAGGTTTAGTTTTAGTTTAATTACTTTTTTCTCAAATCAATCTTGAATTTGCACTACTAATTTACAGCTCGATTAGACTAGTAATTGTTTTCAAAACAATTAGTTTAGTAAACAACTTTCACTAAATTGGCAATCCCTTAGGTACGATCCTTAAAATACTTCTGGTATTTCGTTGTACAATCTATATTACAATTGAACCTATTCGCTTGCAAACACCACACATACAATCGATATTTAATTGCATTATCCCAAGCTTTGGTACACGTACGTTGGGGCACGATCAAGGGGAAAAACCATGAAGAAGACTTAAGAAGGTTCAACTTTTGCCTTTTTTCAACATTAACAACCACCATGTTCAGGTTAGGCCAAAAACTACTATCCAAGTTTGAAAAGGGTGAGAATCGATGTCTATAGGTTGTTGCCTAGAATGGGTTTGTTGCATTTGAGGCAGTGCTTGAGAGTGGGCATGGTTGAGGATATATAGGTAAGGATGAGGTCCTAGAGACCTAGTAGGTGGAAGGCCATGTCGACAACTCCACAAGCAATTCCTGGATTAATGGTGCGTTGATGGAGGATGTAGAAATCAAGGAATTCAGAGTAAAGGTTATTGGTGTGAATGGTTGTAGGTAAAGGCAACGCTTAGCACTCGACAAATTTGATGAGGAGGATTGATGAGTAAGGCCAAATATATAATAAATTTCATTATTTATTAAATAAATTTAAAAGGGAAAAGTTTAAATTTGGTTTAAGACTTGTTTGTTGGATTTTTAAAAATATTTATAAAAGTATTATTTTAATAAATAAATTTCATGTTAGAGATAAAAAATGGTATTCATTTATTGATAATTTTGTATGTATTTTTATCGAAAATGAACTTTTAATTATGTTTTAAATTTTATTTTGGAATTTTAAGGAGTAAAACTAAATTGGTAAAATGTGTAAAGTTGAGGGCTAAATTTGTTAAAAAAAATTTAGAATTAAGACTAAAATGATAGTATTTGAAAATATTGAAGGGCTAAATCTATTATTATGTAAATACAAAAAGTCACTGATAATGATTTAATGGAGTAACTAAAGTACTAAACTTGTAGGAACAAAATAGAAATATGGTAATAGTTGAGTGAGTAATGTTTAGAGTTGACTATTGTTTGTGTGTGTTAGGATTGAAGGAAAAAAGAAAACAAGGGGCATGTAAGTAGGCACTTCAAAGGAATAAGTTTTTGAGGTTAATATTTGACCGTCAACTAAGCAAAAGAGTAGGTTAGAATAGTTAAAAATGGTGGCTTGTGCTTTTACCTTGAGAAGTTAAAAAATGGCATTGTCTATTGAAAACTGTATCAGGCATTTTCCAGACAAAACAGTACTTTACTTGAATTCAATTCTTTCCTCTTCCGTTGGTCATGGAAATAACCATTTTCACCAAAATTTCCAGAAAGTAATTATATCTCTAACATTTAAAATGCCTTTATTAAAAAGTTAGGTGCTTCACCACTACCAAACACATCACTTCATTAACTCTTGGAAGCTCTTTGTCCGATGCTGTAAATTGTAATTATGTGATTCCCTATGTTTCATGATTCCTTCCATTGATGTAATCCAGTTGGATCAACCACTTACAGCTAGATGCTCTAAAGGCATATTAATAACCCCAGAAATTAAGAGCCAGCCAATACATTGGTTGACAACTACACACACAGTAACTGGTCAAGGCATTAATAAGGAGACCCTACAACCAAAGGGACTGCAAATTGAAAACCCTGGGAAATTTGACCCAATTGTTCTTTCATGTACAATCACAACTTGTATAGCATTTTCTTTATTAATATTTCAGGTTTTATTGCAATGGCTAATTCAACCTGTTGTTTTTCCACACTTGTTATTTTCCCCTGCAGGGTGTACATTAATTAACAAATACAAAGAGCACCATATCGGGTACCTATGCAAACTCATGATTTTGAAAAGAAAATGGAAAAAGGATACAGTATGACAGAAACAAAATGAGTAGAGAAAAAGTTAACAGGAGAAATATAAATAAATGCAGAGATCCGGAAGGTTCTGAGTTTGACAAAGCCATGAATCAACCATATTTGTTTGTTGCTATTAGCCTAGAGCTTGACAACTTCAGGGATATGAACTGGGTACCTCTGAATGCAATCCGCCCATGGTCCATCTTTTGGTGTTTTGATGGTTCTGTTGCACTTCCATACTGCACTGTTACACTTGAATCCACTTCCAAAAGCTATTTGCCAAACCCTGTCCCCTTTTTTCATCCTCCCCTTTGCCTCAATGTAGCTCATCTCGTACCACAGCGATGAAGACGATGTGTTTCCAAACCTATGCAATGTCATCCTTGATGCCTCTACGTGCTCCGCTGAAAGTTGCAGGTTCTTTTGCAGTTCATCTATGACTGCTCGTCCACCAGCATGGATACAGAAGTGTTCAAACGCTTGCTTGAAGTCTGGAATATATGGCTTCCACTTGGGATTAAAGATTTTACGCCCAATGAGTGTGAGAAGAAATAGGAGTTGCTCAGATGCTGGAAGAACTAAAGGACCAATAGTGGTAATGTTAGATTTTAAAGCCTCTCCAGCAATAGCCATGAGATCTTTAGATAAAGATATCCCAACATTGCCTTCTTTGTCTTCTTCTTCGAACACGCATCGATAGGCTTTATCATCTGCACCTTTATGGGTTCGAACAACATGCACAAGACGATACTTGGCACGCCACCTCTCGGAACGACGGTTCGACAAGAGGATTGCGGCGCCACCCATGCGGAAAAGACAGTTGGGAAGGAGCATGGCTCTTTCTTTTCCTTGGTAGTAGTTTGGAGTGATGATCTCAGTGCTGACAACAACTGCATTAGAATTAGGGTGTACTTGGAGAAGATCTCGAGCTAAATCAATGGAGATAAGCCCCGCACTGCACCCCATTCCTGAAAGATTAAAGCTCTTTATATTACTCCTCAGCTTATATTTGTTGATCACCATAGCAGACAAAGATGGCGTAGGAGAAAACAGACTGCAGTTGACAATAAGAATATCAATGTCTTTAGGTTTTAACCCCGTTTTCTTGAACAAAGAATCCATAGCTGAGAAGATAACAATCTCAGCCTCGCCTCTAGCAGCCTCCATGGTTGGAGTTGGAGGAATATAATGAATAGCAGGAGGTAAACAAGTCTCTTCACCAAGACCAGACCTTTCTAGAATCCTCATCTGAAACTCAACGCTCTTAGGGTTGTTGCTCAAGTTCAGCCTCGAGTGCTCCATGAAAGTAGCAAAAGGAACACGACAAGTGACAGGAGGTTTGTAGCATGCATAATCCACAAGGTAAATGCTTCTAGGCTTAGACATGAAGTAAACAGTGGCTACAAAGATAATGAAGAAACAAGAGCACAAGATTTGAACAAGATCAAAATGAAGGGAATTCCAGAGACTAACAATCTCAGCAGGGCCTAAACGAAGAACCTCAATAAGAACACCAGCCATGACAGGTATAAGGGTAAGTGTAAGAATATGATTGACGAGATATTGGTAGCCAAGCTTGACATACTTAAGCTTGACAGAGTTAGAAAAATGTGGCATTGTTGCAGTGGTGGAAATGAAGCAATTGAAAAAAGGTGTTATTTGTGTGAGGGAGAGGAAAATGGGGGGTTAAAAATTTTTTTTAAAGGAGGAAGAAGAGGCGTGGGGGTTTTAAAGAGGAAGGGGACCAAAGAGCAATGAAGGAGGGGGGCAGTCAGGCAGATGAGAGGATTAAATGAAGGGAGTCACGCCACTCAACGCTCACTTAACTCCCATTAATTTTTCCTAACTCCCCTTTATATCTAACATGAAACTAAATCCGGTAAAATTATCATGGAGGTCCCTGTATTAAGAGTCAGATTATATTTTACTCCTTCTATTCAAAAAATGGGTAAATTAATCCCTTTATGTTAAATCAAAGAACAATTTTATCCTTTTTATTAAAAATTTCATCAATTTGTACAGTTGAAAACTGAGATGACTCACAAAATAACCAGATAATAACATACAGGGATAAGTTTTTAATAGGAGAAACAGATAATTTTTTTTAACAGAAGGACTAATTTACTCTTTGATCTAATGTATAGGACTAATTTACCAGTGTTTTGGGTAAAGAAGATAAAATGTAATTGGACTTTTAGTACAGGGGCTTCCATAATAAATTTACCAACTAAATCCTTGCTTTCATCAATAAATAAGCTCAATTTTCGTGCATCCGTCTTCTGTAATTTGGTGGCTTTAATTCTTTTTCATTAATTAAGTAATCATGGGGATCACAATTAGATATCGGTTGGTCTCAGGCTTCAATATTATAATATATTTTTACAATCGATTGAAATAAAACTAAAAAATGGAGAATACAAAGAAATTTCGGATTTTTTTTCTCTCCTTATATTTGGATTATTTGTAACCCATGTCGCTTGATTACTTAATTTGATGGTTAAGAAATTGGTTGATTTTCATTTTTTTTTAAATACGATTAATTTTAATCCCCTGATTCAATCATTAATTAATCTATGACCTTTACTCCATCTTCAATATTTATGTGCGACTTAATGTTTTTTTAATTGGTATAATAATACATTTAGTCTTTAATACTTACATATTCTATAACCTTATTTGTCTCCGTTGCCGGATTTGGGTCACGAAGTATTACAATAAAATTTTAAACATTTGCATCACATACAAACAAGTATACAATTATAAATACAAAAGAAAATCAAATCACATTCCATTTATAACAAATATACACTTACGGGCCTTAAATTGAGCTTACGAGGTCTTCAAAATAGTTTGAGAAAATTCTGGGTTCAATTCGAAACAAAACAGAAAAATTAGGGAAAAGTTGAAAATTTTGAAAACAAGGGACACGCAGCCGTGTGTCACAGCCTAGACCGTGCGGACATTCAAAGTCTTGACACACGCCCGTGTCCCAGCTCGTGTACCTACCCGTGTGTGCATTCGATGTTGGGTTACACGGCCGTGTGCTAGGCCATGTAAAACCTACACCTAAAGACAATAAGACACACAGCCGTGCGAGTGGGCCGTATGTGTCACACGACTGTGTGACTGTTGTGTCCCAAGCTGTGTGCAACGTATTTAACCCCTAAATCAAGCCATTGCATACACCATTCCTTGTGCAAAAAGACATACCATATCTAGATAATTTCCTAAGTTTAAAATCACATTCAAATCATCAATCACATGCCAAAATTTCATCCCTCCTATACCTAACCAATATGCCATTCAAAGGCACCTCAAACAACGATTAATCATTCAAATAAACAAGTTAAAAGAACATATGGCTTTAACCATATTTTTCTACTCAAACATCCACCGAAATAGCCAAATATAACCATTCTCACCAAGTTGTCATTGAACATAATATTTATCTATTCACATAAACAATTACATACATCTAAAAGAGTCAAGCTCATCAAACATACTTATTTCATTCAAAGACTATATACAAGCATTTGTTCCAAAGAAGCATAATTCAAAAGTTTACATGACATTCAATATAAGTAACCTTCAGTCAATTCAACTATAGACCAAAATACCTTGATTCAAACATTATCATCCTAGGTACATACCAAGACACAAAAACAAATACGTCACCAACATTTAGTTTGGTATTGACGTTGGATGCTGAGTCAATAGTCAAAATATAGGTACCTTGTAACACTCCTAATCCGTATCCATCGTCAGAATAGGGTTACGAGGCATTACCGATCAACCATAACATAAATCATACATTTTGTGCAATCATAATTATAATACATTCATTTCAATCATTCTGTTCCTTATAAGGTCCTACAAAACCTTAAAACATGATTAAAAGTGGTTTGGGACTAAATCGATATCATTTGCAAACTTTAAGAAACTTAGAAAATTTTCTTTGATTTCAGGGTCACACGCCCGTGTGAACAGGCCGTGTGCCTCACACGGCTACCAGACACGCCTGTGTCACAAGCCGTGTGAAAACAGGGCATACATACTGACTTGCACCAAACGGTCGAGGATATGCTCGTGTGCCATGGTCGTGGGAAAACTAAGGAGGTTACTGACTTGGGTCACACGGCCGGCCACACACCTATGTACCAGCCTGTGTGCCATACACGGCCAATAGACATGCCCGTGTGTCTAAGTAGTGTCAAAACTGTAGGGTATATTGACTTTAATTCGAAGGGTACCCCAAGGGACACACGGCCGTGTAACATGACCGTGTGTCACACACGGCTGAGACACACACCCGTGTGGACAAAAATAGGCCATTTGTAAAGCCAATTTGCTACCCATTTTACAAGCACACATAGCAACCAAAATAGCACTATTTCAATTCATCTTTAAACAACCAAAAACATGCCAATTCATACTCATGTCATACCATCTATCATCAACCAATTCAACTACTCAATTCTACATTCAAAACCTATCAAATCATTATACCAAAATTCATCACAACTTACATATAAGTTCCATATGCATTAATTCATCATATTAACATCTATTTTATACCACAAAACACATCATTAAGCTATATCGACAATTAAGGCCAACATACCAAAAACAAGCCAATATATAAAAGGCATTATGCACATCACTTAGGCCAACTTAATTGACCAAACACATACCAACATTTTCAGCAAAAACTAGCCAAATCTCATGGCCATATCAAATCTCAAATCATATCATCAACTCACTAGACTATACATGCCATACACCATATTTACAAGCATCCAAAAATACCAACAAGTAGTCGATAGTGTGATGATGGTTCATGTTGATCCCCGATGTCCGAGCTAGCTTCGATAATCTATAAAACATGGAAAGAATGCACAAGTAAGCTTTAAAAGTTTAGTAATCTCGTACTAAATATACTCAACAGTTTATAGCATACAAATCATCAATTTGAACTAATTCATATCTAAATCATGATGACCAACAAACTTTCCTCATACTTACTTAAGTATTTATGAATAAGTTCATTACTTCTTCCATTCAGATTTCATGATTTATATGTACATACCTGTACAAATTCATACCGAACTCATACCTTTACATGATACTGTCGAAATATTCGATATCTCGCACACTAAGTGCCAAAGCATAGCCGAAGCTATTATAATCTTGCACACTAAGTGCCATATATAGCCGAAGCTATTCCAATTCGCACACTTAGTGCTTTATATAGTCGAAGCTATCTCGAATCGCACACTAAGTGCTAAACATAGTCGATTCATCGTTGTACACAATTGTAGTCGTATATATACAATTAATGCAATATTAAAGCATTAAAAACATAATTGTAACAATGTTTATCACGTACGAACTTACCTCGAACGTAAAAACAACGAACTAGTCGATTAATCGAGTACTTTGTTCTTGCCTCGATCTAAGTCTGGATTCATGTTTTCTTAATCTATATTATAACAAATTCAACTCATTTAATCACTTATTCATTAAATTTCATCCAAAAATACCTATTTGGTAATTTTTATACTTTAGCCCCTAAAGTTTCATATTTTTACAATTTAGTCCTTATTTCACAAATACACCAAATTACACAATTTCTTTCTAATTTCATGCTAGCCGAATTCTCTATAGCTTCAGAACAGCCGATATTTATCAAAATTTCACACATTTAACCCTTCAATTTACATTTTTCTCAATTTAATCCCTAATTGACATTTTTACTCAAAAACACTTTACAAAACATGTATATCAAACCAAGCTTTCATATTTCATCATAAAACATCCAAAAACACATGAATTCATCAATGGCACTTCACAAAATCATTATAAATTTCAAAATTTAGGGTACGGGCTAGCTAGTACAGGAAGCAACGATCACAAAAACATAAAAATCATTAAAAAACCGAGCTTAAAACATACTTCAATTGCTTGAATTAGTCTAACTAAATGAAAAGCCCTAGAATGGCTTTCTTCTTCTCTAGTTTCGGTTCAAAAAGAAAGAAAGATGGACAAAATTTATGTTTTGGTGTATTTTAATTAACTTATTTGACAATTACCAAATTAACCTTAACATTAAACCATTAATTAACATCCGTTAAATGTCCATTTATGTCAAATTCCACTATAAATGGTCTAATTACATCATAAGGACCTCACATTTAATAATCCATAGCAATTAAGCACTTTTAACATATAGAATGTAACTTTTTTCATTTTACGCGATTTAGTCCTTTTTTCTCAAATTGAGCTATTAAACGATAAAATTAGCTCACGAAATTTTCACAAATATATATTCACATGTTGTAAACAACAAAAATAATATTAAAATAATTTTACAACCTCAGATTTATGGTTCTGAAACTACTGTTCCGATTTAACTAAAACCGGGCTGTTACATACCTAACCTGCATACAAAAGAATGATTAAATACTAAATAATTTCATCACCCAAAGAACTACATTTGTGTTTAATAATCCATTAATTCAAATATCTAACTTGTAATAGTTATTACCACATAGTGTACCATAGGTTCCTCATGAACATTTCATATACAATTAAAGTTGTCTCTCATTTTACCAACCAACTTCAAGGGATCGGTTAAACATTATTAATATTGACCAACCTGTTATTGGCACCCGATGCTTGACAGATAAACCATAACAAAGTTTTACGACCAGTGCTTGTCGAATAAACCAACATTAGATATGCTCTGCACTAGTCGAATAAGTCAACAAAGATTTATGCCCAACGCTAGTCAGATTAACTGAAGATATTAATTGTGTGCCCAACATTAGTTGAATAAATAGACAAATATTTGCGCCCAACGGTAATTGGATAAACCGACATTATTAACTGGGTGCCCAGCACTAGTCGAATAAATCGACAAAGATTTTCGCCCAGCGCTAGTCGGATAAACCAATGATATTAACTGTGTACCCAGCACTAGCCAAATAAATCAACAAATATTTTCCCCCAGCGCTAGTCGGATAAACTGATGATATTAACTGTGTGCCCGGCACTAGTCAAATAAATCGACAAAGATTTACGCCCAGCGCTAGTCAGATAATCATATACGTAATTACAAAATCCAAAATTTCCTTATTTTATAATTCAATCATTTACAACAAATAATTATAAGAAAATCTTTGATCCATTCCATGATAATATATATACATACACAATTTAATAATTCTTCATTCAATCTAGAATAACCAAATTATGTATAAGAATATAATTAAATAGCCATGCAACATTTAAATTAATTAAACTACATAAATAAATAGAGTTCGAGTTCAAGGACTACGAACTTACCTCTACTGAAACAGTTACTAAAATGAAGTCGACAACTAATCCAAAACTTTAACTCTTTTTTCCTCGATTTAAATACAATAGTAGCATCTCTTGAACATAATAATATAATCTTATTGAATTAAACAAACAAATAAATTTTAAATAATTAATTCAAGCTTATAAACCATTTTAGTATGAATTTATAAAATTACCCCAACATTTTTTCTTTTATGCAATTTAGTCCCTAAACTCATAACTTGCAAATTTATCAATTTTAGTTACCAAACATGCTAGCCGAATTTCTTAGGCTTTCTACCCTGCCCATTTTTATCAAGATTTCACATTAAATCCCATGAATTTTACTCTTTAAACAATTTAATACCTAACTTTCAGAATCACTAAAAATCCTTTAACAAAATATGTTTATTTAACAACCAAACTTAATATCCTACCAAATGAATTTCAAAACACATTCAGAATCATTTATGACAGTCTCTAAACCTTTAATTTTTTATGAATTAATCCTCGGGCTAGCTAAATTAAGCTAATACGAACTCAAAAACATAAAAAAATACTAAAAATGGGATAAAGTTACATACCATACAATGGAAATCAAACTTGACTAAAAGCTTACCCTATCTATGGCTTCATTAGGTTTTGCAAAAAAAAAAAAAAAAAAAGGTTGAAGATGATGATATTTCACTTATCATCTTTTATTTTATTTTTAATTTACCTAATTATCAAATTAACCTTTAAACTTAAAACAAATTTCATCAAATGCCAAGTCATGATCATCCGCTATAGTTAAATTTGGTAAAATTACTACTTAAGGCCCTTACTTCATGCTTTTTCACCCATTTAATACAAATAAGTCTATAGCTGTTAACTTTTGCTGCTTTTATAATTTAGTCCTTTTTTCTTTAATTAACTATTTAAACATTAAAATTTTCTTAACCACATTTTAATAAAATTACGGGCTCGATTTATTGAAACGAGGTTCCGATATCTCATTTTCTAGAACCATTTGACTTTAAGAATTTACCACTTGAACCTAATTATTAGTTTAAATAACATAAATTATCAAATTAAAATTTATTATAATACTATATTTGACTCGTAAATATTGAATAACAATATTTACAAATTCACTCATCAGATTTGTAGCCTCGAAACTACTGTTTCTGACACCACTGAGAAACAGGTTGTTACATCCAAACTCAACAGTGGCAACTAAACCAACTAGGTCATCAATGAGATTAAAAAAATATGAAAATGCCCTTATATGATTAAAATAATTTATACCATTTAAAGGAAATTTAGTATTTTCATTTTAACAAAAACCAATTAAAATATGCATGTGAAGTTTGAACTCATGCCAATTAGATTAGAAAGCCTTAAATTTATTACTCAACTAAAGCTTCAATTTGATGTATTTTATACATTTTTTTAAATATGCACAAGTTATTATCTCTACTTACTATTTGTTAAGTGTTTTACTAAGTTGATGTCACCCTCAATCGGTTCACCAATTCACTAGAAAATTACAAAAATACTCTTTCATAATTAAAATAAATTATACTATTTAAGGATATTTTAGTCTCTTCATTTTAACAAAAACCAATTTAAAAGAATATGGTGGGATTTAACCTGCGTTAATTGGACTAGTAAAACCTTAAATTTACTACTTAATAAAGCTTTATTTTAATATTTTTGTGATTTATTTGATGTATTTATATGTTTAAATTTTGTTTTACTCACAATTTAATCTATTTTTATTTTAATGTCATACATATTTCATTTGTTATTATAATTAATTAATTTCAAGCCATATGTTTTATTATTTATTATGTGTTATTTTTTATCACATATTTGTATTCTAAATTCGTAGTTTTTACACGTATATACATATGGTAAGATTTCTTATTTTATCATTAGAGTGAATCTAATTGTTAAAAGAAAATAAGTACCTAATCACCTAGTTATTGCTTTAAGTAGAAAAAATTTAATTACTTCTTTGAATTTGCTTTTGAGTTACAAAATACTAAAACAGGAAATTTGGTGCCATTTTAATTTTCATTTTGGTAATTTAAATGAAAAAGTTTAACCCAGGTTTAGGATTAAATAGCTTCCATAATTTTGTCTAAAAACGAAAATAAAAAGACCAATATTGTACGGTTCTGTTTCTTTTAGTTTTCATATTTTCTACTTTTAAATATTTATTTTTCATTATTGGAAATAATGGTGCATCAATTTTATTTTATTTGGAATAATATGAAAATAAAGTAAAATAATTTTTGTAATATTCAAAAATTTAGTTACTTTCGAATCAATGACTTGATTGTTTTTTTAATCTTCCATTAACCAGCTTAGGTAATCATTATACTCTTTGTAATTTGCTCTTAAGTCTCATTCTTATTGCAAAAGAAACATTTGTACTTACATTAATTGTTGGCATTCTTGGTTTTCTTTCCATCCGCTTTAAGCGAAACTCAAGTCTTAGCCTTTTTTTTTTTTTTTTTCTTTAGACGAGGAAGCCATCGCCAAATTGGCTTTTGCATTTATTGAACTAGGCACCCCACCATTTAATATCAACTCATAAAATTATAACTCTTTCATGAGTTGTGTAAAGTTAAGCTCTCAGATTCCTAAATTATATGCAACCTTAAAGCCTGCAAAGTCTTTTAGACAAGGTTTTAACACCATCTCGATATGGTTGTTATGGTCCAATTTAGTCCCTTTGTCTTTCACTTCCATAAAGAATCCTAGAAGAGTAAGCATATGTTCTTTGACTGGAGTATCAAGCTTTTGCTTAAAGTTTATCAACTTGGTTATCAAAAATTCTCGAGCCAAGATAACTTGACCTTCGAACATATCCTCCAGATTGCCCATGATCTCTTTAACAATTCTATTGCTTTTGCAAAGTGCTCTGGCACTTGCAATAATATAACAACAAGCTGTTTCATTAGAGCTTTTCCAACAAGATCTAGCTTCATGTTGGGACTTAGGGGGCATGTTTCATCAAACATAAACTTGTGGTTCATGTACTTGACAACAATGTGCAAGTTTTGTTTCAGTAAGAATATTGATGAGAGAAGTTAGTGTTATTTCAAATTGAAATATAAATTGTCACATTAATTATCTTTAAGCAAGAATGTCATCAAATTTAGCAACATACAAGATGCATTAACATGATGCATGCTTCTTACATTTAGCCTTGAAAAAAAACTGTAAACTGTTACCATGGTAATTCTCAAACCCATTGAATTATGCCAGCTTGGGGAAATCACAACAACTAGTAAAAACATGGATTTTATCCAATTAATATGTGACACAAATTAATAATAGTTTCACTTTAATAATTATTTAAACTTAAATAGAGTTTCATGGAAAGTTATTTAATTAAAATAATCTTGAATATATAATCATTAACTCAACACCCCTCATTATATATTCTTAATATGAGTCATAATGAGATAATCTTAACAAGAATCATTCGTGACTAATTATCCTCTTAACGGAGGTTGTGGTCTTGTTTAGGGACCTTTTCCCCGTCAATATTTTAAAACATATGCAAATTTTCAATTTGGTTTCAGGGATGATTAAATGCATAGATAATATCAAGTGACATTCTTCCTAATCTAAATGACATGCTTATCATATAAACATGGCATGTTTATCGATTTCATTAATCATTCAATCGTACAAATATCAACAACATTTATCTAACAATTGAAAATAAAATCGACTCTGACTAACCAAAGGTTTTCATGGTTTTATTCTAAGAATAAGAAAAAGAAAACAAGTAGATTACAAAATTTACTCGAAAGAATTCTTTAGGTCATCAACTTCTCTGAATAGTTGATCATTCCATCATTTAGCCACACAAACTCATCTAATCTTTATCAAAACTTGTTTCCATCATAAACCAAAAGTTTACAAAAAAAAAAAAACAAATGGGAAAAGAACTCCTTAGGAGTCGACTTTTGGATTCCTAGAAACCTTAGAATTGATTTTGAAAACTTTAACATATGGTTTCTACAAAATCTATTATTCTTGAATTCAATCCCAGAACAAGCCCACCTTAGAGTCTTCCAGAAAAGTCAAGGCACACCTAATTCTTAGAATCAGAAATAGTTTCAAATATGGCTCAAAGAATGAAACCCTAATTTTTTACTTTCAAGATTGGAAAGATGTTGAATTTTCATATCCCATTAATCTTGATCTTATTTTTTCAAATTGAACTTTTCCATGATGTCTAAAACTTTGATTGTATGAAAAATCAAAATTTTCACTTTAATTAAAAATGAAAAACTAGATCAAATACGTACCTGACTAAAACCCGATGTTCCTTAGAGTGTAACACCCCCTATCCGTATCCATCATTTGAACAAGGTACGAGGCATTACCAGAGCTTATCGAATCATTATTAAGTAGGGGAAAAAGTAAAAGAAAGTAAACATGTAATATTTAATAAATTCGTATAACATGATAATTAACGTACCGCTTCTCAATATTCAACATAATTATACAAAGCATGATTATTCGAATTGATCATGAGCCCTAATACTTATTCTTATCACATTTGTGAAAAAAAAAAGAATAAAATAAATAAAATAAAGAACACACAAATTTTACGTGGAAACCCTTTCGGGAAAAAAACCACGGGCAGAGGAGAAGAAAATTCACTATGTCGAAAAATTTGTATCAATACAAGAGGAATAGACTATGTCTATTTATAGGCTTGTAAAGCCATATTCTAGTAGGATTGAAACACCCTATCCTAATCAATATAAAATAGATGAAGTTTAATAAGGTTTAAAAAACCTTATTCTAAAATAAAATAAAAGAAATCTAGTTCTATATGGATTTTACTTTTATTTTATTTTCCATCATATTCTATAAGAATTTGGGTCACTTAATTCTAACAATCTCCACCTTGACACAAATTCTCAATGAACAAGTTCTTCATTGCGAACTTTCAATAAACAAGTTCTCCACCTCTTCCATAAAACCCCTTAAGGGTTTAACTCAACAATGAACACCAACCAAGTCTAAGCAATGCTCAAACTTGGTTTTAGGAAGTGACTTAGTCATCATATGCGCAGGATTTTCATGAGTACTAATTTTGCTCACAACAATATCACCACGAGCAATAATATCACGAACAAAATGATACCGAACATCAATGTGTTTTGTTCTCTCATGAAACATTTGATCTTTTGTAAGAAATATAGCACTGACTGTCACAAAAATCGTGGCTTGATTTGAAGGCCTTCATTGAGTTCACTAAATAGTCCCTTCAACCAAATAGCTTCTTTGCAAGCCGATAATCGCCATGTACTCAGCTTCAGTGGTAGACAAAGCGACTGTAGTTTGCAAAATGGCTTTCCAACTAATTGCACAACCTCCGATTGTAAAGACGTAACCTGTGAGAGATCTTCTTCTATCAAGGTCTCCAGCAAAATCAGCATCAACATACCCTATGACTCCATCTTTAGTTCTTCCAAATCGTAAGCAAACATCGTAGTGCCTCGTAAGTATCTTAAAATCCACTAAACGCTTTCCAATGTTCTTTACCGGGATTTGCCATGTATCTGCTAACTACACTGACTGCATATGATAAATCTGGACGTGAACAAACCATAGCATACATCAGAGATCCCACTGCACTAGAGTATGGAACATGTGACATGTACTCAATCTCATCATCTGATTGTGGAGACAAAATCGATGAAAGTCCGAAATGTGGATGGTCTGCTAAAGGAGTACTAAACAGCTTAGCACTGCATATTGAACTCCGCAAAGAACTTTCTCAATGTACCCCTTCCGACTTAGGTACAATTTACTTGATTTTCTATCTCCGAGAATCTCCATACCAAGTATCTTCTTTCTTTGGTCCTAAATCTTTCATCTCAAATTCTTTACTTAGTTGGGCTTTGACCTTTCTTATCTCTTCTTTATCTTTTTCTTTGCTATCAACATGTCATCAACATAAAGAAGTAGATACACAAAAGAACCATCACTATTTTTCTTAAAGTAAACACAAATTTGTCAAAACTACTTCTTTTGAAATCATGAGAAGTCATAAAGGAATCAAACCTCTTGTACCATTTGTCTTGGTGATTGTTTCAAACCAGTAAAAGGAATTTTTCAGCAAGCAAACATAGTTCTCTTTTTTCAAAATCAGAAACCCTTCAGTTGTTGCATGTAAATATCCTCATCAAGCTCTCCATGCAAAAATGCGGTTTTTACATCTAAGCGCTCAAGCTCCAAATCATGCATGGCCACAATACCAAGCAAAGCTCGAATCGAACTATGCTTAACAACTGGGAGAACACATCTGTGAAGTCCACTCCTGGAATTTGATCTGTAACCCTTTGCAACAAGCCTTGCTTTATATCCGGGTTCTTCAACTCCTGGAGTCCTTCTTTCTTTTTAAATACCCATTTACAACGAATGACCTTTTTACCTTTAGGAAGTTTCACAAGGTCCCATGTTCTTTTTTTGTGGAGTGATTCCATCTCTTCTTGCATAGCAAACATCCACTTTTCTCGAGCCTTCACAGTAATCGCCTCGGAATAATTAGATGGCTCTTGATTCGCATCTATATCTTCACCACATTCAAAGCATAAGCAACTAGATCACCTCGGCATATTTCTTTGGAGGTTTAATTTCTCTTCTAGTTCTGTTTTTTGGCGATAGAGTATTGTGGTGAAGAAGCAACTCTATTCTCAATTTTTGTACTGGCTTGAGGAGTTGACTCTGTATTAATCGATGCTCTACTTGTTTTTGATTTTCTTTATTGGAAGAGTCTTTAAGAGATAAGTTAGGTAGCATAGCAGTTTCATCAAAAACAACATCTCTACTAATCACAACTTTTCTATTTTCAGGACACCATAACTTATACCCTTTTACACCGACTTTATAACCAAGAAAAACACATTTAATGGATCTCGGTTCCAATTTTCCATTATCAACATGAGCATATGCAGGACACCCAAAGATCTTTAAATCGGAATAATTAGCGAGGATTACTGGACCATACCTCTTGTGGAGTCTTTTTCTCAATGGCAGCGGATGGAGATCGGTTGATCAAAAACATGCGATGAGACGCCGCTTACGCCCAAAATGACTTGGTAAGTTGGCATTTGACAACATACATCGAACCTTCTCCATGATCGTTCGTTCATTCGTTCGCAACGCCGTTTTGTTGTGGAGTATGACGAATCGTCAGTGTCTTATGATTCCTTCGACTTGCACAATCTATTAAACTCATCGAGCGTAACTCTAAGCCATTGTGCATGCGGAGGTATTTTATCTGCTTTTTCCGTCTGCTTTTTCAATCATAATTTTCCAAGACTTAAATGCGAAAAACACATCACTTTTTCGCGCTGGGAAGAACGCCCAAACTTTTACGGAAAAATCATCAATAAAGGTTAGCATATAATTAGCTCCACCTCTGGAAGGCACTCTAGATGGCCCCACAGTCGAATGAATATACTCCAATGTTCCTTCGTGTTATGGATTCCTCTAGTGAATCGAACTCTCTTTTGTTTTCCAAAAACACAAAGTGCTCACAGAAATTCGGTTTGCAAATTCCTTGCCCATTAAGAAGTCCTCTTTTGCTCAATTACGCCATGCCATTCTCACTCATATGCCCTAGGCGCATATGCCAAAGTTTAGTAATATCATCATCGACAAGGACGAGGAAGCGATAATGCATCATCACGATAATGATAGAACCACGCAAAACATATAACTTGGCAATCTTTCTCTGTCCTTTCATCACAATAAGGGACCCTTTGGAAATCTTTAAAACCCCACTTTCAGTTGTATATATCTGCACTTTTGAATCAAGAGTACTCAACGAAATTAAATTTCTTTTCAATTCGGAACATGCCGCACGTCACTAAGTGTTCGACAACTCCATCAAACATCTTAACTTTAATTGTTCCAACACTGCGATTTTACACGAAGTATTATTTCCCATCAAAACAACACCTTGCATAATTGTTTCGTAAGTTGTAAACCAATCCCGATTGGGACTCATATGGAATGTGCAAACTGAATCAAGTATCCATTCCTCGCTTACTTTAGAATCATTGTGAAGCGACTAGAAGTTCACCATCATTTGTAGTCTTCTACAACATCGCTTCACCGAAATTTTTCGGTTGTTTTCCCTTTTGATTCATGACCTCCTTTTAATCTTATTTTGTAGCTTATAGCACTCAGATTTAATGTGCCCTTTCTTCTTGCGAAGTTACAAGTTTTACCTCTGTTTGAAGACTTGATCTACCCTTAGATTTACCACGAGGATTCCGTTCTCTGTGTCCTACCACGATCATCATCAGCATTCCGATCTTGTCTCCCACGAACAATAAGACCTCTCCCCGAGAGTCGAGTTTAACCACAAGATGCTTCATCTTATCATACGAGGTTAAAGAATCATAAACCTCATCAAGCTGTTAGAGACTCACGGCTATATAAAATCGTGTCTCTAAAGGTTGAATAAAGCAGGGCAACGAACAAAGTAGAATCAACCCTAGATCTTCCTTATCATACTGAACCTCCATGGCTTCCAAGTTTGAGAGAATTTCTTTAAACATTGTTAAGTGTTCGTGTACTGACGCACCTTCCTCCAACGACGATGAGCATAAAGACGCCGCTTCATATGCAACTTGCTTGTTAGAGTTTTCGACATACATATTTGTTCTAGCCTCTTCCATAATGCAATGTGAGTTTTCTCTTTCATCACATCTTGCAAAATTTCGTTGGACAAATGCAGATGTAATTGTGTTAATGCCTTTCGATCCTTACGCTTTTTCTCTTCATCTGTTAATGTCGAAGGCATCTTATCTATCCCTAGCAGGCATCCTCCGAGATCCATCCGTGCAAGAAGCGCTTGCATCTTAATTTGCCACAACGCAAATCTAGTGTTGCGATCCAACAATGAATTTCATATTTCAAAGACGCCATTACCGTGATCGAGATGAATAACCGGAAGCTCTGATACCAATTTGTGAAAAAAAGAATAAAATAAATAAAATAAAGAACACACAAATTTTACGTGAAACCCGGGAAAAAACCACGGGCGAGAGGAGAAGAAAATTCACTATGTCGAAAAATTTGTATCAATACAAGAGGAATAGACTATGTCTATTTATAGGCTTGTAAAGCCATATTCTAGTAGGATTGAAACACCCTATCCTAATCAATATAAAATAGATGAAGTTTAATAAGGTTTAAAAAACCTTATTCTAAAATAAAATAAAAGAAATCTAGTTCTATATGGATTTTACTTTTATTTTATTTTCCATCATATTCTATAAGAATTTGGGTCACTTAATTCTAACAACATTGTTAGTCATATAATTCAAATAAATATCAAGAAACATGTATGGACTCAACTTTCATTATATTTCTCATATGCATATACTTTTACACATCATTTATTCACATAACTTATAACTTATAACTATCATATCTATGTATTTTAAATACGCTTTCATAACAATTTGTCTTGATTTCAGACTATCTCACATTGGAGTTTTACTCATCAAATCATTTGAAATACTATCTTTATACAAATAGTACACTTGAGTTGCACAATTCTATAATTATGAACAAACACATTTATAAAATATATTCCATGTTCATATATCATAGTCTCATGTCTCCATATATCAAATATATAATCATCATTTTCTTGTGTTTTAGATAAATACATATAACCATACATAAGCATGCCATATATTATTTCTTCCGGTCTATCACAATTTCAAATAACAGATTCATGTGAATGAGCTCAATAATAACCATGAAAATACTTACCACATTCTTTCACACATGTTCCACTTATAATATATATATTTTTATATTTGGTTTGACATTTACTAAGCAATATCAGATATTCATTTATTAGGCAATATCAAATATTCAAATTATTCTTTAACATATATAACATTTAATTCAAACATGAATTTATAACATTTTTCATTTTAACAAAGTTTAACATTTACAAAATATAATCAAGCATGTGATCAATTTATGCGTAAGTCACTCACATATTTTCTTCCTTCTCCTCTCCATTCCACATTCTTAATGTATATAACACGCTTATAAGTAACATTATCTATAATTTCACTATTTACTTATATTTATATTCCAAATCTATCTATCCGCGTCATAGTCACTAAATTATTTTTAACTTGAGCTATGGAGCTCTAAATTAAGATCCGCTAATTTTCCATGAAACTAGACTCACATATCTTCTTACCATAAAATTTTCAGAATTTTTGGTCTAGCCAATAAGTACGTTTATTCTTTAAAATCACCCTTGTTCTGTTGTCTGACAGTTCCGACCCTTCTTCACTAAAAATTAATTATATCCTAGTACGGGATTCGAATAATGTTCCTATTTATTTCTCTTGAAAATAGACTCATCCTGGATTCTAAACATATAAATTTAAGCCCCTAATCTTTTTTTTTTCAATTTTTGATGATTTTCCAAAGTCAGAATAGGGGAACCCGATATCATTCTGACATTGTCTCACAAAATTTATTATATCTCATGATTTACAATTCTATTGCTATTGTTTCTTCTATAAGAAACTAGGCTCAATAAGCTTTAATTTTATATTTTATTCATCCTCTCATTAGATTTCTACAATTTTTGGTGATTTTTCAAAGTTAGACTATTGCTACTGTCCAAAACAGTTTTAATGCAAAATGTTAATTTCCATTTTACCCCTAATTTCACAATTCATACAATTTAGTCTGTGCTCAATTAACCCCTCAATTGAGCTAATTTTTCTCAATTAATACTTTAGTCTATCATTTTAAACTACTTCATAACCCCTGAAAATCAGAACTTTAGCACTAGACCTTAATTTCAAACTCTTTCATAATTAGGTCCTAAAATCAATTTCCATCAATTTTACTTGATAAAATCATCATATATCAAAATTAAAGCTTCAATTATATATTTATTCATCATATTCTTCCAGCATTCATCCATAGAAACTTTAAAAATTAGCCATGGAATTAAAAACTAATGACATAGTAAGTTGAACCCAATTGTAAAAGTCCAAAATCTTAGAAATTTCAAGGAGAAAGCAATAATTAAACTTACATGAAGCTAGAGTATGAAAACCAGCTTGAACCCTCTTCCATGGTTGTTTTTCAGCTGATGAAAATGAAGAGAATTCTAGATATTCCAATTTGGTCCCATTTTTATTTAGCTAATTTTGGCAATTTTCTAATTTTGCCCTTATTTCACCAATTTCTTGAGGTATTGCTGCCCAAAATATCTCTTTTGGGCTTATTTGTATGTAGGTTCTTCCTCATTTGACAATTGAGCTATTTAATCCTTCTAGCAACTTTTACACATTTTTCAATTTAGTCCTTTTTATTTAATTAATCACCCAAACGTCAAAATTTTCTAACGAAATTTGAATAATACCTTATTGACACTCTGTAAATATTTATAAAAATATTTATGGCTTGGTTTATAACACTGAGATCTCGATACTTTTTTTTTCTCAATTTCTTGACCAAATAAATCTTTATAAAACACAATTTACTATTTGAAAAATATTTTAAAAGCTACATTTGACTCATAAATATTAAATAATATAATCTACGAATTTATTTTTCGAATTTGGTGGTCTCGAACTACTATTTTCGGCATTGCTGAAATTTGAGCTATTACATAGAGAGGGTGTCAACTTTCAATATTCTCTAATTACAATAAATTAGAAACCTACATGGAGATAATAATCCACAAACTAATTACATATACAAAAATAACATAAATACAACCATTCTAATTTTAGGAACCACAAAATATAATAATAGTTTTATAATTTACACATCCATTTACACACAATTTATACATGCAATAGATTAAGAATGCCACTTTCTATTAATTTAATTACAAAAGAGAAAAAGAAATCAATTAAATCATCAATTTATACTAACAGACATAACATGACCTAGGCTCTGACGTCAATTTTGGAAATGAAAATGTTTTAGTTGACGCAACGAAATATTAAAATTTTTCATAAAACGGTATATTTATATTGATATCTATAGTAATAAATCAAATAAAGTACATGTGTTTTCAAGCTTAGGGAGATGCTCAAAATGTAATTTGGCTTTTAGAAATGTGTTGGATTTTTCGAACGATTCAATTGGAGTTTAAATCCTTCAAACTTTCAACCAAATAATATTTTCCGCTATTCTTAAACTCTCCAATACTTAAAGTGTGGGGTTTAATGCAAAGAGCCGAACACAAGATGAAAATTGAGACTACGTAAAGGGGTTAGTTAACTTCTTTTAAAGTGTGGGTCTAAAATCAAAATTTATTTTCCAAATTTGAATTATAATTGCCAATGAAATTGCAATTATAATCTCACAACTTTAAACAAGATAAACTAGAAAAATATAATCTACTTGAATTTAGGGAAAAACAACTCAAATAAAATTTCACTAAATTTTGACATAGTTCTCCTTTGGCATGCATATATGTAATTCAACGCCCCCTAGTCTCTATTTATATAATAAAAATCACAAGATTTATATTTGAGCAAAGTAAGCATAAAAATAATTATTTAATAGAAAATCGAGCCTCCTTAGGACTCCCAAACGAGTAAAAAGTCAATGGCACCAATGAATAGAACTCCTTGTGTGCCAAGGAACTCATGCCCAAAATGGGCATCGTAGACCAACTTGTATTAGATTTAATTATATGTGCTATCTAATCTCAATTTATATATATAAAAAAAAAGCTCATATAATTATCCAACCCAATTATTTAAATTTTCTATTCATAAATAATTATTTTTAGAATTAATTAATCAATTAAATCAATTAAATAATTTACACAACATAATTCTAATTCCATTAAAGTAACGATGACTTTACTATAAATGAATCTATGCGTAAATTAATTTAATTACCCAATCAAAATATAACTACAATGACTAATTAATTTAATTTTTACTTTGGACACAATATTTATTTAACTTCATACAATTAAATAATACTCCCAAAGAAATTAAATTAATTTCTAAGTTATCTCTTATTTTCTCGAAAAAATATATTTACTGCAGATAATAATTCATGCAATCTATTTCTCATTTATTGTTTTCTTCCATTCATTCGAACGAATCTTATTATATAGGAAATAAGGTCATGACCTTCTTTTAAATTTTCATATTTTACCCCTAAATGGTCATTATGAACAATCCCAAATTCATTGAGACATCGTGACCTTTTTAAATAATTGTTGCGATCTCCTTCAAATATTTATCTTCTATTCATTCGAACGGTTCTTATTTTATATGAATTGTCATGACCTTCCTTTAAATTTTTATATTTTACGCCTAAATGATCATTATGAAGAATCTCAAATCCATTAAGACATCGTTACCTTCTTAAACAATGGTTAAGATCTCCTTCAAATGTTGACAAATCTCACCTCAATTTAGTTGCAAAAGTTGCGACTTTCCAAGGTTTGTGTAGCGACCTTGATTTGGATTCTTGCAATTTCCATGCCATGTTACATAAACTTACTTCATTAAAGTCACAATTTTGTTGCTTAAGTCGCGACCTTCCCTTAAATTTCCATATTTTGCCCTTGAATGTCCCTTATTAACTGTCCCATATCCACGTGACCTCCTTGAACAATTATCGGAACCTCCTCTAAATGTTGGAAAATTCCACCTCAACTCCGCTTCAAAAGACATGACCTTCCAAGGTTTGTGTCCATCGCAACCTTCATCTGGATTCTTGCAATCTCCATATCAAGTTAGTAGCAACAAGGCAGGTGTCACGCTTCTATTGGGATTTGTGAGGTGACTGCAGTGGATGCACACCTTATGTCCTGTAGGGGATTCATTCTCTATTCACTTTGGATAACTCATTCATCTTTTCCAATGTCGAACTCAAGGAAAGAGAAAGCTTTGATTCACGATTTAGTCCAAGTATATCCATTTTTTTACTTAAATTTTTTATCTCAATTTCATACTTAAAAGTATTAATTTTCTCTATTTTAGTCTATTTTATAACGATTGTTAAAAACATTTGTTAAGCCACTCTGGCCAATGGAAAAGTGTAATGTGACTTATTTTTTATCAATTAAAAAATATCACATGATAATTAAATTTATTTAAATTAAAAATAAAAAATTATAATATTAAATATTTAAATATTAAGAAACACGGTTGACTTTGATTGTCCGTTGACTGACCATTGATCGATGTTGACTAATTGTTGATCAATGTTGATCGACATTGACTTGTCGTGTAATGTTATTAAAATACGCCACATATTCTTTTTATTTTTTAATATTTTATATATTATATTAATTAAAATGTAAAAAAAAATCATATATAATATATAAAAAATTATTTTTTTAAAAATTCTAAAATATATAATTATAAATTTTAAAAATTCAAAATAATATATAAAAATTGAAAATTGTTATAAAAATTTTAAAAGTATTTACATTTTAAGTAATTGCAAAATAAAAATCTTGAAATTCAAATACTTTTTTAGAATTTTATAAAAAAAAATTCTTTTAAAAATTTTTAAAATATCTTTTACAATTTTTTATAATTTTTATATATTTTTTTACATTTTTGGAAAGTAAATTATTTTCTAGAAATTATTTTTCGGAAGTCATTTTTAATAGAATAAACAGACCCTTCATCTTGAATTTGATCCGATTTAGTTTAACAATCCATTTTTTATATATTCATTAAATATTTTTTTTAAAAAAATTTACATTATCAAATTTAAATAAAACTATTTTTTAATTATTTAATTTAAATTCAAGATCCACAATAATAATTAAAAAAAGTATTTTATTCAAAGCCCAATCCAAGAGGCCACCATACCTATCGATAGGTCCATATGGTACTGAAACAACATAAAATAACTAAAAAAAATCCGAGTAGATAAATTCTATTTGATGTTAAAAGGTGAAACTACCACAAAACCTCATATATTATATCTTAAATTACATTTTAGCCATTATATCAATAAGTGAGCAAACAGCCCCTCCGTGTTTTTTATCTACGGTATAATAATAAATTTAGTCTTCAATATTTACACCTTTATTCAATTTAACCCCTTCTTTTTACTAGAAGTAAAATAGAAATTTTTTAAACTCATAAGGCTAATTAAAGAGTCAAAAAAACCTTAGTAACAAATTTAAAAAAAAAAAAAATTAAGTCCTTGGGCTTCATACTAAACCAGTTTATAATTAATTCACAATAAATTTTCCACATTATTTTTTCAAATATTATTTATTAGAGTGAGAATGATATAAAATTTGAGTTTCTCTAATACTTGCCCAGTTCAAAAAACTTGAGGTAAAAGTATATTTCACTAAAAATTAGATTATATTTTATTTCTTTTATTTAAAAAATTAAGTAAATAGTCATTTTTATTAAAAAAATTCATTCATTTGTATTAGTAAAAGCTTATGTAACTGACAGATATATATACCTTATACAGACGTATAGAGACTAATTTTTAATAGTTGACTCTTTGGTCTAACATACAAAAATTAATTTATTTATTTTTTAAATAAAAGAACAAAATATAATCTGACTGTTAGTATAAAAACCTCCACAATACTTTTTACAAAATTTTGATAAATGAAAAGCATATTACCTATTGCTTTTCCCCTTTATTATTTTTATGCCTACAACTAAGAATATCTTTGATCTAATCTACAATCTTTTTGAGACCTTGATTGTTGGTGAAGATTGCAATTCCTTTCCTTTCTTACGAATTAATTCTTGTCTGTTAACAACTTTGGTCTTACAAACACAGCCATTGAGAAAGTATTCAACACTGAAATAAAATGTTTAACCTTAATATCCCTTTGGTATTAAATTGAGTTTTTAATCATATGTTGCAACACTTTTCTCGTTATCAAGTACGATATAACTTATATTAATTTAATTCTCTAAATATGTTTTAATTACCGTAATATATCTTTCAGCACAGCAATAAAAATTTTGGTTATCAGAACTATTATGTAATGATAATATATTAAGTGGAAGAAATTTGTTTCACTATCTAAATTTATATGTTAAATTTTTTACGTAAAATTGTTATAATGATTGCTAAATATTATCTTGTAATGACATTACAATGTTGCGACGAGAAAAGACCAATAATATCACGGCGAGACAAGGAATCTCGCCGCCTTAATGAGACCAAAACAATAAGTGACGTCGCGACATTGAGTGGCCTAACATCATGACGTGACAAATTATTTGGCGATGTCTCGACATTAGTCCTGAAATTTGAATTTGTTACATTTTGGTCTTAATTCAATCTCGGACTAGTATTAGAGCTTTCGTATGCTGGTATAAAATTCGGGAATGTTTACTTATCATATTGTTTGTTTATAATGTTTGCATTTGGATGTTAAATGGTTTGAATTAACTTTATTTTGATCGTAGTTGTTTCGGTAACGAATGTAACACCTTGTAACTTGGACTCAAAGATCAGGTCAGGTATAGGGTATTACATTACATATATGTTTTATTAAAAAAAATCAATCCCTTAATTAATCTGAGTACACTTCTCATACTAAATTTTCATTGCAATTACCTTTTAATAATCTTTCCAATATATTAAATTGGAATATGATATCTCAAAAATGTTATGTTTTGTGCATAAACTATTTTTTAGCTCACCAAATTGTTGCTCTTTGGTACCATAAGTTTCATCGTCTTTGGTACTTATTGATCACGTTTCCTCTGATTTCTCTTGTTCTTTTTTAATATTGTTTGACCGGGAGGGACTGAAAAACCTTGGGGACTTGGCTTTTATTTGTCGAAGAAATTTTAGGTGTCGGCCACATTCGCAAACTGAATGAAAGTTCAGCTGCAATTGGCATAATTCAGCAATGTTTAGATGACACCAAGTGTCCTTAAATGAATCAAAGGGTTTTTATGGAAGTGTTTATATTAATTGTTAGGTTGTATTTTATTTATTTTACTCAAAAAAATAGATAAACTAGTTTATGTATGTTAAATTAAATAGTAAATTGATCTTTCTATTAAAAATTTTATCTATTTTTATTATTAAAAATTATTTTTTGTTTGCCAACATAATGTACATGTAGCATGTCATATATCACTATTTAATTATTCCGCCAATCACGTCAAAAAAGATCAACATGCTCTTTATACTAATGTTTATAGAATAGTTTGTTTATTTTTTTTAAAAAAAAAGATAAAATATTTCATGGTAATGTTATCACCCAATACGCTCAAAAGTCCTCCAATTTCCATCGCTTAATGTGCAATAGAAAAATCTTTCATCCAATTGTCTCTCTCTCCGTACGTAAAAGGTGATGATAATGAGGCTAAGATCCAAATACATGGAACTGACAAGCGCAGAATTTCACCTGCTAAATCATTATTCGAGTATACAAGTCAAAGCATCAACTAACCAAGTTGCTCTCTCTCTCTGGGTGCTTCACAGAATGAATTTCAGCTTTGGGAATTTTCATATCAATCGTGTCAAAAGTACCAGGATTCTATAACCTCAAAATGTTGAAAAAAATAAAAACGAAAAAACCATACATCATGCATGTACTTTAAGTTAAAATCATAGATCCTAAGGTCCTCGAATCATGATCAAATGTTTGGGGTTTATCCTTATCACTTTCCTCACTGTGCTTTTATCATATTAATCAGCTTCAGTCATGGCTTGTCTCCGGGGAGGGTCCCCCACTGCCTTAATAACACGCGTGCGCCCGCAGATAAGGCCACATTTTTGTCATTCTCCATTTTCATCTTCAACCCCGGCCACTATTATGATATGGTATCCTCAATAATATATCCAAACTCTTTTTCTTATACCAAATTACCAGGTCTTATGGCTTTTTACTATTTCTTTTTTCTAAAGTATCCCATAAATTTTGGGGTCCTCAATACTTAACATGGTGCCACTACTTACTAGTCGGTGGGGTTTTGAGTGTTTTGGGCATATGCACCATTAACAGATCATATCAATCAACTCAAATTGTAAAAGATAAACAACACACTATATATCTTAAAGCATGAATTCCCATCTCTCTGAAATTACAAACTACAAAAGCTCTACTCCATCAATTATTGATTCTCATGCTCTTCTTTTGGATCCTATTCTTTTCTCAACTTCTTTTCAATCTATTCATAGCCTTGACCCCTATAGCTCAACTACTATGGACAAGTTTGAGGTCCTATCATCAACTTCCTAAAATCATAGGTAATTTTAAAGATGGCAAAGTACAGTTTTTTTACCTCCATCACTTTATTTCACCGAAAATAATTTTGTATAAAAACATTTTTCATATTCTTGTAAATTTTCTTAAAATCATTTTTTAAATTTGCTCCTAATGAAATAGATACAATATAAAGGTATTTATTACAAAATATTATATTTACATTTTCTTTTGACAATCAAAATTTATTTTATAATAAGATAATATTCTATAATAATTAACATCATATATAAACTTAATAATATACAATGTCTAATTAAAACTTAATTTAAATTACATATACAAGAGTTGATAGTGACAGATTTGAGTTGGAAGTGATAAATTAAGCTAAACATGGTTTAAATGAATACTCATATTTATATAATTAAAATAGTCATATTTTATATTATATGTTTGCTTTGATGTATCAAGCTTTTGATATAACAACATTTATGATAGATTTTTATTTATATTTCCTAAGCCATTTGGTGAAAATAATTATTGAAAATTTTGTTAAACATTTTCAATGCATTTCAAAGACTTGTAAAAATACTCAAAAACATATTTTAAATATGTTTTAATTTAATTTATCTAAATGTTTTTGAGTCAATCCAAAATGTTTTCAAGTGTTTTAAACTCATTTTATACAAGTTTGGGAAGTTGTATCAATACTTGGAGAAAGTTCTACTGATAGAAGCAAGTCAAAGAGCACCCCAAGCATTCCTCCATACTTCTATTGATACAAGTCACTTCTACCCATGCAAATACATTTCTACCTATACAAGCCCACTTCTACCCTACATTTTGTGAGTTGTATTGACACAAGTCTGTTTGCAAAGCTTCCAACGGTTAGAAACTATCCCCAACAGCTATAAACGATCACGAAATTTTCCCTTGTCATATATACACATCAAGAACACTTAAAGATACAAAGACATAAACATCAAGCTCAACATATACATATACATTTAAACTATGTAATATCACTATATACATATCAATTTCATAATCAAGCTCAACATCCACTAATTTCCATTCAACTAAACCATTGTGCCTCAATATGATACCCAAATTATACCAATTCAATTTGTACAATCTAACCTATATTATATAACATTCAACCATTTACAATTCATTCAATTCCATAGTATTTACTTCATACCATTAGTCAATTGTTACCTAGTCAATATCTATTTCACATATAAATATTCCATAGCATCACACATTACCATATTAAAGGCTACAAGTATAACTTGTACTAATATTGTCTCACAACATAACCATTCGATACTACATATTTTTCTATTTCTATTATATATCTAATAATTTTCAATTTAATCCTTTTGATGCCAAAAACATTATATAATAACAATTAAACTATAAAGCAAAACAATATAATACAAATATATCATCAATTAATAAAGTAAGTCCCATATGAACTTACCTGGAAAAATAACAAGCAATTATGGTGTTAGGGACTAATATGCAATTTTTCCTTTTTCTTGATTATCTTTCGATTAGCTCAAAGCTCTATCTTTTAACAATTTATTTATATTTATCAATTTCAAACATCTTAAAACAGACTATTGTAATCATATATTAATTCAATTTAATTTTCTAGATTCTCCTAAAATTTTGCATTTTATTCAATTTAGTCCCTAAAACTTAAACAACCATAACTTACAAATATGAGCTCCAATTTTAATCTAATTTTAGTTACATCCTTATACCGCCCTCTATTATCTATAATTTTATAAATTAAACATCAGTTTCAAATTTTTCACACTTTAGTCCCTATATTCAAAAACTAACAATTAAACTTTACAAACTAGTCCTTTTTCATTTCTAAGCTTAAAAGCTAACATTTTAACACCAAAACTTCAAGCATTCATCAATGACAACATTTTTAAACTTTAATAGTTTTGAAAAATAATATATGGGTTAAATAAATAGAGCTACAACGATCTCAAAATCATAAAAATTACGAGAAATGGGCTCCGAAATCCTTACCATGCACTTGGCCGAACCTTGGAAGGTTAGAACAATGGCTTCTTATGTTCTTTATTTTTGGTTTCGGTGGAAGAAGCAAAAATGATAAATGATAAGCCATAAAAATAACATGTATTAATCTCATTCTTGATGCATTTTTGGATGATTTGTTATTTAATTTAGTGAATTCGATGCTCATAATCCTTTAATTTCACGTTTCTATACTTAGGAGAGCATAGGGGAGCAAAATGAGCGAAAAACAAGCCAAAATTGGTCAAAACAAGCTATCTTCAGGAGCCACACGACCTGGACATTCCTACACGAGCTGCTCACACTTCCGTGTGAGCCACAAGGGCTGGACACATGCCCATGTGCCAGCCCGTGTCGATTTCAAACCCTATTTCCTTAACACGCAGAAAAAGCCAATTTTTAGGGTTTCTAAGCATTCTTAAGTTTATAAATACACACTAGAAGAAGACCTAAGGGGGGACACAGAGAAGAACGAAGAAATTACTCAAAGAACACCGTCAGAATCAACTTAGAAGTAGGATCTCCTTCAAGATTAAAGATCTCCAGTCAACTTCTTTAGAAGTTTTTGAGTTTCTTTATGTTTTGTTGTTTTCCTAATTTTGAGATGTTTTCCTCCCAAAGTAAGAATTAAATTCCCTAGATACCTAGAGAAGATGAACCCTATGATGGATTTTGTTATTTAATTTCTGAATTACATGATAAATACTTGATTTCTTGATCTCAATTATGTGTACTTATTCCATGTTTTAATGTTTTCAGGATATCAATTCATGATTAATGTGCTTATTTTAGTGGAGCAAAAGTCCCTGTTTAAGAGTAGATCTGGTATAATTGAGTGCAGTTGCAAGCAATCCTAAGAATAGGACGACATAAATCTACCGGATTAGAGTCAAATTTAATTGGAGAATCCATATATCGAGTTAATGTGACAATAGGGGTTTTAATTAGAAAGATATTTCAATTAATCAACCTAGAGTCAGTTATTTTTACTCTCGAAATAGATATTAATATAATTTAGGGATTTCTACGTATCAAGGTAAGTGAATAAATCATTTAATTTAGATTCAGAATAATAATTGAAGTCTAGGTAGATTCTTTCTTGGGTATTGTCTCTCTCATTGGTTCATTCGAATATTTTCTTACTTAATTCTCTGTTGCGTCTTAATAATTAGTTTCGAATATTTTCTTACTTAATTCTCTGTTGCGTCTTAATAATTAGTTTAGATAATTTTAGATTAAAAAACAATTCCTTCAATATTTCGACTAGATGATAAAAAGATAGTAATTACTAGTACTTTTAGTACTCGTGGATACGATATTTCTGACTCACCATAACTATACTGCTATTCGATAGTGCACTTGCTTTTGTTGTGATTTTAGTTAGTTAAGTGAATCGGCATCAAATTTTTGGCGCTATTGCCAGAGACTGAGATATTAAGAACACTTGATTTTTATTACCTTAGCCATTTTTATTTTTATTGCATTTTATTTTTGTTTTTATTTTAATTTGTGCTTTCTAACTTTTCTTTTATTTGTTTCTGGCAGGTTCCTTTAGTTTATGACTAGAAGAAACCTGTTAGGTCCTCTAGTATTCGACAGCGAAATTGAAAGCACAGCTTACAGAAACTGTCGAGAAGCAAGACAGAGTCGACAAAGTACAGTAAAAGAGCAAGAAGACGTTATTGTTATTACTAAGGAGATGGCTGATAATCATAATAATTAGCTACCTCCTGTGATTGCTGCGAATCTGGTAATTTCGAATCCTGCTCCTCGTACTATGTACGATTATGCCAAGCCCTCATTAACTGGAGCTGAATCGAGTATTATGATAGCTGTTATTGCTATAAATAACTTTGAGCTGAAGCCGAACACTATTCAGATGATCCAACAATTCGTTCAGTTCGATGGCTTGCAAGATGAGGATCCAAATACTTATTTGGCTAATTTTTTAGAATTCTGTGACACTTTTAAAATTAATGGCGTTTCTGATGATGCTATTCGCCTTCGGTTGTTTCCTTTATCGTAGAGGAATAAGGCTAAACAATGGTTGAACTTCTTACCATGAGGTTCTATCACTACATGGGAGCAAATGATTGAGAAATTTTTGTTAAAGTATTTTCCACCAGCTAAGACAGCCAAGCTGGGGAATGATATCTCTTCCTTCATGCAAATGGATTTAGACTCTATATGATGCATGAGAGAGGTATAAGGATTTATTGAGAAGGTACCATCACCATGGGTTACCTCTATGGCTACAGGTTCAAACTTTCTACAACGGTTTGAATCCCTCGACTAGACAATTGATCGATGCAACCGTAGGTGGAACTCTGAATAATAAAACACCTGAAATGTCTTATGAGTTTATAGAAAAGATATCACTAAATAATTATCAGTGGCAAGTCATGAGAACAAAACCAATAAAAGTGGCCGATGTTTTTAATGTTGATGCAGTCACCATGTTATCGAATCAGTAGAACTTTTGAGTAAGAAAATTGATGGTTTATATGGTTCTACACAGGTACATCTGATGATGCAATGCGATACAAATGGAGGAGGGATGAATAATCCAAAATGTCTATCCTACAACCCTAGCATAGAGAACGAACAAGTCAACTATATGGGTAATAACTCTAGACCTCAGAATAATCCATATAGTAACACTTATAATGCAGGTTGGAAGAACCATCCTAATTTTTCTTAGGGTGATCAAGGAAATCAAAGACCACAACCCCCTCTAGGCTTCCAACAACAACCTTACCCACAAGAGAAGAAGCTGAACCTTGAGAAAATGTTGATGAAATTTATTTTGGTGTTAGAAACTCATTTCCAAAACATTGAAAACGCATTTAAAAATCAACAAGCGTCGATTCAAGGGCTCGAAAAACAGATAGGACAGCTTGCTAAGATGATTTAAGAAAGACCATAAGGTAGCTTTCCTAGCAATGCTGAAACTAACCCAAGATAGCAACTTCATGCAATTATAATTCGAGATAAAGAAGGGTTAGTTAAACCTGAACCATAACTAAGGCAAGAAAGTGTGCTAAGTCAAGGTAAGGTTGAGGTAAGCCATAAGGAATAAAAACTGGTAAGTAAGGAGTATAAACCTTGTGTGCCATACCCAAATGCGACAAAGAAAGACCATACAAATGAACAATTTGGTAAATTTCTTAAACTTTTAAAAAAATGGCATATTAACTTACCGTTTATTGAAGCTCTTTCGCAAATGCCAAATTTCGTAAAATTTTTAAAGGAGCTTTTGGCAAACAAGTGGAAGTTAAATGATTCGTCGTACGTGGAACTAAATGTAGTTTGCTTAGTTATTTTACAGAATAAACTACCCAACAAATTGAAAGATCTAGAGAGTTTTACTATTCCTTGTTTAATTGGTAGTTTAAGTGTTAATAATGCTTTAGCTGATTTAGGGGGGAGTATTAATGTTATGCCCTATAAAATGTTTAAACAACTAGGTCTTGGGAAACCCAAACAAACTAGGATAAGCATTCAATTGACAGATAGAACCATTAGATTTCCTAAAGGTATTGTTGAAGATGTTCTCGTTAAAATTGATAAATTCATATTCCTAGTTGATTTTATTGTCTTAAACATGGATGAGGATAGTGATGTACCTGTAATTCTAGGCCGGCCTTTTTAGCGACTGCTAGAACTATTATTGATGTTGGTACAAGAGAATTAATACTTCGTGTAGGCGATGAAACAATAAAGCTCCAAGCTCGTGATTCTGTTAAAACATCTAGTGATTGAGATGATTATGTGAGTTGTGTTAATATGAATAACCTAGTGGCTCAATATTCTTTGCAGAAAAACCCTAAAAAAAACGTAATGGAGCCACGTTCTAGTCCATGTGACAAAAATAGAGCAACTCATGAAGAACGAAGGCTACAGATCGATGAACTAGATGAATGTGGACACATGTCAAGGAGAAACCGAGAATATGCAATGCAAAGCCAAAGTAACGTCATGATGAGCAAATGGATAGAAAGAACCACTTTAAGGTTGGGGACCAGGTATTGTTAGATGAAACAGACCCTCGAATCACCACTTCAGAGCGTAACGTAAACAGAACGACTCCTTTTACGGTACTAAATATCTTTTCATACGGTACAATCGAGGTAAAGCATTCTGAATTTGGTACGTTCAAGGTAAATATTACTCGACTCAAACCTTATTTGAATGAAAGAATTGATAGAGAGAAAGAAGAGTCTCGACTCCGCGAACCACCATGATCGTGCGAATACGACGTAAGTCAAGCTTAGACTTTAAATAAGCGTTTCTTGGCAAGCAACCCTAGTGTTAACACTGCTAATTTCTTAATTTTATATCATAATTTTTTTATTAAAATTTTAAAAAAAATGATTTTTAAAACCCACACGACCTGGACACATGGACGTGTCCTTGGTCATGTGGATCTTTGGACTTAGTTTTTAAAATTGAAGAAAATTGACAGTGAGTTACACGGCCAGACAACACGACCGTGTAATCCACACGGCCTGGACACATGGGTGTGTCCTTGACCGTGTGGATCCTAGGACTTAATTTTTTTTAATTCAATAGAGACACGGGCTAAAATAGTTCACACAGGCATGTGACACAGCCGTGTGGACCATACGGCTAAGACATTCGGGCATGTCCTAAGTCATGTGAAACTTGGAGCTTAATTTTTTTAAAATTAAAACAAGTCAAAGAGTTACACGGGTAAGGTACACGACCGTGTGAGAGGCCACACAGACGTGTGGAAGGTCACACATGCGTAGGAGAAGCGAATGAGAATGAACATAGCCGTGCGACACGACTGTGTGGACAACACGACTGAGACACACGGGTGTGTCCTAGGCCGTGTGAAGATTGGGTTTGAATTTTTAACGCACATAGTCGTGTGGCTCAACACGGGCCTCACACGACTGTGTCCCCCATTTAAACCCTAATCCCCTTTTACTTCATTTTTCTTTTGTCTTCTTTTTTCTAACTCCCTAAGCACCAAACCCTAGCCGCTGCAACACCTCCACGTCCCCACACTCCAGTCGCTATTCACCATTCCTCTCTCTTGTCGATCACTCCCTTGTGCGTACCCTCCCTCAGCCCTCCTTCTACTCATGACAACAACACTCCAACCTGACGACTGTCTCTCATTTTCTTCTTTACTTTCGATCGAACCTCACCCCCTCTCCCTTTCAAACCCAACCCCGACAAGCCACCCTCACCACCCCTTCCTCACCTCGTCAAACACTCCAACAAACTACCTACCAAGCCACCCGAACCTCTCAAGCCCTAGCCCTTTTCCCTGGCCGCACACTATTTCCTTCCCTCGTTCACGCACCCACACGCACGTCTTGCTCCAGCGTCGCACCCCTCACTCCTACCACCACTAATATCTCACCGTCAGTTTTGTCCCCTTTTACCCTTTTTCTTTATCTTATTTAATATTTATTTATTTATTTTTATTTTACTGTAGTTTTAGTTTATTATTTTTTGTTATTTTTCAGTTTATGTTCTTTAGTCTTCTATGTTAATAATTTTTTTATTTTCCTTAATTGATGATATTGATTCCTATTTAGTACAGTTAGATTAGATAGTTATCATTCTCATGCTTTTTCTTATTAGTATTAACTATATTATACATTATTCCTACTTGTTTCTTGCTGCTATTTTAATATTTTTCTTGCTAGTCTATTTCTTTATGAATGTTATTGCTCATTATTAGTTTTTGATTAGTACTAGCATGTTGTTTCTTAGTCTTATTATATTCATAGTCCAATCCTTTATCTGTCTAATTGTTGAGCTTAACTTAGATTTTGATCTTCTCTTAGCTTATTTATATTTTGTTCATTCGTCAATTTAATTTATTTTATTGCTTTGTTGTAGGGTTTAGGGTACATTATAATGAACACACGCGGTAGGACTAAGACCGCCATCCCCACTTCGAAAAAGCAGAAAGGCCCCGGAGTGCCCTCCTCCTCGAGTACATCCACCGAGGCCCACCACCTCTATCTTCGATTTTTAACGAGCCCCTAAGAGGATTTATATCAGCTTCTTCGAGCATGACCACTCGGTCTAGGCCACTGCATTGATTGGGCCGCGTTGAAGCAAGTCTGACTTGCTGATGACGCGCACGCCATTATCGCCACAGCTCCGTGGGATAGATTCTTTGCCATCATCGAGCCCACCTACAGGGAGCTGACATTGGAATTTTGCTCGACATTTATGGCAGTTCATGATGAGCTCTGCACCATTACTTTTCAACTTGGTGGTTTGGTGCACTACATGAGCATCCTTGAGTTTGGTACTGCTATGAGACTCTACACAGATGACTTTATGAGCACCGAAAACTTCCTTCGACTTCATCGGCATATCTATTACTCGCCATCACGTTGTTGGGCCGATCTTACAGCTAGTTAGGGGCTTTATGACACGAGTCGCTCGAAGGCGACTTCTCTCTCTCCGGCTTTAAGGTACATTCACGCGCTCTTAGCTTACACATTGACAGTTTGGAGAGAAAGCACTAGAGTCGTTAGCACTCATGACGCTTACTTTTTATAGAGCATGGCTACCGGCCATGTCGTTAATTTGGCGTACTTCATCGCTCTATCCTTCCGCTATCAGACTAACCGCCACAGGAAGGGTCCTATCTGTTTAGGCCCTTATGTGACTCGCCTCGCTCGACACTTTGGTTTTCTCGACACGCGGGAGTAGTCCTCTACACTCACACTAGTCGACCAGATGTCACCTCAGGGCATCCCGAGCATGATACATATGAGGATGGTCGAGCGGCGTCATGGAGTGGACCCTCCTCAGTACTGATTGTTTCATTCTGATGCTCAGAATGAACCTGAAGACTTCATTGATGATGTTCTTCCCTATCACGAGGACTTACCACAGCCTCCACCTTCGAGTCACTGACATGTTCCTTCTATTGCTAGCTTTCGAGGAGTATCATCGAGGAGTTCACTAGCTTCCGTCAGTACTGCATTCAGAGGTTCAACAGTATTGATGTGACATTACATTGTTAGCATTTCTATATTTCTCCTCCAACGCTGACGACTCATGATGCTGATGTGTCTGATGATGAGGACCATTGAATCCCTTTATTCTTTTTTATTTTATCTTTATTTTTATTTTTAGTTTTATTTCTACTTTTATGTTTATTTTTATGTTTTTAGACTTCTATTGTTTTATATTTTGAACTATAATTTTTTCAATTATTATGGTTGTTTCTAATCGAGTAACCCTTTAATCTTTTTCAACATTGTGTTTATTTTCTTATTAGTTGCTCAAAATCATGCCCTACATCTACATTTATCTACAATTCCGCTTTTCACTATTCTAGGAATTTCATCCAATATTCAGGGCAGTTTCAATTTTCTCCCTCTCTTATGATATTTTGTTTTTATTGTGATTATCTATTTTTATACATTAAAGACAATGTACATCTTAAATGTGGGGGGGTTATTTATAAGATTATTTAAAAATCCCTGAATTATGCCTTGTGTTTAAGTAACTTTCTCATATTACTATTAGAATGAATTCTTATCGACTTGTGATTATCATTTATGTGTTTTAAATTAAATTCATAGGTAATTGTGCATTGATTGTTTAAACTTTAAGACATGAAAGAACCAGGCATGATAAGTCTATTTTCATAATTAAAATTTGTTAAGTTGTTTCCCTAAATTTAAGTATTATCTTAAAGTTTGAGATTTGCAAGATTGACATAAAAAACCATATTTTTTGTGAGATTTTGTGCCTTTAGAGCATACACTTTTCTTGCTGACTTTATTATTGGTTATGAGTGTGTCAATATTGATTTGTTATTCTAGAACTTGCTTCGATCATGCATGTCGAGACCACACATTTGATTTGATATACTGAGATGATAAAGGTACTTAGGTTTTAACCCACTTATCCCATAAAAAGCCTACATTCATAATTAACCCTTAGTGAACCTCTTTGAGCCTAACAAACCATTTCTTGATTTGCCCATTAATGTTAACCCATAACTCATTTTTGATTCATTGAGAATTGTTCCCATTTTATTGACTCCCTTTTTATCAAGATTTTATTTGGTTAGTTGCCTAACTATGTTCTTTGATTCAGTTGTTAAATCATCTCTTTTTATCTATTGTTCTGAGAAAATAAAAAATAAAATACATATATGTTGATTACTACTAATTCTATTTTTGTTGATCTTAAACAGTTAATTTCATATCTTGAGAAGAAGCTCATGTTATTCTTGATAAGTTTTCAATTGATGTAATTATTCAGCTTTAGTTTATTTTTTTCTAGTTAGGTAATTTATCAATTCAATATCGATTCTAACCCTCTTTTTCAGCCTTTATCCACACCTTTAATTCAAGCCCCATTACAATCTTTTAAAGAACTTTTGATTTGTCTATCATCTCATTTTATAGTGATAGAGATTTGATTTTCATGCAAGCCTATGGTAATGACTTTTCATGTTTGACTATTGAGTGCTTATTTTTAAAACTTAAACATTTTGAGTGATTTGAGTGAATCTTTAGTGAGGATGTTAATTCTTGTCGTTTTTGAATTAGAGGTAATTATTTAGATAAGGGGAAATAACTATGTTTTCATGCTTTAAAAATGTTCGACTTGGATTGTTTGAATCTTTAGTACTCTTTTAGTTGAATTATCAATGTATGATTATTTGTGAATTATGACAAAACATTATTAATGAGAATTATGAGTTGAGAAAGTTTAATTTTAATTGTGAGTTGAGGATTTTGCTTGAGGACAAGCAAACGCTTAAGTGTGGGGATATTTGATAAGCCATAAAAGTAACATGTCTTAATCCCATTCTTGATGCGTTTTTGGATGATTTATTATTTAATTTAGTGAATTTGATGCTCTTAATCTTTTAATTTCATGTTTCTATATGTAGGAGAGCATAGGGGGAGCAAAAGGAGAGGAAAACGGGCCAAAATCGGTCAAAATGAGCTATCTTCAGGAGCCACACGGCCTGGGCATTCCCACACGGGCTGCTCACATGCCTATGTGCCAACTCGTGTTGATTTCGAACCATATTTCCCTAACATACAAAAAAAGCCAATTTTTAGGGTTTCTGAGCATTCTTAATTTTATAATTAGACACTAGAAGAAGACCTAAGGGGGGACGCAGAGAAAAACAAAGAAATTAATCGAAGAACGCCGTCGAAATCAACTTAGAAGTAGGATCTCCTTCAAGATTGAATATCTCCAGTCAACTTCTCTAGAAGTTTTTGGGTTTATTTACATTTCGTTGTTTTCCTAATTTTGAGATGTTTTCCTCCCAAATTATGAACTAAATTCCCTAGATACCTAAGAAAGATGAACCCTATTATAGATCTTGTTATTTAATTTCTGAATTACATGATAAATAATTGATTTCTTGATCTCAATTATGTGTACTTATTCCATGTTTTAATGTTTTCAGGATATTAATTCATGATTGATGTGTTTATTTCAGTGGAGCAAAAGTCCTTGTTTAAGAGTAGATCTGGTATAATTGAGTGGATTTGCATGCAATCCTAAGAATGGGACGACATAAATCTATCGAATTAGAGTCAAATCTAATAGGGGAATCCATAGATCGAGTTAATACGACAATAGGGGTTTTAATTAGAAAAAGATGTCAATTAATCAACCTAGTCAATTATTTTTAGTCTCGAAAGAGATATTAATATAGTTTAGGGATTTCTATGGATCAAGGCAAGTGAATAAATTGTTTAATTCAGATTCAGAATAATAAGTGAAGTCTAGGTGAATTCTTTCCTGGGTATTGTCTCTCTCATTGGTTCATTCGAATATTTTCTTACTTAATTCTCTGTTGCGCCTTAATAATTAGATTAGATAATTTTAGATTAAAAAACAATTCCTTCAATAATTCGGCTAGATAATAAAAAGATAGTAATTACTAGTACTTTTAGTCCTCGTAAATACGATATTACTGACCATAACTATACTGCTATTCGATAAGTGCGCTTGCCTTTGTCGTGATTTTAGTTAGCTAAGTAAACCGTTATCAATAAACCACCTCTTTCTTTCTTTCTTTTTTCCTTCATTTGTTTTATTATTTTATTTACTTTATTTTAATTAAAATTTTATTATAAAATATAAACAATTCACACCTACCGTTGAATATCAAAGCAAATTTGGTGTAATTGTCCTTTTAGGCCTTTGTTTAATTACTAAATAAGTCTTTTAACAAAAAACAATCTATAACGATTAACTTTTACTATTTTTTACGATTTGGTCATTGTACCTTAATTAACTATCCGACTGAAAAAATTAAGGGACCAAAATTTAATTAAACTTTATACTAACCTTGTAAATATTAAATAATAATATTTATAGTCTTGAATATTGAAAATGGGGTTCCAGAACCAAATTTTTTAATACCATTGGCTTTAGGATCATTGCACTTGTACCTTAATTAACTATCAATTAAGCAAAAATTACTAGACCAAATTTTAATATATTTTTTATACTAGCCTCGTAAATATTAATATTTAATATTGACGGACACGATTTACAAAAATGACATTTCAGAATCGTAATTTTTGACATCAATGGAAACCGGATCGTTACAGTATAGGCTTTAGGTATACTTGTATAGGATTTTTGACATGTTCATATTGCATTTTCTGTATTTCTGCAATTTTGTCTCAAGACATGTTCTTAAAGTCAAGAGACATCTGACCGTTTGGTAATTTTGTTCTTGAAGTCTCGAGAGTTGAGGGAAATGTCTCGAGACATCTGGCCTTGAGCAGTTTCTGAGTGCATTTTTAGATTCTTAGGAGCATATAAGGGTGTATGATACTAATGTATATACTTAAGGGGAATATCTTAGTTTGAATTTTTCAATAAAAATAAAATTATTTTGTATCTCATTGATCTTTATTGAAAATCATTAGACTTTTCAAGAAAATATGATATTTAAATATATATTTTTGATTTCTTGAAATTAAGGTCGGAAGATCTTTTGAACAAATTTGCTTTATCTACTAAACTTTGTTGAAAATGTTCAAGATGATAAAAAAAAGCTTTTATCTTGTTTTGAACCTTTGATGGCCATTTTACAAAATATAAAGTTCTTAAACTGTTCATTTAAGTTATGATTACCCTATTGCCTTAAGTTATGTATAAGGTACTTGAACATGCTTTAGGAACATGCTTAGGCTTAGAATTAACCTCTAGAACTAGTTTTAGAACTAGACATAGGAATAGATTAAACTTACGACTTAGGATTTAGGACTCCTCATTGGTATCTAACTATTACTTGATATATCCTTGGATACATTTGCAATGACATATTTTGTGCTTTAAATTAAAAATATGGTTTGTACTAATGTCATAATCACCCCCTCACATCACACTCACATTGGTATCTATCATTTGCTCACTTTGCTTTATTATTGATTAGATGCCCTTGTCATCCCTCATGCTTTATAGAATTGTCATTTAAGCATGATGATATTATGTGATGATTAGTATAGTTGTTGAATGAACTAAACATTATTTGCTAATATAGTTTTTCTCATTCAATGAAGTCTACTTGTATGAATTTCTTCTTATGCTCTTCATAATTGGTATCATTGTAGCTTTGATGAGCTTTTGATATCCATTTTTGACACCATGGTACTTTTCGTACCTTATTTCATTCATTAATAATTGGTATCTAGAAAGTAGGATAAAATCATTAGGATATGCATCTAGTAAGGGGAAGTACTAGAAACAAAAATTGCATGAGAACTTATTGAATTGTCCTATACATACAATTCTTTGATTCTTGATTCATGCCTTGTTCACATTTCTTGTCAACAATTAGTATTTTTGTAACAGCACTTTTTCAGTAAAATCAGAATAGTGGTTTCGGGACCACATTTGAAGTCAAAAAAAAATTATTTTTATTACTATTTTATGTTCTACTGTATAATAGAAATACAATATAAAAATTTCGTTAAGAATTTTTACCGTTTACATACCTAATTTGATGAAAAGGACTAAATTGCATTAAGTGCAAAAGTTGAGTTCTAATAGCTAAAGGTATTAAATAGCTATAGAATTTTAAATTGGAGGTTCTTATATAGTAAATAGACCATTAAAATGCTTAGTGGTTAAGCATGAATATCCATCATTGGAAATTTCGTGAAACATTAAGGTTAATTTTGGAAATTATCAATTAAACTGATATTAAATAAAATAAAAAAAATCTATTATCATCATCTACCACCAAATGAAAAAAAAAGAGAGAGAGAAAATCTAGTCATGGAAGCTTGAGATATTAGCAAGCTCGTTTTGCTTAATTAGGTATGTTTTCTTGTCCTGTTTTTGATGATTTCTATGTTTCTGATATCGTAGTAGCTTAATCTAGCTAGCTCGGGGATTAATTTACAAAATCGATAAAGTATTAGGGTTTTTCCATTGATGAGTATGCTTGAATTTTGAAGCTTTATGATAAAAAAATGACAGGTTGTTGTTAGATAAACAACTTTTGTAAAGAAAATTTTGATGAAATTATCAATTAGGGATTAAATTGAAAAAGATGATAAATTTATGGTAAAATTGTGAAATTTTGAATTATGTGAGCTGCTATTAATATTTATAAAAATTGACTAGGCTTGAGTAAGGATTAAATTGCATGAAAGTCATTTTCCGAGCCTAGGGACAAAATTGTAATAAATTAAAAGTATAGGGGTAAAATAGTAATTTTGCCAAAAAGTGTGTTGGACTAAATTGAATATGAATTATATTGAATTGAGTTAAATCCATTCGTATAGATTCGGTTAGACCTAGTACGGAGTTAGATCGAGGTAAAGAAAAAATATTAGATTAGTCGCATTCGTATCTACATAAACTCGTCGAGGTAAGTTCATGTAATTAAATTGTACATTAATATGTGTTAAATTGAATTATTGTTTGTGAATTGTACAATTTCCATGAATAAATATCAGTTGTATATTCGACGATTACCGAGTCCCTTGTGAACCTTATGAAATTTGTAGGATACAAATGATATGTCATTAGGGTTATCGATTTGATTGGGGTCCTCCATGTGTTGCGGACACACCATAGCTCGTATAAGCTTCCCGTTATATAGCTCGCATAAGCTTCCCGTTATACAACTCGCATGAGCTTTCCATTATTTTGTTCGCATGAGCTTCTCATTATTCAACTTGAAGGAGCTTCCCGTTTACAGCTCGTATGAGCATACATGAATATGAATTGACAGATTATAGTTAGTACACCTCATGTGTACTACCCGTGTATCCAACGACATTCTAAATGGTTCAATGGGCACAATTCTGTTATGAAATCATAAGAGTTTGATATGAATTATTATCGGTATATACATGAAATATGATTATTTGATGAATTCAACCATGTGTGTTGGATTTTATATGTGATTTTCATGGCTAATATGTTGGTGATCATGTGTTTAGGCTTTTGGCCAAATTGATTGAGATATGTTATATTTACTTACCTATTTTATGGAAATATGGTAAGTTAAATTCAGTATTATATGAACTTACAAAGCTTAAGTGCTTACTCTGTGTTATTTTCCATGTTTTATAGTAATTTGGAAGCTCATTTGGGTTAGAAGCTGGACGGAGCTATTTCACATTATCCATCAGCTCTTTTGGTACTTTCAGTAAATTAATTTCGGTTATAATAGCATGTATAAGATATTTTGGCCAATGTTGGCATATAAATGTTTAGTTGAGACAAACCATTTGAATGGCTTGTGTTTTATGTATTTTGATGTGTTTATATATGTGGCCTTAACATATTTAATGTGTGTTTGGTATAGTTGAATGATGGTAAAATTATAGGTATATTGATGATTGGTTTGAAATGGTATATTTGGTATAATTATGCATATATGCATTTGGTTATCTAGGTAAATATGGATATTTGGTTGACATGTTATTAATTTGTCATTTGAGGTGCCTAAGGGCATATTGGTTGTATATAGTGATAATACATGTTTAAGCCCTGATTTTAGCTTGATTTGAATGCCTTGTTATGGCTTGTTGATATGCAAATTTTTGTGTTTAGGTTGGTACCAAATTGGGTGAGAAATGTGGCTTAGAAATGGCCTATTTTTGTCCACACGGGCAGAGGCATAGGCGTGTGTCTTAGTCATGTGTGACACACAGCTAGGTGACACGGCCGTGTGTCCCCTGTATCTTTAAAATTGCGCAAGTTAGTGTGCTCAACACGGCCTAGCACACGGCCTAGCAAACGGCCTTATGACTTGGCCGTGTGACCCAAGTCAGAAAGTTACACGGGCACGGACACTGGCTGGGACACGGCTGTGTGTCCCTATTTCGAATGCCCACACAGCCTGAGACACAGGCGTATCTCTTGGCTGTGTGAGTCACACGGCCATGTGCCCCCTGTGACTTTGAAAATTTTTAATGTTTTCTGAAAATTTTTTGAGTATCCGATTTAGTCCCCCGACTTGTTTTTAATGCGTATTTTGAGCCTTGAAGGCTTATATAAGGGACAATATATTTGTTTTCGGTTGGTTTATGATATGAATATTATATGATGTGAAATGTTTGAAATTTTTGTCTATTCGTTTTGTAAACTCCGGTAATGCTCCGTAACCCTGTTTCGGCGACGAATTCGAGTTAGGGGTGTTACAATTTTTGTTTAAGTATCAATTGTTATATTTCATTAGGTATGAATTTAGATGAACTTTTATGCAATTATGACTTATTTGTATAATCCTTAGAATTCTTTGCATAAAATGTTCATTATAAATGGATTTCTAGTATGTTTATTTGTCATATCATTGCTTCTTGAAGTTCATTGTTTACTTGTAAGAATACAATTGACGTGATCTTTATATGAATATATTATGATTCATTGTGTTCTTGCATCAATCTTTATTTTCGTTAAGCCTCAATTTTTTTAAAAAAATTCTTTAAATTGATTGCTTTTTGATATACCAAAAAGGGGAAAATAAGATGAAATTTGCATATGCATAGGTTTTAGATATGTTTATCTTGTAGATGCTTATGTAAATCAATTAATGTTCATACCTGTATGCTTATTTGATGCATTGCTTAAATGCATGAGATTTATAAAGCATTGGGATTCTACATTGAATTTCTTGTATATGCTTATTTGTCATATCTCTTTCTGAAATTCTATGCTCTTGTTTAAGTATTTGGGCTTAATTTTTTTCAAGGAATAATTTATTAAAGGGATGTTGTGTTTTGAAAATGTCTAAATGATTTATGAGGAGTCTTTCAGAATACAAATTTCTCTTAAATTTTTGTTATATCAAAAAGGAAGAGATAGTTAACTTTGATATCCCAAACTTTGATATCCCAAACTTTTGATATAACAACATTTAAGATAAATTTTTATTTATGTTTCCTAAGTCATTTGGTAAAAATAATTATTGGAGATTTTGTTAAACATTTTCAAAACATTTTGAAGATTTGTAAAAGTACTCAAAAACATGTTTTAAATGTGTTTTAATTTATCTAAATATTTTTGAATCAATCTAAATGTTTTTAAGTGTTTTAAACTCAATTTATACAAGTCTGAGAAGTTGTATTAACACTTGGAGAAAGTTCTACCAATAGAAGTAAGTTTGAGAGCACCCCCAAATATTCTTCTAGACTTCTACCAATACTCAAGGGGACTTCTACAGATATAAGTCCATTTCTATCAATATATATTGTGAGTTATACGGATACAAGTCTGTTTGCAATGCTTCCAAAGGTTAGAAACTATCCCCAACGGTTATAAACGGTCACAAAATTTTCCCTTGTTATATATACACATCAAGAACACTTCAAGATACAAGAGATAAACATTCAAGCATAGAAATCAAGAGAAAAGTCAATTCTTTATTTTCTTTTATACATATTCATTAAGAGCGTATTGTAATATCTTTTCTCACTCACAAATATTTGTATTTAGAGCTTCAATTTACAAATACACACCTATTAGAGGTTCATTGTTAGTTTGCTCATCTTCTCTTTATAGTAAAGAGCACACATAAGGTTTTTCAAGTATAAAACCTTAAGTAGATCGTAAAAGGTTTCTAGTTGAGTTACAAAAGCTATCAGGTTTTAGTTATGCCATACAAAACTAGGAGAAATGTTCTATCTTAGCCTTGTGAGAAAGACAAGGATTGTAAATGTTATACATTTTCCTTGAAATGTAATAATTCAAGTATAGTGAATTAGGAAATCCTTGGTTGAGGTATATCAAGGTAATGGATATAGATAATTGGGGCCGAACCATTATAAATCGAATTGTCCAAGTTTTTCTTCCCTTTCCTTATCATTTAGAAAAAAAAATGTAAAAAATTTTAAAATACCAATTCAACCCTCTTTTGGCATTTTCGGGCCTAACACTATAAAACATTAATTAGTAATATTTATAAATTATAATATATATATTATTAAAATATTAATATAAATAATTAGTAATAATTTATTATATTATTAAATATAAATAATTAAATATGTGTTTAAAATATTAAATATTATCATATTTGATATTAATATTTTAATATTTTAACAATAAAATAAAAATTATTAATAATAGTAATATTAAACTTGATTCAAGCTAATTTTTATATAAAATTAAAATTACTCATAAAGGAGTTATTTTTCTAAAAATTACTTACGCTTTTTAAAATAGTAACTCAATTTACAAGAAAGAGGCTTAATTTTCATTGAGTAGTCAATAATTTTCCATTGACAAACTTACTTTTAATAAAATAAACACAAAAAAAAAAAAATTATAGATCACTTTTAATGAAACAATCACACCCTTTATATTATTCTAGTTTCTCATAAATAAATCAACCACATACTGTGAAGTCTTATAAATAGTAAATAATTCTAAATAAAATATATAAAACTTATATATAAAATCAAAACACAAGCATTTTAGTAAATTTAATTTAAATTTGTTGCAATTCAATTTCAAAATTTTTAATAAAAACGCAACTTAACCCTCAAAATTTTATTTTTTAATAAGTAATTATTTAAAATTTATCCCATTTATCATTTTTCTTAAATTTTATATTGGGTAGGAAATTAATATGTTATCTTGAATATTAATCTTATTTAAATGGATGATGATATTTAAATAAAATATTTCCAATAATAACGGTTCTAGTATCCAAACTTAATGGAAATGTATGGATAAAAATACAGTACACCACCATTTCTTCCCCCACACTTACTTGGTTCAAATTTCCCATTTTAGTCTTAGGAATCTAGCAAAGAAATATGAACTGTTGAATGTGGTCAAATTTAGCTGCACTGACTTTTAGTTACTTATTGGTATGAAAATAGAAGAGAAGAACACTGGTTTTTGCCTGTACAGTGCACCAATAGTCTCATTATTATTTTTGATAATAAAATATAATATTTAAATATTTTTAAAACTTTAATTATAAAATTTAATTCGAATATATAAATTACATTTAAAAATTTAAAAGGTTTACAAATTTAGATATTTAATGTTATATGTTTTAAATTATTTTTTAAGAAAATAAAATATTTTTAGTAATAATAAACGAGGGAAGATAAAATATTTAAGACAAAAATGATTATTGGTTTTACAAAGTTAATTTAAAAAGCACTTTTTTTATTATCTATTTAGCATTATTTATTAGTTGTTGCAAAATTTTCTAACATGCTTCAATATGCCGCCTACCTCTGATGAGGGAAAACCCCATCATTCCACGTTTAGTTTAGCTGTATAATTTATATGATATATTTTGTTCAGTCAAGCACGTTTCTTCTGAAGTGACTCTAGAAACCCAATAAAATGGAATAAATTATTTTTTTAGTATTTTATTAAGTAGTAAATTTTCAAGAATTTATTTTGATAATTATATTAGATTCTGACTAAATTTAGACTGAAATTAAATCAGATTTTTAAATGAAAATAATTTTTTTAACATTGTTTTCTTCTATAATAGTACTTTTTTTTATCCCTATATTATGAATAAAAAAAAAGAAAATGGAGGAAATGATTGTGCATAAGAAATTCTATAGATTTCAATTTCAGGCCATCTTTTCTCCTTTTTTGTAGGCTTTTATATATATTATTTAATTTGTAATTAGATTTTAGGTTTTCTGTCAAAGGTGTATGTTTGCACGGTTGAATGGGGAACTTATCTGCTTTTTTAAGGTCCAAATACGAGGGCATACAGTTAAGAGTGTGATGTAAAGGACCATGACCCCACTTTGTACTTGATTTAAATGATCATTAACACTCTTGATTTGGTTCTTTTTCTTCAATTGATTGATGATCAAAATACTTTGAATGTTCCAATTTCAAGTCTTTCACTATTTTGGTGTTTTTATATGAACAGTGAAAGGACCCATTTGGGGCACTGTTCTTAGCTTTGCTACTCGCCACCTCTGCAGCCTATAATTCATAGACTAATTGTACAATTTGATGCCAACCCCATCTAAAAGAATTCTTCTAAGGGGGTCACATGTGCAGAAACTCCAATTGGTGTTGTATGCTTTTTTCTCGTTTTCTACTTTCTAGGTGTTGTTTCGAACATTGTTTTAGACCCCTTTGAAGCCTATAAATTTGAGTTCACCATGTAGCTTCACTTTCAAAATTTGCCCATAATAACAATAGCTTTGAGCCTTTTTAACAAACACAAAAATATGAGAGCAGCTATGCCTCCTATTAATACAAAGAACATGTCTACTCCTCTAGAAGAGAAGGAAAGTGAGCTGAGAAGAGGACCATGGACCCTTGAAGAGGATACTCTCCTAACACATTACATTGCTCGTCATGGAGAAGGGCGTTGGAACATGTTGGCAAAATGTGCAGGTACCAAACACATCCATCAACTCATGTACAAGTTATAAGCTTGTTATACTTATACCCTATGTTCTTGTTGATCCTTCCTCACTCAGGTCTCAAGAGAACTGGTAAAAGTTGCAGGCTAAGGTGGCTGAATTATTTAAAACCAGACATTAAGCGTGGAAACCTGACTCCCCAAGAACAGCTCTTGATTCTTGAACTTCATTCCAAGTGGGGAAACAGGTACTTGTAGAGGTTCATTTTTGTGTTTATCAATGTTTAATAATGACCTGATATCTATTTGTCACTTCAGGTGGTCGAAAATTGCACAGCATCTTCCTGGAAGAACTGACAATGAGATCAAGAACTACTGGAGAACAAGGGTGCAAAAACAGGCACGCCAACTGAATATCGAGTCCAATAGCCAGAGATTCCTTGATGCGGTTCGATGTTTTTGGATGCCAAGATTGGTTCAAAAAGTGGAGCAGGCCTCACCTTCTTCCTCCTCCTCCTCTTCTTCTTCTTACTTGAAAGAAATGTGCACCCAAAGCTCAGTTCCTTCTCAATTATCTAGCTGCTGCACAGTCCCTTCATTCCCAACATTTTCCCCACTTGCAAACGAAACCACAGACATTTCAAATTCAAGTTCAGTCACCACCCAGAACATTTGTCCCACAGATTCCATCAACATTTCAGACCAAACTGAAATTCCCCAACACCTAACAGGTTCCAACGTATATGGCCATACAACTCTAGATCAATGTTACAATATCGACAGCAATGATTATGGCATGGAGGGTATCAGCTTTGCATCTATGTCAGCTGTAGGCTTCTATGAAGGAACCTCATCTGAAGGCAACTGGATGTGTAATGAGATGAGTGATAATTTATGGAACATGGATGACATATGGCAGCTTAGATCTATATAACCAGTGCCAGGGGGGAATCAATACTTGTATCAGAAATCAAGCATTATTGAAGTGATTTTCAATAAAGAGATTACTCTGTAGTATTACTGCTATTGTTAGTGTATATTATTCTTATCTGGATATTATCATTTCATATATAAAAATAATTTATTCAATTTCTACGAGGAAATCAAATTGATTGCACCTTGACCCCTTCCAAGGCTTAACTGAATGATAGGAAGAGAAGAAATTGTAATGGTGTGTAGTCAACTCAAGGAAATTATGGAGAGAAGTGACAACTCATACCATCAAAAGTGGAGTCACATCCATTTTTTGGAACAATTATATGTATTGTTAATTTAGACTTTAGTGTCATAATTTTTTGTTTAAAGATGAAAAAAAAAGGGAGTGGAAACAGTCAAATTCGGTTTTTAGACAATCACAATGTTCCAACGACTCTCATCGCCTTTATTGCTAGTAATTATATTTCCCAATAACCACGGAGAAATTAGAAACCTATTTAAGCAAAGAAAATAAAAGAGATCGATTACAATTTTCCCGTAAAAGGAAAAATGAAGGGAATTTCTCCAGGGTTTTCCCCCTGCCACATATTATATATATATAGGGTGATTTACTTAAAAAGGCCTATTTTTAAGTATATTTATTAAAATGGATCGATTTTTACATTATTTATCGGAAAGTATCGATTTTGGTAAAATGCATCCACGTACGAGCGTTTTAGGGGGAAAATGCCAGCAAATTGCACTTCTAGGGGAGCGTTTTTGCCATGTCATCATAAAACACACTTATGTGGACGCGATTTGCTGACGTGACAAAAATGCTCCCCTAAGGGCGCGTTTTGCTCCGTGTTTTTTTACTCCAATAGCTTTTTTTTACCGTTAGGGGGTCCAACGGTAAAAAAAGAAGAAGTATAAAACCCCCTCATATTATTTCACACAATATTTCTTCAAATTTTAGCCAAAAAAACTCTAAAATCTCCCTAAAGCTCTCAAATTTCTCATTAAATTTCTCAAAGCTCTCTTTAATTAGTTATTTACTTTAATTTTTTTTTCTAAATTAGTATTATTTTTTTATAATTTCAAAAATATTTGATCGTGTTAGCAATGGTTGGAGAATTAATTTGTCTCAATCATAAATATATCTCCGTCGAACAAATAAAAATGGTAAGGGTTAATTTTAATTTTTAAATATTATTTAATTTTTTTTCATTTATGTAATTTTAATTAATTGTTATTTTTGAATATTATTTAATATTTTTTTCATTTATGTAATTTTAATTATTTTGCATTTTATAATTTTTTATAAGTCTATAGATTGGGTGTTATAATGTTATATTCGTAATATGTCTAGTCCATCACCGTTGATAGAAAATTACTTGAGGGAAGCGGGTTTTTGACACGCGGCCACTATAGGCCGGGGGTGTAAGTTGGACCTGAAACTCATCAGCGCGTTAATAGAGAGGTGAAGACCCGAGACGTTCACCTTCCATCTTCCATGCGGAGAGTGTACTATCACTTTGGAAAGACGTCCAGTTACAATTAGGATTGCCAGTGGATGGGTCCGCACTCGCCGGGTCCTTTCAATCTGTTGATTGGGGAGCCATATGCTACGATCTTTTGGGTGCGATTCCGGATAATATTTACAAATGTGGATCGAGATAGGTTGGTTACGAGACACATTCCCGAAGTCGGAGAATGATTCGACTGAAGTAGAAAGAATACGATATGCTCGGGCATACATCCTTGAGATGATTGGAACTTATTTGATGCCGGACTTATCACGAAACCTTGTACATCTGAGGTGGCTGCTGAAACTCGTTGATTTTAAAACACCTGGCGAATTAAGTTGGGGTTTGCCGTGTTGGCAACATTCTATCGGGAGATGTGCAGAGCGACGCCACCAAATAAAGTCAAAATCGGATGTTGCCTATCACTACTACAATCATGGACTCAGTTTCGCTTTCTATTTTTACGTCATCAAGTGAACCACCCATATACATTCCCACTCATAACGAGGTAAAATTGTTATTTAATTTTACAATTATTCCATAGATTTAAAATAAAATTGTATGCTGAAAATTTATTTAATTAGGTGGAACCATCCTGTGAGTTATGTTGGAATATCTATCGCTCTTGAAGATATACGGCTTCTATTAGACCAATAGTCGGAAGCGCAAGTAAGTATTAAATAAAATATATATGCATAAAATAGTCGTTTCATATTTAGTATTTAGTATTTAGTATTTAGTATTTAGTATTAAGTATATAACTAATATTTTTGTCATATTCATATAGTTTCAATGGACACTATACAAGGATCCGGCAATACGGGCAGAAATTTCGAAAAAATTCTTTCAAAATCTGAACATTTGGCATGTTAAGGTCCTATTGGTCAACTATGCTACTATCGAGATGCACCAGACGGATAGAGTGTTGTGGCAATTTGGATTCTGACAACTGATTCTTGAGGAACCTGAGGTGCTCGATGAGCAGCACAAAATTGACTTATGGCAAATGAATACGAATTGGCCGGTATTCTACTTAGAATATATCAAAATTTAGGAAAATCGATATGATCATATACCTGATTGCGAATTGTTCATCGTTTCAGAGTTAGCATGCACGCCGAAGTACATGTCATGGTTTAAGATCCATGGCAAGCTATATTTGCTGTCGAAAGATTAGAGGTGTCAACAAATTCATATCAAAAGGAAATGACGGGGTCCTTCAAATTCAAGGAGAATGGATGACGACACGGGCCCATCAATAGCACCCACACAATCACCAGGCCCAACACCTCAATCGACGACACCCACAGCACAGCCCCTTCAGATTATGCCAGGTGCGTATCCTAGCCCTTATATGTATCTTAACCCTTATATGTTTCCTTTTTCCAGTCCTATGTCAGGTTGGAATGCATGGCCCGGTGCATCTCCTTTCCCGATGACTCTGACTCAACCAATGATATATAGGCTATCGTCGTTGAAGGGATCGTACAAGGCACCGTCAGTGATCTCATCTCATTACTAATCCCCATCACCTTATGGGATTCAAATACCTCCACTGTGGGTGATGTAAATACTTCCACATTCTTTATTCTACCAAGGTGGGTCATCCTCCCAACACTTACAACTGGAAACAACCACAACCCCTACTGGAGCAACCGCAACCCCCACTGAAAGCTCAACCAATAAGGAATCCAGAGTGTAATCGTCGACCACCCCCATGTGGCACTGATTTCGACCGGTATATACATTGATTTTTTTAATATATTTGTATAAATTATTTCTATATTGTTTCATTTAATAAAATAAAACTTGTTTTTAATATTTTAATAGTAAATTAATTTTATATTTTTAATAAAATAGAAGTTCTTTTGAATAAGGCGGAATAAAAATAATGCAACATAGTTTCATTATAGGAATTATCAATTATTTCAGTTTGGACATGATCGAATTGTATGACCTGGGTTCCTACACCATCCATACAACTTTTGTTGGTTCGTTCTTTCCCGAATATCCATAGTATTACATATTCTACTCGAGCAAGGTCGACTTTTTAGTTTACGACGCAATCCTCTATCTGGTAACAATTTAAACGGAGCAAGTGATATAGACAGCCACTTACGTTCATCTAGGACCGGTGGGAATACATATCTCCACACATTGTATATGTATTCTATTTTGTACACTTTGTCGACATATCTCATGGGATCCAAATGGAGATTCTGACAAGCTGCAATTGCATGAACGCATGGACAACGAAGTGCATCAAACGTCTCACAGTCGCAAGTTCTATTTATAAAGTGTACACAATATTGCCCACGACAATACATTGGCTCGGTCTATCAAACTTCTGTACACGAAACCATAGGTTGTCGCGATCGTGACACACTGTGTGCATAGTGTTGGCTCGCGCCTTCACCTTGTTAATTTCTTACAATACCTTCCGGAACCATACATGGCCTCCCTGCATTTGGCCTTTACAACTCACTGCTCGCTTTGGAAATAGTGCCGCCAAAAAAAATATGTCTCTTGCACAACTGAGGTTATCAGCAAATGATGCATTCATTTTAGAATAGAATTTATGCATTCAGCTAGGTTTGTGGTCATATGACCATATAATAGGTTGCCGTCGTATGCTTGTGTCCACTGTTCGAAAGGTATGTTACAGAGGTAGTCTGTGCCTTGATCTTTAAATAAATGCAAAATCTCTAACATCTAATGAAAACGGTTCTTATTAATCTTGTACCCTGCCAATATAATTTGATAGCAAAAATTACATACCAATATTTCATTCATAATAAATTCAATATTACAAATGAAAGTATATTAATAGAGATTAAATACCCATGTTGGTCACTTGCCGTCATTCAGTCGTAGACCGATATTGTCCGTAGTAGTTGGACGCAATGTGCCTTAGACAATACCGATGGTGTGATCCCATAAGCTTCCCTGTCTCTCAATTGTGGCTAGTATTCTAGTGCCTCAATCTGATATAACGCAGATATCAGGTTGGGGGCATACATACCTCCTTAACCTAGAAAGAAAGAAATCTCAATCACCAGCTGACTCCCCCGATGTTTTTACAAACGCAATTGGAAGGATTCTCCCAGCGTCATCCTATGCCACAGCTAGCAATAGTCGATGGGTATATCTACCATTCATAAAGGTACCATCAATTTGTACTAATGGCTTGCAGTACACAAATACGTCCTAGCTTTACTTAAAGCTCTAGAACAGATTCTTCAACACTTGGCATCCCCGGAGCAATCGGTCGTTGTAGTACGCAGTGACCGTTTCAAGGTCTGTTATGTAATATAGGACATACCTCTCCAGCACTTGACACTACTGCCAAACCTTATTATATAAAGCGTCTCACCCACTATGCATCTTTTCCAACGCCTTCTGCTTAGCTATCCAAGTCTTACAGTAAGAGGGCGTGTACCTCAATTAACTATAAATACTGGCAATTATGCATGACACAGAAATTCTGGGATCTGCCTTTAACATCGATAGTATTAAACTAGTTATCATACCTGAATTTATCTTGGGATGATCTTGTGAAATACTTGTCAACGAAGTACGTTAAATAATGCAACATTAAGTAATAACATTATTCTTCAAAAACCCTAAACACCTAGTGAATACCGGCAATACAGGTATGTGGACCTCTGTATTTTTTTATCTCCCACAAGCTTATTTTTTTCCTAAAAGAAGCCATGATTTTCCATGAACATGTACTGTCTTGCACTGCACACTTAGCTTCAAACTTTTCGGATTTAGATTTAACCACGTTGCAGTTAACCCCGTGATTGATGCTATGTTATTTTAAAGCACCAAGAAAACTATTCTTACTGGAAAACTCCCTACTAACTTCCAATTCACCCAAATCTAATGACAAACCTGTACGGTCGCACGTTCTTTGCGGTAAATCTGGAAACTCCAACGTATTATTTATCGATATATCGACATTATGCATGTGGGCTGGAGCCAAGTATACCCTGAATCGCAGATATTCTTTTTCTTCTTCTTCATCTGAACCCCCTTCAACATTTTCAGGTTCTGATAGAACAAGCTCCGGTTCAGAAAATAATGTAACTTTTACACTATCGGGGCCGGGCTCTTGAAGTGGATCCACATCAGACTCATCATCCAACCCACCATCATCTACAACGTACGAGGTCCCCTCGCCTGTGGATGTCGTAGGGAGTACATCATCCTTTCTTGTGGATGTTTCGTAACGTCCCCAATCAGATATGGATTGCCAACCACTAGAAGTTGATGTCATTTCCCAATACGTATTTCCAGCATTGAACTTCAACCCACCGATGTACATGTCTCATCCACTGACTGAGTGTCGTACAGGAGTTGTGTTTTCTATATTGCCACCAAACACGGGTGCTTCCGTGTTTTGCCTCCCACTAACAGAGTGTCGGGTAGGGGTCGCGTATTTCTTTCGAATAGCAGTTGCTGTTGAAGTCGCAAATGTTTCATTTGGCGATAAAAATTATACATGTAACTCAAGATAAGGTGATCCACTAGTGAGATGAGTCTGCACCATCTCCTCAAAGCTATGACCACCTTTGATATCAAATGAGTCATATGTCACGGGATCAATCGAAGCACAAAATTGATACTTAATAGAAAAAACCCTATTTGGCGTCGTTCTGAATATTTTGCGCCTAATTCTTTTACGAAATTCTATAAAATTTATACTCTGGTTAAAAACCATTCGCGTTGTGTTCTCTGATAAAAAAACAACATCGTTCTCGGTGTCACAGACCTCACCATCATAGTAAATAACAGTACTAATATGTTCACTCATCTTCAATTTCTATTCTGCTTAGCCTCTCTATTTTTTCTTGTTGTAACTTATGCAAACCTAAGAATGAAATTTGCCTCATTTATACCCTAAGGCCAAACATGAACTACTGTAGAAAAAGAGCGTTCACGTGGGAGCTTCTTTTTCAAAAATTTTGCTGACATTGCATCTTGCTTGAAGCGTTTTTGACACTATTTGTTCAGAAACGTTTTTTCAAAATTATTTTTTTAGGAACTACTATAGAAAAAGAGCGTCCACGTAGGAGCTTTTTTCAGTAATTTTGCTAACAGTGCATCCTACTTGAAGCGTTTTTTACATTATTTGTTCAAAAACGTCTTTTTAAAATTATTTTTGTAGGGTAAAAATAGTTAATTTTGTTAAAAAAATATTATTATTTTTAAAAAACTAAACCCTAATTTAATTAATTTTAACCCTAAACCCTAAACCTTAATTTAATTTATTTATTTAAAACTCTTAACCCCTAATTTACTTAATTTATTTAAAAACCATAAACCCTAATTTAATTAATTTTTATAAAATAACACTAAATCCTAATTTATTTTTAAAATCCACTAAAACCCTAAATCCTAAACCTTAAATTATTTTAGCAATAACCTAAACCCTAAACCTAAATTATTTTAGCAAAACCCTAACCTTAAAAACCCTAAAAACCATAGGGATTAAAAATGCAATAATCCCTAACCTAGAAAAAACAAGAAGCAAAATGTGCCCCTAAGGGAGCGTTTTTGCCACGTCAGCAAAGCACGTCCACGTCAGCGCGTTTTATGCTGACATAGTAAAAACGCTCCCCAAGGGCGTGATTTGCTAGCATTTTCCCCCTAAAACCCTCCTACGTAGACGCGTTTTGCCAAAACCGGCCCTTTCCGATAAATAATGCAGAAATCAGTCCATTTCCATAAATATACTTAGAAATAGGCCTTTTTAAGTAAATTAGCCATATATATTTATTTATTTATATATATATCATTTAAATGAAATAAAAGATAGCCTTAAATTGGCTTTCAACAATTAAAATGATTATCCGACAAAATGACTATGCAAACCTAAGTTTAATTGAGGCTAATAATAAATATTGATAAAATGTTGTTTCTATATAGAGTTATAAATTACATCAGTGAGATAAAATCCGAGGTATACGACTAGTGTAATCATGATATTGTATCATCTTAAAAAAATTCCTGCACGTAAGTGTTGAATTGAATTTAGTCGAATTAAATAAAAAAAATTTCCTACTTAATGAGTTTTATGTTATTTGAATTTATATTTGAATTTTTTTCAACTCGAGTCGAGTGAAATAAAATTCAAGTCAAGTTGGATTACGTGAAATTGTTTTAATTAAATTTAAAAATTAAATATATCAAATTAAAATCTTATTACAGTATAATTAATTTCATGTTTAAACACATAAATTTAAAACTATATATATTTAAAAAAATTTCAAAACAAAATAAGAAAAAAATATAAATTATTATTTTAGAAAAATTTTAAAATTTTAACTTTCTTTATATAGATTCTTTAGAATTCTTTTAAATATAAATTTTAGAATTTTTATAAATATTTTAAATTTTTTGTAACTTTTATTGAGAGAGATTAATTTACTCATTTTTAAAATTGACAGGGGACAAAAGACTATTTATACTAATATATTATTCGAATTATTAGAGTTGTAAGAATGGTAAAATATTTCTTGCTATATAGAGATACCTTATAATACGATATGAAGACAAGTAATAGTTCTTTTGTATCAAAGATAATATCCATCCTTCATGATTTTTCATCGAAGGTCTTAGACCACAAAATGCAAAAATTTGCAAGAAATTTTTATTTATTTAATATTTCATGTCTAAATTAATTTAATAAGATAATTAATTATGATTTTTAATTAATTAATTTTAATTTTATCTTACTAAAGTCGGTAAAATAGATCTAAACTTGGATCTTGGTTCTAGTTTTTTTTTTTTTTTTATACCATGAACAAAGTTTGGATTTGATAAAGAGATTCCATGTATTAGACAAAACCTCTCATAAGAACTAACTTAGAAAATTGAAATTACAAAGTTGATAGAAAGGAATAAGAGAGAAAAAGTATTAGAATTGTGTGACTCAAATTCTTATTAAAATAAAATACAAGTAGCAAGATAAAGGAATATGCGAGGGCGAAGGCCGCACCCATCACAGATCCCCAATAAGCAAAATACTAGACTAGGGTCGCAACAGGGAATGGCCCTCGCGGTATGGTACAGGCTGCACAAGTGGAATCCGTATAGAAGTACATTTCTTCTATTTGATATTGTTTCAAATAAGGTGTTTCGACCTTACTACATTGCTTCTATTAGACTTTGTTCAGAATAAGGTTTTTAAACCTATAAATAGACGTAGTCGTCTCTCCTCTTATATCATTCGAATTTGACATAATGAATTTTCTTCTCCTCTATCCATGGTTTTTTCCTGAAAAGGTTTCCACGTAAAATTTTGTGTGTTCTATTTTCTCTTTTTCTTTGCAATTCATTAACATTATCAACATTCAATTTTTCACAAAAAGAATGAGAGGAAAAATCAGAGATGAAGAAATCTTGTATGTTGTATCGTATAACTTTCTTCCTTACAACAAAACAATATAAAGAAAAATAAAACAAACAAATTAACAGTCAACCCAATAACCAATTGACCGTTACTGCCCAAGGTTAAAACGTGTCGTTTCATTAAAAACCAAAACACTTCATTTTACTTACAACCGATACACACCGTTTTATTTACTCTCTTTTTTCATCCCATAACAAGTACTACTCCCCTAAAAAATCCTTGTCATCAAGGATCAAATTGAGGAAACTTGCTCTTAATCTGTTCTAAGGACTCCTAAGTGGCATCTTTAGGAAACGAATTTGCCCACTCCACCAAAACTTCAGTGATTACACTATTCTCTTTTTTAACCATTCTTCGATCTAGCACACAAGTTAGGTCTTTGGTCCAAACACCATTAGCATCAATCACAGGTAAAGTTGTCTGGACTGGAGCTAATCCCACATGTTTCTTAAGTTGAGAAACATGAAATGTGGGGTGTACTCAGGATCTAAAGGGCATTTGCAACCTATAGGCTACCTTCCCTACTCGGGCTTTTACTAGAAATGACCCAAAATATATTAGAGACAGCTTATGATTTAGCAGTTTCCTAATCGAATGTTGTTTATATGGTTGTAGCCTCAAGTAGACCAAATCACCTTCTTTAAAATCCCTCACTCCTATGTTTATCTACCTACTACTTCATTCTTTCCTTAACTCATTTCAAATGAAATTATAGCATCTTCCTAACAGCTTGTCTCTATTGCAGACTTTTATCAACACTGAACACTAGAGAGGCACCTGCTAAGTAAGGAATGTAATGGGGAGGAGGTTGGCCATATAATGCCTCATAAGGTGTGGTGATAATGGAAGAATGGTGAGTGGAATTATACCACCATTTTGTCATAGGAAGACATTGCAACAACTCACTAAGGCGTTCACCTGTCATACATCTGAAGTACCCCTCAAGGCACCTATTCAATAATTCAGTCTAGCCATCAGACTCAGGATGATAAGAAGTAGAAAAATGCACCTTTGTACCAACTCGTTGGAAAAGATTGCCAGAATTGACTGACAAACACTTTATCCTTGTTAGAAATTATTAAATCAGTCAGTCCATGTAACTTAAATATATGAGCCATGTATTTTTGAGTCACAGTTGAAGCTGTATAAGGATGAGACAAGGCCAAAAAATATCCCACTGACCTGTCGTCAAATATAGTTGTCAATTCGGGTTAACTCTGCACTTAAAGAACTTATTTTCTAGGCAATTTAGGATTTTAATTTACATTTTCAATAATTAATCCTCAAGATAGAAAGGTAATAAAAATAAGTGTTTTAAACATATTTTGTAGGTGTTGTGACCTAATAGGTACGGGTGTGCAAATTTCGGGTAAAATCGAATTAATTCGGTTAATCAACTGAATTCAGTTAATCGGTCGGTTAACCAAATTAATTTGGTCGGGGGTCGGTAAAATAAATTTTTAGAAGTTTGATTAATGGTTAATTCGGTTTGAAATCTGTCGGTTAACCGAATTAACCGAATTTAATAAATAATGTTATAATATATAAGTATTCGGTCGGTTCGGTTAATTTTTTTGGAATTATAAATTAATTGATCGGTTAATTTTTTATATGTTTTATTCTTGTATTAACAAAAAAAATATAAATTTCGGTTAATTTGGTTAACCGACTGAATTAACCGAAAAAATTTGGTTCGGTTAATTTTTTTTGAAAAAATTTTGCTTCGGTTAATGGTTAAGGGTTTAAAAGGATCGGTTAATTCAGTTAATAGTAGTTCAGGTTGGTTAACCGATTAAACTCCCCTACTAATAGGCCGACAAGGGCCAAAGGTTGTGCTAATTGGTTTAATTGAGTGTGTTGGATGAAGATATAAATGCCCAATTGACGTGGAAGCAAAGGTCGAGTAATGTAGAAGCTTCCTGAGACATCCATGCACAGAACAAACGACACAAGGCAAGAATTCGATCTCATGTCATGCCACGCAAGTAGTGTGGCACGGCATAAGGCCGACATACTGCCCAAGTATTTCAGGGATATTTTCATTCGTGCAATCAAACTTATTCGAAGACCTAGGACATGTCGAATATACAATTTGGGCTGCCAACACTTTTATAAATAAGACATTAGGGGTTGAATGTAATTAAGTCGTCCTAGACGCCTTCAAAAACCCTCGTAGTTTAGAATTAGTTTTAGTTTCTTTTCTTTTCAGATTTTCATAACCTTCTTGTTTATCTTCTTGAATTTGTTTTGATTCAAGAACTTGTTTATTTAATTAAAGTATTTAGTTTATATTTTCCTTTGTATTTTTTTACTTCTTTATTCCAATCGAGAGATTTACTACTCTATTCCCCATTCTAAACCCAATCCACAATTATTCAAATCTTTTTTCTTCTCTTAATCGATCGTGTTTCTCACATGGTTTATTCAATTAAAGTTGAGATTATGACTAACATGAGTGGATAAATCCCTTAGGGGAGATTAATGAGTGGATGGGGATGTGATTAACGAAGGATTTGGGGTAAGAAGGATTAGTTGGTATAAATTATGTATTCTTAAGCTATTAGGCTTGACAACCCTAATAAGTTATTATAGGCTAGACGAGGTCAGAAGATAAGTCGAACCGAGTAAATCGTAAATTATCCTTATTGAGAAAGTGAGATCGAGAGATAAGCGAGTATCAACCAATTAATTAGTTAATTAAAGGTTAGGAGGTAATAAATTAGTTGATTGATTACTAATCCATCTCAAAATCCTAATCTAAAGTTAGTTAGAAACCCTAAAGCGAGTTAATCTTCTTGATTGAATTATTGATTTAGTTCATTTGTTTATTTCTCATTATTATTATTTTTTATTTTTATTCCTCGTAATCTATTTTACGGTTAATCATTATATAGAAAAATAATTACTACCACGTAGGCTTGTTATTGTAAAAGTATTTTCACTATTTATTCCATCCTCTTTTGGGTACGATCCTCAGAATACTTCCGATATTTTGTTGTACAACTATATTACAATTTGACTCGTGCACTTATAGACACCGCCGTTCTTAATTCTTATATTTTTTGTGTTAAATTTATTTATAAACGAGAACACAGACACCCACCGTGGTAAGTTGATCCACCACCACCAATATCATAAATTTGCCCTTAGACTTTGGAAGGCCTTTAACAAAATTCATGCTAACAGAAGACCATGCTCTATTTGGTATTTGGTATAGGCAATAGCTGTAATAAACCAAGTCTTCCACTATTTCATTCTTACATTTTTGACAGATAAGATACTCTCTAATACAAGTCTTTATGTCTTTAGTCATCCCTTTTTAAAATAGGAGAGAAGTCATTTTGTTCCTTGAAGCATGAACACCTGGATGTCCTCCTATGAAACCGGCATGAAAATGCTCAAATAGTTCCCTCCTGAGCTCTACATCTCTACCTACCACAATTTTGCCTTTCCTTCACAAAAATCTTCCATCCCATGCATACTTATGGTGTCGAGAAGCCTGCTATTGGACTTCTTCACACGATTTCTAAAGCTTGGCATCAGAGGAATAGAGTGCTTGAATCCTGCACAACAAATTAAACACCACTATAGAACCAGTCATTTTCCATACCTGACCAACTAGGAGGGACTTGTTCCTTGAGAGAGAATCAGTTGTTGCATTGTTTGAGGCCTTTTTGTAGATAACTTCATAATTGTATCCCAACATTTTGGCCACCCATTCTTGCTGAAATAGAGTAATGGCTTATTGGTCTGACAAGAACCTTAAACTTTTATGGTCTATTCTAATCTTAAAATGCCTCCCAACCAAATAAGCATGCCATTTTCTTACTGATAACAACACTGCAAGCATATCTTTTTCATAAATTGACAATGTTTGATGTCTAACACCAACACCTTTGTTAAAAAAGTGCCACTAACTTCCCTTTTTGTTGAAGCACAACCCTTACACCAAAATTTGATGCATCTGTAGATACACAAAATTCCAATTGAAAATCAGGAATGGTGAGTATAGGTGCTGAATAAAGGGACGTTTTAGGCTGTTGAAATGCCATGACAGCTTGATCATCCCATTTCCAAAAAATTTTCTTTAAGAGGTTGGTGAGAGGTCAAGTAACAGACCATAATTCCTAATGAAATGTCTCTAGTAACCAATCAGTCCCAAAAAACCTCGTAGATCTTCAATGCAAGTTGGCATAGGCCAATTCACCACATAATTAATGTTGCATTGGTCCATGGCCATAGTCTTTTTTGATATGACATGCCACAAATATTCTACTTGTTTAATACCAAAATAACACTTCTCTAGTTAACAAAGAGCTTATGATGTTTCAAAATCTGAAAAGCTACCTAAGGTGTACCAAGTGTTCTTCCCAAGTTGCTGAGAACACCAAGATATCATAGAAAAAACCAAGACTGTCTTCATTAATAAGGGTTTGAAGATGACATTTATGAGAGCTTGGAAGGTTAATGGGGTATTAGTGAGCCCAAAGGGCATCACCAAGAATTCATAGTACCCCTTATGTATCTTGAAAGCTGCCTTATGGATGTTAGCCTTATTCATTTTGATTTGGTGATACCCTGACTTGAGGTCTAGCTTGGAAAAGACCCTAGCATGGCTCATTTCATCCAATAACTCCTCAGTAATGGGAATAGGAAACCTATCTTTGATGGTCAGCTGATTGAGTTGCCTGTAGTCCACACAGAGCATTTAGCTGCCATATTTCTTTTTAACCATCATTATAGGGGAAGCAAAAGGACTAGCGTTGTCCCTTATAATTCCAGCGGCTAACATGTCTTGAATAATTTTCTCTATCTCAGGTTTCTGGACAGTGGGATACTTATAAGGTCAAATTTTGACCACCACATTCTCATATTTTGAGGGGATCTTATCATCATGTGGTTTTTGTGGTAGCAAGCTTGCTAGAGTGTTGAAAATGTCAATAAATTCTTCAATGAGTAATGCAAACCAATGTGTGCCATTGGAAGGGCTGTAAGCAAACAAATTTGAACAGTAGAAGTCATGACCATAGTGTAGGGACTCAAAATCTGCTTATTTTGAGCAAGACACTTGGAGAACTTCCCTACAGACATAACTTGAATACTATTAGGTAATATTTGTAACGCCTCTAACCCGAATCTGTCACCGGAACAAAGTTACAGAGCATTACTAGAATTTACAAATTAAATAACAGACATTTCATATCATCTAGCACTTATATCAGAAACTAATCCAAATCTATCATATTTTCCCTTATGTGAGCCCTCGAGGCCCAAAATACATGTTAGAAATAAGACGGGACTAAAATGGGTTCTCAAAATTTTTTTTAGAAAACATTAAAAATTTTCAAAAATGAAAGGGACACATGTCCGTGTCTCAGACAATATGGACATTCAAAATAGGGACACACGGCCGTGTCCCAGCCCATGTCTAAACTTATGAGCTCTTTGACTTGGGTCACATGGCCAAGCCACACGCTTGTGTGCTAAGCCATGTAAGCATACTGGCTTACATTAATAAGATGCAGGGGCCACACGATTAAGCCACACACCCTTGTGCTAGGCTGCGTGAGCATTTTGTTTTGCACTAATTAAAAGATACGGGGGACACATGATCGTGTCACCTGGAAATGTGTCACACATGGCTGAGACACATGTCCGTATCTTTGCCCGTTTGGACGAAATAGGCCATTTTTCTAGCCACATTTCTCACCCAATTTGTCTTCAACTTACATCAACACTTTTGCATATCATCAAGCCATATAAAATTACTTAAAACATACCAAACTCAAGTCTTAAACATAACATATCATCACATATATCCAAGAATCCATACTTACCAAATTAACCAAATACACATATAAGCATATTTATACCTAATATATCAATCCAATCCAACCATCAATATTCTTATGAATTATCCATCATTCAACCATACCAAGTACACATTAAACATGATAATGCCACATATATATACATCAAATTCAAGCCATTCAAATGGCTAATCACAACAAAACAATTGTATGCCATCATTGGCTAAATGAACCTATACATGCCATTATAACCAAAATGAATTTACAATATATACCAAAATGCGTCGATGGATAGTGTGATGTAGTTCCGACCAACTTTCAACCTTAACGAGCTTCCAAGTTACTATAAAATAGGAGAAATAAAACAGAGTAAGCATTTAAGCTTAGTAAGTTCGTATAACATGGAATTTAACTTACCATTTATTCACATTTAAGGCAAGCAAATAAGATATATCCAGAGCAATTTGGCCAATAGCCTGAACACTTATCCTTATCAACCATGTTAGTCATGTATTTCATATGAATATCAAGAAATATATATAAGTTCATCAATAATCAAATTTCCATATACATATACTTTCCAATTCATGTGTCCATATAACATGTACAAATCATATCCATGTATTTCAAGTATATACCCGTAATAATTCGTCTCCAATTCATATTGTCTCATATCAGAACTTTGCCCGTTGAACCATTTAAAATATCGTTAGATACATGGTTAGTACAAACGAAGTGTACAAATCTGTAATCTGTCAATTTATATACATGTATGCCCATACGAGCATGTAATCAGAAAGCTCATGTGAGCTATATAACGGGAAGCTCTTGCGAGCCAATTATCGAGAAGCTCATACGAGCCATAAACGGAAAGCTCAAGAGAGTCATTAATCGAGACGCTCATGAGAGCCAAATATAGGAAAGCACGTGAGAGCCATGGTGTGCCCGCAACACATGCAGGACCACAAGTAATCAGGAACCCTTAATGACATGTCATTTGTATCCATCAATTTTCTAAGGTTCAAACGGGACACGGTACTTGTCGGATATGTGATCAATAAATACACATGGCAATTTATACAAATTTCATACAATAATATTCAATTTAAAATATATAAATATACAATTTAGTTACACGAACTTACCTCGACAAGTATACGTAGATTTGTAAGCTACTAATCCAGTACTTTTTTTTTCCTCGATCCAATTCCATATTAGGTCTATCCAGATCTAATTAAGCAAAAATAACTTACTTGAACTCAACATCCATGGCTAGGGTTTTCATGTTTTATTTTAGGAAAGATGATGAAAATGATAATAATTTAATTATTTAATTTATTTATTATCATTTTATCATTTACTTCCCCAAATTAACCTTACTAATTTACTAAATTCCAATGATGAATAATCATTCTTATCTACTAACTACACTAAATGGTCTATTTGTCATGTAAAGAGCTCTAATTTTATATTTCATAGCTATTTGGTACCTTTTGTTGCTAGAATTCAACTTTTGCACTTTATGCAATTTGGTCCTTTTCATCAAATTAGACATGTAAATAATAAAATATCTTAACGAAATTTTCATACGATATTTCTATCATATTATAGACCATAAATAATATTAAAATAAATTTTATATCAACCTTGAATTTGTGGTCCCAAAATCACTGTTTCTATTTCACTGAAAATGGACTGTTACAATATTCCTTTCAAAGTACATTCTTCCTTCCAATAAGGAACTTCATAGTCAAAGACTCAAAATTCCAAGTGATTGGCCCTAAAGAAAGAAACCACTATACACCAAGGACCATGCTACAACCCTTCACAAGTAGCAATATGAGATTTGTTACAAAACTAAATCCATGAGTTTCTCATTGAACCTTTTTGCAAGTACCTCCGATAATCAAATTTATGCCATCAGCTACTATAACCTTAAGTTGTTCCTATTGACGTGACAATCTACTTACCATTTTGGCATCCATGAAATTATGGGTGTTGCTTGAGTTAATTAATACAATGGTTCTAGTGGTATCTACAATTTTTGCAATTCTCATAATGTAAGGGCCTTGAGACTCTTTCATGGCATGCAAGGATAAAAAAGGGCTCTTAAAGTTGCTCTCCTTCATTTGGAAGAGCTTTTAACTGCTCCAAGCATTCTTGGAACTCATCACCCTCTCTATTAGATTGAAAATCAATCAGTAATTGGTAGAGTTGGCCCTTAACACACTTATGGCCTACATGGTATTTGGTTCTGCACAAAAAAACATAGGCCTTTTTACTTCCTTTCATCTATTAATACTGGACTAATCCCTTTGGAAGGTGCACTGGATGTATTAGAACTACTAGAAAAACCTCAAATTGAAGAAGCATGTGTTCTAATTTGAGGGGAAATGACTGATCGAACTGACCTAGTAGGTTGTGTCATTGGTGACCTAAATCGAGCTACAATACTAGAACTAGCAAGGAAACTTTTCTTTGGGGAGCCATTCAAAATAGTCTCTACCTGCCTGCCTAGATGAAAGTCTTCAACCAAGCACTGGGGTCTAAATAGCTACAAATACTAGCTAATCTCATGCCTTAAGTTACTAACAAAAATGCTTAAAGTATAGGGTTCAAGCAAATGTAGCTGATTTAAGAGACTTACAAAAAAATCTTGGTAGCTTTCAACTGACCTTTACTTCTTTAAAGATACCAGTTCTGACATTGGATCCTTGAACATGTTGGAACCAAACCTCTCTCTCAAGCTAAGGGCATAGCTTATCTAGTTTAACATTTGCATCCCACTATGCTTCTGAGCAATAAAATAGTGCCAATCTAAAGCTCTTCCCTCCAAATGTAGCATCACTGTTCTAACTTTGTCACAGTTAGACACCCCTTCAGCCTCAAAATACTGCTTAAGTTTTGACCATCAGTCCTTGAAATTTGATCTATCGAAACAAGGACAAACCAGTCTATAAGTTCGGTCTTAAAGCACTTTCGAGTGAAAATGAGGTGGATCTCCTACCATAAAGTGGTTAGGACACTTACTGAGGAACTCCTGCTGGTTCTTTAAGAGGAAAACTAGGGGGTGGGCCTTCCAATATTCTTTTTTTTCCTTATCTTAAGTAGCATCATTTTTGGAGGACCCATGTTGTCCAAAATACTATTCGAATAAATTGAGAAGTTCAGATTTGAACTCTCCCTTAAACTCTTCATTGAACCCCAGTAAGTGAGCCTCAAGTTTAGCATTAAGCCTTGTCTCAAGGTGCGAGAACTCCCCTTGAACATTCACCATCTTTTGTTGTAGAACATTGACCTCTTTTTGAACACGTTTAGTGACTCCATCCCTGCCATTAAGATCGGTAACTCTGATACCTTGATAAGAACTAACCCAAAAAACTGAAATTACATAGTTGGGAAGGGAATAAAAGAGAAAAAAAAAGTAAGGAAAAATCAAAGAGGAATAAATCTTGTGTATTCTACTGCATAACTTCATTCTTTACAACAAAATAATATAAAGGAAAATAAAACAAACAACTTAACAGCCAGCCCGATAACCAATTGATCGTTACTACCCAAGGTCAAAACCCGTAGTTTTATTAAAAACCAAAACAATTCGTTTTACTTACAACCAATATGCATCATTTTATTTACTTCTGTTTTTCAGCCCATAACAACTTGTAATCGAAGCTTTTTCTAGTTTCATCAATTCTCTTTGTTTAACCAACAATACATATTTATAAAAAGACAACTAAATGTTTAATTAATTTGTATAAATAAAATAAAGAGTCTGATATTGAATAATGACCAATCGCCTAATGCTTTTTTGGACACTTAAATCACATCACTATAACTCTCCTATAAATGACTTGAGTTACTGAAAATTTTAGGGATTAATTACATAATTAAATAATTAATAGAAGCCCTATTTTAATGCTATTAAAATTAGTACGATTTTTTTTGCCGAGCGATGACAACTTTGTTTTATTAAAACGTATGTATAATTTTATTTTATTACATTTCAAATAATTATGTAACTTGATCTCTTAATGTAGCTCCATTAAATTAAATTTGATCAAATTAATGATTAAACTAAATAAACACCTACTATTTCAATGAGAAAATCTAGTGATCTATTTCTTTTTGTTCAATCATTTACAATTTCATGCAAGTGTTCATATTAAATTCAACCTCAAAAGTTATATATTGAGCTATTGGAAGGAAAGAATGAACATATATAATTTGGGCTTACAATAACCTATGTAATTGAATTTCTACTTTACATTTATCAACACAAGTTTATTTGTAATACCCTAAAAATTTATGTACATCAAATGGTATTGTTCCAATAACATACATGGTAAATTTATCAAAAAAAAATGGATTGGGTGTATTGAATTTTTTTTTTGGAAAAAAAGTAAGTAAAATAAAATATTTTGAAATTTGGTGAAAGACAGAGGACTAAAAGTGAAAATAGACCTTAAGAAGAAAAGGTGGTGTCACAAATAAATAATTTTTCTTTCTGAACGTGACGTGAAAATAAAATTAATAGGTGGAATTGGAAAATAATGGTATGGACTAAATTAAATAAAGTAGAAAAGTTTAAATGTAACATCTCTAACACCCCCGAGATGAGAATAGTGTCAGTACGGATCTTACACGTGTTAGAATTTTTTTAATTAGATAAAATATAATTTTTAATATTAGTGGAGAAGGTAGTTCGAGATTATTATAAATTAAAATGGCTTTTGGATTTAGAAAAAGTAAATTAATGTTTGACCATATTGTAAAGATGTGAGAAGTGTTGGGCAAAAGTGTAAAAATCAAAAATAAGAAATGATTGGATTAGATATATTAAAAAAGAGAAAGGACTTGAAGAGCAATTTGACCGAGAGAGTTCGCGTGGATGAAATTGAAATGCAATGTGGTTTACATGTTTGGCATGATGATTTGATTTTTTTAGTTAAATATTATTATTAATTTAAAATACAAAATTAAGAAGATATTTGTGTAGAAAGAAGTAGAAAAGACAAAAAAAAGAAAAGAAAAAGATATCATCATTTCATCCTCTCTCCCACGTTTCTCATAGACCATTTTTAGCTAAACTTTCTTTTTCTTTCATTTAGGTCATTTTCTATCATTTTTCAACCCTTTCAAGCTCAAACTTCAAAAATTCTTCATTAGATTTCTAGTGAAAACAAGAGAATAACTCCAAGGCAAGATAAGTTTCTTGTGAAGCTAGTTAGAGTTCATATTTGGGGAGGAAAAAATAAGCTTGGAGATGGATGTTTGAAGTGGAAGAGAGTATGGGTAGGTGGAGAAATTAAGGTAAGTTGTTTAAATTATTATGTTATATTTATTTGATTGTATAATTTGACGTGAAATTGTAAAAATTAAGGGTATATAAGTATTTTTTTATGTTCAAAGTGATGGAAGTATTAAATTTATGTTTGAAGTGAATGACAAATGATTTTTATGAATAATTTGGTGAATAATTTGAAGTGAATAATTGAAAGTAAGAAAGTATGGGTGTTTTTACTAAGAATATTTCAACTTGAAATTAATATTTTGAATGATGGAATGGTGTATTTATTTATTTTTAATACTATTTGGATGAGTAAATTGAAAAATAATTTATTAAGTGATTAATTGGATAAAATTGAAGGACCAAATTGTAAAATTTGTAAAATTCTGAATTCTAAAGGTTAAGTAGTGAGGTTTAAAAATTTTACGTAGTACTAAATTATATGGTTATGAAATGTAAAAATTGGAAAGTTGAGCATAAAATAGTAAAGTCTGAAACTATAGGGATTAAATTGTAAAGATTTCAAAACATGAGTTTTAGAACTAGTTTATATGGTTTGAGAATTTACAATTCTGAAAACAAAATATGAAAGTTTAATGGTTCAGAAATCATGGACTAATTTATGGGAAATTTGATAAGATTTTAATAGTAGGGATTAAATTATAAAATCTAAAAATTTTGGGAGAGAGAGAGAGAGAATGTTTTGCAAAATTGTGCAAACTAGGATTTAAGACTGAATTAAAAATAAAAAAGAATAGAAAAATATGATTTCTAGGGACTGAATTGCAAAATAGTGTAAATTTAGGACTTTAGGGACTAAATCGTAAAAATTAAAAAACTAGAATTTTAGGGACTGTTTTGTAAAATCTGTAATATTGAAAAATAGGGGTTGTTTATTAATTTTGAAAAAATATAGGAGTGGAAATGAGCAAATTAATTATATAAGTGTTTAAAAGTAATATTTGAAAATTCTATTGAATTAAGTGTATTAAACTAGAAAATAATTGAGTAAAAATAAAAGAATTGAAACTTGAATTAGTAAGATTAGATTCATTAAAGTGAAGAGAATTTTATTGCGAAGTATATGTTAAAAAACAATATGATTAGGAGTAGATTAAGTTAACAAGGGAAAGGTAAAGTGTAGTTAGTATTAGTACATTTTGAGAAAGGATTAAATTGAAAAAAAATAATTAATTAATTAAATAAATTATGTTGCAATAGGCATGAGGTTTCGATACATGTGTTTCAAAGTTTCAAATCATGAATAATTCGAAATTAAAAAAGATTAGTAATGTACAATTTTCGATACTATGAATGAGATATCGATATTTTTATTCTTATAATCATAAATTCACTTGAAAACACTCTGGAAAAAAATTTAAGGTTATCTAATTAAAATTTTAATAATATAAAATTTTAGAAAGAGGTTTAATATCATATGGAATCCAGAAAAATGTTAGAAAAGTAAGCAAGGGTTAGGGAATTGAAATTGAAAATTTTAATGTGACATTTCTTATTTATATATGTTAATGAGTCGGTTAAGGGCTGTTACATTATTAGTCTTGTTGTTGTATCATTAAAGACCTGAGACTAAACTCCTAATTATATATCATTATGGAAGCTAACAAATAAAATTTTGTTAAATGACCTTATTAAATTATTGCAATCCTCATAAGTCACTTGTGATCCTTTTATGTTTTATCTATTCACCAATTTTGATAACATTTTTCTTAAAGTTATATTATATCTATATATTATAGTGTAAATAATCATCAATCCAGTGAATAACTTCAATCAATTCGAAATAACTTATGGTTATGCTCTAATTACATCAATCGTATAATGCCTTTAAAAAGATACTTTAACTCTTTGGTGAGAGGTATGATTCTATATCTATATGAAAACTTACCCCATAAATAAGTTGCATACACAAAGTATAAACTTACTCGCTTACTACCTTGAGAACACTTTTATCGATAGTACTATAACACCTTGTTACCTGACCTAATCATTGGGTTTAAGCTACAGGATGCCACATTTGTTTCCGGAGCAACTATGAACAAGTACATTCAATTAGAATCATTAAACATCCAAATATGAGTAATACACATGTATAATATGATATGTAATCATTCTCAGGTGTTATACGAGCTTACGAAAGCTCTTTTGCTAACCTGAGGTCGAATTAAGACCAAATTGTAAAGAATTCAAAATGTTGCATTGACGTTGTGACTTTAGGGGTTCCTTATCATGACACAACTCACTAACTAGGTCTCGTCGCGACTTTGAGAGTATGTCGTCACGATGTGAAATGGCCAAAATGGCACCAACCTGCATCACTTAGAAAACAAATTCATCACAACCAATCACCGATTCAACCAAATTTTCCATTCTCAAATGTTCAATCTTAGCATATCTCATCATATATACCTTTATATTACCTAAACTTACATATTAACACAAATAATTATTCAATTACCATCCATTTACCAAATTGACATATATATTCACGTATAATCCCGATATTGCAACCATTCATACAAACCAAAAAGTACCAAATTCATTTATGCAATTCAATCATTTGACCATTTCCAAGTTACCATTTCAAGCTTCAATTATGAACATATTTACACCTTATGAAAAAACTGACTCAACGTAGGTACATGTCGTATAATGAATAAATGAGACTTTACAAACATTGATGAGTCAAGGATATCAGACCAGATGCTGGAATCATTTCTCAGGACCTTGAGATGTACCTATACCTGCGCACGAGAAAAAAAATCATACGTTGAGCGATAATGCTCATTGGTATTTCTATGATTCAAATCAATATAACATAAGTTAAATCAATTTCAAACATTCAATTCAAATTTAATTTCCATCCAACTATTATGCTATCATACTAAGTTTTAATCAACATATCAATCTACATATGCAACTACAAGCAACAAATATACCATATGAATTAATCTATACATGTTTAAATTAACCAATCTAAATATTATACCATGTTAAATATTAGCATCATTGATATCACATTTCTAATCAATTCATAGCATTTGGTCATATCAACATACCATTTCTGAATTGAATCAATTGATTCACCACATTTTAATATAGACCCTCTGAGCTCGTATATCTAGTTCGCATGATCTTTCACATGCTATTGATATTCAAATATCGTGATTCATCTTTGTAACACCAAATGACATTATCGATCCAATTTAAATATCATTTATCAATTTTATATATTATATCCTTATTAACCTGACCCAGACTCGAATGGATGCATAGATCCCAACCAACACACCAATTTGGCATCTAGTGCCTCATCGAAATGTCCGAAGTAAACATATTGCACCCAGTACTCATTCGTATAACCGAAGTAATTGTTGTTGTAACACCCCTCATCAGTATTCAACTCTGGAATAGGGTTACGGAGCATTACCAGACTTACAAAAAAATTAAACATCCATTTAGCATATATTTTCTCAATTCAAGCATTCATCATTCAATCTCAATCAGTTTGTCCCTAAAATGAGCCTACAAGGCCCTAAACATGCTTTGGAAATGGTTCGGGACTAAACCGATAACTTAAGAAACTTTCACAAAACTTTGAAATTTTTTTCAAAATAGGGGACACACGCCTGTGTGAGACACACGGCCGCCAGACACGCTCGTGTCACAGGCCGTATGAATATTCAAAATGGGAGCACATGGTCGTGTCCCAACCTGTGTAACTCTCTGATTTAGGTCACACGGCCAACACACACGCCCGTGTGCCTTAAAAATGGCCATACACGCCCGTGTACCAGGCCGTGTGCTAGGCCGTGCCAATCCTGTAGGGTATACTGACTTATGCCACACGGCCAAGTCACACGCCCATGTGTGAGGCCGTGTGGAGCATACTGACTTGATTCTAAATTCAAAACTAGAGGACACACAGCCGTGTAACATGACCGTGTGTCACACATGGCTGAGACACATGCCTGTGTCTCTGCCTGTGTGGGTAAAAATAGGCTATTTACTAAGGCAATTTGTCACCCAAATTTGCATGTACCTGCATAACTCCAATGGTACCATTTCAAGACACAAATATGTAGCCAAAAGTCATCAACCAATATACAAATCATACTATATCTATTTCAACCATTTCAATACTCAATTCAATGCCATTTACCTATTCAAATACCTATCAACTTAACTTTTTTTACTAGACATAACTCACATATATATATCATGTACCATAATTCATCTAATTCATCATCCAAAACCAATCCACAACAAACATATCTCAAACAAATAAATACCTCATACCATAATAAACATTTGAGTATCATAATTTAACATCAACCATATCATATGGCAATATCTATAACAAACTACATAACTTTCAGAAGCTACCTCTAATGGCCAAAATACATTTCCATCAAACACACCAAAATGCCCAAAGCCTATACATGCTATATACCATATATAAACAACTCAAAAGTACCAAAATAGATGTCCGATAGTGCGATGAAGTCCCTGACAATCCCCGAATCCAAGCTAACTTCGAAATACTATAAAACATAGAAAAATAAATAAAGTAAGCTATAGAGCTTAGTAAGTTCGTATTTAATTATAAAATAATCTCATCATTCATTAGCATTCAAAATAGACAACATAAATTGCATTTTAAATATCAATCAATGAATTAACGCAAAGTTTAACCACATAATAACTCATAATTTCTCAACTTCTTTTATCTTATTACTTAAACAGTTTTTCGTACATACCTGTATTGATATGTATCTATTTCTCACCAATTCTCCTACCGAATCACTCCGGGCTTATAAATGCTTATGGTACGAGTATATCGATTTTCAGATGCTATAGTCCAACTATGGTCTTACACATACATTGCCATGGCCCTGCCATGGTTTTACATTCACATGCCATAACCCGTTTATCATCTTATTTTCAGATTGCCATAGCCCAGCTATAGTCTTATTCAACAACTCGTCTTATTTAACCGTACATTTAATTTAAGATCTCCAAATTAACTAATAGGATAAATACAATCTCAATTCCATGCATCAATTAAATAAATACACATTTAAATTCAATTATACGAACTTACCTCGTGTACGAAATGACGGAACGAACTGACTATTCAATTACTTTACTTTTTCCCCGATCTAAGTCTGAATTCCTTTTTTCTTGATCTATAAGTAATCAAAATCAGCTTATTTATTCCTCTATTTATTCAATTCAATCCAAAATATGCATTTAAGCTATTTTACACGTTTGCCCCTAAACTTTCACATTTTTATAATTTAGTCCTTATTACAGAAAATCACAAATTCATGAAATTCAAGACTAACCCATGCTAGAAAAATTACCATTATACCCCTATCAGTCCATATTTTTCATTTATTTCACATTTCTAGCACCCAATTTACACATTTCTCAATTTAATCTCTATTTTGCATTTTTCTCAAAAATCACTTAACAAAACTTGTATATCTATCAACAAGCATTCATAATCTATCAAGAACTTCAAAATACACATGTATTCATTAATGGAACCATTCAAAATCTTTAAAAATTTTACAAAATAGTCCCTAGGCTAGCTAGTACTAGTTGCAACGATCACAAAAATATAGAAATCATTAAAAACCGAACAAAACACATACCTAATTGCTTGGATTTAACTTGGCCGAATGAAAGGAATAAAAATGGCTTTCTCTAGCCCTAATTTTTGGTGCTAATCACTTAAGGAAGATGATGATATTATGTTATTTTATTTTTAACTTATTAATTAACCAAATTACTAAATTAACCTTAGTTATAATTCATTAAAACCATATAATACATGCCTATCTTTGTCCATTCACAATTAAAATGGTCCAATTACAACATAAGGACCTTAAATTTAATGTTCTATATTAGAAACCTTTAGCTAATAGAACATCACTTTTGCATTTTACGCGATTTAGTCATTTTTATCAAATTGACCAATCAAACGATAAAATTTTTTAATGAAAATTTCACACCAACATAATATCATACTGTAAACATTAAAATAATAATAAAATAATTATTTTGACCTCAGATTTGTGATCTCGAAACCACTGTTTCGATTTGACTAAAAACGAGCTGTTATAGTTGTGCCCAACACTTATTGGAACGTCCAAAGGAAAATGTGCTTAGTGCTCATCGACATATAGTTGAATTAATCTCGTACTCAATCTATCTTATAGCATGCCAACTATATATTGACTCTGCCCGAACAATTAATAGGGTAACTAATTTTCCAATTTCATTGTATAGTTAAATTCACATTCTATCAATCTCAATTTATCATCAATTCATCAAGTTATATAATATTTTTCAACTCAATTTCATACCAAATATCATAAATAATTAAGTTATGCTACTTTCTATTCTATTCAGTTTAGTCTTCTATCTCGATAATCAATCTCAATCATAGCAATTTAATTCAAATAACCATTTTCAACTCACATCAATAACATATTATGTAAAACATCATGAATATGCAACAATTAAATTGATCCTAGATCATAAAAATACAAACGGAGTTTTCGAGTAACTCATCGACAACTTTCGTTTTTCCTTTCCCTCTTGCAGGATCTGCGTCAATGTTAGCTACATACAATCAAAAGACATATGCATTATCAATTTCCCATCCAACTCACATTCAATTACAAAGGCAAACATATTTTTTAATTTATTCAATTTAGTCCCTAAACTCGGGACAAGCATTACTTTCGATCTAAAGCTTCTGATTAAAATCTAATTTCACATATACTCATTAAAGACTTTCTACTTTCTATTCCTACCAAAATTTCATAACATTTTTTTCATTTTATTCAATTTGGTCCCTAATGTATGAAACTAACAATTAAGCTTTACAATTTAGTCCTTTTCATAAACTAAGCTTAATTTATATCAATTTCACACCTAATTCTTCAAGAATTCAATAATGAATACTTTCTAAAACTTTAATAGTTTCACAAATTAGTACATAGGCTAGCTAAATCAAGCTTCAATGATTCAATTTCCATAAAAAAAAAAAGAATGGCTAGGGACTTACTTGAAATAAGTGGTCGAATGTGAAAATAGGTTGAAAGCTTTCTCTTTTGGCTTTCAAATGGTAAGCGGTGGATTTAGGAAGAAGATGATGGCTTTTGTCATCTTTTTCCACCAAAATTTATCTTTTATACTTAGGTTTAGTTGTAATTAAACTTAATTATTTAGTTTAATCTTAATTAATTATCATTTAGTCTTTAATTAACCAATGTTATTAACATCCACTAACACAATCCACTATCATCTATTTAAATTTGGTTTATTAGCCATTTTAGTCCTTTGGATAATTGTCCACATTTTCGGCTAAATTACTTAACCAAAGGACTAAAATGGCTAATAAACCAAATTTAAATAGATGTTACACGTACATTAAAACAATTAAGTTATACATGTGCATACGAATACTTAGGTTTAAGGTTAAACATAGTGACTTTCACAAAGTGAACTATAGATAGTTGAGACATCTATTCAATTTAGGTTTAGTCCAATGCATTGTCACTCCAAGTTAATATATCTACTCTACTTAGGAGTCGCTCATACTTTGATAGCTAAGAGGATCTATCTCTTAATATGAAATTTAGACAATGTAATAGTTTTTACATGAGTTGCTTACTCTTGATAACTTCGTGAACTATAAACATGTTTAAATTAACAACTATATAAAAACTATAGGAAGTTATCTTCAACATAGAAAATTTATTCATTATGTTATTTTAACATAGTCTAACTTGGGTAATCAATTAATCATGCTTGCTTATACCATTTGTTTTACATGCAAACCATTTAGAGCAGAATATGTGCATATTATCATGAATAATAGTGTGGATGTTTAAAGTAATTTACACTATAATGAAAATGGGACAAATCTTAATAATCTCACACTTAAAGTAAAGATTTGGCATAATAACTTATTTTACCCTCCAACTTTACAAAAAAGTCATTTTAGTCATTCATTTATTTTTTTCATCTCTTTTAGCCTTGAACATGTAGTATTTGTCAAATTACCCCAAAATGGATGAAAAATTTAATAAATGTTAACTTTATTAACACGGCAACCACGTGCATGCCATGTTAGTAATTAATTAACTTTTCTATCCATTTTTGGGTGATTTGACAAACAACACAAGTAAGGGGCTAAAAGAGGTGAAAAATTAAATTAAGGGCTAAAAAAATTTTCTGTAAAGTTGAAGGGCCAAATAAGTTATTATACCAAAATATTTTGTATCCCATATATATATTTGAAGTGTAACAAGTACAATACAATTACAAATACAAATTCGAATAATCACAAGTATTAAACTATTATAAACAGATTGTCTAAGTAACCATAAAGTATAATCATACTATTACAACACAAATAAATTAAGAACTAATACAATTTAGACTAAAATCAATAAATTAAAATGATCCAAACTAAAATTTCCATTATGGGACTTGGATACCTATGAATAGAGTATTTGACAACACATTTTATAGGATAGGGGAATAAAAACTCAATTGCCTCGGCCTGACCTGCGCTATTGGGCTCCTGAGAGGCCTCTACTCCAAAACTTTTGTGTTTTTTTTTTCCTCTTTGAAGTCCAAAGTCTAAAACCCCAAAACCCCAAAACGCTTCTCGTCTTCGGCACTCTGCAATCATCACCACCACCCAACCGCTCGCCCTACAGCTACAGGACGCTCGCAGTGTGTTTACCGAGAACAAACGGAAGCAAATCCAAGATAATAGAAATCCAATGAATACAACAAAGAAGGCTTTGACAGCAGTCACACATCTTACTTCTCTTTATCCTCGCCAACTACACACTTTCCACCATCACCGCCATTATCATCACCGCCTATTTTATCGTTTATTTTCAGCCCAACCCCAGCAACGCCAAGATGATTCGGACGACTCCCAACCTAACAACAGCGCTATCTCTGACTTTGACAGTGCCCAATTCTCCATCCCTGATACCCTCAGAACTACCCCTCAACAACCTACCTGGGATGTCCACCATAGGCAACGAGTTGAGCGGATATTCTCCAACGGCGATCTCCGCCACAGCAAAGTTAAAGAAGAGGAAGAGGAAGAGGAGAGCAGGAGAAGGATTCTTGCAAAAGCCTTGCTTGAGGCAGCCTTAGAGGGCCCAGACGAGGATGCCGACCAGGACCAAGAGGTCAAGGAAGAGGACCAGAAGTCTCTCTCCGTTGGGATAATTGGCGCCCCTAATGCTGGAAAGTCTGCCCTTACTAATTTTATGGTTTGTTCATTAGCTCATTCTATTTCCTTCTCTTTAGCCACTGGCGCATCATTCATATCACAACTAATTAATATCTCCAATGCGTTTTTTATAAGGTTGGGACTAAGGTTGCTGCTGTGTCACGGAAGACAAACACAACCACACATGAAGTTTTAGGGGTCATGACTGAAGGGGATACCCAAATTGTATGTTCCTTTTTTTGTTTATTCCTATTACTATGCTTTCACTTCTCTGTTTGCTTTTGGAATTTTCCCGCTCCTTTGTGACATACAGTACGCCCTGTTTTTTACTGCAAGACACACCAATATTTGTTCAACTGTGTTACTTTTAACTGTTTTACTGGCTTTCTATCTCGTTTTTTATACTAAATTTCAGAAAATGGGATTGTTATGATTCCATGTTTCTTTCTCGCCCTCCTGGGAATTCATGTGTGGGAAACTCATCTTTTACTCTTGCTTTATTGTTATAGTGGCCTTTAGGAATATCATTCTACTAATCTGGTGTGTACATTATGCAGTGCTTTTTTGATACCCCTGGACTCATGTTAAATAGAAGTGGATATCTTCACAAAGATATGAAGGTTCGCGTCGAGAGTGCCTGGAGTTCAGTTAATCTCTATGATGTGCTCATGGTTATTTTTGATGTCCATAGGCATCTTACAAAGTTAGTGATACACTACACAGCTGATATTTTGACCTTCTTTTACTTTTATATTAATTTTCTCCTTGGACATGTAGCAACCTTATTGTTGGTGTGCTTCTGATTTGGTTCATTTTTTTATCATCTCTTTTACTGTCCAATACATTGTTGTTCATTTAGCTTGATTCCAGGATTTCTAGCCTCCACTCATCCTGTCCATTTGCTTACTATCCTGCATTATCTAGAGAGGTTGCTGATTGTATGGTCAATTTGATTAACTCTTAGTCTTCAGTGCATCCTTTGGAAACCAGTGTAGTTCATAGCTTTTCTGTTACCATTTCATCATCATTGTAGATCTATTTGCCTCAGGGACTTCAACCGAGATCTATCATTAGTCTTCTGTTATCTGTAGACTATACTACATGGTTTTATCTTGTAATGGTGTACCAAACGTTCTTCATGAGGGAAGCTGCTTTGCTTTCTTGTAACAAACTAGAGATAGCGGGTAGATCTAACCTATTCCTAAAATGGTCAAGGTCTTTAAGGGATGTGGCTTTGATTTTCTGACTGGAATTCGAGGCACTTGGAATGGGTGATGAATGGTTGCATGCTATTTCTTGGTTAAGGAGTTTGGTATGCCATGAACGTGATAAATGTTGTCGTTTTTGCTTTCAGTGTTGTGTGCAGCCGTTAGAAATGCAGGCAGTCCTCATCTTGTGCTACTGTGAGCTGCAAAAAGCTTTTTTGGTCCCTCACCTTATAGATATCTAAATAAGAAAGATTGTCCTCCTGTTGTCATAATTTATTTTATATATTTAGCTTATGAATTGCAATGAGCTTTTAGTATGTTCATGTGCAATGCTTAATTTTCTGTTTGAAGAATTTTAGCAAGGAAATTTTCTGTGCAGCTATTCAGTTCCCCCAGAACAACACATATCCCCTTTTAGAATATACTTCAGATTGACTTCTGCCTCTCGCTTTCAAAATGCATAATTCTCTCTGTTTTCTCAAACTTGTCACTTCGGCGTACTGATCTCTTCCCGTATGCCTTTTATCATAAACATTTCTGGCCTTCCATGTGGTTGTGTTGCTTTGATCATATAAAATGGTCTTTAAGTCGGTTAAATACTTTTTTGTACTCTAACTTTAGCCTTTCAAGCTTCTTGTCTAATGCTGAAGTTGTTTTCTTCATCTTGATCACTGGTCAGATTCTCATTCTAATGATTCATCCATACAGGCCTGATTCAAGGGTGATAAGATTAATCAAACGTATGGGAGAAGAACCGAATCCTAAACAAATACGGATTTTATGCATGAATAAGGTAGATTTGATAGAGAAAAAGAAGGAATTGTTGAAGGTTGCTGAGCAGTTCAAAGGTCTTCCTGGCTATGGAAGGTAGGTTTTCCTGCTGAAAGGAGGTTGCTCCTTTTAGGATATAAACAAGCATGCTTATTTTCATTCATTTCCAAGCTCTGAAACAACATGACTGACCTGTCCAATGTTGGCAGCTATATAAGCGAGATATGGACATTAACGCCTTTGTTTGAGTCTGTACTGTTTTCATTCATCTGTAAGCATGGTAATAGAGTAGCACATAGCCTAGCAACTAAGGGTGTAGGGGCCAATCCTATCTTGTTTGATATTGATTACCCTTATTATTTGCATGATTTCATTATGTATGACATCATTGAAGCTGATTAATAAAACTTTTACGAGGTATATTCAGAAACAAAAAGCATGCTTAAGTTAGCTTCTGATAAATTTAATTTTACTTATTTTCCAGGATTTTCATGATCTCAGGATTGAAGGGCTCTGGAGTAGAAGATCTTACTAAATATCTCATGGAACAGGCATTTTTTTTATTCTACTTATTCTTCTATTTGAAGTAACTGGATTCTGTTATGTCTTTAATATATGCAATTTATTCTCTTATGCATCTGGTTTAAGTAACTGGATTCTGTTGTTTCTTTGATATGGCTTTTCATAATATCTTTTCTAGTTAAATAATTTATTTGAACATGTTATCTTCTCTCAAGATCATTTTAGGATGATGGTAAAGATATTCAAATGATATCTTGCCTCTGGACTCTTCTGAGGCATGGTGTTATTGTTACCAATTTTGTTGTCAAATATATTTTCATTTTCTGATATTACTTTTTCATATTCAGACTTATTGTTTTCGCAAATATTTATATGCATTTTTATTTTAGATTGATTTGCTCGTAAGATTATAGTTTATTTGTGTTATTTGAACCTTGTGTTAGCATATACATGCGTCTTTACTGGATGAATGGGTAAAGAATAAAATAGCTGGTGGTCATTAGTTACAAAGACTTCTGTCACTCCTTCTGTTCTGCATTGGAATTTTTTTACCTTGAATCTGAATGATAATGCATTATGTATTCTATTAGATACTTCTTTGGCATTAATACCTTGTTGGTATGCTTCTGTCGAAGGGTGAAGCATGCTGAAGTTTTGTTCTGCCATGGCATGTCCTCCTTCCTCTATAAAGTAATACAACTTAGTATCAATGGCATTTTTTTTACCCGTAGGCAGTTCAAAGGCCTTGGGATGAAGATCCTATCACAATGAGTGAAGAAGTCATGAAGAATATTTCATTGGAAGTTGTCCGGGAAAGGTTACTAGATCATGTGCATCAGGTAAAACTTGTGTTGTTTGTCTATGCCTTGGCTTTTGGTTCATACTCCCTCTGTGTGTGTGTGTGTGTGTTTGGATTGGGGATTTCAAGGAGGAAATTCATTTGCAGAGAGACTTTCAAAATTCTATGGTGAAATTTTATTTTATGGCAAAATAAAATCAGAATTTTGAAAAATTCTGAAATCTGAAAGAGGAAATTTAGGTGGCTCAAGTTCTCGTATTCAAATTCCAATTCTAGAGGTGGAATTTGTGAAATTCCTTGATTTTTACTAGGAAATTAGTCATTTATTACATTTCCTTCTTTATGTGATTTTTTTATTTTCCATTTTATTTACAAAACTCATTTAAATATATATATATATTCACGCTATTAGATCTCTATTTACTTTTACAAACCTAATGAATCGGATATTTTTCGTATTTTATTTTTAATGCAATTTTTGTTATAATTATTTTATCAAATTCTGGTATTGAAATTTTATTAAAAATATTTATCCAAACAATGCAATTACCATTGCTAGTATTTTGAATTGGTGAATTTTGATATGCTTTTATTTTTACTTCTTTTTTTGAGGGTTGTGTTGAGGAGTTGTCTAATGATCAAAGATCAAAACAAGGACTAAAACTTTTCTTGTTGCAGGAAATCCCATATGGTATTGATCACCGTTTGGTAGACTGGAAGGAGTTACGAGATGGATCTCTGAGGATTGAGCAGCACTTCATTACCAGCAAAATGAGCCAGCGAAAGATTCTTGTGGGGAAGAATGGCTCAAAAATAGGGTAAGCTAGTGCTATCTCCAATTAATTTCTTTTCATGGTTCCACCGGTATTTCAATCATGTGCAACATAGTGTCTCCTTGAAATCTTAATGCTAAGATATGAGGTGGTCCGTTGTGTGCGCTATAGTAGCATGATATGAGAAGATGTCTAATTCATATTCCCCCTTGATTCAACGGACACAAAATAATAACAAATAAATAAATGAGGAGGAGGATGGACAATGAAAAACTGAATGTCAGTATTGCAGCAATACAAGGACTTGGAGAAACTTTATTACGTACATATCATGCCAAGTTCAGTTCTGTGGTTCCATTCAGTTCTGTGGTTCCATTTTTGCTTCCTGTGATCCCTTGAGGTCCACATCCTTCATTTTAGTTAAAGCATGGAAACCTCACAGGGATTTGATTTTTGCTTGTTTCTTTAGAGTTCCATATTCTTTCCTGAAGTTCTGAAATAAAATCTGATATTGTAATGTTTGCCTGAATGCAATTCATACAATGATTATGTGTGTTATATATATATTTAATTAATCACAGGAGAATCGGGATTGAAGCTAACGAGGAGCTAAGGTCTATCTTCAAAAGGGAGGTGCATCTCATTCTTCAGGTTAGAGTTAAAACATAAGCTCCAAGAAAATATAGTCAAAATGTCCAGAACTGCACACACATCCCGGGATACCATCTGAGGTGTACATAAAACGAGTAGCCAATGTATTTGTACCGTCATTTCCCTAGGGTCTTATATTTGTAAGGCCAAAATGAAGTTAGCTATTAGTGGCTACAGATGATTAATTTTATTGGGACTTCAAGTGGGGCTAACACAAATTATGAAGAGATCCCACTTTTGCTCTCCTTCAATGCGCTCACTTGTGCTAAATTTTTAGGTGAATTACTTTTAATTTCTTGTAGTCCCAAGTGTTGTATTCATGTCTCATTCCATGAAAGCTAAGGTTGAGGACCTATTCAGTTAATTCATTTGTCATTTTATTATTTAAAGTAGAGATCATTCCTTACTTTTTCACATATCTATTTTAGTAAGTTGTCAAGAGAGGACAAAATTGATGTTGTATCCTGTCACAGCAATTAGTGGATGTTCAAGTTTTCTAATCCTCTGCTTGTAGATATAAAACATAGCTTATTCCATTTTTATACCGTTCTGAGCCCTTTGGCTGTAAGATATAAATGTATGGGTGAGAATGAGTTGCTTGAAAGATGGTGAATGCTGGATGTATGTCAGAATTCAGAGTTGTTGGGACTTGGGAGTCACTTTTATTTGTTTAGTAGTGGACCGGGGGCGGGGGGCGGATTTCCACGACTGAACTCAGGAGATGAGTTTGGTCGACAATGAACAAAATAGATGCCTGCCTGTCTTGTTCACCTCCAAACTGGCAATTTTTATTTTTTAAATCTTCATAAGGTTGAGCATCATGTAATTTTTTAAAATCGATCAAATCAAAATAATGAAATTGGACTCTCACGGTTTCATTTTCTTACTTTTTTTTTTTTTTTTTTAGTTACTCAATTATCAAAAGTTACTATCAAAAGTTGTAACATTTTGGTAGTTCGTGTTTTGATATTATGCAAATCAAAACTTAATATTAATTAAACAATAATTATGATTTTCATAAATATATAAATTAATTCATGTGAACTAAAGTTGGATTTGATGAACAAACAAATAAATTGATTTGTCCTTTTCCGTTTTGCCAATTCTTATGCAAGAGAAAATTTTGAGTATGTTTGCTAGAGAAAAAAAGTGAGGAAAGAAAATAGAAAGGATGGTTATTATTTATGTTAATGTATAAAAATCAATCCTAATAAGAAGTGGATGGAATACTTTTTCTTTCAAATTATTCATCTAAATTATATTTTCTATTTTTCTTTCATTTTGTTCGAGAAAGGATCTGCATTAAATAAATTCAAAGTAGAGTACTATACACAACAAGTCCTCTTTAATCTCTCTCGATTTCAAAATTGAGCGAATTAGTCTCTCTTAAAAAAATCGAAAATATATAATTTCGATCAATTTTGAAAGTGAACAATTAAGATCAATTAATTATGGCATTAATGTTTTTCATTAATTGTGCATAATTTTGATTGATATAATAGCAAACTTAGCCCTTGATGTTTACATATTTTGTTAATTTAGTCTTGATTCTAAAAAATCAATAAAGTTAGCCTCAACGTTTACACTTTTACAAAAATATGTGGACTAAATTTGTTAAATCATGACCAAATTGATAGAATGTATAAATCATGAGAGCTAAATTTGTTATTATACCAATCAAATTTATGTAAAATTGAAAAATATTAACACCATAATTAATTATCTTTAGTTGCTCACTTTCAAAATCGACAGGGATTAAATTATTTCGATTTTTTTTAGAGGGACTAATTTGCTCAATATTAAAATTGAGAGGGATTGGAGAGATCTTTTAACCTATATAAAACAATCCAAATTACTAGGAGGGCATTGTGTAATGCATGGTTAAGTGTCAAGTAAGGAACTTGACAAGAGTCACTTTTACATGGAAAATGCACCAGTCTTGGGAGAGTGAGAGGTTGATTGGGTGCTTAAAAATTGTTTGCAACATTATTGGTGAAATCAATTGCTGCTCCCTTCTCTTCCAATTAGATGCTGGTGCTATTGCAATTGATGGAAGTTGTTGCTGCCTTTGTCCTTCAAAGCCCACTTTATCCAAAGTGTTTCCAAGGAGAGGTGCATAGAAGATGAGTTTGAAAGGCAAGTGTTTCCATAAATTCTCTTGTACTTTGTAAACTTGTAATCGACTAAATGTGCAAGGTTAGCAATTGATTAGTAACACATTCATATTAAAAAGTTTAATTCATGATTAGTAATACAATTGATTAATAAGTTAATGATGACTTAGTAAACAAGATTGATAGTTGGTATTAAAATGTAATTTAAGCATCTTTAATGTCATTGATGGTAAAATTCTATGCATGAAAAAGTCTTTAGATTGCACTCTTTCAAAGCAAATTCCTTTCATTTTCTTTTGGATTAGAGGTTGGTGTTGAGATATCATTTTAATCAATATCGTTGCATAAAAAATTGTCATGTTTGGATTGACAAATTCTGACAACAAATATAATAATTAAGATACTTGTCAATTCATCTTTCGTATCCAAACTATACTTACCAAGAGATGACAAAGTTTTCTTTAAATTATATGGAAGTAATTATCATCCCTTAAATTTTGGAGCAGATCGAATTAAGCCTTTGAAAGAAAGATATCCAGTTCACTGAAAATTTATCTTATAATATTCTAGAAATATTATGTGATATTTATCTTAATTATTTCAAGAAAAATCTAGTTTTCCTTTTTCACAATACATACAATTAATAAAGTGTAAATTATAAAAATGTAAGGAAAAAGTCCAAAAATTAAATTATTGTTAAAATATATGAGACATGACATGTTGCTAAATTAAAAGAATTCTTATAATTTGGGGCTAAAATTATTAAAAATAGAAAATATAATAATGTATTTTTAAAAAATAAAATTAAAAAAATAGAAAACATTCAAGGTTAGTAAAATTACTATAGATATTTATATATCTATGTTTTTTTTTAGTTTTATATATATATTAAAAAAGTCATTTATATATATTTTATAATTTTTTTGATTTAAAAAAAAATGTATTTTGAGGGGCAAATTACCAATAAAAACCCCCTTTTTTTTAAATTTACCGAAATGGGTCAAGTTAGAAATTATTTACCGGAATGGGCCAGTTTTTACAAAATGCGTCCACGTCAGCGCGTTGTCAGGGGACAAAGCAGGAAAACGCTTCCTCAAGGAAGCGCTTTGCCTACATGGACAGAAAACGCTTCCTTGAGGGCACGCTTTCTGTCCACGTAGGCAAAGCGCTTCCTTGAGGAAACCTTTTCCCCGTGTTTTTATTAAGGTTTTCTGCAATTAGGGTTAGGGTTTTGAGAATTTTGGGTTTTTAAATTTTAAGGTTTTAAGGAAAAAAATTAAATAAATTAGGGTTTAGTGTTTGTTAATTAAATTAATTACTAATTTTAAAAAGTTAGATTATGGTTTAGTGTTTATAGTTTTTAAGGAAAAAATCAAATAAATTAGGGTTTAGGGTTACTTGAGTAAATTAATTATAAATTTTAAAAAAAATTAGATTAGGATTTTAGGGTTTAGGGTTTTAGGGTATTTAAGAAAAAAATCAAATAAATTAGGGTTTGGGGTTTAGGGTAACTTAATTAAATTATTTGTTAATCTAAAAAGCTTCTACGTGGACGCTCTTTTTTACTGATGAGTCTCTGAAAAAATAAATTTGAGAAGACATGTCTCATGCGCAAATAGTGTCAAAACGCTTCAAGCGGGATGCATTGCCGCGCAAAAGTACTGAAAGAAGCTCCCACGTGGGACGCTCTTTTGCACTGATGAGTATCGAAAAAATAATTTTGAGAAGACGTGTCTGTGCAAATAGTGTAAAAATACTTCAAGCAGGATGCATTGTTAGCAAAAGTACTGAAAGAAGCTTCCACGTGGACACTCTTTTGCTACAGTAGTCTCTGAAAAAATAATTTTGAGAAGACGTGTCTGCGCAAATAGTGGTAAAAACGCTACAAGCAGGATGCATTTTCAGCAAAATTACTGGAAGAAGCTCCCACGTGGATGCTTTTTTGCTACAGTGGTCTCTGAAAAAATAATTTTGAGAATACATGTTTGCATAAATAGTGTCAAAAACGCTTCAAGCAGGATGCATTTTCAGCAAAAGTACTGAAAGAAGCTCCCACGTGGACGCTCTTTTGCTACAATGGTTTCTGAAATAACTTGGGCTATAAATGAGCCAAATTTTGTTCTCAGGTTGTATAACTTACATCAAAATAAAAATTGAGAGGCTAAGAAGGATAAAAATTAAAGATGAGCGAACGCATTAGTGCTGTTATTTTCTATGATGGTGAGGTTCGTCACACCGAGAACGGTGCTGTTTTTTTCGGATAATACAATACGACTGGTTTTTAACCAGAACATAGATTTGACAGAACTTTGTAAAAGGATTAGGCGTAAAATATTCGGAACGACGTCAATGAAAGTGTTGTCTATTAGGTATCGATTTTGTGCTTCTATTGATCCAGTAACATATGACTCGTTCGACATCAAAGGTGCTCGTAGCTTGGAGGCAATGGTGCAGACTCATCTTGCTAGTGGAGCACCATATATTGAGTTATATGTACAATTTGCATCGCTAAATGATACATTTGCGGCTGCTGTTTGAGAGGAATACACGACCCCTGCCCGACACCCCGTTAGTGGGTTACATAACACGGAACTGTCAGTTTTTGGTAGCGGTATGGAATACACAACCCCTGCACGACACTCTGTTAGTGGATGGGACATGCACCTAGGTGGGTCGATGTTTGATGCTAGAAATACGTACTGGGGAATAACATCAACTTATAGTGCTTGGCAATCTACATCCAATTGGGGACGTTATGAAATGCCCAGAAGAAGGGATGATGTACTCCCCATGACGTCCACCGGTGAGGGGACCTCATACGTCGCAGATGATGGTGGGTTAGATGATGAGTCCGATGTGGATCCACCACAAGAGCCCGGCCACGATGGTACAGAAGTTGGATTATTTTCTGAACCGGAGCCTATTCCAACTGAACCTGAAGATGTTGAAGGGGGTTCAGATGAAGAAGAAGATCCACGATTCAGGGCATACTCGCCTCTAGCCCACATGCATAATGTTGATCTATCTGCAGATGATGCATTGGAGTTTCCAGATCTACCACACAGAACGCGTGATCATACAAGTTCATTATTGGATTCGAGTGAATTTGAAGTTGGTAAGGAGTTTTCCAATAAGGATTAGTTTTCTTGGTGCATTGAAACAACATAGCATCAATAACAGGGTTAACTACCACGTGGTTAAATCTAAATCCGATAAGTTTGAGGCGAAGTGTGCAGTGCAAGACGGAAGTTGTTCATGGAAAATCTACGCCTCGTTGAGGAAAAGGACAGGGTTGTGGGAGATAAAAAAGTATAAAGGTCTACATACATGTGCTGCAGGTACAATATTTAAGGTTTTTGAATAATACTATTATTATGTAATGTTACATTATATAACGTACTTCGTTGACAGGTATTTCACAAGATCATCCCAAGATGGATTCAGCTATGTTAGCTAGCTTAATACTACCCACGGTGAAGGCAGATCCTAGGACTTCAGTGACAGTCTTAATTGCCAATATTCGTAACAAAATGGGTTACACGCCCTCTTACCGCAAGGCTTGGATAGCTAAGCAGAAGGCTTTGGAGAAGATGCATAGTGGGTGGGACGCTTCATATAATGAAATATGGCAGTGGTGTCAAGTGCTAGAGAGGTACGTCCTAGGTTGCATAACAGACCTTCAAACAGAACCTGCATACTACAACTGACTCCGTGGATGCCAAGTATTTAAACGTCTCTTCTGGAGCTTTAAGCAATACCAAGACGCATTTGCATATTGTAAGCCATTGGTACAAATTGACGGTACCTTTATGTACGGTAGATATACCCATCGGCTATTGCTAGCAGTTGCACAGGATGGTAGTGGAAGAATCCTTCCAATTGCGTTTGCAATAACACCGGGGGAGTCAGCTGATGACTGGGATTTCTTTCTTTTTAGGTTAAGGATGCATGTTTGCCCCCAACCTGATATATGCGTTATATCGAATCGAGGCACCGGGATACTAGCTGCAATTGAGCAACAGGGAAGCCTATGGCATCGAACACACCATCGGTATTGCCTAAGGCACATTGCTTCCAACTACTACAGGCAATATCCATCTAAAAGTGAACGACGGCAAGTGGCCAACATGGGTATTTAACTTTATATCTATTAATATAATTTCGTTTGGAATATTGAATTTATTTTAAATGGAAAAGTGGTATGTAATTTTCACTATCAACTTATATTGGCAGGGTATGAGATAAGTAAGGACCGTTTTCATGAGATATTGACAGTTTTCCATTTAGTTAACGAAGAGGGCCATGACTACCTATGTAATATACCTTTCGAACAGTGGACACAAGCATACGACGGAGGCTTACGATATGGTCACATGACCTCAAACCTGGCCGAATGTATAAATTCTGTTCTAAAAGAAACACGTCATTTACTGATAACATCAGTTGTGTGAGAGACATATTTTCGTTTAGCGGCACTATTTTCGAAACGAGCAGTGAGTTATGCAGGCCAAATGCAGGGAGGTCATGTATGGTGCGCAAAGGTATTGCAAGAAATTAACAAGGCGAAGGCACAGGCGAACACTATGCACAAAGTGTGTCACGATCGAGACAACTTATGGTTTCGTGTGACAGAGTTTGACAAACCGCACCAAGGTATTACTGGCGGGCAATATCGTATACACTTAAGAAATAGGACTTGCGATTGTGGGAGGTTTGACGCACTTCGTTATTCATGCGCTCATGTAATTGCAGCTTGTCAAAATCTTCGTCTGGATCCCATGAGCTATGTCGACGACGTGTACAAATTGGAATACATGTACAACGTATGGAGACACATATTCCCACCGGTCCCAGATGAGCGTAAGTGGCCCTTTGTATCGCTTGCTCCGTTTAAGCTGTTACCGGATAGAGAGTTACGGCGTAAACCAAAGGGTCGACCTTGCTCGACTAGAATACGCAACAATATAGATATCCGAGAAACAACCAATCAACAGAAGTTATGTGGATGGTGTAGGAACCCAGGCCATACAAGTAGATCATGTCCAAATCGCAATAGTTGATTGTTTTTGTAATTGTCAATATGTTGTATTATTTATATTTTATTACATGAAATAATATAAAAATATTCAAAATATTGCTTTATTTAAAATAATTTTCATTTTATTAAAAATATAAAAGTAAATTATAATTACTTTATTTAAAACAAACTTTTATATTATCACATGAAATAATATAAAAATATTCAAAATGTTGCCTTATTTAAAATAATTTCCATTTTATTAAAAATATAAAAGTAAATTATAATTACTTTATTTAAAACAACCTTTTATCTAATTACATGAAATAATATAAAAATATTCAAAATGTTGCCTTATTTAAAATAATTTCCATTTTATTAAAAATATAAAAGTAAATTACAATTACTTTATTTAAAATAACCTTTTATCTAATTACATGAAATAATATAAAAATATTCAAAATGTTGCCTTATTTAAAATAATTTCCATTTTATTAAAAATATAAAAGGAAATTATAATTACTTTATTTAAAACAACATTTTATCTAATTACATGAAATAATATAAAAATATTCAAAATGTTGCCTTATTTAAAATAATTTTCATTTTATTAAAAATATAAAAGTAAATTACAATTACTTTATTTAAAACAATCCTTTATCTAATTACATGAAATAATATAAAAAGATTCAAAATGTTTGTACAAATATATTAAAATAAAAATCAATGTCCGTGCCGGTCGAATTCAGTGCCACATGGAGGTCGTCGACGGTTACGCGTTGGATTCCTTCTTTGTTCAGCTTCCGGTGGGGGTTGTGCTTGCTCCGGCGAGGATTCTGGTTGTGGGTGTTGGGAGGATGACCCGCCTTGATAGAATAGTGACTGTGGAGGTGTTTGCATCATTAATGGCGGAAGTGTTTGAAACCCATAAGGTGATGGGGATTGGTAAAAAGAAGAGCTCCCCGACGGCCCCTCCTGCGATCCCTCGTGCGACGGCTGCCTATAGATCAGCGATCCACTCGGAGTAATCGAAAATGGAGATGAACCGGGCCATGCATTCCAACCTGTCATAGGACTAGAAAAAGGAAACATATAAGGGCTAGGATACATAAAAGGGCTAGGATACGTACCTAGCATCATCTGAAGAGGCTGTACTGTGGGTGTCGACGGTTGAACTGTTGGGCCCGGTGACTGTGTAGGTCCTGTTGCTGGGCCGGGTGATTGTGTGGGCGCTGTTGATGGGCCTGCGTCGTCGTCCCTTATTCTAGGATTTAAAGGGCCACGTCGTTCCTTTTGGACACGCAATTGCCGCTGCCTCTCCTCTTCTGACAGTAAATATGGCTTGCCATGGATCCTAAACCATGGCATGTATTCCGGCACGCACGCTAACTCTGGAACGATGATCGGTTCCTGAGTAGGTATATAATCATACCGATCTTCCCACATTTGGATATAGTGTGACCAGAATCTCGACCAATCCGTATGCAATTGCCGTAAGTCGATTTTGTGATGATCATCCAACACCTCAGGTGCCACAGGAATCGGTTGTCGGAATCCAAATTGCCGTAATACTCTGTCTGATTGGTGCATCTCCACAATAGCAAAGTTGACCAATGGGACCTTCACGTGCCAATCGTTCGGATTTTGCAAGTATTCATCCAGAATTACTGCCCGAATTGCCGGATCCTCGTATGGTGTCTATTGAAACTATATAAAAATGATGGAAATATTAGTTAAATAAAAAATACTAAATACTAAATACTAAATATGAATCCACTATTTTATTATGTATGTATATATATATTTTTAATACTTACTTGTGCTTCTGACCGTTGCTCTAATAGAAGCCGTATATCTTCAAGACAGGTAGGTAATCGAGCATAACTTGCCGAATGGTTCCACCTAATTAAATAAATTTTTAGCATATGATTATATTTTAAATCTACGTAATAATTGTAAAATCTAATATAAAATTTACCTCGTTATGAGTGGGAATGTATATGGGTGGTCCACTCAAGAACGTAAAAATGGAAAGCGAAGCCGTGCCCATGATTGCAGTAGTGATAGGCAACCTCCGATTTTCTCTTTATTCGGTCGCGTAGCCCCGCACATCTCCTGGTACAGTGTTGCCAACACGGCAGACCCCCAACTAAATTCACCAGCTGCTCTAAAATCAACGAGTTTCAGCAGTCATCTCAGATGTACAAGGTTTCGTGACAAGTCCGGCATCAGATAACCTCCAATTATCTGAAGAATGTATGCTCGAGCATATCGAATTTTTTCTAGTTCGGTAGAATCATCATCCGGCTCCGAAAATGTGTCTCGTAACCAGCCCATCTCGATCCGACCTCCGTTAATATTATCCGGAATAGCACCCAAAAACTCGTAGCATACTGCTCCCCAATCAGCAGAATGAACGGACCCAGTGACTACGTCCCTGTCCACCGGCGATCCTAATTGCAAATGCACGTCTTTCAAAGTGATAGTGCACTCTCCACATGGAAGATGAAATGTGTGCGTCTCAGGTCTCCACCTTTCTATCAACGCACTAATAAGTTTCGGGTCTAATTTGCACCCTCGGCCTATCATCGCCAAGTGCCAAAAACCCACTTCCCGTAGGTAATCCTCTATCAACGGTGATGGTGGACCAGTCATGTCACGGATATAGCATTGCAATATCCGATCTACAGACTTTTATAAGAAATAATAAAATAAAAATTATTTAAGAAATCTTAAATAATATTTAAATATTAAATTTAACACTTACCATTTGCATTTGTTCGATGGATATGTGTTTATCATCGAAGCGAATTAATTCTCCGGCCATTGCTAACATGATCAAATTTTTTTATTTTAAAAAATAAATTTAGAAAAAAATAAAATTAGAGCTTTTTTGAAAAAATTAACGAGAGTTTTGAGAGGAATTTAAGAGAAATTTGAGAGATTTGAGAGAAATTTGAGAGAATATTGAAAGATTGAAGATTGAAAGGATTTAAGTGTGAAAAAAATAAAGGGGTGGGGGGTTTTATAGTTTTTTTTTTTGGACCGTTGGGGGGGTTACCAATGGTAAAAAAAGTAGCCGTTGCTACTGTTCAAACACGGGGAAAACGCTTCCTCAAGGAAGTGCTTTGCCTACGTGACGCAGAAGCGCCATTAAGGCGTTTTACGTCTCACGTAGGCAAAGCGCTTCCTTGAGGAAGCGTTTTTCTGCTTTTTCCCCTGACAACGCGCTGACGTGGACGCGTTTTGTAAAAACTGGCCCATTCCGATAAATAATTTCTAACCTGGCCCATTCCGGTAAATTTAAAAAAAAGGGTTTTTATTGGTAATTTGCCCTATTTTGAGATTTCTTTTTCTCTTTTTTTTTTTAATTTCCTTCAAAATTTTTAAAAATTTATTTTACATTAATAACGTAATGATGTGACAAGTTGGGAGAAGACCACATCAATGTATTCTTAATGAATCGAGCCTTGGAGTAATAGATGTGATGTTCGGAAACTTTAGATAATAAAGCGATGAAAAAAAAAGTTTTTTAAATACCAAAGCAATAATTGGATACAATTTAGGAGCTAAATTATGCATTAATTCTGAATTTTTACATAAAAGTATCATAGAGGCTCTCGTATTAGGAGCTAAATTGCATTTTGTCTATTCTACTCAAAAGATAGACGAATTAGTCTCTGTATATTAGATGAAAGAACAAATTAATTAATTAAAAAAATATCTATTTTTACTATTAAAAATTACTCTCTATACATTAATATGAGTTACACGTGGTGCGCTATATGTAACTGTTTGGTCATTTCATTAGCTACGTCAATTTGTAACAATAAAAATTAATAAAATTTTTAATAGAAAAACTATATATATTTTATCCAATATATAAAAAAATTAATTTACCGAAACAAATTACCTATAAATTTTACTACTTTAGAGGTAATGTTGATTAGTTTATACATAAGCAGATAAAGAGGGAATCCAATTTTGGAGATTTAAAAAAGACTAGTATTTTAATCACCTTTTAAACTTAGAAACAAAAAGACACAAAGCATGGGTCCCTCTTCAACTCAAAATCAGTATGGACATATCTAATTACTTTCTTTTTACCTATTATCTTTAAAAAGAAAACAAAGGAAACTTGTTGCTTTAAAAGATAACAAAAAAGAAAAAGATGAAAATGAGGGATTCATACCTTTTTAAGATCTACATGTAAAAGTATTAGGGAAGAAGTTAATTTGCATTTTTACTCCTTCTATTTTAAAAAATGGATAAATTAATCTCTTTATACTAGATAAAAAATAGACGAGTTATTCTGTACAAAAATTCCTCTAGCTCTATTATTAATTGATTTTTACACATCAGTATAAGGTACAGGTGGCACGTTACGTGTCCACCAACTTTTAATAGTATAAATGAATAAATTTTTTAATAAAAAAGATCAATTTGCTCATTGGTTTAAAGTACAAGGATTAAGTTATCCATTTTTTTTTTAAGTAGAGGAGGCAAATTGCAATCTGACTTCTAGTATAAGAGCCTCCATGGTACTTTTACCCATATACATTTGAATATTAATTTTTTGATTAGAATATGATATTTTAAATGGTAAAAGTACCATAGAGGTCCCTCTAGTAGGAGTCATATTGCATTTTCCCCTTTCTACTAAAAAATGGACTAATTAATCCTTGTATATTAGATCAAAGAGTAAATTGATCCTCCTGTTAGAAATTCCATTCATTTTTATTGTTAAAAATTGGTTTTTGACGTACATGTGGTGTGCTAGTTATTTAGTCAGGCACACTGGTTTTTAATAGTACAAATAGAAGAAAGTTTAAAAAAAAAAGGACTAATTTATTCTTTAATCTAATATACATAGACTAATTTATCGATTTTTTGATTAGAGAAAGCAAAATGCAATCTAAATCTTAATATAGGGGCCACTATAGTAGTTTTACCTATTTTAAATATATAGGAAAATGGTTTAAAATTTAAAATATATTGGTATCAATTGAGGACAACATAATTGATAGCCATGAAACTAGATAATTGATAGGCATGAAAGAGAAATACCATGTTTACCTGTCTGCCAAGTCCATAACACTGATGTTTGTTCACATCCATCACAAATCAGAATCAGTGTTGATTTAGATCTAATCTCTTTCTTTTACTAAATTCAATTCTTCTAATTTACAGATATGCTAACCACATTCACAAATTCATGGCCAGCTAAAATACCCAACTGTACTTAAAAATGTAATATGAACTGAAAACTGTTCATCTTTTCTTCGTTTTGGTCTTACCATTACAGAAGAGTGAACCAAACCCAAAAAAGCTTACAGTTGCATTAGAAATGATTGGATTTGGAAGATTCAAAATAGGACTCACTCGAACTCCATTCCCATGTGCTCCACAACTCTTCTTTAATGCAGGCTTTTGTGTAGAATTACCATAATAAGTATAATAAAACGTACCAGTAGAAGAACTTGACACTGATGATCTTCTTGTCAAAGATGGCTGTTTCTGGGTTTCTTTTGGAATTGGAGTTGAACCTGTTGAATTACTGCGTGTAAGAAATTGAAGTGACCGGATTAAGCTTTTACTTCGACTACTTTCACAGTTGAGACTACTGCTTCTGTTAAACTGCCAGAAAGATTTGGATGAGGCAGGCTTATCATCTTCATCAATGCTCATTAATAAAAATTCTTTCAATCTTTTCTTCTCTGGGTTATCTGTTTTGATCTGCTGGGGTGAAGAACGAACAACAGCAACAGGTTGGAGTTGACGATGAACTCGATTCGCAACCACAGCTTTTTCCTTTATCTCAATTGGTCGAATCTTGCCATTGGAAAAGAGCTCATCAGCTGAAGGGAGTTCTTGAACGAAACTATTATTGACAAAACAGAAATCGAAATCCGATGTTGGATTTAAGAGTGATGTGTCTAATCGCTGATGATGACATTCTTCAATGGAATCTACCCCATCTTCTTGGTCGAGATCGTCAGAAAACGAGATTCTTGGGCTTGAAATCTCTGCCAAAACTTCAATTGCCATAGTTTAAAACCATGTTTCAATCTATATGTAACAATGGCGAATGGGAGAGAAGAGAAAAGAAGTGTACAAAGTTGTGGAATTGAAGCACCGAAAGGATAGAAAAAGATCTCTTTTTTGGGTTTCCAATGAAGCTTTTACTTTAGGAATGTAACCTCTAAGAATTGATAGATAGCTTCACCTTATAATTGTTTGGATTTCACTGTCTTTTAACTTCTACTTTATTAATAATTTAAGATGAAGAACTTGGTCCACTGTGTATCAAAACCTTCAAATCTCAATTTATCATCTACTTTTATTAATTGGATCTGATCTAATTCTATTATATAATTCAGATAATGTCCATTTTAGTCATTTGGAACTTGTTTTTAATAATTTTATAGTTATTTCCTTATGTGCCCACTGATACACAATAATTTGAAATAAATAAATAAATAAATATATTTTTTTTGTTTTAAACTCCATATTTCAAGTATTTTTACATAGATTTAAGTATTTTTGGGTTGAGGTATATTCATAGAGAGTCTCCTGGCTTTTACAATGCACTTTGAATCGTCTTATTTTGAATTATTATAATCAAGTTATGATCATTTTAGTAAAAATTAAGGTAGGTAGAAAATTCCTAATAAGCTTTTAATTATAATAGATTTAATTTTAAGGCATAAATTTTAATTATGTATAAGCTCAATAATATATTTATTAAATTTTATATTTTAGATATTTATTTATTTCGAATTAATTGGTATTTTAGATTAATCTGGCTGGTTGGAGATGTAAAGAAAAGTGATTATGTGGTTGAATATGATAGATGTTAAAGAGTCGAGTAATTAAGTATTCTTACCATGTTTGCAATTCATGATGGTGTTGGAGTTTTGTTGCGTAAGGTCGGGAAAGGTCGCTTGTTCAATCTTGGTGAGCTTTTGGGACATGCAATGTTAGAAGAGAAAGGAACCTGTTTGATGAAACAAAAAGAGATGACCACTCAAGCAGGTGAACTGGAAGAAGAATGATTATTTAGGTATTAAATGCAAAAATAAATATAATTAAATCATGATTTAATACTTTTCCACATATGGCTAACTTTCATACATCATATCATATTAGAATCATAGCATGAACGTGGCCATAAAACAAAAAGGCTTAGTAAAGAGTTGATGATAGCAGTTGTAGGCAAAGAGAAATCCCAGCCTTTGTTGTGACCCAAAGCTATTGGGCATAAATTAAATAACCCAACATCCTGAAGCTGAATTTATGCCCTAAACCCTAATAAACCAGGTTTTAAGACTTCGTAGGTCGTGCAGTCGAAAGAACCCAGGTTTAGATTTATCAGCAACAAAGCATCAGTGTCAAAGAAAGGCAGGTTACCGTTACAAGACAAAAGCTGGTGTGGTGTTACAGGCAAGTTTCTCATTCCTCCGACATGTATGAATCTTTGTAATTTCAGTTTGTTATGCTAGAAGAAAGCCCGAATCTAAACCAGTAAAACCTCCACAAACCCCCACGAGAAGAAAAAAAGGAAAAAACAATGGCACCGCCTATAATCAGATCTCTAATCGCATTCTCTCTGAATAAATCATGCCGTTCTCAGAAACCCATTTCTTGTTACTCCATCTCTTCTGTTTTCTTCTCATCTTCACCCACCCAGGAATCAAGAGCTTCCCTTCCTTTAGCGGATCACTTGGTTGAGAAACACAGCTTTTCCCCTGAACTTGCCGTCAAGACTGCATCTTCCCTAACTTATGTGAAGGATCCTCGTAAGTGTGATACTATAATTTCCTTCTTGAAAGAAAGCGGTTTCTCTAAATCCCATATTGAAGCAGTGGTCAAAAGAAAGCCTAACCTTCTATATTCTAGTCTTGAGAGAACCATTAAACCCAAGTTCAAGATTTTCCAGGATTTAGGATTTCCGACCCATGATGTTGCTGACATTGTAGCTGCTGATCCCTGGATTTTGACTAGAAGCGTGGATGATAGGATTGCACCTTCTATTTCCGATTTAAAGACTGTTTTAGGATCGAATGATGATGTTGTTAAGTTATTGAAAACTTCAGCTTGGTTTCTCAAATCCGATTTGCAAAAGTCTATGATGCCTAATATAGAGTTCTTGAGAAATTGCGGGATTTGTTCGTCACAAATTGTTTCATATGTGTTCAGCTTTCCTAGATTTTTCTTGCTTAAACCTGAGAGCATTAAGCAGTTTGTTGAAAGGGCAGATGCCTTGGGGTTCGATAGGAAGTCAAATATGTTTCTTGCTGCTATTAGGATGTTGAGTTCAATGAGTGAAGAGAATTGGGAACTCAAATTGAATCTTTTTAGGAAATTAGGTTTCTCTGAAGATGATATCATGTCTACTTTTAGGAGGACACCACAGGTGTTTGCTGTATCTGAAAGGAAGATTAAGCAAGTCACTGACTTTTTGCTTAATAGAACGAATGTAGATATTTCATTTATAATAAGCCACCCAATGGTGCTTATTTGCAGCCTTGAGCGTAGGCTGAAGCCTCGGTTACTGGTTATTGAGACTCTGGAAAGTAAGAATTTGCTAAGAAGGAAAGTTAGCATGACTACAATTTATAAGATGCCTGACAAGAAGTTCAGAGAGAAATACGTTGTTCCTTACTTAAAAGAGCTCGAGGAAGTATCCATGTCTATTGTGGGCACTTAATTGTCAATTTTTGTATAGTTGAGGGCACATATCAAATCTTTGATGTACTTTGGGTTCATAATCCCGTTTTTCTTCATGAATTGGTTGTTAAGTCATTTAATCCATATTTTAGTAAAGCAATGTTCGACAATTTAGATGGTCTTTAAGCAGTTTGTAAGATTTTACTTCGCAATAGTCGAGTCTTATGTTGGATAACTCCAATACTGTCTCAATACAACAGACAACATTGTAGTTGATTGTTTTAGACTTTTAGTCATTGTTTCCAGTCTCTGCACTATGCACAATGCACATCCACTTGTGATGGTTCCTGTATTTGCTGCTTTCTAATGTTCTTTATATACTCACACTGATGGTTTTAGGGTGTCTGCTCGTACTGGTAATTGTTAGAAACTTTTCATTTTCTTGCCATTGAATATCTATTCTGATATGCCATAGTTTTGTATGTAAATGGTCATTTGCTGCTGCAGGCAGGTTGCTAACCTTAAATGCATTTTGGATTGACCTATTGTAGGTCACTGTAAATCATGTTTTTGATCAATTGCATGAGAACCAGTGTTTTGTGAAGCTGAATTATTTTTAATAAGGAAATTGCATGGATCTTTCTTTTAAACAAATAGGAATGCAGAAACATGTTAAAGATTGTTTTGAAGGGAAAGGCATAGTAAAAATGAATTTTAAGAGTTATGTCAAAAGAAAATGAGATCTTGAAGTGGCACTTATTGAGAGACTTGGTCTTTAACTTGTGGCAAATCATGGGATTTTGTTTTAGTTTGAAATGGGATCATTTGTATCTCAAATCTCCAAAGGATGAATTCTAGATGATTGCATATTTTATTATGCAGGGCTAGCCTTATCTTTGAGGTACAGTTACTGTCCTGCAAACCACAGAAGGTTCTGGTCTTTGTTAGGGTTGTACTTTAGCAGAGTCAAGCTTGATTCAAAACTTGCTGCTTGGAGCTTAATTTGAGCTCTATCAAATACTATTTATCCATGCAGGGGTGAAGGTACATGCTACTAACACCCGGTTATTTGTGCTAGTCCTAAATTAGATGAACCTAAACTCTCATGGCAGAATATTAGGACTGTTGTGGATTTATGCCTTGGCTCGTGACTAAGGCCTTCAATGAGATTATTTCTCCTTGGGAGAGGGCATGTCCCCATATCTTACTCGATATGTTGGTCCAAGGGAAAGTTATCAACATTGTAAATTCCTTTACTCGATCCAATAACAAATCCGAATAAAATATTTCATATTTCGATTCCATTTATTATTATTTTAAATTTGAAATCGTTTAAGGCTTTTTTCTGTTAAAACCTTAATTTAGCACTTTATGCCCTTTTTCGTGCACCACAATAAAGCATTTACATTAAATCATCTTAGGAATTCTTCTATACTTCTACTGGAATTTGTACAAAAAACCATCCTAGGATTGAATTCCTAAAAATTCACTTACTCGGATTGAAATTTTTAAATAATTTAATGTAGTTTTGATGAATTTTGAAATAATCTTCTTAGGAATTCATCAAAAGCACAAAGGAAATCTTAAAAAATCTAATTTCAACATATTTGAATTTTGAATTATGAAAAATAAAGAGACTAAATTCTTAAAAATAAAATATAATTATTAAAATTTAAATTTACAAAGAGTACAAGGATTGATGATATATTTTAACCTTAAAATAAATATTACTGTGCGAGGCACAAATTAATTGTATGTATTAAAAAAAATATTAAAATGTATTGTAATTTTATTAATAAAATGATAAATAAATTTAAACATAATATTTCAATAATAAATTTTTAAAATTTTGTTAAAAGTTGTTTTTAATAATTAAATGTTATGAATGGATTGGCAGTTCAACATTTTTTAGTATTAGAATATAAAAATTTAACTTCAAAATTCCCAAAATCTCTTTATACAATAATTTCAAGTATTTTAATTTTAAAACATACTAAATTTTTTTTATTGTTAAGAAGAGGGAAATATACGTCGTCAAAAAACAGCTGAACCACCCCTCGCGATAGTTGTCCCTGTTGCATCGTGTCCAATTTAGTGCCTAACACCCTCTATTGGTGTGTCAAAAAACTGAGTTTCCAAGTCCTCTAGATTGCAGGATTTTGCTAAGCTGTTTGCTACAAAGTTTGCTTCAAGTAAAACGCTAGCTACTCGGACCAGCTAATCTCGTCTGAAAAGCTCCCTAATGCGGCGAACAACAGCACCCAAACAAGCTCCATCATGCTTCCCATTTGCTAAACAAACAGCCTGCACATTGCCACTCTCAAGTATCCCTTGCTCCAAGCTACTTCAACTCTAATGAGGATCGCCCATAGCCCTGCCGTAAGGATGTCCCCCATTCCAGTGGATCTTCCAAAATCCAGTAGCCACCGACCAGCTTCATCCCGAACCACCCCTCCAACTGATGTCCATCCCAACCCTACATGCAACGCCCCATCCACGTTAACTTTCACCCGACCTGAATCAGGGGCATTCCAACTCACCACCGACGGGGGCGTGGGCATTGCTTAGCTTACGCCAGTGATTTAAATTGCGGTTGCGGCCGCGTTGTATTTATCGCGGTTGCAGACATAACGGATGCTATTGCGGTCACCGCGGGTATTGCAGTCGTGAAATTTTTTAAAATTCGCACAATTTATTGTAAAACATAATAATTATAATTATAAAAAGTCACTTTTAATGATTTTTAGAGTGTTTTCTACACTTATGAACTTTTATTAATATGATATGAGAACACGACTTTTATTATCATTAATTATTTTTATATTTATTTACCAATTTTTTAAGAATGTTATATTAACTAATAACAAAGTAAAAAAATAGGAAATATTAAACATTTATCATATTTAATAAGTTTGAAAGTTTTTATAGATAAAAAAATTGAAAATTCATACATGAGAGATGTCTTCAATATTTCTTGACAGCTTTGAAGACGGTGAAGATATAAACATTCTATGCTGCAAAAGGACACAAATGAATAGATAAATGTATAGATTCTTATTAATTATTCCTATTTCATACCACTTATTCTCACTCTCATTCTACTTTCATATATAGTTTAACATGCTTCGATTCTTAATTATCTTTTCATAAAATATACTCTATTTGTAACAGACCTATTTTGCCCGACTCAGGCCCAAACCAACAAAAACCAAAAAAACAAAAAGTAAATAAAAATGTCCAAGTTCAATCCAATTACAAGAACGGCCCAAATATAAAATATGCCTGGCCCAATGCTACCCAATTTTACAAGCCCAATCCCTAGCCCAAATTTATCAGAAAAGAAAGAAACCCTAGGGTTTCTATGCCAGCACCTTGCGCCGCGTCTCCATGCTGCCACCCATATGCTAAGTCGGCGCGCCCATCGCCCGAGGTGGCCTCCCTTGCACCAAAATGGTAGGCTTCCTTGTCTGTTGACTCCCCTAGACCTGCAAACAAGCAAAAGCAGAAACAAAGCAGAAAAAGAAGCGCAATAGTAGAGAAAACAACATAAACAGTAGCAAATAGTAAGCGAAAAAATATTGTAAACTGGCTATATAAGGCCACGATGATCAGTTTGTAAAAGGGGGGACACACATTAAAAAAAATCCAAAAGCAGAACAGAGGCTTAAAAAAGGTCGATTTTTGATTTTTCTTTTCGGGTTTCCTTTCCGATTTCATGTTTCTTTTTATTTTTTATTTATCACAAATCTATTTTAAATAAAAAGAATAAAAAAGGGAAAGAGGAGGAGAAGACTTACTCAGAATCCCCCGTGGTCGTGTTGCCGAAGACCCTCTCTCCGTCATCGAAATCGAATCCAAAAGAGGGAGGGGAGAGACTTTTTTCTCTTGATCGACGGGCTGCCAGCGGCTCAAGGGGGTTTTTGAAACCCTAGCACCCCACACGCCTCAAAACGATGTCGTTTTGGGGGGCGATTCGACCCGACCTGATTGGGGAGGATCTGCGCGTTTTTTAAAGCCTAATGGGCTATTTGCGCTGCGGGTCCTTCCGTTTTGCCACTTGTTTTCAATTTGAGCCTTTTTTCCTTTATTTTGCGTTTTTAATTTGACCCCATGATTGTTGCGCTCGTCTCATTTTGGTCCTGATTGAAACGGTGTGCATAAGGGTTGGGAATATTTTCCCAATCAGTCTCTCACTCTTTAAGTGCATTTCATTTCAGTCCTTGATGGCCTATTTTCTATTATTTACAATTTTTACCTTAAATTTTCATTCAATTTCAGCCTAGTCCTAGTCTGTTTAATTAATTAATTAATTCATTTATTCAATTTTTTTTTAGAAACTGTTTTATTATTATTATTTATTTTAAGTTTATTTTCTTATATTATTTATTTTAAATCGCTTTATTATTATGTATTTTAAGTTTTTACATATTTTAGACTATTATTCATTTTAAATTTTATATATATTATTTATTTTAAACTATTATACATATTATTTATTTTGAAGTTTTTTTATATATACCTTTTTATTTTAAACTATTTTATATATTATTTATTTTAAATTTCTTACATGTCATTTAGTTATACTGCTGTTTTATATGTTAACTATTTTAAATTCTTTTATTATTTATTGTAAACCTTTTATTATTATTTATTTTAAGATTTCCTATATTATTAAGTATTAAACTGCTTTTATATATATTTTTATATTATTCATTTTAAAATTTATTTTTCACATATTATCTCTTTTAAACTCTTATACGCTATTTTAAATTGTTTTATAAATTATTTATTTAAATTGCTCTATGTATATTATTTCATTATTTTGTATATTAATGATTTTTAATTGTTTTATACTACTTGTTTTAAATTGCTTTTTATAGTATCCATTTTAAACTTTTTATATGTATTATTTATTTAAAATTGTCTTATGATTTGTTTTAAATTGTTTATATTATTCATTTCATTTTTCTTTGATCATTAATGTTGGTATTTAAATGATGTATGTTGTGTGATTATCAACATGGCGTGTACTATAATTATTTCATTCATATTTTCATATTATTATCATTTATTAGCATTCATATTTTATTCCTCCACGTTTCATATTATCTTTTAGCTACTTCATTTAAATTACATCTTGTATTAAGCTCAAACGTATTTGTCCAATATGGACCGTTTTATTTCATTCCAAACAAAATAGCTCGGAAAATCTTTAAAATAAGGCAATATTTCAAGCGTTTGGGAATTCAAGAAATTGTACCCTAACTTACGGGGTTCCGATTTTCTTGTTAAACTTAAATAGCCAAATATCCTTTTGTATTTCAAAATACACGAAGTTTCGATAAAAATTAAAGGCAAACTTGTTCTCGAGGATTCAAACGTCGCATCCTAACTTACGACATGTGGCATTTTGTTATATCGGGACAAGTGGGCCATTGATGCTCGTTTCAATTTAATTCAAGCATTTTAAAATGAATGTTTATAAAAAGGGATCGTATTTTTAAAAATCTTTTCAACTTTCAACAATAAGACGTTAATTAATCAATTAAGTACCAATTTTGGGCGTGACGAGGGTGCTAATCCTTCCTCGCATGTAACCGACTCCCGAACCCGTTTTCTCGAATTTTGTAGACCAAAAATCTTTCTTTTAGTAAATCAAACCGTTTTATCAAAACAATCAAATTACGAGATGATCTAATCACACCTCATAAAAAGAGATTGGTGGCGACTCCATTTTCATTTTTAAATAAAAGTCAGCCTCCTCTTTTTTTCAAAAAAAATGGTTTCGACAGCTTGACGACTCCGCTGGGGATAAAAAAACAGAGTCAAGCCACAATTTGATTACTTTTGTCTTTTCGTCAAAAACTGATAATTTGATTTAAATCTACGATCCTTTTTGTTGAATTTTATCTTCGTGGTTCATTTTGATACATTTTCTTTTTTGGTTCGAGCCTTTTGGTACATTTCTGCATATTGCATTGCATGACTGCTCGATTATACCTTTTAAGTGGGAGTGAGAAACTACTCCTTTGTGAGGTTTTCACCTCCGCATGGGATAGTGGATTGCTTTCGGGATACATCCGTACCTATATCTTTGTGAGATTTTCATCTCCGTGCAGCCATAGGGAAATGTATTCCCCTGAACTGAACTCGGTCCATATGAGCCTATAATAGGTGAGGATCGAGGAATCTGCCGGTTTGGGTACCTTTACTCTAGAACTGAACCCCATATAGCGAGCCCTAAGAGCCCACCCTAGGTAGAATTGTACCAAACCCTAGTAGTTCTCGAATAGGTGCTCTATTTGTTATTTATTTCTTCTGTACTGACATGTTTTATTTTGGTTATGATTGCATTGCATTTTCATCATAGAAAAGAGGTGTTGATTCATGTTCAGTTGCTAAATAGAGAGCTTGACATGAAAAACAGATTTTTTGATAAAGTAGAAAATAATCCGGCTGTCCGAATATGGTTTGAGTAAACACTACGATAGAAGGGTGATAGTCCGACGAAGGAGTACATGACTTTGCTTCGTTGCCCAATGGTTCAAGCCGACAAAGATTGTTTGAGAGTCTTCAACGTCCTAGCTTCCTTAAAAAAGCTAGCGAGTATCACGAGGATAAGTGAACAATGGGTCGCAGCCCGGATCAAGCAAAAAGGAGCTAGTAGAGGCATATATTAGAAAATTTGCGAGATTTGATCTTAACATCCGGATAAGAAGAAAGGGATCGATGTCTTCATATTTAATATTAGGACAAGGTCGAATATATATCTGTTTTATGTAAAGAGATTTGTTTTCTAGTAAAGTTGTTCTAACAAAATTGAATAAGAATCAATGTTTTTTTTTTTGCATTCATTTCATGCATCTGCATTGTATTTCATTATATGCATTAAATTTCATAAAAGGACCCTGATTAATTAAAATTATGACAGTTAACTTGGAAACCAACGAAAACCCACCAACTAAGTATCACTAGTACCCGCCGCAAGATGAAAGCAATGGATCAAAGAATGGAAAGATTAGAGTAATTGCAAAGAGATATGTAAGACTAGCTGCAGGTACTGATGCAAAAACAACTAGCCAAACTTCAACAGGATATGATGGATCAATTGCTTGAATCCCAAAGAAGTTTGATGAGCCAATTGACGCAGTTACTAGCTGGAGGGCTCGAAAAAGGGAAAGGCCCAGTAGTCAACGGTGAGGATGGTAATGAAATCCCCATCTATCCCCCAAGTTTTACCTCAATAAGCGCCTAGGCCTAACCAGACGAGAATCTACAAGGGGCATCCATTACTGTCAGGCCCCAACAACACCAGGCTGGTACCTCGACACCCATGAACTACTCGACGGGCTCAGGTTCCAATCCGAGGAACAGTCCAACCAATCATGTAGTTCCTGATCTAGACGAAATAGCAGAAATAGAAAAAGCAAGGGTTGAACTACCAAAACAACTCGAAGATCGATACAGGTGGTTGGAGGAAAAACTTAGAGCAATGGAGAATGCTGATTACCATTGCGGGGTTGACGCCAAAGATCTGAGTTTGGTTCTAGATTTAGTACTCCCGCCGAAATTCAAGACTCCAGAATTTGAAAAGCATAATGGGACTAGTTGTCCTGAAGCTCACATCACGATATTCTGTAGAAGAATGACAGGATACATTGATAACGATCAACTGTTAATTCATTGCTTCCAAGATAGTCTGATTGGGTCAGCTGCCAAATGGTACAACCAACTGAGCCATGCCAAAATTTATTCATAGAAGGACTTGGCACAGGCTTTCATGAAGCAATATGGCCATGTGACTGACATGGCGCCCGACAAAATTACACTGTAGAATATGGAAAAGAAGCAAAGTGAGAGCTTCAGGCAATATGCCCAAAGATAGAGAGAGGTAGCAAAATAAGTCCAGCAAACTACGATGCTTTTCGTCAACACTCTGAAATCCCCGTTCATTACCCATATGTTGGGAAGCGATACCCCGTTCATTACCCATATGTTGGGAAGCGATACCATGAGCTTCTCAGATATAGTAATGTTCGGCGAGATGATTGAAAATGCAATCAGGAACGGGAAGATAGACGCGGGAGAAAGTGCCAAGAGGTCAATACCAAAGAGAAATGAAAATGAAGTGAATAATATGAGAAAATGGTATTCCAAATCGGTCACTATAGGCCAGCCGAGGGCCGTAACTACTGGCTATCAAGGCCCCTTCAGGTAAGAATTCAACTCGAGGCCAAACACAGAAAGATTCCAGTTTACACCCATCCCAATGTCATATAAAGAGTTGTATCAAAATCTGTTTGATGCACATGTGGTATCCCTTTCTACTCGGAACCCTTACAACCTCCGTTCTCGAAATGGTATGATGCGAATGCTCAATGCGAGTACTATGCAGGAATAATGGGGCACTCAATTGAGAACTGCACCATATTTAAGAAGTTAATCGAAAGGTTCATCAAGATGGGCATCGTGAAGTTTGACGATCCATCAAGACCTAATGTGGTGGGAAATTCGTTACCCGGTCATCTAGACCCAATGGGTAAATGTGATAATTGAGAGTGGAGGAAGAGGTAGAAACCCCCACTGAAATGAGTTTTGAAATAAATGATAGATATGAGAATTCGGAGAAGATACCCAAAGGGATGAAGAGTTACTGTGAGTTCCACGCTGAAGGTGGTCACGAAATTCAAGAGTGCGCTGAATTCAAAGTTTTGGTGCAGAGTCTAACGAATAATAAAGAGTTGAAATTCTTTGAAGAAGTCAAAGGCTCATAAGGAATACTAGGGAATCTGAATACAATATCGGAAGAGGATCTAAAAAAGAGAATTTATCAGCACACTTGAAAGTGTTGTGAATAATGAGACCTGTAGGAGAGATCTCTGTATTTTTAGAGCTAACTCAGAGTAATGTTCAAAACACACTTATTGCTCTAAGCCTAGGAGTAATGAGAATCCTTTTGTGAAATAGGCTTATGTTTAAAATCTTTATTTCAATAAAATGCATCTTTGCTATCATTTTGAGTAAATATTCTTTCATTCTTTCCATTTCATTCATAATTATACTATACAAATAATTATTCTTAGATTCTTTTGTCTTTTGGACTCTCTTTCAAATATTCTTTTATTCTTCATTCATGATTATACCATAAGTAACTATTCTTAGATTCATTTATTCTTTGGAATATTCCTTCATACCTATAACAGTCTCGAGATATCAATGACATAAGTGACAATCACTCATCGACCCGAGTCTCCTTTTGAGTAAGATATGTGTCTCAGAGGATCTCGGGACTTTGAAGATGGTAGAGATGGTAGCCTATCTCCTGGTTTGTTAAGGATGGTAGAATAAGATCTTGCCTTACAAATGATCAATGGACATCGCGAGCCTAGAGAAAGAGAAATAGGTGAAGATCGGAGCCTATATTACCACAGAGACAAAGCGAGGCGTCATTGAGTTATTCCAAGAATTCAAAGATAATTTTGCACAATCGTATCAAGATACGTCCCGGGCTACTAAGACGTGTAGATCTTTGTTAAGGCTAATAAAATCTTAGAAGAGGTCTATAAGGGTGTTTGAAGAACACATACTAATGGTTTTGCAATGGCGGGTAAATCATGAGGTTAGAATCGTTGGTCTACCATGGAAGGGGGTCGCATTAGTTATGCCTTAAATGCCAAATTTATGGAGACAAGATTCATGTGCCTCCTTCATTTCTTCATAGACTTTCTCTATGTGGGGCATAGATGTTATTGGGCCGATCTCTTCACAAGCTCCTAGCAGATATCATTATCTTTGTGGTCAGCGATTTCTTCAATAAGCGGGTGAAAGTCGTTTCATATGCCAATATCACAAAGTTGACAGTCATCAAAAGTTTTCCAAAAAAAATGTGTTGACCAGGAATGCTAGAAAGGACCATATCTAACAATGCACAACAGCACGATATCAAAATTTTGCAGACTGTTCAAGTTCAGATGCCATATCACCCCAAAATGAAAGGTGCAGTAGAGACAGCCAAAAAACAAAAAAATATAAAAACAAGAAAAAAGATCGTGGGAAAATGATTGAGACTTGTAAATATTGGCATAAGAAGTCACCTTTTACCCTCTATGCTTATCGAACGTCGGCGAAGACCTTCGTCGGGGAAATACCTTTCTCATTGGTTTATTTAATGGAAGCAATTTTGCCCATTGAAGTCGAGATTTTTTCTCTCCAAGTTTCGATTGAGTCAAGAATTGGATGAAGTAGAATGGGCCCAGTTTCAATATGATCAAGGGAACTTGATTGAGGAAAATAGTTTGAAAGTATCCATCATGGTCAAACATATCAAAATGAATAATGCGAATTTATTGCAAGAAGGCTTGCCTCGAGAGAATTCCATGAGAAGGAGTTGGTGTTGAAAAGGATATTTCATATACAAAGGACTTGAGAGAAAAGTGGATGCCAAATTAGGAATGACCTTATGTGGTAAAGAAGGCCTTCTCTGGAAAAGCGTTGATTTTAACCGAGATGGATGGCAAGAACCTGCCTAATCCCATAAATTCAGATTCAGTCAAAAAGTTTTCCATAAAAAAAGGAAAAAAAGAAAAGAAAAGACAAGAAAAAGGAGAGGCCAAGGCGAAAACCCGCAAACGACGCTTTGAGACCAAAGGGGTTTTGAACTGAAAACTCATAAAGGGAAATTCAAATAAAAAATGGGGCATATAGTAGTCTTGCTATGCTTGAATTATCAAGGAGGAGATATGATACATCTTGGGGCATCGGCAAAGTACTCTAGATCTCCTAAACACATGACGAGCTCAAAATGATCCTCAAGAAGTTCGTATAGAGAAGCTCAGGCTGCGATATCTGGGGCACCTAGTTTTCATCTTACCCATATTGAATTTGCTATCCTTGATTACTGTATTCATTTTGAGCTACGCTCCCAATCAATTTCCTTCTTATTGCATTTGCTATCTTTAATTAACTTGTTCATTTCGAGTTAATTTCCTTCTTATTGTATTTGCTATCTTTGATTAATTTATTCATTTCGAGCTATGATCCCAATCAATTTCATTCTTGTCCATTGTTATGATCTTTTTCAAGCATTTTGCATTGAAATAACGATTAATGGACTAATAATACTTTCACAAAAGGAGTTTTGCATATTACTTTGGAAACTTCTAAATAGTACAAGAACCTGAAACATGACTATTATTTAGAACTCATCAAACCTAAGGGTTGGAAATATTTGAGAAAGAATATCCTAAATTATGACTATTTCTTCAAATTTTTTGTCAAAGATATCACCCGAACAAGAAGACAGGATATTGCGTCAGTGATACAACCTTGATGAATAATGAGCAATGACAACCCAAACATTAAGAAAGGATCATTCTCATGACATTCTGCATTCATGCAAATATCATTCATACACATCTAGTTAGGAGCATTTGATTCTGATCATGACATCCTAATTATTTGGCATAAACATAGGCCCATGAAATTGATTCTACAGGTCATGTTCCCTAGAGGACGGTGTAACAAGATCGGTGAATCCACAAATCCCACACCCCTGAAGTTGCAGTGGGATAGATTGAAGTTATAATGGCGAATCTTATCTCCCTGAAGTTGCAGTGGAGCAGATTGAAGCCGTTGAACCTTATCTCTCTCTTGAAGTAGCGATGGGAGCGAGTTGAAATTAAAGTTCTCCCTAAAGTTGCAGTGGAGCAGACTGAAGATAGCGAATCTCATTTCCCTGAAGTTGCAGTGGAACAGGTTGAAGCTATAAATAAACAGATCTTATCTCTCTGAAGTTGCAGTAGAGCAGATCATAGCAAACCTTATCTCCCTGAACTAGCAGTGGAATAGGTTGAAGTTAAAGTCTTATCTCCCTGAAGTTGCAGTGGAGCAGACTGAAGATAGCGAATCTCATTTTCGTGAAGCTGCAGTGGAACAGATTGAAGCTATAAATAAATAGATCTTATCTCTCTAAAGTTGCAGTAGAGCAGATCATAACAAACTTTATCTCCCTGAAGTAGCAGTGGAGCAGGTTGAAGTTAAAGTCTTATCTCTCTGAAGTTGCAGTAGAGTCGACTGAAGATAGTGGATCTCATTTCCTTGAATTTATAGTGGAATAGATTGAAGCTATAAATAAACAGATCTTATCTCTCTAAAGTTGCAGTAGAACAGATCATAGCAAACCTTATCTCCCTGAAGTAGCAGTGGAGCAGGTTGAAGTTAAAGTCTTATCTCCTGAAGTTGAAGTGGAGCAGACTGAAAATAGCGAATCTTATTTCCTTAAAATTGTAGTGGAGCATATTGAAGCTACTTGAAGAAAAGAAGCGCCAAGAGAAGTCGAGACTCAGCAGGTCCAGACAAAATTGACCTTTTTATAGTCTTTGCTCTATTCCCGTTGCACGACAATGAGCAAAGAGGGGCAGCTGTAACAGGCCTATTTTGCCCGGCCCGGGCCCAAACCAACAAAAACCAAAAAACAAAAAGTAAATAAAAATGTCCAAGTTCAGTCCAATTACAAGAACGACCCAAATATAAAATATGCCTAACCCAATGCTACCCAATTTTACAAGCCCAATCCCTAGCCCAAATTTATCAGAAAAGAAAGAAACCTTAGGGTTTCTATGCCAGCACCTTGCGCCGCGCCTCCATGCTGCCACCCACATGCTAAGTCGGCGTGCCCACCACCCGAGATGGCCTCTCTTGCACCGAAATGGTAAACTACCTCGTCTGTTGACTCCCCCAGACCTGCAAACAAGCAAAAGCAGAAACAAAGCAGAAAATGAAGCGCAATAGTAGAGAAACAACATAAACAATAGCAAATAGTAAGTGAAAAAATATTGTAAACTGGCTATATAAGGCCACGACGATCAGTTTGTAAAAGGGGGAAACACATTAAAAAAAATCCAAAAGTAGAACAGAGGCTTAAAAAAGGTCGATTTTTGATTTTTCTTTTCGGGTTTCCTTTCCGATTTCATGTTTCTTTTTATTTTTTATTTATCGCAAATCTATTTTAAATAAAAAGAATAAAAAAGGGAAAGAGGAGGAGAAGACTTACCCGGAATCCCCCGTGGTCGTGTTGCTAGAGACCCTCTCTCCGTCGCTGAAATTGAATCCAAAAGGGGAGAGGAGAGACTTTCTTCTCTCGATTGTGGTGACAATGGCTCAAGGGGTTTTTGAACCCTAGCAGAGGAAAAGGAAGAGAAGAGGGGAGGGTTTTGAAAGTTTGTTTTAAAAAAGGCAACAGAATGAAATTTTTAAAATTTTCTTTTGCTTAAATAGCCGTGTAAAACGGCAGTGTTTTGCACCCCCCACATGCCTTAAAACGGCGTCATTTGAGGGGGGGACGATTCGACCCGACCCGATTGGGAAGGATCTGTGCGTTTTTTAAAGCCTAATGGGCTATTTGTGCTGCGGGTCCTTCCGTTTTGCCACTTGTTTTCAATTTGACCCTTTTGTTCTTTCTTTTGCGTTTTTAATTTGACCCTATGATTTTTGCGCTCGTCTCATTTTGGTCCTGATTGAAACAGTGTGCATAAGGGCTGGGAATATTTTCCCAATCAGTCTCTCACTCTTTAAGTGCGTTTCATTTCAGTCCTTGATGGCCTATTTTCTATTATTTACAATTTTTACCTTAAATTTCCATTCAATTTCAGCCTAGTCCTAGTCTGTTTAATTAATTAATTAATTTATTTATTCAGTTTTTTTAGGAACTATTTTATTATTATTTATTTTAAGTTTGTTTTCTTATATTATTTGTTTTAAATCGCTTTATTATTATGTATTTTAAGTTTTTACATATTTTAAACTATTATTCATTTTAAATTTTATATATATTATTTATTTTAAACTATTATAAATATTATTTATTTTGAAGTTTTTTTATATATACCTTTTTATTTTAAACTATTTTATATATTATTTATTTTAAATTTCTTACATGTCATTTAGTTATATTGTTTTATATGTTAACTATTTTAAATTCTTTTATTATTTATTGTAAACCTTTTATTGTTATTTATTTTAAGATTTCCTATATTATTAAGTATTAAACTATTTTATATATATTTTTATATTATTCATTTTAAAATTTATTTTTCACATATTATCTCTTTTAAACTCTTATACGCTATTTTAAATTGTTTTATAAATTATTTATTTAAGTTGCTTTATGTATATTATTTCATTATTTTGTATATTAATGATTTTTAATTGTTTTATACTACTTGCTTTAAATTGCATTTTATAGTATCCATTTTAAACCTTTTTATAAGTATTATTTATTTAAAATTGTCTTATGATTTGTTTTAAATTGTTTATATTATTCATTTCATTTTTCCTTGATTATTAATGTTGGTATTTAAATGATGTATGTTGTGTGATTATCAACATGGCGTGTACTATAATTATTTCATTCATATTTTCATATTATTATCATTTATTAGCATTCATATTTTATTCCTCCACGTTTCATATTATCTTTTAGCTACTTCATTTAAATTACATCGTGTATTAAGCTCAAGCGTATTTGTCCAATATGGACCGTTTTATTTCATTCCAAACAAAATAGCTAGGAAAATCTTCAAAATAAGGCAATATTTCGTGTTTCAGGAATTCAAGAAATCGTATCCTAACTTACGGGGTTCTAAATTTCTTGTTAAACCTAAATAGCCAAATATCCTTTTGTATTTCAAAATACACGAAGTTTCGATAAAAATTAAAGGCAAACTTGTTCTCGAGGATTCAAATATCGCATCCTAACTTACGGGATGTGGCATTTTGTTATATCGGGACAAGTGGGCCACTGATGCTCCTTTCAATTTAATTCAAGTATTTTACAATGAATGTTTATACAAAGGGATTGTATTTTTAAAAATCTTTTCAGCTTTTGAAAATAAGACGTTAATTAATCAATTAGGTACCAATTTTGGGCGTGACGAGGGTGCTAATCCTTCCTTGCACGTAATCGACTCCCGAACTCGTTTTCTCAAATTTCGTAGACCAAAAATCTTTATTTTAGTAAATCAAATTGTTTTATCAAAACAATCAAATTACGAGGTGATCCAATCACACCTTATAAAAAGAGATTGGTGGCGACTCCATTTTCGTTTTTAAATAAAAGTCAACCCCCTCTTTTTTTCAAAAAAATGGTTTCGACACTATTCAAATATCTAAAGATATATTTTAAATGTTTTAATATCATCAAAATTAAGAACATTAAAAAAAGTTTTCTTTTAAAAAACATACCTTACAAATAATGGTAGTGGTACGATTTAGTTTTCACCAATTAGTGGAATGACGAGAAGGATCAAATCTTTCACCTTCACTTTGAGAGCGTTCTTGACTTGATTCTCTTGGCCTTTGTCCAAAAATATATCCAAAAAAAGTAACATTTTCACCTTGGTTTTCATAAAATTGATATGGAGGATATATTTGAGGAGGAGGATACATGAGAGGTGGGGGTGGGTGATACATTGGTGGTGGAGGATACATTTGAGGCTGGTATGACATACCATAAATAAGAAATGGTGGATAATAACCATATGGTTGTGGATAACCATATGAAGGTTGAAAATATGAAGGTTGTTCTGGTGGGTAAAAACCTTGAGTGCTAGTAGATGAATCACTATACCCAAGGTTACTAGAACTCGATCTCCTACCAAATGAAGAGCCTATAGAAGTATGCTTCTTGCCTTTTCCTTTTGATGGACCTCTAGGTTCACTTCTATCTCTCCTAGGTTTAGGAAACATATTTCCATCAAACTCTGATCTATCACGGAAATGTCCACCAGTGGTACCAACCCCATGTTCTCCTCCATACCGACTAGAAGACCTAATTTCACCTATCACCACTATATCCATTATCCTCATCAATTGAACTTAAACCACTACCATCAGGTCTATCGCCATTCTGACTTGGCGTTGAACTAGAACTGGAATGAGACAAATTTTGTTGTTGAGATTGATCAACATCCATTTCATCATCAGAGGTATCCACAGACAACACTCTGGCATTTTCACTATCTAACAATGGATTCTCTTTCTCATGAAGCCATTCTGATAGTGGATCAACATCTTCAAAAATATGATCAAGGCTGATAGGATTAAAACTAGCGTTTATATCATCAATGCTCATTCTTTTTTGATGCCTTATCTGAAGCCTCATATTATAATAGGTAAACACTAGTTTCTCAATTTTTTTATACTTTAACCTATTTCTTGCCTTGGTGTGAATATAACTAAATGTGCTCCAATTTCGTTCACAATTTGATGCTGAAGTTGTTTGACTAAGCACTTTAGTTGCTAATTTTTTTAATTTAGGAACACATGTGCCGTATATTATCCACTACTCATTTTGCATAATATTATTTAAATTTCAAAATAACTTCAAAATGTACAATATAATTAAATAATATAAATTAAATTAAATAATTTAATTAACTATTTACCCGGATTCATTTGCTTCCAAGATCTTTGTGCTTATGGAGTACCAAATGTCTCATGTTTATCTCTAAATAGTAACAACTGCATAAATAACAGATAGAGTAAAAAAAAATAATTCTATTTCAAATTATGTAACTAAGTTACAAATAATAGTACTTGAATATAACCTGATTAACCATTTTGACTTGAGTATCAAGAGAAGGTTCTAATCTTTCAATTATTGATCGTGTACCTTCTAATGTTTCTATTAGTACATTCTCAGAATGCTCCACCCCGAATTGAAATTGAGGATTGAGAAAATAACTTAAGTATAATTTATAAGAATATCATCAAATAATAATAATCTAAAACTTAAAATAATAAAATATAAAAGTAGTTCTTAATTATATGAAACATTTTATATTACCAGCTGAATGCAAGTCCGAATGCATAAAATTCGATCTATTGTCAATAATCTTTTCGTACTTGGTGAAATATCAACAATCTTGTTGAATTGCTCGTTTAGCTCTATCAATAGCCTCATAAATAAAGCCCATTGTTGGTTTTTCATCACTATCCATAAGTCTCAATACTTTTACTAAGGGATCGTAAACTTTTATAAGGTCATTGGCTTTTTTCCAAAAATCTTTTCCCAAAATAATTTTTTTGGCTTCATAAGCAGGTCCTGACTTTTGCTGTTCCCATTTTGATTCATAAGAAAAAATTTAAAATAAAATAATTTAAATTATTTGGAACTAATAAAATCATTAAAGGTTGCTATATTTAAGTAATTATATTAACTAATTATAAAATACTGACATTTGAATTAAACATTTCTCTCAGACGTTGCTTTTGTCTTGTTATCTCTTCAAGTTGAATGAAATGAGTTGCAAATCGAATAAGAGCGGGTCGAAGTATTTGCTTCCTTTGTGTATACTTCTTCATCAAATCAACAGTCCAAATGTGATTGTTTATAAAACAAGTCACTTTCTTTGCCTCATCTAACACTTTTGCTACACTAGGCTTTTTCCCAATATCTTCAAGGCATAGATCTAAACAGTGAGCTGCACATGAGGTCCAATATAGATGTTTTCTTTTCAACATTAATTTTTTTCCAGCAGTTTTCATTACTGCCTCATTATCAGTCACTATTTGGACAATGTAATTTTCTCCAGTTTCTTTTACAACTGAGTCTAACAAACTGTAGTAGAATTTAGCATTTCTACTACGAACACTTGAGACATCTACCGATTTCCAAAAAATGGTTTCTTTACTGCAATAAACAAGGAAATTAATGATGTGCATTTGATTCAAACTGTTGGTCCAACCATCACACATTAAAGTTGCACCCAATTCTTTCCAATGAGTCTTTAGTCCATTTACCCAATCACGAACTCATTGATACTTTGACTCCAAATACACATCTGAAACCTCATAAGGTGTTGGGAGCTTTACACCTTGTCCAACTTCTGTTGACACTTGAATTAAGTTATACAACCATGGAGAGCTTGCTAATTGAAAAAAAAGTCTTTCATATATTAAAAATTTGGATACCACTTCACCTATCTTCCTTCGAAAAGTCTTTAAAAAAGAGTCATTGACGTTTGGTTGCTTTGAACTTTTGCTTCTAGCCAATTCAGGTATAGCTCCCCTTAAGGTAAACTCAGACTCACTTGGGATGGATTTACTTGTTCTTTCTCTATGATATTCTCTAGCTGGTCCATGAGAAGATCGCCCTTCTTCATAAATGTTATTCCAACCACCAGTACTTTGTCTGAATTCTTCTCTTCTATGTCACTCGTGTTGTGATTGGATACTTTCTCGAGTTGCTTGCCTTATAGCAGAAACCTCATCAATGAATTCCTCATGTTTATCCTCCTCTTCTCTTAATTGAGTTAAGAATTCATCTTTTCTCCTCTTTTTGTCTATTTTCTTTGTGTTGCTTTCTTTCAGTATATTCATCATACTTTCTCTAATGACACCTGTTAAGAAAATAAAAATAATTCACACTTTATATTATTATCAATTATATATAATCTTTATTGATAAATTTACAATAACATTTAAAAATAATAGTAAAGGATCATATTAGTAACATTAGGGGTATGGTGCAACATTGCCGGTTTATGAGCAATGTGTTCTTTAAATCGTGTTATTCCTCCTTTCACAACTTTACCACAAAGTTTACATACGCCATTTCTTTTCGTATTTGGCACTAGAGTTCCAAAGTGCCAACCTATATCATTACTTGGTGCACCCTCCAATCCTTTAGTTGAGAACTCTTCACGTGGTAGCATGCTTTATTTTTATTTATATATAAGAAACATAAAATTATATTTAGAAATATAAGCAACTCATTACTTATATAATACAAAAAAAGTAAACATCATTAACATGGAAAAGTTAAATTTATTTCATAATCCATAATTTATTTATTTTTTTTAAAAACAACAATACACCATAACCTATTATTACTTGGTTCCAAAATTTTTTGTATAAATAGTTTGATTTGTTCCATCTTAATAAAATTTAAATTCAAATTGGATCAAATTTAAAAATTCAAGTTTTTCATATTATGCAAACTAAAATTAATAGAGATTTATCTAATGTTGAATTGAAGTCATCTATCGGATTTGATGAAGGAAAACACGATGAATTAATTTGTCTTGATTTTTTACCTTTTATAATACAAGTCATAAGTGATGGAGGCTATAAATTTTTCATTAATTTTTGTATAACCTTAAGCAAACCCCAAACAACAGAGGTTATAATTTTTCATTAATTTTGTGTGTAACCCTAAACAAACCCTGAATAATGAAAGTTATGAAATTTTAAAATAACAATAATAAATAATAAATAATTATCATTATAAATTATAATTACAATATTAATTAAAAAATAACATATAAATTATAAAGAAAAAATATAAATCTGATAAGATTGAAGCTTTCATATTAAAAATATGATAATATGATTGTCGTCAAAGTAATTTTCATTTTTAGTAAGATCTCTCCAAACAATTCTAACTTATTAATCTCAATTTTTTAGTGATTGTTTTAGATACTATTTGATTTCACCATAAATATTATAATTTTAAAAACTTCAATTTCATTTTATTTGATTTTCATATAAAATTTCATTAAATATATATTTTTATATAAATCTTATTCATGTGTCATAACTACATTTTGAATGTTTTATAATTTAATATGAAGAAAAATAATTCATTTGGTTGACCTGTTGTCTCTATCAATTTCATAATCAATTACTTTATTTTATTTCCAACTAACTTCAATTGGTAAAATCTTATAAAATCTTAAGTACAAAAAAATTAAATAGAAATTCACAAGCCCCAAAAAGTAAAAAAATCTTATAATATAAAAAAAAACAAATGGATGGTCATTGTAAAAAAAATCAGCCATCAGCGGATCAGCTCTCAAGAGTCAAGTCTCAACCGTCAGTATTCAATAATAAATTAAAAAACAATAAAAACATTGGAACCCCTAAAATTTTCTCAATACCCATTCAAAGCATCCATCCTTCCAAAACAAAACTTTTCCCCTTTCCCTTTTCCCTTCATCCCTAACCTAAAGTCTAAAGAACATATCTGCATTGCAGATTCAAGACTTATTTGTAACTTACAACAATATTTTCATTTTACAGCAAAAACAAGCAAAGCAAGAATAAAGATAAAAAATTTCAGGTACTTACTTGAAAATTATGAATCTGCAAGTGATCAGGGTTTGCTTCTCGGGTTCAATGGTAGCTCTGCTGTGTTGTGATTTTGTAACACCCCTAACCCATATCCAACGCCGGAATAGGGTTTCGAGGTATTACCGAATAATACATCCCATTCACATACATTATACATTCATTATCAAAAACCATTCGTAAACATTCACATTGTCCCTTATAAGGTTCTACGGGACCTTAAAACATGCTTAAGGGTGGTTCGGGACTAAACCGATCACATATTGAAATTTCTGAACACTTAGAAAAATTTTACATTCATAGGTCACACGCTCGTGTAAGCAGGCTGTGTGCCTCACACGCCTACCGGACACGCCCATGTCCTAGGCCCTGTGAAAACAGAGCATGCATACTGACTTGCACCACACGGCCGGAGCCAAGCCCGTGTGCCTTGGCCGTGGGAAAATTGGAGAGATTACTGACTTAGGTTACACGGTCAACCACACGCTCGTATGTCTAGCCCGTGTACCCTTTGAAATGGCCACACACGCCCATATGCTAAGGCCGTGTGCCTCACACAGTCATCAGACACGCTCGTGTGTCTAAGTCGTGCTGGAGACTGACTTAAATTCGTAGGGCTACCCCAGGGGACACACGGCTATGTAAAATAGCCATGTGTCGTACACGACTGAGACACACGCCCGTGTCTTCGCCTATGTGGACAAAAATAGGCCATTTAAAAAGTCAATTTGCCACCCTTTTCTCATGCACACATAACAACCAAATTTGTACCATTTCAATACATCTTTAAGCAATAAAAAACATGCCATTTCATATTCATGTCTTGCCATCTATCATCAACCAATTCAACTACTCAATTCCACATTCAAAACCTATCAAAATCATTATACCAAAATTCATCACATTAACATCTATTCCATATCACAAAACACATTATTAAACTATATCAACAAGTAATGCCAACATACCAAAATAAGTCAACATAGAAGGCATTATATACATCACATACTTATCACTTGACAACATATAAATCAAGCCAAATTCAACTTCATAAACAACACCATTTACAAGCCACATCTCATGACTAAATTCACAACCCAAAACATACTCAAAATGACACTAGCCTATACATGCCATATACCATATATACAAGCTTCAAAAGTACCAACAAGATGATCGATAGTGAGATGATGGTTCCTGATGATCTCTGATGTCCGAGCTAGCTTCGATACTCTATAAAACAAAGACAAATATCACACAGTAAGCTTCATAACTTAGTAAGTTCGTACCAAATATACTCAACAGTTCATATAATACAAAACATCAATTAATAAACACTTAGTAGTTCTTATATCATCATTCAGTTCTAATCCACCACCATTTAACATGTATTTACAAATTCATCAAGCTTCATACACATAGTATTAACTACCACATAGGCATCGTACATACCTGAACTTTCCTGTACTTATTTATTTCATTCTTACCTCTTTGTTCAATACATTAATTCGTTCGGAAGTCTTTCAATGCTCTAAGAATTCGTACACTTAGTACATCAGTGATTAGCCGAAGCCATAACAATCTCGCACACTTAGTGCCATCACATTAAATCGTAGCTATCTTGGTATCGCATAGTTAGTGTCTCATATAGCCGAAGCTATTCCAATTCACACACTAAGTGCTATTTATAGCCGAAGCTATTTTGAAAAGCACACTAAGTGCCAAACATAGTCGATTTATCGTTGTACACAATCGTAGTCACATATATAAAATTTATGCATTATTAAAGCATTAAAAACATAATTTTAACTTCATTTATCACGTACGAACTTACCTCATTTCAAAATTGACAAATCGAATCGATTACTCGATAATTTTTAATTTTTCCCGATCTAAATTTGAGTTCTTTCTTTCTTGATCTGTATGTATTCAGAATTAACCCATTTAATCACCTATTCATTCAATTTAATCCACAAACACATATTTGGGCATTTTTGCACTTTAGCCCCTAAAATTTCACATATTGACATTTTAGTCCCTATTTCATAAAATTACAAAATACACATAATTTCACATTTCTCATGCTTAGCCAAATTTTCATAGTCTCTAGCAGCCCATAACTTTCACTTGTTTCACATTTTAACCCTTCAATTTCTCATTTTCATAAATTAGCCCATAATAATCTAATTCATCAAAAATCCCAATACAAAACGTATTAACCCAACTCATATATATCATTTTTCATCAATTAACAACACAAAACTCATGGCTTCATCCATGGAATATCTCATAATTATCAACACTTTTTAAAATTAAGACATGGGCTAGCTAGAACACGAAACAACGATCACAAAAACGTAAAAATCATCAAAAATCGAGCTCAATACATACCTTAATCAAGCCAATTAGGTGCCGAATGCTTCAAATCTCTAAACCATATTCTTTTTTCTCTTATTTCGGTTGATGGATGAAGAAAAATAATGAATTTAATTTGTTTTTTTATTTAATAAACATTAACACATCAATTACTATTTTACCCTTGGCTTAATAACTTATAATTCATCCATTTTAAGGTCATTTATGACCAATCTCACTATCCATGGTCCAATTACATAATAAGGATCTCACATTTCAAAAATCATAGCATTTAAACACTTTTAACTATTAGCACACAACTTTCGCATTTTTTACGATTAGGTCTTTTTTCCAAATCGAGCACACAAACAGAAAAATTACTACACGAAAATTTCATATATATCAATTCACATACTATAAGCACAGAAAATAATATTAGAATATTTTTTCAACTTAGATTTGTGGTCCTGAAACCACTGTTCCGACTAGGGTCTAAACCGGGCTGTTACAACTCTCCCCCCTTAGGGATTCTCATCTTCGAAAATCTTACCAGCGAATAGGTTTGGATATTGCTTTCTCATAGCATCCTTGGTTTCCCAAGTAGCTTCTTCAAACCCGTGTCAATGCCACAATACTTTTACTAACGCTATTCTTTTATTTCTCAGCTCTTTGATCTCACAAGCTAAAATCTGTATCGGTTATTCATCATAAGACATATCAGGCTAATTTCAACCTCAGTCGGGGAAATAACATACGATTGATCTGATCTATATCTTCATAGCATCGATACATGAAATACATTATGGATCTTTTCTAACTTAGGTTGCAACAACAATCTATAAGCAATAGGCACAATACATTCGACAATCTTATATGGCCTGATGAATCTCGAACTTAACTTGCCTTTACGACCGAACCAAAATATTTTCTTCCACGGAGATACTTTCAGAAACACTTTATCTCCGATCTGAAACTCAATATCTTTTCTTTTTAAATCTGCATACGATTTTTGACGATCCGAATCTACTTTCAGACTATCACGGATTAAATTTACTTTCTCTTTAGTCTCTTTAATCAGATCAACCCCGTGAATCTTATTCTTGCTAAGTTCAGTCCAGTACAATGGTGTTCGACACTTCCAACCGTATAAAGCTTCGTGTGGTGCCATTTTAATACTCGATTGAAAACTGTTGTTATATGCGAATTCAATCAACGGAAAATACTTTTCCCACGTACTTTCGAACTCAAGAATGCAACATCTCAACATATCCTCTAGTATCTGAATAACTCGCTCGGATTGACCATCCGTCTGCGGATGAAATGCAGTACTGAAATGTAATTTTGTACCCAGTGCCTGTTGTAGTTTCTTCCAAAACCTCGATGTAAATCTCAGATCTCTATCCGAAACAATAGAAATAGGTACTCTGTGCAATCTTACAACCTCGAAGATATACAACTCAGCAAGCTTATCGAGCAAATAATCTATGCGTAACGGAATGAAATGTGCAGATTTAGTCAGTCTATCAACTACTACCTAGACCGCATCTTTCTTACTCGGTGACAGAGGGAAACCCAAAATAAAATTCATCATAATTCTATCCCATTTCCACTCGGGAATTATAATCGGCTGTAGTAACCCAAGCGGTTTTTGATGTTCAGCTTTGACTTTAGCGACAAATTAAACACTTCGAAACAAATTCAGAGATATCATGCTCCATACTAGGCCACCAATAAAACTGTTTTAGATCATTGTATATTTTCATACTTCTTGGATGTACAGATAACCGACTGTTATGAGCTTCATTTAAAATCATCCGAATCAACTCTGAGTTTCTCGGAACATAAATTCGACCTCTAAATCTCAAACAATCCTCAAGCACCAACTTGAAAATCGATTGTGGTTCAAATCATATTGAGTTCGTTTTGCTAACATTTCATTATCAACTTTCTGAGCTTCGTAAATCTGCTGTGTAACAGCCCGATTTAGACCTTAATCAGAACGGTGGTTTCGGGACCACAAATTCGAGTCAAAAAAATATTTAAAAATTATTTTTTGTGTTTATTTTTTAATTTTGTCGTTTAGGTGTCCGATTAAATAAAAGGACTAAATCGCGTAAATTGAAAATTTGATAGTTTAAAGTATAAGGGCCAAATAGTTAGTGGTTTTCTAAGTTGGGACATTTATGTTGTAAATAACCCATAAATATATTAGTGGGATGATTTAAGACTTATATTATTTGGTTTTTATATTAAAACATTAAGGATATAAAACTAATTTAAATATTAAAAGATATATATATATATATGTTATAATAACATAAAATAAACTATGTTTTTATCATTCTCTCTTGACCGAATATAAACGAAAAGAAAAAAAATAACAAAAGGCTAGGGTTCGGCCAATTTGAAGCTCAATTAAGGTATGAGTTTAGTGATTTTTGATAATTTCTACGTTTTTCAGATCGTTGCTTAGTAATCTTCAAGACCCAATCTTTAATTTTTGATTTTGATGAATATTTTGAGTTGTGCCATTGTTGATAGTTTGTGATTTTTATTGTTTGATGATGAAAAATGGAAGATATGTTTTAGATTAACATATTTTATGTTGGAGTTTTTGATGATTTTGAGTAATTAGGACTTAATTGCAAAAATAATAATTTGAGGGACTAAAATGTGAAATAAATTGAATAGATGGGTTTGTTTGAGAGTGGGAAAAATTCTCCCCAACATAAGTATAGGGAAATTTTGTGTATTTTGTGTTTTGTGCAATATGGACTAAATTGTAAAAATTGTAAATGTTAGGGGTAAAATGGTAATTTGCCTATTTATGTGTTTTTGGACTAAATTGAATGAAAATATGTTTGAATGAGTTTAATTTGAATATTTTTAGATCAAGAACCAAAGAAATCGGATTTGGATCAGGGAAAAACGAAAGTTGTTAATTCTTTGCCGATTCAGTTTTTGTACCGTCAGAGGTAAGTTTATAAGCAAATAGACGTGTTTATTGGTAATTCAATGTTATGTTTACATGCTGTTATGAAATGTTAGAATTAAAATATGCTATGGTCGAACATGTTTAAATTTGGTTATGACACTTCCAAGTTTGATTCGACCAAGATACGACGTCTAAAAGCCCCGTATGAACCTTAGGAATAGCTAGGATACATATGTCATGATATAGGATTCTGATATATGTGTATGAGTAAGTCCATGGCATCGATTTTTGATTTCGATATGTGTTTACGAGTAAGACCCTGTCCGGGACGGTGGCATCAATATGTGGCTACATGTAAGACCACGTCTGGGACGTTGGCATTGTATGATATATGTGATTATCCGAGTGTCCTATCCAATTTCGAATGGTTCATCGAGAAAAGGTAGACCGTGTACGGATTGTATAATACGAGCTAAATGGTCAGGTATGAATTAACTTGATGTCTACTTAAGATGAGGTAAGAAAGTTTTATGGATATGTGCTATAAATTACGTGCAATGCGAATGAAGAATCCATGTGTATTTGGTATGTGTATTCGGCTTATGAATGAATAATTTGTATAGTATTGAAATTTTACTTAACATGTGTATATATAATTTGTGTATTCGGCTACCTAAGTATTAATTATACATGAGATGTCATTTGGTGATTCTTAAGTTATATAATAGAGTAAATGGATGTGTGGTTTATTGTGACTATTTGATTGGAAGTTGATTTATAAGTTGTTAAATGATTATATGTGTATTCGGCATAGGTTAATAATAGTCTATGAAAAATGTAATGTATATGGAAATTATAAGTTTGAGGTCAAGCATGGAAATGTTAAAGCATTTCGTTTAGTTAATATGAGTCAATTATGATATTGAGTTGTTTATTTGCTTATGACTTACTAAGCTTTGATAGCTTACTCTGTGTGCTATGTTTACTTTGTTTTATAGATATTGAAGTCAAGCTACAAGCTCGAGGTTTGTCAGCCAAGTTCATCACACTGTCTACTGCTTTGGTACCATTAAGATAAACTTAAATTATGGCATGTATAGGCTGGTTTTGGGGTTAGTTATCTTGGAAATGAATGTATATTTAGCCATGCGAAAATGGCTTAATCATAATGCTTAAGTTCAGGTATATTCGATTATGGTTGAGTTATTTTGGTGATTATGTTTCATGGCATATATGTGTGATGTTTTGATTATATGTCCTTGTTGTGAATGATACGAAAATCTTATAAATGACTCATTTTGGTAAGCTTGATATAAGGATGATAGATATGATTCGGGTTGTGATTGTTAATGACTTATTGATGAGAAGTATAATTTGTAACATGAATTGGTTTGGAAATTGTTTATAATGTGTTGTGTATTCGGTATATGATGAAAATATAGGTGATGGTTATGATCAACCTTATGATTCGATAATGATGGTTTATTTTATGTAGTTAAATGTTAATGTCAAATTTGTTGTATCGGTCATGTGTGGATTAGGATAGAGTTGATAATTTGATTAAATAATGTGGTTATCTTGAGTCGGTTTGAATTAGTATTTGGCATTGGTGCTTTGATTAGAAATAATGGACAATGTGTAAGAGTATTTTCAGCTTGTTAATTATGTGGTGTGGTGCATGGTACAATAATATAAATATGATGTATTGAAGATATCTTATATGACCGAATAGGTAATTAATTTATTAGTTGTGTGTATGTATTTTACTCATGGTAATTCGGCATGTGAAATGGATGTACTATTAGTTGTTATAAGTAATTAAGGTGATGAGTTAAAATAGCTAGGTATATGGTTTGGTCGGTTATTGATCATACGGATTAGGTGCTATGAAATGTCTTTGATGTTCGAAAATGATTGAAAATTTTATAGTGGATTGCTCATGAATTATTAATGTACACGAATACATTTGACCAATTGGTAATGTTTTTTTTTTTAAATGTTTCATGTATGTATGTTTTATAAGCTATATGATATGTATTATTTGATTTTATAATTCGAATGTACATAAGTATTTTTAATTGTGCATTTGCCAATTAATTAATGAAATAAATACGTGCAATTGAAGGTTGTAATATAGATGCTTGGTATCATATATGAAATGAAATATGTTTGGTTTTTAATTTTGTATGTACTTAAAATTTTAATATATATATATGACTTTGAGCTTTCATTGATTTTTGTACTATGACTTAAATTACGTGTTTAATGTTTAAACAGATTTATGTTTTAGTTATGTGAATATAACATATGTGTATATGTGAATGTTCTAAATTTTGTGTCTCATCCGGTAATACCTCGTAACCCCATTCTGGCGACGAATACGGGTTAGGGGTATTACATGCTGTATAAATAACAGTCTCACTTTCAAATCTGCTACAATTGAACCGTTATTAGGTAGAGCTAATTGAGTATTCATCGTACGTAAAGAAAACAAAGATTTACAACTCAAAGCATCAGCAACAACATTGGCTTTCCCCGGATGGTAGTCAATCACTAGCTCGTAATCCTTTAACAACTCTACCACCTTCGCTGTTGTAGATTTAGATCTTTCTGAGTCATCAAATATTTTAATATTTTTGGATTAGAATAAACATGGCATTTCTCACCAAACAAATAATGTCGCCAAATCTTCAGTGCAAATATAGTGGCTGCTAACTCTAAATCGTGCGTCGGGTAATTCTTTTCACGCGGCTTTAACTATCTCGAGGCATAAGCTATGACTTTGCCTTCCTGCATCAAAACACAACCCAGACCATTCAACGATGCATCACTATAGATTACGAATTCTTTGCCCGATTCTGGTTGAACTAACATCGGAGCTTCAGTCAATAAAGATTTAAGCTGATCAAAACTTTTCTAACAATTCTCGGACCATTCAAACTTTACATATTTTTGAAGCAATCTCGTCAACGGAGTCGCAATCATCGAAAAGCCTTTTACAAACCGTCGGTATTAATCAGCTAGTCCCAGAAGATTGCAGACTTCGGATACATTTCTTGGAGGCTTCCAATCGATAATCACAGAAATCTTGTTTGGATTGACTCAGATTCCTAATGCTGACACAATATGTCCCAGAAAACCAACCTCACGCAACTAGAATTCACATTTACTAAACTTTGCTTATAACTGCTTATCACTTAGAGTCTACAATACAATTCTCAAATACTCGGCATGCTCAGTTTCATTTCTCAAATAGATCAAAATATCATCTATGAACACAACAACAAATCGATCTAGATACGGTCTGAAAATTCGGTTCTTTAAATCCATAAGGACAGCATGTGCATTTGTTAGTCCAAAAGGCATAACTAAAAATTCATAATGACCATACCTCGTTCTAAATGTAGTATTTGGCACATTAGAATCTCTAACTCGCAACTGGTAATAACCTAATCTCAAATATACCTTTGAAAACACCGTAGCTCATTTTAATTGACCAAACAAATCGTCAATTCTGGGTAGAGGGTATTTGTTCTTGATCGTCACTTTATTAAGCTGTCGGTAGTCTATACACATTATCATCGTACCATCTTTATTTTTCACAAACAACACAGGAGCACCCCAGGGCTAGAAACTCGGTCATGCAAATCCTCTATCGGTTAATTCTTGCAACTAAGCTTTTAATTCTTTTAACTCTGTCAGAGCCATTCTGTATGGAGCTATCGATATTGGCGTTGTACCTGGCATTAACTTAATGCCAAACTCAACCTCTCGAATTGGTGGTAAACCCGGTAACTCTTCAAGAAACACATCTAGATATTTACATAGAACTGGCACTAATTCAATCTTCTTTCAGTCACTCTCGTATCAGGCACATAAGTAAAATAAGCTTCACAACCCTTTCTCACATATTTCTGAGCTAACATTGAGCAAATCACTACTGGCAAACCATTCAGAACATCTGACTCAATTCGAATAATCTCATTATTCTAACATCTCAAATCTATCGTCCTTCTTTTACAATTCACAATAGCATCATGCAACATAAGGCAATCCATACCCAGAATTATATCAAACTCATCAAATGGTAACAACATCAAATTGTCTGGGAAACAACTATCCCTAATCATCAATGGACAATTTTTGCACACTTTAGCAACCAACACACACTTGCCTAAGGGGTTCGATACTCTAATTACAAATTCAGTAAAAGTCTTACTGGATACTAAATTCACACATACATATGAATGAGTAGATCTTGGATCTATCAATACAATAACTTTAGTATCATAGAGAGTAAAAGTACGGGTAATAACATCTGGAGATGACACTTCTTCACGAGCGCGAATAGCGTAGGCTTGTGCAGGTGCTCTAGCATCAAATTTTACAGCAGTGTTGCACCTCTACCACCACTCATATTTCCTGTGTTTTTGTGTGGTCTGCCCCTAGCTGTAGTGTTACTCGGCCATGTGTTCTGAGCATTATATTTTTTAGCTAACCCCGAATAATCTTTAATAAAGTGATCTCGTGAACCACAACTATAACAAATTCTATTATTGCTTTTCCCCCAACAATCTCCAAAATGTCGTCTTCCACATTGTTGACACTCGGGTTTAACATCTTTTACGTTACCAACACTCGGTACGATGTGACTTGAGCTTTAGGGTTGGTGTATTAATTTTTGTGATCTCTATTCTAATATCCCCCAAAAGTTTTCGATTGGTTAAAATAGTCTCTAGGTTTCTTTGTGAAGAATGATAGGATTTATTCATCGATCTCTTCTTGAATCTCTTACCTCTGAATCAACTTTTCTCTTTTCTTTGTCGAGATCTTCGGCTTTACAAGCCCTCTCAACCAATACTACAAATTCTTTCAGTTCAAGTATCCCAATTAACAGCTTTATATCTTCATTCAACCCATCAACAAATATTTTACACATGATCTTCTCAGTAGACACATATTCCCTGGCATATTTGCTTAATCGTATGAATTCTCTTTCGTACTCAGTGACAATCATCCTGCCTTGTTTTAATTCTAGAAACTCTTTATGTTTCTGATCGAGGAATATCTGGCTTATGTACTTTTTTGAAAGCAGTCCGAAAGAATTCCTTGGTAACCCATTCCTCAGAGCTCACGATATCAATGTTTTCCACCAATGATACGCATTATCTCTTAGAAAGGATACAACACATTTAATACAGGACAATTCATTGAATACTCTGGTAGTGTTCTCGAGTCAAAACTCAGTTTTCTCAATATCATCATCAATTGTAGCCTGAAACTCTTCATCCCTGTGTTTACAAATCTTATCAACAGGTGGCTTACTCAATCAAATATGATCTATTACTGGTGACACAATCGGAACTTATTGTAATGCCCCAAAAATGTAGAGTCTTTAATTTTGTATTATCTGACACAAATTGCATGTTTGTTTTAATGGCTAAGTGATTTGAGTGTGTTGGGAGTGTTGGAGAAGCCTGGGTTCAAGTATTGGCTTTGCAAAAATTTTTAGTGTCTTTGCTTTCTTAAATGAATCTAGGTGCTATCTTATAGGCCTTATAAATAATAGCGCTTGCTTTATGACACAAGAGAGCGTGTGGTCTAGTGGTAAGGTGGCGTGTTGTTTTTGCTAGGGGACTTAGGTTTGAGTCCTGAGTAACACAATAGAGAAATTATTTTTCTGGTTGAGCTAGGTAGGTAGTAGAGGTGGACTGAGACTCTGAGGTTGAATTGGTCATGGGAGTTTGAAAAGTGTTTGAATGGGATGTTGGAGTGATTTGTGGAGAAGATTAGGGAGAGATGTTAGGAGAAAATCAAGGAGTTGAGGTGTGAGAGGGAGGAGTGCCAAAATTGGACTTTAGGCACAAGGGAATCAATTTGTATAGGGGAAAAGTCAGCTTAGGGTGAGTTTTGGAGACTGTGGACTTTTGGTTTTATTCCTCTCTGCTCATTTCGCTTTCCATTTACTTCCTTGCATCTCGGGTTTTTTTTGGATTCTTTTTCTGCATAACTCTATAGCCCATTTTTGCTTAGGGTTTTCATTGGGGCAGTATCTTTTACCTATTCCGGTTTCTGTCTATCTACTTGACCACTTTTACGAATCGTTTTTCTTTTTGTTCTTGTAGCCGAATACTATCCTGCTTTTAGAAATCCATTTTGTTGTTGTCGAACCTCACCCTTCTCCTTTCTCCAATCAGGTTAGTAGTGATCAATTGCTCCTTCTTCTCTTTCTTCTCCACTTGCTATCGATTTAAGTGGTAAGGTGACTTCTCGGTTATACTCTTCTTCTTTATCCTTCCTTCTTCTTGTCTTCTTAATGTTTAATTATCTCCTTGTTCCGTTGACTTCTGATAGGGGGTTGTGGTGCCTTTGTCGCTTGTGTCAAAGGGGAGGCGCGCTTGTGGATGTTCTTTTGGGTGTTAACCGGTTGCTCAATCCTTCGTGTTGGTTCTGCGTTCTTGGTTGGTTTCGATTGGGTGCTATTCATTCAATTTTCTCTTAGCTTCTTCTTGTTATACTAATAGTGTGACTAACACTTTCTCTACTAGTGATTTGTTAGGAGATTTAAGTGAGCAATATTACTCAGCAGCTTTAGTGGTTTAAGCTAGTAGTGTTCTCTCAAGGTAGATATCTAATGTTCTGGGATTAGGCTTTATGTAGGAGATGTTTTGTGTAATGGCCGAGAGGCTAATGTAAAGGTTTATATGAATGTAGGTGTGTGCTTGGAGGCTTCTGCTTTTTTCGTTCATTGTCGAAAAATATGTGTAATCGTACACCCAATTCTGCTACTATCAAAACGTTGGATAAAGGTGTGTATTCACACCATTATGTCACTGCGAATTGGCAAAAGCCGAAAAGCTGAAACTTCAGCATTTGAGGCCTCACGAGCATGCGAAGGCTCGTGGGGTAAATCGAGCATACAAACTATGGGTGACAGACAGTAGAGGCCACCACGATCATTCTCGTAAGCTTGGGCCGCTATGGGCCTCGTTGGGCCGAGATGGGCCGTGTGGGACCAATGGGCTCAAGGGCCCCACACAGATAAAATTTATGGTAAGTGACAAATAATAGAGTGGGCTATGGTTATCGCATAGTCGTGACTGAATTTGGCTAAATGGGCTATACGAGTGTGTGGGCCCATTTGGGTCGAGTAGTGGGCTTTGGGCCCATTCGCACTGTTTTGGCCATATGGGTTATCTGAGTTGTTAGAGATGATTATAGACCAAAATACCCTTGAGGGGTAAAATAGTAATTTTACCCCTAATCGATGAAATGACCATTATACCCCTAGTGGTAGGTTAATTGATGTGTGTTTTTAATTTGCGTTTTTAATTTTACCCCTAATCGATGAAATGACCATTATTTTGCGTTTTTAATTTGACCCCATGATTGTTGCGCTCGTCTCATTTTGGTCCTGATTGAAAAGGTGTGCATAAGGGTTGGGAATATTTTCCCAATCAGTCTCTCACTCTTTAAGTGCATTTCATTTCAGTCCTTGATGGCCTATTTTCTATTATTTACAATTTTTACCTTAAATTTTCATTCAATTTCAGCCTAGTCCTAGTCTGTTTAATTAATTAATTAATTCATTTATTCAATTTTTTTTTAGAAACTGTTTTATTATTATTATTTATTTTAAGTTTATTTTCTTATATTATTTATTTTAAATCGCTTTATTATTATGTATTTTAAGTTTTTACATATTTTAGACTATTATTCATTTTAAATTTTATATATATTATTTATTTTAAACTATTATACATATTATTTATTTTGAAGTTTTTTTATATATACCTTTTTATTTTAAACTATTTTATATATTATTTATTTTAAATTTCTTACATGTCATTTAGTTATACTGTTTTATATGTTAACTATTTTAAATTCTTTTATTATTTATTGTAAACCTTTTATTATTATTTATTTTAAGATTTCCTATATTATTCGTATTAAACTGTTTTATATATATTTTTATATTATTCATTTTAAAATTTATTTTTCACATATTATCTCTTTTAAACTCTTATACGCTATTTTAAATTGTTTTATAAATTATTTATTTAAGTTGCTCTATGTATATTATTTCATTATTTTGTATATTAATGATTTTTAATTGTTTTATACTACTTGTTTTAAATTGCTTTTTATAGTATCCATTTTAAACTTTTTTATATGTATTATTTATTTAAAATTGTCTTATGATTTGTTTTAAATTGTTTATATTATTCATTTCATTTTTCTTTGATCATTAATGTTGGTATTTAAATGATGTATGTTGTGTGATTATCAACATGGCGTGTACTATAATTATTTCATTCATATTTTCATATTATTATCATTTATTAGCATTCATATTTTATTCCTCCACGTTTCATATTATCTTTTAGCTACTTCATTTAAATTACATCTTGTATTAAGCTCAAACGTATTTGTCCAATATGGACCGTTTTATTTCATTCCAAACAAAATAGCTCGGAAAATCTTTAAAATAAGGCAATATTTCGCGTTTCGGGAATTCAAGAAATTGTACCCTAACTTACGGGGTTCCGATTTTCTTGTTAAACTTAAATAGCCAAATATCCTTTTGTATTTCAAAATACACGAAGTTTCGATAAAAATTAAAGGCAAACTTGTTCTCGAGGATTCAAACGTCGCATCCTAACTTACGACATGTGGCATTTTGTTATATCGGGACAAGTGGGCCATTGATGCTCGTTTCAATTTAATTCAAGCATTTTAAAATGAATGTTTATAAAAAGGGATCGTATTTTTAAAAATCTTTTCAACTTTCAACAATAAGACGTTAATTAATCAATTAAGTACCAATTTTGGGCGTGACGAGGGTGCTAATCCTTCCTCGCATGTAACCGACTCCCGAACCCGTTTTCTCGAATTTTGTAGACCAAAAATCTTTCTTTTAGTAAATCAAACCGTTTTATCAAAACAATCAAATTACGAGATGATCTAATCACACCTCATAAAAAGAGATTGGTGGCGACTCCATTTTCATTTTTAAATAAAAGTCAGCCTCCTCTTTTTTTCAAAAAAAATGGTTTCGACAGCTTGACGACTCCGCTGGGGATAAAAAAACAGAGTCAAGCCACAATTTGATTACTTTTGTCTTTTCACAAAAATCGATAATTTGATTTAAATCTACGATCCTTTTTGTTGAATTTTATCTTCGTGGTTCATTTTGATACATTTTCTTTTTTGGTTCGAGCCTTTTGGTACATTTCTGCATATTGCATTGCATGACTGCTCGATTATACCTTTTAAGTGGGAGTGAGAAACTACTCCTTTGTGAGGTTTTCACCTCCGCATGGGATAGTGGATTGCTTTCGGGATACATCCGTACCTATATCTTTGTGAGATTTTCATCTCCGTGCAGCCATAGGGAAATGTATTCCCCTGAACTGAACTCGGTCCATATGAGCCTATAATAGGTGAGGATCGAGGAATCTACCGGTTTGGGTACCTTTACTCTAGAATCGAACCCCATATAGCGAGCCCTAAGAGCCCACCCTAGGTAGAATTGTACCAAACCCTAGTAGTTCTCGAATAGGTGCTCTATTTGTTATTTATTTCTTCTGTACTGACATGTTTTATTTTGGTTATGATTGCATTGCATTTTCATCATAGAAAAGAGGTGTTGATTCATGTTCAGTTGCTAAATAGAGAGCTTGACATGAAAAAAATGATTTTTGATAAAGTAGAAAATAATCCATTGTCCGAATATGGTTTGAGTAAACACTACGATAGAAGGGTGATAGTCCGACGAAGGAGTACATGACTTTGCTTCGTTGCCCAATGGTTCAAGCCGACAAAGATTGTTTGAGAGTCTTCAACGTCCTAGCTTCCTTAAAAAAGCTAGCGAGTATCACGAGGATAAGTGAACAATGGGTCGCAGCCCGGATCAAGCAAAAAGGAGCTAGTAGAGGCATATATTAGAAAATTTGCGAGATTTGATCTTAACATCCGGATAAGAAGAAAGGGATCGATGTCTTCATATTTAATATTAGGACAAGGTCGAATATATATCTGTTTTATGTAAAGAGATTTGTTTTCTAGTAAAGTTGTTCTAACAAAATTGAATAAGAATCAATGTTTTTTTTTTTGCATTCATTTCATGCATCTGCATTGTATTTCATTATATGCATTAAATTTCATAAAAGGACCCTGATTAATTAAAATTATGACAGTTAACTTGGAAACCAACGAAAACCCACCAACTAAGTATCACTAGTACCCGCCGCAAGATGAAAGCAATGGATCAAAGAATGGAAAGATTAGAGTAATTGCAAAGAGATATGCAAGACTAGCTGCAGGTACTGATGCAAAAACAACTAGCCAAACTTCAACAGGATATGATGGATCAATTGCTTGAATCCCAAAGAAGTTTGATGAGCCAATTGACGCAGTTACTAGCTGGAGGGCTCGAAAAAGGGAAAGGCCCAGTAGTCAACGGTGAGGATGGTAATGAAATCCCCATCTATCCCCCAAGTTTTACCTCAATAAGCGCCTAGGCCTAACCAGACGAGAATCTACAAGGGGCATCCATTACTGTCAGGCCCCAACAACACCAGGCTGGTACCTCGACACCCATGAACTACTCGACGGGCTCAGGTTCCAATCCGAGGAACAGTCCAACCAATCATGTAGTTCCTGATCTAGACGAAATAGCGTAAATAGAAAAAGCAAGGGTTGAACTACCAAAACAACTCAAGATCGATACAGTGGTTGGAGGAAAACTTAGAGCAATGGAGAATGCTGATTACCATTGCGGGTTGACGCCAAAGATCTGAGTTTGGTTCTAGATTTAGTACTCCCGACGAAATTCAAGACTCCAGAATTTGAAAAGCATAATGGGACTAGTTGTCCTGAAGCTCACATCACGATATTCTGTAGAAGAATGACAGGATACATTGATAACGATCAACTGTTAATTCATTGCTTCCAAGATAGTCTGATTGGGTCAGCTGCCAAATGGTACAACCAACTGAGCCATGCCAAAATTTATTCATAGAAGGACTTGGCACAGGCTTTCATGAAGCAATATGGCCATGTGACTGACATGGCGCCCGACAAAATTACACTGTAGAATATGGAAAAGAAGCAAAGTGAGAGCTTCAGGCAATATGCCCAAAGATAGAGAGAGGTAGCGAAATAAGTCCAAAGAAACTACGATGCTTTTCGTCAACAACACTGAAATCCCCGTTCATTACCCATATGTTGGGAAGCGATACCCCGTTCATTACCCATATGTTGGGAAGCGATACCATGAGCTTCTCAGATATAGTAATGTTCGGCGAGATGATTGAAAATGCAATCAGGAACGGGAAGATAGACGCGGGAGAAAGTGCCAAGAGGTCAATACCAAAGAGAAATGAAAATGAAGTGAATAATATGAGAAAATGGTATTCCAAATCGGTCACTATAGGCCAGCCGAGGGCCGTAACTACTGGCTATCAAGGCCCCTTCATGTAAGAATTCAACTCGAGGCCAAACACAGAAAGATTCCAGTTTACACCCATCCCAATGTCATATAAAGAGTTGTATCAAAATCTGTTTGATGCACATGTGGTATCCCTTTCTACTCGGAACCCTTACAACCTCCGTTCTTGAAATGGTATGATGCGAATGCTCAATGCGAGTACTATGCAGGAATAATGGGGCACTCAATTGAGAACTGCACCATATTTAAGAAGTTAATCGAAAGGTTCATCAAGATGGGCATCGTGAAGTTTGACGATCCATCAAGACCTAATGTGGTGGGAAATTGCTATCCTGGTCATCTAGACCCAATGGGTAAATGTGATAATTGAGAGTGGAGGAAGAGGTAGAAACCCCCACTGAAATGAGTTTTGAAATAAATGATAGATATGAGAATTCGGAGAAGATACCCAAAGGGATGAAGAGTTACTGTGAGTTCCACGCTGAAGGTGGTCACGAAATTCAAGAGTGCGCTGAATTCAAAGTTTTGGTGCAGAGTCTAACGAATAATAAAGAGTTGAAATTCTTTGAAGAAGTCAAAGGCTCATAAGGAATACTAGGGAATCTGAATACAATATCGGAAGAGGGATCTGAAAAAGAGAATTTATCAGGCACACTTGAAAGTGTTGTGAATAATGAGACTGTAGGAGAGATCTCTGTATTTTTAGAGCTAACTCAGAGTAATGTTCAAAACACACTTATTGCTCTAAGCCTAGGAGTAATGAGAATCCTTTTGTGAAATAGGCTTATGTTTAAAATCTTTATTTCAATAAAATGCATCTTTGCTATCATTTTGAGTAAATATTCTTTCATTCTTTCCATTTCATTCATAATTATACTATACAAATAATTATTCTTAGATTCTTTTGTCTTTTGGACTCTCTTTCAAATATTCTTTTATTCTTCATTCATGATTATACCATAAATAACTATTCTTAGATTCATTTATTCTTTGGAATATTCCTTCATACCTATAACAGGTCTCAGATATCAATGACATAAGTGACACTGCTACTGACCCAGAGTCTCCTTTTGAGTAAGATATGTGTCTAGAGGGATCTCAGGACTTTGAAGATGGTAGAGATGGTAGCCTATCTCCTGGTTTGTTAAGGATGGTAGAATAAGATCTTGCCTTACAAATGATCAATGGACATCGCGAGCCTAGAGAAAGAGAAATAGGTGAAGATCGGAGCCTATATTACCACAGAGACAAAGCGAGACGTCATTGAGTTATTCCAAGAATTCAAAGATAATTTTGCACAATCGTATCAAGATACGTCTGGGCTACTAAGACGTGTAGATGCTGTTAAGGCTAATAAAATCTTAGAAGAGGTCTATAAGGGTGTTTGAAGAACACATACTAATGGTTTTGCAATGGCAGGTAAATCATGAGGTTCGGGTACTGTTGGTCTACCATGGAAGGGGGTCGCATTAGTTATGCCTTAAATGCCAAATTTATGGAGACAAGATTCATGTGCCTCCTTCATTTCTTCATAGACTTTCTCTATGTGGGGCATAGATGTTATTGGGCCGATCTCTTCACAAGCTCCTAGCAGATATCATTATCTTTGTGGTCAGCGATTTCTTCAATAAGCGGGTGAAAGTCGTTTCATATGCCAATATCACAAAGTTGACAGTCATCAAAAGTTTTCCAAAAAAAATGTGTTGACCAGGAATGCTAGAAAGGACCATATCTAACAATGCACAACAGCACGATATCAAAATTTTGCAGACTGTTCAAGTTCAGATGCCATATCACCCCAAAATGAAAGGTGCAGTAGAGACAGCCAAAAAACAAAAAAATATAAAAACAAGAAAAAAGATCGTGGGAAAATGATTGAGACTTGTAAATATTGGCATAAGAAGTCACCTTTTACCCTCTATGCTTATCGAACGTCGGCGAAGACCTTCGTCGGGGAAATACCTTTCTCATTGGTTTATTTAATGGAAGCAATTTTGCCCATTGAAGTCGAGATTTTTTCTCTCCAAGTTTCGATTGAGTCAAGAATTGGATGAAGTAGAATGGGCCCAGTTTCAATATGATCAAGGGAACTTGATTGAGGAAAATAGTTTGAAAGTATCCATCATGGTCAAACATATCAAAAATGAATAATGCGAATTTATTGCAAGAAGGCTTGCCTCAGAGAATTCCATGAGAAGGAGTTGGTGTTGAAAAGGATATTTCATATACAAAAGGACTTCAGAGAAAAGTGGATGCCAAATTAGGAATGACCTTATGTGGTAAAGAAGGCCTTCTCTGGAAAAGCGTTGATTTTAACCGAGATGGATGGCAAGAACCTGCCTAATCCCATAAATTCAGATTCAGTCAAAAAGTTTTCCATAAAAAAAGGAAAAAAAGAAAAGAAAAGACAAGAAAAAGGAGAGGCCAAGGCGAAAACCCGCAAACGACGCTTTGAGACCAAAGGGGTTTTGAACTGAAAACTCATAAAGGGAAATTCAAATAAAAAATGGGGCATATAGTAGTCTTGCTATGCTTGAATTATCAAGGAGGAGATATGATACATCTTGGGGCATCGGCAAAGTACTCTAGATCTCCTAAACACATGACGAGCTCAAAATGATCCTCAAGAAGTTCAGATAGAGAAGCTCAGTCTGCGATATCCGGGGCACCTAGTTTTCATCTTACCCATATTGAATTTGCTATCCTTGATTATCAGATTCATTTTGAGCTACGCTCCCAATCAATTTCCTTCTTATTGCATTTGCTATCTTTAATTAACTTGTTCATTTCGAGTTAATTTCCTTCTTATTGTATTTGCTATCTTTGATTAATTTATTCATTTCGAGCTATGATCCCAATCAATTTCATTCTTGTCCATTGTTATGATCTTTTCAAGCATTTTGCATTGAAATAACGATTAATGGACTAATAATACTTTCACAAAAGGAGTTTTGCATATTACTTTGGAAACTTCTAAATAGTACAAGAACCTGAAACATGACTATTATTTAGAACTCATCAAACCTAAGGGTTGGAAATATTTGAGAAAGAATATCCTAAATTATGACTATTTCTTCAAATTTTTTGTCAAAGATATCACCCAACAAGAAGACAGATATTGCGCGATGATACAACCTTGATGAATAATGAGCAATGACAACCCAAACATTAAGAAAGGATCATTCTCATGACATTCTGCATTCATGCAAATATCATTCATACACATCTAGTTAGGAGCATTTGATTCTGATCATGACATCCTAATTATTTGGCATAAACATAGGCCCATGAAATTGATTCTACAGGTCATGTTCCCTAGAGGACGGTGTAACAAGATCGGTGAATCCACAAATCCCACACCCCTGAAGTTGCAGTGGGATAGATTGAAGTTATAATGGCGAATCTTATCTCCCTGAAGTTGCAGTGGAGCAGATTGAAGCCGTTGAACCTTATCTCACTGAAGTAGCAGTGGAGCAGGTTGAAATTAAAGTTCTCCCTAAAGTTGCAGTGGAGCAGACTGAAGATAGCGAATCTCATTTCCCTGAAGTTGCAGTGGAACAGGTTGAAGCTATAAATAAACAGATCTTATCTCTCTGAAGTTGCAGTAGAGCAGATCATAGCAAACCTTATCTCCCTGAACTAGCAGTGGAATAGGTTGAAGTTAAAGTCTTATCTCCCTGAAGTTGCAGTGGAGCAGACTGAAGATAGCGAATCTCATTTTCGTGAAGCTGCAGTGGAACAGATTGAAGCTATAAATAAATAGATCTTATCTCTCTAAAGTTGCAGTAGAGCAGATCATAACAAACTTTATCTCCCTGAAGTAGCAGTGGAGCAGGTTGAAGTTAAAGTCTTATCTCTCTGAAGTTGCAGTAGAGTCGACTGAAGATAGTGGATCTCATTTCCTTGAATTTATAGTGGAATAGATTGAAGCTATAAATAAACAGATCTTATCTCTCTAAAGTTGCAGTAGAACAGATCATAGCAAACCTTATCTCCCTGAAGTAGCAGTGGAGCAGGTTGAAGTTAAAGTCTTATCTCCTGAAGTTGAAGTGGAGCAGACTGAAAATAGCGAATCTTATTTCCTTAAAATTGTAGTGGAGCATATTGAAGCTACTTGAAGAAAAGAAGCGCCAAGAGAAGTCGAGACTCAGCAGGTCCAGACAAAATTGACCTTTTTATAGTCTTTGCTCTATTCCGCTGTAACGACAATGAGCAAAGAGGGGCAAACTGAATAGCCTATTTTGATCCGCCCTGCCCAAACCAACAAAACCAAAAACAAAAAGTAAATAAAAATGTCCAAGTTCAGTCCAATTACAAGAACGACCCAAATATAAAATATGCCTAACCCAATGCTACCCAATTTTACAAGCCCAATCCCTAGCCCAAATTTATCGTAAAAGAAAGAAACCTTAGGTTTCTATGCCAAGACCTTGCGCCGCGCTCCATGCTGCCACCCACATGCTAAGTCGGCGTGCCCACCACCCGAGATGGCCTCTCTTGCACCGAAATGGTAAACTACCTCGTCTGCTGACTCTGCACTGCAAACAAGCAAAAGCGTAAACAAAGGTAAAATGAAGCGCAATAGTAGAGAAACAACATAAACAATAGCAAATAGTAAGTGAAAAAATATTGTAAACTGGCTATATAAGGCCACGACGATCAGTTTGTAAAAGGGGGAAACACATTAAAAAAAATCCAAAAGTAGAACAGAGGCTTAAAAAAGGTCGATTTTTGATTTTTCTTTTCGGGTTTCCTTTCCGATTTCATGTTTCTTTTTATTTTTTATTTATCGCAAATCTATTTTAAATAAAAAGAATAAAAAAGGGAAAGAGGAGGAGAAGACTTACCCGGAATCCCCCGTGGTCGTGTTGCTAGAGACCCTCTCTCCGTCGCCGAAATTGAATCCAAAAGGGGAGAGGAGAGACTTTCTTCTCTCGATTGACGGGCTGACAATGGCTCAAGGGGGTTTTTGAAACCCTAGCAGAGGAAAAGGAAGAGAAGAGGGGAGGGTTTTGAAAGTTTGTTTTAAAAAAGGCAACAGAATGAAATTTTTAAAATTTTCTTTTGCTTAAATAGCCGTGTAAAACGGCAGTGTTTTGCACCCCCCACATGCCTTAAAACGGCGTCATTTGAGGGGGGGACGATTCGACCCGACCCGATTGGGAAGGATCTGTGCGTTTTTTAAAGCCTAATGGGCTATTTGTGCTGCGGGTCCTTCCGTTTTGCCACTTGTTTTCAATTTGACCCTTTGTTCTTTCTTTTGCGCTTTTAATTTGACCCTATGATTTTTGCGCTGTCTCATTTTGGTCCCGATTGAAACAAGCAGTGCATAAGGGCTGGGAATATTTTCCCAATCGCTCTCTCACTTTTTAAGTGTTTCATTTCAATCCTTGATGGCCTATTTTCTATTATTTACAATTTTTACCTTAAATTTCCATTCAATTTCAAATTTAGTCCTAGTCTGTTTAATTAATTAATTAATTTATTTATTCAGTTTTTTTAGGAACTATTTTATTATTATTTATTTTAAGTTTGTTTTCTTATATTATTTGTTTTAAATCGCTTTATTATTATGTATTTTAAGTTTTTACATATTTTAAACTATTATTCATTTTAAATTTTATATATATTATTTATTTTAAACTATTATACATATTATTTATTTTGAAGTTTTTTATATATACCTTTTTATTTTAAACTATTTTATATATTATTTATTTTAAATTTCTTACATGTCATTTAGTTATATTGTTTTATATGTTAACTATTTTAAATTCTTTTATTATTTATTGTAAACCTTTTATTGTTATTTATTTTAAGATTTCCTATATTATTCGTATTAAACTGTTTTATATATATTTTTATATTATTCATTTTAAAATTTATTTTTCACATATTATCTCTTTTAAACTCTTATACGCTATTTTAAATTGTTTTATAAATTATTTATTTAAGTTGCTTTATGTATATTATTTCATTATTTTGTATATTAATGATTTTTAATTGTTTTATACTACTTGCTTTAAATTGCATTTTATAGTATCCATTTTAAACCTTTTTATAAGTATTATTTATTTAAAATTGTCTTATGATTTGTTTTAAATTGTTTATATTATTCATTTCATTTTTCCTTGATTATTAATGTTGGTATTTAAATGATGTATGTTGTGTGATTATCAACATGGCGTGTACTATAATTATTTCATTCATATTTTCATATTATTATCATTTATTAGCATTCATATTTTATTCCTCCACGTTTCATATTATCTTTTAGCTACTTCATTTAAATTACATCGTGTATTAAGCTCAAGCGTATTTGTCCAATATGGACCGTTTTATTTCATTCCAAACAAAATAGCTAGGAAAATCTTCAAAATAAGGCAATATTTCGTGTTTCAGAATTCAAGAAATCGATCCTAACTTACGGGTTCTAAATTTCTTGTTAAACCTAAATAGCCAAATATCCTTTTGTATTTCAAAATACACTAAGTTTCGATAAAAATTAAAGGCAAACTTGTTCTCGAGGATTCAGATATCGCATCCTAACTTACGGGATGTGGCATTTTGTTATATCGGGACAAGTGGGCCACTGATGCTCCTTTCAATTTAATTCAAGTATTTTACAATGAATGTTTATACAAAGGGATTGTATTTTTAAAAATCTTTTCAGCTTTTGAAAATAAGACGTTAATTAATCAATTAGGTACCAATTTTGGGCGTGACGAGGGTGCTAATCCTTCCTTGCACGTAATCGACTCCCGAACTCGTTTTCTCAAATTTCGTAGACCAAAAATCTTTATTTTAGTAAATCAAATTGTTTTATCAAAACAATCAAATTACGAGGTGATCCAATCACACCTTATAAAAAGAGATTGGTGGCGACTCCATTTTCGTTTTTAAATAAAAGTCAACCCCCTCTTTTTTTCAAAAAAATGGTTTCGACACTATTCAAATATCTAAAGATATATTTTAAATGTTTTAATATCATCAAAATTAAGAACATTAAAAAAAGTTTTCTTTTAAAAAACATACCTTACAAATAATGGTAGTGGTACGATTTAGTTTTCACCAATTAGTGGAATGACGAGAAGGATCAAATCTTTCACCTTCACTTTGAGAGCGTTCTTGACTGATTCTCTTGGCCTTTGTCCAAAAATATATCCAAAAAAAGTAACATTTTCACCTTGGTTTTCATAAAATTGATATGGAGGATATATTTGAGGAGGAGGATACATGATGAGAGGTGGGGTGGGTGATACATTGGTGGTGGAGGATACATTTGAGGTCTGGTATGACATACCATAAATAAGAAATGGTGGATAATAACCATATGGTTGTGGATAACCATATGAAGGTTGAAAATATGAAGGTTGTTCTGTGGGTAAAAACCTTGAGTGCTAGTAGATGAATCACTATACCCAAGGTTACTAGAACTCGATCTCCTACCAAATGAAGAGCCTATAGAAGTATGCTTCTTGCCTTTTCCTTTTGATGGACCTCTAGGTTCACTTCTATCTCTCCTAGGTTCAGGAAACATATTTCCATCAAACTCTGATCTATCACGGAAATGTCCACCAGTGGTACCAACCCCATGTTCTCCTCCATACCGACTAGAAGACCTAATTTCACCTATCACCACTATATCCATTATCCTCATCAATTGAACTTAAACCACTACCATCAGGTCTATCGCCATTCTGACTTGGCGTTGAACTAGAACTGGAATGAGACAAATTTTGTTGTTGAGATTGATCAACATCCATTTCATCATCAGAGGTATCCACAGACAACACTCTGGCATTTTCACTATCTAACAATGGATTCTCTTTCTCATGAAGCCATTCTGATAGTGGATCAACATCTTCAAAAATATGATCAAGGCTGATAGGATTAAAACTAGCGTTTATATCATCAATGCTCATTCTTTTTTGATGCCTTATCTGAAGCCTCATATTATAATAGGTAAACACTAGTTTCTCAATTTTTTTATACTTTAACCTATTTCTTGCCTTGGTGTGAATATAACTAAATGTGCTCCAATTTCGTTCACAATTTGATGCTGAAGTTGTTTGACTAAGCACTTTAGTTGCTAATTTTTTTAATTTAGGAACACATGTGCCGTATATTATCCACTACTCAGCTGCATAATATTATTTAAATTTCAAAATAACTTCAAAATGTACAATATAATTAAATAATATAAATTAAATTAAATAATTTAATTAACTATTTACCCGGATTCATTTGCTTCCAAGATCTTTGTGCTTATGGAGTACCAAATGTCTCATGTTTATCTCTAAATAGTAACAACTGCATAAATAACAGATAGAGTAAAAAAAAATAATTCTATTTCAAATTATGTAACTAAGTTACAAATAATAGTACTTGAATATAACCTGATTAACCATTTTGACTTGAGTATCAAGAGAAGGTTCTAATCTTTCAATTATTGATCGTGTACCTTCTAATGTTTCTATTAGTACATTCTCAGAATGCTCCACCCCGAATTGAAATTGAGGATTGAGAAAATAACTTAAGTATAATTTATAAGAATATCATCAAATAATAATAATCTAAAACTTAAAATAATAAAATATAAAAGTAGTTCTTAATTATATGAAACATTTTATATTACTAAAATGAATGCAAGTCCGAATGCATAAAATTCGATCTATTGTCAATAATCTTTTCAGATTTTTGGTGAAATATCAACAATCTTGTTGAATTGCTCGCTTAGCTCTATCAATAGCCTCATAAATAAAGCCCATTGTTGGTTTTTCATCACTATCCATAAGTCTCAATACTTTTACTAAGGGATCAGAACTTTTATAAGGTCATTGGCTTTTTTCCAAAAATCTTTTCCCAAAATAATTTTTTGGCTTCATAAGTGTCCCGACTTTTTGTTGTTGTTCCCATTTTGATTCATAAGAAAAAATTTAAAATAAAATAATTTAAATTATTTGGAACTAATAAAATCATTAAAGGTTGCTATATTTAAGTAATTATATTAACTAATTATAAAATACCGACATTTGAATTAAACATTTCTCTCTCAGACGTTGCTTTTGTCTTGTTATCTCTTCAAGTTGAATGAAATGAGTTGCAAATCGAATAAGAGCGGTCAAGTATTTGCTTCCTTTGTGTATACTTCTTCATCAAATCAATAGTCCAAATGTGATTGTTTATAAAACAAGTCACTTTCTTTGCCTCATCTAACACTTTTGCTACACTAGGCTTTTTCCCAATATCTTCAAGGCATAGATCTAAACAGTGTTGAGCTGCACATGAGGTCCAATATAGATGTTTTCTTTTCAACATTAATTTTTTCCATAGCTTTCATTATCGCTCATTATCACTCACTATTTGGACAATGTAATTTTCTCCGCTTTCTTTTACAATCGAAGTCTAACAAACCGTAGTAGAATTTAGCATTTCTACTACTTAACACTTGAGACATCTACCGATTTCCAAAAATGGTTTCTTTTATCGCAATAAACAAGGAAATTAATGATGTGCATTTGATTCAAACTGTTGGTCCAACCATCACACATTAAAGTTGCACCCAATTCTTTCCAATGAGTCTTTAGTCCATTTACCCAATCACTTAACTCATTGATACTTTGACTCCAAATACACATCTCAAAACCTCATAAGGTGTTGGGAGCTTTACACCTTGTCCAACTTCTCGTTGACACTTGAATTAAGTTATACAACCATGGAGAGCTTGCTAATTGAAAAAAAGTCTTTCATATATTAAAAATTTGGATACCACTTCACCTATCTTCCTTCGAAAAGTCTTTAAAAAGAGTCATTGACGCTTGGTTGCTTTGAACTTTTGCTTCTAGCCAATTGTATAGCTCCCTTAAGGTAAACTCGCACTCACTTGGGCTGGATTTACTTGTTCTTTCTCTATGATATTCTCTAGCTGGTCCATGAGAAGATCGCCTTCTTCATAAATGTTATTCCAACCACCAGCAAGACTTTGTCCGAATTCTCTCTTCTATGTCACTCGTGTTGTGATTGGATACTTTCTCGAGTTGCTTGCCTTATAGCAGTAAAACCTCATCAATGAATTCCTCATGTTTATCCTCCTCTTCTCTTAATTGAGTTAAGAATTCATCTTTTCTCCTCTTTTGTCTATTTTCTTTGTGTTGCTTTCTTTCAAGATATTCATCATACTTTCTCTAATGACACTGTTAAGAAAATAAAAATAATTCACACTTTATATTATTATCAATTATATATAATCTTTATTGATAAATTTACAATAACATTTAAAAATAATAGTAAAGGATCATATTAGTAACATTAGGGGTATGGTGCAACATTGCCGGTTTATGAGCAATGTGTTCTTTAAATCGTGTTATTCCTCCTTTCACAACTTTACCACAAAGTTTACATACGCCATTTCTTTTCGTATTTGGCACTAGAGTTCCAAAGTGCCAACCTATATCATTACTTGGTGCACCCTCCAATCCTTTAGTTGAGAACTCTTCACGTGGTAGCATGCTTTATTTTTATTTATATATAAGAAACATAAAATTATATTTAGAAATATAAGCAACTCATTACTTATATAATACAAAAAAAGTAAACATCATTAACATGGAAAAGTTAAATTTATTTCATAATCCATAATTTATTTATTTTTTTTAAAAACAACAATACACCATAACCTATTATTACTTGGTTCCAAAATTTTTTGTATAAATAGTTTGATTTGTTCCATCTTAATAAAATTTAAATTCAAATTGGATCAAATTTAAAAATTCAAGTTTTTCATATTATGCAAACTAAAATTAATAGAGATTTATCTAATGTTGAATTGAAGTCATCTATCGGATTTGATGAAGGAAAACACGATGAATTAATTTGTCTTGATTTTTTACCTTTTATAATACAAGTCATAAGTGATGGAGGCTATAAATTTTTCATTAATTTTTGTATAACCTTAAGCAAACCCCAAGCAACAGAGGTTATAATTTTTCATTAATTTTGTGTGTAACCCTAAACAAACCCTGAATAATGAAAGTTATGAAATTTTAAAATAACAATAATAAATAATAAATAATTATCATTATAAATTATAATTACAATATTAATTAAAAAATAACATATAAATTATAAAGAAAAAATATAAATCTGATAAGATTGAAGCTTTCATATTAAAAATATGATAATATGATTGTCGTCAAAGTAATTTTCATTTTTAGTAAGATCTCTCCAAACAATTCTAACTTATTAATCTCCAATTTTTTAGTGATTGTTTTAGATACTATTTGATTTCACCATAAATATTATAATTTTAAAAACTTCAATTTCATTTTATTTGATTTTCATATAAAATTTCATTAAATATATATTTTTATATAAATCTTATTCATGTGTCATAACTACATTTTGAATGTTTTATAATTTAATATGAAGAAAAATAATTCATTTGGTTGACCTGTTGTCTCTATCAATTTCATAATCAATTACTTTATTTTATTTCCAACTAACTTCAATTGGTAAAATCTTATAAAATCTTAAGTACAAAAAAATTAAATAGAAATTCACAAGCCCCAAAAAGTAAAAAAATCTTATAATATAAAAAAAAAACAAATGGATGGTCATTGTAAAAAAAATCAGCCATCATGGATCAGCTCTCAAGAGTCAAGTCTCAACCACAAGATTCAATAATAAATTAAAAAACAATAAAAACATTGGAACCCCTAAAATTTTCTCAATACCCATTCAAAGCATCCATCCTTCCAAAACAAAACTTTTCCCCTTTCCCTTTTCCCTTCATCCCTAACCTAAAGTCTAAAGAACATATCTGCATTGCAGATTCAAGACTTATTTGTAACTTACAACAATATTTTCATTTTACAAAGAAAAACAAGCAAAGCAAGAATAAAGATAAAAATTTCAGGTACTTACTTGAAAATTATGAATGCAAGTGATCAGGGTTTGCTTCTCGGGTTCAATGGTAGCTCTGCTGAGTTGTGATTTTGTAACACCCCTAACCCATATCCAACGCCGGAATAGGGTTTCGAGGTATTACCGAATAATACATCCCATTCACATACATTATACATTCATTATCAAAAACCATTCGTAAACATTCACATTGTCCCTTATAAGGTTCTACGGGACCTTAAAACATGCTTAAGGGTGGTTCGGGACTAAACCGATCACATATTGAAATTTCTGAACACTTAGAAAAATTTTACATTCATAGGTCACACGCTCGTGTAAGCAGGCTGTGTGCCTCACACGCCTACCGGACACGCCCATGTCCTAGGCCCTGTGAAAACAGAGCATGCATACTGACTTGCACCACACGGCCGGAGCCAAGCCCGTGTGCCTTGGCCGTGGGAAAATTGGAGAGATTACTGACTTAGGTTACACGGTCAACCACACGCTCGTATGTCTAGCCCGTGTACCCTTTGAAATGGCCACACACGCCCATATGCTAAGGCCGTGTGCCTCACACAGTCATCAGACACGCTCGTGTGTCTAAGTCGTGCTGGAGACTGACTTAAATTCGTAGGGCTACCCCAGGGGACACACGGCTATGTAAAATAGCCATGTGTCGTACACGACTGAGACACACGCCCGTGTCTTCGCCTATGTGGACAAAAATAGGCCATTTAAAAAGTCAATTTGCCACCCTTTTCTCATGCACACATAACAACCAAATTTGTACCATTTCAATACATCTTTAAGCAATAAAAAACATGCCATTTCATATTCATGTCTTGCCATCTATCATCAACCAATTCAACTACTCAATTCCACATTCAAAACCTATCAAAATCATTATACCAAAATTCATCACATTAACATCTATTCCATATCACAAAACACATTATTAAACTATATCAACAAGTAATGCCAACATACCAAAATAAGTCAACATAGAAGGCATTATATACATCACATACTTATCACTTGACAACATATAAATCAAGCCAAATTCAACTTCATAAACAACACCATTTACAAGCCACATCTCATGACTAAATTCACAACCCAAAACATACTCAAAATGACACTAGCCTATACATGCCATATACCATATATACAAGCTTCAAAAGTACCAACAAGATGATCGATAGTGAGATGATGGTTCCTGATGATCTCTGATGTCCGAGCTAGCTTCGATACTCTATAAAACAAAGACAAATATCACACAGTAAGCTTCATAACTTAGTAAGTTCGTACCAAATATACTCAACAGTTCATATAATACAAAACATCAATTAATAAACACTTAGTAGTTCTTATATCATCATTCAGTTCTAATCCACCACCATTTAACATGTATTTACAAATTCATCAAGCTTCATACACATAGTATTAACTACCACATAGGCATCGTATATACCGAACTTTCCAGATTTATTTATTTCATTCTTACCTCTTTGTTCAATACATTAATTGCTCGAAGTCTTTCAATGCTCTAAGAATTCGCATACACTTAGTACATCGTTGATTAGCCAAGCCATAACAATCTCGCACACTTAGTGCCATCACATTAAATCGTAGCTATCTTGGTATCGCATAGTTAGTGTCTCATATAGCCGAAGTTATTCCAATTCACACACTAAGTGCTATTTATAGCCGGTTATTTTGAAAAGCACACTAAGTGCCAAACATAGTCGATTTATCGTTGTACACAATCGTAGTCACATATATAAAATTTATGCATTATTAAAGCATTAAAAACATAATTTTAACTTCATTTATCACGCATTTAACTTACCTCATTTCAAAATTGACAAATCGAATCGATTACTCGATAATTTTTAATTTTTCCCGATCTAAATTTGAGTTCTTTCTTTCTTGATCTGTATGTATTCAGAATTAACCCATTTAATCACCTATTCATTCAATTTAATCCACAAACACATATTTGGGCATTTTTGCACTTTAGCCCCTAAAATTTCACATATTGACATTTTAGTCCCTATTTCATAAAATTACAAAATACACATAATTTCACATTTCTCATGCTTAGCCAAATTTTCATAGTCTCTAGCAGCCCATAACTTTCACTTGTTTCACATTTTAACCCTTCAATTTCTCATTTTCATAAATTAGCCCATAATAATCTAATTCATCAAAAATCCCAATACAAAACGTATTAACCCAACTCATATATATCATTTTTCATCAATTAACAACACAAAACTCATGGCTTCATCCATGGAATATCTCATAATTATCAACACTTTTTAAAATTAAGACATGGGCTAGCTAGAACACGAAACAACGATCACAAAAACGTAAAAATCATCAAAAATCGAGCTCAATACATACCTTAATCAAGCCAATTAGGTGCCGAATGCTTCAAATCTCTAAACCATATTCTTTTTTCTCTTATTTCGGTTGATGGATGAAGAAAAATAATGAATTTAATTTGTTTTTTTATTTAATAAACATTAACACATCAATTACTATTTTACCCTTGGCTTAATAACTTATAATTCATCCATTTTAAGGTCATTTATGACCAATCTCACTATCCATGGTCCAATTACATAATAAGGATCTCACATTTCAAAAATCATAGCATTTAAACACTTTTAACTATTAGCACACAACTTTCGCATTTTTTACGATTAGGTCTTTTTTCCAAATCGAGCACACAAACAGAAAAATTACTACACGAAAATTTCATATATATCAATTCACATACTATAAGCACAGAAAATAATATTAGAATATTTTTTCAACTTAGATTTGTGGTCCTGAAACCACTGTTCCGACTAGGGTCTAAACCGGGCTGTTACAACTCTCCCCCCTTAGGATTCTCATCTTCAAAATCTTACCAAATAATAGGTTTGGATATTGCTTTTCATAGCATCCTTGGTTTCCCAAGTAGCTTCTTCAAACCCGTGTCAATGCCACAATACTTTTACTAACGCTATTCTTTTATTTCTCACTCTTTGATCTCACAAGCTAAAATCAGACGGTTATTCATCATAAGACATATCAAAGCTAATTTCAACCTCAATGGGAAATAACATACGATTGATCCGATCTATATCTTCATAGCATCGATACATGAAATACATTATGGATCTTTTCTAACTTAGGTTGCAACAACAATCTATAAGCAATAGGCACAATACATTCGACAATCTTATATGGCCCGATGAATCTCGAACTTAACTTGCCTTTACGATCAACCAAAATATTTTCTTCCACTGAGATACTTTCGTAAACACTTTATCTCCGATCCGAAACTCAATATCTTTTCTTTTAAATCGATACGATTTTTGACGATCCGAATCTACTTTCGGACTATCACGGATTAAATTTACTTTTCTTTAGTCTCTTTAATCGATCAACCCGTGAATCTTATTCTTGCTAAGTTCACCCAAGATAATGGTGTTCGACACTTCCAACCGTATAAAGCTTCGTGTGGTGCCATTTTAATACTCGATTGAAAATCGTTGTTATATGCGATTCAATCAACGGAAAATACTTTTCCCACGCACTTTCGAACTCAAGAATGCAACATCTCAACATATCCTCTAGTATCCGAATAACTCGCCGATTGACCATCCGTCTCATGGATGAAATGCAAGATCAAATGTAATTTTGTACCAAAGGCTCGTTGTAGTTTCTTCCAAAACCTCGATGTAAATCTCAGATCTCTATCCGAAACAATAGAAATAGGTACTCTGTGCAATCTTACAACCTCGAAGATATACAACTCAGCAAGCTTATCGAGCAAATAATCTATGCGTAACGGAATGAAATGTGCAGATTTAGTCAGTCTATCAACTACTACCTAGACCGCATCTTTCTTACTCGGTGACAGAGGGAAACCCAAAATAAAATTCATCATAATTCTATCCCATTTCCACTCGGGAATTATAATCGGCTGTAGTAACCCAAACGGTACCTGATGTTCAGCTTTGACTTGCTGACAAATTAAACACTTCGAAACAAATTCAGAGATATCATGCTCCATACTAGGCCACCAATAAAACTGTTTTAGATCATTGTATATTTTCATACTTCTTGGATGTACAGATAACCGACTGTTATGAGCTTCATTTAAAATCATCCGAATCAACTCTGAGTTTCTCGGAACATAAATTCGACCTCTAAATCTCAAACAATCCTCAGCACCAACTTGAAAATCTGATTCAGGGTTCAAATCATATTGAGTTCGTTTTGCTAACATTTCATTATCAACTTTCTGAGCTTCGTAAATCTGCTGTGTAACAGCCCGATTTAGACCTTAATCAGAACGGTGGTTTCGGGACCACAAATTCGAGTCAAAAAAATATTTAAAAATTATTTTTTGTGTTTATTTTTTAATTTTGTCGTTTAGGTGTCCGATTAAATAAAAGGACTAAATCGCGTAAATTGAAAATTTGATAGTTTAAAGTATAAGGGCCAAATAGTTAGTGGTTTTCTAAGTTGGGACATTTATGTTGTAAATAACCCATAAATATATTAGTGGGATGATTTAAGACTTATATTATTTGGTTTTTATATTAAAACATTAAGGATATAAAACTAATTTAAATATTAAAAGATATATATATATATGTTATAATAACATAAAATAAACTATGTTTTTATCATTCTCTCTTGACCGAATATAAACGAAAAGAAAAAAAATAACAAAAGGCTAGGGTTCGGCCAATTTGAAGCTCAATTAAGGTATGAGTTTAGCCCAGTTTTTGATAATTTCTACGTTTTTCAGATCGTTGCTTAGTAATCTTCAAGACCCAATCTTTAATTTTTGATTTTGATGAATATTTTGAGTTGTGCCATTGTTGATAGTTTGTGATTTTTATTGTTTGATGATGAAAAATGGAAGATATGTTTTAGATTAACATATTTTATGTTGGAGTTTTTGATGATTTTGAGTAATTAGGACTTAATTGCAAAAATAATAATTTGAGGGACTAAAATGTGAAATAAATTGAATAGATGGGTTTGTTTGAGAGTGGGAAAAATTCTCCCCAACATAAGTATAGGGAAATTTTGTGTATTTTGTGTTTTGTGCAATATGGACTAAATTGTAAAAATTGTAAATGTTAGGGGTAAAATGGTAATTTGCCTATTTATGTGTTTTTGGACTAAATTGAATGAAAATATGTTTGAATGAGTTTAATTTGAATATTTTTAGATCAAGAACCAAAGAAATCGGATTTGGATCAGGGAAAAACGAAAGTTGTTAATTGCTGCCCGATTCCGTTTTGTACCGTCCGAGGTAAGTTTATAAGCAAATAGACGTGTTTATTGGTAATTCAATGTTATGTTTACATGCTGTTATGAAATGTTAGAATTAAAATATGCTATGGTCGAACATGTTTAAATTTGGTTATGACACTTCCAAGTTTGATTCGACCAAGATACGACGTCTAAAAGCCCCGTATGAACCTTAGGAATAGCTAGGATACATATGTCATGATATAGGATTCTGATATATGTGTATGAGTAAGTCCATGGCATCGATTTTTGATTTCGATATGTGTTTACGAGTAAGACCCTGTCTGGGACGGTGGCATCAATATGTGGCTACATGTAAGACCACGTCTGGGACGTTGGCATTGTATGATATATGTGATTATCCGAGTGTCCTATCCAATTTCGAATGGTTCATCGAGAAAAGGTAGACCGTGTACGGATTGTATAATACGAGCTAAATGGTCAGGTATGAATTAACTTGATGTCTACTTAAGATGAGGTAAGAAAGTTTTATGGATATGTGCTATAAATTACGTGCAATGCGAATGAAGAATCCATGTGTATTTGGTATGTGTATTCGGCTTATGAATGAATAATTTGTATAGTATTGAAATTTTACTTAACATGTGTATATATAATTTGTGTATTCGGCTACCTAAGTATTAATTATACATGAGATGTCATTTGGTGATTCTTAAGTTATATAATAGAGTAAATGGATGTGTGGTTTATTGTGACTATTTGATTGGAAGTTGATTTATAAGTTGTTAAATGATTATATGTGTATTCGGCATAGGTTAATAATAGTCTATGAAAAATGTAATGTATATGGAAATTATAAGTTTGAGGTCAAGCATGGAAATGTTAAAGCATTTCGTTTAGTTAATATGAGTCAATTATGATATTGAGTTGTTTATTTGCTTATGACTTACTAAGCTTTGATAGCTTACTACTGTGGTGCTATGTTTACTTTGTTTTATAGATATTGAAGTCAAGCTACAAGCTCGAGGTTTGTCACCAAGTTCATCACATCGCTTCATCGCTTTGGTACCATTAAGATAAACTTAAATTATGGCATGTATAGGCTGGTTTTGGGGTTAGTTATCTTGGAAATGAATGTATATTTAGCCATGCGTAAAATGGCTTAATCATAATGCTTAAGTTCAGTGTATATTCGATTATGGTTGAGTTATTTTGGTGATTATGTTTCATGGCATATATGTGTGATGTTTTGATTATATGTCCTTGTTGTGAATGATACGAAAATCTTATAAATGACTCATTTTGGTAAGCTTGATATAAGGATGATAGATATGATTCGGGTTGTGATTGTTAATGACTTATTGATGAGAAGTATAATTTGTAACATGAATTGGTTTGGAAATTGTTTATAATGTGTTGTGTATTCGGTATATGATGAAAATATAGGTGATGGTTATGATCAACCTTATGATTCGATAATGATGGTTTATTTTATGTAGTTAAATGTTAATGTCAAATTTGTTGTATCGGTCATGTGTGGATTAGGATAGAGTTGATAATTTGATTAAATAATGTGGTTATCTTGAGTCGGTTTGAATTAGTATGCTGGCATTGGTGCTTTGATTAGAAATAATGGACAATGTGTAAGAGTATTTTCAGCTTGTTAATTATGTGGTGTGGTGCATGGTACAATAATATAAATATGATGTATTGAAGATATCTTATATGACCGAATAGGTAATTAATTTATTAGTTGTGTGTATGTATTTTACTCATGGTAATTCGGCATGTGAAATGGATGTACTATTAGTTGTTATAAGTAATTAAGGTGATGAGTTAAAATAGCTAGGTATATGGTTTGGTCTGGTTATTGATCATACGGATTAGGTGCTATGAAATGTCTTTGATGTTCGAAAATGATTGAAAATTTTATAGTGGATTGCTCATGAATTATTAATGTACACGAATACATTTGACCAATTGGTAATGTTTTTTTTTTTAAATGTTTCATGTATGTATGTTTTATAAGCTATATGATATGTATTATTTGATTTTATAATTCGAATGTACATAAGTATTTTTAATTGTGCATTTGCCAATTAATTAATGAAATAAATACGTGCAATTGAAGGTTGTAATATAGATGCTTGGTATCATATATGAAATGAAATATGTTTGGTTTTTAATTTTGTATGTACTTAAAATTTTAATATATATATATGACTTTGAGCTTTCATTGATTTTTGTACTATGACTTAAATTACGTGTTTAATGTTTAAACAGATTTATGTTTTAGTTATGTGAATATAACATATGTGTATATGTGAATGTTCTAAATTTTGTGTCTCATCCGGTAATACCTCGTAACCCCATTCTGGCGACGAATACGGGTTAGGGGTATTACATGCTGTATAAATAACAGTCTCACTTTCAAATCTGCTACAATTGAACCGTTATTAGGTAGAGCTAATTGAGTATTCATCGTACGTAAAGAAAACAAAGATTTACAACTCAAAGCATCAGCAACAACATTGGCTTTCCCCGGATGGTAGTCAATCACTAGCTCGTAATCCTTTAACAACTCTACCACCTTCGCTGTTGTAGATTTAGATCTTTCTGAGTCATCAAATATTTTAATATTTTTGGATTAGAATAAACATGGCATTTCTCACCAAACAAATAATGTCGCCAAATCTTCAGTGCAAATATAGTGGTCGCTAACTCTAAATCGTAAGGCGTCGGTAATTCTTTTCACGCGCTTTAACTATCTCGAGGCATAAGCTATGACTTTGCCTTCCCGCATCAAAACACAACCTGCACCATTCAACGATGCATCACTATAGATTACGAATTCTTTGCCCGATTCTCGTTGAACTAACATCTGAGCTTCATCAATAAAGATTTAAGTCGATCAAAACTTTTCTAACAATTCTCGGACCATTCAAACTTTACATATTTTTGAAGCAATCTCGTCAACTGAGTCGCAATCATCGAAAAGCCTTTTACAAACCGTCGGGTATTAATTAATCAGCTAGTCCCGTAAGATTGCGACTTGGATACATTTCTTGGAGGCTTCCAATCGATAATCACGTAAATCTTGTTTGGATTGACTCGATTCCTAATGTCGACACAATATGTCCCGTAAAACCAACCTCACGCAACTAGAATTCACATTTACTAAACTTTGCTTATAATCGCTTATCACTTAGAGTCTACAATACAATTCTCAAATACTCGGCATGCTGGGCCATTTCTCAAATAGATCAAAATATCATCTATGAACACAACAACAAATCGATCTAGATACGGTCTGAAAATTCGGTTCTTTAAATCCATAAGGACAGCATGTGCATTTGTTAGTCCAAAAGGCATAACTAAAAATTCATAATGACCATACCTCGTTCTAAATGTAGTATTTGGCACATTAGAATCTCTAACTCGCAACTGGTAATAACCTAATCTCAAATATACCTTTGAAAACACCGTAGCTCATTTTAATTGACCAAACAAATCGTCAATTCTGGGTAGAGGGTATTTGTTCTTGATCGTCACTTTATTAAGCTGTCGATAGTCTATACACATTATCATCGTACCATCTTTATTTTTCACAAACAACACAGAGCACCCTGGGCTAGAGAAACTCGGTCATGCAAATCCTCTATCTCGGTTAATTCTTGCAACTAAGCTTTTAATTCTTTTAACTCGTGAGAGCCATTCGTATGGAGCTATCGATATTGGCGTTGTACACGCATTAACTTAATGCCAAACTCAACCTCTCGAATTGGTGGTAAACCCAGAACTCTTCAAGAAACACATCTAGATATTTACATAGAACCGCACTAATTCAATCTTCTTTCACACACTCGTATCGCACATAAGTAAAATAAGCTTCACAACCCTTTCTCACATATTTTCGAGCTAACATTGAGCAAATCACTATCGCAAACCATTCGAACATCTCGACTCAATTCGAATAATCTCATTATTCTAACATCTCAAATCTATCGTCCTTCTTTTACAATTCACAATAGCATCATGCAACATAAGGCAATCCATACCCAGAATTATATCAAACTCATCAAATGGTAACAACATCAAATTGTCTGGGAAACAACTATCCCTAATCATCAATGGACAATTTTTGCACACTTTAGCAACCAACACACACTTGCCTAAGGGGTTCGATACTCTAATTACAAATTCAGTAAAAGTCTTCATCGATACTAAATTCACACATACATATGAATGAGTAGATCTTGGATCTATCAATACAATAACTTTAGTATCATAGAGAGTAAAAGTACGGGTAATAACATCTGGAGATGACACTTCTTCACGAGCGCGAATAGCGTAGGCTTGTGCAGGTGCTCTAGCATCAAATTTTACAGCAGTGTTGCACCTCTACCACCACTCATATTTCCTGTGTTTTTGTGTGGTCTGCCCCTAGCTGTAGTGTTACTCGGCCATGTGTTCTGAGCATTATATTTTTTAGCTAACCCCGAATAATCTTTAATAAAGTGATCTCGTGAACCACAACTATAACAAATTCTATTATTGCTTTTCCCCCAACAATCTCCAAAATGTCGTCTTCCACATTGTTGACACTCGGGTTTAACATCTTTTACGTTACCAACACTCGGTACGATGTGACTTGAGCTTTAGGGTTGGTGTATTAATTTTTGTGATCTCTATTCTAATATCCCCCAAAAGTTTTCGATTGGTTAAAATAGTCTCTAGGTTTCTTTGACGAAGAATGATAGGATTTATTCATCGATCTCTTCTTCGAATCTCTTACCTCTGAATCAACTTTTCTCTTTTCTTTGTCGAGATCTTCGGCTTTACAAGCCCTCTCAACCAATACTACAAATTCTTTCAGTTCAAGTATCCCAATTAACAGCTTTATATCTTCATTCAACCCATCAACAAATATTTTACACATGATCTTCTCAGTAGACACATATTCCCTGGCATATTTGCTTAATCGTATGAATTCTCTTTCGTACTCAGTGACAATCATCCTGCCTTGTTTTAATTCTAGAAACTCTTTATGTTTCTGATCGAGGAATATCTGGCTTATGTACTTTTTTCGAAACTTGGTCTGAAAGAATTCCTTGGTAACCCATTCCCTCAGAGCTACTGATATCAATGTTTTCCACCAATGATACGCATTATCTCTTAGAAAGGATACAACACATTTAATACAGGACAATTCATTGAATACTCTGGTAGTGTTCTCGAGTCAAAACTCAGTTTTCTCAATATCATCATCAATTGTAGCCTGAAACTCTTCATCCCTGTGTTTACAAATCTTATCAACAGGTGGCTTACTCAATCAAATATGATCTATTACTGGTGACACAATCGGAACTTATTGTAATGCCCCAAAAATGTAGAGTCTTTAATTTTGTATTATCTGACACAAATTGCATGTTTGTTTTAATGGCTAAGTGATTTGAGTGTGTTGGGAGTGTTGGAGAAGCCTGGGTTCAAGTATTGGCTTTTGCAAAATTTTTAGTGCTGCTCTTAAATGAATCTAGGTGCTATCTTATAGGCCTTATAAATAATAGCGCTTGCTTTATGACACAAGAGAGCGTGTGGTCTAGTGGTAAGGTGGCGTGTTGTTTTTGCTAGGGGACTTAGGTTTGAGTCCTGAGTAACACAATAGAGAAATTATTTTTCTGGTTGAGCTAGGTAGGTAGTAGAGGTGGACTGAGACTCTGAGGTTGAATTGGTCATGGGAGTTTGAAAAGTGTTTGAATGGGATGTTGGAGTGATTTGTGGAGAAGATTAGGGAGAGATGTTAGGAGAAAATCAAGGAGTTGAGGTGTGAGAGGGAGGAGTGCCAAAATTGGACTTTAGGCACAAGGGAATCAATTTGTATAGGGGAAAAGTCAGCTTAGGGTGAGTTTTGGAGACTGTGGACTTTTGGTTTTATTCTCTCTCGCTCATTTCGCTTTCCATTTACTTCCTTGCATCTCGGGTTTTTTTTGGATTCTTTTTCTGCATAACTCTATAGCCCATTTTTGCTTAGGGTTTTCATTGGGGCAGTATCTTTTACCTATTCCGGTTTCTGTCTATCTACTTGACCACTTTTACGAATCGTTTTTCTTTTTGTTCTTGTAGCCGAATACTATCCTGCTTTTAGAAATCCATTTTGTTGTTGTCGAACCTCACCCTTCTCCTTTCTCCAATCAAAGTTAGTAGTGATCAATTGCTCCTTCTTCTCTTTCTTCTCCACTTGCTATCGATTTAAGTGGTAAGGTGACTTCTCGGTTATACTCTTCTTCTTTATCCTTCCTTCTTCTTGTCTTCTTAATGTTTAATTATCTCCTTGTTCCGTTGACTTCTGATAGGGGGTTGTGGTGCCTTTGTCGCTTGTGTCAAAGGGGAGGCGCGCTTGTGGATGTTCTTTTGGGTGTTAACCGGTTGCTCAATCCTTCGTGTTGGTTCTGCGTTCTTGGTTGGTTTCGATTGGGTGCTATTCATTCAATTTTCTCTTAGCTTCTTCTTGTTATACTAATAGTGTGACTAACACTTTCTCTACTAGTGATTTGTTAGGAGATTTAAGTGAGCAATATTACTCAGCAGCTTTAGTGGTTTAAGCTAGTAGTGTTCTCTCAAGGTAGATATCTAATGTTCTGGGATTAGGCTTTATGTAGGAGATGTTTTGTGTAATGGCCGAGAGGCTAATGTAATGGTTTATATGAATGTAGGTGTGTGCTTGAGGCTTCGCTTTTTCGCTCATTGTCGAAAAATATGTGTAATCGCATACCCAATTCTCGCTACTATCAAAACGTTGGATAAAGGTGTGTATTCACACCATTATGTCATCGCTGAATTGGCAAAGCCGAAAAGTCAAACTTCAAGATTTGAGGCCTCACGAGCATGCGAAGGCTCGTGGGGTAAATCGAGCATACAAACTATGGGTGACAGATGTAGAGGCCACCACGATCATTCTCGTAAGCTTGGGCCGCTATGGGCCTCGTTGGGCCGAGATGGGCCGTGTGGGACCAATGGGCTCAAGGGCCCCACACAGATAAAATTTATGGTAAGTGACAAATAATAGAGTGGGCTATGGTTATCGCATAGTCGTGACTGAATTTGGCTAAATGGGCTATACGAGTGTGTGGGCCCATTTGGGTCGAGTAGTGGGCTTTGGGCCCATTCGCACTGTTTTGGCCATATGGGTTATCTGAGTTGTTAGAGATGATTATAGACCAAAATACCCTTGAGGGGTAAAATAGTAATTTTACCCCTAATCGATGAAATGACCATTATACCCCTAGTGGTAGGTTAATTGATGTGTGTATGACATTTATATGACTGGTTTTGAGTATAGTATACTGCATACACGTAATATTTATGACACGACATACTGCATGAGGTTGGGTTCCTGATTTGGAGGAAGTACTATATTAGTGGCTTTGCCACGTTTACTATTGTTAGCAGCTTTCCTGCGTTACTGTTAGCAGCTTTCCTGTGATATTGGTGTGTTGGCTGGGTGGGTTAATTTAATCCCCACATGGTGTGTTGGTCGGTACGGGTGGTGTGTTGGTTGGATTGGGGTGGGTTACATTACTGCACTTTATTTATACTGAACTGGGCTTAGGCCCACACTGTTACTATATAGGGCTAAAGCCCAGACTGTACTGTTATTGAATAGGGCTTAGGCTCAGACTGTTACTGCATGTATTGTCTATTGTTGACTGATAGGTGATTACACACTGAGTTTTCGTAAACTCACCCTTTCTTTTTAACTGTACAGGTAATCCCAAGCCTTAGACGATTTGGTGCTGCGAAGGACTTGGAGGTGGCCACACGACTGCCTTGTCTTGCATTTGACTTTATTTATTTTAAATTTCACTTTTGGGTTTTTAATTTTGTAATAATGCCGTTTGTGGGTTTTAATTTTTAATTGGGCTTTGGATTAAAATTTTTTAAAACTGCTAGTTTAGGTAAAAACGAGTTTTTAAAACAACTATTGTTTACTAAAACACGCGTTTTAAACTTCATCGACTTAAAAAGCTTCCGCGATTATCAATCAATTTAATTTAACACTGATGGTTAATAAGGTAAACGTTTTGACGAGAACTTTTGTTAAGTAATAATAAAAAGGTTTTAAACTCAGTAACAAATTTTTACTGAAGAGATCAATTTTCGAAAAACACTTTGATGTGATACGCCAGATTCGACCATAACGTCTAGGCCAGTTTTAGAGTGTTACATTTAGTGGTATCAGAGCCAAGTTACAAGTCGGCTGTGGAATGGGTTTTGAAAATTTGATTTTCTAAACATTGTGATTGGAAATGTGGCACACCGAGTCTCTACACCAATTCTATAAGTTTTCTAACACTGTTTATTTTTATAGACTGAAATGTATTACTAAGGGACTACTATAGGTAGTAGGACTACACTGAAACTCTTTAGTTAGAGTAAACTGAGACTATAGAAGACTGAAAACTGTAGTAAGATTCTGTTATGTAGAAACAAACCCTAATTACTGTCATTCATAACACATTGTTAATAATTATTAAAATTATAAACTGATACATAAGACTTTTAAACAGATAATTCACTATCGAAATGATCATAAGAGGTACTCGCAGAAGGGGTATACGAGGCTGCGGTAAAGGCCGATGAAGTGCTAGAGCTGGTCTTCAGTATCAGGTCACATGCCTGCTAGGGAGGCACCAGCCTTACCAATAACTAAGACAGAGTCTCGTGAACAAATAACTAGGGATGATGCTACGTGTTCTTGAAAGGGTTGCTGGAGCAAGTATTGAATTTGTGGGCTGATGGTCAATTTCTGAGTGACTCCGGTCTAATGGAGCGAAAATCTTCAGGGGTGTTTCTGGTGTAGCCCCAAATGTGGCAGAGTATTGGTTGGAGGCTATCGAGTGGATAATGGATGACCTAGACTGTATTGTGGAGCAAAAATTAAAAGGAGCAGTGTCTTTACTTTGAGATGAGGCCTACCAATGGTGGCTCACTGTGAGAGAGGGTACGCAGGCCGACCGTTTGACATGGGGTTTTTTCAAAGTGACCTTTTCAGGGATGTATGTGGGTGCAAGTTATATGGACGCCCAAAGGAAGGAATTTCTGAACTTGACGCAGGGTAATAAGACTGTAGCAGAGTACGAGGCAGAATTTCTGCGGCTGAGTCGGTATGCTCGCGGGATAGTCACAACTGAGTATGAACGTTATGTGCAGTTTGAAGATGGCTTTAAGGATGAGTTACGTATGCTGATAGCTCCGCAGAGGGAGCGAGACTTTGCTGCCCTTGTTGAAAAAGCAAAAATTACTGAGGATGTGAAGCGCTTTGAGTGCCAGGACCGCGAGAAGGATAGGGGCAGAAATAATAGAGATTTTGGACCCTCAGGTTCTTCTGGAAGGCCTATAAATAGGGCAAGATTTGATGGGCCAGTTCGAGCGGTTCCTGTTATTGCTGTAAGACCGCAGCCTTGCGCTGTTTGTGGAAGACCTCACTAGGGTGAGTGTTGGAAACGAACTGAGGTGTGCTTCCGGTGTGGGTCCATGGATCATCAGGTTAAATACTGTACTCAGAGGCCTGTTCAGATGCAAGCTGCAGGTCTGGGACATGTTCAGCCAGGGAGAGGTGGTCAGCAGCCACTGAGAAGCCGTGGACAGGCCAGGGGTGGAAATAGTTTGGGACAAGGTCGTGGAGCACCGAGTAGTGGTGCTGGTAGCACTGAGGCAAGACAGCCAACCTTGGTCTATGCTGCTCGTCGCCGAGAGGATGGTGATGCCCCTGACGTCATAACTGGTACATTCTTGATTTATAATGTACCATACACTACTTTAATTGACATTAGGTCTACACACTCGTATGTTGCATGCACTGTATTTGGGACGCTGGGTAATCAGTTTGAAAATACTGTTAGTGAGATGACTGTGTTGAGTCCACTGGGACAGTCAGTTAGGGTGAATAAATTGTTCAGAGACGTGCCCCTAGAGGTCCAAGGTAATTTTAGCGTTAAGGGAAGCGAATAGATTATCTGTCTAATGTAATTTTAGCGTTAAGGGTCGAGAAATTGGTTCGCAAGGGTTGTGAGACGTTTTTAGTTTATGTTAGTATTTCGGATTCTAAAGGTCTTTCTGTTGGAGATGTTAGAACAGTTAAGGAGTTTCCGGATGTATTTCCTGAAGAGCTTCCTGGGTTGCCTCCAGACCATGAGGTTGTGAGCTCTTACCTAGAACAGCTCTGGTGTCCATCGCCCCTTATAGGATGGCCCCAAAGGAGTTGGTAGAGTTAAAGGCTCAAATTCAAGAGCTACTGGATCGAGGATTCATTCGACCAAGTGTGTCCCCTTAGGGAGCACCAGTATTATTCGTAAAGAAGAAGGATGGATCCATGTGCATGTGCATCAATTATCGTCAACTGAACAAACTGATTATCAAGAACAAGTAGCCTTTACCGAGAATAGATGATCTGTTTGACTAGCTGCGAAGAGCTTCGATTTTCTCCAAGATAGATCTTCAATCTGGGTACCATCAGCTAAAGGTTAAGGAGGCTGATGTGTATAAGACTGCGTTTAGGAATCCTTATGGCCACTACAAGTTTTTAGTGATGCTGTTTGGGTTGACGAATGTACCAGCATCCTTTATGGACCTCATGAATCGGGTGGTCCAACTTATCTGGACCGGATTTTAGTTTTCTTTATAGATGATATTCTGGTGTATTCGAGAACCGAGGAGGATCATGATGCACATCTTCGAATTTTTTTACAAATTCTGAGGGAAAAACAGCTATACACAAAGTTTAGCAAGTGTGAGTTCTGGCTACGAAAAGTGACATTTCTGGGTCATGTGGTGTCTGCCAAGGGGATTAGGGTTGATCCTCAAAAAATTGAAGCCGTATTGGATTGGAAACCGCCAAAGATGGTATCTGAGATTCGAAGCTTGCTAGGTCTGGCTAGGTATTACAGACATTTTGTTGAGGAGTTTTCACTAATTGCTGCACCTCTCACTAAGTTACTGCGTAAAGGGGTACCGTTTAATTGGACTGATAAACAGTAAGAGAGTTTTGAGAAACTGAAGAAAGTTCTGACCGAGGCCCCTATTTTAAAACAACCAGAGTCTGAGAAGGAATTCACTGTCTACAGTGATGCGTTGCACATTGGATTGGGTTTTTTATTGATGCAAGAGGGTAAGGTGGTTGCTTATGTGTCTCGTCAGCTTAAGCCTCACGAGGCGAATTACCCCACTCACAACTTGGAGTTAGCTGCAGTGGTCTTCGCATTAAAGATTTGGAGGCATTACTTATACGGTGAGAAGTTTATTATTTACACAGATCATAAAAGCCTAAAGTACCTCCTTACTCAGAAGGAGTTGAACCTTAGGCAACGAAGGTGGATAGAGTTGCTTAAGGATTATGATTGTTCAAGTGAGTACCACCCTGGTAAGGCTAACATGGTAGCTGACGCACTGAGCCGTAGGGTTGTATCTGATTTGAGAGCAATGTTTGCTCGTCTCAGCCTATTTGATGATGGTAGCTTGATGGCTGAGCTTCAAGTGAGACCGACCTGGACTGATCAAATTAAGGAGAAATAGTTGTTGAATGAATCATTGGTTCATCGTTTTCGATTAATTGGGAGTAGAAAGACTGCAAATTTTGGGCTAAATAGTGAGGGAGTATTATGTTTCCGTGGGAAAGTTTGTATACCGAAAGATTATGATTTGAGGCAATCTATTCTGCAAGAAGCGCATAGTAGTCCGTATGTTATGTTTCCTGGCAGAAATAAGTTATATCGAGATCTTCGTGAGCTGTACTGGTGGCTAGGGCTTAAGCGCGAGGTTACTGATTTCGTGGGTAAGTGCTTGACATGCTAGCAAGTTAAGGCTGAGTATCAACTGCCTTCTGGGTTACTGCAGCCAGTAAAGATTCCACTCTGGAAGTGGGAGAGGGTAACCATGGATTTTGTAAGTGGGCTACTCTTAACACCGACGAAGAAGGACTCGATATGGGTTATTGTAGACTGTTTGACTAAATCTGCCCACTTTATACCTGTCCGCACTGATTATTCGTTGCTAAAGTTGGCTAAATTGTACGTGGCTGAGATTGTGAGACTGCATGGGGTACTAGTTTCTATCATTTCAGACAGAGATCCTAGATTCACATCTCGATTCTAGAAGAAGTTATACGAGGCTCTGGGTACAAGGTTAGACTTTAGTACTGCGTTCCATCCTCAGATAGATGGTCAGTCAGAGAGGGTGATTCAGATACTGGAGGACATGTTAAGATGCTGTGTAATGGATTTTTGAGGCAGCTGGGAGGACTACTTGCCGTTAGTAGAATTTGCATATAACAATAGCTATTAGTCCAGTATTCAAATGGCACCGTACGAGGCACTGTATGGTCGTAGGTGTCGTACTCCTACATGTTGGACTGAGCTGGGTGAGTGGCGAGTGCTGGGGCCAGAGTTGGTTTTGGATACCGAAGAAAAGGTGAAGTTGATTCAAGGTCGGTTAAAAGAAGCATCTGATAGGCAGAAGTCCTATGCAGACTTAAAGCGTAAAGAGATCGAGTACTCTGTAGGGGGTTATGTTTTTCTGAAGGTTTCACCATGGAAGAAAATTTTGAGATTTGGACGGAAAGGCAAACTGAGCCCTAGATTCATCGGACCTTACTGGGTATTAAAGCGTGTAGGACTAGTTGCCTATCAATTCAAGTTGCCTCCTGAATTAGACAGAATTCATGATGTATTTCACGTCTCCATGTTGAGGCGATATCGCTCTGATCCCTCACACATAGTGCCAGTTGAGGAAATTGACATTATACCTGATTTAACTATCGAGGAAGAGCTGGTACAGATACTGGATCGTGACATAAGGTATTAAGGAGGAAATCTGTCCCATTGGTCAAAGTGCTATGGCATAATCACGGTTCAGAAGAAGCTACTTGGGAACCAGAGGAAGTGATGCGACAACAATACCCTTACTTATTCTGACCAGGTAAATTTCGAGGTCGAAATTTCTTTAAGAGGTAGAGTTGTAACACCCCAAAAATGTAGAGTCTTTAATTTTGTATTATCTGACACAAATTGCATGTTTCTTTTAATGGCTAAGTGATTTAGGTGTGTTGGAGAAGCCTGGGTTCAAGTCTTGGCTTTTGTAAAATTTTTAGTGCTGCTTTTAAATGAATCTGGGCGCTGTCTTATAGGCCTTATAAATAATAGCGCTTGCTTTATGACAGAAGAGAGCGTGTGGTCTAGTGGCAAGGTGGCGTGCTGTTTCTACTAGGGGACTTAGGTTCGAGTCTTGAGTTGCACAATAGAGAATTTATTTTGCTGATTAAGCTAGGTAGGTAGTAGAGTTGGACTGAGACTCTGAGGTCGAATTGGTCATGGGAGTTTGAATAGAGTTTGGATAGGATGTTGGAGTGATTTGTGGAGAGGATCAGGGAGAGATATTAGGAGAAAATCAAGGAGTTGAGGTGTGAGAAGGAGGAGTTCTAAAATTTGACTTTAGGCACAAGGGAATCAGTTTGTATAGGGGAAAAGTCGACTTGGGGTGAGTTTTAGAGACTGTGCACTTTTGGTCTTGTTCCTCTCTGCTCATTTCACTTTCCATTTACTTACGTTTTGAGTTTTTTGGGATTCTTTTTCTGCATAACTCTTTAGTTAATTTTTGCTTAGGGTTTTCATTGTGGCAGTATCTTTTACCTATTCCAGTTTCTGTCCATCTACTTTGCCACTTTCACAAATTGTTTTCCTTTTTGTTCTTGTAGCTGAATACTATCCTGCTTTCAGTAATCCATTTTGTTGTTACCGAACCTCACCCTTCTCTTTTCTCCAATCGGGTTAGTAGTGATCAATTGCTCCTTTCTCTCTTTCTTCTCTACTTGCTTTTGATTTAAGTGGTAAGGTGACTTCTCTGTTATACTCTTTTTCTCTATCCTTCCCTCTTCTTGTCTTCTTAATGTTTAATTATCTCCTTGTTCCGTCGACTTTTGATAGGGGGTTGTGGTGCCTTTGTCACTTGTGTCAAGAGGAAGGCACGCTTGTGGATGTTCTTTTGGGTGTTGATCAGTTGCTCAATCCTTCATGTCGGTTCTGCGTTTTCAGTAGGTTTCAGTTGGGTGCTATTCATTCAATTTTCTCTTAGTTTCTCCCTGTTATGCTAATGGTGTGACTAACACTTTCTCTACTGGCAATTTGTTAGGAGATTTAAGTGAGCAATATTACTCAGCAGCTTTAGTGGTTTAAGCTAGTAGTGTTCTCTCAAGGCAGGTATTTAATGTTCTGGGATTAGGCTTTATATGAGAGATGTTTTGTGTAATGGCCGAGAGGCTAATGTAATAGTTTATATGAATATAGGTGTGTGCTTGGAGGCTTCTGCTTTTTCCGCTGGTTGTCGAAAAAGGTGTGTAATCGTACACCCAATTCTGCTACTGTTAAAATGTTGGATAAAGGTGTGTATTCACACCACTATGTCATTGTGAATCGATAAAAGCCGAAAAGCCGAAACATCAGCATTTGAGGCCTCACGAGCATGTGAACGCTCATGGGGTAAAACGAGCCCACAAACCATTGGAGATAGACAGTAGAGGCCGCCACGAGCGTTCTTGTGGGCTCGAGCTGCTATAGGCCTCGTTGGGCCTAGATGGGCCATGTGGGCCCAATGGGCTCGAGGGCCCCACACAGATAAAATTTACGGTAAGTGACAAATAATAGAGTGGGCTATGGTGATTGTATAGTCGCGACTGAATTTGGGCTAAATGGGCCACACGAGCATGTGGGCCCATTTGGGCCGAGTAGTGGGCCTTGGGCCCATTTGCACTGTTTTGGCTATATGGGTTATCTTAGTCGTTAGAGACGATTGTAGACCTTTTGAAGGGTTGTTATCTGTATCCAGACCTCAAAATTATTTAAATGATCGAAATACCCCTGAGGGGTAAGATTATTGTTTTACCCCTAACCGATGAAATGACCATTATACCCCTAGTGGTAGGTTAATTGATGTGTGTATGAATTTATATGACTGGTTTTGAGTATGGAATACTGCATACACGTAATATTTATGACATGACATACTGTATGGGGTTGGGTTCCTAATTTGGAGGAAGTACTGTATTAGTGTCTTTGCCACGTAATCACTGCTCTGGTGGCTTTGCCACGTTTACTGTTATTAGCAGCTTTCCTGAGTTACTATTAGCAGCTTCACTGTGATATTGGTGTGTCGGCTGGGTGGGTCGATTTAATCCCCACATAGTGTGTTGGTTGGTACGGGTGGTGTGTTGGTTGGATTGGGGTGGGTTACATGACTGCACTGTATTTATACTGAACTGGGCGTACGCCTACACCGTTACTATATAGGGCTAAGGCTCAGACTATACTGTTACTGAATAGGGCTCAGGCCCAGACTGTTACTGCATGCATTGTCTACTTTTAACTGATAAGGGATTACACACTGAGTTTTAGTAAACTCACCCTTTCTTTTTAACTGTACAAGTAATCCCCAGCCTTAGACGATTTGGTGCTGCGATGGACTTGGAGGTGGCCACACGACTACTGTGTCTTGCATTTGACTTTATTTATTTTAAATTTCACTTTTGGGTTTTTAATTTTGTAATAATGCCGTTTGTGGGTTTTAATTTTTAATTGGGCTTTGGATTACATATTTTTAAAACTGCTAGTTTAGGTAAAGACGAGTTTTTAAAACAACTACTGTTTACTAAAACACGCGTTTTAAACTTCATCGACTTAAAAAGCTTCCGCGATTATCAATCAATATAATATAACACTGATGGTTAATAAGATAAACGTTTTGACGAGAACTTTTGTTAAGTAATAATAAAAAGGTTTTAAACTCAGTAACGGATTTTTACTGAAGAGATCAATTTTCAAAAAACACTTTGATGTGACACGTCAGATTCGGCCATAACATCTAGGCCGGGTTTCGGGTGTTAAACTTGTTGAGGAACAGGTGGGGGTGGAGGTCGTTGAGCAGCCAGATTCATTCGAACAAATTCCGTGAACCACTCACTCATCATTTGGAAGAAGGCTTGCTTAGCCTCTCTTCCTTGGATACTTGACATATGCCTTGAATCGACCGACACTGTCTTCTAAGCGGGAGCGGGTGCATTACTTTCCACATCGTCAGCTACAACTCGATCGGGATCCATTTGCTATATGAAAAATTACATTTTAACTGTCAGGAATCATCACACTATTGTAGTTTATATATATGGCATGTATAGCTAGACTCTCACTCGCTACGTCAGTCCTAGAATCGACTAAACCGTACCTCTGATACCAATAAATGTAACACTCCTAACCCATATCCGGCGCCAGAATAGGGTTACGAGGCATTATCGAATAATACATCCCATTGACATACATTATACATTCATTATCAAAAACCATTCGTAAACATTCACATTGTCCCTTATAAGGTTCTACGAGGCCTTAAAACATACTTAAGGGTGGTTCGGGACTAAACTGATCACATATAAAAATTTCTGAACACTTAGAAAAATTTTACATTCATAAGTCACACGCCCGTGTAAGCAGGCCGTGTGGACACGCTCGTGTCCTAGGCTGTGTGAAAATAGAGCATACATACTGACTTGCACCACACTGCCGGAGACACAGCCGTGTGCCTTGGCCGTGGGAAAACTGGAGAGGTTACTGACTTGGGTCACACAGCCAACCACATGCTCATGTGTCTAGCTCGTGTACCCTTTGAAATGCCCGCACACGCCCATATGCTAAGGTTGTGTGCCTCACATGGTCATCAGACATGCCCGTGTGTCTAAGCCGTGCTTGAGACTAACTTAAATTCGTAAGGCTACCTCAGGGGACACACGGCTGTGTAACATAGCCATGTGTCGCACACAGCCAAGACACACGCCCGTGTCTCCTCCTATGTGGAAAAAAATAGGCCATTTGAAAAGTCAAATTGCCACCCTTTTCTCATGCACACATAACAACCAAATTTGTACCATTTCAATACATCTTTAAGCAATAAAAAACATACCATTTCATATTCATGTCTTGCCATCTATCATCAACCAATTGAACTACTCAATTCCACATTCAAAACCTATCAAAATCATTATACCAAAATTCATCACATTAACATCTATTCCATATCACAAAACACATATTAAACTATATCAGCAAGTAATGCCAACATACCAGAATAAGTCAATATAGAAGGCATTATATACATCACATACTTATCACTGGACAACATATAAATCAAGCCAAATTCAACTTCATAAACAACACCATTTACAAGCCACATCTCATGGCTAAATTCACAACTCAAAACATACTCAAAATGACACTAGCCTATACATGCTATATACTATATATACAAGCTTCAAAAGTACCAATAAGATGATCGATAGTGAGATGATGGTTCCTGATGATCCCTGATGTCCGAGCTAGCTTCGATACTCTATAAAACAAAGAAAAATATCACACAATAAGCTTCATAACTTAGTAAGTTCATACCAAATATACTCAACAGTTCATATAATGCAAAACATCAATTAGTAAACATTTAGTAGTTCCTATATCATCATTCAATTCTAATCCACCACCATTTAACATGTATTTACAAATTCATCAAGCTTCATACACATAGTATTAACTACCACATAGGCATCGTACATACCTGAACTTTCCCATATTTATTTATTTCATTCTCACCTCTTTGTTCAATACATTAATTCGTTCGGAAGTCTTTCAATGCTCTAAGAATTCGTACACTAAGTACATCAGTGATTAGCCGAAGCTATAACAATCTCGCCCACTTAGTGCCTTCACATTAAACTGTAGCTATCTCGGTATCACACACTTAGTGCCTCATATAGCTGAAGCTATTCCAATTCGCACTCTAAGTGCTATTTATAGTCAAAGCTATTTTGAAACGTACACTAAGTGCCAAACATAGTCGATTTATCGTCGTACGCAATCATAGTCACATATATACAATTTATGCATTATTAAGGCATTAAAAACATAATTGTAACTTCATTTATCACTATGAACTTACCTCGTATTCGAAATTGACGAATCAGATCAATTACTCAATAACCTTCGATTTTCCCCGATCTAAATCCAAGTTCTTTCTTTCTTGATCTATATGTATTCAGAATTAACCCATTTAATCACCTATTCATTCAATTTAATCCACAAACACATATTTGGGCATTTTTATACTTTATCCCTTGAAATTTCACATTGACATTTTAGTCCTTATTTTATAAAATCACAAAATACACATAATTTCACATTTCTCATGCTTTGCTGAATTATCATATAGTCTTTAGCAGCCCATAAATTTCACTTATTTCACATTTTAACCCTTAAATTTCTCATTTTTACAAATTAGCCCATAATAATCAAATTTATCAAAAATCCCAATACAATGCATATTTACCCAACTCATATCTTTCATTTTTCATCAATTAGCAACACAAAACTCACGCATTCATCCATGGCATATGTCAAAATTAGCAACACTTTCTAAAATTAAGACATGGGCTAGCTAGAACACGAAGCAACGATCACAAAAACGTAAAAATTATAAAAAACCAAGCTCAATACATACCTTAATCAAGCCAATTAGGTGCCGGATGCTTCAAATCTATAAACCCTATTATTTTTCCTCTTATTTATGTTGATGGATGAAGAAAAATGACGAATTTAATTTGTGTTTTTTATTTAATAAACGTTAACACATCAATTACTATTTTACCCTTGGCTTAATAATTTATAATTCATCCATTTTAAGGTCATTTATGACCAATCCCACTATCCATGGTCCAATTACATAATAAGGACCTCACATTTCACAAATCATAGCATTTAAGCACTTTTAACTATTAGCACACAACTTTCGCATTTTACGCGATTAGGTCCTTTTTCCAAATTGAGCACACAAACGGAAAAATTACTACACGAAACTTTCACATATATCAATTCACATACTATAAGCATGGAAAATAATATTAGAATATTTTTCCAACTCGACTTTGTGGTCTCGAAACCACTGTTCCTACTAGGGTCTAAACCGGGCTGTTACAGATTTTTGTTTGTCGTTTGGTTTAGAGTTTAGAGTCTAAACCAAAATATGAGAATTCTATATTTTCTATTGCTTTTGATTGCTTTTTTCTATTTATTTGGACTTCTTTTTACTTTTTTTGATTGAAAACTCTCTGATTTTGCAAGTAGGAGAATATATTCCTTTTTGTGTTATTGTATTTCTGTTGATTTTTGTTTAGAGGAGATGGATTTTTTTAATTTTACTGTAACAAAAAATAACGGGAATAACGGCCCGTTATTATTGCAATTGGTCCTTACCCGTTAAATTGTAACCGTGATCCACCGTTATCGGTGTGACTTCACTTCACACTGCAATTTTCAACAGTAGTGGTTGCAGACGGTGCCGCTACCACTATATAGCGACCGCTATTCCGATATCAGACCTTATTTAAATCCCTGGCTTACGACATTCCTCTGCTTGTTAGATACCAGCAGCCCAGCTTACACTAGCTGTCAAAATTGCACTCGAGTTTGCATTGGCAGTTTTATACATAAAGATATTCTTACTCATCCATATTTGCCAGCAAACCACCCCAAATAAAATGCACCAAGAAATACTCGCATAATCCATATTATGTTCATCTCCAAAGTTAGGACTAGCCAATTTGAAAGAGTAGCCAAGAGGAAATCATGTTGACGACTTAATGGTAAAATTGCCTCCCAAACAGCCTTGGCCATGCCGCAATCTCATAAGACATGTATGACCGACTTGCATTGCACTCCAAAAACCTAAAATGTAGGCGACTCAACACCCCCTCTTTGGCACAAGAGCCATATGAAGAAGTGAATGTGCTGAGATAATGGACACTTCCATACCAACTCCCATTGTTGTTCTCGATCTGCAATGGCTACCCCAACCAACTTCTTATACATTGTTAGCTAAAATAATCAAATTGGAATTTTCAAGAGAGGGGTGAATTGACTTTTAAAAAAAAAATTAAGTAAGCTAGAGAATAAGGATAAAAAAATTTGACACAAGAATTTAGAGTGGTTCGGCTCAAATTTACTATCCACTATCTTAGCTTTCCACTACTAAGAATGTTCCCAAATTCACTAATTTGATAAATCTTGAGTATAATGTTTAACCTTACAAACTCTCTTAAGGTTTCTATCCAAACCTTAAGACAAAAACCTTTTCTAAAGAAATTCAAATGAGCAAACGAAGAAGGAGCCCTTACAAGATCAAAATGTTTGCAAATTAAGCTCAATTACAAGGAAGAACACTTGAGCTAAATGAAAACAATGAAAGCTCACAAGTGTTTAAAGAAAATTGTTGAGAATTATAAGCACAATGTTGTTTTTTATTGAAAATTTTGCTTGATAATCTCTCTAGTTGTTGTAGATCCTTTGGAGGCTAGTTTATATACTCCTAATTGATTTCCAATCATTGTAGTTCTTGGAGACATGAATAGAGCCGTTGAGAATAAAATAACTAGTGCATTTAATTCACCTGCAACAACGAGTATCGGTACTAGCAAAGGAGATATTGATTTTTTTGCATTTAATGCAAAATTCAGTGACCATTGTAACTGAAGATATCGATACCAATGGTATTTTATCGATACCTTATGAAAAAGTATAGATACTTGATCGATATTTAGTTGAATTGGTGAAAAAAAATGTCAATTTGGTATCGTTTTTAAAAGGGATACTGATATTTTTTTAGCAAGGAGCTATTCTAACATGCTTAAAAACAATTTAACTTATTGAAAAAAATTCTAACTTGATTTAAAAGTTGATTTAAAATTTTTTTCTAAGAGTTTTAAATTTTTTTTCCTAAGAGTTCAAAGTATAAAATTCAAAATTTTATCTCTTAGACTTCATTTGAAATATCATTTTGCCAATTTTGTTTAACTTTAACTTTTATTTAAAAACATTTTAATTTGTTATATTAAAACATATTATGAAATATAGCTTGACTTAACAATCTCCCCCTTTTTTTTTATATAACAAAACATTTGGTAAATTTGTGTTTGAATAAATTGCTCCCCCATTATAAAAGTCATTTTCAATTTAAGGTCCTTTAAAACAAATTGACATAAGTTTAAAAATTTGACATTCATTTTTGCTTTTGAAAAAAAAAATGGTCACATAATTTGCATAAAGTTAATTTAGCATAATATCAAATATTAATCAACCAAATTACCTTTACCTATCAACAATTTACCTTTGCTTTCTCCTCCTTTTTGTTATATAAAAAAAATCAAACAATGCTTAGGAGAAAAGAAATGGTTAGTTCAAGAATAGAAATATAAAAATATAGGCCAAGTGAACTAACATGTGCCAAAAAAAAATCACCAAAATATCTTAAAATACTAATAAAAACATTAAGGTTCAAAATGCAATAGTCATAGGAAATAAGCAAAAGTAATAGTGCAAATGTTATGAACAATGATACGAAGATGCAAACTTAAAGATAAACCTTAATTGTCATCATGAGGAGAAAATAGAGGTATTGAAGGAAAATGAGCTAGAAGTGATGTCATTTGTATGTCTAACATCGTCAGCCTCGAGTCAACATCATCTTTAAAACCCCGAGGATCATTACTCAATGAATGAATAGCATTAAGGAGAGAAAAATTGATGTTAGAAGCAGTCTAAAATGGAGCAGTCGGTGGAAGAACATGCTCAGGAGAAGAAACATGTTTCGGAGCCAGAGCATCCTTGAAAGCACCTTTGGCATCGTCATGTTCATGTGCAGCACAACTCTTTGTCCATTTGCTGGAGTTAGCATCAAATTAGTAACCAGAATGGTGAAGAGCTCCATAACTAATAGGTTGATTAGTAGTGACAGGGTGTCTCCATAAGTATTAATCCCTAATTTCCTAAAAAGGTATGACAAATAAGTGACATGGGAAAGGGTGATATTTGTAGACATTGCCTTCCCATAGCCTTAGTTATGTAATTGAACATGATAAGAGCTAGGTCGGGACACCTATCAGATTGACCAGAATCGATCTACTAATAATCAGTGGAGTGAAGCATTGCATGTTTTTTTATAGCACGTAAATTTCAAGTAATGATGAGATGGAGAATACGATCATGAATATTGAGTTCGGATGCATGTCCAGACATAATATAAAGAGAGGGGTTGTATGGTCCTTTTCATTAAAGATACCTCCAGATGGAAAATGAAGACGACTTTCAAAATCATTTAAAGTGAGTCTAATTGGGGTGTTCATTAAAAAAATGTTATCACAATTATGGTATCATCAGACTCATCATGTTTGAGTTTAATGTTTGAGTAAAAAGCTCGAACAAGATGAATGTAAGTCGGCGAGACAATTTTCAAGAAATTGATCTAACCCCAACTTTGAAAAATTGAAAGATAAGCAAAATTTGCACTTTCTAATCAAGATCTATCTACTTAGACTCTCAAACTCGTTTCAACGCAAAATTCCTATCGAATCATTCTCGTTCCGCATCGAAATGAAAAAACTCATTAAATGATTATCTAAACCCATTAGAAGTATTTGAAGATGAGGCTCCAGTTCTAGGATGCTTTTTAGGGGCAATGGAAAAGGGAAAAGCACTAAAAAATACTTAGACTATTAAAAATTTTTGTTTAGGACTTTTTCGAACATTTGGTGTGCAAAGGGTTTGAAACAAAAATTTGAGAAAATGTGTTGTAATAAGTTACCCCTGCAAGAAAACACATTGTATAGAGTGCAAATAAACCCAATAACTTATCAAAAATCAACATTTCAACTAACATTTCATAAAATCAAAAGATTGAAAAATTTAGGTTTTACCTTAATAATGTTGAAATGTGGAAAACCTTGAAGAAAATTTGAAGAAATATTATTGTAAAGGTGTTAGAAATTATTTGAGTGTCAAGATTTCATGAAAAAACTCAAATGTTTTTGAAGATATTTGAAGCTTGGAGGAAAGGTTTTTTTAGATGAAAGGGAAAAGAGAAATTGGTATTCTAAAACTGTTTTGAAAAACTCACAGTGTAGGTAATTTTAAACCCAATAAGTATCGATATTTTTATACAAGTATCGATAATTTCATAAAAGTATCGATAATTTTAAATCGGTATTGATACCAAATCGCGATTTTATTTTCCAAGTGCAAAAGTTTTCCAAAATTGAAAATTTTAAGTTCTAAAGTGTTCTAAGTGACCTAAAATGACTTCTCGAATAAATCCTAATGATTTCATATGCATGAAAATGCAAAATGTAATCATGATGCATATGACTCATAAAGCACAATAGGTTCATTTAAAATATTGACTAAGTTAACCAAAAAAAGTTCATTCTGACAAGTTTAATGGCATAAAAATAAGTCATCCTAGACAAAATAAGGTCAAAATAGATCAATAAACTACATAAAACTCCCCCTATCTTTTTTCATATAAGAGCAATGAAAATCATACTATCATGTTTTTTGCAATACAAAAAAAAAAAAAAATACAAGTTTAAAAATAATTCAAAATGCATAGAAAAGATTCAGCAAAAAGTCAAGACAAGGTGGTCAAACCTAGTTCTCTCCTAAGTGTCCAAAATCATTTCTTGTCTAATGGTTTTATAAAAATGTCAGTTAATTGATGCAAAGTGTCTACATATTCTAGAACAATATCACCTCTTTGGACATGATCTCTAATGAAATGATGTTTTATTTTAATATACTTAGTTCTAGAATGTTGGATGGGATTCTTAGTGAGACAAATAGCACTAGTATTGTCACACTTGATAGGAATGATATCTATGTCAATTCCATAGTCCTTAAATTGTTTCATCCATAAAACTTGAGCACAACAACTACCAGCAAAAATGTATTCTGCTTCGGTGGTGGACAACAAAACACTATTTTGTTTATTTGAAAACCATGAAGTTTGCATGTTGCTTAAGAATTGATAAGTTTTGAAGGTACTCTTCCTTTCTAGTTTGCAACCTCCAAAATCCACATCTGAGAATGCATGAAAGCTAAAGGATGAATATTTAGGATGCCAAAGTCCTAAGTTAGGAGTGTCTCTAAGATACCTAAAAATTCTCTTAATGACTTGTAAATGTGATTCCTTAGGGCATGATTGGTATCTAGCACACAAGCAAACACTAAATATAATATCTGATCTACTTGTGGTAAGATAAAATAGAGAACCAATCTTAGACCTATATAATTTAATGTTTACACATTTGTCTTATTCATATTTGTCAAGCTTTGTGCAAAGGCTCATAAGAGTAGCTTGAGGTTTAAGGATGTCCATCCCAAATTTCTTGAGCATTTTCTTTATATACTTGGCTAGATTTTTACTACCAATAAATCTTTTCCTTTTCTCTAATGAAAAATGTTGTGTTAACATTCCCTTTAGAAAAACCTTTTTCAACAAGAAAATTTGAAAGTCTTTCATACCAAGCTCTAGGAGCTTGTTTCAAACCATATAAAGCTTTTGAAAATTTGAAAATTTGGATATTCAAAACCGAGTGGCTATTCAACATAAACTTTTTAATTTATAAAACCATTTAGAAAAGCACTTTTGACATCCATTTGAAATAATTTGAAACCATTAAAATATGCAAAAGCTAAAAGCATCCTAATGGCTTTCATTTTAGCTACAAGAGCATATGTTTCATCATATTCTATTCCTTCCTCTTGACTGTAACATTGACCAACAAGCCTAGCCTTATTCCTCACTATGTTACCACTCTCATCTAGCTTATTCCTAAAAACCTACTTAGTATCTATAGTAGATTTTTCACTAGGTCTTTCAACTAGGGTCTATACATTAGTTCTCTCAAATTGATTTAAATAATCTTATATGACCAACATCCAATATTCATCATTTAATGCTTCTTTAATATCTTTAGGCTCTATGTATATGCATGAGATGAATGCAATATAATTACATGCATTTTTAAGAGAAGATCTGGTAGTTACCCCTATTGATGGATCTCCCAAAATCTTACCATTCTTTACATAGTTAAATTCCATTGGATAAGTGACTTTCCTCTCCTCTAATGTAAGCTCCTTTAGAGCATCTTGAGCTTATTCTTGTATGTTCTCACTAGATGATTGATCCACTTTATCATCATTATTAAAAATTTATGCATCATCATCATCAACACAAGAATCCTTTCTAGGAGAAAGGTTAAAGTCATAAAAAACATGTATAGACTTTTCTACTACTAAAGTTCTTTTGTTAAACATCCGATAACCTTTAGAATTTAAAGAATAAAAAAAATTCCTTCATCACTTTTTGCATCAAATTTACCAAGATTGCCTTTTTCATTATTTAAAACAAAACACTTGCATCCAAAAGGATGAAAATAGCTAATGTTAGGCTTTTTTTTGTTGAAAAGTTCATTTGGAGTTTTCTTTAAAATATGTCTAATCATTACTCTATTAACAATATATCAAGTGGTGTTTGTGGCTTATGCCCAAAAATATTTTGGTAATTTGTTTTCACAAAGCATAGTTCTAGCCATTTTCTCTAAAGTTCTATTTTTTCTCTCAACAACTCCATTTGTTGAGGGGTTTTACGTGCAGAAAAATTATGGCTAATCCCATTTGAATTACAAATATTATCAAAACCAAGATTTTGAAATTTAGTTCCATGGTCACTCCTCACACTAGAAATAGAGTAACATTTTTCATTTTGATTCATTTTTGAAAATGTGATGAATTTTTCTAAAGCCTCATCTTTAATACTTAAGAAAAGAACTGTAACGCCCTAAATCTTAAATATTTATTTATGTATGTTGTGTCACACAAATGCATATCTATCTCAGTGGTTAAGTGTCTTGGGAAGTGTCTGAGAAGTCTTGGGTTCAAGCCTAGGCATGTACAAAAAGTTTTGTTTTTAAGGAGTAAACCCTTGCCTTTAGTTAGTAGGCTTTTAAATAAATGGGAGCAAGTTATGTCAGAAAGAGCCTGCTGGTCTAAGGGATAGGTGGCGTGTCACTGGTACTAAGGGTCTTGAGTTCGAGTCCTGCTGTGCACAAGGAGTGTTTTATTTTGCTGCTCTTTGTTGGGAATCAACAAAAGCCGAAAAGCCAAAACTTTGGCATTTGAGGCCTCACGAGCGTGCGATCGCTCATGGAGTAAACTGAGCCTACAAACCATGGGCGATAGACTGTAGAGGCCACCGTGAGTGTTCTCGTGTACTAGGCCTCGATGGGCCTCGATGGGCCAAATGGGCTCAATAAGCCTGTAGGCCCGCTTGTGTAAATTTAACTGTTAGGTGGGAAGTAGTTGGGCTTGTCATGTCGTGTGCATGGCATAGGCCGTTAAGGGCTTTGTTGGGCCGAAATGGGCCGTGAGGGCTCAATGGGCTCATGGGCCCCACATAGATTAAATCCACGGTAAGTGATAAAATTTGGACTGGGCTATGTAGGTCACATAGTCGTAGCTAAATTTGGGCTATCCCACTTAGACTGAATAATGGGCCTTTGGCCCATTTATACCGTTAGGTCTGTTTAGGTTACTTAAGTTGCTCGAGGCAACTGTAGACCTTCCAAGAGGTCGATTATCTGTACTGAGACCTCAGAGGGTAAAATGACCAAAATACTCCTGAGGGGTAAAAATTACTATTCTACCCCTAATGGGTGGAAATGACTATTATACCTTAGAGATAGGTTGATTGATGAGTGTATAATATATGCGTGACCATATCTGAGTATGAAACCTTGCATACACGAAATATTATGACATGACATTCTGCATTGGGGTTGGGTTCTGATTTGGAGGAAGTACTGTTCTGGTGGCTTTGCCACGTATTCTGATGTTAGTGGCTACGCCACGTTTACCGCTACTAGCAGCTTTGCTGCATTACTATTAGTAGCTTTGCTGCGTTACTATTAGTAGCTACGCTGCGATATTGGTGAGTTGGCTGGGTTGGTCGATTTAATCTTCACATGGTGAGTTGGTTGGTACGGGTGGTGAGCAGGATGGATTGGGTTGGGTTGCATAACTATATTGTAATTATACTATTTTGGGCATAGGCCCATACTATTACTGCATAGGGCTTGGGCCTAGACTGTACTGTTGTTGATTAGGGCTAAGGCCTAGACAATTATTGTATGCACTGTTACTGTTGACTGATAGAGGATTACACATTGAGTTTTTGTAAACTCACCCTTCTTTTAACTATGCAGGTAATCCCCAGCCTTAGACGATTTGGAGCCGCAAGGGACTCAGTGGTGGCCACACGTCCGTAGATTGGTTGTTAATGATTCAATTTATTTAAGCTTTCATATTTGGGTTTTAATTATGTAACAAGGCCATTTGGGGTTTTTTTTAAACTTTTAATGGGCTTTTGATTTCATATTCTAAATTGCCAAAGTAGGAACTTCGAATTTTCAAAATAATAATGGTTTCAAATGAAATTTAATGGGTTTAACTTAAAAATAGTTTTCACCATCAAGTACAAGGTTTCGCAAAACACCCAGATGTGACACACCAGATTCGGCCGTAACGTCTAGGATGGGTTTGAGGTGTTACATTTAGTGGTATCAGAGTCAAGTTACAAAACTCGACTGTGGAATGGGTTTTTGTGGATTTGAATGTTAAATGTTGTGGTTGGAAATGTGGCACACTGAGTCTCCGGCACCAAATCGATAAGTTTTCATACATTGATTATTGTTATGAACTGAAATGTATTACTGAAGACTACCATAGGTAGTAGAATTACACTGAAACTCTGTAGTTAGAGTAGACTGAGATTATAGAAGACTAACAACTGTAGAAGATTTTGTTCTGCGAAAACAAACTCTAATTGCTATTGTTCAAAATATATTGTTAATAATTATTGAAATTATAAACTGATTCATAAGACTTTAAAACAGACAATTCGCTATCGATATGAGCACAAGAGGTACTCGCGGAAGGGGTACACGAAGCCGCAAAAGAGGCAGAGGAAGTGCTAGAGCTGAGTCTTAAGCATCGAGCCACATGTCGGCTAGGGAGGCACTAGCCTCGCCAGTAACTGAGACAGGGTCTCATGACGGAGCAGCTGGGCATGATGCTTTATCTCAAGCAATGGTACGAGTTCTTGAAAGGGTTGTTGGAGCAAGTACTGGATCTGTAGGCCGGGGGTCAATTTCAGAGCGAATTCGATCTAATGGGGTGAAAATCTTTAGGGGTGTTTCAGGTGTAGCCCCGAATGTGGCAGAATATTGGTTAGAGGCTACCGAGCAAGTAATGGATGATCTTGACTGTACTTCAGAGTAAAAATCTTTACTGCGTGATAAGGCCTACCAGTGGTGGCTCACTGTGAGAGAAGGTACGCAAGCTGACCGTTTGACATGGGATTTCTTCAAAGCAGCCATTTCAGGGAAGTATGTGGGCGCAAGTTATGTAGACACCCGAAGGATGGAGTTTTTAAATTTGACTCAGGGGAATAAAACTGTGGCAGAGTACGAGGCAAAGTTTCTACGGTTGAGTCGGTATGCATGCGGGATAATCGCAACTGAATATAAACACTGTGTACGATTTAAGGATGGCCTATGGGACGAGTTACGTGTGCTGGTAGCCCCACAGAGGGAGCGGGAATTTGCTACCCTTATGGAAAAAGAAAAAATTGCTGAGGATGTGAAGCGTTCTGAGCGCCAGAACTGCAAGAAAGATAGGGGCAGAAATAAATGGGATTTTCAACCCTCGGGTTCTTCTGAAAGGCCTGTAAAGAGGGCCAAGTTTGATGGGCCAGTTCGAGCGGTTCCTGGTATTGTTACAAGACCGCAACCTTGCGCTAATTTTGGGAGAGCTCACCAGGGTGAGTGTTGGAAATAAATTGGGGCATGCTTTAGATGTGGGTCTATGGATCATCAGGTTAAGAACTGTACTCAGGGGTTTACTCAGATGCAAGCCGCAGGTAGAAACAGGTTTGGTCGAGGTCGTTGAGTACCAGGTAGAGGTGCTGGAAATATTGAGGCGAGACAACCAGCCGTGATCTATGTTGCTAGTCGCCGAGAGGATGGGAATGCCCCTGATGTCATAACTGGTACGTTCCTGATTTATAATTTACCATACACTGCTTTAATTGATATTGGGTCTACACACTCATATGTTGCGTGTACTGTGTTTGAGACATTGGGTATTCAGTCTAAAAATACAGTTAGTGAAATGACTGTGTTGAGTCACTGGGACAATCGGTTGGGGTGAGTAAGTTGTTCAGAGATGTGCCCTTAGAAGTCCAAAGGGTGGTTTTTTCGGCAGATTTAATGGAACTACCGTTTGGGAAATTTTATATAATATTGGGCATGGATTGACTAGTGAAACACCGGTCAAAATTGGATTGTACTGCTAAGCGTATGGTGTTGAAGTCTATAGAGGATAAGGAGGTGACTGTGATAGGGGAGTGAAATGATTATCTGTCTAATGTGATTTCTGCATTAAGGGCCAAGAAACTGGTTCACAAAGGTTGCGAGGCGTTTCTATCATATATTAGTATTCCTGATTCTAAAGGTCCTTTTGTGGGAGATGTTAAAAATGTCAAAGAGTTTTTGGATGTATTTCCTGAAGAGCTTCCGGGGTTGCCTCCAGATCGTGAGGTTGAATTCGGTATTGAACCCCTACTTGGAAAAGCTCCGGTGTCTATTGCCCCTTATAGGATGGCACCGAAAGAGCTGGTGGAGCTAAAGGCTCAAATCCAAGAGCTATTGGATCGAGGATTTGTTCGACCAAGTGCGTCTCCGTGGGGAGCACCGGTGTTGTTTGTGAAAAAGAAGAATGGATCCATGCGCATGTACATTGATTATCGTCAATTGAACAAGCTGACTATCAACAATAAGTACCGTTTACCGAGAATAGATGATCTGTTTGACCACCTACGAGGAGCTACGATTTTCTCTAAGATAGATCTTCTTTCTGGGTATCATCAGCTAAAGGTTAAGGAGGCTTACGTGTATAAGACTACATTTAGAACTCGTTATGGTCATTACAAGTTTCTAGTGATGCCGTTTGGGTTGACGAATGCACCAGCGGCTTTCATGGATCTAATGAACCAAGTATTCTAGTCTTATTTGGATTGGTTCATAGTTGTGTTTATAGACGACATCTTGGTGTATTCAAGAATCGAGGAGGAGCATGATGCACATCTTCGTATTATTTTACAAGTTCTGAGGGAAAAGTAACTCTATGCAAAGTTCAGCAAGTGTGAATTCTGGCAGCGAGAAGTGACATTTCTGGGACATGTAGTGTCAGCAGGGGGAATTAGGGTGGATCCTCGAAAAATTGAAGTTGTAGTGGATTGGAAACCACCGAAGATGGTATCTGAGATTCAAAGCTTTCTAGGCTTGGCTAAGTATTACAGACGTTTTGTTGAAGGATTTTCATTAATTGTTGCACCTCTGACTAAGTTACTACGTAGAGGGGTACCGTTTAATTGGTCTGATAAACAGCAAGAGAGTTTTGAGAAACTGAAGGATGTTTTGACTAAGGCCCTTGTTTTGATACAACCAGAGTCTGGGAAGGAATTTACTATTTACAGTGATGCGTCGCACATTGGATTGGGTTGTGTATTGATGCAAGAGGGTAAGGTGGTTGCTTATGCATCTCGTCAGCTCAAGCCTCACGAGACAAAATTACCCCACTCATGACTTGGAATTAGCTGCGGTGGTTTTCGCACTGAAGATTTGGAGACATTACTTATACGGTGAAAAGACGATTATTTACACAGATCATAAATGCCTCAAATATATTCTTACTCAAAAGGATTTGAATCTTAGGCAACGAAGGTGGATAGAGTTGCTTAAGGACTACGATTTTTCAATTGAGTATCACCCTAATAAAGCTAATGTGGTAGTTGATGCACTGAGTCGTAGGGTTGTATCTGATTTGAGAGCAATGTTTACTCGTCTCAGCCTGTTCGATGATGGTAGCTTGTTAGCTGAACTGCAAGTGAGACTGAATTTGATTGATCAAATTAAGGAGAAACAGTTGCTAGATGAGTCGCTAGTTTCTCATTTTCGATAAGTTGAGAATGGTGAGACCACGGATTTTGGGCTAAATGAGAAAATAGTATTATGCTTCCGTGGAAGAGTATGTATACCGAGGGATTCTGATATGAGGCAGTCTATATTGCAAGAGGCGCATAGTAGTCTATATGCTATGCATCCTGGCGGAAACAAGTTATACCGAGATCTTCGTGAATTGTACTGGTGGCCAGGGTTGAAACGCGAAGTTACTGAGTATGTGAGTAATTGCCTTACATGTCAGTAGGTTAAGGCTGAGCATTAATTACCTTCTGGGTTACTACAACCAGTTAAAGTTCCACTTTGGAAGTAGGAGAGAGTAACCATGGATTTTGTGAGTGGGCTACCCTTGACGTCGACTAAGAAGGATTCGATATGGGTGATTATGGACCAGTTGACTAAATCTGTCCATTTTATACCGATTCGCATGAATTATTTGTTACAGAAGTTAGCCAAGTTGTATGTGGCCGAAATTGTGAGACTACATGGTGTACTAGTTTCTATCATATTTGACAGAGATCCTAGATTCACATCTCGGTTCTAGAAAAAGTTACACGAGGCTTTGGGTACAAGGCTAGATTTCAGTACTGCGTTCCACCCTTAGACGAATGGGCAGTTAGAGAGGGTGATTCAGATACTAGAAGACATGTTAAGAGGTAATGTAATTGATTTCAGAAGCAGCTTGGAGGATTATTTGCCATTGGCAGAGTTTGCTTATAACAACAACTACCAGCCCAGTATGCGAATGGCACCGTTCAAGGCGTTGTATGGTCATAGGTGGCATACTCCTACCTGTTGGACTGAGCTGGGTGAGCGGCGAGTTCTGGGGCCAGAATTAATTTCTAATACAGAAGATAAGGTGAAACTGATTCGAGACCGGTTAAAGGAAGCATCTGATAGGTAGAAGTCTTATGCAGACTTAAAGTGTAAGGAGATCAAGTACTCTGTGGGGGATTATGTCTTTTTCAAGGTCTCACCATGCAAGAAAATTTTGAGGTTTGGGCGGAAAGGCAAACTTAGCTCTAGGTTTATTGGTCCTTACTGAATACTTAGGCGGGTGGGACCGGTCGTTTATCAACTTGAGTTGCCTCTAGAGTTGGATAGGATTCATGACGTGTTTCATGTTTCAATGCCGAGGCGGTATCATTCTGATCCCTCGCACATTGTATCATTTGAAGAAATCGAGGTTGAAACTGATTTGAGTATCGAGAAGAAACTGATGTAGATATTGGATCGTGATGTTAAGGTATTAAGAAAGAAATTTGTTCCACTGGTCAAAGTGCTTTGGCGTAATCACGGTTCAGAGGAAGCCACGTGGGAGCCTGAGGAGGCGATGCGTCAACAATTCCCTCACTTATTCTGAACAGGTAAATTTCGAGGCCGAAATTTTTTAAAGGGGGTAGAATTGTAACTCCCCGAATTTGGGCCTAGAAGTATTGGGCCTTAAGTATGGGTCCATAAGGGGGTTGTACAAGTATTTAATTGTGCAAGGAAATGACAAAATTAAAAGTCTGCTCAAGTGGTTAAGGGTCTTGAGAGGAGTTGGAAAAGTCCTGGGTTCGAACCTGGGCTTTAGCAAAAATTTTGGTTTTAAGTGAATAAAACTCTGGATGCTTGGATGATGGACTTTTAAATTATTGTGTTAAGTAAATGACACAAGGAAGCATGTGGTTTAGTGGTTGTGGTGTCATTAAGGTTGCAAAGGAGCATGGGTTCAAGTCTTGGCAGTTGCAATTTATTTTGGTTTTTCTTTTAAAGGAACTTAGACTTTGGCTATAGGCCTTATAATTAATTGAGGATAAAATATGACACAAAAAGAGCCTGTGGTGGAGTGGCAAAGTGGCGTGTTATGTAACTGTGAGGTCTGAGGTTCAAGTCTTGGGATACGCAGTGGAGTATTTATTTTGCTATTTGAGCTTTGTAGGAGGTGGAGTTGGATTGGAACTCTGTGGTTGAAGTGGTCATAAGAATGACGAATTTTCCTAATGGTTGAAAGCAATCCCACATCGGGAAGCTAACATGAGAATTGGTGAGAAGTTGGCTTTAAATAGAGCGAACCAGATGAGTTGGTGAGGAGGAAAGTGATTAAGACTCAATGCAGAATATGCCAAGGTTGGTAATCGTAGACTTCGGCGCGTTCTCATAAATAGTTGTGCATTCACGCCCTTCTTTGTTTGTGGGGTAAAATGAGCTCACAAACCATGGGAGATAGACTGTAGAAGCCGCCACAAGCATTCTCGTGTACTGGGCCTAGATAGGCCCAATGGGCCCGTGGGCCCGCTTGTGTAAATTTAACTATTAGGTGGGTAGTAGTTGGGCTTGTCATGTCGTGTGCATGGCATAGGCCATTAAGGGCTTTGTTGGGCCGTGAGGGCTCAATAGGCTCATAGGCCCCACACAGCTTAAATCCATGGTAAGTGATGACTATTATACCTTAGAGAGAGGTTGATTGATGAGTGTATGATATATGCGTGACCGTATCTGAGTATGAAACCTTGCATACACGAAATATTATGACATGACATTCCGCATTGGGGTTGGGATTCTGATTTGGAGGAAGTACTGTTCTGGTGGCTTTGCCACGTATTCTAATATTAGTGGCTACGCCACATTTACCGCTATTAGCAGCTTTGTTGCATTACTATTAGTAGCTTTTCTGCGTAACTATTAACAACTTTGCTGAGTTACTATTAGCAGCTATGCTACGACATTGGTGAGTTGGCTGGGTGGGTCGATTTAATCCCCACATGGTGAGTTGGTTGGTACGGGTGGTGAGCAGGATGGATTGGGTTGGGTTGCATACCTGTATTATGATTATATTGTTTTGGGCAAAGGCCCACACTGTTACTGCATAGGGCTTAGGCCCATACTGTACTTTTGTTGATTAGGGCTCAGGCCTAGACCGTTACTGTATGTATTGCTACTATTGACTGACAGAGGATTACACACTGAGTTTTCATAAACTCACCCTTCTTTTAACTGTGTAGGTAATCCCCAACCTTAGACGATTTGGAGCCGCGAAGGACTCAGTGGTGGCCACACGTCCGCAGATTGGTTGTTAAGGATTCAATTTATTTAAGCTTTCATATTTGGGTTTTAATTATGTAATACAACCATTTGGGGTTTTTTTTAAAACTTTTAATGGGTTTTTGGTTTCATATTCTAAACTGTCAGAGTAGGAACTTCGATTTTTCAAAATAATAACAGTTTCTAATAAAATTTAATGGGTTTAACTTAAAAACGGTTTTCACCATCAAGTACAAGGTTTTGCAAAACACACAGATGTGACACACTAGATTCGGCCGTAAAGTCTAGACCGGGTTTGGGGTGTTACATGCCGTGCGGGAAGTTAGGCTTGATCGAAACACTGCTAGTTGAGTAGAGTTTAAATTTGATGGTTGAGGAGATAATCGTGAAGTGATTTTAGGAGAATTATGTGGGATTTGATAGTGGAGGAGTTGTAGCCGAATATGTATTTTGACCACTCAGAAATTCGGCCTTGAGTATGGTAACTGGTCTCTCCATTTCGGGTTTTTACCAAATTTTGGTTGTTTTAACTCATTGTTTCTGAAGTCGAATATTTCTATTGAATTTTAGAGTACCTTTCGATTCTAGTTTGTTTCGACTTTACCTTCTCCCTCTCAATACTTCTCCCCTTTTCACCTTGTTACCTAGGCCGAATACCTCATCTCTCATCTCTATTGTTTTCGTTCTCGGTCTTACTTATTGACTCCTCTTCTTTCCCTCCCCCAATCGATTTTTCTCTTGGCCAAATATACCTTCTTCCTCCTCCTTTGATTTCTTTCGTGATTAACAGATTTCCTTTCTTTTCATCTTGCTATTGTGACCTAATACCTTATCTCCTCCCCTCTCTTTGTGGTTTTGGGCAATTGTTCTTTGATCAGTCGAGTTCGAGTGCAAGGTTCTTTCCTCTCTTTCCTTCACTTTTATTTCTCTTATTTCATCTTCTGTGTTAGCCGATTGTTCCATCTATGGTTAGAGTGCACGATTACTATCCTCTCTCTCTCTTCTGCTGAAATAACCTTTTATTTAACACTTCTTTTTCTGTCATTTTCTGCTAGGGGGTGCGCTTGTTCCATCTCTTTTCTTGGGTTAAGGGTGTGCTTTAGGTGTTGGCCAAATACTATTGTCTCTTATTCGTAGTTCAATGCCTTTGGTAAGTTATTATTCGAAAAACGGTGTTGAACGGTAAGTGTGCATAAGTTAAGATTGTTTTATCCAAGTATAGATTTAATAAAGGGGTTGTGACTTTCGTGTAGGTAGAGATCAAGTTGACTGGTGTGCCTCCTAGGAGTCAAGGGTGCGATATCGATCAATTAAAGGTAAGGAGAAGTAACTATGGTGATCGCATAGAAACTCCGTTAAGTTCCATTTGTTATATGAACGAAGCAACTGGGTAAATGTCTTTTTATTAAATTCTGGTATAAGGATATTTGGAGCCCGGATAACATCGAATCACATCAGGTGTGTAAAACCCTACCTTATGCGTAAATTGGAAAAAGCCGAAAGGGTGTCCATTGACACTACACAGGAGTACGCTCACTTGTATGGTAATCCGAATGTATAAACGTGGGTGTTTGACTGTAGAGGTCACCATGAGTGATTTCACGGGCTTAGGCGATTTTGGTCCATGTTGGGCTGAAATAGGCCGTGTGGGCCCCACACAGGTAAACCACACGGACATGTGGAGAGCCCGACATGGGTAAACCACATGGACATGTGGAGAATATGGGGCTAGGCTATGTAGTTCACACGACCAAGGCTACTTTTGGGCTTTGTGAGCCACACGGGCGTGTGGGCCCACGTAGGCCCTCATTATGGGCCTTGGGCCCATTTTCACTGTTTGAATAATGAGGTTGCACGGGTCACTCAATACGACTGTGGACCTACTAATGGGTCGGTAAGTATACTTAGACCGCAAATTGGTGAAATGACTGTTATGCCCCTATAAGGTAAAATGACTGATATTCCCCTATGATATGTATGACTGTATTCGAGCATGCCATTTTTATATTGAATACATGTATGATATTATGCCATGACGCATGTCATATTGCGTGGGGATGGGTTAATTATGATATGAGGAAGTGTATTGTACTAGCAGCTTTGCTGCAAATACTGTTTAGTGCCGCAACCGGTGCTATTTTAGAGTGTAGGGATGGGTGGGTTGATTTTATACCCACATGGAGTGTAGGGATAGACGGAGTGGAGTGTAGAGGCTGGTTGGGTAGGATTTCTGATTGCATAACTGTACTGCTACTGTCACTGAAATGGGTTATGGCCACACTGAAACTGTTACTGAATGGGCTAAGGCCTAACTGAAATTAAACTGTTACTGATACGGACTTAGGCCTAGATTGTATTTGCCTACTACATGATTAACTGTATGTTTATTAAGGGAGTACACGCTGATTTTTTGTAAATTCACCCTTCTATTTATCTACGCAGGTAATTCCCAATCTTAGACGGTTTGGTGCTGCGAGGGACTCGGAGGTGGCCACACAATCGCACATGCTTTCATTTTTTGCCTTTTAATTTACAAGTAATTTTATTTGGGTATTTTTTTATATAATAAGGCCTCTTTAAGTTTTAACTTTTAATTTGGGATTTTATTTATTTTGATTTACATCTGTTAGTAGTAGGACGCGAATTTTTGAAAAGATAAATGTATTTCAAGACACCATGTTTACTCAACACATTTTAAACGCTTTCGCAACAAATACTGTTTTACAAAAGTAATAAAAATTTTAATATGATTAACATTTTGCTAAATGACTTGAGTTTTAACAATGAACGAGACATCCTAAATCTTCGTTAAGAACACAAAGAGGCTTAATATAGATTGAGTTTTTCAATAAAATTATATTTTACGAAGAACACCTCAATGTGACATCGCTAAATTCGGTCATAACGTCTAGGTCGGGTTTGGGGTGCTACATTTAGTGGTATCAGAGCCAGGTTGCCAAACTCAGCTGTGGATTTGGGTTTTTCTGAAAATGTGAAATTTCCGGCGCTGAATGGAAAGCATTTTGAAATGTTATTACTCAATGTGTGGTCTACCGAGTCTCCGGCGCTGAATCTGTAAGTCCTCTAAAACTACTATCTATTTAAATTGAAATAATGAGACTACTGTAAGCAATAGACTGTACTAAAATACTCTATTTAGGGTAACCTAAAACTGTAGAAAGACTGCGATCTGTGAAAACAAAACTCTGAATTACTGATAACATTTTCCATAAAATATCCGTTAATAAACACTGGAATTGTAAAACTGATGCATAAAATTGTTAATACAGATAAAACGTGAATCGATATGAATACTAGAGGTACTCGTGGAAGGGGTACAAGAGGCTGCGGAAGAGGCCGTGGAGGTGCTCGGGCTAGGTCTTCGTCATCTGGCCACATGCCTAGCGTTGAAGCTAGAGAGGCACTAGCTTCACCTGAGACTGAGACTGAGTCTCATGATCATGCGGCTGGGGACCACGCATTGTCCCAGGCCATGCTACAGATTTTGGAGAGGGTTGCTAGGCCCAATACTGGTACTGTAAGCCATGGGTCAGTTACAAAACTACTCTAGTCTAATGGGGCTGAGATTTTTAGGGGTATCGCTGGAGTTGCCCCTAATGTGGCTGAATATTGGATTAAGGCCATAGGGAGGATCATGGTTGACCTCGACTGCACCCCTGAGTAGAAACTAAAAAGTACAGCGTCACTGCTACGAGATGAAGCCTATCAGTGGTGGCTTACAGTTAAAGAGGGTACTCAGCTCGACCGGTTAACCTGGGAATTTTTCAAGACTACCTTTTAAGGAAAGTATGTGGGCGCTAGTTACGTGGATGCCCAGAGGAGAGAGTTTTTGAATTTGACTCAGGGGGATAAATCAGTGGCTGAATATTAGGTGAAATTCTTGCGTTTAAGCCACTGTGTGCGAGGCATGGTGGCAACTGAATATGAGCGCTGTGTTTATTTTGAGGACGGCCTTAGAGATAGTCTACGAGTTTTGATAGCTTCATAAAGGGAGTGAGATTTTTCTGCCTTAGTGGATAAGGCGAAGATTGCCAAAGAAGTGAAGTGTACAGAATGACAAAACCGTAAGAAGGACAGAGGTAGGAACAAGAGGGATTTAGAGCCCTCAAGTTCATTTTTGAGGCCTAAGAAAAAGGCCAGAGTTGATGGGCCAGTTAGAGTTGGGGCCTCTGTTGCTGCTACTGGACCACAGCCCTATGCGGATTGTGGGAGACACCATCAGGGCAAATGTTGGAAAAGAATTGGGGCATGCTTGAGGTGCGGATCAATGGAGCACCGTATTAGAGATTGTTCACGGAGGCCCGAGCAGATGCAAGCTGCTGGTATGGGTATTGTACAGTGGGGTGTTCAGTAGCCACTGAGAGGCCGTGGTTAGGCTAGAGGTAGAAATGGTATAGACCGTGGTCAGAGGGCACTGGACAGAGTTGCTGGTCATATTGTGGCAAGGCAGCCAGCTCTGGTATATGCTACACGTAGCCGAGAGGAGGGAGATGCTTCGGATGTCTTCACGGGTACGTTCTTAATTTTCAATGTACCTTATACTACATTGATAGATGTATGATCTACCCATTCCTATGTTACCTGCACTGTTACTGAGAACTTGGAGATTCTGGTTGAGAGTACTTCTAGTGGAATTACTGTATTGAGTTATTTGGGGCAGTCTGTCAGGGTTAATAAATTGTTTAAAGACGTCTCTTTAGAGGTACAAGGGGTTATCTTTCTGGCTGATCTAATGGAACTCCCTTCTGGAGAATTTAATTTGATACTGGGCATGGATTGGTTAGTTAAACCCCGAGTGAGCTTCGATTGTACCACTAAACGGGTAATACTGAGAACTGAGGAGGGTGAGGAGGTAGTGGTAATTGGGGAACGACGAAACTAATTAAGTAATGTGATATTTGCATTGAATGCGAAAAAGATGGTTCCTAAAGGATGTGAGGCGTATCTGGCCTACATAAGTGTTTCAGATTTTGGGGATTCTTCTATTAAAGATATCAAAATGGTTAAATATTTTCCAGATTTTTTTCCTGATGAGCTACCTGGGCTACCTCCAAACCGTGAAGTTGAGTTTGGGATTGAGCTTTTGCATGGTACAGCTCCGGTGTCCATCCCCCCTTATAGAATGACACCGAAGAAGCTTGTATAGCTCAAAGCTCAGATTCAAGAGTTACTGGGTTGTGGATTCATTTGCCCAAGTGTGTCTTCGTGGGGAGCACCAGTTTTTTTTGTGAAGAAGAAGGATGGATCCATGCGAATGTGCATCGATTATCGGTAACTGAATAAATTGACTGTTAAGAATAAGTACCCCCTACCAAGGATTGATAATCTATTCAACCAGTTTTATGGACCTTTGGTTTTCTCTAAGATTGATCTCCGATCTGGGTACCATCAATTGAGGGTCAAAGAGACTGATGTGCATAAGACGATGTTTAGAACTCGTTATGGTCATGATGAGTTCTTAGTGATGCTGTTTGGACTGACGAATGTAACAGAAGCTTTTATGGATATGATGAACTGAGTGTTCCAGCCCTATCTGGATCGGTTCGTAGTGGTTTTTATAGACGATATTCTAGTGTATTCAAAAACTAAAGATGATCATGATGCACATCTCCGAATTGTTCTGCAGATTCTGAGGGAGAAATAACTGTACGCCAAGTTCAGTAAGTGTGAATTCTGGTTACGAGAGGTAATATTTTTGGGCCATGTGATATCTGCTGAGGAGATTAGGGTTGATCTTCGAAAAATTGAAGCTGTTCTGGATTGGAAGATGCCTAAGATGATATCTGAGATTCGTAGTTTTCTGGGACTGGTAGAGTATTATAGACAATTCGTTGAGGGGCTTTCATTGATTGCTACACCTCTAACTAAGCTGTTGCGTAAGGGGGTACCGTTTAAATGGACTGATACGCAGCAAGAGAGTTTTGAGAAACTTAAAAAGGTTCTGACTGAGGTCACTGTCTTAATACAGCCAGAGTCTGAAAAAGAATTCACTGTCTACAGTGATGCATCACATGTCGATTTTGGATGTGTGTTGATGTAAGAGGGTAAGGTGGTGGCATATGTGTCTCATCAACTTAAGGCTCATGAGGCGAATTACCCAACACATAACTTGGAGTTGGCCGCAGTGGTATTCGCACTGAAGATTTGGAGGCATTATCTGTCTGGTGAGAAGTGTATCATTTACACAGATCATGAGAGCCTCAAGTATCTTCTCACTCAGAAGGAGATAAATCTTAGGCAGTGTAGATGGATTGAGCTTCTTAAGGATTATAACTGTTCAATTGAATAGCATCCTGGTAAGGCCAAAGTGGTGGCCGACACACTGGTCCGTAGGGCTATGACTGATTTGAGAACAATGTTTGCTCGTCTCAGCTTATTCGATAATGGTAATTTGTTGGCTGAGCTCCAAGTTAAACCGATGTGGATTGAGCAGATTAAGGGTAAACAGTTGGAGGATGTGCCACTGGATCCTCGTTTTCGACAGATTGATAAGGGTGAAATATCAGATTTTGGATTGAATAGAGAAGGGGTACTCTGTTTCCGTGGAAGGGTCTGTGTACCGAAGGATACTGAGTTGAGGCAGTCTATACTGTGAGAGGCACATAGTAGACCTTATGCTATGCATCCTGGCGGGAATAAGATGTACCAAGACCTTCGTGAGTTATATTGGTGGCCGGGTCTTAAACGGGAAGTTACCGACTTCGTGAGTAAATATCTGGCGTGCTAGCAGGTTAAAGCCGAACATCAGTTACCTTCAAGGTTGCTTCAGCCAGTTAAGATTCCACTTTGGAAGTAGAAGAGAGTAACCATGGACTTCATTAGTGGGCTATCCCTAACGTCTTCTAAAAAGGATTCAGTATGGGTCATCGTGGATCGATTGACCAAGTCTACCCATTTCATACCAGTTTGTACCGATTACTTCTTGTAGAAGCTGACTAAACTGTATGTGGCTAAGATAGTGAGACTACATGGGGTACCGGTTTCCATAATATCTAATAGAGATCCTCGCTTCACGTATCGGTTCTGGAAGAAGTTACACGAGGCTTTGGGTACAAGGTTAAACTTCAATACTACGTTCCATCGTCAGACAAATGGTCAGTCAGAGAGGGTGATTCAGATACTGGAGGACATGTTAAGGAGTTGTGTGATTGAGTTCTGAGGCAGTTGGGAGGAGTACTTGCCATTTGCAGAGTTTGCGTATAACAACAGTTATCAGTTTAGCATATAGATGGCACCTTACGAGGCATTATATGGTCGTAGGTGTTGTACTCCTTCATGTTTAATTGAGTTGGGTGAACGGCAAATTCTGGGCCCTGAATTGGTTTTTGATACCGAAGATAAATTTAGATTAATTTGAGATAGACTGAAGGCAGCATCAGACAGACAGAAGTCGTATGCGGATCTAAAGTGAAAGGAGATTGAGTATTCTATAGGGGATTTAGTATTTCTCAAGGTCTCGCCATGGAAGAAGGTATTGAGATTTGGATGGAAGGGCAAGCTGAGCCATAGGTTCCTTGGGCCTTACCGCATACTGAAATGAGTGGGACCGGTTGCCTATCAACTTGTCTTACCTCCAGAGTTGGACCGGATTCATGATGTATTCAATGTCTCTATGTTGAGGCGTTATCGCTCTGGTCCTACGCATATTATCTTGACTGAAGAGATTTAAGTTAGGCCCAATTTGACCTTTGAGGAAGAGTCGGTTCAGATTCTAGACCGTGATGTAAAGATCTTGAGGAAAAAGTCTATCCCACTAGTTAAGGTACTTTGGCAAAATCATAGTTCTGAGGAGGCCACGTGAGAATCCAAAGAGGCGATACGACAACAGTACCCTCATCTATTTTGATCAGGTAAATTTCGAGGCCAAAATTTTCTTTTATGGGGTGGAATTGTAACGCCCCAAATATTAAATATTTATTTATGTGTAACAGCCCACACCTAGCCCTATGCCGGGATAGAATACGAGGTGTTACTACACTTAAACACATGCATATGATCAATTTTGAGTTATAAGAATTAGGTCCAATTTAAAACTTTTCCATTTTGATCTAAAAGCTCATAATACGGGCCTATGAAACCCAAATCACTCTTTGGAAATATCCCGAGATTAATCCCAACATCTTTGAAAACTTTTGAAAAATACCACTTGAAGTAAGGCACATGCCCATGTGGAAGGTTAACATGCCTGTGTGGCAATTATGACATGGCCGTGCTGATGGCCCGTGTAGCATACATGACCTAGGGACAAGGGGACACGCCCGTGCCCTAAGCCCGTGTGAATTAAATTCTAAATTCGAACCTACAGGGGTTTTCACACAATCTGACACATGCCCGTGTCCATGGCCCATGTCCCTCACACAGCCATAATACGTCCGTGTCCTAACCCGTGTCTAAAAACCTTGAAATTTTATTTCTGACGTCAGTATCCAATAAGTGGCACACGGCTAAGGCACATGCCTGTGGCCAGAGGTCGCGTCCTCCACACGGCTGAGACACACGGTCGTGTCTCTGCCCGTGTGTTTACTACCATGGATACTGACTAGCAAATTTTTACGTGCAGGGGGCACACGGCCGAACAACACGCCCATGGGGTAGGCCGTGTGTCTACCCGTGTAGACAATATAAGGCTATCTACCAAGCCCTTGCCACCCTGAAACACAATCTAGCACCAACCAACATATCAAAGTCTAACTTAATATGATCTCTCAACCAAATGACCATAGCTTAGACTTATATACATTTCATATATCCAACCATGCCAAGAACTTTACATTCATGAAAGACTATCTTACATTCATATATTAACTTTCAATATTAGCCATTTTTCATGGTCTTATACAAAATGAATCAGATGCTAAAGTGAGCCAACATATTTGGCCAATTAACAATGACACAAAACTCAAAGTCAAGATCCTATACATGCCATAATCAAAATAAAAGATCTAAATATACTAAGTGTTTCGATTGATAGTGTGATCGATGCCTCTGACGTCCGTCGATCCTCGAGCTAATTAGGCGGCACTATAAGAAAATGGAAAGAAACGGGGTAAGCATAAGACTTAGTAAGTTGCATGAAAATAAACAACAACTACTTATCATAAGACAATATGCTCATAACCTTTCGTAGCTTATTCATGAACACCATAAGTAAACGTAAATACAACTTACTCATCACCATCCAATACAACTTGAATTGCATACATTGAGTCCATATCTCATACATTTCAATAAGGTACCTGTACCACTCATCATATGATCGTAACTTCTTTCATTTCGATATAAATCATAAACCTTTTGTTGAACCATTTGGAATACTACTGGATACTCGATGGCCCTAACATGGGTTAAGACGCCGACGCCATGTCCCAGACATGTTCTTACACTGGCTTTCATATAGCGAGGTCGATGCCATGTCCCAGACAAGTCTTACACTGGCTCTCATCTATCGGTGTTGATGCCATGTCCCATACAGGTCTTACACTGACACATAAAAAGCTGATGCCATGTCCCAGACAGGTCTTACACTAGCTTGTCTATCGCGAGGCTAATGCATGTCCCAGACATGTCTTACACTAGCTCTTGTCTCAACGCCGATGCATGTCCCAGACATGTCTTACACTGGCTTTAATATCTCAAGGCCAATGCATGTTCTAGACATGTCGTACACTGGCTCTCATATTGTGGCTGATGCATGTCCCAAACATGTCTTACACTAGCACCCATATCACCCAATATCAAGGTACTAGTATCCAAGTTTATTCAAAATGCTCAACGAAAGTCTCTACTATGTTAATTTCTCAACATATATTCTCATACTCAAACTCAAAGTAGTTTATGCTGTAACACCCCTAACCCATATCCGTCACCGAATTAGGGTTATGAGGCATTTTCGATCAAAAACACAATTTTAAAACATTTATTAATATATATAATCACTCAAGTCAAACTCATTTATAAATGAAATACAATCAATTCACATTTTAGAACATACATCGATTTACACCTTGCATATACAGGTCACGACAAATTTCAACTTGTTACTAACAACATATAATGCATTTAATAGTATAGCATTATCTATTACCAACATGGTTAAACATACTTCCATTACCACCTATGTAATTATACATGTAGCCGCTAAATCATGTACACATTCTTATAATTTAGTAAGGCATATTTCACATCTTAAACCACTTATTTATACGGCTTGGATCATAATCAATTTAGTCTTGCATACCTTTCACTTAATACTAATTAAAGAATTCACACGACAATAGTCATGCACTTCTATATACTTTATTAAAAATAAATAATCATCAATGTCTACACATACTATTTATTCATTAGATTTTTTTATGCATTTGATTTTAGTAAATTTAACTATTTTAAGCACACATCATTAAGAGGTACTCTTATTATATATATTAGTTAATATGTCTAAATTTACTTACATAATAACAAAAATGTTAGTCATTATTCAGACATCATAAACTTTGATCACATATTATCATCCTTGACCTAGCTTATACAACAATTTCATAATAATCAAGTTTACGCATACAAACATATTAAATAATCTAATAAGCAATCATATATGTTTAATTCCAATATACCATAGCCGAACATGTAAATGAAGCACATATATAATATATACAACTTACCTAAAACAAAGGCCACCTTTGACATAAAATACATACCAAATAATCAACCATATTTATCCACAAAGCATACTCAATAATTACCAACAATCAAACTCAACGAATATTTAATCAAAAGCATATAAAACCGAATTGCGACATAACAAGCAACCATTTTTCAAAACACATGATACTTAACAAAAACATTATACATACATGGCACGTAACCATAAAACCAAAGTGAACGTAAACCGAAGTTAACATAGCCAAATTTTAAAGATATAAGTTTAGCCATTTTCGCATGGCTTATATACATAACCAACATTAACATTTTTAAAATATGTTCCAGCCTATACATGCCATAATTTAAGTTTAGCTAATAAGGTACCAAAATAGTAGAGAGTGTATGAACTTGGCTGACAGTCCCTGAGCTTGTAGTTTGAATCCAAAATCTATAAAACAGAGTAACATAACAGACAGAGTAAGCTATCACAACTTAGTAAGTCATAAGCAAATAAACAACTTAATAATATATTCAACTCGATTAAGCTAACCGGATTATATTATCATTATCGATGCTTAATCTTAAATCTACAAATGAGATAAAATAATACATTCCATGCACCATTATTACCTTGGCCGAATGCTCACCTAAACTACTTAATCAAAAGTCATTCAACTTTCAAGCCAAAATGTCACTATATAATCAAACATACATATATACATTTGAATAAGCTCAAGAATCATAATATGACATTTTGCACACATATTTCCTATTTGGCTGAATATACACAGTCACACATATGTATATACACATAGTTAAAAATCTCTTTAATAAAACTTAAGTTACTCATCTTCAAAGTCAAATTCACATACCATATTCGCACATATTCATTATTAGTTTCATACACAAATTGTAACATACATAAAATAGCTTACTTACCTTATTTCCATAGATAACAAATTATTTCCTACCTGGTCTTTCAGCTTATATTTCGCATTTATTCACAACTTATCGATGCTCGATGAACCATTCGGAAATGGGTAGGACACTCGGATAATCACACATATATCGTACAATGCCAACGTCCCAAACGTGGTCTTACATGTAATCACATATCGATGCCACTGTCCCAGACAAGGTCTTACTCCCACACATATATCGGAGTCACATATTGATGCCATGGTCTTACTCGCACACATATATCGAAATCCTATGTCATGACATATGTATCCTAACTATTCCTAAGGTTCATACGGGGCTTTCGGACGTCATAACTCGGTCGAAACGAATTTAGAAACATGGTAACCAAGCTTATTCACATTCAGATTTAACATGTATAAAATCATATATTTCATTTCAGCATATATATATATTACATTTAATTAGAATTAAGTACGTCTATTTGCTTATAAACTTACCTCGGACGTTATAAAATGGAACAGGGCAATTAGTCGACAACTTTCGTTTTCCCTCGATCCAAATACAATTTCTTTGGTTCTTAATCTAAACATATTCAAATTAAGCTTATTTAAACATATTTTCATTCAATTTAGTCAAAAAACACATAAATGGGTAAATTACCATTTTACCCCTGACATTTACAATTTTTACAATTTAGTCCCTATTGCACAAAACACAAAATATGCAAAATCTCAAAGTACCCATGTTAGGCCGAATGGTACCCATGTCTATACAAGCCTATATATTTCATTTATTTCACATTTTAGTCCCTCAAATTATTATTTTTGCAATTAAGTCCTAATTACTCAAAATCATTAAAAACTCTAATACAAAACATGTTATTCTAAAACATATCTTTCATATTTCATCATCAAACAACAAAAACCACAAGCTCTCAACAATGGCACAACTCAAAATATTCATCAAAATCAAAAATTCAAGAATGGGTTTTATAGTACTCGAAGCAACGATCTCAAAAACATAAAATTTATCAAAAACCGAACAAAAAAATAAACCTTGACTGAGCTAAATAGATGGCCGAATCCCTAGCTTTGATGTTTCTTTCTTCTTTTGTTTAGTTTCTGTAACGCCCCCGTACCCGAGACCGTCGTCGGAGTCGAGCACGAGGTGTTAATAGGCTTAATTCATTAATTAAACAGCTCAAACAATTTATTTTAGAATTTTCAGACAAGCTGGTTAACTATGTAACAGTCGCTTAAAAATTCATAAATTGAGTTACGAAACTCAAAATTAAGATCCGTAAATTTTCGTTGAAACTAAAATTATATATCTATTTACTAATTTTTTTATAGAATTTTTGGTCAAGCCAATTAGTACAGTTTATTAGTTAAATTTTACCCTGTTTCCGCATTCAACTGCTTTGACCTCTATTCACTACGAACCACTTTTCTCTTTTTACAGAACTCAAAAGACTATTCCGTTTGTATCTATTAAAACTAGACTCAATAAGGAATATGAAAATATAAATAATAACTTATAATTATTTTTTTTACAATTTTTGGTGAATTTCCAAAGTCATAACAGGGGATTCAGAAATTGCTCTGGCCCTGTTTCACAAAAATTTAAATATCTTATAAAATACAACTCTTTTACCTATTTTGTTTCTTCCACATGAAAATAGATTCATTAGGCTTAAATTACATATTTTATTCGTCATATAATTCTATTTATACTATTTTTAGTGATTTTTCCAATTCATGTCACTTCTGCTGTGTGATTCTGTTTTATAACCAATTTCACCATTTTATGGTTTTCCATGGACTAAGTAACACATTAAACATACATGACATCAAATATGATCTAGATTGGCCATTCCAATGGCTAATCATTTCCAAACCATAACCATATCATAAGATTATTTACACAAAGTGAGTATAGTGCTATACATGCCACACTCAAAATATACAAGCCATTTTACCAATTTAGGTCTTTGGATAGTGTGAGCGAGCCTTCAACCTATCCTGATTCTCAAGTCGGCTTGTCAAAACTACAATGAATGAAAATGAGGGAGTAAGCATAAATGCTTAGTAAGTTCACATGCAAATAACAAGTAACATGATCATGCAATCCAACATAAACATCATTAAGACACTCATGTCATAAGAATACTTACTATCTTACAACAATTTTGTCTTACCAAATTCTCAACCAAGGATTAAACTCATACCTTTCCATTTTCACTTCTTCAACACATTCATCGTCAATCACTTTTGTTTTAAGTACTCTCCCTATTCTCTTAGGATTCTCTCGTTGAACACATCGGAATATAATTTCGGATACATGGATAGTGTGCACGTAAGTGCTATACTCATAGCTAAACAAGCTCAATAGCTTTTGAAATCTATGTAGCCAAGCTACCATGTAACCCGCCCATAACGAATTCGGACTCAACTCAATGAGCTCGGGCGTTCGCATCCATAAGTGAACTCAGACTCAACTCAACGAGCTCGGATGCCTAGTTACATCTCACGAACTCGGACTCAACTCAACGAGCTCAGATGCCTAGTTACATCTCATGAACTCGGACTCAACTCAACGAGTTCGGACATTTGCATCCATAAGTGAACTCGGACTCGACTCAACGAGTTCGGATACCCAAGTATCCTAATCTATTCCTAAGGTTCAACGAGACTTTCCTCGTTCGTACTCCTTTACCATTCTCCTTGGAATTCCAATGACGATACTTTGGTAGTCTTTCACATTTTTCACATAATTCATAAAATTTTTGCATGTTGTCCAACAATTATCACAAAGCATAGAATTGCATGAAAACAAATCATAATATCGTATAAATAGCATTAAATGATTTAAAATAACAGTTATATTACAATATTTACATATGAACTTACCTCGGTACAATATGTTAGAAATCAAGCCTATTCCTCGAAAACTTTATTTTTCCTTCGATCACGACTTGAATCTCGTTTCTCTTGATCTATAATAACAAATTTAGCTTATTTAATACTCATATTTATTAAAACAGTCCTTGACTCAAACTTTGGAAAAATTACATTTTTGCCCCTAAACTTTTGCATATTTACACTTTTTCCCCAAAGCTCAGAAATTAAACTTCATCCTATTTTCTTATGTTTTATGACATGCTGATCATTTTCCCCTTCTATAGCAACATCAAATTCACAGCCTATCATGTATTTATGAACATTAGGTATTTGTCGTTTTACTCGTTTTCACGTAAAATCGCTTAGCAAAAGTTGTTTAACACAATTTCAAGCTTCATGTTCTACCATAAAATATCAAAATAAACACATTTCACCTATGGATATTTTTCCAAATATAAACCCTAGGTTAAATTATTGCTAGAATAAGCTAAATCAAGTTACCAGGACTCCAAGAACGTAAAGAACATTAAAAACGGGGCTTGGAATCACTTACTATGGAGGTTGGAAGCTTGAAACAAAACCTAGCTATGGAGAACCCTTTAATTTTCGTCCTAATGAAGAAGATGGACATATTTTGCCATCTTTTTCCTTTTTTTAATCTTTTAATTACCAAATGACCAAAATACCCTTAATACCTTTCTTTGAAAATTTTCATGTACAAGCCCATTTTTGTCCAAAATTTTAGAAATTGGTCAAATTTCTATTTAAGACATCCTTATTAATATTCCAAAGTAATTTCATACTAAAAACTTCTAGAATGCAAGTTTTGCAAATTATTCGATTTAGTCCCTAATTTCAACTTAAGCACTTTATGCATAGAATTTCGTCATGAAATTTTCACACAATCATGCAATCATATCATAAACCTCAAAATAATTATAAAATAATTATTTCTATCTCAGATTTGTGGTCACGAAACCACTATTCCGATTAGGCCCTAATTCGGGATATTACAGTTTCGGTTAAAGAGAAAATGAATAAAGAAAACATAGTTTATTTTATGATATAATAACATATATTAACTTATTACTAATTTACCTAATTAACCTTAATGAAATAATAATGAAATTATATAACCTATGTCTATTACCGTACAAACAACATGTTAATGGAATAATTACAATATAAATACTCCCAACTTAGAAAACCATTAATAATTTGGCCCTTATACATGTTACCGCCTAATTTTTATTTCACGCGATTAAGTCATTTTATTTAATCAGATACCAAAACGACAAAATTAAATCACGAAAATTTCACAGATAAAAATTCACACAAAATAAACACAGACAATAATTTTTAAATATTTTTCTGACTCAGATTCGTGGACCCGAAACCACCGTTCCGATTAGGGTCTAAATCGGAATGTTACATATGCCATATCAATACAATTGCGCATCATAAAGATATAGTTGCACTATTAACATACAACTTACCTCGGATTACAAAATGTAGGCGACTAGTCAATTTTAGTCTACTTGCTTGGCTTTCCCCCGGTCTAGGTTCAAATTTTGTAATTCTTGATCTATAATGATAAAAATTCACAAATTTAATCATTTTATTGATCTAGGTAATCAACAATTCATAATTGGGCAAAATGACCATTTTTCCCTTAGAATTTCACAAAATAACCATTTTACCCCTAGACCCGAAAATCAATTTTTACCATATTTTCTCATTAATCAAGCCTAGATGAATACTTTTTATACTAGAAGCAGCCCAAAGTTCTCATTATTTCTCACATTTATCAACTATTTTATAACTTATGCAAAATGGTCCTTAGTTAGGGTTTCCATGAAAACTACTTCACAAAAGTTGTTTATTTCACAACCATGATTCATTTTCTTCCATAAAATTTCAAAAAAAAAACATGAACACTCTCATGGTAAAACCCTAGACTTTCGACCATTTTGTAAAACGGTCCCCTTATTGAAAAACTCATGCTACAAGGGTTCTAAAAGTATAAAAATCATCAAGAAAAACCATCAAGATCACTTACTTGTGAGGGTTGAAAATTGCTAAAATTTCAAGCTCCTGAAAACCCTATTTTTCGCTGAAAATTTTGGTGGAAGAGAAGGAAGAAATCAAAAAGATGATGGCTAGACACTAGGGTAATATTTTATTATACATTAAGTCACTTATCCGTTTGACCATTTGAATTTCTTGTCCCCTATGGCCGACCATAAGCTCCTAAGGGGTCTATTTTCCCTTTAAAGACCCCCAATTTTGGTTCTCTAGCTATTTGGCACCTTTAGCTATCAAAATAGGACTTTTACACTTTATGCGATTTAGTCTTTTTTTACAATTAAGCATGAAATCGCTAAAATTAATTCACCAAAAATTTCATGCTTTCATATAATCATGCCACAACACATAAAATAATTTTAAAAAATAATTTCTCTGACCTCGAATTAGTGGTCTCGAAACCACTGTTCCGGTTGGGCCCAAAATTGGGTTGTTACATTATGTATGTTGTGTCACACAAATGCATGTCTGTCTCAGTGGTTAAGTGTCTTGGGATTGAGAAGTCTTGGGTTCAAACCTGGGGATGTAAAAAAAGTTTTGTTTTTAAGGAATAAACCCTTGCCTTTAGTTAGTATGCTTTTAAAAAAATTAGAGCATTTTATGTCAGAAAGAGCCTGCTAGTTTAAGGGATAGGTGGCATGTCACGGGTACTAAGGGTCTTGAGTTCGAGTCCCGCTGTGCAGAAGGAGTGTTTTATTTTGTTGCTATTACCGTGTGGGAAGTTTGGGTTGACTGAAACACTACTAGTTGAGTCAAGTTTGAATTTGGTGATTGAGGAAATAATGATGGAGTGATTTTAAGAGAATTATGTGGGATTTGATAGTGGAGGAGTTGTAGACGAATAGGTACTCTGACCACTCAAGAATTCAGCCTTGAGTATGGTAACTGGTCTCTCCATTTTGGGTTTTTTCCAAATTTTGGTTCTTTTCACTCCTTGTTTTAGAAGCCAAATATTGCTATTGAATTTTAGAGTACCTTTCGGTTCTAGTTTGTTTCGACTTTACCTTCTCCCTCTCAATACTTCTCCCCTTTTCACCTTGTTATCTAGGCCGAACACCTCATCACTCCTCTCTATTGTTTTTTTTTCAGTCTTGCTCATTGGCTCCTCTTCTTTCCCTCCTCCAATCGATTCTTCTCTTGGCTAAATATACCTTCTTCATCCTCCTTCGATTTCCTTCGTGATTAACAAATTTCCTTTCTTTTTATCTTGCTATTGTGACCGAATACCTCATCTCTTCCCCTCTCTTTGTGATTTTGGGAAATTGTTCTTTGGTCAGTCGGGTTTGAGTCAAATGTTCTTTCCTCTCTTTCCCTCACTTTTATTTCTCTTCTTTCATCTTCTGTGTTAGCTGATTACTCCATCTATGGTTAGAGTGCACGGTTACTATCCTCTCTCTCTTCTGCCGAAATAACCTTTTATTTAACACTTCTCTTTTCTGTCGTTTTCTGCTGGGTGTGCATTTATTCTATCTCGTGCCTTGGGTTAAGGCTGTGCTTTGGGTGTTGGCCGAATACTGCTGTCTCACATTCGTAGTTTTGCACTTTTGGTAAGTTATTATTCAAAAAATGGTGTTGAACGGTAAGTGTGCATCAGTCAAGATTGTTTTATCCAAGTATAGATTTAATAAAGGGGTTGTGACTTTCATGTAGGTAGAGATCAAGTGGATTGGTATGCCTCCTAGGAGTCAAGGGTGCTATCTCAATAGGTTAAAAGTAAGGAGAAGTAACTATGGTGATTGCATAGGAACTCCGTTAAGTTCTATTTGTTATATGATCAAAGTAACTGAGTAAATGTCTTTTTATTGAATTCAAGTATAAGGATATTCGGGGCCCGGTTAACGTCGAATCACATCAGGTGTGTAAAACACTACCTTATGCGTAAATCGGCAAAAGCTAAAAATGTGTCCATTGACACTACACAGGCATACGATTGCTCGTGTGGTAATCCAAACGCATAAACGTGGGCGTTTGACCGTAGAGACCACCATGAGCGATTTCACGGGCTTAGGCCGTTTTGGGCCATGTTGGGCAAAAATAGGCTGTGTGGGCCCCACATGGGGAAACCACACAGACGAGTGGAGAATATGGGGCCAGGTTGTGTAGTTCACACGGTCAAGGCCATTTTTGGGCTTTGTGGGCCACACTAGCGTGTGGGCTCACGTGGGTCTGCATTATGGGCCTTGGGCTCGCATTATGAGCCTTGGGCCCATTTTCACTGTTTGACTGATGAGGTTGCATGGGTCGCCCAAGACGACTGTGGACCTACTGATGGTTTGGTAAGTATACCTAGACCCCAAATTGATGAAATGACTGTTATGCCCCTATGAGGTAAAATAATTGATATGCCTCTATGATATGTATGACTGTATTCGAGCATGCCATTTTTATATTGCATACATGTATGATATTATGCCATGACACATGACATATTGCATTGGGATGGGTTAATTATGATTGGAGGAAGTGTACTGTACTGGCAGCTTTGCTGCAAATACTGTTTAGTGCCGCAATCAGTTCTATTTTAGAGTGTAGGGCTGCACGGAGCGGAGTGTAGAAGCTGGTTGGGTAGGATTTTTGATTGCTTAATTGTACTGCTACTATCACTGAAATGGACTATGGCCACACTGAAACTATTACTGAATGGGCTAAGGCCTAACTGAAATTAAACTGTTACTGATACGGGCTTAGGCCCAGATTGTATTTGCCTACTACATGATTAACTGTATGTTTATTAAGGGATTACACACTGAGTTTTTGTAAACTCACCCTTTTTTTTATCTGTGCAGGTAATCCCCAATCTTAGACGGTTTGGTGCTGCGAGGGACTCGGAGGTGGCCATACAATCACACATGCTTTCATTTTTTCCTTTTAATTTACAAGTAATTTTATTTAGGTATTTGTTTATGTAATAAGGCCTCTTTAAGTTTTAACTTTTAATTTGGGATTTTATTTATTTTGATTTACATTTGTTAGTAGTAGGACGCGAGTTTTCAAAAAGTTAAATGTATTTCAAAACACCATGTTTATTCAACACATTTTAAATGCTTCCACAACAAACATTGTTTTACAAAAGTAATAACAATTTTAATATGATTAACATTTTGCTAAACGACTTGAGTTTTAACATTGAACGAGACATCCTAAATCTTCGTTAAGAACACAAAGAGGCTTAATATAGATCGGGTTTTTCAAAAATTATATTTTACGAAAAACACTTCAATGTGACATCGCTAGATTCGGCCATAACGTCTAGGCCGGGTTTGGGGTGCTACAAGAACCCAAGTAAATCTAAAATAGTTATCAGCAAGTACAAATGCATATTGTTTTCCACCCAAGCTAGTTGTTTTAATAGGCCCAAAAAGATCCATGTGAATTAGTTGAAGAACTCTACTAGTTGATACATCATTAATAGGTTTAAAGGAAACTCTTTTATGTTTACCCTTAGTACATGCATCACAAATTTTGTCTAAATCAAAGTCAATTTTAGGAAGTCCTTTAACTAAGTCATTTTTGACTAATTTGTGCAATATGCTCAAGCTAGCATGTCCTAGTTTTCTATGCCATAACCAAGAAAAATTTTCATTTTTAACAACAAGGCATATGAATGAATCATGCATGTCATCTAAATTCACCATGTAAGTATTTCCTATCCTATGTCCTATAAGCATAATCGTACTAGACACAATGTCAATTACTTTACATCCATTAGACTCAAAAATGACATGAGACCTTTATCACACAATTGACTAATACTTAATAGATTATGCTTAAGATTGTTCACATATAAAATATTTTCAATAAAAATTAAAAAGTTTTTACCAATAGAACCAATTCTTTCTATTTGTCCTTTGGAGTTGTCACCAAATGTAAGTTCTCTACTTATTGGCTTTAATTTAATAAAGTGACTTTTGTCACCGATTATGTGCCTTGAGCATTCACTATCAAGGTACCATGAGTTTTTGCTTGAATTACCCACCTTGAAGCAATGCTTCTCTTCCTACAAACATAGAAGTAATTTTTTATTTTTGGTACCCAAATTCTTTTGCCATAAGCATTAGTTTATAAGATTTTAGTCCCTTTAGGTATCCATTTAGAAAGGATATAATAAGTCCTTTAGGGACCCATATACTTCTAACTAATTTTTCCTTATAAGTTTTGAAATGACCTATATGTTTATAGTGATTAAAGATATTTTTAACAAAATTTTGTTTCGAATTTTCTCATTTTTCAAACCTTTTCGGAAAAAAAATTGTTAGAGTGAGCTTTTTCACTCTTAGGCAACTCAAGTTGCTTTGATGATCATCAAGAACTTTTGAAAGCAAATTATGCAGGTCTTGATTCTTTTTCTCAAACTAATTTATAATAGCTTGCATATCATGAATTTTACTTTCAAGTTCATGACTGGTTTTGAAGAGTGAACTATTTTCATCTTTTAATTTTAAAATGTTTTTCTTATATTTTGAAATCATAGTTTCAGACTCCAAACCCAACTCATCATAGGCATTTTATAACTCATCAAATGAATAATAAATTGAATTAGATGAGTTAGAAGTTAACTTAGGATCATCAATGACCATAAGGCAAAAGTTAGCTACTTCTTGATCTTCATCTTCGGATGAATCCTCATCACTCCAAGTAGCAACATGCGCCTTGAGATTTTGTTTGCTTGATCCCTTTTTATTCCACTGGGGACAATCGAACTTGATGTGCTTTGGCTTCTTACATTCATAGCATATTATGGGATCCTTCTCCTTGGTAGATTCAAGCTTGAGTCTTCCTTATTTTGGAATTTTGTCTCTCTATTGGACCTTATAAACTTATTGAATCTTCAAACAAACATTGTCATTTCTTTATCCTCGTCCACCACTTCACTTGATTCACTATCTTCATTAGTGGTGAATTTGAGAGCAAAATCAACCTTTTTCTTTTCAATTTTGGCTTCTTTAACCCCTTCATTATGCCTCATCTCATGTGTAAGAAAAGAATCGATAGCTCATCCAAAGTCAATGTTTATAAATTATTTGCTTATTCACACCTTGGTTTCCCATGATTTAGGCAAACTTTAAAGAATTTTCCTTACCACCTCATCATTTGGATATGTTTTCCTATAAGACTTCAATCCATTGATGATGATAGTAAACTGATCAAACATCACATTGATATCTTTCTAGGGCTTTATTTTGAAGGTTTCATAATTTAGAGTAAGAATGCCAACCTTAGACTTCTTGACTTGACTAGTACCTTCATGTGTGACTTCAAGCTTATCTTATATCTCCTTAACATTGGAAAAATATGAAACTCTACTATATTCTTTAGGGCCAAGTGCAAAAAATAAGGTATGCATAGCCTTGGAATTCAACCGAATGCTTCTTCTATCTTCTTCATTCCACTCTTTCTTGCTCTTTGGAATAAGAAACTCTTTACTGCTTGAGAGGTATGGATTGATCGTCCATGACAATGTCTCATACAAAAATATTATTTGCTTATATGAATAACATCATTCTTGTCTACCAATATGAATAGTTGACATTGTTGAAGTATGGAGGCTTAAAGATAGATTGTGGTTCTCTAAGAAAAATCGAACTAGATGTAGATTTCATCTCCTGTCAATTGATTTGTAGATTGTTGAGCTTCTTCAATGATATCCTCTTTGGTTATTAAACCATTTAAAAGAGACTAGCTCTGATACCAATTGTTAGCTCAAATAATCAAACAAAAATTGCTAAGAGGGGTGGTGAATTGACTTTTAAAAAAATTGTGGAAGCTAAATAATAAGGATAGAAAATTTAGACATAAGGATTTAGAGTGGTTCGACCCCAATTGCCTAATCCACTAGCTTATCTTTACACTACTAAGGATTTTCCCAAATTCACTAATTTGATAACTATTAAGGACAAGGTTTAACCTTAAAAACTCCCTTAAAGTTTCTATCCAAACTTTAAGACACAAACTCTTCTCAAAGAAATACAAATGAGCAAACAAAGAAAGAACCTTTACAAGGTCAGAATGTGTGCAAATTAAGCTCAATTACAAGGAAGAGCAGTTGAGCTAAATGAAAACTTACAAGTGTTTAAAGAAAATTGTTGAGAATTGTAAGCACAAGGTTGTTTTTTTATTAAAATTTTTGCTTGATAATCTCTCTAGTTATTGTAGACCCTTTGGAGGTTGGTTTATATATCCCTTAATTAATTTCTGACCGTTGTGGTTGTTGGAGACATGAATAAAACCATTACGGACGAAATAACCCGTACATTTAATTCACCTACAACAACGAGTATTGATATTGGCAAATAAGGTATTGATATTTTTTTACATCTAATGCAAACTTCAGTGATCATTGGAACTAAATATATCGATACCAATGGTCTTTTATCGATACCTTATGAAAAAATATCAATATTTAGCTGAATTGGTGAAAAACAAAATGTTAATTTGATATCATTTTTAAAAAATGTATTGATATTTTGAAAACCATCAATGCTTGACCAACAAGTATCAATAATTTTTGGCCTGAAGCTATTCTGACATGTTTAAAAATAGTTTAACATATTTACAAAAATTCTAACTTGATTGAAATCATTTTAATTTGATTTAAAAGTTGATTGAAAATTTTTTTAAGAGTTCAAAGTGTAAGATTCAAAATTTTATCTCTTAAACTTCATTTGAAATATCATTTTTCCAATTTTGTTCAACATTAACTTTATTAAGAAAAATTTTAATTTGTTATATTTAAACATATTATCAAATAAAGCTTGATTTAAGATACACAAATAGGATAGTAAAAACACCTGACAACCCTCTCTTCTAGTAACAAGAATCTGGCCTCTGAACAACATTTAGAGGCTGCATATTCTCCAATCGGGCAAGCTCAGTTGGATCAAGGACATGAGTTAAACTGCTCCAATCTCATTCCATGCGTCTATCCACCATTTCATAAAGCTGAATATCTTCCAAAGCTTTTTGTGATCATCGACCATGAGCATTAGGACGACCAAAATCCTTAAGCCATTCATCTAACCAAAATCATATCTTTTTCCGTTTCCAACATTCCACCCTTTATTCACTCGCAATGTTTCCCAAATTCTAGCCAACGAACGTCATGACTGCCTATAAACGTGTTATCGTTTATAGCTAAAATATCACACTAAAAATATATTAAATCAATTAAGCGGTGTCTACAAGCGTATGGGTCAAATTGTAATATAATATTGTTATAACGAAATACTGATAAGTATTTCGAGAATCGTACCCAAGGGATTGGAGATTAGAGAAATCGTCATTAAATTAATCATAGAAAATAATTATTAATCTAATCGAGTCACAAATTAGTAGTGTTAATCCAAATTAAAATATTAATTAAACTAGTTAAATTAACTAACCTAAACTAATCTAATGGACTTTCCTATTCCTAGTGTCGATAATACGAGCATCTAGCCTATGATCAATTAAATACCTAATTATCTAATTAGATAATTAATTATCCTAAGTTGAGTTATTTATCACCTTTAGCTATGACTACCCTCTCGATTCATCTTCATTAAAGATTACCAACAAAGTCACCCTTCTAGTCTCTTCCTAAGTATACAGATACTCTTCTAGACTCATCTATCTCGATATTCTATTAAGGGTATCATTTCATAATATGCTAAGTACCCTTGAATAAAAAACCAATTTTGGATAAATAATTACTTAACAAATAAATTAGCTTAGTAATCGAAACTTGCGAGATATAAAATAAAAAGAAATTATTCAATTACTCATACAAAAATTAATTGATCAAGTTAACAAAGCATAAATAAAAGAATAAAGAAAGATATAGGAGAATGCTCATGAATATTATTGAAGCACGGATTCGGAGCAATCTCCTCTCGTGATTGTCTTTACATAAAAATAGAAAAGTTTCGACTACACGAATAAGAAAAGAAAAGAAAACTAAACTGAATAGAAAACCTATCTATGTCTAACAATTCTGGTGACCCTAAGGTTGCTCACATAGGCAACTACCTAATTGGTGACCACTCAATCCCAAGATACACTTAGGTAGCACTGAATAAAATATTATGCTAAAAGCTAGGGTCCAATTATGGAAATTCTCCAAAAGTGCCGTGAGAAGGATCATCAATATCTTAGTTGCCTTCATCCCGTCTTCGGGATGTGGAAATGCTTCTCGTCCCAAAGACCACACCGTAATAACCTTTCCATTTCCATCTCATGATCGTGATGAGAGGAAGCTTCTCGTTATGACATTGAGTGCTTTCTTGGGCCTTGGCAAGTTTTTGGCTTATTGGGCGCATTGTCTCATGGCCTGATTATTATTCCTTGTATTCTTGGACCTCAATTGACATCCTACACACTTAATTAGCTCATTTGTCATTCATGGGGCTTGAGTCGACCTTACGGGTCATAGAAAGAGCAAAAAATGTGTAAAAACACTTATTTTTATTAGATTTTTAATCCTAACCTGCTAATACCGAAAATATGGTAATTAATTATAAAAGTGCAAGAAAAAAAAACTTGTTAAGTGCGATAATGACCTAAAATAACTACTACAAGTGATGTCAGGTCATGCCACACGTACGAGCAATTCTCTCTCACTATGCTTGACGGACACAAGTCAACAATATTATCGAAGTACCTTGACCCAAAGATCCTCCAGATGAGTAATGAGCCCCATTCCTAGCTTTAACAAAGAAGATCTATTTTAAAGTATCAACCTGTTTAGCCTTAAGACCCCATGCTCCATGAGATCACAACACTTTTCCTATTTTAGGAAGGTTATCTTTCGCTTACTTGCATTCAACCCCATATGAATTGTCGAGTGGATTTGCATGCAATCCTGGAAATAGAATGACATAAATATACTCGATTAGAGTCAAATCTAATAGGGGGATCCATAGCATGAATTAATGCGATAATAGGGGTTTTAATTAGAAAGATATTTCAATTAATCAACCTAGAGTCAGTTTCTCTTGTGCTTGAAAAAGATATTAGCATAATTTAGGGATTTCTATGAATCAATGCGCTTAGTAAATAAATTGTGTAATTTAGATTAATAGTGACAAATGAAATCTAGATTGATTCTTACTTGGGTATTGTTTTTTTTCTTGGTTGTTATTTATTTTCGTGTTTTTTTTCTTTTTCGCGTTCATTAGTTGATTAAATTAGTTAATTTTAGTTTTTAATCGCTTATTTGAATTATTCGGTTAAATAATAGAAATTCAGTAATTACTAGTACTTGTAGTCATCGTGGGAACGACATTTTTGCTCACCATAACTATACTATTAATTGATAAGTGCACTTGCCTGAGTAAAATTTTTAGTTAGTTTTGTGTCCATCATTTTCTAATTAAAAAATCTATAGCGATTGAACTTTTACAATTTAGTCCCTAGACCCTAATTAACCACAATTTTGGTTAAATTGACTATTCAAATATTAATTCATTTATATTTTAAATTCTTAAGTATCCCTATTAAATATTTATGGACTGAATTTATGGAAATGAGGTCCGAAAATTGTAATTCCTGATACCACTGGAAACCAGGTCGTTATAATTCTCCCCCAAAAGAAATTTCATGCCCAAAATTACTTGGAAAGAGGTGAGGATACTGAAATTTCATTCTTTTTTCCAGTTCCTAGGTCACTTATTCTACGCTATGATTACGCATAGAACTTTCATTAGTGACATGCGTTTATTCATCAACTTTTGCACTTCTCGAGCTAAGATCTCTACCAGTTCTTCTTCGTATGAGAGATAAGATTGAACTTCAATTGCCTTAACTGGTATAACATGAGATGGATCAGACTGATATCGTTAGAGCATAGATTCATAGAGTACATTGTAACAGCCTAAATTTTCAGTGGTGTCGAAAAAGTGATTCGAGATCACTAAATCCGACAAATGAGTAGAAAATATTATTAATTTAGTGAATATAAGTTAAATGTGAAGTTAGGAAAATTTTTGAAATAGCGAATAGTGTACTAGAAATAAATATTAAAATAATTTGAATAAAAAATGAGGTATCGAGACTTTAAAAATTTTAAACCGAGCCATAAATATTTTTATAAATATTTATGGAGTGTTAATAAGTTAGTATTAAAGTTTCGTCAAGAAATATTAAAGTTCCGATAGTTAATTGGATAAAAAGGACTAAATTATAACAAATGTAAAATTATGGGAAATGATTAAATAGCTTAAATGATAAAAGAAAGAGGGTTTAAAAGGAAAATAGGCCCAAATTGTTTTGGGATGGACGGCAAGGGGCAAGGAATTAGCAGGAAAATTGATGAATTAATGGCAAAATTCGAATATTGCAAAATTTACTTAATAAAACTAGGACTAAAGTGGAATTATCTAGATTTCCCTTTATTTTTCTACATTCTCATCAGAAAAAACACCATAGAAGGGTTTCCTTAAGCTGGTTTTTCATATTTTTACTGCAAGTAAGTTCAATTCTTGATTATTTCTTGAAATTTTTGTGTTTTTGTGACTTTTACAACTAGGTCCACTTGTTGAATTCATTAGTTTTTGATTCTATGGGAGAAATTGAAAGTTTCTATGAATATGTGTTGGAAGTATATGATGATTTAACATGGAATTAGAGTTTTACATTGTTTATATGTTGATTTTATTGAAAGAATTGAATAGAAAGTGAATGTTTAAGACCTAATTGTAAAAGAGTTTGAAGTTAGGGTTTTATGTGAAAATTATGAATTTCAATAGTTGTGAAATAACTTTTAATTTCTAGGTATAGTATTAATTAGGAAAATTTTAGCTTAATTGAAGGGTTAATTGAGTAAGGACTGAATTGTATGAATTGTGACATTTGGGGCAAAATCGAAATCAACACTTGCACTAAAACAGTTTTGGACAGCAGCAGTAGTCTAAATTTGAAAGATCACCAAAAATTGTAGAAATTGAATTAGAGAATGAATAAAATATGAAATTAAATATTATTAAGTCTAGTTTCTTATAGAATAAATGGTGAAAGCAATCGAATTGTAAATCATGAGATATAATAGATTTTGTGAGACAAGGTTAGAATGATTTTGGGTTCCCCTGTTATGGCTTTGGAAAATCATAAAAAATTTAATAAAAATAATTAGGAGCTTAAATTTATATTTTTAAAATTATGAATGAGTCTATTTTCAAGAGAAACAAATGGGAACATCATCTGAATCCTGTACGGGGAGATATTTAATTTTTAGTGAAGAAAGGTCGGAATTGTCAGACAGCAGAACAGGGGTAATTTTAAAGAATAAACTATAGTTATTGGCTAAACCAAAAATTCTGAAAATTTTAGGGTAAGAAGATATGTGAGTCTAGTTTCAGGAAAAATTTACGGATCCTAATTTGGAGTTCTGTAACACAAAATAAAAATAATTTAGTAACTATAACACGGATAGACAACATTGAATATACATAGGTAAATAGTGAAATTACAGATAATGTTACTTATAAGCGGGTTATAAACATTAAGGATGTGAAATAGAATGAATGTGAATTCAATACTGATAAGTGAAAAAATTTATATTATAGATAAAAAAATCGAGGATAAACGAGGAAAAGATAAAATTCCAGAATAGTTCCAAAAATCTCTACAACTACTTCAAATTGTTCCGGGTAAGTTCGTACGGTTAAATTATTTAATTTCAATATTATTTTATGAATAGTGATTAATATTTATGTATGTTAATTTTTGAAAATAAGTAAATTATGTACAAAAGTTACGAAATTGAACTGAGTAATTCAGAGAAATGGAACGCAGGAAATGAGTACGATCGTTCAGTGAAAAAGATGAATTGACGATAAATTACCCAAGTAAACCGAGATTCAGCATTTGTTGCGAATTCTCGTGTTTGCTTTCTGTTTAGCTCTTACGAGCTTCCGTTAACTCATATGAGTTTCAGTTAACCCTTTTGGGGTTTCAGTTTAGCACTTATGTGCTTGATTAGCCTTCGGGCTTAGTTAGCACTTATGTGCTTGATTAGCCTTTGAGCTTCCGTTTAGCACTTATGTGCTTTAGTTAGCCTTCGGGCTTCCGTTTAGCACTTATGTGCTCTAGCTAGACTTCGGGCTTCAGATCACGATGTACTCAAATCCGTAAGTCGTTCCTTAAATGGACAAGTTGATAAGTCGTAAATGTAACGTGTGGAAAAAGAAATGTAAGTAATATTATGATTACTATTATTGAGCTCAATTAAGTAATTTTTTAAAAAAAAAAATAGGATTATGACTTACAAGATGAAAGTAACTTACTTGAAATGTCCATATGATTTGAATTTTGGAAAAACTAATATTTGGTAAAATTTATGGTTAAAGCCGACGAACTTACTAAGCTATAGTCAGCTTACTTGTAATGTTTATTGCTCTTTGTAGATTAACAGGAGGGTCAGAGGATCAGATCATCACGCTCAAGTCACACTATCTCGATTTTCTGGTAGATTTTGTTATAAATACTTTAAATGGTTTATATGGCATGTATAGGAGCTTATATGACTATGTTTTGTATTAACTCATGAATATATTAGTTAAGTTAATATAAGTTAATATATGATATGAATGAAAATTAACTAAGATGTTTAAATACTCCTTGAAAGTATGAATGGATATAATGTTAGATAAAATAAGGATTAGTGATATTGTTATGAAACGAACGTGATTTGGATAAAGATTGTATTTGTTGAGTTGTTGTTTGTGTTGAATTGGTTGCAAATTTAAAATTGCAGGGAAGATTAGATGTTTCTAAAGGGGTTATATTGAATTTTTTTTAAATAATAATCATAATAATAATTATATAACGAAAAATTTCTGGAGTACTTGAATAAGTTCCTATTCATTTATAATACGTGATTTAGGCCTCGAAGGTTCATAAAAGAGACTTAATGATTAAATTTTAATATATTTGTTGTTTATTCATGAATTGTTTGTAAATTAACCAATATGTTTGGTAATGCCTCGTAACCCTATTTCGGCGACAATTTGGGGTTAGGGGGTGTTACATTTATTGGTATCAGAGCTTCGGTTTAGCCGATTCTCGGAATGGACGTGATGTGTAAAATGTTTAGAAATACATGCCATATAAATCTGTGATAGTGTGATTTGTATGATCCGATTTAACCCTTGTTTTTTTTAATAGATTGTAAAGATGTCGGATAGACCTGAACATGCTGAACAGGAAGAAGCAAATAGTAGAGTACAGACATCTAAACAAGGGACAAGTAGTGATGTTCCAATTTCCTTGATGCGAGAACAAGAACTTAGAAACATGATTATTGGAGTAATGAATCAGTGGTATAATGAGAGGATGCAGGAAAGGAATCAGACCCAGCAACCTCCTCCCCCTACAGTACCACTAGTAGTACCCTCGGTTGCTCCTCCACCTCCTTCTCTGGTAACTGAATCAAGTAAAAAAAACTCTGGTAGAAAAACTTAGAAAATTTGGGGCTGAAGAATTTTGGGGCAGATCAGATGATTATCCAGTAAAAGTTGAGTATTGGTTGCAGAGTACGATAAGAGTTTTTAAAGAAATGGCTTGTTCTCTAGATGGCTATTTAAGGTGTATTGTTTCCTTGTTAAAAGAAGAAGCATATCACTGGTGGGAGACAATAGAAGCTGTGGTACCAGCCGAGAAACTTACTTGGGAATTTTTCCAAGCTGAGTTTAAAAAGAAATATGTTGGTAAAAGATATTTAGAAAAGAAAAAGAGAGAATTTCTTGATCTTCGATAGGGAAATCGGACAATAGCTGAGTATGAGAGGGAGTTTGTATACCTTAGCAGATATGCTCAAGAGATTGTTCCTACAGAAGAAGACATGTCTGTTCGATTTGAAGAAGGGCTGAATGATGAAATTAGAATGATGATAGGTGGTACAGAAATTCGAAAATTGGTGGTTTTATCAGATAAAGCTCAAAATATGGAAAAAGTGTACAACAGAAAGATGCAACGGGAAAGAAGAAACAAAGAATCTTATAAAAAAGGCTCCTCCAAATCATTTTCAGCATTTCTGATTAAAAAGTTTAAGGAGGATACCATTCGAGCTACATCGGTACCTGAATGATCAAAGACTAGAGTAACTCAATCTGATCGTGGAATATCAATCAGATCAGTTGCTAGTGAAGCCAGTGTACAAAATACTCCCAGGTCTAAATGTCAACACTATGGAAAATACCACTTGGGTGAATGCAGAGGTAAAATAGGAGCTTGCTACAAATGTGGAGCCACTGATCATTTTATTTGGAATTGTCCTCTATTACAAAAAGATGAAGAAGAACAGAAGGAGAAACAGATGGCTACTTCTCAGAGAAGTAAACGTGCGAGTCAAAGCAGTGCTGCGGGAGCTACTCGTTCGAGTGCAAAAGATTTTATTGCTCGGTTAGAGGTTAGAGCACCAGCACGTACATACGCCATCCGAGCTAGAGAAGAAGCCACGGCTCCAGACGTTATTGCTGGTACTTTCTATCTCTTTGATGTTATAGTATATGCATTAATTGACCCAGGGTCTACACATTCTTATATTTGCACAGTATTAGCATCAGAAAAGAAATTGTCTGTTGAACCAACTGAATATGATGTTCAAGTTACTAATCTGTTAGGACAAAGTGTGATAGTAAATTTAGTGTGTCAAAATTGTCCACTGAAAATAAAAGGCTGTGAGTTCCCTACTGATTTAATGTTGCTACCCTTTCGAGAATTTGTTGTTATACTGGGAATGGATTGGTTGACAAAATATGCTGCTGTGGTAAATTATCGTGAGAAGCGGATCAGTTTGAAATGTCAGGCAGGTGATATACTTTCTGTTGAACCTGAGAATTCAAATGATGTTGTCAAAATTATTTCAGCTTTTTTGGCTCAGAGGTTAATGCGGAAGAGTAATGAGGTATTTTTAGCTTACATCATTGATACTTGAAGATCTTAACTAAAACTAGAACAGTTGCCGGTTGTTAATGAATTTCCTGACGTATTTCCTGATGAATTACCGGTTTTACCACTAGATCGGGAAGTTGAATTTGTAATTGATGTGGTACCAGGGACAGCTCCTATATCAGTGACACCATACCGTATGGCACCAGCTGAGTTAAAAGAGCTGAAGACACAGTTGCAGGAATTACTAGACAAAGGGTTTATTAGACCGAGTATGTCACCTTGGGGTGCACCAGTCTTGTTCGTGAAAAAGAAAGACAGATCTATAAGACTGTGCATAGACTACAGGTAGCTAAACAGGGTTACAATTAAAAATAAATATCCTTTGCCTCGCATTGATGATTTGTTTGATTAGTTGAAAGGTGCTACCGTGTTTTCAAAGATAGATCTTCGATTCGGATATTATCAACTAAAAGTTAAAGAATGTGATGTGCCGAAAACTACCTTCAGAACTCGGTATGGTCATTACGAGTTTTTGGTAATGCCTTTTGGTTTAACTAATGCCGCTGCTGCATTTATAGACTTAGTGAATCAGATTTTTCAGCCTTATTTAGATATATTTGTAGTTGTGTTTATTGATGATATATTGATCTATTCAAAGACAGAACCCGAGCATGCTCAACATTTAAGGATAGTGCTACAAACTTTGCGAGAAAAGCAATTATATGCAAAATTCAGCAAATGTGAATTTTGGCTTCATGAGGTTGGATTTCTAGGTCACATTGTTTTAGCCGAAAGGATTCGAGTAGATTCGAGTAAAGTATCTGTAGTGGTAAATTGGAAAACTCCAAGAAATGTAATGGAAGTGCGAAGTTTCCTGGGTTTAGCTGGATATTATCGCCGTTTTGTTAAAAATTTCTCAGTGATTGCTTCGCCTATGATATGATTGCTACAGAAGAATGTTGAGTTTGTGTGGTCTGACGAATGTCAGCAAAGTTTTGATCAGTTGAAGAAAATGTTGACAAAAGCTCCAGTGTTGACTCAACCAGAATCAGGTGTGCCATATGTTGTATACAGTGATGCATCTTTGAATGGTTTAGGTTGTGTGTTGATGCAATCGGGAAAAGTAGTGGCCTATGCTTCTCGGTAGTTAAAATCACACGAGAAGAATTATCCTACGCATGATTTGGAGTCGCCTGCAATTGCTTTTGCTTTGAAAATTCGGAGACACTATTTATATGGTGAAAAATGTTATGTGTATACAGATCATAAAAGTTAGAAGTATTTGATGACGTAGAAAGAGTTGAATTTGAGATAGAGAAGATGACTTGAGTTATTAAAAGATTATGACGTTGTTATCGATTACCATCCGGGGAAGGCTAATATAGTTGCTGACGCACTCAGTCGGAAATCATCTTTATTTGCACTCCGATCAATGAATGCCCATTTGTCTGTTAATAAAGATGGATCTGTAATAGCGGAATTGAAAGTCAAGCCTGTATTTCTCCAGCAAATTTGGGAGCTGCAAGATGAAGATTTGAAGTTGGTATTAAAGAAACAAATAGCTCGAGACAAGCAGGATTCAGAATATAGCATTGATGAAAATGGTATGTTATACTATCGTAAAAGAATTTGCGTTCCAAATAATTCAAAAATGTATTATGATTTGAAACAAATGTATTGGTGGCCTGGTATGAAAAGGGAAATTTGTGAGTTTGTAGCAAAGTGTCTAATACGTCAACAGGTGAAAGCAGAACATCAGGTACCAACGGGTTTATTACAACCTATTATGATTCCAGAGTGGAAGTGGGAACATGTTACAATGGATTTTGTATCTGGTTTACCTGTGACCCCAAAGAAGAAAGATTCAATCTGGGTAATTGTCGATAGATTGACAAAATCAGCACATTTTATTCCAGTCAGAACGGATTTTCCACTAGAAAAGTTAGCAGAACTGTATATCTCTGAGATTGTGAAATTACATGGGGTTCCAACATCCATTATTTCAGATCGAGATCCAAGGTTTACATCGAGGTTTTGGAGCAAACTATAGGAAGCTTTAGGCACAAAGTTAAATTTTAGTACCGCTTTTCATCCTCAAACTGATGGGCAATCAGAACCGGTAATTCAGATTTTAGAAGACATGTTGAGATGTTGTATACTTGAGTTTGGTGGTAGTTGGGAAAAGTATTTACCACTGGCCGAATTTGCTTACAACAACAGCTATCAATCCAGTATAAAGATGGCGCCATTTGAAGCTTTATATGGAAGAAAATGTAAGACTCTATTGCATTGGTTAGAATTGAGTGAACCCAAGTTAGTGGGGGTCGATTTAATTCGGGAAACTGAAGTAAAGGTTCAGATTATTCGAGATTGTCTGAAAGTTGCTTCAGATCGTCAGAAATCATATGCTGACTTGAAAAGAAGAGAAATAGAGTTTAATGTGGGTGATCAAGTGTTTTTAAAGGTGTCGCCGTGGAAAAAAGTATTACGATTTGGCAGAAAAGGAAAACTAAGTCCAAGATTTATTTGACCGTACGAGATTATTGAAAGAGTCGGCCTTGTAGCATATCAGTTAGCTTTACCTCCAGAGCTTAAGAAGATTCATAATGTGTTCCATGTGTCTATGCTGAGACGTTATAGATCAGACCCTTCACATGTGATTCCGTATACAGAAATTGAGCTTCAGTCAGATATGACTTATTCAGAAGAACCAGTGAAGATTTTGGCTTGGAAAATTAAAGAATTACGGAATAAAAAGGTACCATTAGTTAAAGTGTTATGGCATCGACATGGTTTGGAGGAAGCAACCTGGGAAACAGAAGAGTCAATGAGAAAACAATATCTAAATCTATTCTCAGGTAAGAAATTTCGAGGATGAACTTTCCAAAAGGGGGGAGAGTTGTAACAGCCTAAATTTTCAGTGGTGTCGGAAAAGTGATTCGAGATCACTAAATCCAAAAAATGAGTAGAAAATATTATTAATTTAGTGAATATAAGTTAAATGTGAAGTTAGAAATTTTTTTGAAATAGCGAATAGTGTACTAGAAATAAATATTAAAATAATTAGAATAAAAATCGAGGTATCAAGACTTTAAAAATTTTAAACTGAGCCATAAATATTTTTGTAAATATTTATGGAGTGTTAATAAGTTAGTATTAAAGTTTCGTCAAGAAATTTTAAAGTTCCGATAGTGAATTGAATAAAAAGGACTAAATTATAACAAATGTAAAATTATGGGAAATGATTAAATAGCTTAAATGATAAAAGAAAGAGGGTTTAAAAGGAAAATAGACCCAAAATGTTTTGGTTTGGACGGTAAGGGGCAAGGAATCAGCAGAAAAATTGATGAATTAAGGGCAAAATTGGAATATTGCAAAAAATTACTTAATAAAGCTAGGACTAAAGTGGAATTATCTAGATTTCTCTTTATTTTTCTGCATTCTCATCAGCAAAATCACCACAGAAGGGTTTCTTTAAGCTGGTTTTTCATATTTTTACTGCAAGTAAGTTCAATTCTTGATTATTTCTTGAAATTTTTGTGTTTTTGTGACTTTTACAACTAGGTCCACTTGTTGAATTCATTAGTTTTTGATTCTATGGAAGAAATTGAAAGTTTCTATGAATATGTGTTGGAATTATATGATGATTTAACATGGAATTAGAGTTTTACATTGTTTATATGTTGATTTTATTGAAGGAATTGAATAGAAAGTGAATGTTTAAGACCTAATTGTAAAAGAGTTTGAAGTTAGGGTTTATGTGGAAATTATGAATTTCAATAGTTGTGAAATAACTTTTAATTTCTAGGTATAGTATTAATTGGGAAAATTTTAGCTTAATTGAGGGGTTAATTGAGTAAGGACTGAATTGTATGAATTGTGACATTTTGGGCAAAATCGAAATCAACACTTGCACTAAAACAGTTTTGGACAGCAGCAGTAGTCTAAATTTGAAAAATCACCAAATATTGTAGAAATTAAATTAGAGAATGAATAAAATATTAAATTAAAGCTTATTGAGTCTAATTTCTTATAGAATAAACGTTGAAAGCAATCGAATTGTAAATCATGAGATATAATAGATTTTATGAGACAAGGTCAGAATGATTTCGCGTTCCCCTATTATGAATTTGGAAAATCATAAAAAATTTGAGAAAAATAATTAGGAGTTTAAATTTATATTTTTAAAGTTATGAATGAGTCTATTTTCAAGAGAAACAAATGGGAACATCATCCGAATCCTGTACGAGGAGATATTTAATTTTTAGTGAAGAAAGGTTGGAACTGTCAGACAGCAGAACAAGGATAACTTTAAAGAATAAACTGTACTTATTGGCTAAACCAAAAATCCTTAAAATTTTAGGGTAAGAAGATATGTGAGTCTAGCTTCAGGAAAAATTTATGGATCCTAATTTGGAGTTCTGTAACTCAAAATAAAAATAATTTAGTGACTATGACACGGATAGACAACATTGAATATACATAGGTAAATAGTGAAATTACAGATAATGTTACTTATAAGCGGGTCATAAATATTTAGGATGTGAAATAGAATGAATGTGAATTCAATACTGATAAGTGAAAAAAATTATATTATAGATAAAAAAATCGAGGATAAACAAGGAAAAGAGAAAATTCCATAATAGTTCTAGAAATCTCTACAACTACTTCAAATTGTTTCGGGCAAGTTCATACGGTTAAATTATTAAATTTCAATATTATTTTATGAATAGTGATTAATATTTATGTATGTTAATTGTTGAAAATAAGTAAATTATGTACAAAAGTTACGAAATTGAACTGAGTAATTCGGAGGAATGGAACGCAGGAAATGAGTACGATCGTTCAGTGAAAAAGATGAATTGACGGTAAATTACCCAAGTAAACCGAGATTCAGCATTTGTTGTGAATTCTCGTGTTGGCTTTTTGTTTAGCTCTTACGAGCTTCCGTTAACTCATATGAGTTTCAGTTAACCCTTTTGGGGTTTCAGTTTAGCACTTATGTGCTTCAGTTAGCCTTCGGGCTTCCGTTTAGCACTTATGTGCTTCAGTTAGCCTTTGAGCTTCCATTTAGCACTTATGTGCTCTAGCTAGACTTCGGGCTTTAGATCACGATGTACTCAAATCCGTAAGTCGTTCCTTAAATGGACAAGTTGATAAGTCATAAATGTAGCGTGTGGAAAAAGAAATGTAAGTAATATTATGATTACTATTATTGAGCTCAATTAAGTAAATTTTTTAAAAAAAAAATGAGATTATGACTTACAAGATGAAAGTAACTTACTTGAAATGTCCATATGATTTGAATTTTGGAAAAACTAATATTTGATAAAATTTATGGTTAAAGCCGACGAACTTACTGAGCTATAGTCAGCTTACTTGTAATGTTTATTGCTCTTTATAGATTAACAGGAGGGTCAGAGGATCGGATCATCACGCTCAAGTCACACTATCTCGATTTTCTGGTAGATTTTGTTATAAATACTTTAAATGGTTTATATGGCATGTATAGGAGCCTATATGACTATGTTTTGTATTAACTCATGAATATATTAGTTAAGTTAATATAAGTTAATATATGATATGAATGGAAATTAACTAAGATGTTTAAATACTTCTTGAAAGTATGAATGGATATAATGTTAGATAAAATAAGGATTAGTGATATTGTTATGAAACGAATGTGATTTGGATAAAGATTGTATTTGTTGAGCTGTTGTTTGTGTTCAATTGGTTGCAAAATTAAAATTATAGGGAAGGTTAGATGATGTTTCTAAAGGGGTTATATTGAATTTTTTTAAAATAATAATAATAATAATTATATTACGAAAAATTTCTGGAGTGCTTGAATAAGTTCCTATTAATTTATAATACGTGATTTAGGCCGCGAAGGTTCATAAAAGAGACTTAATGATTAAATTTTAATATATTTGTTGTTTATTCATGAATTGTTTGTAAATTAACCAATATGTTCGGTAATGCCTCGTAACCTTATTTCGGCGACGGTTTGGGGTTAGGGGGTGTTACATACATCATAGAACTTTTGCAGTTTTGACGGGAGATCAGACGATATGCAACTGGTCCAACTCTCTCGATGATCTCATAAGGGCCGATATACCGAGGACTCAATTTTCCTTTGTGGCCAAAGTGCAAGACCTTTTTCCATGAAGAAACCTTCATGCCCGTGTGGACAATTTTTAGGCTATTTTCCAAGCCATTTGCCACCTTTAAACACTCACATACTCAGTCCTACTTCATAGCATGCAACATGGCACATTTGGCTACACAAGCATTCAACATCATGATTAATCCATGTCTTTATAATGTGGACATATCACATACTCCCACCATCATACTTCCATATGACATTCCACATAAATTTCATATTATATCATATTTATAATTCTTCTTTCAAGTTACTCAATTACACCATAAATATGGTCATACCTATTAGTTCTCATTCATTCGCTTAATACATATGCCATTCATCTCACATATCATCCACAAGCAACCAAAACCACATCAAAACATAAACACATTTGCATGCATGCACCAATAATTAGGGTTACAACCCAAATAATCAATATGAGCCACCTTTCATGGCCATATACAAAATAATCATAATACCATCATGAGCCAACACATTTGGCTATCCAATACGACACATAACAAAAAGACCAAGTCCCTATACATGCCTTACTCAAAATGATAAGACTAGCTATACCCAAATGTTCAATTGATAGTGTGATCGTGTCTCCGACGCCTCCCGATCCTCAAGCTAGCTTGGTGATACTATGAGAAAAGGAAAGGAAATGGGGTAAGCATTAAAGTTTAGTAAGTTCACATGCAAATAAAATGCAACTTAAACAAACATTAATCATACATTTAACATAATGAGCATAACATTGCACATTATCAAAACTCTTAAACTTATTCTTCATATACATATACACATATTCTTACGACAAGTTCATCATATCTCATGTCATTCTCATAAGTCCAATGTACATACCTGTGCCACTTGCACATGATAACATACTTTCTCGTCTTTGACGTATTCATCAAGATTACTCATTGAACTTCCTTTAGAACTACCTGTTGAACACTCGGAATACTATCGGATACATCGGAATCTCGCACCTAAGTGCCTCATATGTAGCCCACGTTACCTCATATCATATATCACATGTTACTCGATTTCGAGCTACTCATGGGTCTGCTTCTACAAGTTGTCTGGTATCCGCAACACATGCCAGACTACCTCGCCATTAATAGCATATACGAGACCAGAACCCGGACGCCAAAACAAATGTCTCATACATCATGAACTCAGACCACAACTCAATGAGTTCAGATGTCACATATATCATGAACTTAGACCACAACTCAATGAGTTCAAATCACATAGTTCCTAGTGACATGTCACTTGTATCCTAAACTATTCCTAAGGTTCAAACGGGATTCTTCGATGATACATCTTCGTGGAACTTGTTCACAAAGTCATTCTCATTGACCATAATATTATTCCTACACTCTTTACAATAATTAAACATGGAAATTCATACATTAACAAAGCATTAAAACATGGTACAACATTGCAGTATTTACACATGAACTTACCTTGGTACAGAATGATATAAACGAGCCTAATCCTCGTAAACTTTGTTTTTCCCCCGATCAAGACCCGAATCACGTTTTTCTTAATCTATAATGCAAATTTAACTTGTTCAATGCATACATTGGTAAAATTGACCCATAACACATACTTTGGTAAAATTACTATTTTACCCTTAACTTTTCACTTATTTACAAATTGGTCCCTAAGCTCGTAAAATGAAATACATGCATTTTCTTAGTTACCCAAGCCCAGCGAACCTACACCATGATCATATCAGCCCACATTTTCCTTTATTTCACATTTCTACTACTCATTTTTACACCTTTTACAAATAAGTCCCTTTTTAGGTGTTTTCACTAACAATCACTTAGTAAAAGATGTTTACCACACATCAAACATTCATATTCCTCCATTAAACATCAAAACACAACCATGTCACACATGGGTCAAATTTCATACATGAACCCTAGCTCAAAATAATGGTAGAAATAGCTAGATCGGTTGATGACAACTTCAAAAATGTAAATAACATTAAAAACGGGGATTGAGAGCACTTATAATCAAGCTTGAAAAGTTGAAAACCCTAACTATGGAGAGCATGCAATTTTCGGCTAGCACTTGGAGAAGATGGACAAGATTTTCACTCCATTTTCCCTTCTTATTCTTTTATTTACCAAATGACAAAAATGCCCTTAAGGCCTTTCTTTCAAAATTTTCCTATTCATGCCCATTTTTGTCCAAAATTTTAGAACTTGGTCAAATTACTATTTAAGGACCTCTAATTAATAATCTAATGCAATTTCATGCTTGAAGCTTCTAGAACACAAGTTTTTCAACTATTCAATTTAGTCATTAAGGTCAAATTGGACATTTTAAGCATAGAATTTCTTCATGAAAATTTCACACAAGCATGCAATCATATCATGAACAATCACGTAATCATAAAATAATTATTTCTATTTCGGATTTATGGTTTCGAAACCACTGTTCTGACTAGACCCTAATTTGGGATGTTACAACATGCATGCATTATCACACAAGCATCATATTTATGACTTATCAAGAAGCATAGGAGAGTTAGAAGGTACGACTTTGATGGAAGAACACCAACAAAGTTTCTTGCCTAGCTCTCCACCACTTTGCCTTTACCTTTAGCTTTAGAAGATTCACCACCCTCTTTAACTAATAAACATGTAACACGTAAGAGTTCCCACAAAAAAAAAGTTGATAGGATGCAAAAATACATGCTTTAAATAAATAAATAAATAATATATGAGAAGATGGGTAGAGACTTCCTCAAACTCAAACCCTTCCAAACACCCAAAAATCTCCACATTCATCCTTGATGAACATAGATATTTTTTTTCCATGGAACTTTAAAAAAAAGCTAGATCAAGACCCTTACCTTCTTTGAGAATTGGAGGATAAAAATGGTGAGAGCTCACTCAAATCTCTCTCCCTCTACACAGTTTGCTAAGGGAAATAAATGGAAAGAAGAAAAAAATAAAAAAATGTGAAAAGAAAAAAAAATAGGGTGATTATAATATAGGGAAAAATAAAAAAAATAGGGTGATTATAATATAGGGAAAAATAGGGATAAACCCACTTTATCCCATACCTCAATCTGCCAAACCATCTTTTCCCATTAATTGGGAGAAGACTTTTATTCAAAAAATAGTAAAATTACCATATTAGCCACCCATATTCCTCTACTTCACACAAGCTTTCCAACATCCTTAATTTCTTATAAAAAGGTCCAAAATTCACCCAAATTTATTCCAATAAAACCCAATCCCAAAATAAATTTATCCATCACCAATCCAAGTCAACGATCGAATGTTGACTCGAGAATTTGGGGCCGTTACACCCCTCCCCTCCTTAAAAGAAATTTCATGGACTCCTCTGGCTCCCATGTCACCTTCTCAACTCTGTGATTCCTCTACAGGACCTTCACTAAGGGGATCTTTTTGTTCCTAAGTTCTTTAATATCTCGAGCCAAAATCTGAATCGTCTCTTCTTCATATGACAAGTCTAAGCTCACCTAAATCTGCTTAAGCGATAAGATACGAGAAGGATCAGAACGATATCTCCTAAGCATGGACATGTTGAACACATTATGAATACGGTCCAACTCTGGCGGTAAGGCTAACTGATATGTCACTGGTCCAACTCTCTCTAGAACTTCATAAGGTCCAAAGAACCTGAGACTCAATTTCCCTTTTGCGTCTGAAGCGTAAAACTTTCTTCCAAGGTGAAACCTTAAGGAAGACCTTGTTGCCCACTGCAAATTCCATCTAGTTGCACTTCAAATCTGAATATGACTTGTGTTGATCGAAAGCTACTCTCAGATTTTCCTGGATCATCTGAACCTTATCTTCAATCTCCCTTACCAACTCCGGACCAAAATCTTCCTCTCATTAAGTTCTGTCCAACACAAAGGATTCCTGCACTTATGACTATATAATGCCTCAAAAGGAGTCATTTGAATGCTAGACTGATAACTATTGTTGTATGCGAACTTGACCAAGGGAAGGTGCTCCTCCCAACCTCTCTGAAACTCAATGATACAAAAACAAAGCATATCCTCGAGAATTTGAATGACTTGCTCTTACTGATCATCAGTCTGCAGATGAAAAGTTGTACTGAAGTGCAGGGGAGTACCCAACGCCTCATGAAGGGCTCTCCAAAATCTCAAAGTGAAACACGAATATCTATCTTAAATAATCGAAGTCGGCACCCTGTAAAGCTTCATTATCTCAACAATGTACAATTTGGCCAACTTCTAGAGAGTGAAGTCCATGCGCACTGGTAGAAAATGTACTGTCTTCGTCAATCTATCCACGATTACCCAAATTGCATCGTGTCTACACCGAGACATAGGTAACCCAGTCACAAAATCCATAGTGACTCTATCCCATTTCCACTGTGGAATTTGGATAGGCTGAAGAGCACCTGAAGGAACTTGATGCTCTACCTTCACCTGTCGACAAGCTAAACATCGAGTCACAAGTCTGACACATTTCTCTTCATCCTTGGCCACCAATAAAATGGACGAGGCTCCTGATACATCTTGTTACTACCTGGGTGCATAGTAAATGGACTACTATGTGCCTCACAAAGGATCTTATCCTTTAGTTCACCTACCGGAACACTTAGTCGCCTTTTGAAATACAATACATCGCCATCTTGAAATTCGAAGCCTGATGCTTCTCATTGCCTCACCCTATTTGCTCTGGCAACCAGACTATCATCAGACTTTTGCACCTCTTTTACCTTTAGAACCAACATCTTTTCAACCTGAAGCTCATCTAATAAACCACTGTGCTCTAACAAACTCAAATTCGCAAACATCGCTCACAATGCTACTACTGATTTATGACTCAATGCATCCACTACCACATTAGCTTTACCCGGATGGTAGTCAATGACACAGTCATAGTCTTTAAGTAGCTCGATCCATCTACGTTGACTCAAATTTAGCTCATTCTGGGTAATCAAATACTTAATACTCTTGTGGTTGGTATAGATATAACATTTCTCCTCAAAGAGATAGTGCCTCCAAATCTTCAATGCAAAAATCACTGTTTCTAACTCTAAATCATGGGTAGGGTAGTTACGCTCATGCGGCTTAAGTTGCCTAGATGCATAAGCGACTACCATACCTTCCTGGATGAGAATGCAACCAAGTCCATTCAAGGATGCATCACTAAACACTACATAGTCCTTACTTGACTCCGGCTGAGTCAAAATTGGTGCCTTTGTCAAAATTGCCTTAAGCTAATTAAAATTCTATTGGCGCTTCTCATTCCATTCAAATAAAACTCCTTTATGCAGAAACTTGGTCAATAGAGAAGCAATCATCGAAAAACTTTTAACAAACCGTCTATAATACCCGGTGAGGCCTAGAAAACTACAAACTTCAAAAATATTACACGGTGGCTTCCAATCCACCATTGCCTAAATCTTCTGCAGATCCATTCTGATACCATCTGCTGCAACAAAGTAACCCCAAAAGGCCACCTCAAAAAGTCAAAATTCACACTTACTAAATTTGACAAAAAGTCGTCTCTCTCGAAGGGTTTGAAGCACAACTCGAAGATGGTGATCATGCTCCTCCTCAAATCGCGAATACACCAATATATCATCAATGAAAACCATCACAAATTTATTTATGTAGGGCTAAAAAATAAGATTCATTAAATCCATGAAGGCTGCATGAGCATTTGTAAGCCTAAACGGCATCACTAAGAACTCATAATGGCCATATCTAGTCCTAAAAGTTGTCTTTGGGATATCCCCCTCATTAACTTTCAACTGATGATACCTCGATCTCAAATCAATCTTAGAAAACACACAAGCGCCTCTCAACTGGTCAAACAAGTTATCAATCCTCGGAAGTGGGTATTTGTTCTTCACCGTCATCTTATTGAGCTGGCAATAATCAATGCACAATCTCATCGACCTATCCTTGTTTTGGATGAATAACACTGGTGCTCCCCATGGTGACACACCAAGGCATATAACGCCATGAACAAGCAACTCTAGCAACTGAGTCTTCAATTCTTTCAACTCAGCCAGTGCCATGCGGTATGGAGCAATGGAGACCGGAGCCATACTAGGCAACACCTTGATCCCAAATTCTAACTCTCTGTCTGGAGGTATCCCGAAAACTCCTCAGGAAAAATATCTGGAAACTCATTCACAGTCTGTAGGTCCTCAAATGTTGAACTTTGGACCCTTGTATCCACCACATGAGTTAAGAAGGCTTCACAGCCTCTACTAATCTACCATCGAGCTATAGTCACAGAAATGACATAAGACGAGCATACACCAATCTCATTAGTCACTAGGACATTGGTTTTATCCAACCTACAAAGCTTAAGCTACCTTGCTCTACATCTTAAACTTGCATTATGCTCGGTCAACCAATCCATGCCTAAAATTACATCAAACTCTCGAAAGGGCAACTCCATCAAGTTTTTCGAAAATAACTGACCCTGAATCTCAACTGGACATCTCCGATACACCTTATCCACCAACACATCAAGTCTTAATGGCCTAGATACTCAAACCCTAACATTCAACTCCTCAAAAGGAATACCTCTCTCTCAGATGATCCCACTACAGATATATGAATGCGTGGACCTAAAGTCCACTAATGCAGTAATTGGAATGGAGAACAATGTGAAAATACCAGTAATCATATTAGCGACGTTGCAGTCTTCCCAAGCTTTCACGGCGTACTATCTAGATGAAACTCAAATATCATATACGACAACAGATCTGACCGTGGCTCTATTTTGCTGGTCTGAGGCGACATTATCACCACCATGAGTTGACCTTCTACCACATTGAAAAGAACGTGCTGATCTTTGAGTCTGAGTAGGCGAAGCACTGCTAGCTCTAGGGTAATATCTAACAAAATACTCGATGAACCCATACTAGAAATAGGCTCTAGTCCTCTGATAACACTCCCTGGGATGTCTCTAGCCACTGAAATTACAAACTGGAAAAGTCAGGGTCCTGACTGGTCCTCCTGAACTTGCTAGCTATAAAGAAGTCAATGGTCTCTTAAGAGCCCCTAGTCTAAACCCTTGACCTGATTTCTGAGACTGTGTCAATTGAGCTCTCTTAAATCCTCTAGAATCTTGAATCCTCTTGGCTGTTATCTAAGACAGTATCGCAATGTCAGAAGCCCTCTTACTCTGGAAACTAGACTCATTTGACGAGCTCAATCTCATACCTAGAACCCTTTCTACAGCATTAGCTTGCCATATCAATTCTAAGAATACCTTGGGCGGGTCTGCCACCAAATAAGTGTGAATATCAATGTGCAGCCCCTCACGGAATCTCTTGCACCTTAGACTCTCAGAAGCCACTAACTCAGGGGCAAAGTGATTCAATCACAGAAAGTCTCTCTCGTACTCATACACCGATCAATTGCCCTGGACTAGTCTGAAAACTACATCCTCAAGTCATCCATATGTGTATGACCAATGTACATCCTTCGAAACTCAGACAAGAATTGATCCCACATTGGCTATTCTGGCTGTAAAGCCATCTCGGCCATCTCCTACCAATCATATACATCACCCTTCAACAATGAGATGATGTACTCTAAGTTACCCTCAAGACTAAAATGGAGCGGCCTCAAAATCCTTAGTGTGTCCCTCGACCACTGACCAGCAACTACTAGGTCATCCTCTCTGGTGCCAAAAAAGTCATTCGCCTTACATCTACAAAATCTCTCTATCAGAGTCTTCTGCAGAACGACAGGTGGTGGTGGAGCAGGTGGGGTAGGTTGAACCATCGGGATTGCTCGAAGGATACAATGCAGCGCAAAATTAAGATTCTAGAAGTAAGCTACCTTATCCACGCTCGGACCCATTAGAATGTTAAAGTCGTCGGTGTTCGGGACAAACTCATCTCTCGTACCATCCATCGAAGAGGCATGACACTCCTCCCTAGCCTCATGGCTAGAATTTGAATCGTCAGGCGTGTCGAATTTGAAGACGAAATAGAAAAGAAAAAGCATCGTCAGACTTCCATTTTTAGAAGAGTACACTCTTAAAATTAGGGGCATGTATTCATTGACACCTTACTACGACTGACCAGCTGGTTCTAGAACTGAATAAACCTTACTCTGATACCAATAAATGTAACACCTTAATCCCGAATACGGAGTACTCGAATACTAAGGCGCTACATCAGGTCATAGAAGCAACCCAGCAAAATTTTCAAATAATTTAAAACATTGAAATACATTTTATATAAGAGAAAATACCATACATAGTTATACTGAAAATAGTAATAAAAGTAGTTATACAAAATATGTGGAGCTCCAATATTATCATATATCAAAATAGTCAAAATAAAAAAATATGATAAATTAGTTACAGACCTACAAAAAAAAAGTAAGGCTTTAGGAATACAATGTCCACTAATAGATAAGGTACTGTACTCTGAATACATGATGCTAGGAGAATCTCATCGATGATGTTCCTCAGACATGAACAAAAGTCTACAAATCAAAAAATTTAGACAATTTGAAGGCTGAGCTTTATAGGCTCAATGGTACACAACAAATCTACCATACTTCAAGCAATTCACAAATATAAGCATGTAAATCAAATGTATACATAGAAACATGACATGAGTATCGAATAATTAAATCATAAGTCATTAAATCTACATAACCAAATCACTTGCATATCAAACTTGTCAAATTTGTTAGATTACACATACTACTCAAATAATCGGGTATCCGAATAGTTCCGCGCCAGTCATGACCGTTAGTAAAATAATCCTGGGTGTCCGTAGGGTTATCTCGAGCACCACTCATGGCCGTTAGTTATGTTAGAGCTCGAAGGCTGAGCGCAAACAAAGCATCAAACATATAATCACAAAAATACAACCAAGACATTTGAGCCTCATACTCGTTTCAAAATATTAACCAATGAGATGTGATAGTCTGCTACCTTGAGATTCTGACCTTTTCTCATTAAAAAATTAGTAACTCTTAATATATAATTCTAAATAGAGCACCGTTTGCTTTAAATGAAGCTAGACTTTTGTATGTTTATAGAGATATAAGGCTCACTTCCTATTTTATCTTATGAAATTTTTGGTGATTTTTCAAAATAACTACTAAATCTATTTTATAAAAATTCTGCTGCTAGATTTTTATGATCTTTCAACACTCAAAAGTTCATATCTTTTGAAATACAAATCAAAATCGATCTTTGTTTGTTCTAAACGAAACTAGATTAACTTACGGTTACAATGATGTATAGATCACTTCTTAATTATTTTTAAAAAATTTATGGTGAATTTTTAAACTTACTGTTCATGTAATAATATATTTCTGGCAGATTTCACAACTAAGTTTTTAGCTTCATTTTTTAAATCATCCAAACAAGATTTCCACCCAAAGACATATAACATGCATGCATTATCACACAAGTATCATATTTATGGCTTATCAAGAAGCATACGAGAGTTAAAAGGTACGACCTTGATGGAAGAACACCAACAAAGTTTCTTGCCTAGCTCTCCACCACTTTGCCTTTACCCTTAGCTTTAGAAGATTCACCACACTCTTTAACTAATAAACATGTAACACATAAGATTTCCCACAAAAAAAAGAGTTGATAGAATGCAAAAATACATGCTTTAAACAAATAAACAATATATGAGAAGATAGGTAGAGACTTCCTCAAACTCAAACCGTCCCAAACACCCAAAAACCTCCTACTTCATCCTTGATGAACATATATATATTTTCCATGGAACTTTAAAAAAGGCTAGATCAAGACCCTTACCTTTTTTGAGATTCGGAGGATGAAAAATGATGAGAACTCACTCAAATCTCTTTCCCTCTACACGATTTGCTAAGGGAAATGGATGGAAAGAAGAAAAAAATAAAGAAATATAAAAAAAATAGGGTGATTATAATATAGGGAAAAATGTGGGCAAATCCACTTTATCCCATACCTCAACCTGCCAAACTATCTTTTCCCATTAATTGTGAGAAGACTTTTATTCAAAAATGGTAAAATCGCCATATTAGCTATCCATATTCCCCTACTTCACACAAGCTTCCCAACATCTTTAATTTCTTATAAAAAGGTCCAAAATTCACCCAAATTTATTCCAACAAAACCCAATCCCAAAATAAATTTATCCATCGGTAACCCAGGTCAACACTCGAATGTTGACTCGAGAATTGGGGGCTGTTACAAAAACCTTCAAAAGAATCACGACTTTAGGGGCTCAGTATCATGAGGTTGGCTCGGTGTTGTGACATCTGTACTTTAGTATCATGACACCCACAATAATAATCTTTTCTGTTGATTTTTTGTTAAAGTTTTGCATCATTAAGGTGAAAAGTCTGCGTATTGCAACTTCAATGGCATCAGTTTTGCAACACCCATTCTTAATGATATTTTCCTCAAGGTTAGGCCATTATCGTCTCTCTACACAAACTTAATCAGATTGAGAAGTTCCCTATGGCACCGTTTGGCCAATTTGGGTTTCAAAATGGGTAAAACTCAACAAAAATGTCTATTAAGGTTTGAAACTAAAAATAAATAAAAAAAACATATAAAAAGACACGTAAATTGCTTGAGAATAAGCTCCTCGAGTGTATTGGAGAACCTAATTTGATGCATCAAATTACAACATATCAAATTACTGAGACTCTAGCCTTGTATCTCTTAACTGATGACACAATCCTTTTTGTCAAGATACCTGTTGATATGAAGGCCCTACGAGGATTTCCCTAACCCCTAATAGTAGGAGAAAACCTCTGAGTGGTAACAGAAGAATTAACATCATTTCTTGGACAATCTTAAACAAAATGGTCTAATGACCCATAATGGAAGCACGTCTCGATTGTTTTCCAAAACTTGCCCTTATGCCTTTTTCTGCACAACTAACACATGTCAGATAATTGTCAGCCACCATTGATACACTTCTTCTTTCAGGAGACAAACTGTACATGTGAGACACTTGTGTAGAGAACACTCAATTTTTTGCAATATTTGATTTGTCGATTCAAGCCAAGCTTTAGCTATCAAGGGATCAACTCCTTTTAATCTTTTAAACTTGGTGGCATCATACTTCCGTAGTTCTTTTATTGAAGCTCACTAAATTGCGGGCATTGGTCCAACTTGTAGAGTAGCTCCTACCACTCTCTGTAAGGCTTCTGCTATAATGAAGGGTAAGTTTTGGAGTAGACCAAAAATACCATAGGTGTGACTATGTCCGAGGAGGGATAGGTTGGTCTAGACAACTAAAGCAATGTAGGCTCTAGCAAAATAAATTGAAATGGTTTGTGAAGAAATCAAACCTCAAACAACTGAGGTTATGGATGTGGCAGTTTCATGTAAGATACACGATGGGATGAAAAATTAGGTTTGACCCTGGTATAATTCTATTTTTTATACTTTTGATGATGAGTCCTATGATTTTTATTTGAAATCGCCAAGGATGCAAAAGTCCTAGATTTACCAAATTGTTAAGGAATATATTAGAGAATTTGAGATTAACATTATTGTTTTTTGGAAACTTGGGTAAGCAAGAGTAAGGTAGATTCGACCATTGCTCAAATTGGGTTTAGTCTCTCCCACCAGGTAAAAGCGAAAGGCTTTGTAGGTTGCATTTGGGCTTTATAGAATGATCGTATTGAAATAGAATGTTATATATAATCATTTCTAGTTTATTCATATGGATGTTAGGGTGATTAGTTTTGGAATTTTTTAAATATGATTGTTGTTTATGGGAGTCCGAAACCGACTAAACGAAAGGATTTGTGGCGTTACTTTAATATGATAGCCGAGAGTATAAATGTGCCATGGGTTATTGAAGGGGATTGGAATGTGGTTCTAAGTCCTAATGAGTGTAGTGGGGTTATAGCTTCCGATCGTAATATCTGTCAAAGTTTTAAGGAGTGTATTTTAAACAAAAATTTATGACATATGGGATTCACAAGTCCTTAATTCACTTGGGCTAAATGGGAGGTGTTTGAAAGACTAGATAGAACAATAAGTAATTTTGATTGGGCTTTGGCGTTTCCAAAATTTGTAGTTCAACACCTTTATCGTCTAAAATTGGCCACAGACTGTTGTTAATAAAGTTGGGTGGTGAGCCTAGAAAAAAGATGCAAAGACCATTTCATTTTTTTCGTAAGATGGCTTTCTCATGAATCATTTAAGAGTTTTGTAGAAATAAGCCAGAATGATAAGGGGAATATAAAAAATACCATTAGCAGCTTTACGGAATCGATTAAAAAGTGGAACAGAGATGTCTTTAGACACATTATAAGGAGAAAGAAGCAAATTAGTGCAAGGCTTAGAGGGATTCAATAGGCACTAGACTTTCAACTAACTAGGAACTTGAGGAATTTAGAATTAAAACTTGGAATGGAGTTGGAAACAATATTATATTTGGAAGAGCTTTTGTGGAAGCAAAAATCGAGATGCAAAAGGGTGATCAACGGTGATAGAAACACGGAGTATTTTCATTCTCGTACTATGTGTCGTTGATTGTGCCATGGCATATGAATGCTGGGCAGAGAATTAGCACAAAATATCATTAATTAAAGTAGCTTGATTGCAAGTGGGACATGTTAGTTGTAATATTTTAAAATGTTATAATGGAACACTTAGAGCATTCCAAGGATCGAACACAAGAGAGATCGATCAATAAGGTGAATGAAAATGATAATGCATGCAATTAAGAAGTCTAGCTAGCTAATTACTAAGTACTATATTCAACAATTCATGATTCAAGTACACAAATATCAATTCAATAAGATAAAGTGGTTGGTTGATATCCATGTTGCTAATTAATTCTTGGATTAGGTATCTAAATTTCTCAAAGTCCAAATTGGTCCAATTTTACCTTTCGATCACTATTTTACCCAATTAGATGATTTAGTTTGATTTATCTCTCGACCTCACTAAACTAAATTAGAAAAATCAAATTGGTTTGCAATAGGATCTCCTCTCGATCTCATCTATCTAAATGTTCACTTAGAGACATCAATTCTAAGTTTTGAGGTCTATTTTATTTAGCCTAATTTTTACAATTTAGTCTTTGATCCAAAAATTAACCATGCAACATTTCAATCAACCAACCACATAAAACTTAGTTCCTAATCATCATCAACATACATATATTAGTCAATTCCATGCTTAAATGATTTATCAAATAACCAATTAAAGTGTCTTTTATATGTTTTTGTTTATTTTTTTAGCTTTAAGCATTAATAAACATTTTTGCTAGTTTTACACCCTTTTGAGACCCAAATAGGCCAAATGATGTCATGGGGGACCTAATGATGTGATTGAGTTGGTGTAGGGAGACGATAATGGCTCAAACTCAAGGAAAACATCATTTAGAATGGGTACTGCAATATCGGTGCCACGAAAGTTGTCACTTGGCCAAGCCACACGGTCGTGTGAATGAAATTACCATAAATATCAAACGTTTGTTGCTTCACATGAATAATATCCTGATTTACTTGAGAAATGAAATCAAACATGAAAAACAACTAAGAACTGAGTTACAGACTTTATAAGAGAAAACCATAGTATGCAAAAATATTTATCAAGTGTGAAATCTAACTTCTAGCGATAATATCCTTGAAACATGAAATGTCGGCTAAAGGTATTTATGTTAATCCGAATAAAAGGTTAATAGATGTGATTTGGAAATCTTTGAAGAATGTACAGGAGAGCACAATTTCTAAGAATGGGTAAGTGTTACAGATGGTTAATTGAGGTTTCGTAGTGATTGCATTACCGTTAATGAAACTATTACAAAAAACTGCTAGTTTCATCAGTTCTGGAAATGGTTGATAGAGCTTATTGTGAATACTTGTTTCACTTGGAATTATAATGATTCTATTCTCAACTGACTGGAGAACTAAACTAGTATATTTTCAGAGAATTTAGGAATTTTAGAAAGACAATTTGAAGTGCTAGCTAAATGCAGAGTTGTACTTCCAAGCTCAGTATTGATGGCAACGAAAATCTATGTCTTTGTAACTGTTTGAGGATGCTGAATGATTCAAAACTAAAATGAGATGACTTTTGTCAAGCTCAAAGCAATACTTATTCGTGTTACCAAGGCAGTATTAGAGTATATTGTTTTGTAACATAGTTGTATTAGTAGTAAAGTATAAGAGAAATTTCAAAATATGTTATCAGAAGCCTGTTACATTAGCAAGTTAAAGCCGAGCATCGAGTTCCATCAAGTTTGTTACAGCCTGTGATGATTCTGGAATGGAAATGAGATCAAGTTATTGTGGACTTCGTATCAGATTTATCGTTAATACTAAAAAAGAAAGATGCAATTTGGATCATTGTTGGCAGACTCACTAAGTCTGCACATTTCATTTCGATTAAACAAATTACTTAATCAAAAAGTTAACTAAATTTTTGCATTGTAACTACTGCCAATTAAGTATTAAATGGTGTTATATAAAGCTTTATACAATTGTAATTTTAGAACTTAGTTATACTGGTCAGAATTGTGTGAAAGAAAACTAGTTGGGACTAATTTGATTAGAGAGACATAAGGTAAAGTCTGCATTATCTGAAACTACTTGAAAGTTGCCTCAGACTGTTAGAAATTGTATATCAATCTAAAAGAAAAGGATACTGAATCTCATAATGATGACATTGTGTTCCTAAAAATCTCGCCTTGAGAAAAAGATTCTACAGTTCAGTGAAAGTGTTAGCTCGGGAAGTAAAAGGCCTATGGAATAAACGAGTACTATTGGTAAAAGTTTTGTTGCATCGTCAAGCTACATAAGAACTCGAAGAATTGATGAAATTTTAGTACTTAAATCTGTTCACAGGTAAAAATTTCGAGGATGAGATTTTCTAAGAATGGGAGAATTGTAACAACCCATTTTTTAGTGTTACCGAAAATGGTGGTTTCAGAACTCCGTATTTCAATGATCGATTCAGTAAATATTATTTAATAATATTTAAGATTTTATTATAGTGTTTTATTAAATTTTAATCTGATAATTTTTGTAATTGGTAAATCAGTTAAGGTACAAATGGTGCGTACTGAAAGTTAGTGGTTTTAGAAAATGAGGTATCAGAACCTCATTTTCATAAAATGAGCTCATAAATATTATTTTTGAATATTTAGGGAGCTATTATATAAGTTGAGTGAAGTTTGGTCTGGAAATTTTGATGATATGATAGTTAATTAAGTAAAAAGAATTAAATTGTAAAAGTTATTCGCTATTAATTTTTATTGATTAAAATGGGATACAAAGTGATTGTTTGAGGTAACTGGAAATTTTCCACTTTTATATAGGTGGGTGGGTTAATGCTTTATAATTAATAATTTATAAGTTAAATTTTAATTGTTTAAATTAAAATAAAAGTTAATTAAAGAATAATAAAACAAAAACAAAGTGATATTCTTCATCACTTTCATCTTTCCACTGAAACATTAAAAAGAAAAGCTTGGAAGCCATGTTTGAATGCTTCGAAGGTTTGACCATTTGCATGTAAGTTCTATTTGAGCCTTTTTTCGTAAATTTTATATTTTTGAGATCGTTCTAGATTGACCTAGCTAACCCGAGTATTAAATTGGAAAACTTTCAAATGTTTTAAAAGTTTCCTTTGATGAATTTTGATTTTTTTTATATTAAAGGGTATAATTTGAAGCTTGGAAATGAAATAGAACTAATTTGTAAAGTGGAATTTGTTAATTTTGAGTTTAGGGACTAAAATGTAAAATTTTTAAAATTGACATAAAATTTATTTAATCATTAATTTTATAGGACTGTATATGTTTGAAGTTGAAATTGTATTGAAAAACAAAGCTTGAATTGGAAAGATATAGCTATTTTGGTATTAGAGATTAAATTGAATAAAATGTAAAATTTTAGGGCACATTTGAAAATTGTAATTGAATTATTATATGATTACAATAGGTTGTTTTGAGATATTTTAAATTGATAAATTGAATTAAATTATATATAGATTGGAATTTGAACCAATCGGTAGATAAATGCAAAAAGAAAAAAAAATTACAGAATAGTCCTTGGGGTCGTGTTTGAGGTTGTTTTGGTTAGGTAAGTTCGTTTGGACTTACTTTATCTCTCTCTCTCTCTCTCTCTATATATATATATATATATATATATATAAAAATGTTTGACATCAAATGGATTAAATCGAAAAATAATGAAATATATGATAAAATGAATAGATGTGTGGTATTGAATGATTGTGAAATTGTTATATAATTCTATGATATATGTACGATAATTATTTCAATTAATTCTTGTTTATGTTGAGTTGTATGTATATTATATATGGATTATGAATCATTATGATTTTTTAATTGAATGTTTATAGTTGAAATTGTATGTGAGTTGCTCCGTTATCTATTATAGCATCCTATAGCTCAGATCCAGCAACCGAACTGGGTGAGGGGTGTTACAGAAGTCATGATATCCCTGAAGATGCTAAAGTGAAAAAAATTGAGACAAACTCTAGTTTGTGGTTCTATTGTCTTTACCTTTTCTTTCATCTATTTAGCTTTCTAGTTGTATTCTTCTTCTTCTTCTTCTTCTTCTTCTTCTTCTTCTTCTTCTTCTTCTTTTTCTTCTTCTTCTTCTTCTTCTTCTTCTTCTTCTTCATTTTTCTAGGGTTTAGTTTTAACTTTTCTGGTTTTTAGTTGTTAGTTGGTAGTTCTTTAGTTTTTACTGTAGTTTTGTCTTAATTGTTATTTAGTACTCAAAAATCTCTTTGTATTTTGATTTTAATCCATAACATTGAATATAAATCAGGATTATTTCCTTTCTTTTTGTTAAAAATGTAACACCCCAAACCCGGCCCAGAAGTTATGGCCGGATCCGACGTGTCACATTGAAGTTTTTAAGAAAACCCATTCCTCTTTCAATGTCCTTCTCAGTGTTTTAAAAGATAGTCTTTGCTAAGTTAATAAAGTGAATGGAAGCTGTGCACCAGGTAGGTATCCGAAACAGAGGAGGTGAGCCTAGAAGGCTGCTTAAGTACCAAGCTCTTGATTGGATCCAATCCTAGACATGCCTACAACCATTGCCACACTTTGGTGCTAGGTTAGGTTTTGAGAAAAACGAGTTGGAATTCATTTAAGTAGATATTTTTGATAAACTGATTAATTATATCGTTACGTTATTTTGAAAACAATTATCATTTTGGAAACACGCCCTAGGTCTAACTCATATTGTTATCAGAAAAATATAGGGTATAAGATAAAATAATCCCAGAAAAATAATTAAAACGGCCTTATTACAACCCAAAACCAAATAATAATATTAATAAGATAAAACTTATAAAGAAATAAATCGGCTACTTATTGCAATTAAAAGAAACAGAAACAGAAACAGTAGTGTGGCCATCTCGAGTCCTCGCAGACTCCAAACCATCTAAGTTTAGGGATTACCCGCACGATTAGAAAGCGGGGTGAGTTTACTAAAACTCGATGTGTAATCCCAATAACAAACAAACGAGAAATAACACGGTATCAAGTACAACGGGCCAAAGCCCTATTTAGTCTTGACATATACTGGGCCGAAGCCTTTCGTTTAATGGTTACTGGGCCGAAGCCTTTTCATAAATCATATCACTGGGCCGAAGCCTTCTCATAAATCATATCACTGGGCCGAAGCCTTTACTGTAAACGGTATGGCCCTTAGGCCCATTTCAATATCACATGTAATGTCAATGAATGTATGCAAGCCCATTTCAATATCACATGTAATGTCAATGAATGTATGCAAGCCCATTTGGGGAGACTACTCGACCCACCATCCGCTACTCTCCACCCGTACCAACCAACACACCATGTGGGGATTAACTCGACCCACCCACCATAACTCTCCACTGGCAACATAGCTGCTTTATCATATCACTGGAGGCCTAGCCTCTTTTAATAACTGGGGCATAAGCCCTTTATCATAACTGGGGCATAAGCCCTTTAATAACTGGGGCATGAGCCCTTTAATAACTGGGGCATAAGCCCTTTTTCATAACTAGGGCATAAGCCCTTTAATAACTGGGGCATAAGCCCTTTTTCATAACTGGGGCATAAGCCCTTTAATAACTGGGGCATAAGCCCTTTTTCACTTCCTCCATCCATATAAAAACCCAACCCAATGCATTTATGAATATCTCATGTGCATATCATACATATCATGTGCATATCATACATGTCATGTATGCAGAATGTCATGCCCATATTTGAATCAAACAATCACAGTCAAGTCATTCATATCACCAACATATATTCACAATCAAATCCGTCAACCACACAGTCCAAGTCAGTCACTTGCCCACAAGGGCAAAACAGTCATTTTTCATATTATAAGGGTATTTTCGTAATTTTACCAAAAATCAGGGTTTTCCATGTTCATTACATTTGTCAATATTTCTGAGTGTTTAAACAATGATCTTTAACCCACTTATCAAATTCGGGCTTTTGGGCCCAAAACCCCTAATGGGCCCTACGAATGCTGATTTAGCCCACTAAGCCTGCTTAACCCAAATTTTACCATAATACTAACCGTGTTAACATGCAACTTTTCCAAATTCCATTTTCTATCAATTTTACCCAAATGGGCCCAAAAGCCCATTTGGCCCAATTCCAGCCCATTGAGGCCCAACTTATCATCGTGCACAAAATTGAGTTCTTACCCGTTCCATCGATCCAAACACTGACCTTATCGTATTTATCGCATTTATACCCACACGCAACATTACAAGTTCCCGAAATACCGGTATTTTAGCATTTCGGCTTCTCAGCAGATATTAATCTAAGCTACTACGAGGGTTAGTACACACCTGTTATGGGTTGAAGTTGAAACGTTTCCATAATCAATCACCTACGATAACCACCACCTGTCACTCAAACTTAACTAATCCAATATCAATATATGTAAATCCTAAGCACATCAGTCATACGGAACATAAGGGCATATTCGTCATTTTACCATACAAGGGTATTACGATCACTTTACCCTACAGGGGCTTTACGGTCTTTTTACCTATTAGGGGTATTTTAGTCATTTCATCCTACAAGGGTGTTTTGGTAAATCTATAAACCAAGGGTATTTCAGTAATTTTGTAAACCAATGGTATTTCTATAATTTTTAGAAAGTCAAGGGTATTTCTGTAATTTTGTAAATCAGGGGTATTTTGGTAATTTTACAAATTGAGGGTATTTATGTAATTTCACAAACTAGTGGTATTTCGGTAATTTTACAAACTAGGGGTATTTTGGTAATTTTACAAACTAGGGGTATTTTGGTAATTCTATCCTATAGGGGTATTTCAGTAATTTCACAATCGAGGGTAAAACGGTAATTTTGTAAACTGTGGGTAAAATGGTAATTTTGTAAATCGATGGTAAAACGATAATTCTATAAATCGAGGGTACTTTGGTAATTTTACAAGTCGAGGGCATTTCAATAATTGGTAAACTAAAGTATTCTAAACAGGGATAACAATACAAATGGCCCTAAAGCCCATTCTCGGCCCAAATAGGCCCACACGCTCGTGTGGCCCTTTTAGCCCAAACCTAGCCACAAATATGCGATTCACCTAGCCTAGTCCAATATTTACTACACAATCAAACAACTTATCCAATTGGGCCCGTAGGCCCATTGAGCCCACATGGCCCCTTTCGGCCCATCGCGGCCCGAAGTAGCCATCCAACAACTAGAGTAGTGAGAAATACACACCTGATTGGAGACTGGAGTTAATCTACGCTCCGAGCACTCTTAGCCGACGCCCAACCCAAACGAGCACGCCATAAAGCGAAAGGGATCAGCCAAGAAAAGGTATCTTTACTCTCCTCATGGTTCTCTCTATTTAAAGCTAGCTTCCCATCCACTCTTATGTTAGCTTCTCGATGTGGGATCCCTCCAACATCAGAGTTTAAATTCAACACCAGCTCTTGCCACCCCTTGTTAGCAAAATAAATGCTCTTTGCTTGCCATGGGATTCGAACCCATGCCTCCCCTCAAATGCTCCACACGCCAATTGCCACTAAGCCACAAGGCTTTTTGTGTCACAATCTCTCCAACAATATTCTTAAGGCCTACCTACTACACCCGTGGTTTGATTCACCTTAAACCAAAATTTTTGCTAGAGTCTAGGTTTGAAACCGGGACTTCTCCAACACTTCTCAAAGCACACTTAACCACTAAAACAAGCCTTCATTAACGAAATTTGCATGCACAACAGAATATTATAAGCTGCCTTCAACCGCTCCCATGCTCAAAGCCCAAAACTTCTAGGCCCAAATTCAGGGTGTTACAAAAAAAATTTGAACTTTCATGATATTTTGTAGTTCTATTGTTGACAACTTTATTCTCCTCAAGTAGCAAACAAGAAATCACTAAGTTCTCTTCAACCTTATTCCTTGTTTTTTTTTTAATGTATGCTTTTAATGTATGTTGGGTTGTTGCTTATATGGAAATGATGATGAGTAACTAAATCTATGGTGGTTGGTTGATGGAAATGTTGCTTGGTTAGTTTTTGGTACAAGGACTAAATTGTAAAAAATAGATTAAATCGAATAAACTTAAAAACTTAGAATTGACTCCTTTAGAGGAAAACATAGATAGGTGAGATCGAGAGGAGATCCTATTGAGCACCATTTTGGTTATCCTGAGATAGTTTGGTGAGGTTGAGAGATAAATCAGACTAAATCGTCTAATTTGGTAAAGTGGTGACGAAGAGGTAAAATTGAGTCAATTAGAAGTTTAGGCTTTTTTAGATCCCTAATCAAAAGTATAGTTAGCAACATGAAAATCAACCAACCATTGTTGTTTCTTAAATTGTTAATTGCTTAGCTTTGTCTATTTTACAATTTGTCTTTTTTAATATTAGGTAATCAATTAGCATAATTAATCTTAATTATGAATTGTCATAATATAGGGCTTAACAAGTAGTTAGCTAGACTTTTTGGTTGCATACTTGTTTCTTAGGAATCATTTAGTCCTTGAACTCTTTTGGGTTTGATGCTTAGAATACTCGAGTGTTTCATTGTAACACTATAAATATTACAACTCGACCTATCACACTTAAAGTACACTATTAGATTATAATTGTTTTTGTGTTGATTTATAGCCCTGGTGCATGTACGCCGGGGCACGATCAGTCATTCATTCTATGAAAACCAAGCAGGGGCTTGAGAAAGTGTATGGTTGTATTCATTGAGATTTTGTAGAAGAGAAAATTCATTGTGTAGGCTTTTTGGATTATCTATGTGACCTAATTATGAGTTGTGTTTTGACATCCTTTATGTAGATCCTCTAGAATGGGGAGTTCACATTGGAGTTTAAACTTTCAAGAGGAGTACAACAAGGCGACCATCTTTCTTCATATCTATTCATTCTTTGTATGGAGTACCTTGGTCATTATATTCAAAAATTTGTCTTGGATGGTTGATAGGCTTCGATTAGATTATTATAGAATGGGCCTTTTGTTTCTAATATTTTCTTTGCAGATGATGTGGTTCTCTTTTGTGAAGCAGATATGGATCAAGCAAGTATATTTGAGGAGATTATAACAAGCTTCAATTACTTATCGGTCATAAGGTGAATACGAAAAAGACAAAAGTAATCTTTATCTAGGAATGTAAATAATGAATTTGCAAATGCCATTAGTAGACATGTGGGTGTGAGTCGGGTAACAGATGTTGGAAATTACCTTGGGGTGCCTTTATTTCATCAAAGGGTTACGAGTGGAACGTATGCCGTTCTATTGGGTTGCAAAGATGTTGTCATTGTCAAGAACGCTCATGCTCGCTAAGTCGATCCTCAATGCTATTCCAGTGTATTTTATGTAGTCAACAATTATACCGTAAGCATTCGTAATGATTTGAGAAGTTGATTCGAAAGTTTATTTGGGGTTCGACATTCACTATGCGAAAAACTACGTTGATAAGTTGGAATAAGTGTTGTCAACCACTTGATAGGGGTGGCCTAGCAATAAAAAGTATTCATAACCAAATAAGTCATTTATGTTAAAGCTCGGTTTTGGCATTTTATCTAAACTAGATTCGTATTGGGTACAAATATTGCGAGGAAGGTATAAGGTGTTTGAAGACTATCCGGTGAGCATTGAACGGCGGAATTGTAACTTTGTGTAGAAGTCACTGGTGAAAGTTTAGGAGGTTCAGAGGTGGAGTGTGTTTTGGTAGTTTGGGGATGGTCGGAAAATAAAATTCTGGTAGAATGTCTGGATTAGTGATCTTGGACCTCTTCAAGAGTTTTCCACAGTTGACGAACTGACTTTCAAAGAAGCTACAATGTTTGCTATGATGAATGCCGCTGGTGAGTGGAATTAGAGTGCAGAGTTTCCACAAAACTGTTAAACTATAACTAGATGAAATGAAACTAAAAGAAACAACATTAATCAAGAAGAATGCATTAATATTTTTGTTAACTTTGTACAAGGGTAGCACATGCTTTTATATAAGAAAAGTAGTCTAACAGATTAACTAACAACTAACTAACAGCTAACATATTAACTAACTTTATTAGCTGCTCTAACAAACACATCGTAAAATATATTGCTTGTATTCGACCTCCAAAAGCTAATGCAAGGAATGATCGATGCATGAGCTACCCCTGTTAGCTAGTAGGTAAACATGCCGGTTATTTAACAGCTAATAGGAAGGTAAACTTGTCGGTTATTTCACATACAACCATAAAATATATTCTTGCCAAACATGCATAGTATAAATTCTCTATCACATACACTCAATCATCGAGTTAGTTTCATCCCAAATAATATAGCATTAATCTTAGATGAGCTCATCAATTCAACATTACCATTATCGTTTCTCATTATAGTCCCGTTGAATTTCTCGAAAATCTCGATGGGTATTCCGTTTACTGTCAAGTCATGCTAGTGACCATTTTAAATACACACTCACGTGAACCTCACTCTTATGGCGGGATTACCATTCCACGTTAAATCCCTCATAACATAAATTCAAGGAGAATTGTCGGGATTACCATTTCAGGCTAAACCCCTTACAACGACAATTACTCCAACATGCTCGTATTTGAAATGCCAATCCAGGCTAATTTCAGGCCTTAATCGTATTACCCATCCGGGCTAAATCCACAATGCACTTATATTCATCGGGAGGATCGATCACTTAAGGAACACCAGTCCGAGTTAGATCTTTACCATACTAAGATCGTCGAATTACCCATCCGGGCTAAATCCCTTTCTACAACACATGCAGAATCTCATGTCTTCTAAATAAGAATTTACCCATTGAAACTGTAACGCCCCTTTACCTGAGACCATCGCCGGAGTCGAGTATGAGACATTACTAAACTTATTTTAGCATTTAAACAAGTTCAAACAATTCTTATAGTAAACTATCCATCTACATTACAGTCACTAAAAAAATCATATCTTGAGTTACAAAACTTGAAATCAAATTCCATAAATTTTCTCTGAAACTAGATCATATATCTACTTACTAATTTTTTTCTAGAATTTTTGGTCAGGCTAATTAGTATAGTTTATTAGTTAAAGTCTCCCCTGTTTCAGGGTTTGGCTACTCTGACCCCTGTGAATTACGAATCAGATATCTCCCTATACAGAGTTTAAATGACTATTTTGTCTATTTCTCATAAAACTAGACTCAATAAGGATTTCATACATGTAAGATACAACTCCTAATTGTTTTTTTACAATTTATGGTAAACTTTTAAAGTCAGGACAGGGGATTCAAAAATTGCTCTGACCCTGTTTCACCAAAACATAAATATCTCATAAAATACAACTCTTTTACTTATTTTGTTTCTTTCACATGAAAATTGATTCATTAAGCTTCAGTTCCATATTTATTTCATCATCTAATTCTATCTCTACTATTTTTAGTGATTTTTCAAACTCACATCATTGCTGCTGACTGATTTTGTTTTGTGGCCAATTTTACCTTTCCAAGGATTTTCATGGTTTAGTTAAGACATAAAGCATACATGTTATCATATATAACCTTGATTAGCCATTCCAATAGCTAATCATTCTCAAACATTTCCATTCCATCCATGGGCCATATCGTAAGATTAAACACACAAAATGATTGGAATGCTATACATGCCATATTTCCAAAAATTACAAGTCATTATACCGCAATTGTCCAGTGATAGTGTGAGCGTGCCTCTGACCATCCCGATCTCAAAATTTACTTGTCAAAACTACAAAGAATGAAAAGGAGGGAGTAAGCATAGATGCTTAGTAAGTCCATATGCAAATAACAAATAACTTAACAAAGCAACTATACCAACCAACATTAGCATAATATCACCAAAACATATATCACATTTCTACTCATCATTCATCATCTTACCATATTATTGTTGTCGTATCAAGTCTCAACTCGAGGGTTAAGTACATACCTGTCCAAAGTGCCCATTCCACAACACTTACCAATACGTCACTTGCATCTTGAGTATTCTTCCATGTTACTAGAATTTTACCCGTTGAACACATCGGAATATAATTCGGATACAAGGAAAGTTTGCACATAAGTGCCACATATGTAGCCAAGCTACCATGTAACCCGCCAATAAGTGAACTCGGACTCAACTCAACGAGCTCGGGTGTTCGCATCCATAAGTGAACTCGGACTCAACTCAACGTGCTCAGATGCCTAGTTACATCTCACGAACTCGGACTCAACTCAATGAGTTCGGACATTTGCATCCATAAGTGAACTCGAACTCGACTCAAAGAGTTCGGATGCTCAAGTATCCTAATCTATTCCTAAGGTTCAACGGGACTTTTCTCGTTCATACTCTTTTACCATGCTCCTTGGAATACCAGTGACGATACTTCGGTAGTCTTTCACAGTTTTCACATAATTCATAAAATTTTTGCATGTTGTCCAACAATTACCACAAAGCATAGAATCGCATAATAACAATCATAATATCGTATAAATAACATTAAATGATTTAAAATAACGGTTATATTACAATATTTACATATGAACTTACATCGGTACAATATGTTAGAAATCAAGCTTATTCCTCGGAAAGTTTATTTTTCCCTCGATCACGACTTGAATCTCGTTTCTCTTGATCTATAATAACAAATTTAGCTTATTTAATACTCACATTTATTAAAACAGTCCTTGACTCAAACTTTGAAAAAATTACATTTTTTCCCCTAAACTTTTGCATATTTGCACTTTTTCTCCAAAGCTCAGAAATTAAACTTCATCCTATTTTCTTATGTTTTATGACATGTAGATCATTTTTCCCTTCTATAGCAACCTCAAATTCACACTCTATCATGTATTTATGAACATTAGGTATTTTTATCGATTTTGTCGTTTTACTCGTTTTCACGTAAAATCGCTTAGCAAAAGTTGTTTAACACAATTTCAAGCTTCATATTATACCATAAAACATCAAAATAAACATATTTAACCTATGGGTATTTTTCCAAATATAAACCCTAGGTTAAATTATTGCTAGAATAAGCTAAATCAAGTTATCGGGACTCCAAAAACGTAAAGAACATTAAAAACAGGGCTTGGAATCACTTACTATGGAGCTTGGAAGCTTGAAACAAACCCTAAATATGGAGAACCCATAAAATTTCATTCTAATGAAGAAGATGGACATATTTTGCCATCTTTTTCCTTTTTTTTAATCTTTTAATTACCAAATGACTAAAATACCCTTCATTACTAAACTTTCAAAATTTCCATCCATGTCCAATTTTTGTCCAAAACTTAAAAATTGGTCAAATTTCTATTTAAGAACTCCTAATTAATATTCCAAAGCAATTTCATACTAAAAACTTCTAGAATGCAAGTTTTGCAACTTATTCAATTTAGTCCCTAATTTCAAATTAATCACTATATGCATAGAATTTTTTTCACGAAATTTTCACACAATCATGCAATCATATCATAGACCTCAAAATAATTATAAAATAACTATTTCTCTCTCAAATTTTTGGTTCTAAAACCACTATTCCGATTTGGCCCTAATTCGGGATATCACAACTCTCCCCCCTTTTTAGATTTTCGTCCCCGAAAATCTTACCAGTAAACAGGTGTGGGTATTGATTCCTCATAGTTTCCTCGGGCTCCCATGTAGCCTCTTCTACCCCATATTTTTGCGACAATACTTTCACGAGTGCGATACTTTTGTTTCTTAGTTGTTTGACCTCCCGAGCTAAAATTTTAACCAGGTCTTCATTGTAAGTCATATCCGGTTGCAACTCGATTTCCGTTGGTGAAATCACATGTGAAGGATCTGAATGATACCAATGTAACATAGATACATGGAACACATCATGAATCTTCTCTAATACCGGTGGTAGTGCTAACCGATATGCTACCAGTCCAATTCTTTCAATTATCTCATACAGTCCAATGAAACGTGGACTCAATTTACCTTTCCGATTGAATCTAAGAATCTTCTTCCACAGAGACACTTTTAAAAACACTTTATCACCAACTTGGAACTCAATCTCTTTTCGTTTCAAATCCACGTAGGATTTCTATCTGTCCGAAGTAGCTTTCAAACAATATCGAATCACTTTCACCTTTTTTTTCGATTTCCTTAATTAGATCAACTCCGTAGATTTTATTTTCTTTAAGTTAGGTCCAATATAGTGGCGTCCAACACTTACGACCGTACAATGCTTCATAAGGTGCCATTTTCAAACTTGTTTGATAACTGTTATTGTAAGAAAATTCCACCAATGGTAAGTACCTTTCCCAACTTCCTAAGAATTCCAACACGCAACATCTGAGCATGTATTCAAGAATCTAAATTACTCTCTCTGATTGTCCATTAGTCTGTGGATGGAAAGAAGTGCTGAAATTTAACTTCGTACCTCATGCCTCTTGCAGTTTTTGCCAAAATCGCGAAGTAAACCTCGAATCTCTATCCGAAATAATCGACAAAGATACTCCGTGAAGTCTAACAATCTCACTGATATATAATTCAGCCAACTTATCAAGAGAATAATCAGTGCGTACCGGAATAAAATGAGCCGATTTAGTCAATCTATCGACTATTAGCCAGATGGCATCTTTCTTCTTTGGAGTTAATGGCAATCCTGATACAAAATCCATAGTAATTCGATCCCATTTCCATTCGGGAATCATGATAGGCTGAAGTAGACCCGAATGCACATGATATTCAGCTTTTACTTGCTGAAAAATCATACATTTCGATACAAACTCAGAAATATCTCTTTTCATTCCGTTACACCAATACATTTTCTTCAAATCATTATACATTTTTGTACTGCCCGGATGCATTAACAAACAACTACTGTGTGCTTCGTTCAAGATTTTCTGAATCAACTTATCATTCTTTGGTACACAAATCCGATCTTTAAACATCAAGTAACCATTAGAACCAATTCTGAAATCTGATCCCGTATCAGTTTCACATTGCTTTCTCTTGGCTTGCAAATCTTGATCATTTTTCTGAGCTTCACAAATCTCTTGTAAAAACATCGATCTTGCTCTCAACTCTGCTAGAATCGAACCATCATCAAAAACTGTCAACTGTGTATTCATAGCTCTCAAAGTAAATAATGACTTTCTACTCAAGGCATCGACAACCACATTCGCTTTCCCCGGATGATAATCAATCACAAGCTCGTAATCTTTCAATAATTCTAACCACCTCTGTTGTCTCAAATTCAAATCTTTTTGTAACATCAAGTACTTGAGACTTTTGTGGTCGGTATATATTCGGCACTTTTCACCATACAAATAATGTCGCCAAATCTTCAAAGCAAACACTACAGCAGCCAGTTCCAAATCATGAGTTGGATAATTCCTTTCATGAGGTTTTAACTGCCTCGAAGCATAAGCCACAACCTTTCCCTCTTGCATAAGTACACATCCCAATCCATTTAGAGAAGCATCACTATACACCACAAATTCTTTACCTGACTCGGGTCGTTCCAACACTGGTGCTTCAGTCAGTAACTTTTCAATTTCTCAAAACTCTGTTGACATTCTTCCGTCCACTCGAATTTAACATCCTTTTGGAGCAGTCTAGTCATAGGAGTAGCAATCATAGAAAATCCATTCACAAATCATCGATAATAACCAGCTAGACCCAAGAAACTTCTAACCTCAGTCACATTCTTCGGTGGTTTCCAATCAACAATAGTTGAAATTTTACTGGGACCAACCCGTATACCATCACCCGAAACAATATGACCCAAGAATCCAACTTCTCGAAGCCAAAACTCACTTTTATTAAACTTGGGATACAATTATTTATCTCTCAAAGTTTGCAAAACTATTCTCAAGTGCTCAGCATGCTCTGTCTCATCCTTCGAATAGATCAAGATATCATCAATAAATACCACAACAAACTTGTCCAAGTATGGCTAAAATATGCAGTTCATTAAATCCATAAACACAGTAGGAGCATTTGTCAAACCAAATGGCATATCTAAAAATTCATAATGGTCGTACCTTATTCTAAAAGCAATTTTAGACACATCTGACTCTTTTACTCGCAACTGGTAGTACCCAAACCTCAAGTCAATCTTTGAGAACCATGTCGCTCCTTTCAGCTGATCAGATAAATCATCAATTCTCGGCAACGGATGCTTGTTCTTGACTGTCACCTCATTCAACTGCCGATAGCCCACACATAATCTCATAGAACCATCCTTCTTTTTCATAAATAATACAGGAACACCCCAAGGCGAAAAACTCGGTCTCACAAAACCTTTTTCAGTTAACTCTTACAACTGTGACTTCAATTCTTTCAACTCTGTTGGTGCCATTCTATACGGAGCAATTGAGATCGGTGTTGTTCCCGATATCAACTCAATACCGAATTCTACTTCTCTGACAGGAGGCAAACTCGATAACTCTTTTGGAAATACATCCGCGAATTCACACACAATCGGCACTGATTCCATTTTTTTCTCAGATTCTTTTCTATTCAACACATACGCCAAATAAGCTTCATAACCCTTTTTCAAATATCTTTGAGCTGACATCGAATTAATCACACTAGGCAATGCCTCTGATTTGTCCAGTTCAACCAGTAAAGTTTCATCATTTTCACATTTCAATTCAATAACTTTCTGTCTACAATTCACTATAGCATCATGCAATGTTAACCAATCCATACCCAAAATAACATCAAATTCATCAAACGGCAACAACATCAAGTCGGCTGGAAAATAATGACCCCTAATCATCAAAGGACATTTCTTGCATACTTTATCAACTATGACACATTTGCCTAACGGGTTTGACACTTTAACCATAAATTTCATAGACTCAACAGGTATGTTCATATTAGACACCAATTTCATGCACACATACGAATGAGTAGAACCAGGGTTGATCAAAGCAATAACATTAATATCATAAATAGATAAAGTACTGGTAATCACGTTGGGAGACGAAACATCTTCACGTGCCCTTATGGCATAAGCTCTAGCCGGAGCTCTAGCTTCAGATTTCGGCACCGATTCTCTTACTGCATTCTTGCTGCTTGCCTCGTTCCTAGCATTTCTTGAAAATTTTCCTCTCGAAACAGTACCACTTGGCTTTGCACTCTGAAATTTTTATTTCTTGATCCTCTCTAGACAATCTCTAATAAAATGATCTGAAGACCCACACTGGTAACATTCATTAGTTCTACAAGGACCAAAATGATGTCTACCACATCTTTGGCACTCGGGTCCAACAAGTCTAGAATTTCCCAAGTCACTTTCTCTTTCGGCACCACTGAAATCAATGTCTTCCACCAATAATAAGCCGAATCTTTCAACAAGGATATGGTACATTTCAAGCACTCTTCAGGTGTATAAGACAACTCATCAAATACCCGAATAGAATTTTCGAGCCAAAATTCTGCTTTTTCAGCGTCATCATCAACATTTGCCCTGAATTCTTCGACCCCTTGCTTGTGAATTCGGTCAACCAGAGATCTATGGAATTTCATCAGATCCATACCTGAAGGCATCTGGGATATAGGTTGAGGAATCGGGGGTGGTGGGGGAGGTTTTTGAGCAGTAGGGTTCGTACGAATGAACTCTGTATACCAGGCATTCATCATTTGGAGAAAGGCTTCTCGAGCCCTTTCTCCTCCTCCTTGACCAACAGTAGGAGGTCGACTTTCAGTTGGCACTGCCCCTTCAGTAGGAGCTGGCACATTGCTCTTTACATCATCAACCACAGTTGGATCGGGATCCATTTACAATAAAAAAATCATTTAAAAAGGTTAGGAGTCGTCACACTATCACAAGATATATATATATGGCATGTATAGCAAAATCCGTACTTACACCACGTTAGTTCGAGAACCGACTAAACCTACTTTGATACCATCAAATGTAACGCCCCCTTACCCGAGACCATCGCCGGAGTCGAGTATGAGACATTACTAAACTTATTTTAGCATTTAAACAAGTTCAAACAATTCTTATAGTAAACTGCCATCTGTGTTATAGTCGCTAAAAAATTCATATCTCGCGTTACAAAACTCGAAATCAAATTTCGTAAATTTTCCCTAAAACTAGACTCATATATCTACTTACTAATTTTTTTCTAGAATTTTTGGTTGGGCTAATTAGTACAGTTTATTAGTTAAATTCTCCCCTGTTTTAGGGTTCGGCTACTCTGACCCCTGTGTATTTCGAATCAGATATATCCCTGTACAGAGTTTAAATGACTATGCTATTTATTTCTCATAAAAATAGACTCAATAATTATTTCATGCGTGTAAGATACAACTCCTACTTGTTTTTTTACAATTTATGGTAAACTTTTAAAATCAGAATAGGGGATTTAGAAATTGCACTGACCCTGTTTCACCAAAACATAAATATCTCATAAAATACAACTCTTTTACTTATTTTGTTTCTTCCACGTGAAAATAGATTCATCAAGCTTCAGTTCCATATTTATTTCATAATCTAATTCTATCTCTACTATTTTTAGTGATTTTTCAAACTCACATCACTGTTGCTGATTGATTTTGTTTTGTGGCCAATTTTACCTTTCCAAGGATTTTCATGGTTTAGTTAAGACATAAAGCATACATGTTATCATATATAAACTTGATTAGCCATTCCAATAGCTAATCATTCTCAAACATTTCCATTCCATCCATGGGCCATATCGTAAGATTATACACACAAAATGATTGGAATGCTATACATGTCATATTTCCAAAAATTACAAGTCATTATACCGCAATTGTCCAGTGATAGTGTGAGCGTGCCTCCGACCATCCCGATCTCAAAATTGACTTGTCAAAACTACAAAGAATGAAAAGGAGGGAGTAAGCATAGATGCTTAGTAAGTCCATATGCCAATAACAAATAACTTAACGAAGCAACTATACCAACCAACATTAGCATAATATCACCAAAACATATATCACATTTCTATTCATCATTCATCATCTTACCATATTATTGTTGTCGTATCAAGTCTCAACTCGAGGGTTAAGTACATACCTGTCCAAAGTGCCCATTCCACAACACTTACCAATACGTCACTTGCATCTTGAGTATTCTTCCATATTACTAGAATTTTACCCGTTGAACACATCGGAATATAATTCGGATACAAGGAAAGTTTGCACATAAGTGCCACATATGTAGCCAAGCTACCATGTAACCCGCCAATAAGCGAACTCGGACTCAACTCAACGAGCTCGGGCGTTCGCATCCATAAGTGAACTCGGACTCAACTCAACAAGCTCAGATGCCTAGTTACATCTCACGAACTCGGACTCAACTCAACGAGTTCAGACATTTGCATCCATAAGTGAACTCGAACTCGACTCAACGAGTTCGGATGCCCAAGTATCCTAATCTATTCCTAAGGTTCAACGGGACTTTTCTCGTTCATGTATCCTAATCTATTCCTAAGGTTCAACGGGACTTTTCTCGTTCATACTCTTTTACCATTCTCCTTGGAATATCAGTGACGATACTTTGGTAGTCTTTCACATTTTTCACAAAATTCATAAAATTTTTGCATGTTGTCCAACAATTACCACAAAGCATAGAATCGCATAATAACAATCATAATATCGTATAAATAGCATTAAATGATTTAAAATAACGGTTATATTACAATATTTACATATGAACTTACCTCGTACAATATGTTAGAAATCAAGCCTATTCCTCGAAAAGTTTATTTTTCCCTCGATCACGACTTGAATCTCGTTTCTCTTGATCTATAATAAAAAATTTAGCTTATTTAATACTCACATTTATTAAAACACTCCTTGACTCAAAATTTGGCAAAATTATATTTTTGCCCCTAAACTTTTGCATATTTACACTTTTCCCCAAAGCTCGGAAATTAAACGTCACCCTATTTTCTTATGTTTTATGACATGCTAATCATTTTTCCCTTCTATAGCAACATTAAATTCACACTCTATCATGTATTTATGAACATTAGGTATTTTTACCAATTTTGTCGTTTTACTCATTTTCACGTAAAATCGCTTAAAAAAAGTTGTTTAACACAATTTCAAGCTTCATATTCTACCATAAAACATCAAAATAAACATATTTCACCTATGGATATTTTTCCAAATATAAACCCTAGGTTAAATTATTGCTAGAATAAGCTAAATCAAGTTACCGGGACTCCAAAAACGTAAAGAACATTAAAAACGGGGCTTGGAATCACTTACTATGGAGCTTGGAAGCTTGAAACAAACCCTAGCTATGGAGAACCCTTGAAATTTTGTCCTAATGAAAAAGATGGACATATTTTGCCATCTTTTTCCTTTTTTTTAATCTTTTAATTACCAAATGACTAAAATACCCTTAATTACTAAACTTTCAAAATTTCCATCCATGTCCAATTTTTGTCCAAAACTTAGAAATTGGTCAAATTGCTATTTAAAACCTCCTAATTAATATTCCAAAGCAATTTCATACTAAAAACTTCTAGAATGCAAGTTTTGCAACTTATTCAATTTAGTCCCTAATTTCAAATTAATCACTTTATGCATAGAATTTTTTTCACGAAATTTTCACACAATCATGCAGTCATATCATAGGCCTCAAAATAATCATAAAGTAACTATTTCTCTCTCAGATTTGTGGTTCTGAAACCACTATTTCGATTAGGCCTTAATTCGGGATATCACAGAATCTCCCTTTTTCATTCAAACGAGACAATTGTCATCTTTCTTGGATTGTTATGCAATCAATATCCAAATTAACATACATTTAAAAATATTCATTTTCAAGTATATTTAAATTTTACTTCGAATCACACGAACTTACCTGGTAATTGCTTCTGGTTCGTGTTTTGATTATTCTAAAACCTTCCATTTACCTCGGTCGTCCTCCAGAATTGGTTCCTCGGGGTCTATATCAGTAATAATAAGTCATTAGTAACTCACATTATTCATTACGAGCATAAATTTCACTCGGGCAAAATGACCATTCTGCCCCTAACCTTTTACAATATTTACGATTTAATCTCTATGCTCGTATGATGAAATGCATGCAATTTCTTCATTACCCAAGCCTATTCGAATATTTTTCCCTCTTATGGAAGCCCACATTTTCCATTATTTCTCATCTTTCTACCCATTTTTACAAATTTTACAAAATGGTCCCTAAAGTCATTTCCAAGGAAAGTCACTTAGTAAAAGTTGTTTACCATCCTTTAAACTTTCATATTCCTCCATAAACCATTAAAATACAAGTAACTCATGCATGGGTAAATTTCTAAACATAAACCCTCGCATGAGATATGGGTAGAAATGAAGAGAGCAAGTTACGAGGATTTCAAAAATACGAAGAACATTGAAAACGAGGCTTGGGAGCACTTACTATTGAGCTTGGAAAGGGAAGAAACCCTAGCTATGGTGGCTCTCAAATTTCAGCAGCAAGATGGAGAAGATGAGTTAATTTTTGGCTCATTTTCCCATTTTATTTCATTAATTAACCAAATGACCAAAATGCCATTAAGCCCTTTCTTCTAAATTTTATCCATACAGGCCCATTTTTGTCCAAAAACTTAGAAATTAGGCAAATTACTCTTTAAGACCTTCTAATTAAAAATCTAAAGCAATTTCATACAAATATCTTCTAGAACCCAAGTTTTGCAACTTATTCAATTTGGTCCTTATTTTCCAATTAAACACCTTATACTTAGAATTCCTTCATGAAACTTTACCACATGCATATTTTCATGTCCTGGACCTCATAATGATAATAAAATAAATACTTTAACATCAGATTTGTGGTCCTGAAACTAGTATTCTGACTAGGCCCTATTTCGGGATGTTCATTTCTCCCCCATTTAGGGACTTTCATCCTCGAAAGTCTTACCAGTAAACAGGTTCAGATATTGAATTCTAATGGTTTCTTTAGATTCCCATGTGGCCTCTTCTACTCCATGTCTATGCCATAAAACTTTTAACAAGATTATATTCTTGTTCCTCAATTATTTGACTTCCCGAGCCAAAACCTTAACCGATTCTTCACCATAAGTCATGTCCGGTCTAATCTCAACATCCGTCAGTGAAATCACATGGGAAGGATCTGATCGCTACGTAACATAGAAACATGGAATATATCATGGATCTTTTCCAATTCAGACGACAATGCTAATCGGTAGGCTAATGGTCCCACTCTTTTCGTAATCTCGTATGGTCCAATAAACCGTGGATTCAATTTTCCTTTTCGACCAAATCTCAATACCTTTTTCCAAGGAGATACTTTCAAGAACACTTTATCTCCAACTTGAAACTCGATCTCTTTTCTCTTCAAATCAACATATGATTTTTGCCTATCCGATACCACTTTTAGGTAATCACGAATCACGTTAACCTTTTCTTCAATTTCATTGACTAGATCGACACTGTGAATCTGGCTTTCCTTGAGTTTTGTCCAATACAAAGGAGTTTGGCACTTTCGACTATAAAAGGCCTCATAAGGTGCCATATTTAAACTCGTCTAAAAACTTTTATTGTAGGTGAATTCCACCAAAGGTAAGTATCTTTCCCAACTCCCCTGAAATTCAAGGATGCAACATCGCAACATGCTCTCGAGAGTCTGAATAGTCCGTTCAGACTGACCATCGGTCTGTGGGTAGAATGTTGTACTAAATCTCAACTTTGTACCCAAGGCTTCTTGTAATTTCTTTCAAAATCTCGAATAAATCTCGGGTCTCCGTCTGATATGATTGACAATGGAACCCCGTGTAGTCTTACAATCTCGGAGACATACAAGTTAGCCAATTTATGAAGGGAATAATCTATCCGTATTGGGATGAAGTGAGCCGAATTAGTTAGCCTGTCGACTATAACCCAAACAACATCTTTCTTCCTCAGAGTTAACAGTAATCCAGTCACAAAATCCATAGTAATCCTGTCCCATTTTCAATTGGGGACCATCACAGGTTGTAATAAACCCGAAGGCACTTGGTGTTTAGCCTTGACCGGTTGACATATCAAGCATTTCGACAAAAATTCAAAGATATCTCTTTTCATACCATTCCACCAGTACATGCTTTTTAAGTCATTGTACATCTTAGTACTTCTCGGGTTAATAGATAGACAACTATCATGTGCCTATTGTAAAATTTTTCGGATAAACTCGTCATCTTTGGGTAAACAAACCCTATCTCGAAACATCAAGCAATCATTAATGTCAACCCGGAAATCTAATTCAACGCCCGTCTCACATTGTGCTCTCTTAGCCTGCAAGTCACTATCATTGATCTGAGCTGCGCAAACTTCTTGGAAAAATGTCGGTTTGGCTCTTAACTCAGCCAGAACTGAACCATCTTCAGATAACGCCAAATGCGTGTTCATAGCCCTCAGTGTAAACAAGGACTTCCTACTAGGGCATCGGCGACTACGTTTGCCTTTCTGGAGTGGTAATCAATTATCAACTCATAATCTTTAATCAATTCTAACCATCTTCGTTGTCTTAGATTTAATTCCTTTTGAGTCATTAAGTACTTCAAACTCTTATGATCAGTGAATACACGGCAAGTTTCGCCATACAAATGGTATCTCCATATCTTCAAGGCAAATACAATGGCAGCTAGCTCCAAGTCGTGAGTCGGATAATTCTTTTCATGCAGCTTCAGTGGCCTCGAAGCATAAGCTATCACCTTGCCCTCTTGCATAAGCACACAGCCCAGTCCATTTAAGGATGCATCACTGTAGACCACAAATTCTTTTCCCGACTTGAATAGTACTAGAACTGGAGCTTCAGTCAGCAACATCTTTAATTTCTCGAAACTCTGCTGACATCTCTCTGACCATTCAAATTTAACGTCTTTTTGCAGCAACCTCGTCAATGGAGTTTCTATTATGGAAAATCCTTTCACAAACCTTTGGTAGTAACAGACTAAGCCCAAAAAGCTTCTAACTTCGGTTACGTTTTTAGGTGGCTTCCATTCAACAATAGTAGAAATCTTACTTGGATTAACTCGGATGCCATCACTTGATACAGTCTGACCCAAAAATCCTACTTTTTGAAGCCAAAACTCACTCTTGCTAAACTTAGCATACAATTGTTTATCCCGTAGAGTCTGTAACACAGTCCTCAGATGATCCGCATGCTCTGACTCTTCCTTGGAATAAATCAAAATGTCGTCAATGAACACAATGACGAACTTGTCCAAATATGGCTGAAATATCCTATTCATTAAGTCCATAAATATAGCTGGAGCATTCGTCAATCCAAATGGCATGACAAGAAATTCGTAATGGCTATACCTAGTTCTGAAAGCAGTCTTAGGCACGTCTGACTCCTTAACTCGCAACTGATAGTAGCCAAATCTCAGATCTATCTTAGAAAATATAGTGGCTCCCCTCAGCTGGTCGAACAAATCGTCAATCATTGGCAATTGATACTTGTTCTTAATGGTCTCCTTATTGAGTTGTCGGTAGTCTATGCATATCCTCATTGAACCATCTTTCTTCTTCACAAATAACACGGAGGCACCCTAAGGCGAAAAACTCAGTCTTGTAAAACCTTTATCTGTCAACTGTTGCAACTATACTTTTAACCCTTTCAACTCAGTCGGTGCCATCCTGTACGGAGAAATAGAAATAGGGGTTGTTCCCGGTACTAGCTCAATACCAAATTCTACCTCTCGAACAGGAGGTAATCTGGGTAACTCTTTTGGAAACACGTCTGGATACTCGCACACTATCGGTACCGACTCAATCTTCAATTTAGATTCCTTAGTATTCAGAACAAAAGTAAGATAGGCTTCGTACCGTTTTCTCATGTACCTTTGAGCCAATATTGAAGTAATCACAGCCGGCGATGTGTTCAACTCATTCGAATCTACCCAGAGAATTCCACCTTCAGAGCATTTCAATTTTGTGTACTTGCTACCACAACTTACAATCACATCATGAAAGGCCAACCAATCCATGCCAAGTATTACATCAAACTCATCAAACAGCAAAAGCATAGGGTTGGTCGGAAAACAGTGACCATGAATCGTCAGTGGACAATTCTTACAAACTTTATCGACTAAAACAGACTTGCCTAGAGGGTTCGACACCTTAATTATAAATTCCGTAGGTCCCACAGACATATTCATGCTAGAACCAATTTCATGCAAATGTATGAATGGGTCGATCCTGGGTCAATCAAGGCAATAACATAAGCATTATGGAGAGAAAATGTACCCATAATGACATCAGGAGTTGAAGCTTCTTCTCTAGTGCGTATCGCGTAAGTTCTTGTCGGGGCTCGAGCCTCTGATTTTGCAGTAGTATTCTTAGTAATAGTTCGACTGCCATTTGTACTTCCAGGATGTCGTGGTGGTCTACCTCGAGGATTAGGGGCATTAGACTTTGGGGCTAAATCCACCTCTTTATCGGCTCACTCCAGGCAATCCTTAAGGAAGTGGTCAAGGGAACCATATCTAAAGCATGCATCACTCCTCCTTCGACACTCGCCGAAGTGGAATTTGTTGCAGCTTTCACACCTAGGCTTTTGATCATCCACACTTCCCACACTAGTTACTATACAGGAAAAAGACTTCGGGTTATGTCACTTGTAGCTTCTTGTTCTACCCGAATACCCTACTGATGAAGTGGAGCGCTCTTATTGACTCTTCAATTTCTTTGTGAGGAAAAAGTGTGTCCTACTGCTAGATCTCTTATTCAAAATTCTAGCTTCTCTCTTTGCATGCTTTCTTTCATTATTTAGCTCTTCGGCCTTCTTGGCCCGATCAGCTAGTGCCGCGAATTCTTGTATCTCCAGGATCCCGATCAATAGCTTAATTTCCTCATTTAAGCCTTCCTCAAAGTGCTTACACATTTCAGTCTCTGATTGGACCCACTCTATTGTATACCGACTTAACCTTACGAATTCCCTCTCATATTCTAACACGGTCTTATTTCCTTGCCTGAGTTCCAAGAATTCTTTTCCCCTCGAGTCTAAGCATCTTTGACTGATGTCTTTCTTTTTAAACTCAGCTTGGAAGAACTCACATGTAATATATTCCTTCGATACTACTGAAGATACAGTCTTCCACCACTGATATGCAATATCTTTTAGAAAAGACACAGCACATTTTAGACATTCCTCAGGTGTACATGACAATTCGTCCAAAACTAGCATAGTGTTCTCGAGCCAGAACTCGGCTCGTTCAACATCATCATTTACCTTAGCTCTAAACTCTTCAACCCCATATTTTCTAAGTTTGTCCACTAGGGCCTTACCAATTCTCACGGGTGTCATACCTTGTGGTACTTCTCCCTCAGGCCGAACAAGGGGCGGAGGAGGTTGTGGTATATTGGGGTAGTTTCTCAAATAATCCTCAAACCATTCATCCATCATCTCGAATAAGGTAACACTTGCCTCTTGCCGGCCTTCAGACATAGGCCTTCTACTACTATTAGCAGTAGCTCACTGAACGGAAGCTGGAGCATGGTTCTTGGCTCCCTCAGACTTGATTGGAAGACATTTTCTATATTCAAATACAATTAAAAATGGTTAGGAGATGTCACACTATCATAACTCGTATAATGGCATGTACAGCTATACTCAATACATGCTACGTTAGTCCTAAAATCAACTATACTGTAGCTCTAATACCACTAAATGTAACACCCCTTACCCGTACCCGAAACCAAGACAAGGTACAAGGTGTTACCGTACAAAAACATAAACATTCCGAGAAAATCGGGTTATAAAATTTCACTAAAATTTAAAACTAATCAAACAAGGTCATATTGACCCTAATATGGCCCTACGAGGTCCAAAACACACATTGAAAACAGTCCGGAACTAAACCAAGAACTTAAGAAAACCTTAGGAAAATTTCTAGGTTTAAGCCTCACACGCCCGTGTGGTTGGGACACGCCCGTGTGCTTGGGACACGCCCGTGTCCCTTACTCGTGCGGAATGATTTCGATGTATTTTTCATTTCAAAGTTGCAGTGGTTTTCACACAGCTGAGCACACGCCCATGTCCTTTGCTCGTGTCCTCAACACGGCCAGACACATGCCCGTGTAGTCACCTGTGTGATTTTTAGGCTGCATTCTGTTTATGATGTCATCATGCAATTTGAGGCACACGGCCAAGGCACACGCCCGTGGCCAGAGGCCATGTCCTTCACACGGCTGAGACACATGGTCGTGTCTCCGCCCGTGTGTTTATTACAAAAATTAATGCCTGAAATTTCAAGGTGTAGGGGACACACGGCTAGACAACATGCCCGTGGGGCTGACTGTGTGTCACACATGGCCTAGACATATGCCCGGGTGTCTACCCGTGTGGACCATTTGGTGGCTATTTTCCAAGCCATTGGTCACCCAAAAATACTCATACACACTCAAAAGTTTCTATGGCATATATCATGACCTATATGTATCTTTAAACCATTTTGATATGGTCATTTGCATGGTAACCTTATATCATTGGCTAATACATGCTAGGTAATCCTTTTTGCATTAAGGATGTTCATTATTCCATTTCACATTTCATACTTGGGCCTTATTGATACCTTATACCATTTTATGCCTTTACCATATTCAAATTATTTGGCCTCCTTTAACACATTCATCCATGGCATATCATACCATCATAATACATGAGGCAAGTAAACATAGGCATACAAAATAGGTAGGGATTACATCCCATCTCAATATTGGTCACATCCTATAGCCATATACAAAAGAATTATCAATACCATAAGCCAACACTTTGGCTAACCAAATGACACATATAACAAAATATGACCACTACCCTATACATGTCATTATAACAAAATAAAAGTATTCATATACCAAAGCAAGACTAGTGATAGTGTGGTGATTCCTCCAACCGTCTTCCAATCATCACGAGTCCACAAGCTCTGTAAAACAGGGAAAGGAAAGGGGATAAGCATTAACATGCTTAGTAAGTTCGGATAACAAGAAGGTAAACTTACAGGTTATTTAACATACAACCATAAAAGATATTCTTGCCAAACATGCATAGTATAAATTCCCTATCACATACACTCAATCATCGAGTTAGCTTCATCCCAAATAATATAGCATTAATCTTAGATGAATTAATCAATTCAATCTTACCATTCTCGTTTCTCATTATAGTCCCGTTGAATTTCTCAAAAATCTCGATGGGTATTCCGTTTACCGTCAAGTCATGCTAGTGACCATTTTAAATACACACTCACGTGAACCTCACTCTTACAGCGGGATTACCAGTCCAGGTTAAATCCCTCATAACATAAATTCAAGGAGTATTGTTGGGATTACCATTCTAGGCTAAATCCCTTACAACAACAATTACTCCAATATGCTCAGATCTGAAATGCCAGTCTAGGCTAATTTCAGTCCTTAATCGTATTACCCATCCGGGCTAAATCCACAATGCACATATATTCATCGGGATGTTTGATCACTTAAGGAACACCCCTCTGAGCTAGATCCTTACCATACTAAGATCGTCGAATTACCCTTCCGGGCTAAATCCCTTTCTGCAACACATGCAGGATCTCATGTCTTGTAAATAAGAATTTACCTATCGAATCTCCCTTTTTTATTCAACTGGGACAATTATCATCTTTCTTGGATTGTTATGCAATCAATATCCAAATTAACATACATTTAAAAATATGCATTTTCAAGTATATTTAAAGTTTACTTCAAATCACATGAACTTACCTGGTAATTGCTTCTAGTTCGTGTTTCGGTTATTCCGAAACCTTCTGTTTACCTCGGTCGACCTCCAGAATTGGTTCCTCGAGGTCTATATCAGTAATAATAAGTCATTAGTAACTCAAATTATTCATTACGAGCCTAAATTTCACCCCGGGAAAAATGATCATTTTGCCCCTAACTTTCCACAATATTTACAATTTAATCCCTAGACTCGTATGAAGAAATGCATGCAATTTCTACATTACCCAAGCCTAGCCAAATGTTTTTACCTCTTATGGAAGCCCACATTTTCCATTATTTCTCATCTTTCTACCCATTTTTACAACTTTTACAAAATGGTCCCTAAAGCCATTTCCATGAAAAATCACTTAGTAAAAGTTGTTTACCATCCTTTAAACTTTTATATTATACCATAAACCATTAAAATACAAGTAACTCATGCATGGGTAAATTTCTAAACATGAACCTTAGCATGAGATATGGGTAGAAATGAAGATAGCAAGTTACAAGGATTTCAAAAATACGAAGAACATTAAAAACGGGGCTTGGGGGCACTTACTATTGAGCTTGGAAAGTGAAGAAACCCTAGCTATGGTGGCTCTCAAATTTCGGCAGCAAGATGGAGAAGATGAGCTAAATTTTGGCTCATTTTCCCATTTTATTTCATTAATTAGCCAAATGACCAAAATGCCCTTAAGCCCTTTCTTTCAAATTTTATCCATACATGCCCATCTTTGTCCAAAAACTTAGAAATTGGGAAAATTGCTCTTTATGACCTTCTAATTAAAAATATAAATCAATTTCATACAAATTGGTTCTAGAACCCAAGTTTTGCAACTTATTCAATTTGGTCCTTATTTTCCAATTGAACACCTTATACTTAGAATTCCTTCATGAAACTTTATCGCATGCATATTTTAATATCATAGACCTCATAATGATAATAAAATAAATATTTTAACATCGGATTTATGGTCTTCGGGATGTTACAATCATTGCCTAATATGGTTGTATGTTAATTAACCGGTAAGTTTACTTTCCAGTTATTCGGACTTACTAAGCATATAAATGCTTGCCCCCTTCTTTTTTCCCTATCTTACAGAGCTCGTGGACTCGTGAAGATTGAAATATGGTTGGAGAATCAACACATTATCGACTTGTTCCGCTTTGGTATATAGATACTTTTATTTTGTTTAATGGCATGTATAGGGTTTTTGGTTATTTTGTTGTATGTGTCATTTGGCTAGCCAATGTAAGGGTTTAAATGGTATACTTATTCTTTTGTATATGGCTATGAGATATGGCTCATATTGATGTAGGTTGTAAACCTACTAATGATGCATGTTTATGTTTAAATATTTCATGAGATATGATGATGAGGTTTATCATGGATAGATGCTTGAAATGTGACCTAATAATTTGAGAGTGGACATAGCATATAATGGTATATGGTTATAATATGGCCTAAATGTAAAATGTGTTATGTTAATCCATCATACGAAAAGGATAATTTGGCATGTACTAAGCCGATGAGATGAGGGTAACATGCAATGAGTTATGCCAAGGTTGTTTAAGAGTATAATAAGGCCATGTTAAATACCATTGAAGTCTATAAGTGTGTATGGATGTTAGAGGGTGACCAAAGGCTTGGAAAGTAGCCTTAAAAAGGTCCACACGGGTAGACATACAAGCATGTGTCTAGGCCGTGTGTAACACACGGTCAACCCCCATGGGCGTGTTGCCTGGCCGTGTGTCCCCTGCACCTAAAATTTTAGGTTAGTTTGCATGGTAGTAAACACACGGGCAGAGACATGGCCGTGTGTCTCAACCGTGTAGAGGATACGGCCTAGCACACGGGCGTGAGCCTTGGCCGTGTGCCTCAAAATAAATAATGATGTCATAAATATAATGTCTGAGTTTTTGGACACGGGCGTGTCTAGACCGTGTGAGGGACACGGGCCAAAGACACGGGCGTGTGCTTGGCCGTGTGAAAACCCCTGTAGGTTCGAAATGAAAAATAAATCCAAATAATTCAACACGGGTGAGGGACATGGGTGTGTCCCCAAGCACACGGGCATGTGCTTGCCTGCACACGGGCGTGTGCTTACCTCCACACGGGCGTGTAAGGCATAACCCTAGGAACTTTACTAAATTTTTTTATAATTTTTGGTTTAGTCCTAGATCGATTTTATGTATGTTTTGGACCTTGTAGGTCCATAGTAGGGACACGATAATGTTGCTTGATTGGTTTTAAATTAGAATGAAATTTTATAACCCGTATTTTCTGAAATGTCTATGTGCCTGGTAACGCCTCGTACTTCGTCCCGGTCTCAGGTACGGGTAAGGGGTGTTACATGGCATCCATAGGACTATGGGAGATCTAGCACCAAACATATAGACATTTGCTTGTGGAGAAGGAGGAGGTCTATAGCCTGCACTCTTGTATGAGGCATCAAATCGATAGTAACATCGATCAATGAGATGACCTTGTTTCCCACATAACTGACAATGAAAACGTGAATCAAATGTACGACCACACCCACAACCTATAGTAGTTGAAGAAGGGCGATAAGCTGGTGTAAGTGCACTATTGGTAGTAAGGTCGGCAGGTTGATGTGACACCATATTGGCTGAACTAGGAGCCTTAAATATTGTAGCCTATTGGCGTGCTTCAGCATCAAAGAGCATGGTAGTGACACCTTGAACAGTGTAGGGTATTTGACTGGCCGTGATGGTCATAATAATAGACTCATATTTAGGTGACAGACCATTAAGAGTTGCAGTACATGCTCATGCTTGCTAATGACTTCTCCACAACTAGCAAGATTATCACAGTACCCCTTAATTTTCATTAAAAATCTTTCATAGAAAGATCACCCTTGCGCTGAGAGTGTAAAGCTCTTCTATAAAACATCAATCTAGAGGTGGTTTTACTGCCATACAAATTAACAATAGCATTCCAGATTTGAGCACTAGTATCCATACCAATAAGATGTGGAAGAACCGCCTGACTCACCCACAACAGGAGCCATGATGCAAGAGCACTGTCTTGTTGTTCAAACCAAGCAAACTCAAAATTCTCTTGAGGCACACCATCAGCATCCGGAAGCAGTTGATGATGGGGAACAGTACGAGAATCCAAAAAGTTTTGAAGCTTATATGTTTTAATTGCTAAAAGAACCTACTGACGCCACAACAGGTAATTAGTGTCATCAAGAAGAACACTGATTTTCTTGGTTGAAAAGAAACGACTATCAACAACTCTATCAATAAGATTAGAAGCCATCGCTGGTGTAGTGGATTGAACAGCGGACGGACTGGAAGGATAAGACATAAAGAACTCAAAGAATCAATCTTCAGGAATCAATGAACATCTGATACCATGTTAAACTATAACTAGATGAAATGAAATTAAAAGAAACAACATTAATCAAGAAGAATGCATTAATATTTTTGTTAACTTTGTACAGGGGTATGACATGCTTTTATATAACAAAAGTAGTCTAACAGATTAACTAACAATTAACTAACAGCTAACAAATTAACTAACTTTAGTAGCTACTCTAACAAACACATCGTAAAATATATTGCTTGTTTTCGACCTCCAAAAGCTAATGCAAGGAATGATCGATGCACCTGGAGAAGGACTGAACATGGCCGTTTTTCAGTGGCGGGTGGCTACAAGCTGTTTGTGAAAAATAAGTAACAGCCGAAGGAGGAAAGATGGGAGCTAGGTTGGAAGTTTAAAGGCGCACAAAGAGTGCGACAGATTATTTGTCTCTTATTACATGATAGATTGCTTACTAATTCGGAGCGTTGTCGAGGTGGAATGTCGGATGACAACTCCTGCCTTATTTGTGGTTTTCATGTTGAAACGCCATTTCATGCAATGCGGAATTGTTATATAGCAAAATCAGTGTGGAACATGGTAGTTCCAAGTCAGAAGCGGTTTGGTTTTCTAACATGTCTCTTAATACTTGGCTTGCCGATAATTTAGGTAATAAGGATGGAACTAAGATTAATAAAATTGATTGGGAGATAGTGTTTGGGATTTTTATTTGGAAAATCTGAAATTGTCGTAATGCAGACATAGTTGCTGCAGGTATGGCTTGGTCGAAGATAGTATCATTGTACTCTACGAGGAGGGACCTTGGAATCGATCTGGGAAGGGAGAAAATTAGGTGGATGCTACCACCAGCGGAGTTCTACAAGCTAAATACTGATGGTCCAGTAGAACAAGGCCCAAATGAGGCAACAGCTGGGGGTTTGATACGAGACTGTAGAGGGGATTGGTCGATTGGTTTCTTTAGAAATATTGGAGCTTGTTCAGTCTTGAATTCTGAACTCTGGGCAATGTATGATGGGATGCGATTGGCATGGAGGAAAGTTATCAAGAGAGTAATAATTTGGTTGCGGTTAGCTTGATTCAGGAGATGGATGGTGCTGATGTGCCAAGTTTAGTATTGGATATTCGAAAGTTGATGTCTCAAAGTTGAGAGATCAAATTGCAGCATGCAATAGAGCAACTAATGGGCTGTCGAAGATCGCTAGAAATCATCCCTTAGGTGTCCATGTTTTGTTATCAACTTTTACAGAAAATTGTGTAGGATAGTTTGGGGATATATGTTGAATGTATTGTGTAATATGACTGATTTTTAATCTAGCTTTTCATTATTTTCAAAAAAGAAAATCTCACCTCCAGAGTTCCATCATTTAAATTTATTTATTTTTTTTAGAAAAAGGGTTGATCAAATTCTAGTGGATACTTTTGCCAAAATTATTCATCTTTAAAATAGAAGACTACAGGCCCTCAAAGTCTAAAGTGCATACTATTATGGGCAAAACTTTTCTTACGATAATATAAATAATTTGCTGAGCTTTCTTATTCATTTGATTAAAATAATGTGGAGGATTTTTCTTTTTAAAATTTAAAACTATGGGAAAGTGAACTATACCATTTCATAACAAGGAAAAGAGAATTACAAAGCTTAATTAGGTTGGCATAAAGAGCCACCACAATTTGTACTTCGTATCTTTTTCTTAGGTTTAATTATTGAATAATATATATATATATTTGGATTTCACGAATGGTTTATAGATAGTTGGTAGACGCTCCAATCATATATGATAATATTCCACTTTTTGATCAACCACTGTACTTAGTTCTCCCATGCATTTCTCTGTAACATTCTTACTATTTTAGCCCAAATTTTAAAATCAACTAATTATTTGATTGGAATATCATATTAAAATTTTATAATTATGACCTATTAGGGTTCTAGAGAAAACAAATCAATTGATTATAGTGTTTTTTTTTTAATTAAATCTAACGGTATCAAGTAATCATATTGTTTTAAACATTCTAAACTTTTTTTATTATACAATGCATTATTCATTAGTTTCATGTATTATTTTTAAATATATTGATAAAAATTGGATATATAGACTCTCAGTGTTCTATGTATTTTACATAAATAGGGATTAAAAGATTTTGTGCTTTAAATATGAATATTTTTAATTAGAATAAATATCAAAATTATATATGAATTTTGATGCAATGTGTAATGTCATGCATAAACTTTGATTTTGTGTCATTTTATACTTGAAATTTTAATTTAATTAAAATATAAATTAAAATTTCACAAATCACTAACAACACCATCAAATTAGTACCCTTTTACATTAATATTAATGCAATATGGAAATAAATGTATGCATTTATTCTTTTAAATGTATATAGTTGAATCAAAATCAAAGTTTTATATATACATATGAACCACAATTTAAGTTTCATATGTATAATTACACCAAATCAAAGTTTATATATCAAATTACACATTGGACCAAAGTTCATTTATAATTTTAATATTTATTCCTATTTAATTTGATGTCTATGTGATATATTGGTAAAATTAGAAAGTTTTTATATAGGCCAATCAATTATGCAAATTTAAATTGTTAATATCCATGTAACTAATGAAATACTTGTGATGGAAATATCGATAAATGAACTTTCACTACTCATTAAAAATTTAGATTTTGCTCTAAGGTGAATTATTTATTCTATGAATAATGAAATTTATGGACGCAAGTTACTTTTTTAGATATAGATTTTAATGTTAAATGACAACGCGTATATTTAATGAAAATTATTTATTTATCTATTAAAGTTAATAACATTTTTTTATGATAGTATATTATAATATCTACCCAAAGGAATGCTTATATGAATTTATAAAGTAAATTTAATATTTTGAGTATTTATGTATTGCTTCATTTTTATGTATTATTTTGTAACTAATTTTCTTTATTCACTACCTTCATTTGTTACTTATTTAATAAATTAACTTCTTTGAATGGAGTGAACAGGTTATCTTGACAATATTAGAAGACAAACTTGCTACTATTATTGACTTAAGTGGTAGGGAAGAGAAGTTGCACCATCAATAATAGGAACGATCAATCATATTGAGCATTATGTTTTTGTGAATGATTATTGTTAACATAATTAAAAGCATAATTTCACAACATGAAATTGTGAAAGAATATGTTACGTTTGTGGAAGAACGTTTTCGTTATGCAAACAAGTCACTCATTGGTAATTTAATAGCACAACTCACAATCATAAAGTTCGATGGGTCAAGGGGATCCACTACAACAGATTAGGGATACAACGGGGGAAACAAGGAACATTTACAACAAAAATACCACCAGATTGAACCCTCCAAGATAATCTACATAAAACCGCTTCTATACCGCTGGCATTCACGACGTTTATGAAAAAAATGCCTCCAGAAGAAACCATTTAGCGATGTTTATGACTGAAACGTCTCCAGATGAAACACTTTAGCAGCGATTTCACCATTGTAGTTCATAACTTTTAGTTGCGTTTCTCGTAAAAATGTCTCTAATCAATTTTATATGAATAAGTGAGATATAAAGAAAATTTAGTTTCGTTTATCGTATATATGAAGCAGCGTTTCCACCCTAAACGCCACAATATGCTTAGATTATTTTATTTGATTATTAAGAAATAAATATTTCTAATTATGTAATTAGATAAAGTAATATAAATTTAGAAGAAATTAATGTGAATTATAATATAAATGACAAGTTATATGTTAATGAAATTTAAAAACAAAATAATTTTATTATGTTATAATAAAAATAATAAAAACATATAATTAATGTTTAATTTAACGTATTTATATTTTTATAAAAAAATTAAATTAATTCCAAGAACTTAGCAGAGTTTCTTTTAAAAACGCCTCAAACGGTGTGTATGTAACGACGTATTTAAAAGGAAACATCATGAAACTGTAAAGTCTAAATGCACAAGTGGAACGACGTGCCGATTGGTTGGGAAGCACAATTATTTACTGGGTTTCTAGGGTTCACAGCTCGACATGGTCAGTGGTGTCCAATACATTTCGAGAGATGGGATAAGCTGAAGAAAGTCCAGAAAGCGGCCATTCTTGATCATATTAGGGTGACACTTCATATTTTAATTGCATTTCTAATTCTTTATTGAATTTTTTTAGATAATAATTAGTTAAACTTTCAACTGCAGACCAAATTTAATTTAGATGGAAAGTTGGAAGACTTTGTTCTGAAATCTTTGGGGAAGAACTGGAAAGATTATACGTGCAAATTGAAGCAACATGTCATGAAGTATGAAGATCCTTAGGTTGGAAGCGAAAACGTACCATGTGATGTGGTCGGGTGGCAATACCAGAATTTTGTGGACTTTGTGTTCTCGGATAAAGCGAAGGTAAATAAATAATAGTCAAATTACTTTTCATTTAATATTATATTATGTTTATATAAACATAGACTTGATCATTGATTGAATTATCTGTCTAAACTTAAACGCCTACTTAAAAAGTAAGAGGATTTGAGAAAAAATATATACTCAAAAAATGGGTTTAGACAAAAAAAAAAAAGATCCATTTAGAAATTAAGTTAGGTCTCGAGTAGTATTTTTGACTCGAGCTCAGCCTGGCCTGCCCCAAATTTGCTTAAATTTTTTTCGTTGGTATTGTTTACTATTGTTTTGCTACTGTATATTACTGTTTTGCTATTATATTTTTACTATTTTATTGTTATTGTTTGGATATTGTATAACTTTTATTTTATTATTAATTTTGTTACTATTTTAGGGACATTTACTTGCTAATTTGTAACTATTTAGTGTTAATTAAGTATAAATTTTTTAAAGTATTTTCGATTTGTTAAGAAATATTTATTTTAATGTTTTTAGTCTATTTGATGTATTATATTTTTAAATTTTTTATATAATTTTTTTAATATGGGCGGGTTGGGTTGGGTCGGGTTCAGGTTTAGCATTTTTTTATCTAGGTTGAGTTTGGTCAAATCTTAAGCTCATTTTTCGAGTGGAGTCAAACTCGTACTTAAAAAACAGGCCTAAAATTTTATATTAACTTGACTTGAATTCGACTCAACCTAACCCATGGTCAGATCTATATAAGTGTTAGTAATATTTATCATTTTTACAAGAATGAGAAAAGATGAACAAAGGAGAAGCCATAAAAAATGCATTCACACAAGTGATTCAAGAAGTTTTGCTTAGTTTGCTGATGAAAAGGTATGAGAAATCACTTGAATTATTGGTCTCTGTCAGCACTTAAATGGTGTTAATTGTTTCAATTTTTATTATTGTTAACCAACTCTTTTTTTTTTCGATGTTTTGTAGGAAACTATAGATGGAAAGTTTTTGGATTGACTTGAACTTTTTCGTATGCACACAAAGAAAGATGAAAAAACACAACTTATGGTCTTTTTGCTAATCCTTAAATTTAATGACTACTTATCATATTTTTTGTTTCATATGACATTTTAAACTTTAAATTATTTGAATATCGTGCAGAAGAAAGCAAATTCAAGGCTTGTTGGGCATCAATAAGCTGTACCGAATGGGACTTCACTGGATCCGCAAGAACTTGAAATTTGAGTTACTACAAAAGGGTTTGGACCGAAGAGAAATGGACGAGTGTAAATTTTTGGAATAGTTCCGACTTCATCTCAATTCTTTGGATGTGGCTCTCAACGAAATACTTTGTCACATGAAGTAGTCAAAGAACTAGATGACGTCAAAGCAACAATGGCAAAAATGCATGCCAAAAACGATGAAGTTAGGAGAAAGATAGAGGAAATACACGCACAAAATGCGCTACTTCAATAACTGTTGGACAAAATAAGTAGTGAACAAATATAAATATTTATATTAAATATAAGATCTGAACAAATAATATAAACAAATATTTATATTTATGTAAAAACACTAGATTTAAACAAAAAGAATTAAATAAATATTTATATTTATTTAAAACATCGCATCTGAAAAATAATTAAATAAACAAGATCTTAAAAAACTAGAAATTAAATAAGAGAATTGGGTTTTATTAGATATTGAGGGCTATTTTCACAATTTCCTTAACACAGATTCGGCTACTCCTATGGTACTTAAAGAAACATTGGTTGTCTATCTCCCAGAATAAAACAACAAAATGATCGTGACAGTAATACTTTTGCAGTGATTAACGAACAAACCTTGCCTTCTTCTATCACCGAACGTTTGAAAATTTGAAGAGAAAAAGAAAAAATATTTTGAGAGTGAAATAAATTCGTTGTGTGTCTCTAAAGAATAAAATCAAATAAAATTGAAACAGATTCTATATAATTTTGCTACTATCTGTTTGGATATTGGATATTGCAGCATTTGTAAACGTCACTAAAAGTTAAAATAAAATGTCGTGATATCCCTAATTTGCTGTAGTGGGAATACAATAATATATCATCAAGATGACTAATATTGCAACAAGGCTAAAAGATTTTGAGGATGATGGTAGATGGCTCAAGCTTAGTTTAGTTCATTTTGAACTCACTGCGTTTGAATTGTGGATTATTTCAAATTAACTATAGCTCTATTAAAAATAAGTGTAATATTAATGAGTTAGATAATAAGCTCGTTTAGGGGAAAGTGAGATTAAAGAGTTAATGAAGTTATTCCATCAAACTTGTGAGTTGAAGAGCCGACATAAAACTAAAGTTGAAAACCAACAAGTTTAAGAAGAAAAAAACATGTTTGTCGATGTCTCTAGTGGCCAGAAAAAGGAACAAATGACAAATAAGTGTTACTTCTATAAGAGAGTTGGAACACTATAAAAAAATTACAAAAAAACACAAAATTTGATTCGAAAAGAAAGATAATTTTTATGCTTATATATGTTTCGAATTAAACTTAATTGATTGCTAATAATAGTTGATGGTTTAATTCTAATGTTGCTATAAGGTATTTAACATAATACAAAGATTCTTTTCTATCCAAATAAAGATTTGAAGATATAAAGAATAAAACGATGACTCCAATTCAACTAGTTATCATTTAAACCTGTTTCAAAACTTGTAATCTTTATAGAAAAGAAATCTCGCCATCATTACTAGACATAACCGTTTATCCTCTCATATTTTCTACAAGAAGTTCATGATTATGGGCATTTCATCTTTGGCCGCTTGGCAAAATGGGAAATTTTCTGTTTAAGACCCCTAAATACGAAATATTTTAATTAAATTTCTTAGCTTTTAGTCTCTAAAAAGTAATAATTACACTTAAATCTTTTTAATACAAAAATTTCCCCCGTCAGTATCATTAAAAAATCGACAAACCACAATTTTCAAAGAAGTAAAAAAGAGAGATAAGGTTCTGTTTCTCCAATCCTGCCTCATGTAGATTTAAGAGATCTTCTTTTTCCACTTTTCACATTCACAAAAAAGCAAAAAGCTAACCAAATCTAAGCCACTTCATCATGAATCATGCAAAGAACTAGCAACGAAAACCATAAGATTTGCTCCAACTTGCAAACTTCATCCGAATATCATTTTTCCGGTCGAGGATAGATATATTGGATTATGCAAACCGGCCAAAGATTTCATCCATGGAAACCATGCTTTTTTTTATTCGTTTAGGGAATATATATATATACAATGCTTAGAAGTGATTTTAGAGACTGTTCCTTTGAAGACCCACCGCCCATTACAACAATTTGGCTCCTTGTCTAAACACCAAATATATTTTTCTACCACTTTAATTCGATTCGTTTTTTTTTTTTAAAGTTAAAACTCACATTTAGATACAAATTCTCTAAGAAAAATTTTGTATGACCAAATTCATCACAAATAATATTAACTATTGATGAATAATAGCTTTGGAATAGATTAAGCAAAAACAAACGTGAGAATCCGGGCTTTAATAGTTACTTGGATTATGCGTATATTTCACATCTTTCATGTTCCAATTATTCATCTAGAGCACAATTTCCTTTAAACAAAATTACAAGCTTGAAAAAGAAAAAGGAAGAATTCTTCAATTTCCTTTAAACATGGGTTTGTGTGCAATGGAACACATTATCTTCCTATTATAGGTTAGAGAGGAGTTATGGGTAGTTTTAGGTATTGTGTTAAAAAAATTATTAGAATCTATAATGAGATTGTTAAAAAAAAAAACTTGTAAAATTTATTTTAAATTAATAATAAATGTAATTCCAATGATTATGTGGATTATAAAAATTTAATACTTTAAAACCAAACTTTTATTCTAGTAGGTATATAATTTTTCTGTAATGTAAATTATAAAGTTTAATATATCATTTGGTATTTGAATTTGACATTTTTTTTTAATGTGGTACTCATGTTACTTTTTGGTCCAATCTGGTATCTGTATCTGACAAAAGTTATATGTTTTAGTATCCAAAGGTAACAATGTTAGATTTTTAGTGTTTAATTCAGGTTTGAGGGTTGATTGAGTGAAAGTTAATTGCTAATATTATTAGGTTTAAATTTTTCATAATTTTTTTAATAGAATGAATTTAGTATTAATTCTGAATTTGTATAATTTACATTTAATTTGTCAAATATAATCTGATGGGTGTAAATTAATTTGATTTTAGGGTTGATTTCATAAAATTTAATTGCTAATATTAATAGCTAATTATGAATTTTCATCAAACTAACTCTAAAACTCAAATTAAATACTAAAAAGTTAACATTGTTAACTTCAAGTACCAAAATGTATAATTTTTATCAAATGCAAGTACCACATTGAACTAAAAAAAATAACATAATTCCCAAATTAGAAAAAAAAATCAAATTCAGGCACCAAATTATACATTAAGCCAATTATAAACTCTAGATATACAAACATAAGAGTTTGTTTGCGAAATTATATATATTGACAGTAAATTTTTAAATTTTATAAATTAAGGAATTAAAAATGATTATATGGTTGTTCTTTTTAAATAATTAAAATTATTTTTTAATATCCAAAAAAATGTCATCTTAATATCTTATTCATTTCACTTACAAAATTTAAATATTTACCAATAAGATAATTTCAAATCAAACAAAGTAGTTTGAAATATATACTTTTCAAGTGACAAGTGGCTGCCACCAGTGGACCACGACGGATGGAATTTTAGGAACGTGAAAACAATGGACAAAAATAATAAGGATAAATATCAAATTTAGACATTAATTTTTTTTAAATGTTCAATTTAATATATAAATTTTGATTTGGTACAATTATACACATTAGACTTGAATTGTGGCTCATATGTATATATGAAGCTTAGATTTGATTCAATTATGCATATTTAAAGAAATAAATATAAATATTTATTTTCATATTGGATTAATATAATTATGGCTTATATGTATATATGTAGCTTAATAAATTTTTTTGGTCACCAAACTATTTAGATTTTTAAGTATTTTTATTTTATGTTACCCCGCTAGTGACAAAAAAATACAAAATTAAATAGTTAAATGATTATTTTGTAACTTTTCATAATTGAGTGATCATTTTGTAACTTCTATAGTCAAGTACCAAAAAAGAAAAATAACCATAATTCAACAACCTCTATTACAATTTATCCTAAAATCTTGTGTTACTTGATATGAGTCAACATGCACCAACACATGCTTGTTATAGTTGATAAAGACCCCAGAATCGGCAGTTCGAGAGCCACTAAAGATGGGCGTGACTAGCCATGATAAAAGAAAACAGAATATTCTCTTGGGGGGTTTGGCCCTACCCCACCCCCCCCCCCACCCCCCGGGTGGTGCCAAAATGCGTACATATATGCAAAATCAAAGAGCACGCACGAATGTCAATGTCGTTTGGTAAACAGGCAGGCAGCCATCTCTTAATTTAATCTTCCAACTTGCAACGTGCTCTTTGAATCAATTTATATTACATTTCATAAAAATATATGATATTAGAATGTCATAAAATTTATAATAAATTAAAGTATATGATTACATGAAGATGTTCAAACTTCTGATTTTATGTCCTAAGTTTTTTTTAGCAATTTGTAATGAAAAGTAAGTTTAAAAGTTAAATAATATTCATTGAATCAAGACTTGAATTGCAACATCCCACAAGATATGCATTCATAATCAAATTATCTATCTATACATATTTAATATTAGTTAAGTTACTAATTATAGTATTGGTTTTCTATTAAATACAATTAGTTAAAATCTTTATTTTTATTTTTGTCAACAGTCCAAAAAAGTTAGTGGTTGAGTTTGAAAGTATTAATTAACTTCAGTGAAATTAGTGTTTAATATAAAAGATGCGTGGAAATTCCTCTTTCTTATATTCTCATGAAGTTCACAATGTTAACACAATTGTGATTCTCTTACTAAATTATTAATCATGAATCTGATATTGTAAAATTATACTATTATGAAAGAATCTCGAATATGAATATATTTAATTACTTTTTTCGACATACGTAAATACATGAAGGGATTTGTTCCATTTCCACAAGCAAGCAAGGAAAAAAAAAAAGAAAGAAAATTATTGGGAGTTTGAAGTGTTTGGTTTTTATTTCGAGTTATTTTGTCTCTCACTCAAATATTAAAAAGAAAATCTAACTTTCGTTTGCCTAATTCTCTCTTTTTTGACAAATATTGGTCTGCCAGACCGAACTTTGATCATCTCTCTTTAATATTATAAATCTAACTTTCGTGTTGCCTAACTCTCTCCTTTTTTAACAATCTTTCATCTACCTTCTTTTTCACATATTTGGTTTTCACTATTTATAGGGATTCAAACCATCAGCAAAAAATTAAGAAAAAGCATATACACATGCAATAAAATTAGGGTTACTGCATAATGAAGCTAAACAAGTTTGATTTTTGCTTAATGAAAATGACCTTTTATCTCTAAGAATATTATATATATATACACACATATATTTTGCAGCGTAAAGAGTGAATATAATTTTGTGGAAGTTGAGGTGTTTAATGGAGTTGTAGGAAGTTGGTTTGGTTATATATTCTTTGATACTTTCCAGCTGCTATGAGATCTATGTAAATAATTAATTAAATATATAATGATATATTTCATTCATTTAATTTTTCGTCTTTTTTAGTTTTTAAATTTATATTTTTTTTATCAAATTACTTTAATATGAATAGAAAAGTTAACGTTTTTTTAATGTCATCACGTGATCATCCACATGTATATCATCACATCAACAAAGTTAACTTTTTCATCTATATTAGGCTGATTTGACAAAAAAAAATAAAAGTTTAAAAACTAAAAAAATTAAATAAAAAATTATAAAATTTTTTTTATATAAAATTGGAATGCCTAAATTAAAATCACTTTTGGTTGGGTCGATGCATCTTGTGGGCGATGTTGTTTGATACTTGTTCGATGGTATATAAATTTTTCGTTAGAATAGCATTTATTATGAAAATATAGTATTAGTGTGATGAAAAGAAAGATTCTATGGAAATGGATTGGAAACTTCATGTATCTTTTTCTTTGTCGTTCAGCTATTGCTTGGAAACATAGTCATAAGGTGCTAATAGAAATGATTGATTCAAACTTGATTTGAATAAAAAAAAAATCTGAATTCGAATTTCATCTGAATTTTAGAAGAAAAGTTTATTCTATCTTTCCTAAAATATAAATGGAAAATATAACCAAATAAACCTTGAATTGAAATAAATTATAATAAAAAGGTTTAAATACAAAATTAGCCTCAAATTTGATGGAAAGAGGAAGAAGGAAGAAAATTGCGGTTCACACATTGAGAGCCAGTCAAGAGGAAGGTTGAGCAATATGGGTGAATTGAGAAATTTATTTAGAGGTAGAATTTAATTATAAATTTGTGAGGGGTTAAAATATAATTTTATCATGTATTAATTTATAGTTTTATTATTTTTTAAGTGATTTAACATAATTTTTTCATTTTTAGGGGCCAAAGTGTCATTTAACCATATATTAATTTATAATTTAAGCATTTCTTAAGGGACCACATAGTAATTTTCCATTTTGGGGTACTTATAAGAGAAGTTGATCACCACCTTGGCATTAGGTCTTGACACATATCTATACTAGATTTTTTTTTTCTAATTGGCCTATTAGAGAACATGATAGTCATCCTAGCTAGGCAGTGATAGGGCTAATGGGTTTGGCAATTTAGCTGCAATTAGACTGATGTGGACTTAATGAAGCCCCACATAGACTCTATCTATGCTTCATGCCAGGAAGAGACTTAAAACCTATATTTGGAGATGTAGGTTGGAAGCATTCCACATGTTGATCATGTATGTCTTTGTAAGGATCATAATTGGTGAGTTGCTGCTATTGGGCGAGGTTGTGATTGATGATGTAAGGTTAGTGCAACCCATTTTGGTAAGGTACTCATAACAATTTCTTCCACTTGAAGGGAGATTATATAGTAAACTTCCCTAAGGCAAGGCAATGACACTTGGAATTTTTGTCCTTGAAACAAAGTAAAAAATCTTGGCAACCTATTTGCGAATTATATATGTGGTAGGGTGTACCAAATGTTGTGCACATGTCTTGGAATCGTAAGAGTCTCAGTTTTAGTGGGAGTCTCAGTTTTAGACGAGAGATGTGTCATTTGAGTTTTTTCCAGTTAATGAGGGAGCCATGTTATTGTTGTTCATTGGACATGGATTGGCTAATCATAATTATAATGGCATGTGTTTAAGCTTGATTGGTTGTGAAGAAAGGTCTCATTTTTTTAAATCATATTGGGCACACTTGGGCTTGATATGAATAGGGTTCTTCAAGAATTTCTTAAGTCTTTACACTACTGTTGTTGAGAGCCTAAGTATTGTTGAGGAGAATTTTTTGGAAGTTCTCTATCGCTTGAAGTTTTTTCATTACAAAAGTCTTTTCGTTTTTGTTTCATTTGGAAAGTTTCAAAAAAAATTCTTTTTCTTTTAATGTTTTTGGTGTTGTTAGCAAAAGTTTATTTTGGTAAACTAGAGCTAGGTTTAAGATTTGACTAGAATGGTCAACAAAAGTATTCGAAGGGGTAAAGGTAAGGGTAGGAGAAAGGAAAGCATAAAGTAAATCCAAACTTTACGATGATGAAAAGTATAGATAATTATTGAGAGTTGCCAACGAGTGGTTGTGCAAAACAAAGGAGGAAGAGATAGTGAGTATGTTGGAGGTTAGAGAGATTAGTCTTCTAAATTATGATTACGAATTTTCCATTCTTTCTAGGGTCAATTGCATAAGTGAAGTGGTGGGAGGTTTCTAGCTACCCTAATATGTCTTTGAAGTGGCCTTCTATATTCATCTTCTTCTATTCTTCATAGATGTAACACCCCTCACCCGACCCAATTGCAAAGTTCAAACTACAAGATGCTACATTCGTTGTCGGAGTAACTGTAGTCAATGTTGTAGTATACAAACATCTACACATGTAATCAAGGGTTAATTACATTCAAATTATGTTAAACAATCATATCTGGATCTTATACAAGTTTACAAAAGCTCTTTTGTTAACTTAAGCATGGGACATGACCAAATTGCAAAGTTCTAAAAGTTCAGGGCCGACATCGTGACATCATCTTTTTCACGTCGTGAATTCATCAAAATAGTATGTCACGTCATGACCTCAGGCCACTTGACATCGCGACATCACTTACTATTGGCCAATGCTGTGATGAGGGAGGATGATTGTTGGGACGTGGACCTTTTTTTTTTTTTTGGAAAAAAATGAACCATTTTGGTACCTATTTAATTATTTCCAACCAACCATTCATTATAAGCATTAAGAAATAACTTCACTTGATTCAACACATACCAAACAAGCTCAATATTCTTGTTCAACTAATAAGTTGTAAAAGTAACATATTTTAATCCTATTATTAATGCGTTTTTGGATGATTGGTTATTTAAATTAGTGAATTTGATGCTCCTAATACTTTAAATTCATGTTTCTATAGAGCATTTGGGAGTGAAAGGAGCAAAAAACGAGTCAAAATCAGACAAATAGAGCTGTTACCAGGATCCACACGGGCTGGCCACATACCCATGTGAGCCACACGGGATGGCCACACGCCCATGTGCCAGCTCGTGTTGATATCGCAACCTGCTTCCCAGATACACGGAAAAACCCAATTTTTAGGCTTACTGAGCATTCTAAAGTCTATAAATATCAATTAGAAGAAGACCTAAGGAGGCAATCAGAGAAGAACGAAGAAAGCACTCGAAGAACGTCATTGGAATCAACTCAGAAGTGGATCTCCTCAAGATCAAATATCTCTATTTAATTTCTTTTGAAGTTTTATTGAGTTTTTTTATGTCTTGTGGTTATTTTGACTTTGAGATGTTTTCATTCAGGATTATGAACTAAATTCCCTAGATACCTAGGGAGGATGAAACCTATGATGAATCTTATTATTTAATTTTTATTTTTACGCGATAAATACTTGATTCTTGTTCTCAATCATGTATGATTATTTCGTGTTTTAATATTTTTGGGATATTAATTCATGTTTAATGTGCTTCTTTTAGTGGAGCAAAAGTCCATGTTTAAGAGTAGATATAATTAAGTAGAATTGCATGCAATCTTAGAAATAGGACGACATAAATCTACTGGATTAAAGTCAAATCTAATGGGGGAATCCATATATCGAGTTAATGTGAGAATAGGGGTTTTAATTAGAAAGAGATTTCAATTAATCAACTTAGAGTTAATTGTTCTTACTCTCGAAAGAGATATTAACATAATTTAGGGATTTCTACGGATAAAGACACAAGTGAATAAATTGTTTAATTTAGATTTAGAATAATAGGTGAAGTCTAGGTGGATTCTTTCCTGGGTACTGTCTTTCTCATTGGTTATATTTGATTATTTTCCTATTTCATTCTCTGTTATGCTCTTAGTTAGATTAGTTTAGTAATTTTAGATTAAAGATATTCACTCTAATTTGCAGGCTAAATAATAGAAAAACGTAATTACTAGTACTTTTAGTCCTCATGGATACGATATTCCCTACTCACCATTACTATACTATTGTTCGATAGGTGCGCTTGCCTTAGTCATATTTACAGTTAGTTTAGTGACTATCAAGTTTTTGGCGCCATTTTCGAGGACTAAAATATTAGGAACACTCAATTTTTGTTAATTTAGCCATTTTTATTTTTATTATATTTTTAGTTTTAGTTTAATTTTTGCATTCTAATTTTTATTTTCTTTTATTTGCTTCTAGTAGATTCCTTAGTTTATGACTAGAAGAAACCCGTCAGAACCATTATTATTTGATAGTGAGATTGAAAGTACAGCTTGCAAAAATCGTAGAGAAGCAAGGCAGAGTCGATAGAGTACAGTAGACGAGCAAGAGGACGTTATTATTACTAAGGAGATGGGTGATAATTAGAATAATCAGCTACCTCCTGCGGTTGTTGCAAATCCTGCAAATGTACGATTAAGCCAAGCCCACTCTAACTAGAGCTGAATCAAGTATTGTAAGACCTACCATTGCTACGAATAATTTCGAATTGAAGTCGAACACTATTAAGATGGTACAACAATTTGTTCAGTTCGATGGTTTGCAAGACAAAGATCCAAATACTCATCTGGCTAATTTTCTGGAATTTTGTGATACTTTCAAGATAAATGGCACTTCTGACGACACCATTCGCCTACGGTTATTCTCTTTGTCATTGAGGAACAAAGCTAAACAGTGGTTGAATTCTTTACCATGAGGTTCTATCACTACATAAGATCAAATGACCGAGAAATTCCTACTGAAGTACTTTCCACCGGCTAAGACAGCCAAGTTGAGGAATGATATCTCTTCTTTCATTCAGATCGACTTAGAAACCTTATAGGATGCATGGGAGAGATACAAGGATTTATTGAGAAGGTGCCCTCACCATGGGTTATCTCTATGGTTACAGGTTTAAACCTTCTGCAATAGTTTGAACCTCTCAACTAGGCAGTTGATCGATGCAGCAGCCGGTGGTACACTTAATAATAAAACATCTGAAGCGGCTTATGAGTTTTTAGAGGAGATGGCAGTAAATAATTATCAGTGGCAAGTCATGAGGATAAAGCCGATGAAAGCAGCTGGTGTTTTTAAATTAGATGTAGTCACCATGTAATCGAATTAGGTAGAACTTTTAAATAAGAAAATTGATGGTTTATATGTTTCTACGCAGGTATATTCAGTGATGCAGTGCGATACGAATGGAGGAGGAATGAACAATCTAGAATGTTAACCCTACGGTCCTAACACAGAGAACGAACAAATCAATTATATGTGTAAAAATTCTAGGCCTCAAAATAACCCTTATAGTAACACCTATAATGCAGGTTGGAGGAACCATCCCAATTTCTCTTGAGGTGATTAAGGAAATCAAAGAGCACAACCCCCTCCACGCTTCCAATAATAACCTTACCTGTTAGAGAAGAAGTCGAACCTTGAGGAGATGTTAACGAAGTTTATCTCGATGCCAGAAACTCGCTTTCAAAACACTAAAGCAGCACTTAAAAATCAATATGCATCGATTCAAGGGCTCGAGAACCAAATCGGCCAACTTGATAAGTTAATTTTAGAACGACCACAAGGTAGTTTACCTATTAATATTGAAACTAACCCTAGGGAGTAACTTTATGCAATTACTGTTCGAGATGAAGAAGGGTTAGTTGATTCTAAACCAAAACGGAGGCAATAAATGGTGGTAAGTAACAGTAAGGTTGAGGTAAGCCAAAATGAGCAAAAACCAGTTGGTAAAGAATATAAACCTTGAGTGCAATATCCTAACGCGACGAAGAGAGACAATACAAATGAACAGTTTGGTAAATTTCTTAAACTTCTAAAAATATTACATATTAACTTACCGTTTATTGAAGCTCTTTTGCAGATGCTCAATTCCATTAAATTTTCAAAGGAGCTTTTGGCGAATAAGAGGAAGTTAGATTATTCGTCACATGTAGAGCTAAATGCAGTTTGCTCAGCCATATTGTAAAATAAACTACCCAACAAATCGAAAGATCCAGGGAGTTTTACTATTCCTTCTTTAATTGGTAGTTTGAATATTAATAATGCTTTGGTTGATTTAGGGGATAATATTAATGTCATGCCCTATAAAATGTTTAAGCAATTAGGTCTTGGGAAACCCAAACAAATTAGGATGAGTATTCAATTAGTAGATAGATCAAGTAGATTTCCTAGGGGTATTATTGAATATGTTCTTGTAAAAATTGATAAATTTATATTCCCAGTTGATTTTGTTATTTTAGACATGGATGAGGATAGTGACGTACCTTTAATTTTAGGACGACCTTTTTTAGCAACTGCTAGAACTATAATTGATGTTGGTACAGGTGAATTAGTACTTTGTGTAGGTGACAAAATGATTACTCTCCAAGCTCGTGATTCTGTTAAAACATCTAGTGATTGAGATGATTTTACAAGTTCTGTTAATATGAGTAACCATGTAGCTCAACCTTCTTTGAAAGAAACCCTTCAAAAATATGTAATGGAGCCATGTCCTAGTCCATACGACAGAACATAATGATTTACGATGAACGAATGTTACAAATCAATGAACTAGATGAATGGCAGACATCTGTCAAGGAGAAACTGAGAAAACACGATGAAGAGCCAAAATGATACCCTGACAAGCATGTGGATGGAACGAACCAATTTAAAGTTGGGGACAAGGTACTACTAGATAAAACGAATCCTCAAATTGCCACTTTAGTGCTTGATGCAAACGGATCAAATCACTTTACGGAACTGAATGTCTTTCCATACGATACAATCGAGGTAACTCACTCTGAATTCGACACATTTAAGGTAAATAGTACTCGACTTAAACCTTATTTTTATAATAGAATTGATAACGAGAAATAGGAGTTTCGACTCCGCGAACCACTATAATCGTGTGAATACAAGTCGAGCTTAGACTTTGAATAAGCGCTTCTCGGAAGGCAACCAGAGTATTAACATTGCTAATTTTCTTAATTTTATTTCATGTTATTTTTTAAATTAATTAATTTTAAAATATAAAAATAAAAAAAATGTTTTTGACCCACACGGCCTGGACAAACGGGTATGTCCTAGGCCGTGTGCACTAAAAGGGGTTCAACAGTGAGTTACATGGCCTGGCAACATGGCCATGTGGATTCTGGGACTTAATTCTTCAAAAAATCGACAATTACACGACCTAAAATAGTTCACATCCACACGATCTGGACACACGGGCATGTCCTAGGCCATGTGAACCTTGGAACTAATTTTTTTGTTTCTAAATCAAGTCAAAGAGTTACACGGGTAAGACACACGACCGTACGACACGGGCGTATGAGAGTTCACACGAGCATGGGAGAAGTGAAGGAGGTTGCACATGAACGTGTGACATGGTCGTGTGAGTGCCTCACGGCCTGGACACATGGATTTGGCAGAGGCCGTGTGAAGACTGGGCCTATATTTTTAAAATGCACACAGGTTGACAAGGAACCACACGGGCGTGTAACACAGCCGTGTGGCCTAACACGGGCCTCACACGACCATGTCACCCATTTAACCCCTAAACCCTAAATTTTTATTTCACATTCATCTTCCCCAAACTTTAACCCCTTAATTTTAGCCGCCGTCGACCAACTCTCTTCCACCTCTCCGACCACCGTCTTTTCCCCCCATTGCTCATGCCTTTCCTCTTCCCCACCACCCTCACACCCTCTCTCTCTTTTCTCCTTTTCTTCTCCCTTCCTCACCTCGTTGAGCACCTATGCCTGCTGCCCCTACTCTTCCTCTCACCTCGTCGAACCTTCCTCTCTCTTCTTCACCCTCATCGCACAGTCCACACTCTCCTTGTCCCCCTCGCATCCCTCTTTCTCGGCCTTCCACCAAGTCGTAACCCCCGCACTACCACACAACCACCCCTTCCCCTCCGTTCCTCTCATCTTTCCCTCTTCTCAGCCCCATTCCACCCATGTGCCACAGGCCTCGCCCCAGCCCTTCTCCTTTGAGCCGATCACCAACGCCGCGCAAACCTCTAAGCTCTGGTCGCCCACTGTCTATCCCCCACTGTTTGCCTTTCCAACCTTTTCTTTATTATTTAATTATTCAAATATTATATTGCTTTTTTATTTATTTTTATTCTTATTATTTTTATTTTTCTTGTATTTGTTAATTTTCATTTATGCATTATTATTGTTATTTTTATCATTAGTATTTGTTGTCTTGTTTTCTTATTATGCGTATTATTTTTGTTCTTCTTAATGTTATTATCATTCGTTTCTTATTATTATTAGTTGTTTTAATGTTTCATTTATTAGTATTATTATAATTCTTTTAATTTTTGTCTTTTAGTTTCTCATTTTGTTGTTTTTATTTATTCCTTCATTATGATCTCTGTTATTTCTAGTTGAAATCTTCGTAGCTTAAGTTCATGGCTTTTGACTGATTAGGTGTTCATCTATTTTGTTTTAGGATTAGATTCCTATTTTAACCATTTGGATTCTACCTTCTCGGCCCTTTGTTTACTTATTTTGTGATGCTTTATTTATTAATGGAATTCTTTTACTTTTTCAGGCACAACATGATGAACACTCGCAGCAAGTCCAAAGTCGCCATCCTTGCTTCAAAAAAGCGGAAGACTCCTGGCACAACCTTTTTCCTCGAGTGCTTCTGCTGAGGCTCGCCACCCCTGTATCCAATTTTCAGCGGGTCCCAAAAGGACTTATTTCAGCTACTTAGACTGCGACCACTCGCTTAAGCCGACGTTTTGATTGGGCCGCTTTGGAGCAGGTCCAGTTAGCGGATCATGTTCAAGCCTTTATTGCCACAGACCCATGAGACCGGTTCTTCTCTATCATCAAGCCCATATACATGGAGCTAACTTTGGAATTCTGCTCTACATTTACTCTCCAACATGTGAAGACGACTCATGACGAGCCGGGCACCATCACTTTCCGACTTGGTGGCCTGGTGCGTCATATAATTGTCCCTGAGTTTGGCGCTACTTTAGGACTATACACTGAGGAGTTTATGAGTGTTGAGAACTTCCTCCGCCTACATTGGCACATCCAATACTCACCATCTAGTTGTTGGGAAGATCTTACAGTGAGTACGACACCTTATGATGCGAGTCGCTCAAAGGTGACTTCTCTCCCTCCGAATTTACGGTATATTCATGCCCATTTAGCTCATACTTTGATCAGTAGGAGAGAGAGCACTGGAGTCGTCAGTACCACCGATGCATATTTTTTATGGAGCATGGCCACTAGACATATTTTTTATTTAGCTTACTTCATCGCCCTCACTTTTCGCTATCAGACAGACCGCAAAAAGAAGGGTCATATTTGTTTAGGCCCTTATGTGACTCGACTCGCTTGACACTTCGGTCTCCTCGACACACTAGAGTAGTCCTCTATGCTTACACTCGCCTGCCAGATGTCTCCGCAGGAGATATCGAGCATGACCCGTATGAGGATGATCAAGCGGCTTCGTGGAGTAGATCCTCTTCAGTACAAATTATTTCATTCTAACTCTCAGAATGAACCCGAGGACTTCACTGATGATGTCCCTTTCCGTCCCGAGGATCCATTTCATCCTCCACCTTTGAGTTATCGTCCTGTTTCTTCTACTACTATATTAGAGGACCACTCTGTAACACCCCAAACCCGGCTCGGACGTTATGGCCAGATCCAGTGCGTCACATTGAAGTGTTTTATTAAAAACCTTGTTTTCATTAAAAACCCTTCAAGAGAAAATTAAGTAACATTCAGTTGTGGAAGCTTTAGTTAAGATAGAAGATCTATGAAAACTTGTCATTTTTAAATTAAGTTGCGGAAACGTAGTATTAAAAACAGTTATGGTTTAGGAAAACCATGTTTTACTTCTAGCAAGTATAAAGCATAAAAATAATAATAATCCTAGTTTGAAAAAGATATCCATCGAATAGGCCTTATTACAATCCGAACTGAAATAACTTAAAATACTAGAAATGATATGCTTAAAAAAAACAAGTCCAAGTCGTCTTGCTAGTTAGCCACCTCGGAGTCATTCCAACCATCAAACCACCTATTGAGGATCACCTGAGAAAAATAAAAGAGGGGGTGAGTTTTCGAAAACTCAGTGTGTACAACCCTCAAAGAGTATTAAGCATTCATCAATCACCACAATATCATACATGCAATACGGTGCAACCCACCCCAATAATCCAACCGCTATACACCGACTCCTTCCTCTGGTACACATTATGTGGGGATATAAATATCGACCCACCCATCCGATACATATCAATGGTAGCCCGGTTGCGGTACTACCTTCATTGTAGCAAGTTGCTAATCAAATATTGGGCTTAATGGCCATCGGTGGATCCACGGTCGTCAAGAAACCATGGGATCCTCATATACTTCCTCCGTTCTATAATTCCCAACCCATATAAAACTTAACAGAATATCATATAAATGCAGCAGGTGTACAAATAACATTCATAAGTCTTACATTCAACACATAAGGGTATTTTAGTCATTTTTCAGCCTTAGGGGAATTTCAGTAATTTTTTTTTATTATGGGTTTATTACTTATCTTGACCCGTTAACAATTCTTCAATGGCTAAAGTGAACAGATACTATGCACCAGGTAGGATTCCAGAGAAGAGGAGGTGAGTCATTAAGACCGCTTAAGTACCAAGCTCTCCTTAGATCCAATCCTAGACATGCATATACCCATTGCCACACCTTAACCTTATGACTTGTCCACGGTCACAATTAATTAATTAATTAAGTTTTATGTCCGTTTAAGTAGTTATCAGATACTAGGCCCAAAACCCCTTACAAAGCCCAAACAAGTCTACATACCTGCATATGGCCCACTAGGCCCAATCTCATTCATATGGCCTACCGGCCCCAATCACATGCATATGGCCCATCAGCCTCAATCACATTCAAATGGCCCATCAAGCCCAATCACATTCATAGTCATGCAATCATATGATTTTTCATCACTTAGAATCAAATTGCCAATTTTGCCTATTATGGGACCTATAGCCCTTCGACCCATTTAGCCCATTCTGGCCCAGTTGGCCAAAAGACAGCCTAAGTCCATGAAATCACTCATGGACCTCTAATAACCTATCGGTTTTCCCCCTCACGAGTGTTTGTGCACTTGCAAGACTACGGTAGCCAAACTTCCGGCTTTTCGGCATTTTGGGATTTGCTGGTCTACTGTGTGCGTACAGTGTATGTACACACCTGGTACTAAAACGTGTTGTGATCTGCTTAGCCATGAACCTACAAATGATGTCACTCAACGATTAATCACACACTTATCAAATACGATCACCACAAACCGAAAATCTCACATTTGCCTTACCTTGAACAATAAACCTTAACAGCCCTTTCTTGATCACTAATCACGAGTATTTCCTAAATCTGCACCCATCTTTATCATTAAAACCCAAACACAAGTGACTCGCAATCATCTTATGTCACTCTTAAATCACCCATGACCATTCGACCAACCTTAACCAATAAAAGAGGAACACTTACCCTAAACCCCAAAACGCTTAAGGAGCAATTCGGTAGAGATCTGAACTCCGAGATTCGATACTAATCCCTACCAAAACTGATTTAAAAAGGTGAGGGAGAAAAGAAATTGGTACTAGGAAAACAGACTAAAAGAGCAAAGCAATTACACAAGAATCGGTCGAAGTGGAGGGAGTAGTGGCGACACAGAGAGTCTTCAGTCAAAGGGGTATTTGGCCTTTGAGATTTGTATGGTAAAAGGGGTTGTTCAGCATAAAGAAGAACAGGAGAAGTAGGAATCGTTTAAAACCAAAGGTGAATCAAAAGAGAATTTGAGAAGAGAAGAATGGAAAATCGGCACAAAATAAAAGAGGAAGAACAAGGAATTTTGGCTTTTAGATCTTTGGAGAGAAAATTGTTTTCGATAACATAGAGAGGAAGAATTCGGCATTAGCCTAGAATCCCCACAATCGGCACCTATATATAGGCTATAGCTGAATTTTCTATCCCAAATTCCCAATTCGGCTCCACTTCTCTACACCCCTCATCTCCTAACTTTTCTCCCTGATAACTCCTTAATCCCTTCCTTAAATTTCTCCTCTAATCACTCCCTTCAGAGTTCACATCCAACGCCACCACTGGCCATTCATTGAGCAAAAATAAATCCTTTTTTTGAGCAATGAGGGATTCGAACCCGAAACCTCCTTGCCATGCATGTGATACCATCTCTAAGCCCCACATGTGACGCTACTTGCCACTCCAACACAAGGCTCCTTGTGTCCAATTCCTCCTTCATTTATTTAAAAACCAAACTACTTGCCAACAAGGTTCTTTTAAATTATTAAACTATAATTTCCTTTACCCCAAATTCGAACTCAAAACTTAACCAAGGCCTATTATCACATGAATAACACTCGACTAGGAATATTAAGCCTACTTTTTATCACAACCGAAAAAGAAAGAAAGTTCGAGATTTTTGGGGCATTACAACTCTACCCCCTAAAAGAAATTTCATCCCTGAAATTTTACCTGATCCAAACAATTGAGGATATTGATGTCGCATCGTTTCCTTAGGTTTCCAGGTAGCCTCCTCAGCCTTGTGATTACGCCAAAGCACTTTGACTAATGGGATGGACTTCCTTCTCAGTACCTTAACATCACGACCAATTATTTGTATGGGCTTTTCCTCGAAAGTTAGGTCTGGCCTAACCTCGATCGCCTCAATCGACACGACATGTGAAGGATCCGAATGATACCGTCTTAGCATGGAAACATGAAACACGTCCTGCATTTGGCTTAGTTCAAAAGGTATCCAACTGATAAGCGACTGGCCCAATCCCCCTCACAACCCTATATGGCCCAATAAACCTTGGGCTTAGCTTCCTCTTCCGCCCAAACCTTAATACCTTCTTCTATGGAGAGACCTTAAGAAAAACTAAGTCCCCCACTACATATTCTATCTCTCGATGCTTAAAGTCAGCAAACGACTTCTGCCTATCCGAGGCCTCATTCAACTGATCCCGAATCAATTTTACCTTACCCTCAGTATCTGCTACTAACTTAGGGCCCAAAACTCTTCGTTCACCCAATTCCATCCAACATGTTGAAGTTTGACACCTTTGCCCATACAGTGCTTCATACGGAGCCATCCCAATACTTGCTTGATAACTATTATTTAATCAAATTCGGCTAACGACAAATAGTCTTCCCAGCTACCTCGGAACTCAATTACACATCCGCTCAACATATCTTCCAAAACTTGGATCACCCTTTTTGACTGTCCATCAGTTTGAGGGTGGAATGCCATACTGAAGTTCAACCTAGTGCCCAACGCCTCATGCAGCTTCTTCCAAAATTACAAAGTGAAACATGGGTCCCTATCAGAAATTATAGAAACTGGCATTCCATGCAATCTTACAATCTCCGCCACATACAACCTAGCCAGCTTTTGTAACGAGTAATCGGTGCGGACCGGTACAAAATGGGCAGACTTGGTTAACCGATCCACTATAACCCATATCAAGTCTTTCTTAGTAGGCGTCAAGGGTAGGCCACTAACAAAGTCCAAAGTAATCTTTTCCCACTTCCAAAGTGGAATCTTTACTGGCTGAAGCAATCTTGAAGGCAACTGATGTTCCGCCTTCACCTTTTGACAAATCATGCATTTACTTACGAACTCCATAACCTCGTGCTTAAGTCCAGGCCACCAATAAAGCTCACGCAAATTCTGATACATCTTGTTTCTGCCAGGATGCATAGCATAGAGACTGCTATGCGTTTCCCATAGAATAGACTGCCTTAGATCATCGTCCTTTGGTATACACATCCTCCCACAGAAACACAACACTCATTCACTATTTATCCCAAAGTCTGACGTCTCCCCATTTTATACTTGTCTAAAATGAGCACTTAAAGTCTCATCCACTAACTGCTTACTCTTTATCTGCTCAACCCACATTGGCTTTACTTGAAGCTTAGCTAACAAGCTACCATCATCCAACAAGCTTAAACGGGCGAGCATAGCCCTCAAGTCTGATTTAACCCTACGACTCAACACTTCGGCTACCACATTTGCTTTGCCAGGGTGGTATTCAATTGTACAATCATAATCCTTCAATAATTCCACCCACCTACACTGCCTAAGATTTAGCTCCTTTTGGGTAATGAGGTACTTCAAACTCTTATGGCCCGAATAAATTATGCACTTCTCTCCGTATAAGTAATGTCTCCATATTTTTTGCGCGAAAACCACCACCAGTAGTTCCAATTCATGGGTTGGGTAATTCACCTCGTGAGTCTTAAGTTGACATGACACATACACAACCACCTTTCCTTCCTGCATCAATACACAGCCCAGGCCCACATACGACGCGTCACTATAAACCGTAAACTCCTTCCTAGGCTCTGGCTGAATCAACACAGAGGCCTCAGTTAAAACCTTCTTAAGCTTTCCAAAACTCTCTTGCTACTTGTCCGTCCAATCAAATGGTACCCCCTACCTCAACAACTTAATTAAATGTGTCGCAATTAATGAAAAGCCCTCAACAAACTACCTATAGAACCCTGCCAAGCCCAGAAAACTTTGGATTTCCAATGCTGACTTAGGTGTCTTCCAGTCTAACACTGCTTTAATTTTTCGGGGATCCATCTTAATCCCCTCAGTTGACACCACATGTCCTAGAAAAGTAACCTCCCTTAGTCAAAATTCGCACTTACTGAATTTGGCATACAGGTACTTCTCCCTCAAAATCTGTAACACAATCCTTAAGTCTGCATCATGCTCATCCTCATTTCATGAGTATACTAAGATGTCATCTATAAAAACCACCACGAGCTGATCCAGGTAGGGTTGGAAGACCCGATTCATGAGATCCATGAAAGCGGTAGGTGTGTTCGTCAGCCCGAATGGCATTACCAAGAACTCGTAGTGCCCATAATTAGTTCTGGAAGCTATCTTATAAACATCCGCCTCCTTAACCCTGAATTGGTGATACCCCGAACGCAAATCAATCTTCGAGAAAACAGAAGCTCCCCTAAACTAATCAAAAAGATTATTGATTCTCGACAAAAGGGTACTTGTTTTTAATAGTTAACTTGTTCAACTTTCGGTAGTCGATGCACATTCGCAACATCCCATCTTTCTTTTTTACGAATAACACCGGTGCTCCTCACGGAGACACTCTTGGTTGGATGAATCCTCAATCCAAAAATTCCTGAATCTGTGCCTTAAGTTCTACCAACTCCTTTGGTGCTATTCGATAAGGGGTGATGGACACCGGAGCCATACCAGGTAACAACTCGATTCCAAATTCTACTTCTCTATTGGGCTACAACCTTGGCAGCTCCTTGGGAAAAATATTAGGAAATTCTCTAACTATTCTCAACTCCTTAACAGTAGGGCTCTTAGCCTCCGTATCGCTAATATAAGCCAAATGGGCTTCGCAACCCTTTCGTACCAACTTCTCAGCCCTTAATACCGAAATCACATTCAACAGATAATTCTGGCGTTCACCAATCACTACCACCTCCTTATCCTTCGCCATTCTTAACAACATCTGCTTTGCTGTGCAATCCAAGGTTCTCAGTGTTTCACCAGCCAATCCATACCCAAGATTAAATCAAACTCGCTAAACGACAGTTCCATCAAATTCGCTAAAAAGGTAACCCCTTGGACTACTAAGGGTACCTCCCTAAACAACTTATTCACTCCTACTAACTAACCTAACGGACTCATCACAGTAACCTCATTTGCAGTAATTTCAAACATATCACCCAAAGGTTCAGTCATATTACATGCAACATATGAATTCGTCGGCTCGATATCAATCAATGTAGTGTAAGGTAACTCATGTTTAAAAAACATACCCGTTATCACATCTGGGGCATCCCCATCTTCTCAGCGACAAGCAACATAAACTAAAGCTGGCTGCCTCGCCTTAGCATGGCCTGTATTTCTGCCTGGTGCTCTACGTCCACGTCCAATACCATTATCGCCCCTGACTTACTCACGGCCCCTTGGCAGCAACTGACCACCTCTTGGTGGCTGAACACCACCTCGGCCCACGATTAGCATCTGACCTGGCATTCTAGGGCAACTCTTGATCCTATGCTCCATAGATCCATAAGCTAGACAAGCCCCCATCCTCTTCCAACACTCACCTACATGACCTTTCCCACAATCAGCACATTGTGGTGCCCCTGGATTAATAGTAGGGGGCCTTGCTCTAACTGGCCCATTAACTCTGGCCCTAGCCCTAGGCCTCTGTCCACCACCAGAAGTTTCAGCCTCCCTTTTATTCTTACCCCTTTCTTTTTCCTAATTTAGGCACTCAATGTGCTTCACCTCCTCTGCTATCTTTGTTTTCTCTACCAACTCAGAGAAAACTCACTCCCTTTATGGAGCTATCAATACTATGAAGCTATCCCTAAGACCATCCTCAAACCTAACGCAACGCTCATAGTCCGTTGCCACCATAACTCTTGCATACCTACTAAGGCATAAAAATTTCGCCTCATACTCTGCCACAGATTTGTTTCCCTGGGTCAAGTTCAGGAACTCCTTCCTTTTAGCATCCACATAACTCGCACCCACATACTTCCCTTGAAATGCAATTTTGAAGAACTCCCAAGTGACCTGCTCAGGTTGAGTACCCACTTTCACTGTCAGCCACCACTGGTAAGCTTCTTCCCTAAGCAGTGACACTACCTCTTTCAAATTTTGTTCAGGTGAATAGTCCAAGTCCTCCATTATCCTTTTAGTGGCCTCTAACTAGTATTCAGCCATGTTAGGAGCCACACCAGCCACACCCTTAAAGATCTTAGCCCCATTTGATCGAAGTCACTCCGGAATTGACCCCCGATTTCTCGTGCCATTATTGGGCCCTGCGACCCTTTCCAAAATCCTTAGCATTTCCGGCGACAATGTATCCTCCCCCGCGGCTAGACCATACGGTCCAGTCTCAGCCACGGGTTAGGCTGAAGCCTCTCCTCCCGATACCGATGATTCAGCCTTAACACTTCCGCGGCCTCAGCCACAGCCTCTTACACCTCTTCTAGCACTCATCGTTGATTCACGTATTATTTGGATTAGAAATTTTATGAAGTTTTATTTAGTTCCAATAATTAAGCCGATGTTTTATGAAAGTATTAAAAAGAAAGTTGTTTTCCTAAATCCTCTACAGTTTCAAGGTCCTATAGGCTTCAGTTTCACTCCAACTAAAAGCCTTAGTATAATCATCTAAAGTAGCCCACTAACTATCTACAGTATATCAAATTAAACAAACTTAATAATAAAAGAACTTACTTGGTTCGATGTCGGAGACTCGGTGTGCCGCGCAGTAAGATTTTTTCTCAAACATTACGATTCAAATTTTTTTCTAAAACATTGTGATCCAAAATTTAAAAAAACCCAAATAATAAGGCCCACTTCACATCCCAAGTTTTGTAACCTAGCTCTGATACCACTAAATGTAACACCCCAAACCCGACTCGGACATTATGGCCAGATCCAACGTGTCATATTGAAATGTTTTATCGAAAACCTTGTTTTCATTGAAAACCCTTCAAGAGAAAATTAAGTAACATTGAGTTGCGAAAGCTTTAGTTAAGACAGAAGATCTATGAAAACTTGTCATTTTTAAATTAAGTTGCGGAAACGTAGTATTAAAAATAGTTATGGTTTAGGAAAACCATGTTCTACTTCTAGCAAGTATAAAGCATAAAAATAATAATAATCCTAGTTTGAAAAAGATATCCATCGAATAGGCCTTATTACAATCCAAACTGAAATAACTTAAAATAATAGAAATGATATGCTTAAAAAAAACAAGTCCAAGTCGTCTTGCTAGTTGGCCACCTCAGAGTCCCTCTAACCGTCGAACCACCTACTGAGGATCACTTGAGAAAAATAAAAGAGGGGTGAGTTTTCAAAAACTCAGTGTGTACAACCCTCAAAGGGTATTAAGCAATCATCAATCACCATAATATCATACATGCAATGCTGTGCAACCCACCCTAATAATCCAACTGTTATACACCGACTCCGTCCTCCGGTACTCATCATGTGGGGATATAAATATCGACCCACCCATCCGATACACATCAATGGTAGCTCGGTTGCGGTACTACCTTCATTGCAGCAAGCTGCTAATCAAATATTGGGCTTAATAGCTATTGGTGGATCCACAGTTGTCAAGTAACCATGCGATCCTCATATACTTCCTCCGTTCTATAATTCCCAACCCATATGCAACTTAACAGAATATCATATGAATGCAGCAGGTGTACAAATAACATTTATAAGTCTTACATTCAACACATAAGGGTATTTTAGTTTTTTTTTGCCCTTAGAGGCTTTTCAATAATTTCATTTTATTATGGGTTTATTACTTATCTTGGCCCATTAACAAGTCCTTGTTGGCTAAAGTGAACAGATACTATGCACCACGTAGGATTCCAGAGAAGAGGAGGTGAGTCATTAAGACCGCTTAAGTACCAAGCTCTCCCTAGATTCAATCCTAGACATGCATATACCCATTGCTACACCTTAACCTTATGACTTGTCCACGGTCACAATTAATTAATTAATTAATTAATTAAGTTTTATGCCCATTTAAGCAGTTATCAGATACTAGGCCCAAAACCCCTTACAAAGCCCAAACAAGTCTACATACCTGCATATGGCCCACTAGGCTCAATCTCATTCATATGGCCCATCGACCCCAATCACATTCATATGGCCCATCGGCCTTAATCACATTCAAATGGCCCATCAGGCCAAATCACATTCATAGTCATGCAATCATATAATTTTTCATCACTTGGTATAAAATTGCAAAATTTGCCTATTATGGGCCCTACAGCCCTTCGGCCCATTCTGGCCCGGTTGGCCAAAACACGGCCCAAGTCCATGGAATCGCTCATGGACCTCTGATAACCTATCGATTTTCCCCCTCACGAGTGTTCGTACACACGCAAGACTACGGCAGCCAAACTTCTGGCTTTTCGACATTTCGGCTTTTCGGTATTTCAGGATTTGCCGGTCTACTGTGTGTGTGCAGTGTATGTACACACCTAGTACTAAAACATGCTGCGATCTCCTTAGCCACGAACCTACAAATGATGTCACTCAACGATTAATCACACACTTATCAAATACGATCACCAAAAACTGAAAATCTCACATTTGCCTTACCTTGAACAACAAACCTTAACAGCCCTTCCTTGATCACTAATCACGATTATTTCCTAAATCTGCACCCATCTTTAACATTAAAACCCAAACACAAGTGACTCGCAATCATCTTATGTCACTCTTAAATCACCCATGACCATTCGGCCAACCAAAACCAAAAAAGAGGAACACTTACCCAAAACCCCAAAACGCCTAAAGAACGATTCGACAGAGATTTGAACTCTGAGATTCGATACTAATCCCCTAACAAAACTGATTTAAAAAGGTGAGGGAGAAAAAAAATCGGTACTAAGAAAACTAACTGAAAGACCAAAGCACTTACACAAGAATCGGCCGAAGTAGAGGGATTAGTGGCGACACAGAGGGTCTTCAGTCAAAGGGGTATTCGGCCTTTGAGATTTGTATGGTAAAAGGGGTTATTTGGCACAAAGAAGAAAAGGAGAAGTAGGAATCATTTAAAACCAAAAGTGAATCAAAAGAGAATTTGAGAAGAGAAGAATGAAAAATCGGCACAAAATAAAAGAGGAAGAACAAGAGATTTCAGCTTTTAGATCTTTGCAGAGAAAAGTGTTTTCGGTAACATAGAGAGGAAGAATTTGACATTAGCCTAAAATCCCCACAATCGGCACCTATATATAGGTTATAGCTGAATTTTTTATCCCCAAATTCCCAATTCGGCTCCACTTCTCTACACCCCTTATCTCCTAACTTTTCTCCCTAATAACTCCTTAATCCCTTCCTTAAATTTCTCCTCTGATCACTCCCTTCAGAGTTCACATCCAACGCCACCACTAGCCATTCATTGACCAAAAACAAATCCTTCTTTTGAGCAAGGAGGGATTCGAACCCCAAACCTCCTTGCCATACATGTGACGCCGCCTCTAAGCCCTACATGTGACACTACTTGCCACTCCAACACAAGGCTCCTTGTGTCCAATTCCTCATTCATTTATTTAAAAAACAAAACTATCTGCCAACAAGGTTCTTTTAAATTATTAAACTATAATTTCCTTCACCCTAAATTCGAACTCAAAACTTAACCAAGGCCTATTATCACATGAATAACACTCGACTAGGAATATTAAGCCCACTTTTTATCACAACCAAAAAAAAAAGAATGTTTGGGATTTTTTGGGTGTTACACTCTCCGAGCGATTCACTCGCTTCGAGCAACCCTACTTTCAGAGGTTCAATAGTATTGATGCAACACTGTAGTAGATCTGTCAGCACTTCCACATCTCTTCTTTGGCACCAGTGACTTACCCTACTGATGCCTCTGGCAATGAGGATATTTGATTTTATTTGTTTTCTTTTTAATTTAATTTAAATTAATTTAATTTTCTATTTTTAGTTGCTTTGTTTTATTTTTATTTTCTTATACTTCTTTTAATTATTATATTTTGAACTCTATTTTTGTAATGGGCCAATTTAGCCCGGGCCCGTATAAACATAAAACCAATTTATAAAGTCCATTTACATTAGCCCATTAACAAAATACCAGTCCAATTACAGTTCAAAATTCAAGGCCTAAGTGGCCTAAAATTGAAACAGTTGCAGAAACCCTAGGTTTCCTAGGTGAGCCGCAACGACCCCTTCATGCACCACTCCGCAACAACGAGCCGTACGCCACAGCTGGCCCCGTACACCCCGTACCTGCGAGTAAGCCAAAACCACAGTAGCAAATGCAAACAAAAAGCAACAGCAGAGCAGTAGCAAATAGGGAATAATGAAAAATTGTATTTTTTTTTCTTATTTTCCTTCTTTTCTGCTATAAAGGCCTAAAAATTTCATTGTATTGGAGGGTTACAATATACGCAGAAGATGGAAAAAAAAGCAGAGCAATTGAATAAAAAAATCAAGGTGTTTCTTTCTGTTCTGTTTTATCCATTTCTTTTGTAAATCCAGTTTCGAATATAACATATATATAGATATTCAAATAAAACATAAAGGGACTCTTTTTTAGATTGGGGGTTTTAGTTTCATTTGTTTTTTCATTTTTTTTTTTTTTGCTTAGATAGATAAAATTTTTAGTAAAAAAGGAGGAGAAAATTTACCTGTGTTTTGGGGGTTTCGGACTGGTACCATGGCGGAGGCAGAGGCGGAGGGGACAAACGCCGATGAATGCCGAAATCGGCTAAGACCGACACGCTATGGGCATCGTCTCCCTCTCTCCCTCTTCTCCCTTTCTTTTTCCCCTTTTCAATCTGTAGAAACATTCTAGGCTTCCCCTTTCCCCATTTTTTTCTATTGAAGCGTTTAGGCTTTTAAGAGGTTTTGTCCTCTTTTAATTGGCAACACAAAGTGACGTCGTTTATGGCTTGTATTTGTAGCCTTGAAATGGAGAGGGATAATTGCATGCCAAGCCCTCCCCCATCGCACGAGTCTTTGATTGCACCTTGTTTATTTCATTTGTTTTTTTAATTTGGTCTTATAATTTGTGCATATTCCCAACTGGGTCCGTGCCTCAACAAGGATCTAGAATATTTCCAGTTTTACTCCTTATGCATTTATGCACGTTGCACGCTGGTCCCCATGTTGGTTTCTTTATTTTTAAATTATCTCTCTCATTTTAATTCCATTTTAATTCAGTCCTCTGTTCGTATAACTTACCATTTTAAAATACATTTAATATTTTTATATGTTTTGATCCATTTTGATAATTTAGTTTGTTTTTATTTAAACAATTATTTTTGAAGTTTCTTTTATCTTATTATTTTGACGTTTTGTGTAATATTTCTTCGAATATTCTATATATATTAGTACATATATTATTTTGATTGAGGTTTTAATTTGTAAATGCTTGTTGTTCCAAAGTACTTAATATTTTATATATATGTGAGATACCTTAATAACTCTATTTTATGTTTTACAAAATCACCATTTTGAAGTTCTTTTTATATCATATTATTTAACATTTTATATAGTATTTTTGTTTAAATGTTTTTATGTACATCAATACATATTAGACTCATGTTTAATTCCATGCTATTTTTATATATATTTATAAACATATATTTTGTGAATCTACTATGTATACCTCCTAAAATTATATCTTATTATGTATTCCTGCTATACTTTCGTATTCTATATATTATTAAATTTTTCTTCATCGAGTGTATTTTAATAAATATTTTTTAACATTTATATATTATTTGGTTTAAAAGTTTTCATTCTATAACGTATATTTTAGTGAATAAATATATATCTTTAGTTTGTTTTACAAAAAGTTTCAAATTCAACAATTCATTTATAACATATTATGCGTTCATCCTTTTAATTTTGTCTTATACACATTATCTCTTTTTTAATTTTTATTTTATTTTGCATATTTTGCATTTGATCGTATTGTATTAGGTTATGTATGTTATTTTAGTTTTGTATTACTATTATATTGATTATTCTTCATTCATGCCTAAGAAATTGATAATATTTTTCCTAGATTGGTTGAATTTAATTGTTCATTTTGTTGGTTGATTAAGTGAATTATATTATCTTCATTCATCTATCATAGTATTTCATACATGCATATTATCCCATGTTTATTTTTCCTTTTTGGTTTACAAATATCACTTATTAATTTCCAACTCTTCAAAACTAATTATTCCATTTTATTTCGAGTCAATTTAATGTGTCTTAAACCGGTTTTACAATTATTCGTTTGAAAATTCCTTAAAACGAAAACAATATTTGATGCTTGAAAATTCGGGAATCGTGACCTATCGTGCTGGGTTTCAATTTCCCGTTTGTTCAAAATATCGAATATTCCTTTAGAATTTCACTCGTGTTTTTCTATATCCTAAAATAAGGCAATGTTCGATGTTTGGCAATTCGCAGAATCGTGCCCTAACGTGCTTGGTTGCAATTTCTCGTTTGCTTAAAATGATCGAATGTCCCTTCAGAATTTCACCCATTACTTAAGAATTCTTTAAAACGAAGGTGATATTCGATATTTGGCAATTCGAGGAATCGTGCCCTAACGCGTTGGGTTGCAATTTCACGTTTGCTCAAAAGAATCGAAGATCCCTTCAAAATTTCACTCATGTCTTCTAAAAATCCTTTAAAACGAAGGCGATGTTCGGTATTTGACAATTCGCAAAATCGTGCCCTAACGTGCTGGGTTGCAATTTCTCGTTTGCTCAAAACAATCAAATGTCCCTTTGGAATTTCATTCATGTATTCTAAAAACTCTTTAAAACGAAGGTAATGTTCGATGTTTGGCAATTCGGAGAATCGTGCCCTATCGTCCTGGGTTGCAATTTCCTGTTGGTTCAAAATAATTGAGCATCCCCTTTAGAATTTCCCTCATGTTTCTTAAAAATTCTAAAAAATAGGTAATACTCGATGTTTAGAAATTCGAAGAACCGTGCCCTACTGTGCTGGGTTTCGATTCTCTTGTTGGACTAAATAATTGGGCATCCTTTTGCGATTTTCAACATATAAATTTTTGGAAGTCAAAATTCATCATGTTTTCGAAAGCTGAAAGGATCATGTCCTATCGTGCTGGATGTGATGCTATATTCCTCTTAGGCAAGAGAATTTTGATGACTAACTCGAGTTACTCAGATGTTATCAAAAGGGAATCACATTTCAAAAACATTTTTAAAGCTTAGACATAAGGACAGTATTTAATCGATTTGGTACCAATTTTGGGCGTAGTGAGGGTGCTAATCCTTCCTCATGCGTAACCGACTCCCGAACCCGTTTTCTCATATTTTCATAAGACCAAAATCGTTGTTTTAGTAAAAAAGAAATGTTTTATTAAAATAACCAAATTGTTAGGTGATCCGATCACACCAAAACAAAAGGATCGGTGGCGACTCCGTTTCCTTTTTTCAAAAAGTCGATTCCCTATTTTTTTATTAAACATAAAATTTTTAAATAAAAAGATGGTTTCGACAGCTTGGCGACTCCGCTGGGGAACAAATAGAGTCTAGCCATAAAATTGATTATTCGTTGCCCTTTTGTCAAAGAAATTGAAAATTTGTTTTATCATGATTGCATTTGATTTTACGATCGTTTTGGTGCGGGTCTTGTAGAATAATGTTGCATTGCATAACCACTGTGGTCACACCTTTTAAGTGGGAATAAGAAACTATGCTTTCGTGAGGTTTTCACCTCCGCATGGGCTAGTGGATTACTTCCGGGATACATCCGTACCTATGATTTCGTGAGATTTTCATCTCCGCATGGTCATAAGGAAATGTATTCCCCTGAACTAAACTCCATCCGTATGAGCCTATAATGGGTGAGGATCGAGGAATCTGTGGGTTCGGGTACCCTTACTCTAGAACCAAGCCACATATAGAGAGACCTAGGAGCTTACCCTAGGTAGAGCCATTCCGAACCTCTAGTGATCACCCGAATAGGTGCTTTATTTGTCATTTATTTTTCCCATACTAACGTATTTTGTTTTTGTTTTGTTGATGACTACATTGCATTACATCTTCATAGAAAGGAGGTGTTGATTCATATTCGATTACTAAATAGAACAGTTTGTCATAAGAAAACAAATTTCTTGATAAAGTGGATTACAATACGGTTGTCTGAATATGGTCCAAGTGAACACGACAGAAGAATGCTAACAGCTCGCAGAGGAAAACAAGACTTTACCTAAGGATTCAAGCTGATAAAGATTATTCAAAAGCCGTCGCGTCCCAACTTTCTTAAAAGAGCTAATCAACATTATGAGGATAGTAATTCGTAGCCTGAATCAAGCAAAAAGGAGCTAGTAGAGGCATTTATTGGAAGCTTGCGAGATTTGACTTTCACGAAGGAAGGGATCAGTATCTTCGCCTGGAATATGAAAGCAAGGCCGTATACGTAATCCGTTTTAGGTAAAAGAATTTATTTTCTAGAAAAATTGTTCTAAGGGAATTGAATTCAAAATCGACATCTTTCTTTCCTTTGCATTCATCCCATGCATTTGCATTGCATTGCATCATTTGCATTAAAATTTTCCCAAAAGGACCCTAATTAGGTAAAATTATTTCAAAACCAACAAAGGATATGGACCAAAAGTTGGAGAGAATGGAGCAAAGGCAAATACAGATGCAAGAGCAATTGATCAAAATTCAACAAGATATGCAAGAAATACTAGAACTCCAAAGAAATATGATGGGCCAGTTAACCCAGTTACTGGCCGGATAATTTGAAAAAAAGAGTGGCCCAGTGGTCAATAGTGAGGATGATATTGAAGAGATCATCTATTCCCCAGGCTTTACCCCAATAAGCGTCCCGAACCGACCAGACATGCAAGGGGTACCCGTTGTTATCAGACACCAATATCAGACGGATACATCAGCACTGTTGAGCTTCTCGATGGGTTCAGGTTTTAACCCGGAAGATGATCGAGCCAAGCCAGTTGTTCTGTCAGAAACAAAGGAAAGGGGAGAGTGGACTTTAAAGGCCCCGAAAAAGAAGGAAAAGAAAGTAAACAACACGAGTAGGTATGACAGGGGTCGTTCGGAGCCGATTATAGTAAGCCAGCCAAGGACGGTAACTACCAGCCATTAGGCCTCCCCAAGGCAAGAACATAATCGAAGACCAAACTCAGAAAAGCCCCAATTCAACCTATACAACCCTTTTTACATAAAACCTATACAACCCTCATACCCTAAATGGTACGATGCAAGCAGCCAATGTGAATACCATGCGGGAATCATGGGGCATTCCATCGAGAACTGTACCGCTTTTAAGAAGCTAATCAAAAGATTTATCAAATTGGGTATCGTGAAATTCGATTGTCCCTCTAGAGCAGGAAACCTGTTATCCAACCTTTCTGTTAAAGAGGTGAACATTATGAGTTTCATGATGGATAGGGGCATGAGATCTAAGGGTGCATCGAGCTCAGAACTCTAATGCAAGATCTGGTATTGAGGAATCCAGACATTAACGACGTATCAGAAGAGGGAAACCAAGAGTAGACTTTTCCAAGCTTCTGCCTTTACGTACTTAGGGTGTTTTAAACAATGGGACTATGAAAAGGATCCTTGTATTTTTAGAGCTAATCTAGAGTAATATTCAAAACACACTTGTTGTTTTAAGCCTAGAAGCAACAAGAATCCTTTTGTGAAATAGGCATATATCCAAAACCTTTATTTCAATAAAATACATGTTTGTTATCGTTTTGAGTAAATATTCTTTTATTCTTTCTATTTCATACTATACAAATGATTATTCTTAGATTCTTTCATTCATGATCATACCATACAAATAATCATCCTTAGAATCATTTATTCTTTGGAATCTGCCTTCGTACCTACAACAGGTCTCCAAATACAAGGATGGTAGAACAAGAGGAGAAATAGGTCCTACCTTACAAATGGGCAGTGGACGTCGCGAACCTGAGAGAAGAGAAAGAGATAAAGATTGGAGTGTATAACACCACAGACACAAAGTGAGATGTCAAGAATACTAAGATATTTTTACATGATCGTATCAAGTTATACCTAGGCTACTAAGGCCTATGGATGCTTAAAAAGGTCCATATGAGTGTCAGGAGGACACATGCTAATGGTTTTACGTTAGCCAGGCTAATCATGAGGTTCGAGTGCTGCTGATCCAACATGGAAGGGGATTGTATCAGTCAAGCTGTGAATGCCAAACGAAAGAAGACAAGACTTTTATGCCTCCTCAATTTCTTCACAGATTTTCTATATGAGGGGCATGGATATTATGGGGCTGATCTCGTCAAAAGCTTCTAACCTATATCGATTCATCTTTGAGGTCGTCGATTACTTCATGGAAAGGGTGAAAGTCATTTCATATGCCAATGTTATTAAGTCGATAGTCATAAAATTCAAAAAAAAAAGAGATTAGGTGCCGATGAAGATCGTCAGAAAGATTCAGTGTCAGAAGTTGGCAATCTGTTCAAGGATCAGATGCCATATCATAACGTGACAAAAAATCGTGAAAGATAATCGAGGCTTGTAAAGATTGGCATAAAGAAGTTACCATTTACCCTCTATACTTATCGAACGCCGGCCAGAACCTTCGTCGAGGCAATACATTGCTTGTTTGCTTAATGGGATAGAAACAGTTTCAAAAACGAGATTTCTTTTGGCCAAGTTTGTCAAAATTGAAGTTGGATCAGGCAGAATAGATCTAATCTCGATGTGATCAGTTGAATTTCAATAAAGGAGATTGAAAGCCATCTGTCATGGCCCAATGTACCAGAAATGAATGACGCAAGCCTACGTCAGAAAGGTTCATCCTAAAGAATTCCACAATGAGGACCTGGCGTGGAAAAAGATCATTTTTATACAAAAAGACTTCAGAGGAAAGTGAAAAGCCAAGGCAAAAACTTGCAAAGGACACTTTGAGACCTTCAAAAAAAAGAAGGGGAGAGAGAGAAATAAGAAGAATAAAAATAAAAAAAGAAAAGAAAAGGAGAGGCTAAGGCGAAAACCCGCAAAGGGCGCATTAAGACAAAAGGGGATTTAAGTTGAAAACCCAAAAAGGGCGGCTCAAATTTGGATCAAAGTGGGGTACACAGCAGTCTTGCTATGCCTGAATTAACAATGAAGAAGTATGCTACGTCTCGGGGCATCGACAAAGTACTCCGGATCCCCTAAATACATATTGAGCTCAAAATGGACCTCAAGAAGTTTGTACAGAGAAGCTCGGGCTGCGATATCTGGGGCACCTAGTTTTCATCTTACCCACACTGAATTTACTATCTTTGATTACTATATTCGTTTCAAAATATGCTCCAAATAAACTTCCTTCTTATTGCATTGCTATCTCTGATTAACTTATTCATGTTGAGTTAATTGTCTTCTTATTGCACTTTCAATCTTTGATTAACTTATTTGTTTCGAGCTGTGCTCTTACCCAATTTCCTTCTTGTCCATTGTTTTGATCTTTTTCGAGCATTTTGCATTGAAATAACGATTAATGGACCAATAATACTTTCATAAAATAAGTTCTGCATATTACTCAGGAGGCTTCTAAATAGTACAAGAACCTGAAACAAGACTGTTGTTTAGAACTCACCAAACCTAAGGGATGGAAATGTTTGAGAAAGGAGAGTCTAAATTGTGGCTATCTCTTCGAATTTTCTATTAAAGGTGTCGATTAACGAAGAGGCAAGATATTTCATCGGTGATACAACCTCAAAAAATGACGAGCAATGTCAACCCAAGTGTAAGAGGGGATCATTCTCAGGAAAAGAAAAATGATATTCTGCATTCACACAAATATTAGACATGCACACAGGGGCATTACACCTGAAGAATGGTGTAACAAATCAAATTGATCCTATACCCTGAGTTGCAGTGGGTTGGATAAGCAAAAACTCCATAAAGTTTCAGTAGGGCAAGCTTGCCGAGCAAATTGAGATTGTTTCTTTGGGTTTTCTGTCAAGAATACCAGCTGAACAAGATGGCCGCGTAATACGTCAGTGATAATGTCCTGATGAACGAGCAATGATACCTGGATCATTTTCATCTCCGCATTCATATATCTTTCATAACACATCTAGTTAGGAGCATTTGATTCATTTCGATCATAGCATTCTAATCATTTGACATAAACATCACATCTAGTTAGGAAAAATTTATTCATGTTGATCATAGCATCCTAATTATTTGGCATAAGCATAGGCCTATGAAATAGATTGTAGATCTTGTCTCTGTGAAGTTGCAGTGGGGCAAATCGAAGAAGACGAATCTTGGCTTCCTGAAGTTACAGCGAAGCAGATTTAAGCCACCATCCTAGCTCCCTAAAGTTGTAGTGGAGTAGGCTGAAGATTGTAGATCTTGTCTCCCTAAAGTTGCAGTAAGAGCAAGTCGAAGACGACGAATCTTGGCTTCTTGAAGTTGCAGCGAAGTAGATTTAAGCCACCATCCTAGCTCCCTAAAGTTGTAGTGAAGTAGGCTGAAGATTGTAGATCTTGTCTCCCTGAAGTGCAGTGGAGCAAATTGAAGACGACGAATCTTGGCTTCCTGAAGTTGCAGTGAAGCAGATTTAAGCAAGCCTTAACACCCTAAGTCGTAGGGTAACAGGCTGAAGATTGTAGATCTTGTCTCCCCGAAGTTGCAGTGGAGCAGACCGAAGATGATGAATCTTATATCCCTAGAGTTATAGCGGAACAGATTGGAGCAACAATTCCTATATCCCTGAAGTTGCAGAGACTCAGAACAAGGCTACATCGAAGAAGAAAAACACCAAAGAAGTCATGATTTGGTGAGACCGGGCAAAATTGGCCCTCTTTGAAGTCTTTGCTCTATTCTCGTTACACGACAATAAGCAAAGAGGGGCAGCTGTAATTGGCCAACTTAGCCCGGCCCGTATAAACACAAAACCAAATTATAAAGTCCATTTACATTAGCCCATTAACAAAATACCAGCCCAATTACAGTTCAAAATTCAAGGCCTAGGTGGCCCAAAATTGAAATAGTTGCAGAAACCCTAGGTTTCTTAGGTGAGCCGCAACGACCCCTTCATGCACCACTCCACAACAACGAGCCGTACGCCACAGCTGGCCCCGTACACCCCGTACTTGCGAGTAAGCCAAAACCACAGCAGCAAATGCAAACAAAAAGCAACAGCAGAGCAATAGCAAATAGGGAATAATGAAAAATTGTATTTTTTTCCTTATTTTCCTTTTTTTCGGCCATAAAGGCCTAAAAATTTCATTGTATTGGGGGGTTACAATACACGCTGAAGATAGAAAAAAAAGCAGAGCAATCGAATAAAAAAAATCAAGGTGTTTCTTTCTGTTATGTTTTCTCCATTTCTTTTGTAAATCCAGTTTCAAATATAACATATATATATAAATATTCAAAGAAAACATAAAAGGGACTCTTTTTTAGATCGGGGGTTTTAGTTTCATTTGTTTTTTCATTTTTTTTTTTTGCTTAGATAGATAAATTTTTTAGTAAAAAAGGAGGAGAAAATTTACCTGTGTTTTGGGGGTTTCGGACTGGTGCCCTAGCGGAGGCAAAGACGGAGGCGACGAACGCTGATGAACGCTGAAATCGGCTAAGACCGACACGCTACGGGCATCGTCTCCCTCTCTCCCTCTTCTCCCTTTCTTTTTCCCCTTTTCAATCTGCAGAAATATTCTAGACTTCCCCTTTCCCCATTTTTTTCTATTGAAGCGTTTAGGCTTTTAAGAGGTTTTGTCCTCTTTTAATTGGCAACACAAAGTGACGTCGTTTATGGCTTGTATTTGTAGCCTTGAAATGGAGAGGGATAATTGTATGCCAAGCCCTCCCCCATCGCATGAGTCTTTGATTGCACCTTGTTTATTTCATTTGTTTTTTAATTTGGCCTTATAATTTGTGCTTATTCCCAACTGGGTCCGTGCCTCAACAAGGATCTGGAATATTTCCAGTTTTACTCCTTATGCATTTATGCACGTTGCACGCTGGTCCCCATGTTGGTTTCTTTATTTTTAAATTATCTCTCTCATTTTAATTCCATTTTAATTTAGTCCTCTGTTCGTATAACTTACCATTTTAAAATACATTTAATATTTTTATATGTTTTGATCCATTTTGATAATTTAGTTTGTTTTTATTTATACAATTATTTTTGAAGTTTCTTTTATCTTATTATTTTGACGTTTTTTGTAATATTTCTTCGAATATTCTATATATATTAGTACATATATTATTTTGATTGAGGTTTTAATTTGTAAATGCTTGTTGTTCTAAAGTACTTAATATTTTATATATATGTGAGATACCTTAATAACTCTATTTTATGTTTTATAAAATCACCATTTTGAAGTTCTTTTTATATCATATTATTTAACATTTTATGTAGTATTTTTGTTTAAATGTTTTTATGTACATCGATACATATTAGACTCATGTTTAATTCCATGCTATTTTTATATATATTTATAAACATATATTTTGTGAATCTACTATGTATACCTCCTAAAATTATATCTTATTATGTATTCCTGCTATACTTTCATATTCTATATATTATTAAATTTTTCTTTATCGAGTGTATTTTAATAAATATTTTTTAACATTTATATATTATTTGATTTAAAAGTTTTCATTCTATAACGTATATTTTAGTGAATATATATATCTTTAGTTTGTTTTACAAAAAGTTTCAAATTCAACAATTCATTTATAACATATTATGCGTTCATCCTTTTAATTTTGTCTTATACACATTATCTCTTTTTTAATTTTTATTTTGTTTTGCATATTTTGCATTTGATCGTATTGTATTAGGCTATGTATGTTATTTTCGTTTTGTATTACTATTATATTGATTATTCTTCATTCATGCCTAAGAAATTGATAATATTTTTCCTAGATTGGTTGAATTTAATTATTCATTTTGTTGGTTGATTAAGTGAATTATATTATCTTCATTCATCTATCATAGTATTTCATACATGCATATTATCCCATGTTTATTTTTCCTTTTTGGTTTACAAATATCACTTATTAATTTCCAACTCTTCAAAATTAATTATTCCATTTTATTTCGAGTCAAATTAATGTGTCTTAAGCCGGTTTTACAATTATTCGTTTGAAAATTCTTTAAAACGAAGGCAATATTTGATGCTTGGAAATTCGGGAATCGTGCCCTATCGTGCTGGGTTTCAATTTCCCGTTTGTTCAAAATAATCGAATATTCCTTTAGAATTTCACTCGTGTTTTTCTAAATCCTAAAATAAGGCAATGTTCGATGTTTGGCAATTCGCAGAATCGTGCCTTAACGTGCTGGGTTGCAATTTCTCGTTTGTTCAAAATGATCGAATGTCCCTTCAAAATTTCACCCATTATTTAAGAATTCTTTAAAACGAAGGTGATATTCGATATTTGGCAATTCGAGGAATCGTGCCCTAACGTGCTGGGTTGCAATTTCTCGTTTGCTCAAAACAATCGAATGTCCCTTTGGAATTTCATTCATGTATTCTAAAAACTCTTTAGAATGAAGGTAATGTTCGATGTTTGGCAATTCGAGGAATCGTGGCCTATCGTGCTGGGTTGCAATTTCCTGTTGGTTCAAAATAATCGAACACCCCCTTTAGAATTTCCCTCATGTTTCTTAAAAATTCTAAAAAATGAGGTAATACTCGATGTTTAGAAATTCGAAGAACTGTGTCGTACTATGCTGGGTTTCGATTCTCTCGTTGGACTAAATAATTGGGCATCCTTTTACGGTTTTCAACATATAAATTTTTGGAAGTCAAAATTCATCATGTTTTCGAGAGCTTAAAGGATCATGTCCTATCGTGCTGGATGTGATGCTATATTCCTCTTAGGCAAGAGAATTTTGATGACTAGCTCGAGTTACTCAGATGTTATCAAAAGGGAATCACATTTCAAAAACATTTTTAAAGCTTAGACATAAGGACAGTATTTAATCGATTTGGTACCAATTTTAGGCGTAGTGAGGGTGCTAATCCTTCCTCATGCGTAATCGACTCCCGAACCCGTTTTCTCATATTTTCGTAAGACCAAAATCGTTGTTTTCATAAAAAAGAAATGTTTTATTAAAATAACCAAATTGTTAGGTGATCCGATTACACCAAAACAAAAGGATCGGTGGCGACTCCGTTTCCGTTTTTCAAAAAGTCGATTCCCCATTTTTTTATTAAACATAAAATTTTTAAATAAAAAGATGGTTTCGACAATTTTTATGGTTATTTATGACTCGAGTTATAACTTCTTAATTTTCTTCACTATTTGTGTTTATTTTCTTATTAGTTTGCTCGGAATCATGCACTACATATAGAATTGTCTACAATTCCGCTTTTCACCATTCTGGTAACTTCATCCAATATCTTGGGCAGTTTTAGTTTTTCCCCTCTCTTATGATATTCTGTTTATACTGTGATTATATTTGTTTGTACATTGAGGACAATGTACATCTTAAGTGTGGGGAGGTTATTTTTATAATTATTAGAAAATCTCTTAATTATGTCTTGTGTTTAAGTAATTTTCTTATATTTTCATTAGAATGAATTTTTATCGATTTGAGATTTTTATTGATGTTTTTGGATTAATTTGTAGCTAACTGTGTATTGGTTGATTTAAACTTGAAGACATGAGAGAATCAAGCATGTTAGGCTATGTTTCAAAAATTAAAAATTTTTAAGTTTTTTCTCTAAATTGAAGTATTATCTTGAAGTTTGAAATTTTGCAAGATTGACATCAAAAACCATTATTTTTTGTGAGATTTTGAGCCTGTAGAGCATACATTTTTCTTGCTCATTTTATTTTTGGTTATGAGTGTGTCAATTTGATTTTTTATTCTAGAACTTTCATCGATTATACATGTCGAGACCACACATTTTGATTTGATATATTGAGATATAAAGGCACTTAGGTTTTAACCCACTTTTTCCATAGAAAGCCTACCTTTTCAATTTACCCTTAGTGAACCCTATTGAGCCTAACGCACCGTTTCTTAAATTACCCATTAATGCTAACCCATAACTCATTTTATTGTTTGTTGAGAATTTTTCCTCTTTTATTGACTCCCTTTTTTCAAGATTTGATTTGGTTAGTTGTCTAACTATGCTCTTTTGTTTGATTTGTGAAATTATTTCTTATTGTAAAAAAAATCAAAAAATATATATATATATATATATATATTTACATATTGATTATTATTTAGTTCTATGAGCTTGAACAGTTAAATTCATATTTTGAGAAGAAGCTCGTTTTCGTATTCTTGAATAGTTCTTGATTTATGTACTTGTTTTTAATTCAGTATTTGTTATTTTTTCTAGTTTGATAATTTATCAATTCGATCTCGATTTTAACCATCTTTTTGGCCTTTCTCCACACCCTTAACCTAAGCCTCATTACAACCTCTTAAAGACCTTTTGATTTGTGTATCATATCATTTTATAGTAGTGGAGATTTGATTTTCATGCAAGCCTATGGTAATGACTTTTCTTGTTTGACTATTGAGTGCTTGTTCTTGAACCTTAAACACTTCGAATGATTTGAGTGAACCTTTAGTGAGTATGTCGATTCTTGTCGATTTTGAATTAAAGGTAATTACTTAGATAAGGAGAAATACCTATGTTTTCGTGTTTAAAAATTTTAGCTTGGATTGTTTGAAACTTTAGTGCTCTTTTAGTTGAATTGCCAATGTATGATTATTTATGGATTATTCTGAGACATTAATAATGGAATTAAAAGTTGAGAAACATTATTTTTAATGTGAGTTAAGGATTTTGCTTGAGGACAAGCAAACGCTTAAGTGTGGGGATATTTGATAAGCTGTAAAAGTAACATATTTTAATCCCATTCTTAATGTGTTTTTGGATGATTAATTATGTAAATTAGTAAATTTGATGCTCCTAATTCTTTAAATTCATGTTTCTATACTTAGGAGAGCATTTGGGAGTGTAACGACCCAGAATTTACGATTAACAGAAAGTGTATTATTGGGTCTCCGTTTTTGGAAAGCGGACTCGTAAATATTTATTAAAAAAATATTTACGAAGTTAATTGAGTGGTTAATTAGAGTTTCGTTAGGTGAATTAGCTTAAATTAAAGTTAATTAGGTATAAGGATTAAATTGAATAAAGTGTGAAAGTTTAATTATAGAATAAAGGAAATTCAAGGGACTAAATGAGGAATTAAGCCATGAGTGATAAATGTGTGGTAATAGTGAAATAAATGTGGAATATTTATATACATATATTAGTAATTATTATTGTTTACTTATTATTTAAGTAAATATTATTATATTAATATTATTTTATATTAATTAAATAAAGTAAATTAATTAATTAATTAAATTGTAACAATTGCATGGTAATAATAATTTACAAGTGTAAAAATGTTATACATACATTTGTAATATACATACATACTTATTATTTAATAATAATAATAATAATAATATTATTATTATTATTATTATTATTATTATAATATTTTAATAATAAAACAAATAAAAAGAAACAAAAGAATAAAGAACAGAATATGAAAACGAAATAGAGAAGGAAAAAGGGTAAAGAAAAAGAGAAAGAAAAAGAAAGGGAAATTAGGGATTTCAATGTTCCAAGCTTAAGTGCTAACGTTATTCCGGAAAACCTTGGCTAAGGAAGAAAAAGGCAAAGTCAACGAGGGTTAGCTCGGAAATTACGGTTTGTATTTCTATAACCTGAATTTAATTATTAATTGTTATATTTTAATTTAAATGTTTATGGTAAGAAAATTAAGGTAAGTGTAGTATATTTGATATTGAATTGAGTGTTTGTGAAATTATGATTTATATGATATTTGAGCATTGGTATTGAATTTAAATTAAATTGGTATTTAATTCGAATTTCAATTATTAATTGTTATATTCTGGTTTATATGTTATTGTAAGTAATTAAGGTAAGTATTAGTAATTGTTATTGAATTGAATTTATATGGATATATGTGATTGATGTGAAAATTGAATATTGGATGTATGTCATATTTGAAAAAAATATATTGATTGGGAATGTGATGAAATTAATATGAATATGTGATTATTGTGAAATTTGAATATTTGTTATTGAAAAGTAAAGGAATTGTATTGAATTGAGAATATATGTGATTAATTGAAATGTGTATTAGTTGAAAAATTGAAAGTGAATTGAAAACCCTATTAACAGTATTCGGGATAAGTCGGATATAGTTGGCATGCCATAGGATTGGAAGTGTTCAGGGATACTTCGACCTTCAATCGATGAGGCACTATAAGTGTCGCACTGTTACTTCGACTTCGAGTCAATGAGGCACCATGTGTGTCGTGCTTCTACTATTACTTTGGTTTAATCCGATGAGATACTGAGTACTGTACTGTTACTATTTACTTCGGCAAAGCCAATGAGGCACTAAGTGTCATACTAGTGTGTTGGTTGGGTCCGTGTATCCGTCAATGTCTGAGTCATGTTAGTAGGGGTGAATGAAGGTACTGAATGACTGATTGTTACTGAATAATTGATTGTTACTGAATAACTGATTGCTACTGAATAATTAATTGTTACTGAATGATATTGATAAATTGATTGATATTGGAAAATATTGACTGATATTGAGCTTAGAATAAAATGGATTACTGATTGAAATGTGAATTGTTGAATATTATTTATTGATATTGAACAGTGAACTGAAACATGATTGAAACACATGAATTTATGCAACTCTAAAAGGGATATAAGTGAATAATATTATTGTTCAAGTGAATTGTGAACATATTATGGAAAATTATACGGGTTAGTAGATGAAAGAATTGATTAAGTTATAAAGGATTTATCTATGAATTGAGCAATTATATAATTGTGATTGTTATATGATTTTTAAGTGAATGTTATATTTCTATATTATTAAGTGTTTGGATTATAGAAATACCACTGAGTTCATACTCAGCGTACGGTTTGTTTCCGTGCGCAGGATAGGTTAAAGTCAGATCGTTGAATCAGCATTTCAGGCCACTCCCGAACTCTAAGTGGAGAAGTATATTAATTATTGGTAAAGACATGTACCTAGGATATCTTATTCATATAAGTGACATTTTGAATTATGAATGTAAAAGTGAAATAAGTAGATTTTAGACTTGGTAATGGTATATGGTAGGAATTGTTTAATTAGTATGAATTTGAATTATTTTAAAATGTACGTAAAATACTTAAAAAGATTCATCATATAGGCATATAAAATATCTAGTTTGACATGTTTTGAGTAGGTTTGAATGTGATTTAAAGTAATTGAATGAATAGTTATTGGAATGTTTGGTATCTTAAATTGTAGGGCTGGTAAATTTATTGTTTAAGGCTCATTTTGAATCCACACGGCCTAGCACATGGGTGTGTGGACTGGCCGTGTGAAAACTACACCTTAATACTTTTAAGTCAGAGAGTTACATGGGCACTCAACACGATCGTGTGACCTAGCGATATGGCCATGTGATCTAGTGACACGGCCGTGTGAGTCACATGGGCAATCCACACGGGTGTGTGGGTACTGTTCATAAGGAAAATTTTTAAATTTTGAGAAAAATTCGTAGTGATTTTAAATTAGTCCCTAATTGATTTTAATGTTCATATTGGGCTTCGAGGGCCCATTAAAGGGACGATATGTTAAATTCATGGTAAGTGTAAATAATTATTTTAATTAATGATTGTAATTGAACTATATTGACTAGTAATGCCTTGTAATCCTATTCCAAGGACGGATAAGAGTTAGGGGGTGTTACAGGGAGCGAGAGGAGCGAAAAATAAGCCAAAATCGGACAAATAGAGCTGTTTCTAGGATCCACACGGGCTGGCCACACGCCCATGTGCCAGCCCATGTTGCTATCACAACCTGCTTCCCAAATACGTGGAAAAGCCCAATTTTTAGGCTTTTTTAGCGTTCTAAAGTCAGAGAAGATCAAAAAAAGCACTTGAAGAACGCCATCGAAATCAACTCGGAAGCAGATCTCCCTCAAGATTGAAAATCTCCATTTAATTTCTTTCGAAGTTTTATTGAGTTTCTTTATGTCTTGTCGTTATTCTGACTTTGAGATGTTTTTATTTAGGATTATGAGCTAAATTCCCTACATACCTAAGGTGGATGAAGCCTATGATGAATCTTATTATTTAATTTATTTTTTACGCGATAAATACTAGATTCTTGTTCTCAATTATGTATGCTTATTTCGTGTTTTAATATTTTTGGGATATTAATTCATGTTTAATATGCTTATTTCAGTGGAGCAAAAGTCACTGTTTAAGAGTAGATTTAGCATAATTGAGTGGAGTTGCATCCAATCTTAAAAATAGAATGACATAAATCTACCGGATTAGAGTCAAAATCTAATAGGGGAATTCATAGATCGAGTTAATGCGACAATAGGGTTTTAATTAGAAAGAAATTTCAATTAATCAATCTAGAGTTAGTTGTTCTTACTCTCGAAAGAGACATTAACATAATTTAGGGATTTCTACGGATCAAGACACAAGTGAATAAATCGTTTAATTTAGATTTAGAATAATAGGTGAAGTCTATGTGAATTCTTTCCTGGGTATTATTGTTCTCATTGGTTATCTTCAATTATTTTCCTATTTCATTCTCTATTGCGCTCTTAGTTAGATTAGTTTATTAATTTTAGATTAAAAGCAATCACTCCAATTTGTCAGCTAAATAATAGAAAATTGATAATTACTAGTACTTTTAGTCCTCTTGGATACGATATTCCCTACTCACCATAACTATACTATTGTTCGATAGGTGTGCTTACCTTAGTTGTATTTATAGTTAGTTTAGTGACCATCATCAACCTCTCATCAAGACATTCACTACTTAAACATCAATTAAACTTAAAATTTTCACTGTCATTAGAACTTAAAACCCAAACCATTCATATACCAATCTTTGCTTATTCCATACCATAAAGAAACATGCCATTTCACTCCAATTTCATACACATATGTACATTATAAACCTTAATGGTTATAAACCTTGAACAAGAACATCAATAATCAAGAACGTCACATTTCTCAACCATTAACTAATTAAGCCTATTTTATCCTAAATATCCATCCAACTATGTCAACTATGTTTACTCAAACTCAAGATTTGCATACACATATACAATTCAACCATAAAAAACTTTATGACATTATAAGTGAATCAAATCATCCATACACCAACTTATATTCCAAGAATAAAGAAAAACATATTGTTTTCAACTAGGCACCAACCATTACCAAATCATGCATTAGGTAAGTTCATGTTATGGACAACATTCAAAATAACCATCAAATGCCATATTCATCACCAATCTTCAACTCATCACAAATTTTATACATTAAAATACACAAAAAGACACATATATATATGCCACAACTTTAAACTCAAAATGACCGTATAAGTACTGATTCGGTGATAGTATGAGTTTCGAAATGATTCGGCTTGACGAGTTCCACAAAATGAAAATCTATAAGGAAAAAGGGAAAACAAACTAGGTAAGAATATAAAATGCTTAGTAAGTTCATAAGTATTAAATGAAAATTACCTTATCTTTTATCTAAATACAATAGACTACCTTACCTTGGCATAGTTTGCCTAGACAAGGCAATTCAAAACATCAACAAAGTGAGCTTTAACATGTAATCAAACCATATGATACCATAATCACTTATCATGGTGATTCATGTCTATTTAAATAACTAATATCAAAACTTATTCAATCAAGGGATGATACAATCACATGCATGCCAAAGTCAATATACCAATACAATGTTCATGCTCAATCCAATATTTTTCCATTTGAACATCAAGTCCATTTCATCCAATTTCGATTTCTCATTTCATATCAATTGTTTCGCTCGATGAACCCTAGTAAACGGACTTGGATATAAAGGTATCTACACCACACCCGTTGCACGTCTGAGCTGAATATAAACATGTCAGGTTACTTGTCCAGGCTAAACTTTTATAATGACATCAGGTTACTCATCTGAGCTAAACCTATGTCACATATATTTGAAAATCCGCAACAAATGTTGGACCTCGATAATATTTGTAATTAATCTCGTACAAGCATTCACTAGTCCCTATTGGCATGCTAATCATATCCTAACCTTTACTAAGTTCACATGGGCATCTGTTACACATATAAACGTCACTTTTTGATTTAGTCCAATTCTCACATTTTACACCAATTCACAATCAATTCATTCAAAATCAAACACACACATAAATAAAATGCATAACAACCTAAGTAAATAAATATCATATGAACTTACTTGGTCAAAACACCAAACAAGTTGAATCTTCAAGGAATAATTGACAATTTTGGTTTTTCCTTGATTACTTCCGGTTTGATCCAATTCTTGGTCTATACAATTATTCCATTCAATTCATCAATGACAAACATTTATAAATTATGCCATGACATGAATGAACCTATATAATTTTATTTTTTTATACCCTAAAGTTTTACATTTTATTCAATTTAGCCCTTAATGAAATAATCATATCTTTCAATTTTGAGCCTCAATTTAGAAACTAACTTTAATTACATACATTAGGGACCCTCTACTTCCTATTTATACCAAAATTTTACAAAAAAAATCATATTTTATTCACTTCAATCCTCATGTACGAAACTAACAATTAAAGTTCACAATCTAGTCCTTTTTCATAATTTAAGCTTAAAGTCTATCAATTTAACACCAAATTCTTCAAGAAATCAACACTAAAAACTTTCAACAACTTTAACAATTTTACAAATTGGTACATGGGCTAGCTAAATCAAGCTCTCATGACGTCAAAACCATAAAAATACAAGAAAATGACTTAATTAAACTTTCCTAATATTGGTCGAAAGTTGAAACCCTTGAAGCTTTCAGGTTTTTCTCTCTATGGTGGTGGTCAGTTTTAAGGTAGGAGATGAAAGAAAATTTATCTTTCATTCCACTAAATTTTGGCTTTATACTTTATAATTAATTATTTAATTAATCTTTCGTAATTAACTTACTAATGTTTTTTTAATGTTTAAGCCACCATCATCCACTAAGACATTCCAAAATGGTTTAATTGTCATTTTGGACCTTTGGTTAATTATAATTTAAGTTTTTAAGCCTTTGGCCAATTAAAAAATAACAATTGAACTTTTATAATTTAGTCCCTACGTCTAAGTTAATTACTAATTCAAAAAAATTACCAGACCAAAATTTAATATAATTTTATACCAACTCTGTAAATATCCATATTTAATATTTACGGACCCAGTTTATGGAAATGGGGTTATGAAATTGCCTTTTCAACTATAAAATCTGTCAAGACTTATGTTTTTTTATGGCCTTCCAATCAGAGAACTCCAATCCAAACTCCCTTAAGTCAACGCTCCATTTAGTCATTCTTTTGATGACTCAAATTTTTTTAGAGTTTCTTTTAAAGATTAATCGGATAGCACCTTGATTAGGTGCATCTAGAAATATTGTCGTAGTTTTCAAGCTACCACAACTAGTGCGTAAACTATATTCTCTAATCTAGTATAATTTACCTCATCATTCTATAGAAACCTAAGCACATAATAAACAAGTAAATGGAAAGCTCCCACTTCATTTTACCCAATCGACGACGATAATCTCATTAAATGCCTCTAAGTAGAGTTGTAAGACATCGCTTGGCCAAGGTGAAACCAAGAAAGGGTGAGGGGAGGAACCTAAATAAACCTTCTTTTGATAAAAAGAAATTTGACATTTATCCATCCACTTTAAAGGTGCTTTAAAAGCCTTAAAGAATGGCAAATATCTTTTATCCATTTTTGAAATAAATCGATTAAGGGCCACCACCCCACTTGTCAATCGCTAAATGAAACCCAATAGCTTTCTAACTCCCACGCCAAATGCAAACTTCAATGAGTTACACTTCATATTGTACTCCCTGATAGTTTAAAATACCTCCTAAAGGTCCCAGATGTGATGCTCTATAAATGCACTCTTAACTGAAAAATCATAAATATATACCTTCGTGTTCTTTCCAATCTAGTCTTAGAATTTTGTTTACCAGTTGTTGATAAATGGGCCCTTCATGTTGGGAAATGTGTCTATATTGTAGTAAACACATAATTTTTTCTATGTATTTGAACGATGAATAAATAAATAAAGTTAATTTCACATTTCACTATTATGTCTTTTGTATTTTTTTCTTTCATATTTTGCATGCATAGCGAAATTATGACAAAAAAATATTAGCTCATTGATTGTCTAAGTTCAAACTGATAATAAGTTGCACTGTAAGAATGTTTACATTGAGAGAAATACAACTTGCTTAAGTAGCTACTTTAAACGAGTTCGTAATCATGTAAAAGAATCAAATGCTAGACAACTTGCTTAAGTAGATCATCTAAATGAGTTCGTAATCTTGTAAAAGAATTAAAGTGAGCATTTGATTCAAATACTTAGATATATTATTATGTCGTCTACAATTCCAATTGGGAAGATAGGTAGTCTTGGCTATCGGAGCAGTTGCTTCCACAAGTAGAGACACAGATGTATTTTTTGGAAAAATGATACATTGGACTAGATCCAAGTTGAATTAATTTTGAATCCATTTGTGAACAAATTCACTTGTGACACTCATGGTGTGATTTAACTAAATCTTGAGTTAGTCACAAATCATGCATATGTAACTCATGTGCTTTGATATAAGTGGATGCTTATGCTATAAAGATGATCAAGCCCATAGCTGGTATGTTGGGGACATGACTTGTGTATGTCATGGCTTTACTAGAAACAATGAAATTCATAGCTCGATTAAAGAGTTAACAATATCCTCTCATTAGTATTGTATGGATTGATAAATATGTAACGTGTCCACAGGTTGCTTGTTCTCAAATGAGTAATTTATCACAATCATTTGTTGACAGTGATCATATTAATCATTAAGAAGACACAATGATGTCAATGAGATCAAATAGGATTGTATTGAGTGAACAAATTCAACTTAAATGAATCAAGGATATCATATGAGGGTAACACACATGATGAGGTCATTGGACAAATCAGTTGTATGAATTGCTTTCGTAAAGAGTACACAATAAGGAGTTTTCAATCATGGTACTTCTTGTGGACTGACTCCATGATTAAGTAAATTGTGAATTATTGGAATGATGCTTCTGAACATAATTGAAATTACTAAAGCCTAATTGCATATGACTTATTAGTCCCTCTGCTAGCTCAACAAAAGCTTGATCAGACTACATTTGAATTAGAAGAAAATTCTCTGACTTTGGAAATAATTTAATTGAGTCGATTTATTCGATGTCAAGATAAATTAGGCGGTCGTGAGAATTGCTCAATTAAAGAATTTGATTAAAGAATTTTCTTGAAAAATTAATTTTGAAAAATCTTAGTGATTTTTGGGAAAATTAATTTTGATTAAGCAAAATTTATTAAATTAATCAAATTAATTAAAATAAATATGATATTTTTGTAAATTAATTTTCAAGTCAAACAATTGGCCTAATGGATAATTGAACTTGAAAATTGGACCTAAGATCGAAAATTGGGCCCGAGAACCCAAAACCAAGACCAAGACCCAAAAACTGGTTGAACTGGGTTTGGTATGTGAAATTAGGTCGAGGTTCCAACTTATAGTTGGGCCATCATTGGCCCAGACCAAATTGACAAAAGCCGAACTAGCTCGAGGTGCCGTGAGGGTGTCGCACCTGCGATGACACCACTGGATTCGACGGTATCGATGGCAGCAACTATGACATTCTGGTGGCCGAAAGGTGGTCCTTCGGCGGTTGAGCAGTGGAGGAATCACTCTCTTACTAGGACTCTACCAGATTATTTGAGTTTAGATTAACTATTTCAAAAATAATATTATTTTATAAGATTTAATATTAAATTAAATTTGATACTTATCTTAATAGTATTTTATTAATTTAATATTAAAGTGATTATCTAAATATTAAATTTAATTTAATATGTATCTTGTAGATAAATATTTTATTAATTTAATATTAAAGTAATTAAATTTAATTATAGTTGAACTCTCTAAACTCTCCATTTATAAAAAGAGCCTTGGGTCATTATTTTTCACAAACTTGAATTTAAAATAAAATTGTAGAGAGAAAATTCTTTGAAGAAATTATTTTAGAAGATTTCTAGAGATATTTTTCTTATTTACAACTTGGACCAAAATTTTAGAGAAATTATGAAATTGCCCCACTAGTAATTTTATGAATTTTTTTTAATCAAAGCAAGCCCACACTCCGTAGACGTTAGCTTAAGGATAGTAGAGAAGACTATTTGATCGAAGTATTCATCCTATACGAATTGAAAAGGTACGATTTTTCCTCAAATCTATTTTCCCCAAGTTCTTGTTTTGGAAAAAAAAATTAAACTCTAATTTTTCCTCAAATCTATTTTCTGATGCGTTTTTCAAACCCTTTTTTTCGAACAATTGTTATTAGAGACATGTTGTGCTATATTTATAAGAATAAGCAGATAATCAAAATTGATTTCTCTTCTTCTTGAATGATTCGATTACATGGAAAATGACATTTTTTAGATTTTATGCATGTTTTGAGTTATACATGAGAATGGATGTGATATTATATATTTATTTTATAATTGTTATTTTTTCCAAGATTATCGTTCTTAGGAAATAGACTGCAGACTATCATCTCCATGTAGGACTATTTTTTTAAATTCATAGAATTCTTGTGAACCAAAAATGGACATAGAACTTAAATGTAATTTTTTCAAAAAAAGTCCATGACGAGGTTTGGCAACTAGTCCATTAAACTATTTAGAGCAATTCTATTTATAGGCCTAGGTTTGGTGGGTGGTCCTTGACCTAAAATGGCTGACTATTTCTCGTTAAAGTTCATTGTATGGATAGAAACACCCTTGGTCCATTACGTGACCACGTTGCATAGGTGTCGTGACACTGATGGCAATTTACTATTTAGAGCGTAACTTTAGGGCTGTGTTGCGACACTAATGGTGGACTACTCATGTCTTCTGCTTGTTGTGTTGTGACATCCGAGCTCTGTGTTCCAACATCGCGCTACTATATTTATGCCTTCAAATCATGTCCTACACACTCACCAAGCATATTAGTCTAGCTTTAGGCCTACCTTGGCCCATAAGGTCATAAAAATCACCTAAATTGCTCATTTTATTGCCTAAGGACTAAAAGTGAAAACTAAATGAAAACATAACAAAATTTCTTCCCTACAAGTTCATTAAGTATAGAAAGTAGTTTAATCAACTATAACGAATTGCATCAGATTAAACTCCCCCACACTTAAGTCATTGCTTGTCCTCAAGCAAGAAAAACATAAAAAGAAAAACATAAAGTAAATGACAACATAAAGAAAAACATAAAAAGCAAGTATGATACAAATATTAGTTTGGGAGCGAAGCAAATAGGAGTAAACGTGAATACCCATATTTCTGGCATGATATGTAAATGACTTACCACTATTAAATTTAAACACCTAAGTTCAATATATTACGAAGCATATAAACAAAAAGATCATCAAATATATGAATCCATCAAGAGAATTACATAGGGTTTTCAAGTATACTGGCATAATAAAGACAACTATTACCACGATCACTTAATGCAATGTCCATCCACAAATAGATTTACCTAGGTTATAAGTACTTTTTGGCTTGTAATGTTCTAAGGCTTAAAGTTGGTATGGAGTTCAAGAACGGGATGCATCAAAACGGTTTCAAGCACGAATTGAGTTTGGCACATCGTATTGTTCCATATTCACCCCATTTAGTATCCCTTTCCCGCTCACTATCTTTTCTGTCCTTCTCTCACCTTTCTTATTTATCCATGTAGGAAGTCACAATATAACAATAGCAACTACAATTAGCTTAACAAGTTTTTGTGCACTAATGACTGAGTTTTTCTATTTTGGTGACCTATTTTTTAGGATCACTTTGACTATTTCACTCTTTTCTCACTCAGAATGCTTTTTTCTTTATTTAGTACTTTTTCATCTCGTTTTAACTTTTTTTCTGAATTTTTCTTTATTTGCACACTTTTGCTTGACCTATAATTACTATATCACATTGTTTCTTCTTGTTTCACTTTGATCTTTCAAAATCACTTTTATCTCTCTACCTATCCCTCAATACATATGGTCCGACGTCTAAGTTGGTGTAGTTTGGGGACCAAAGAAAAAGGATAAGTATAATTCATGTTTTGGCTTAGGGTTTTGTATGAAGGTTTCTCAATAAGTGATTTCTGGCTCAAGTATAAGTATTAAAGACCGATGAATAAGGTTGGCTTTTTGGCTCTAGGTTTATACCAAATAATGGCTTAAGTCATCTCTAGGTATTTCAATATTCATGAATTTAATCAACTAAATAATCGCAATTCTAGTTAACTATTATTTATACTAGCATGCTCGTTTTCCTATACTTTCTCTATCATTTGGTATACTCAATTACTTAATGCCTATTCATAATGTAACATATAGAGCTAATTAGTCTACTAATTGATTGTAATGCCCTAAATTTCTGTAATTTAGGCTTTTGTGATTGTTGAGTAACAAAATATCGGGACTTGTGTTTTGAATCATTTTGACATAAAGTATATGTAGTTTAAGAGGTTATGTGCTCTGGGTGTGTTTGGGAGGTCCCAAGTTCGAGCCTTAACTTGGGCTAAATTTTGGGTTTTATTTGAATAAAGCTTGACTTTTGGTTAATAGGCTTATAAGAATTTATTAGTAGGAACTTAACAGAATGGGCCTGCTGGTCTAGTGGTTAAGGGGTAAGGGATTATGCCTGAGATCCCGAGTTTGAGTTGTGAGTGTGCCATTATTTTACTGATAAGCCATACGAACATTTGAGTTGGACTAAAACACTAAAGGGGGATAAGGTTTATCAGATGTTTGCCTAAACTATTTTTCTTTTTGGCTCTCTCTTGTTTTCTTCTTTTTCCAAACCTCTTACTGCCGAAATTTTATTTCTTTTACCCTTCTCCTCTATTTTTCTTTCTTTCGATTAGTTTTAGCATACTGCTAGTGGTTTCGTCAGCTCGGTAAGTATGGTTCTGTTAAATTATGTGGTTTCTTTTAGAGATCGTTTAAGATGGATTTAATTTACTATTTAGGGGACAATAAAGGTTATGTGGATCACTGATAGGGGTTCTAAACAGCGAGTAATCACCGATATTCGTTGAAGGTAAATAGATCTCTCGTTTTGGGATTTATCTATTCTGATCAATTCGAATCAAGAGACTAAAAATTTGGCTTACGATTGACAATAATAGGTTCTAGAGCCTTCGAGATTGCATTAGGTGTCAATCAAAACCAGGTGCGTACTCTAATTGATCTGAAATCGTGCTTCGGCAAAAGCCAAAACTGCTACTATTGACGCCACACAGGCGTGTGGATTACCTGTGTGGAGACCGTGTGGTCGATGAAGTACGCCGTATGCACGCCACACGGACACAACGGACACGGGCGTGTGAGGCTGGCGAGGCCATGTGCAAGGCACAGGCTTGACCAATTAGACCGTGTGGGCCACACGAGCGAACCACACGGGTGTGTGGGATCTTGGGCTAGGCCATGTGATCCACACGGGCAAGGCCATTCCAGGCCGTGTGAGCCACACAAGTAGGGCATACGGGCGTGTGAGCCTGAATTGTTTGAAACGTTCTGCAAGGTTGCACGGGTCGCCCAAGTCGACTATGACCTGATTGTAGGGTCAGTAAGCGTTACTTAGACCCATATACTCTGATCTGATATTAAGATTTATGTAAAAACATGATAATTAAAGCATGTGTATCTCTTCTGATTTGATGTTAATGTTATGATTTGATATCTGTATACGAGCATGCCATATTATTCTGTTGCATTGCATTGGGTTGGGTTGTGGTTGAAGATAAGGAAGACTGAAAGGCTACTAGCCTGTCATCTGGCAGCCATGCTGCATATATCTGATACGTGCCGTATATAGTAACACTTGGTATGTAGGGTTGGATGGGTTGATTTTATCCTCATACTTGGTGTGTAAGGCTGGGTGGGCCGATTTTATCCCCACATGGTGTGTTGTATTGGACGGAGATGGTGTACAGAGTTTGTGGGCATTACTATTCTGATTGATATGCATGTATGTCTGTATAGGCTAAGGCCCGAATGTATCTGATACTGTTCTAGGTGGGCTAAGGCCTACACTGATTTTATTAAGAGCTCAGGCTTGAGTATGACTGTTTGACTGGTATCCGTTTACATGCATGCTTTACTGTGGGATGTACACACTGAGTTTGCAAAAACTCACCCCTTATTTTATTTGTCTGTTAGGTAATCCCCAGTAGTAGGTGGATTGGTGCAGCGGAGGGCTCGACGGTGACCACTGCTACATACACTCTGGTTTTAAAGGTTTTTAATACTTTTATTATTTTAATTGCTATAGTTGGGAGTATTATGTAATTTCTGGTTTCAGACTGTTTGGTTTAAGTTCAGAATTTAGAAATATTGTTTACAGATTTTGGAACTGCAACTTTATTTGTTCTTAAGCTTCCACGAACTAAGAAATGTTTTCAAGCAAATTAATCAATATATATTTTCGGAGTTAAGTAATAGGTAGTAACTGGAACGGTTCTTGGGTAAACACGATTTTAAATACATTCTCATGTGACTTCGCTAGATTCAGCCATAACGTCTAGGCTGATTTTGGGGGTGTTATATTTAATGGTATCAGAGCAGGTTACAGAACTCGGCTATGGATTTGGGTTTCAAAATTTGGTTTTAAGAAAATGATTTGTAAAACGATTTGAAATGTCTTTGATAACAAGTATGTGGTACACCGAGCCTCCAGCACTGATCCTGTAAGTTCTTTAAAACTCTGATATATACTGTTTGAAAGCATGCTTATACTGAAATTTTGTCTATAACTGTCTAAAATACTGTGTATGTGTTTTAAGACTACTATGGGTAGTACATTATTGAAACATTTTAGGTAGTGTAAACTGAAAACCGTAGTGAGCTTACTACTCGCGATAATCGACTGAAACTCGACATCGTTTCGCATAAAATATCGCCAATATTTATTTAAATCAGAATCGATTTGCATAAAACTCTTAATATATATTAATTCGTTAGTTACGATGAGCACACGTGGTACTCGTGGATGGGGCACTAGAGGCTGAGGTAGAGGCCGTAGAGGGATTCGATTTGAGTCCTTCGTATCTGATATGATTCCTAATCTGGACACTAGCCAGATGCTGGTGTCACCTATTACTGAGACTAGTGCTGAGTCTCAGGATTGTGTAGCTGGGGACGACACACTGTCCCAGGCCATGCTACGAATTCTGGAGGGTCGCTGGGGCTAATGCTGGATCTAGAGGCTGTGGGTCGATTACAGAACAAGTCCAGTCGAATGGGGCTGAGATATTCAGGGGCATCACTAGAGTTGCTCCGAGTGTGGCCGAGTACTAGATGGAGGCCAGGGAGTGTATCATGGACGAACTAGACTTCTCTGATGACCAGAAGCTCAAAGGAGATGTGTGATTGCTGCGAGATGAGGCGTATCAGTGGTGGCTAACAGTTAAAGAGGGCACTCATCCCAATCGACTGGCTTGGGACCACTTATCAGAGTAAGTACGTGGGAGCCAACTACACTGATGCTAGGCAACGCGAGTTCTTAACTCTCACTCAAGGGGGCCGTTCAATGGTCGAGTATGAGGCCGACTTTCTGAGACTGAGCCATTATGCGAGGGGCATGGCGGCGATAGAGTATGAGCGCTGTGTTCGATTTAGAGATGGTCTACGAGACAGTCTGCGAGTTCTGATAACTCCACAGAGGGAGTGAGATTTCTCAGCCTTGGTCGAGAAGGTCAAGATAGCCGAGGAGGTGAAGCGCTCTGAGCACCAAAATCGTGAGAAGGGGAAGGCTAAAAGGGATTCTGAGCCTTCGAATACTAGGATGAGGCCTGAGAAAAAGGCCAGGACTGATGGGCCCGTGAGAGCTGGACCTACTATTGCTTTTCTTGTTGGGGTGGTGATATGTCAGCTCTATAATAGACGACATCCAAGCAAGTGTTAGAGGGCTACTGGAGCTTGTTTAAGGTGTGGGTCAACTGAGCATCGAGTTAAGGATTGTCCACTGAGGGGTAACTCGATACAAGCTCCGATTGTTGAGACCGCGCAGCCGTAGAGAGGGGTACAGCAGCAACCTAGGGGCCGAGGACAGGCTAGGGGTGGTAACGGTATGGGTCGAGGTCAGAGAGCACCAGGCAGAGGTGCTGGGCCAACTGAGGTGAGGCAGCCTGTAGTTGTCTATGCTGCACATCGTCATGAGGATGGAGATGCTCTGGACATCATCACAGGTATGTTTTTAATTCTAGATGTACCTTATGTTACATTGATAGACATAGGCTCTACAAATTCCTATGTTGCATATTTTGTGTCTGAGACCTTGAGAATACCGTATGAGAGCACTTCTAGTGAGGTTTTAGTGGTGAGTCTGATGGGACAGTCCGTTAGGGTTAGTAAACTATTCAGAAATGTTCCGTTGGAAGTCCAAGGGATGATACTTCTGGCTGATCTGATGGAACTTTCGTTTGGGGACTTCGACTTAATCTTGGGTATGAACTGGTTGGTGAAGGATTGTATAAGTCTAGATTGTACTGAAAAGAGAGTTGTTCTAAGGACCGAGGAGGATAATGAGATAGTTGTGGTTAGAGAGTGACGAAATTATCTGATTAATGTGATATCTGTATTGGTAGCGGAGAAGCTTGTGAGAAAGGGATGTGAGGCATATTTGACCTACATCAGTGCTTTTGATTTTGTGAACTCATCGGTTAAGGACATCCGTGCGGTGAAGGATTTTCCAGATATTTTTACAAAGGAACTACCAGTATTACCTCCGAGTCGTGAGGTAGAATTTGGGATTGAATTAATTCCTGGTACAGCTTCGGTGTCTATTGCCCCTTGTCGAATGGTACCAAATGAGTTGGCAGAACTGAAGGCTCAAATTCAGGAGCTGTTGGATCATGGGTTTATTCGTCCTAGTGTGTCTCTATGGGGAGCACCTATTCTGTTCGTAAAAAAGAAGGATGGTACGATGAGGATGTGTATCGATTACCATCAGTTGAATAAGTTGACGATTAAGAATAAATACCCGCTTCCGAGGATAGATGATTTATTCGATCAGTTCAGAGGGGCTTCTGTGTTCTCAAAGATCAATCTGTGATCAGGTTATCATCAGTTAAGGGTCAAGAAGGTCGATGTACATAAGACGGCATTTAGGACTCATTATGGACATTACGAGTTCCTAGTTATGCCCTTTGGGTTGACAAATGCACCAACAGCGTTCATGGACTTGATGAATCGTGTGTTCTAGCCCTACTTGGATCAGTTCGTAATGGTATTCATCGACGACATCTTGGTGTTTTCTAAGATAGAGGATCAGTACGATGAACATTTAAGAATGGTTCTACAGGTTCATTGGGAAAAATAGTTGTATGCGAAGTTCAGCAAGTGTGAGTTCTGGCTGTGGGAAGTGACATTTCTAGGTCATGTAGTCTCTGCTGAGGGGATTCGTGTGGAATCTCGTAAGATTAAGGCTATGTTGGATTTGAAAAAGTCGAAGAATGTGTCGGAGATCTGTAATTTTCTAGGACTGGCAGGATATTAATGATGTTTCGTAGAAGGGTTCTCGTTGATCGTGGCGCCATTAACTAAGTTACTACATAAAGGAGTTCCTTTTGTTTTGACTGACACACAGCAGGAAAGAGTTTTGACTCAGGCTCCAGTTCTGATATAGCTTGAGCCTGGTAAAGACTTTGTGGTTTACAGTGATACGTCACATGTGGGTTTGGGTTGTGTCTTGATGCAAGACGGTAAGGTAGTTGCCTATGCTTCTCAACAGCTTAAAACTCATGAGGCTAATTATCTGACGCATGATTTGGAGTTGGCTGCAGTTGTCTTTGCATTAAAGATTTGGAAGCATTATCTGTACGATGAAAAGTGTACCATCTACACTGATCACAAGAGCCTCAGGTATCTCCTCACTCAGAAAGAGTTAAATCTTAGGCAGCGACAATGGATTGAACTGCTTAAGGATTACGACTGCAGTATAAAGTATCACCTTGGAAAGGCCAATGTAGTGGCTGATGCATTAAGCCGTAGGGCTGTGGCTGATTTGAGAGTGTTGTTCACTCGACTGAGTCTTTATGATGATAGGAGTCTTCTGGCAGAGCTACAAGTGAAGCCAACATGGATTGAGTAGATTCGAGCTAAGCAGTTAGAGGATAAGACTCTCGAGATGCGATCTCGTCAGGTTGAAACTAGGACTACTACAGATTTTGGGCTGAATGATGATGGGGTATTGTGCTTCCAAGGTAGGATCTGTGTACCTAATGATGAAGATTTGAGACTGTTGATTTTGAGGGAAGCGCATAGTAGTCCATACGCTATGCATCTTGGGGGTAGCAAGATGTATAAAGATCTTCGAGAGTTATACTGGTGGCCAGGGTTGAAACTTAAGGTGACAGACTATGTTCCTCGTTGTTTGACTTGTCAGTAGGTTAAGGCAGAGCATCAGTGACCTTCGAGTTTGTTACAACCAGTAAAAATACCGATGTGGAAATGAGACCTTGTAACGATGGACTTCGTTAGTGGGTTGCCTCTAACACCCACTAAGAAGGATTCTATTTGGGTCGTCGTGGATCGATTGACCAAGTCGGCACATTTCATTCCGATTAGGATGGAATTTTCCCTGCAAAAGCTAGCTAAGATGTACATTTCTAAGAAAGTGAGGTTGCATGGGGTTCCTGTTTCAATCATCCCCGATAGGGATCCTCGTTTTACGATTCAGTTCTGGCAGAAACTTCATGAGGCTTTGGGTTCTCGTCTAGATTTCAGTACTACTTTTCATCCTCAGACAGATGGTCGGTAAGAGAGGGTGATTCAGGTATTAGAGGATATGTTGAGGGGATGTGTTATGGATTTTCGAGGTAGTTGGGAGGAGTACTTGCCTTTGGCAGAGTTTGCTTACAATAACAGCTATTAGTCTAGTATTCAGATGGCATCGTATGAGGCATTTTATGGTCGTAAGTGTCGTACTCCATTGTGCTGGACTGAGTTGGGTGAGCGACGTGTTTTGGGTCTGGGGTTGATTTCAGAGACTGAGGATAAGGTCTGGTTGATTCGAGAGCGTCTGAAAGCGGCTTCTGATAGACAAAATTCTTATGCTAATTTGAAGAGGAAGGACATCGAGTATTCTGTGAAGGACTTGGTCTTTCTTAAAGTTTTTCCATGGAAGAAGGTTTTGAGGTTCGGATGCAAGGGTAAGCTGAGTCCTCGGTTTATTGGGCTATATTGGATCTTGAAGTGAGTTGGGCCAATCCCGTATCAGTTACAGCTGCCACCGAAGTTAGATCACATACATGACGTATTTCATGTCTCGATATTGAGACGTTACCACTATGATCCCACGCACATTGTGCCTATGGAAAAGATTGAGGTTAGGCCAGATCTGACGTTCGAGGAGGAACCAGTTTAGATTGTAGATTAAGGTTCTGCGTAGGAAGTCTATTCCTTCCGTGAAGGTATTGTGGCGAAATCATAGCACTGAGAAAGATACTTGGGAGCCAGAGGATGCAATGTGACAGTAGTATCCTCACCTTTTCTGATCAGGTTGTAACGCCTCAAATTTCTGTAATTTTCTTTAAGGGGGCAGAGTTGTAACACCCCAAATTTCTGTAATTTTGGCTTTTGTGATTGTTCAGCATGAAAATATCGAGACTTAACTTGGGCTTTTGAATCATTTTGGCATAAAGTATATGTGGTTTAAGAGGTTATGTGCTCTGGGGTGTGTTTGGGAGGTCCCAAGTTCGAGCCTTAACTTGGGCTAAATTTTGGGTTTTATTTGAATAAAGCTTGGCTTTTGGTTAATGGGCTTATAAGAATTTATTGGTAGGAACTTAACAGAATGGGCTTGCTGGTCTAGTGGTTAAGGGGAAAGGGATTATGCCTGAGATCCCGAGTTCGAGTCGTGAGTGTGGTATTATTTTACTGATAAGCCGAACGAACGTTTGAGTTGGACTAAAACACTAAAGGGGGTAGGGTTTATCAGATGTTTGCCTAACCTGTTTTTCTTTTTGGCTTTCTGCTGTTTTCTTCTTTTCCCAAACCCCTTGTTACCAAAATTTTATTTCTTTTACCCTTCTCCTCCATTTTTCTTTCTTTCGATTAGTTTTGGCGTACTGTTAGTGGTTCCGTCGGCTCGGTAAGTATGGTTTTGTTAAATTATGTGGTTTGTTTTGGAGATCATTTAAGATGGATTTAATATACTGTTTAGGGGACAATCAAGGTTTTGTGGATCACTACTCGAGGTTCTAAACAGTGAGTAATCTCCGTTATCTATTGAAGGTAAGTAGATCTCTCATTTTGGGATTTTTCTATTCTAATCTATTCGAATCAAGAGACTGAAAATTTGGCTTACGATTGACAATAATAGGTTCTGGAGCGTTCAGGATTGCATTAGGTGTCAATCGAAACCAGGTGTGTACTTCAATCGATCTGAAATCGCGTTTCAGTGAAAGCCAAAAACGCTACTGTTGATGCCACACGGGCGTGTGAACTGCCCGTGTGGAGGCCGTGTGGCGAGACACAGCTGTGTGGTCGACGAAGTAGGCCATGGCGCAGCACACAGGCACAACGGACACGAGCGTGTGAGGCTGGCGAGGCCATGTGTGAGGCACGAGCTTGACCAATTAGGTCGTGTGGGCCACACGGGAAGGGCACATGGGCGTGTAGGCCCGAATTGTTTGAAACGTTTTGTAAGGTTGCATGGGTCGCCCAAGTCAACTGTGACCTGATTGTAGGGTCGGTAAGCATTACTTAGACCCCTATACTATGATCTGATATTAAGATGTATATAAAAGTATGATAATTAAAGCCTGTGTATCTATTCTGATTTGATGATGATGTTATGATTTGATATTTGCATACGAGCATGCCATATTATTCTGTTGCATTACATTGGGTTGGGTTGTGGTTGAAGAGAAGGAAGACTGAAAGGCTACCAGCCTGTCATCTGGTAGCCATGCTGCATATATCTGATACGTGCCGTAAAGAAGGAAGACTGAAAGGCTACTAGCATGCCATCTGACAGCCATGCTGCATATATCTAATACGTGCCGTATACGGTACCACTTGGTGTGTAGGGTTGGATGGATTGATTTTATCCTCATACTTGGTGTGTAGGGCTGGGTGGGCCGATTTTATCCCCACATGGTGTGTTGTATTGGACGGAGATGGTGTACAGAGTCTGTGGGCATTACTGTTCTGATTGATATGCATGTATGTCTGTATGGGCTAAGGCCCGAATGTATCTGATACTGTTCTAGGTGGGCTAAGGCCTACACTGATTCTGTTAAGAGCTTAGGCTCGAGTATGACTGTTTGACTGGTATCCGTTTACATGCATGCTTTACTGTGGGATGTACACACTGAGTTTCCAAAAACTCACCCCTTATTTTATTTGTCTGTCAGGTAATCCCCAGCAGTAGGTGGATTTGTGCAGCGGAGGGCTCGACGGTGACCACTATTACATACACTCTGGTTTTAAAGGTTTTTAATACTTTTATCATTTTAATTGCCATAGTTGGGAGTATTATGTAATTTCTAGTTTCAGACTGTTTAGTTTAAGTTCAAAATTTAGAAATACTATTTACGGATTTTGGAACTACAACTTTATTTGTTCTTAAGCTTCCGCGAACTAAGAAATGTTTTCAAGAAAATTAATCAATATATGTTTTCGGAGTTAAGTAATAGGTGGTAACTGGAACGGTTCTTGGGGAAACATGGTTTTAAATACATTCTCATGTGACTTCGCCAGATTCGGCCATAATGTCTAGGCCGGGTTTGGGGGTGTTACATTGATAATTAAAATCATTCATTATCATGCCAAATTTACAGTAAACACAATCAACCTATATACATACTCCTAATCAATTACTTGTATTTGTACAAGCTCAAGCACACATTAGACAAGAAAAATAAATTCAAAAGAAAAACAAAAATAAATTTCCTAAAATTAAAAATAAAAAATTCCTATGTTACCCCCCACACACTTTAGATAACACATTGTTCCTAATATGCATCCCTCAAAAATAAGAAAAAAGTTACCGGATTGATCGAGACATTGTCATAACCTTATGGTGAGTTTCTCATTCCTTATTTGTTAAAGCTCGTAATTGTAGTTCTTTCTTCAAGTAGGAGTTTGTGCATAGAAAATTTATAAAAATATATGTAAACTAATGTTAACCTACTCCTTATGTAAAACAAAAATTGAAAATTATCCAAGTTAGTTGTTTTACAGTTCCCCAAAATAAAAATTAAAAATAAATTTCAATCATCAAATTTGGGTGGTTGCCACCCCTCTATCGAAGCTTTCCCTATGCCTGAAACATAGGCTCGTGATGAGCCTCCACCCAACAAATAGGCTTGTTGAGTTGGGCTTTGGATGACTGGCCATTTGTGCGAAGAACTTTATGGTTGGAATGTCACCTCATAATCGTCATCCTCTAAAAAATCTTGTTTCATATCGTCCTCCTCTTTTTCCTCCTCATCATCTCTTTCCTTAATATTCCCTTCTTCCTCCTAGGATTGTTGGTGGACCTACGTCAAGCCGTGTTTGTTAGGAGGCAAGTTTGGTATTGGAATACCATTTTTCCTTATGAATTCTTGTCCAACCGGGCACATTTCCTACATCCACCATATTACTGATGATCATTTTATGATTCACTAAACTAGATTACGATCACGACTAACACAAGCGCACCTATCGAATGGTAGTATAGTTACGGTTAGTCCAGAATATCGTATCCACAAGGACTAAAAGTACTAGTATTAACTATCTTTCTATTATTTAGCCTAAAATATAAGGGATTTGTTTTAATCTAAAATTTAATTAACTAATTAACTATTGAACGCGACAGAGAGCGAATTGGGAAAAATACTTGAAGAAAACCTATAAAGAGGACAATACCCAGGAAAGAATCCACCTAGACTTCACTTATCATTTTGACTTTAAATCAAACGATTTATTCACTTGTCTTAATCCGTAGAAATCCCTAAATTATGTTAATATCTCTTTCGAGACTAAAAACAACTGACTCTAGGTTGATTAATTGAAAACTTTTTCTAATTAAAACCCCTATTGTCGGATTAACTCGATCTATGTATTCCCTTATTATATTTGACTTTAATCTGGCAGATTTATGTCACTCTATTTCTAGGTTTGCATGCAACTCTACTTAATTCTAGTAGATCTACTCTTAAACAGGGACTTTTGCTCCACTGAATAAGCACATCAACTTGAATTAATATCCTGAAAATATTTGACCAAGATAAGAACACATAATTAAGAACAAGAATAAGTATTTATCATTAAATTCAGAACATTAAATAATAAGATTCGTCATAGGTTTCATCCTCCCTAGGTATTTAGGGAGTTTAGTTCATAATGTGGAAGGAAAACATCTCAAATTTAGAAAAACAACAAGACATAAAAAAACCAAATAAACTTCGAGAGAAATTTGAATGGAGATTTTAATAGTCCAATTTTGGTCTAGATTAAAACAATAAATAAAATCGAATAAATAAACAGTCCAGGGCCCAAATTATAACCCAAATTACAATAGTCCATAGCCCAACAACAAATATGACCCAATATTATTAAAACCAGACCCAAACCTAAAACCTAGCCCAGAAATACAAGGCCCAAATGGCCCAAAATTAAAACACTTTCAGAAACCCTAGTTCCCTAGGTGCGCCACAGCCAACACCCCTATGTACGGCTTTCATGAGCCCATAGCCTGGCTCCGTACCTTCTTTATCACCATACGCCATGTTGCCTCCTCCGTACGCCATAGTTGGCCAAACACCTGCAAATCAAATGAAAACAACAGCACAAAATGGAAAAGAATGTACATTTTTTCTTGCGGCTATATAAAGCCATACAAAATTGTATTGTTTTTTTTATGAGCACGATTATTGAATACGACTACATAGCAATTGAAAGCAGAGAATTAAGATTAAAAAGGTGGTTCATTTATTTATCTATCACGTCTATTTCATTTTCTTTTTTGGAACCACCGTTAAGTATTAAAAAGAGGAGAATAGAAGCGAGTCTTACCTGGCATCGAACCCTCCAACTCTGCTAGCAACTGAGGCTGTCACCACCGAGGAACTGTGACCTTATTTTTGCGTAGAAAAGTTTTTTTAAACCCTAAAAGCCGAAAGGTTTTCTCTTTTTTACCGATTTTTGGGCCATTTTCTAAAGGAACCGACCATAGATCGGTGTTTGGGGAGTCAAAAGGCTGAAAAGGCCCCTTTTTTGAAGCTCCGACCACCGTATAGGACGGTGGATCGGTGATGGATAGGCGCCGGAGCTTGGCCAAAAATTGGAGGGGGAGGGGAGAGTTTAAAGGCCTTTAGCCTTTTTTTTTAAGTACTTAGAAAAAAATGAAGTTTATTAGCAAATTTTTTAACTTATATACACACCATACGGCGTCATTTTGGAGCAAACCTTTAAGGCCAAAACGGCGTCGTTTCACCTTATCCGAGCTGACCCATCCCGCTAGTCAGGGATCCGCTTGTTTTCAGTGTTTTGGGGGTATTTACACCCATAGTCCCTTGGTTTTTTCACCTTTATTTAATTTAATCTTGTTCTTTTCTTTTCTTTTTTTAATTTTTCCCCATGTTTTTTGCCCTTGATTCATTTGGATCCGCATCAAAGCGCTGCATTTTGAGGGCTTGGGGTTATTGCCCAGTCAGTCCCTCTCCTTTGCGCGCGCATTCCATTTGGATCCTTATGCAGTTTTAACATTTAGATTTTATACTTTTAATTCTGTTTTGATTTCAATTTAATCATTTCTCTTGTTTTCATTCATGATTTTTACCCTAAATTTCTGATTGAATTTTGATTAAGTCCTCTTGGTATTTATTTTTATTTGAACCCATTTTTATTTTCTTATTTTACTTTATTCACTTTTTATTTGTTCTTTATTTTCGGTTTTATATTATTTCACATTTAAGACTCTTTTATTTCATTTTATGCCTTATTATTATTAGTATTATTATTATTACTATTTTTATTGTTATTATTATTCTTGTTCATTCTTTATTTTATTATTTTATTATTCTCTATTTCTTTTTCTTTTGCAACATATTTGCTGTTTTTTTATATATATTTATTTGCCTTAAGCTTTATATATATTTATTTTATTTACCACTTATTTCTTATATATATATCCTTTCATATACATTTAAAAGCCTAGTTTTTTTTTGTCATTTTTATTATTATATTATTATCATTAAAATCATCATCATTGTTATTTTTTATATTATTTTTATTATTTACATTGTTTTTTCATTTATTATTGTTACTTATATTATCGCTTGCATCACTCTTATTATTGTTTATGCTTTTATTACTTTTGTAATGTGTTTTGGCAAGATAATATGGCATCATTCTTATGCATGTTGTAATTTTTTTACTATGAATGGCCATTTAAATGTTTTAGTCCAATCAATTATCTTTTAATTAAATCATCAACTCCTTTTATTTTAAATAGTGACGAAAGGAACTTTTCGAGAACAAGGCAATATTTCGTGTTTAGAAATTCGAGAAATCGTGCCCTAACGTGCTGGGTTTCAATTTTCCGTTTGACCAAATGACCAAATACCTTTTTAAAATTCCGTCCGTGTTTTCTTCTATTAAAAAACAAGGCAATATTTCGTGTTTGGAAATTTGAGAAATCGTGCCCTAATGTGCTGGGTTTTGATTTACCGTTTGACAAAATAACCGAATATCCTTTTAAATTTCAATGCATGAGTTTTGAAAATCATGAGATGATCTTGGTATCGAGGGTTTGAAATGTCTTATCCTAACGTGCTGGATATGATATTTTATTTCTTCGGAACAAGAGAATCTCAATATCCACTTCGAGTTGTCCAAACATTTTTTAAAGGGCTTGTATTTTAAAATCTTTTCAAATTTTCGACATTAGGACATTAGTTAATCAATAAGGTACCAATTTTGGGCGCTGTGAGGGTGCTAATCCTTCCTCTCACGTAACCAACTCCCAAACCCGTTTTCTTGAATTTCATAGGCCAAAATTAATATTTTAATAAAATAAAATGTTTTATAGGTGATCTGATCACACCTAAACAAAAAGGATTGGTGGCGACTCAATATTTCTTTTTAAAGTCGCTCCCCATTTTTCAAAATAAAAAATGGTTTCGACAGCTTGGCGACTCCACTAGGGAAAAATAAAAGAGTCAAGCCGTAAAATTGATTATTTTCTGTCATTTTGTCAAAAATTGAAAACTTGATTTGAAAAATCATGATTCTTTTGTTGCATTTGTTTGTGATCCTTATGATTGATGTGGTTTGAGTCTCATAGAATACTCTTGCATTGCGTTGCATGACTGTTGTGGTTACACCTTTTAAGTGGGAGTGAGAAACTATGCCTTCGTGAGGTTTTCACCTTCGCATGGGCTAGTGGACTGCTTCTGGGATACATCTATACCGTGTCTTCGTGAGATTTTCATCTCCGCATGGCCATGGGGAAATGTATTCCCCTGAACTAAACTCGATCCATATGAGCCTATAATGGGTGAGGATTGAGGAATCTGCTGGTTCAGGTACCCTTTCTTTAGAACTGAACTGCATATAGTGAACCCTAAGAGCCTACCCTAGGTAAAGCTATGCTGAACCCTAGCGGTTACCAAGATAGGTGTTTGACTATTTTTTTCTTTGAATTTTATCATTTGTATATGATACTGACTTGTTGTGTTTTGTTTTGGCTGTAATTGCATGACATTGCATATTTCAAGAGGTGTCGGTTCGTGTTTGGTTACTAAGTTAGAAGGCTTTTTATGGAGAATGAATTTCTTGATAAAATGAAGGATAATGCGACTGTTCGTATATGGTCAGAGAAATTGCAATTAGAGAAAGAGAATAGTCTAGCTGAAGGGTATACATCGGAGTTGTAGGACTTCACCCGTATTAGTGTGACACAAAATGAGCTTCAGGAATTGAGGGATATATGGGTGCATGGGGATGATGAGACTAAGCAGTTGTTCTACCATAACTATGCCAATTTACCCTATCTGTTCGACCTCGGGCTATGGCTCAGTTTTGGAACCCTGCCTATCATTGTTTCACTTTCGGGAAGGTGGACTTGGTGCCCACTGTGGAAGAATATACCACCTTGCTTCGCTGTCCACAGATCCAAGTTGGCAAAGCTTACTATAGGGTCGCTGATGTCCCAAATTTTGTGAAGAAGTTAATGAATATTACCAGGATGAGTGAACATTGGGTTACGGCCCGAATTCAGCAAAAAGGGGACGGTAAATGCATTCTTTGGGTGAGTTTGAAAAACCTGATCCTAGCACATTCGGATGTAAAAAAGAAAGTTGACGTCTTCGCCTTGATTATTTATGGTTTGTTAATCTTTGCTAAAGTTTTAAGGCATATAGATGAAGCAGTTGTCGATTTATTTGATCGACTTAATAAAAGGGTCACACCTGTACCTATAATTCTAGCCGAGACATTCAGATCTTTGAACATGTGTCAGAGGGCAACTGAAGACAGATTTATCGGATGCTTGCAGTTATTATTGGTATGGTTTCATGGTCATATTTGGAAGGTGGACAAAGTCTCTTACCGAGTCGTCTCTGAGAATTATTCCCCATTAAAGGAGGAAACAGCTACGCAAAGGAGGGACGACATATCAGAGGAAAGGTGGATGGCAATTCTTCAAAATCTCAAAGAGGAGGATGTTGAATGGAGAGCCCTTTGGATGGTCCCTAACGAGATCCTTTATCGGTGTGGGGTTTTGATTGGGTACCATTGCTTGGAATTTGGGGAGCCGTTGGATATGCCCCTTTTCTTGTATTAAGGCAGTACAAATCAAGGCAGTTTATGCTGGTGACATACGGACTAGCTCAATGTGAGTTCTAGTATAAGTGGGACAAGTATAAGAAAAAGGTTCGAGAGATTTCTGATGCTTGGAAGCAGACCCGCTGGATGAAGAGATTGATTGTTTGTTCAATGACGACTCCTAAATACAACAGATGGTTTAGTAAAAGGATTAACGACAATATCCCTGGGCCAAGTCAGAAGGGCGCGCGGTCGATGGAAGAATATCTACAAGTGGTCCCATCCGAGTTAGAAATCATAAAGCAAGACTTTGAGAGAAGGAATACAGAGCTCGGAAAAAAAGATAGAGCAACTAGAAGATGAAAAGATGCATTTGAGACTAGATGTCGATGTTCAGAAATTGGAGACCGAAAAATAGAGAAAAGGAAAGAATAAGGCCGAGGAAGATTTGTATAGCCTAAAAACAGATTACAAGAAGTTGCGTCTATCAATGAGAACCGCGGGGTTGGGAAAAACGTCTGAACAATGGCGACACAAGATCCAAGAACAGAAAGCCAAAGCTGATCGGTGGGAGAGATAATACAAAGACACCTAGGGTCGAAAGGAAGCCTTAAAAAAGAGTCTATCAGAAGCCAAAAATGAGAAGATCGAATTAAAAGCCAGAATAGCATAACTGGAAAAATCACTTCATTAGCATCGTAGCCGTAATTCTGCAATAGTGTTGAAAGCGAGTTTGGATAAGATTAAGGAGCTGAAAAGGAAGGTTGAAGAACTTGAGATTGCATTACAAAATAGTGAGCTCCGAGCTGAGCTACTTGAAGCAAGTAATGAGCGATGTAATAAGCAACTCCACCGATCTCAGAGTTAAATTAGGGACAGAGACTACATTATAGGTGAAGCTGTGGCCTAGGTTCGAGAAGTGGCTGACCATCTACAGACTTTAGCAGTTTAAGCAGATGTGTTGAGTGTGAAGTATGAGTTGGAGTCAGACCGAGGGCAGGAGCTAGCTTCACAGCTTAAGAAAATTAAAATTTTGAGCATTAGGGCAAAGCCGTATTTGTAACCCGTTTTATGTAAAGAACTTTGTTTTCTAGTAAAGTTTTTTAAATGGGATTGAATCAGAATCGACACCTTTTTGCATTCATTTCATGCATCTGTATTACATTACATCATATGCATTAAAGACCACCAAAAGATCCTAATTAATTAAAAAATTTATTTCTGTAATCTGGAAACCGACAAAAATCTACCAATTACGCATCCTTATGGTATACGAAGAAAAATCAAAGCAATGGATAAAAGACTAGAAAGGTTGGAACAAATGCAGAAGGAGATGCAAGAACAGATGCAAGCACAAATGCAAGAGCAATTGGCTAAGATCCAGTAGGATATGAGGGACCAAATGCTGGAATCACAAAGAAACATGATGGACCAGTTAACAAAACTACTGACCAGTGAGCCAGACAAAGGAAAGGGTCCTATGGTCAACACTAGGAATGACAATGACGATCCTCTCTACCTCTTGGTTTCACCCCGACAGATGCTCAAACACAACCTAAGATGCACACGGGAAGGCTATTCATTACTATAGATCCTCTCTACCCCCTGGTTTCACCCCGAAAAATTCTCAAACGCAACCCGATATGCACACGCGAAGGCCATCCGTTACAATCAGGCCCCAACAATTTTAGGTCGATGCCTCGATGCCAATCAACTATCAAACAGGCTCAGGCTCTAATCTAGGGGATAACCCAATTAATCCTATAGTCCTTGATCTGGATAACATGGTAGAAGCCAAAAGAGCGAGAGTGGAGCTCTCGAAAGAATTGGAAGACCAATGCAAGTGGTTAGAGGAGAAGTTTAAAGCGATGGAAAGTGCTAACTATCATTGTAGGATCGACGCTAAAGATTTGAGCTTGGTTTCAGACTTGGTGCTTCCCTCTAAGTTCAAAACTCCAGAGTTCGAGAAGTATAACGGGACTAGTTGCCCCGAGGCTCATATTACCATGTTTTGTAGGTGAATGATTGGGTACGTCAACAATGATTAGCTATTGATTCATCGCTTCCAGTATAGTCTGGTTGGGGCAGCATCCAAATGGTATAACCAATTGAGCTGTACTAAAATCAATTCATGGAAGGACCTAGCTCAAGCTTTCATGAAACAGTATAATCACGTGACGTATATGACCCCGGATAGGATCACCTTGCAGAACATGGAAAAGAAACCGAATGAGAGCTCCTGACAATACGCCCAAAGGTGGAGGGAGGTTGCTATACAAGTCCAACCACCTCTTCTAGAAAAAGAGACCACTATGCTATTCATCAATACCTTAAAGGCCCTATTCATTACTCATATGTTGGTGAGTGCCACCAAAAGCTTCTCATATATAGTGATGACTGGTGAAATGATTGAGAACACGATAAGGAGCGGCAAAATAGACGTAGGGGAAAGTACTAAGAGGTCAGTCCCAAGGAAAAAAAAGAATTAGGTGAACAATACGAGCACGTACAATAAAGGTCATTCCAAGTTACTCACTGTAAACCAACCGAAGACGGTAACTGCCAACCATCCGGGTACCTCAAGACAAGAATCCAATATGAGGACGAACACAGAAAGACTACAGTTTACGCCTATACCCATGACGTATAGGGAGCTATATCAAAACCTGTTAGATGCGTACTTAGTGTCCCATTTCTATTTAAAGCCGCTGCAACCCCCGTTTCCTAAGTGGTATGGTGCAAACGCTTAATGCGAATATCACGCGGGAATCACTGGGCATTCGATCAAAAATTACACTGCATTCAAGAAGTTAGTCGAAAGGTTTATAAAAATGGGAATCGTAAAGTTTGACGACCCATCTACACCAAATGTAGCGGGAAAACCTTTGCCTAATCATACTGATCAAGGGGTAAACGGAATAAACGAATGTGGGAGCAAGAAGGTCAAATACGATGTTACAAAAGTCAGAACCCCATTGAGATGGGCGTAGAAGGAGATGGTCAAGAAAAGATTGATCGTATTAGCTATGGAAGAAGAATTTGAGGAAAAGAAGAACTACTGTGAGTTCCATAATAAGGTGGGGCATGAAATCCAAGAGTGTGGAAAGTTTAGGGCCTTAATACAAGACATGATGAACAACAAAGAAATAGAGTTTTATGAAGAAGCCAAAAGCCCCGAAGAGGGAAATATATGTGCGTCAGAAGGAAAATCGACGGCACAGATCCAAAAAGTCAACTACCCTGTGGTCATCATATCATGACCCAAATATAATGAAGCAGGAGCACGAATGCCACCAAAAGTCATAATTCAAAAGCCTGCGGTCTTTTCTTATAAAGACAGCAAGAGGGTCCCATGGAATTATGACTATAACGTGGAAAAGAGAACCTGACTGACGCTTTAAAAGATGACCAAGTTGTGGGTTCCTATACATGCAGCGGGAGGCGCTACGATTCAGCAAATGCAAAAGTAGAACCCGCAAAAGGAAAAGCTATAGTGGTCGAACAGAAGAAGGAAAAAATGGCCAGACCTCAACCCTCTGTTAATGAGCCGGTCAATGAAGAGGAGGCAAAAGAATTTCTAAATTTTCTAAACCACAGCGAGTACAGTGTCGTAGAGCAGTTGTGTAAACAACCAGCTCATATCTCGGTGCTAGCATTACTCCTAAGCTCGGAGGTCCATCGCAGCTCACTGATGAAAGTCTTAAACGAGACCTATGTCGCTAACGATATTTCTGTCAACAAGCTAGATCGCCTGGTTAGCAATATAAGCACTGATAACTTCATCTTTTTCAAAGATGACGAAATACCACCCGGTGGCATGGGATCAACTAAGGCTCTACACATCACCACCCGCTGCAAGGGGTATACGCTACCAGGGGTGCTGATTGACAATTGATCAGCCCTAAATGTCCTACCATTATCCACACTGAATAGATTGCCTGTAGACAGCTCTCACATGAAAGCGTACCAGAATATAATGAGGCATTCGATGGCACAGAGAGAAGGGTAATGGGCAGAATCGAAATACCTCTTTTGATCGGCCCAAACACATACGAGGTGGATTTCTTGGCAATAGATATTAAGTCTTCATATAATTTCCTATTGTAGAGGCCTTGGATACATTCAGCGGGGGCAGTGCCTTCATTGCAACACAAAAATTTGAAATTGGTGACGAAAGGTCGGCTAGTGACGATAAATGCTGAGGAGGACATCATCGCAGCAGTGACCAGTGATGCACCATACCTAGAGGAAAATGATGAAACAATCGAATGTTCCTTTCGGTCTTTGGAATTTGTGAATGTGACATTCATTAACGAAGGGAATAGAATCCTAATGCCAAAGATATCCAAGACTATAAGAATAGGTTTGCAGTTAACTGTCGAAAAAGGGGCCTTACCAGGAAGAGGACTTGGGAGACACATCCAAGGAAGGGTTGAGGCACCGAAATTGAAGGATAAACAAGACCACTTCGGCTTAGGATTTAAACCAGACGCGAGACAAAGAAAGAAAGAATTAGAAAAGAAGCTAGAGAGAAGGAAAACACGGTTGAATGGGGAGGAAATCAAATAGGAACCAATGATATTCCTTCATATATTGAAAACTTTTGTGTCCGGAGGAATCATTCATCCTGAGCGGGGCATGCCAAGAAAGGAAGCTATAGAAGAAATGTTGGAAAAGTTGGACATCAATGCCACATACGAATAAGGGACTGGAGGAAAAAATTTGTCGGGCATTCGCCCTTATCACCCAGGAAGTGTTCTGGACAATTGGACTGCGAAAGAGATTCCTGTAGTCTTTAGAACTAACATAGAGTAATGTTCAAAACACACTTATTGCTCTAGGCCTAGGAGTAATAAGAATCTTTTTTGTGAAATAGGCTTATATTCAAAGTTGTTATTTCAATAAAATACATATTTGCTATCATTTTGAGCAAATATTTTTTCCTTTTCATTCGTAATTACACCACATAAATAATTATTCTTAAATTATTTTGTTCTTTGGATTTTCTTTCAAGTATTATTTTATTCTTCATTCATAATCATAATATGCAAATAATTATTCTTAGATTCTTTCATTCTTTGGATTGCTCCTTCCCCCCCATAACAGGTCCCTGGATATCAATGATATGAGTGACGATCCTAATGGCTCGGAGTCTCTTTTTGAGCGAGATATATGTGTGGATGATTCTCAGGGTTCTGAAGATGACCTAGGTTGTGACCTATCTCCTGATTTTTTAAGGATGGTAGAACAAGATGAGAAACAAATCCTACCTCACAAAGAGTCGATAGAAATTGTGAGCTTGAGAGAAGAGAAAGAGTTGAAAATCGAAGCTGGTATCGTCGCAGAAACGAAGCGAGACCTTATTGAATTACTTCACAAATTCAAAGATGTCTTCACATGGTCATATCAAGACATGTCTGGGTTGAACACTGATATCGTGGTGTATCGACACCCCATAAAGGAAGAATGTAAGCCAGTTCAGCAAAAACTCCGAAGGATGAGGCCCGACGTCTTGCTGAAAATAAAAGAAGAGGTTAGAAAGCAGTTCGACGCTGGATTTTTAAAGGTGGAGAAATATTTAGAATGGGTAGCCAACATCGTCCTCGTCCCTAAAAAGAATGGAAAAGTACGAATGTGTGTAGACTAGAGAGATTTGAATAAAGCTAGCCTAAAAGATAATTTCCCACTGCCTCATATTGACAGCCTAGTGGATGACACAGCAGGTTACTCATTGTTCTCTTTAATGGATGGTTTCTCAAGATACAATCAGATAAAGATGCATCTTGAAGACACGGAGAAGACCATATTTGTAACCATGTGGGGTACATTCTGCTACAAGGTGATGCCATTTGGACTGAAAAATGTGGGAGCAACATATCAAAGGGCCACGATAACCTTGTTTCACGACATGATACACCAAGAAATCAAAGTGTATCTCGATGATATGATCGCAAAGTCCCAAACAGAGAAGGAGCATGTACAAGTCTTGAGGAAATTGTTCTTAAGATTGAGAAAGTTTCAGCTAAAACTCAATCTAGCAAAATGTACTTTCGGAGCCAAGTTTGGAAAGCTTTTCGGATTTATGGTTAGTGAGAAAGGGATTGATATCGACCTAGACAAAGTCAAAGCCAACAAGAGTTGTCCATGCCGCATACCCAGAAAGAAGTTTGGGGTTTTCTAAGAAGATTAAATTACATCGCTCGGTTCATTTCACAACTAACCAAGAAATGTGACCCCATTTTCCATCTCCTTAAGAAACACAACCCAGTTGTGTGGGATGAAAAATGCCAAAGGACTTTCGACAAGGGAAAACAGTACTTATTCAATGCTCTGGTGCTGATGCCACCCAACCCAGATAAGCCATTGATACAGTACTTGGCAGTATTTAAGAATTCCATGGGATACGTACTTGGCCAGCATGATAAATCAGGAAGGAAAGAAAGAGCTATTTACTATCTCAGTAAAAAGTTCATTGAATGTGAGACAAGGTACTCGCCAATAGAGAAGTTGTGTTGTGCCTTGGTCTGGACAACCGAAGGCTAAGACAGTATATGTTGTATCACACCACTTGGCTTATCTCAAAACTGGACCCTCTGAAGTACATGATGGAGTCGACAGCTTTGAATGGAAGGATGGCCCGATGGCAAATTCTGCTTTCTGAATTCGACATAGTCTATGTGAACCAGGAAGTAGTAAAAGGGAGTACAATAGATTTTCTAACCAGTAGAGCTTTGAAAGATTACGAGCCCTTGAACTTTGATTTTTCGAATGAGGATCTGATGTGTGTTGCAACCACTGAAGAATGTGCGCCAGAGGAACTTCCCTGGAAACTAAACTTCGATGGGGCCTCAAATGTTGTGGATAATAGAATCAGATCAATCTTGGTATCCCCAAATGGAGACCATTATCCATTTACTAGTAAATTGGATTTCGATTGTACGAACAACATGGCAGAATACGAAGCGTGCATCATGGGTATCCATGTAGCCATAGAACACAATATCAAAGTGCTAGAGGTGTATGAAGATTCTGTGCTAGTGATTTATCAACTCAAGGGAGAATGAAAGAAAAGAGATCCCAAGTTGATCAATTATCAAAAATTGGTCCTTGAATTGATCAAAGAGTTCGATGACATTACCTTTTGCTACCTTCCACGGGACAAAAATCAGATGGCCAATGCTTTGGCTACCTTAGCTTCTATGATTAAAGTGAACAAACAAGATGTAAAACTCATCTAGATAAGCATTTATGAAATTCTGGCTCACTGTTACAATATCGAAGAAGATGAAGAAAAAGACGATCACCCCTAGTACCACGATATACTACGATACGTAAAAAATCGTGAATACCCTGACCAAGCAATTGAGAATGACAAAAGGATATTGAGAAGACTAGCCTGCGACTATGTCTTAGATGGGGAGGTCCTATACAAAAGAAGAAAGGATCAAGTACTATTAAGATGTGTGGATGCCATTGAGGCCAAGAAAATCTTGGAAGAAGTCCATGAGGGCATCTGTGGGACACACGCTAATGGTTTTACAATGGCCAGGAAAATTATGAGATTCAGATATTATTGGTCTACCATGGAAAAAGACTGTATCAATTACGCCAAGAGATGTCATAAGTGCCAGATCTGTGGAGACAAAATTCACGTGCCTCATTCACCTCTGCATGTCATGACTTCCCCCATGGCCTTTCTCTATGTGGGGCATGGATGTGATTGGACCAATATCACCAAAAGCTTCCAATGGGCATCAATTCATATTTGTAGTTATCGACTACTTCACCAAGTAGGTAGAGGCTGCTTCATATGCCAATGTTACAAAATCGATAGTAAGCAAATTCCTTAAGAAGGAGATCATATGTTGATATGGAATGCCGGAAAGAATCATATCTGACAATGCATTGAATTTGAACAATAGCACAATAGCGAAGGTCTACAGTCAATTCAAGATCAGGCACCACAACTCGTCACCGTATCGCCCGAAAATGAATGGGGCAGTGGAAGCAGCCAATAAAAACATTAAGAAGATCATGGGGAAAATGGCTGAGACTTATAAAGATTGGCATGAGAAGTTACCATTTGCCCTCTTCGCTTATAGAACGTCTGTCAGGACCTCTACTGGGGCAACGCCTTTCTCTTTGGTCTATGGAATGGAGGTGGTTCTGCCTATCGAAGTCGAGATTTCCTCTCTCTAAATTTTGTCAGAGGTGAAGTTAGATGAAGCAGAATGGATCCAGTCTTGATACGATCAGTTGAATTTGATTGAAGGAAAAAGGCTAAGGGCTATCCGTCATGGCCAGATGTACTAGAAATGAATGATGTGAGCCTATGATAAAAAGGTTCACCCAAGAGAAATTCATGAAGAAGATCTGGTTTTGAAAAAGATCCTTCCAATACAAAAAGATTTCAGAGGGAAATGGATGCCAAATTGGGAAGGACCTTCTGTGTTAAAGAAAGCCTTTTCTAGAGGAACATTGATTCTAGCTGAGATGGATGGTAAAAACTTGCCCAATCTTGTGAATTTGGATTCCGTCAAGAAGTATTTCACCTAGAAAAGGAGAGGCCAAGGCAAAAACCAGCAAAGGGCGCTTTGAGACCTCCAAAAAAAAAAGAGAGGCCAAGGCAAAAACTTGTAAAAGGCGCTTTGAGACCAAAGGGATTTTGAGTTAAAAACCCGAAAACGGGTGGCTCAAATTTTAAAAATAAGGCACGTGGTAGTCTTGTCCGTCCAGAATCAACAAGAAAGAGGAGCGTTACGTCTTAGGGCATCAACAAATACTTTAGATCTCATAAACACATATCTAACTCGAAATGGTCTTCGAGAAGTTTGAATAGAGAATCTCGTGCTGCGATATCTGGGGCACCTGTTTTCATCTTATTCATTTTATACCTTTTAGAAATTTGATATCTTGATTAATTTATCCACTCGAGCTTTGCTCTTAATAAAATTCTATCTTGTTCATTGTGATAGTATTTTCAAAGCATTTTTCATTGAAACAACGATTTTTGGACTTATAATATTCACATAAAAGAAGTTGTGCATATTACTTTAGAAAGCTTCTAAATAGTACAACAACCTGAAATAGGACCACTAGTCAGAACTAACCAGATTCAAAAGTTGGAAACATTGGAAAAATAATAGTCCAAATTGTGACTACTTCTTCAGATTTTTTTTCAAAAATACTGGCTAAACAAGAAGACACAGTAGCACATATGAACAACGAGCGATGACAACCTAAGCATTAAAAAAGGATCACTATCGAAAAATGACATTCTGCATTCATGCAAATATCATTAGTACATATCAAAATAGGAGCATTTGATTCATTCTGATCATAGTATCCTAATCATTCGGCATAAATAGGCCCAGCAAATGGATTCGACAGGTCGTATACCCTAGAGAGCAGTGTAACAGATCAGTGAAACTATAAATCCTATACCTCTGAAGTTGTAGTAGGACGGATTAAATCACCAAGGCGGATCTTATCTTCCTGAAGTTGCAGTGAAGCAGATTGAAGCCACCAGCCTTATCTCCCTGAAGTTGCAGCGAAGCAGACTGAAGAAAGTGAATCTTATTTCCCTGGAGTTGCAGTGAAATAGATTGAAGCTACAAATTACTGTGGATCTTATCTTCCTGAAGTTGAAGTGAAGCAGATTGAAGCCACCAGCCTTATCTCCCCGAAGTTGCAGCGGAGCAGACTGAAAAAAGCGAATCTTATTTCCCTAGAGTTGCAGTGGAACAGATTGAAGCTACAAATTACGGCGGATCTTATCTTCCTGAAGTTGCAATGAAGCAGATTTAAGCCTCTAGTCTTATCTCCCTGAAGTTGCAGCGGAGCAGACTGAAGATAGCAAATCTTATTTCCCTAACGTCGCAGTGGAAAAGATTGAAGCTACAAATCATGGCAGATCTTATCTTCCTGAAATTGCAGTGAAGCAGATTGAAGCCACCAGACTTATCTCCTTGAAGTTGTAGTGGGGCAGGTAGAAATTACCAATTTTTATCTCCTTGAAGTTCCAGTGGAGTAGATCGAAGCTACAAATCTCTTTTCCCTGAAATTATATTGGAGAAAATCGAAGCCACAATCCTTATCTCTCTGAAGTTGCAGTAGAGCAGGATAAAAATACACAAACCTAATCCCCCTGAAGTTGCAGTGGAGCAGGTTGAAATTACCAATTCTCACCTTCTTGAAGTTCCAGCGGAGTAGATCGAAGCTACAAATCTCTTCTCAATAAAATTACATTGGAGCGAGTCAAAGCACCAATTCCTATACCTCTGAAGATACAGTGGATTGGAGCAAGGTTATTTGAGGAAGAAGAAAAGAAGCGCCGAGACTCAGCGGGCCCAGGCAAAATTGGCCCTTTTATAGTCTTTGCTTCATTCTCGTTATACAACAATGAGCAAAGAAAGGCACCTGTAATAGGCCAATTTTGGTCCAGATTAAAATAATAAATAAAACCAAATAAATAAACAGTCCAAGTCCCAAATTATAACCCAAATTACAATAGTCCATAGCCCAACAACAAATATGACCCAATATTATTAAAACCAGACCCAAACCTAAAACCTAACCCAAAAATATAAGGCCCAATTGGCCCAAAATTAAAACACTTTCAGAAACCCTAGGTTCCCTAGGTGCGCCGTAGCCAACACCCCCATGTACGGCTTTCGTGTGCCCACAGCCTGGCTCTGTACCCTTCGTATCACCGCACGCCACGTCGCCTCCTCCATACGCCACAGCTGGCCAAACACCTGGAAATCAAACAAAAACAACAGCACAAAATGGCAAAGAATGTATTTTTTTTCTTTCGGCTATATAAAGCCATACAAAATTGTATTTTTTTTACGAACATGATTATTGAATACGTATACATAGCAATCGAAAACAGAGAATCAAGATTAAAAAGGTGGTCCATTTATTTATCTATCACGTCTATTTCATTTTCTTTTTTGGAACCATTGTTAAGTATTAAAAAGAGGAGAATGGAGGCGAGTCTTACCTGGCATCAAACCCTCCAACTTCGCTAGCAACAGAAGATGTCACTGTTGAGGAACGGTGACCTTATTTTTGCATAGAAAAGTTTTTTTGAACCCTAAAAGTCGAAGGGTTTTCTCTTTTTTGGCGACTTTTGGGCCATTTTCTAAAGGAACCGACCACAAATCGGTGTTCGGGGAGTCAAAAGGCTAAAAAAAGCCCCCTTTTTTAAAACTCCGACCGCTGTATAGGGCGGTGGACCGATAATGGACCAGCGCTGGAGCTTGGCCAAAAATCGGAGGGGAAGGGGAGAGTTTAAAGGCCTTTAGCCTCTTTTTTTAAGTAACCAGAAAAAAATGAAGTTTATTAGCAAATTTTTTAACTTATATACCCCCCATACGGCGTCATTTTGGAGCAAACCTTTAAGGCCAAAATGGCGTCATTTCACCTTATCCGAGCTGACCCGACCCGCTAGCCAGGGGATCCGCATGTATTCAGTGTTTTTGGGGTATTTACACCCCTAGTCCCTCCGCTTTTTCACCTTCATTTAATTTAATCATGTTCTTTTCTTTTATTTTTTTTACTATTGCCCCATGTCTTTTACCTTTGATCATTTGGCTCCACATCAAAGCGCTGCGTTTTGAGGGCTTGGGGTTATTGCCCAGTCAATCCCTCTCCTTTGCGCGCACATTCCATTTGGATCCTTATGCAGTTTTAACATTTAGATTTTATACTTTTAATTCTGTTTTGATTTCAATTTAATCATTTTTTTTGTTTTCGTTCACGATTTTTACCCTAAATTTCTGATTGAATTTTGATAAAGTCCTCTTGGTATTTATTTTTATTTGACCCTATTTTTATTTTCTTATTTTACTTTATTCACTTTTTGTTTCTTCGTTATTTTCGGTTTTATATTATTTCACATTTAAGACTATTTTATTTCATTTTATTCCTTATTATTATTATTATTATTATTATTATTATTATTATTATTATATTGTTATTATTATTCTTGTTCATTCTTTATTTTATTATTTTATTATTTTATTATTCTCTATTTCTTTTTCTTTCGCAACATATTTGTTGTTTTTTATATATATTTATTTACCTTAAGCTTTATATATATATTTATTTTATTTACCACTTATTTCTTATATATATCCTTTCATATAATTTTAAAACCTTAGTTTTTTTTTCATTTTTATTATTATATTTAGTTTTTTTTTCATTTTTATTATTATATTATTATCATTAAAATCATCATCATTGTTATTGTTGATATTATTTTTATTATTTACACTATTTTTTTATTTATTATTGTTACTTATATTATCGCTTGCATTACTCTTATTATTGTTTATGCTTTCCAACACCATGATTCGTTATTGCTTTTGTAATGTGATTTGGCAAGATAATATGTCATCATTCTTATGCATGTTATAAATGTTTTTACTATGAATGGCCATTTAAATGTTTTAGTCCAATCAATTATCTTTTAATTAAATCATCAACTCATTTTATTTTAAATAGTGACGAAAGGAACCTTTTGAGAACAAGGCGATATTTCGTGTTTGAAAATTTGAGAAATCGTGCCCTAACGTGTTGGTTTTCGATTTTTCGTTTGACCAAATGACCAAATACCCTTTTAAAATTCCGTCCGTGTTTTCTTCAATTAAAAAACAAGGCAATATTTTGTGTTTGAAAATTCGAGAAATTGTGCCCTAACGTGCTAGGTTTTGATTTACCGTTTGACCAAATAACCGAATATCCTTTTAAAATTTCAATGCATGAGTTTTGGAAATCGTGAGATGATCTTGGTATCGAGGGTTTGAAATGTCGTATCTAACATGCTGGATATGATATTTTATTTTTTCGGAACAAGAGAATCTCAATATCCACTTCAAGTTATCCAAACATTTTTTAAAGGGATTGTATTTTAAAATCTTTTCAAATTTTCTACATTAGGACATTGATTAATCAATAAGGTACCAATTTTGGGCGCTGCAAGGGTGCTAATCCTTCCTCGCACGTAATTGACTCTCGAACCCGTTTTCTTGAATTTCGTAGGCCAAAATCAATATTTTAATAAAATAAAATGTTTTATAGGTGATTCGATCACACCTAAAAAAAAGGATTGGTGGCGACTCCATATTTCTTTTTGAAGTCGATCCCTGTTTTTCAAAATAAAAAATGGTTTCGATAGAGATCTTCAAACTTGAAGTGGATCTGCTACCGAGATGATTCCAACAGCTTCCTTCGAGTAATTTCTGCTTTCTGCTCTGTGTGTCCCCTTAGGTCTTCTTCCAATATGTTTTTATAGACTTTAGAATGCTCAGAAACCCTAAAAATTGGCTTTTCCTGCATGTTTGAGAAATAGGGAGCGATATCAACACGAGCTGCCACATGGGCATGTAGTTAGCCTGTGTGTCTCACACGGGCATATGCTCTGCCCGTGTGGAAATAGTCTTGGTCGTGTAGATCTTTAAATCAGCCCGTTTTGCCCCTTTTTAGCCCATTTTCTGCTCCTTTTGTTCCCCTATGCTCTCCTGAGTATAAAACATGAAATTAAAGGATCAAGAGCATCAAATTCACTAAATTAAATAATAAATCATCCAAAAACATGCTAACTATGGGATTAAAATGTGTTACTTTTATGGTTTATCAAATATCCCCACACTTAAGCATTTGCTTGTCCTCAAGCAAAATCCTCAACTCACAATTAAAATTTTCTCAATTCATAATTCTCATTAATAATGTTTTATCATAATTCAGAAAGAATCATATATCGATAATTCAACTAAAAGAGCACTAAATACACTAGCAATCCAAGTCTATCATTTTTAAAGCATGAAAACATAGGTATTTCCCCTTATCTAAATAATTATCTTTAATTCAAAAATCAACAATAATTGACATCCTTACAAAAGATTCACTCAAATCACTCAAAGTGTTTAAGGTTAAAAAATTAAGCACTCAAAAGTCAAACATGAAAGATTATTACCATAAGCTTGCATGAACATCAAATCTCCACCACTATAAATGAGATGATAGACAAATCAAAAGATCTTTAAAGGGTTGTAACGGGACTTGGGTTAAAGGTGTGGATAAAGGCTGAAAAAGAAGGTTAGAATCGAGATCGAATTGATAAATTACCTAACTAGAAAATTAAACTAACACTAAATAATTACATCAATCGAATTTATTAAAGACAAATATGAGCTTCTTCTAAGAATATGAAGTTAACTACTTAAGCTCAAAAAAAAATTAATAACAATCAATCATATATGTATTTTTTTTAATGAATGAATGAATAATAAGAGAAAATTATACAAGTAAAATAAAAGAAAATAGTTAGGCAATTAACCAAATCAAATCTTGACAAAAAGGGAGTAAATAGAATAGGAAAAACTCAGTGAATCAAAAAGTATGATGTATGTGTTAATATTAAGGGTAAATTAAGAAATGATTTGTTAGGCTCAAAGGGGTTCACTAAGGGTTAATTGTGAAGGTAGGCTTTTTGCGAGGTAAGTAGGTTAAAACCTAGGTGCCTTTATCATCTCAGTATATCAAATCAAATGTTTGGTCTTGACATGTATAATCGAAGCAAGTTCTAGAATAACAATTCAATATTGACACACTCATAACCAATAATAAAGTGAGCACGAAAAAAAATGTGTGCTCTATAGGCTCAAAATCTCACAAAAATTATGGGTTTTGATGTCAATCTTGTAAATTTCAAATTTCAAGGTAATACTTCAATTTAGTGAAACAACCTAAAAAAAAATTTAAATATGAAAAATAGACTTGTCATACTTGATTCTCTAGTATCTTCAAGTTTAAACCATCAATGCACAGGTATCTATGAATTTAATCTAAAACATAACAATAAGAATCATACATCAAAGAAAAATTCATTCTAACAGTAAAATGAGAAAATTACTTAAGCACAAGGCATATTTCAGGGACTTTTAAATAATTATATAAATAACCTCCCCACACTTAAGATGTACATTGTCCTCAATGTACAAAAATAGATAAACACAATAGAAACAGAAGTATCATAACAGAGGGAGACAATAGAAACTGCCCTGATTTGTGGATGAAATTCCCAAAATAGTGAAAAGCGGAACTGTAGATAAATGCAGAGATAATGCAAAATTCTGAGCAACTGACAAGAAGATAAACACAATACTGAAGAGGATTAAGAGGGTTACTCGATTAGAAACAACCATAACAATTAAAACAAAGTTCAAAATAGAAAAAAAAACATAAAAATAAATATAAATATAAATATAAATATAAATATAAATATAAAAACAAATGGACTCAATGGTCCTCATCATCAGATGCGTGCGTCGTCGGCGCTGGAGGAGTAATATGTAAATGCTAGCGGATCTACTGCAAAGCCGCATCAAGCCTGTCGAACCGCTTAGTACAATACTGATGGAAACTCATGAACTCTTCATAGGACACTCCTCGAGAGCTAGAAAAAGAATGGACCAGTCTATGACTCAAATATAGTGGCTGAGGTGGATCCTCAGGATAGGGAGGAACATCATCAGTGAAGTCCACAGGGTCATCCTGAACGTTAGAATAAAGCAATCAGTACTGAGGAGGATCCACTCCACGTCGCCGCTCAATCATCCTCATATGGATCATGGTCGAGATGCCTTGAGGGAACATCTGGCCTACGAGGGTAAGTGTCGAGGACTGTTCCGGTGTGTCGAGAAGACTGAAGTGTCGAGCGAGGCGAGTCACGTAAGGGCCTAGACAGATGGGACCCATATTATGGCTATCTGTCTGATGGCAAAAGGCGAGAGTGATGAAATAAGCTAAGTCAAATATGTGGTCGGTCGCCATACTCCAGAGATAGTACACCTCAGTAGTGCTCACAACTCCTGTGCTTTCTCTCCTGCCAGTCAAAGTGTGAGCTAATAAGGTGTGGATGTATCGTAGAGTCGGATAAAGAGATGTTGCCTTTGAGTGACTTACATCATAATGGATCTGACTAGCTGTGAGATCGATTCAACAGTATGAAGGTGAGTAATGGATGTGACGGTGAAAGTGAGAAAAGTTATCGGCACTCATAAACTCATCGGTGTAGATGCCCAAAGCTGCGTCAAACTCAGGGATGCTCATATGTCGCACCAAGCTACCAAGTCAAAATGTAATGGTACCGTGCTCGTCATGCGATGACACTACTCGCTGAAGGTAAAACATCGAGCAAAACTCCAAAGTAAGCTCCATATATGTGGGCTCGACGATATCAAAAAAACGGTCCAATGGTGCTGTAGTCATCAAAACACGAACCTCTTCAGCTAGTCCTACCTGCTCCAACGCGGCCCAATCAGTGCATCGGCCCAAACCTAGTGGTTGCACATTCAGGAGCTGAAATAAGTCCTCAGATGGATCTACAAAGAATCTGAGATAAGGATGCTGAACCTTGGCAGAGGCACTCGAGGAGGTCACGCCGAGACCCTTCCACTTTTTAGAAGTGGGGACGGCTACCTTGGACTTGCCATGAGTGTTTGTCGTGGTGTGCCTGAAAATAAAATATCCCCAAATTAGTAAAGTAGAACAACAATATCACCAATCAGACACATAGAGAAGCCTAACGTAAACATGTGACTAAGAAAGGACTATGACTTGAAAAAGCCTAGTGTGATTAAAGAAAAATGGCTGATATATAAAATCTATTCCTATATGCACTAATATTCACACATGCAAAAACTAACAGTAAGTGAATCGAAACTAACAGCATACAAACTAATTGAAACCATCCGATGCACCTAATGGTGAAGAATAAAAAAGAAATTCCTAACATAATTAACTACTAACTAAATCCAAAACTATCAAAAGAACCTATTATTTAGAACAATGAATGAAATCAAGAATCAATATAACAGAATAAAAATCAAGCTGTTCTAGACTATGGGTAGAATGAATGTAATAACAATAGACACAAATTTCCAATAAGAATGAATACTAATAATAATACTAAAGCTAACATAATAATAATCAAAATCAAAAGATTAAAATAAAATAGAATAAAAAAGTAAAGAAGTTAAAGAACATGGGGAACCGACGGTTGGTGGTAGTCGGAAGGTTAGCCGGCGGTACAGGCCTTGGTTGTGCGAGGGCAGGGTGAGGGTTAGACAGGGAAAATACAGTCGGGGTTGGGGTATGGAGGAGAGAAAAAGAGGAGGGGAAGACAAAGGGGTGAACAGTGCGTGCAATGGGGAGGAAAAAAGAGAAAGACAAGCTGGTCGGAGGGGAGCTTGGGTGTTGGTGAGGGAAAAGGATGAGGGTAAGGGAGGGGGTTCGAATGGGGGTCGGAGTTGTGTGTGAATGAGGGGGAAAGGTGGGGCTTGGGTGGCTAGTCAGTAAAGAGGGAGAAAGGGAGGCGTCGGAGAGGCTAGTGGCCGGACGGTAGGGGTGGGGGTGTTGCGGCGGCTAGGGCTTTTTGAGGAGGAAGAAGATAAAAAATAGTAGGGTAAATTAGGGTTTGGGGATTTTATGGGTGACACGGTCGTGTAACGGTCCGTGTTGGGCCACACGGCCTGTCACACACCCGTGTGGTCAAATTCTAGCACGTGTTAGTCGAGGAAAATAATAGCCCACTCGTCACACGGTCTTGGACACGCCCGTGTGTCCGGGCCGTGTGGTTCAGACGTCCGTGTTCTACGTTGTTCGCTTCTCCCACGCCCGTGCGGTCTCCCACACGCCCATGTGTCTGAACACACGGCCATGTACCTCGCCCGTGTAGCTCTCTGACTTGTTTAAAATTTGAAAATTTAGCTCCAATTTTCAAATGCCCGTGTCGCACGCCCGTTTGGCCACTTTTAGCTCGTGTCCCTATCAATTTTTGGGGAATTTAAGTCTTGTTTCCACACAGCCATGTCGCCAGGCTGTGTAACTCACTGTTTAACCCCTGTTAGAGCATATGGCCTGGGGCACGCCCGTGTGGCCAGGCCATGTGGGTTAAAAACTTGTATTTAAACATGAAAATAGATAAAAATAAACTAGTTAGTAGTGTTAGTGCTTGGGTTGCCTCCCGAGAAGCGCTTATTTAAAGTCTAAGCTCGACTTACCTCTCATTCACATGGTCACGGTGGATCACGGAGTCGAGACTCCTCTTTCTCGTTGTCAATTCCTTTATTTAAATAAGGTTTAAGTCGAGTATTATTTACCTTAAAAGTGCTGAAATGAGAGTGAGTTACCTCGACTGTACCGTATGGAAAGACATTGAGTATCATAAAAGGAGTCGCTTCGTTTGCATTGAGCTCTACAGTGATAATACGAGGGTTCTTTTTATCTAACAAGACTTGGTTCCCAACTTTGAATTGATTGGTCCTATCGCTGAACTCGACATTGTGTTGCTTCTGCTCCTCATTGACATCAGTCCACCATTCTTCTAATTCATCTATCTGTAGCATTCATCTTTCATGGATGGTTCCATTGTTAGTGCATGAACTAGAACATGGCTCATTTATGCTTCTTGAAAGTGTTTCCTGCAAAAGGGGTTAAACCACAAGATTAATCTTATTAACCGGATTTACAAAGTCGTCTTCATTACTTGATATCTCAATCGAATCACAAGCCTGAAGAGTAATCGTTTCATCACCTGCACGAAGTGTGAGTTCACCTGTACCAACATTAATAATAGTTCTAGCAGTTGCGAAAAAGGGTTGACCTAGAATTAAAGGAACGTTATCGTCCTCTTCCATGTCTAAAACAACAAAGTCTACTGAAAATATGAATTTATCAATTTTTACTAGTACAACTTCAATGATACCTCTAAGAAATCTAATAGTTTTATTTGCTAGTTGAATACTCATCCTAGTTTGTTTGGGTTTCCCAAGACCTAGTTGCTTAAACATTTTATAGGGCATGACGTTAATACTTGCCCCTAAGTCAGCCAAAGTAGTATTAACAGTTAAACTACCAATTAGACAAGGAATAGTAAAACTCCCTGGACCTTTCAACTTGTTGGGTAGTTTTTTTTTGTAGAATTGCTGAGCAAATTGCATTTAATTCCACATGCGACGAATAATCTAACTTTCATTTTTTTGCCAGAAGCTCCTTAAAAAATTTAACTGAGTTGGGCATCTGTGAAAAAGCTTCAATAAACAGTAAGTTAATATGTAATTTTTTAAAATGGTTAAGAAATTTACCAAATTGTTCATTTGTGCGATCTTTCTTTATCGCGTTAGGGTGTAGTACGTGAGGTGTATATTCTCTGCTTTCCGGTTTTTGTTTCTGGCTTTCATCCACCTTATCTTTACTTACCACACCTTCTTGCCTTGATTCTAGTTTGCAATCAACTAACCCTTCTTCATCTCGAATAGTAATCGCATGAACTTGCTCTCTTGGGTTAGTCTTGGTGTTGCTAGGCAAGCTATCAGGTGGTCTTTCTGAGATCAGCTGAGCAAGCTGACCTATTTGATTCTCAAGCCCTTGAATCGACGCTTGCTAATTTTTAAACGATGTTTCCTTGTTTTGGAAATGTATTTCTGACACCGAGATGAATTTCGTTAGCATCTCCTCAAGGTTCAACTTCTTTTCCTGCTGGTAAGGTGGTTGAAAGCTTGGAGGGGGTTGTGGTCTTTGATTGCCTTGACCACCCCAAGAGAAATTGGGATGGTTCCTCCAACCTGCATTGTAAGTATTACTATAGGGATTATTTTGAGGTCTAGAATTGTTACCTATATAGTTGACTTGTTCGTTCGTAGTGCTAGGGTCGTAGGCTAGGCATTCTGTATTATTTATTCCTCCTCCACTTGTGTTACACTGCATCACCGGATGTACCTGTGTAGAAACACATAAACCATCAATATTTTTATTTAAGAACTCTACCTGGTTTGATAACATGGTGACCGTATCAAGGTTACAAACACCGGCTGCTTTATTAGGCTTTATCCTTATAACTTGTCACTGATAGTTATTTAGTGACATCTCTTCAATAAATTCATAAGCCTCCTTATGTGTTTTATTATTTAAAGTACCACCGGTGGCTGCATCGATTAATTGCCTAGTTGAGGGGTTCAAACCATTGTAAAAAGTTTGAACTTGTAGCCATAAAGGTAACCCATAGTGAGGGCACATTCTCAATAAGCCCTTATACCTCTCTCATGCATCATGTAGGGTCTCTAAATCCATTTGCACAAAGGAAGAGATATCATTCCTCAGCTTGGCTGTCTTAGCTGGTGGAAAGTATTTCAGCAAAAAAATTTTGGTCATTTGCTCCCATGTAGTGATGGACCCTCATGGTAGAGAGTTCAACCACTATTTAGCTTTATTCCTAAATGAAAAGGGAAATAATCGAAGGCATATGGCATCATCAAAAACAACATTTATCTTGAAAGTATCACAGAACTCTAAGAAGTTGGCCAAATGAGTATTTGGGTCTTCATCCTACAAACCATCAAACTGAACAAACTGTTGAATCATTTGTATAGTGTTAGGTTTCAGCTCAAAATTATTTACAGCAATGGCAGGTCTAACAATACTCGATTCATCCCCTGCTAAATTAGGCTTAGCAAAGTCGTAAATAGTACGAAGAGCAAGATTCTAATTCACAGAATTCGCAGCAACCACAGGAGGTGGCGAATTATTCTGATTTTCAGCCATCTCCTCGGTATTATTGGTTTCGTCCTCGTACTCTTCCTCTATATATTGTAGACTCCGCCTTATTTCTCTACGATTTCTACGAGCTGTGCTTTCAATTTCAATGTCAAAAAGTAAAGGTCCTAACGGGTTTCTTCTAGTCATAAACTAAAGAAACCTGCCAGAAGCAAATAAAAGATAAGTTAGTCAATTAAAATAAAGACAAGAATAAATTGCAATAAAAAATAAAAAAGGCTAAAGTAATAAAAATTAAGTGTTCCTAATATTTTAGTCCTCAGAAACGGTGCCAAAAACTTGATGATCGTTTTATGATACACTAAACTAGACTACGATCACGACTAAGATAAGCACACCTATCGAATGGTAGTATAGTTATGGTGAGTCAAGAATATCGCATCCACAAGGACTAAAAGTACTAGTATTAACTATCTTTCTATTATTTAGCCTAAAATATAAGGGATTTGTTTTAATCTAAAATTTAACTAACTAATTAACTACTGAACGCGACAGAGAGAGAATTGGGAAAAATACTTGAAGAAAACCTATAAAGAGGACAATACCCAGGAAAGAATCCACCTAGACTTCACTCATTATTCTGACTCTAAATCAAACGATTTATTCATTTGTCTTAATCCGTAGAAATCCCTAAATTATATTAATATCTCTTTCGAGACTAAAAACAACTGACTCTAGGTTGATTAATTAAAATCTCTTTCTAATTAAAACCCCTATTGTCGCATTAACTCAATCTATGGATTCCCTTATTACATTTGACTCTAATCCGACAGATTTATATCGCCCTATTTCTAGGGTTGCATGCAACTCCGCTTAATTATGGTAGATATACTCTTAAACAAGGACTTTTGCTCCACTAAATAAGCACGTCAACTTGAATTAATATCTTGAAAATATTAGTTCAAGAATTAAGAACACATAATTAAGAACAAGAACAAGTATTTATCATTAAATTAGAACATTAAATAATAAGATTCGTCATAGGTTTCATCCTCCCTAGTTATTTAGGGAGTTTAGTTCATAATGTGAAAGGAAAACATCTCAAATTTAGAAAAACAACAAGACATAAAACAACTAAATAAACTTCGAGAGAAATTTGAATGGAGATCTTCAAACTTGAAGTGGATCTGCGTCTGAGATGATTCCAACTGCTTCCTTCGAGTAATTTCTTCTTTTTACTCTGTGTGTCCCCTTAGGTCTTTTTCTAGTATGTTTTTATGGACTTTAAAATGCTCCGAAACCCTAAAAATTGGCTTTTCTCGCGTGTTTGGAAAACAGGGAGCGATATCGACACGGGCTGCCACATGGGCGTGTGGTTAGCCCATGTGTCTCACACGGGCGTGTGCTCTGCCCGTGTGGAAATAGTCTTGGCCGTGTGGATCTTCAAATCAGCCCGTTTTTTCCATTTTTGGCCTGTTTTCTGCTCCTTTTATTCCCCTATGCTCTCCTGAGTATAAAACATGAAATTAAAGGATTAAGAGCATCAAATTCACTAAATTAAATAATAAATCATCCAAAAACATGCTAAGTATGGGATTAAAATGTGTTACTTTTATAGTTTATCAATTACCCATTCCATGTCTAGGATACCACTTCTTTCGAGTCCCTTTCAAGCTAATGATGTTATTTTTCTTTTCATTGATCCCAAGACATCCATTTTTTTTTTGTTTCTTATGCTGATTCTAATCCTTGATTGGCCTCATAAATTGTTTTTAGCTTACCATTGGAACCTTGACCTTTTTACATAATGTCATCACTAAGTGGGGAAAGAAGACCCCAACCTTCTGGCTGCTTATGCATCACTTCATACTATGATAAATCCACCTCTTGATGCATACTTGTTTCTTTTGTAAAATAGCATATAACAAAATAGATCAAAAACTATTGGCGTTAGATACGATTAAAATAGGTGTAATCCGAGTGCATAAAAATTGCATCCATATTTTTGCTATTGGGAAAATAATTGCTTGGTTAAAGGAAGTTGGGACATCGGTACCCGGTCGATGCTTCCATTAACCCCTACCCTTGGTCAAATAATTCACAATTTTTTCCATATCCATTTTTTTGAAGTATGTTAAATCAGTGTTATTAATAAAATTAGACTCATAGTATAGTACATTGTAAAATTCACAAATTTCAGTAGGGGTGATGTGCACCTCTTAACCCCTAACTGTTATGTCCTTCCAAACATCACCAAAGGTCTTCTAGATTCCTGGTCCTGAAATAATGCGTAAAAATCCTATACTACCAGAATAACAGCAGGTTCTTTTAGAGTTACACAAAAGCCCTCCCACCTATGATACTAGACTAATGCCCAAATTTCTTTACACAAGTTCAACGATGGTTCGAAACCCCTCTATTGCATGAATGTCTTCCCTTGTAGTTTAAAAGATATTTTTTGATGATTAGGTTTGGAAAATTAGAAAGATTTACGTTCATCGGTGTTTCTTTTTCATTAGTTCTTCTAACTTCCTACGAGGCATGTTTTTAATGACTTTTGACTAGATCAACTTGAGCCTAAGCAATGTATTTCTAATTAATCAATAGAATAGTAAAATGGCAAAAGGAACTCTTAACCTTGTTACACCGAATGCTTGTCGTTCTGTTTATGTTCTAGTTGCAAATTCTCCGTGGACATGTAGCTTGTTACCTACACAAGAGAAGAACCGAAGAAGAGAAAAAGGAATTGCAACAAAAATAAAATAAAAAAGGGGTGGAAATAAAGGTTTAGGAGGAAAAGGTTTTAATGAGGGTTTAAGCTCTTAAGGTTAAGAAACTTAATAAGAATGGTTTATGTGTTAAATAAACTTATATACGGTGTTTTTTTAAAGTTAAAATAAGATGGAATTAGGGTTTTGGCCGGCGTGTTGGGTCAAACCTTGAAAAATTTTGTAATAATGTCGAGATACAAGGGTTTCTTATCACGACACCCCTTGTAGTATCCTATTACCATGACATTGGGGTTCGATGTCATAACACACCTTCAAGTTTTCAAGTTTTAAGGCTAAACTCTTCGATGTTGCAACACAAGGGTACCCATGTTGCGACATCGAGTTGAATATTTCAATTTCTCAAGTCTATGGTCAGTGTTACAACACGGAGGTTCCGTGTTGTGACACCAACCTTGTTTTTGGCTTGATTTCTTGTTTTTCGAGGTGTTTGGCATATTCATACCCTATTTCTAAATAATTCTAATAAAATTAAGTCTTATTCTACCTGTTTAGTCCTAATTTTTATCTTACTCCTATTTAATTAGTATCATTCAAGTTCATCAATAATCAAATTACACTAATTTATAGCATAATAAATAAATTGTCCGCAATTTCTGGTTGTCAAATTCATCCGACAAATCAGTAAGTGTGTTCATAGACATCCCATCTTGTGTTTGTCTATTGAAATTTATCCAACATTCGTCATCCCACTGCACCGTGCTCTGTTTATCTCGCTCTTTGAATTTACTCTTTCAACCTACATTTATCACATAATACACATTTCCCGAATCAATTTCGGTACGGATATTTACAGATATCTCATAGCTTTTATTCCCTAATTTTTCCTCGCATCCCTCGTTTTGTAGGTTACCACATTTAAACATTTCAATCTCATCATTAATTTTCATTATCAATTTGTTGTTCTCTAAGTCAATGGTTGACCTAGATGTGGCTAAAAAGGGTCTCCCTAGAAAAATAGGGATCTCACAGTCTTCCACAAAATCTAAAATCACAAAATCAATACGGATAATAAAATTACACACTTTAACCAACACATCTTCAAGCACCCCTTTCAGCTTTACAAAAGATCTGTCAGCTAGTTGTAGTGTGATGTGTGTTTTTAAGCTCCCCTAACCCTAGTTTCTCATATGTTGATAAGAGCATTAGATTAATATTGACTCCTAAGTCACATAGGGTCATCCTGAAGTGTATGTCTCCAATCTCTATTGGAATAGTAAAACTCTCGAGTCTTTTAATTTTGGGGGTATCTGTTTAGTTATTATCTCACTACAGGATGCGTCTATGTTAATTTGATCTCTCTTTTTTTAAGTTTTCTATGCCTAGCCATTTTCTCTTTTAAGGACTTTGCGTATTTTGGAATTTTCTCTATCATATCAATAAGGGGAAAATTAACATTAAGCGATTTAAATAAGTTTAGAAAACTTAAAAATTCTACTTCATCCTTTTTGCGTTTGTCCTCTAGCCATGATGGGAATGGTATTTTTATGAGAACAGGTTCTGTGTTCTGCTCAACTTCCGACTCAACTACCGGTTGGGCTACCATTTCTAGTCCTACTTCAACATCATCTTCTTAAGGGGTCTCCGCATGAAGGTCATCGTCATCTCCTTTGTTCTTCGCTTGAGTCATTCGGGTTACTCAACACTTTACCTAAAATGAGCGTTATTACTTTAACTTGCTCATTCCCATCTCTCTAAGGGTTATTTTCTCTGTTGCTTGGTATGTCTGTGCCAATTTGTCTTTTGATATCTCTCATCATACTCATCAGTTGGCTCATCTGATTTTCAAATTTGGTTATTGTGGCTCATGTTTGAATGCACTTAGACTGGACTTGTCATACTTTTGTCCACATTCACTGCATTTCTCCTTCTATTTGGTCTAGCCTTTTACAACATACAATATGGTCATTTGTGTTGGCCCTTTCCTGAGTTTTCTGTAAATAAGGAGGTTGGTAAGTAATATTTTTCGGTTTTGGTTAGAACTATTACCTCCTTCTTAGTTACTATCCCATTTTAGATTAGGATGGTCTCTCCAGCCAGGGTTATAATTGTTCGAATAGGGATTTCCACCTTATTCTTGATATAGTTCATATCATCGGCTTGGTTCTCAGGGTACTAACCTATTGTTCTCCCTGCCTCATTCATCATGGGCTTTGAGATGATGACTCTAAACGATTCTGCTTGTCTAATATCTGCTAGTATTTATCCTCCTCGTGACGGCTTTAGCTGTAGATGGTCTCCGACTATAAGTAAACCTCTCATTCAGCCACTGACAGGAATTCATAGTCATATTCGCTATCAACTGATAGGCATCCTCGTATGCTCGATTCATTAAGGCTCCTCCTACGACACCATCTAGTCCTGACCTAAAATATGCATTTAGCCTGTTGTAGAACATTTGCAACCTTAGTCATTTAGGCAAACCATGATGAGGGCATCTTTGTATCAGTGACTTAAACTGCTCCCAAGCTTCATGAAAATTCTTTCCGTCCATCTGTTTTAAGTTCGTGATCCCTCTTCTTAGTTTGATTATTTTGCTGATAGAAAAGAACTTGTACAAAAAAAATTTTCAAGTTCATTCCATGTTTTGATAGATCCTAATGCCTGTGAATCTAACCAAGAACAGGTGTTATCGATTAAGGAGACAAGGAACAACCGAAGATGAATAGCGTCATCAATGACCCCATTGAATTTGAAAGTATCACTAAGTTGGAGAAACTGTTTTAAGCATTGATTTGGGTCATCCATCATTGTCTCTCTGAACTATAGGTTGTTCTAAATCTTTTGGATCATTGCCGAATTTATCTCAAATTTGTTTGTTGTCATTGTTGGTATTGTGATACTGCCCTATACCGCATTCAAATTTGGTAGCACATAATCCCTAAGCATGCGTTCCTCCCGAGCCATTGTTGGCTTTATTAACAATTGTGGTGACGGTGATGGTAAGTCTTGCCAGTGCGAATCGTCAAATAACGGATTATTGCATGGTGGATAAATTGTGGCAGACAGGTTATTTAGCATATGCTATTATTGTTGCTAGTGTCGATTACGACAAATAATTCTTTCTGGATGATTGACTGGCTCTATAAGTATGCCCTATTCCAAGTCATACGTTGAAATCCACAAAGAAAAGAAAGAAGTTGGTAAACTAAATTAATAAATAAAATAATAAAAATAAAATCGTATCTATAGTTTAAAATTTTTCTAGCTATCCTATTAAATGTAAAAATTAAAATGAATCTAATGGTGAAGCTTCCCCGGTAACGGCGCCAACAACTTGACCGCCTCTCGATGTACCAATGTCGGAAGTGAGAATACTACAACTAAAGATAGGAATTAAGGCAATGTCCTCAAGTATACAGGCAAAGTTGTAATATAGATTTGTACAACAAAGTACTAAAAGTACATCGGGGATCGTATCTAAGGGAGACTAGACTAAACTAATATTAACTTTTATGCTAACGGGAGGTCTAATTAGTACTTTAATTAAATTATATTACGATTATTCCTAAGGGGGTGATAAAAGATATTCTATAAAAGTAATAAGAAATAATTGCTGAAACAAATTGTAGAATTTATTATATTAAATGACAGAAGACTAACTCGCTTAAGTGTTCATAAAGCTAGTCATTATGTAACACCCCAAACCTGACTGAGTAAGTTTGAAAAGGATCTGGCGTGTCATTTTAGCCATCAGAGTGACTCTCCGTTAACTTCCAACCTAGCCTCCAACACACCACAAATTCAAAACATGGAAGTTGTGCTAAGTTTCACACATTGCAGCGGAATGTCATAACATCACGCATATAATATAAAAAATGCGAGCTCAAAAAACAAATAGAGGAAGTGTTCGCATATCAATCTACAAAAAATTAAGGGTTCGCAAACATCACTCAACATAGGTTCGCATAGCAGCAATCAACGTCAGTTCACATCACATGACTTTGCACATCAACCTAAGTTTGCATACAGTAATATAGGTTTGCATGCTAACATTTAATATAGGTTCACTAAGTAATATAATAGGGTTCATATAAGCACACGATTTCGCATACATATATGGGTTTGCTAAACTTACTGAGGTTCGCTAAGTAGTAAGGCTATCGCTAACAGGGGTACGCATGTAATTTTTTGGGGTTACAAACATACAATGGTCACAGAAAATAGTAATTAGCAATAAATATAACTCATATATTTTGTTAAAATTTAAGGTAATACAATGTAATACTTATGCATGAAAAACATCAACTTTATTCATAATAATAAAAAGATAATTAAATATTTTAAGACATGGTTCGCAAAAGGAAAATAAACTTAAAGAAATTGAATCTAATAACTATAGCGATAATAAAACAAGAAAAATCCCAAGAAAAATCTACATAAATAAAATCCCATCACTTCTTCCCCAGGTTCACTGATATCCACTTAGGACTTAGCCTCGCTTAGACCATTTGCCTCGCATCTTGCCACCCACAACCTACTTACCTGCAAAGTAAGAGAAGAGTGGGTGAGTTCATTGAGAACTTAATGAATACTCAGGAATCAGCAGAGTATGCCTAAAACTCAGATTTTAAAATAAAAAGAAGACTTAGTCTGAAAATCATGTCACGAGCTGGGTTCACCGTAAAGATACGAGACCCAGTTTGTAGATTCTGCTTGTCAAAAAACATAAGTTTGAAAATAGTTTTACATATACTTACTGAAAATCATACTTTAAAAACTTAGCTTGTTCTTGTTTGAGAATATATCTTATAAATAGCATGAGACATGCTCACGTACTTGTCTTATCATAGTGGATGAGGAACATAAAAATGTTCTCACCCACACTTATCTTATCAGAATCTATTGGATATGTGGATCTCCTTATAACACTTCAGAATGACTCAAAGAGTCCTTAACAAGTCCCACAAGCGCAAAGCAATGCACTCTCTTGTACACCAACATGTCCTATTGAATAAAGAACAGCTCGACATTCTCTTATCTATCCACATGTCCCAAGGCCTCAATGCCCAAAATCACAAAAAAAAACTTATGGTGAGTACTTACAATCCTATAGCATGCCATTATACCTAACGTATAAGCTTGCAAATGAGCTCGTATAGAAACTTATTACATAGTGCTTACATAGGGAGCTTTCTTGAAAAACACTTGTTAGAGAGCTCACACAAAAGTGCGTAAAAACATAGTTTATAAAACCATATCTTAAAAACATATCTTGAAACATTGGCTCACATAGGAGCACACATAAAACTTACCTTTGAAAAATATTACTTCAAGACAGAGTTTCAGAACTTGAAAATAGAGGTTTGAAGAGAACTTAGTTTTAAAAACAAGGTTCTTTGAAAACATAGAGGTTCGCACACAAGTTACGAACCCTAAACATTCTTACTGAAAAACATGGTAGTTACCACACTTAGGCAATTCTTTACCACTCACCGAAAAAGCTTGATAATTTAAACGAGTTAGCTTTACCTTTACCTTTGATAGTTGATGGTCTGGCTGGTTCGCAACATACATAAACACACAAATTACTTAAACAGATAAAGCTTACAGATTCACACATGCAAGTGAACCTAGCTTTCTAGACAATCAACCCTAACAGGATAGAGGCATACCTTGGTTACTACGAACTTGATTCAAAACAGAGACATGATAACAGAATATCGATGAGAGAACTCTCATGAAATAAGGGTCATATTTATAGGCCTAAGTGTCTTAGAAATCTTAGGATACCCTACTTGACTTAGAAAAGGTGTTATTTGTACGTAAAGTGTTCCGAGATACATCATATATTTATTTCCTAATTTGAGTCTGACGTTGAATTTGACTAGAGAATCCCTAGTTCGCAACTTACCTGGCGAACCCCAGTTCGCAACTTAACTGGCTAGCCCCAACTCACCAAACAAACTGGCAAACACGATTTTAATGATTCTAGTGAACCCCTTTACCGTATCTTTTGGCATATACTACTTCGCCAAATTTCGGGTGAACTCCTTGTTGAAACTCTTTTGGGGAACTTCTTTTTGGTCCTTCTGACAGCTATCGATTCACGAAAACACTGGCGAACTCCTTGCTGATATTTATTTGGTGAACTCCCTGTTCGCTGAAGCACTATCGAACTCTTATTGGAAAGGCCACTGATGGTCGTAAAACTAACTAAAAATTTGACTTTAAGCAAAGCGCACCTATCAAACAGTAGTATAGTTGTGGTGAGACTGGAAATATCGTATCCACGATGACTAAAAGTACTAGTAATTACTATCTTTTTATTATCTAGCCTAAGAATTAAAAGAGTGTTTTTAAACTAAACTAATTTTCTAATTTAACTAAGATTATGACAGAGATGGAAATTGGAAAATACTTTTAGAAAACCAATGGAGAAGACAATACCCAAGAAAGAATCCACCTAGACTTCACTTATTACCTTTGACTTAGACGATTTATTCACTTGACTTATTCCATAGGAATCCCTGATTTATGTTAATATCTCTCTCAAGACTAAAAACAATTGACTCTAGGTTGATAAATTGAAATCTATTTCTAATTAAAACCCCTATTGTCGCATTAACTCGATTTATGGACTCCCTTATTAGATTTGACTCTAATCCGGTAGATTTATGTCGTCCTATCTCAGGGATTGCATTCAACTCTGTTTAATTATGAATGATCTACTCTTAAACAAGGTCTTTTCCTCCACTGAATAAGCACATCAAAAACCTGAATTAATATCCTGGAATATTAAAACAAGGGTTAAACTCACAATTAATAATAAGAACAAGTATTTATCATATAAATCAAAGAGTAATAAGATTCGTTTTAAGTTTCATCTCCCTTAGATATTTAGGGAGTTTAGTTCATAATAATAACGAAAAACATCTCAAAGTTTATAAAACAACAAAACATAAAGAAACCCAAAGAACTTCTAGGAAATTGGATGGAAATCTTCAATCTTAATGCAGATCCTCTCTCTAAGCTGATTCCAATGGCTATCCTTCAGTATATTCTGCCTCCAACTCTCCGTGTGTCCCTCTAATCCTCTTCTAAGGTGTTTATATAGGCTTTAGAATGCTTCAAAATCCTCAAAAGTGCCCTTTTCTGAGTAGAACTAGACTTGGGCTCGACAGGGACACGCCCGTGTGCAAGTGCTCAAACCGTGTGCAATTCTAACTTGGATTAATGTCAACACGGCCATGACACACGGGTATGTGGTCTGCCCGTGTGCCTCACACAGGCGTGTGGATAACCCGTGTGGAAGTGCCTAGGCCGTGTGAAACACTGATTTAGTCCCAATTTGTCCATTTTTGGCCCGTTTCTCACTCTTTTTGTTATCTTGAGCTCTCCTGAATGTAAAACATGAAATTAAAGGATTAGGAGCATCAAATTCACTAAAACCAAGGAAAAATCATTCATAAATATGCCAATCATGGGGTAAAATATGTGTAATTCACGGTTTATCAGCCACAACTTCTAGGCCCTTTCTTGGGATGTTACACATTAACCTAGCAGGGCCTCTCGACCTTCCACTAACATAATGAGTCAGTAAGAGCTATTTATCTCTCGATGTCACAGGTCAGACTAGACAAGGGTAAGGTTTTCACGAAATATTGATTTCGGGTTCATTCCTACCTACATTACTTCATTGGGTCATCAAGCCTAGGGTTTTAGATTCTTCCTTTCGCAACCAACTAATCTGCTAAGAAACCTTACATAGGTGTTAATTAATCCCGCATTGACTCGTCAATCTCCATTACCGGATTAATTTCCTATGGATCTAACACATGCAATATAATTGATTTGAAAGATAAACATTAAGAAATTATCAAGAATAAAGATGAAAAAAATCTTTATGTAAATATAACAGCGCAAATAGTAATCTGTAAAGAGTTGATCGATCTACAATCCAAATCTTGCGAAGAATGAAATAAACTTAAATAAAGTTACAATTGAGAGAAATTTAAATTACAATTGAAAGTAAAATTAAAACTAAGCAAAAGTTGTCCCTTAAACTATTTAGAGCAATTCTATTTATAGGATGAGGTTTGGCAGCTAGTCCTTGACATAAAACGACTGACTATTTCTCAATAAAGTTTATTGTGCAGACAGAAACACCCTTGGTTCATTAAGTGACCACGTCGCGTTGGTTTCACGACACCCTCTGGCATATGTCACGACAGTCATGGCAGTTTACTAACTTTAGGGTTGTGTCGCGACACTGATGGCAAACTGCTCTTTATGTATTTTGCTTGTTGTGTTGCAATATTCAAGCTACGTGTTGCAACATCGCAAGCAGTCCACTATCTTTGTGCCTTCAAATAATGTCCTACACACTTACCAAACATATTAGTCTACCTTTAGGCCTACCTTAGCCCACAAGGTTATATAAATCACCTAAATTGCTAATTTTTTTGCCTAAGGACTAAAAGTGAAAACTAAACGAAAACATAATAAAATTGCTTTCCTATGAGCTCATTAAGTACAAAAAGTAGTTTAATTTACTACATCAATTTATAACAAATCACACATCAGTATCATTTAACACAATTCATTTTATTCCTCACATTTTGTATCATTCCAACCACAATTCAAAACATAATTACATATCATCAATTTAATTCAATGTATGTCAAAACAATATATTTATATACCTTTTAACAACACAAAATCACCATGTACATATATCATTCTCTCATATAACAAATTTTACATTCATTCACTAATGCATATATATTAGTATCTATCACAAATCTCACATTTTCCCATGTATTCCTTTTTATGTCATAAGTCACTAAAATTAAATTTGTATATATATAATTAATAAATACAACCACAGTATTCAAGCATAATAAGAAAATATAGTAAGTTCCATACGAACATATGTGGAAAACAACAATTGCAAAGTGTCAGGGACTAATCTATAATTTCTCATATTTTTTATTAACTTCCGATTGATTTAAATCCTAATCTATAATAATTCATTACCAATTACCAGTTTCAATTACATTATAACATCCTATTCAAGCATATGAAAAATTAATTTCATTTTACACAATTTCCCTAAAGTTTTGCATTTTATTTAATTTAGTCTCTAAAACCGAAATGGTCATATCTTTAAATTCTAAGCTTTTTTTTTTCCAATACGGTTTCAATTCCATCCCTGTACAACCCTCTAAATAAAATAGTTATTGAAATTTCATATCAGTTTTGGCATATTCACTATACAAATTAATCATATTTCATTTCTAAGCTTCAAGTCAACCCATTTAACAAGAAAAAAACATAAATGAAAAAAAATCATCAATGAAAACATTTTAAAACTTTAAAAATTTTACGATTTAATACTCGAGCTAGCTAAATTAAGGTACAACAGTCTCAAAAATTTAAAATTTACGAAGAATAGGTTTAAAATCATTTACCATGCATGGACCGAAAAGCTTGAAGCTTAATAATGGTTGTTTGGATTTTCTCCTTTGAGGTTTCAGTGATGACGGTTGATGGATGAACTTAATGCCTTTTGTTTTTCTTTTATTTTATCCATTATACATATAATAATAATAATTCTACTATAATATTAACATTATTTAATTAACAAAATTCACCTACCGTCCACTATCTTTATAAAAAGAGGTTTAATTCTCAATTTAAGCCTTGGTCTATTTACTATTTTAATCCCTTAGCAATTAAAAATTTATAGATGTTATCTTTTACTATTTTTACGATTTAGTCTTTATACCTTAATTAGTCACTAATTCAAAAAATTTACCCATCCAAAATTCAATTCACTTACATAATAACTTTGTAAATATTTAATAAAAATATTTACGAGCTCAATTTGTAGAAACAATGTATTGATACCTCATTTTTCAAAATCACTAGCTTTAAGGTCAAACTACTTGTACTTTAACTAACTGTCTAATTAACAAATTTATGATATCAAAATCCAATATAACACTAATAAACTCGCAAATATTATTAAATAATATTTACTGACTTGATCATTGGAATACGAGGTTCCAAAACTGATGTTTTTAATACCACTGAAAAACAAGCTGTTACATGCTGAACAACCTGTCAATAGAAGATAATAGTAAGTATCCTTTGGGCACGTGACCTATTGTCAAATATAGTATTCAATTCAGGTCAATTCCACACTTAAGAAGATTGTTTTCTAATCAATTTATTATTTTAATTTACATTTTTAGTATTTTGTTCTTAGGATTACAAGTTAATAAAAATAAGTATTTTTAATACATTTTGTAGGTGTTGCGACCCAATAGGTCGACACGGGCCTTAGGTTGTGCTAATTGGCTTGATTGAGTGTGTAGGATGAAGGTATAAAGACCCAACCGACGTGGAAGCAAAGGACGAGTGATGCACAAGCTTCTCAGGACGTCAAAACACAAAACCAGTGACACAAGGCTAGAAGTGGGTGTCGTGTCGCGCCATGCAAAGGGTGTGGCATGCCACACGTCGATGTCTTGCCTAAGTTTATCAAGGTTGTTTTTGTCCGCACAATCAACTTTATACGAAGACCTATGACGTGTCAAAGACCAAATTTGGATTGCCAACACCTCTATAAATAAGACATTAGGGGATTGATGTAAGAAAGTCATCATAGACGCCTTTAAAAACCTTAGTAGCTCAGAGTAGATTTAGATTATTTTCATTTTAAATTTGCAATACTCTCTTGTTTTCCTCTTGAAATCAGTTTTGATTCAAGAGCTTGTTTATTTAATTAAAGTGTTTCAGTTTATATTTTCTTTCTCTTTTGATTTATTTCTTTATTCCAATCGAGAGATTTGCTACTCTATTCCCTTTTCAATATTACTTCCACGATTATTCAATTTTTTTTTTTTTCGAATTAATCGTGTTCTTCACATGATTTATTCAATTGATATTGAGATTATGAATAACATGAGTGGATGAATCCCTTAGAGGTGATTAACGAGTGAATGAGGATGTGATTAATGGAAGATTTAGGGTTTCACGAGAGGGATTAGTTAGTATGAATTACGTGTGCTTAAACCATTAAGCTTGACAACTCTAGGAAGTTATCATAGGCAAGACAAGGTCAGGAAATAAGTCAAACCGAGTAAATTGTATTTCATCTTTTTGGTGTTATATTTTATTATAAACGATAACTCATTTATAGGCGGCCAACACACCTTATCCAAATTGGTGAAGTTCGAACACATTCTTCCTTAATAAACCCTAAAACCCATTCTACTTTTTAACCATCACCACATTTAACATTGAATCAAGGTATATTTCTTCCTTAATAAAGGCCTCACCTATGATCTTGCCTACCTTAGCGTTGATAGCTTGGATTATTGTAAGGGTGAACCTCATTTTCTTTTATTTGATAGGCTAAACACTCAAATACAAATTTATAGAATAGACGATCATGACATGACTAGTCATCGAACTTGGAAAAAAATTTATATTTTTCTCTCAAAAAATTGTTCAAAAATTTCTTTTCCCATTTTATAAAAAATTGCTAATGATGAAAAGAAAAAAAATGAAGGTGGTGATTTCGAGAAAAAAAAAATCAGGTTCAAAAATGGTTTTCTTGTACATTGGAAAATAAAAATTTTAAAAATCAGCCCGGTTCGTGATATTTATAGCAATAAACCCTAGATTGAAATTGTACCAATGTTTTCAAATAGATGAATCCTTGTCGTTCTCGGCTTTCAATCAAACGATCTTCCCAACTATTCTCGTAGCATGAATTGCTTCGAGCGTGGGCTCGAATAAAACGAATCAAATATAGAAACTAGAAATAGTTTTATTTTCTTTTGGGGTGAAAACAAAAGTTCTTTCTTCAAAATAGAAACCGATAGAGTCGTTATTCCAGAAAATGTATTTAATTCTTAGAGAATGAAAGTCTCTCTATTTTCTAGTAGAATAACGATATTTGAAAGTTATGTTTATAGACCTACTGGTGCCATCTATTTATAAGGAGAGAAGGTAGAACCCTTGCTGAAATAGAGAAGTTTATTTCAACTAGAAAAATAAAATCCTAGTTCTACTAGGATATAGGGATAGCACCCCTAGTTAAATATACTAGGGTTTGTCATCCCCCCTTATTTTATAAGGGACTTTTTGGCTTCTTTCATATCGAGTCCAATCATAAGTACTTCCTGGACTTTCAACCCAATACTTTATAATTTGATCCAGCCCAATATTTGTTTTTCTATTTCTCAAAAATAAACTTCAATATATTTCCAATTAAATAATTTTCTCAACCCAATTCTAATTCTGTTAAAATTATGAAGACTTTACCGTATAAGAATCTATGAGAAAATATATTCAATATTTCTACATTCAACGGTTTAATATGACCAAATGATTTATTTCCATTTTTGAAATTCATTTATTCAAAAAATATAAATTCATTTTTCAAGTCATTTTCATTTTTTTCATTTTATTTTTATTTTGGAGAAAATCACATTCATTTCCAAATAATTATGTTTCTCCATTTTCATTTTCATTTTGGAGAAAACCATAATCATTTTCAAATGTTTCCTATTTTTCCATTTCACCATTTCTATTCATTTCTGTTCATTTGATTCAACATACAATTCATTTCTAGTTTTAACGAGTCAGTGGAGGGATCGATCTGACATATACGATTGGGGCTCAAATGATTTATAATTATATTCCAACTTTTCTCCTATTAATTATAAACTAATTTAGTCACAAATTCATTTCACTATAGTATCATGACTAAGCTCTCCTCAACGGCATACCATTACGAAAGTAACTCAATTAGTGCTCATCCAATGACCTTGTTATAACTGTGTTACCCTCATAGGATATCCTTAATTTCTTTGGGATAATATACATTCTCCCAATATGATTCTATTTTATCTCATGGTAACGATTTCATCTTTCTTCATGAAATGTCAATTACTATCAAATGAAAATCAAGTCATCCATCAAAAAGACAAACGATCCGTGACCATATTTATTTTTCATCAACCATGTAATTTCAATGAGAGGATATCATTTACCCATGTCTCGGGCTATGAATTCCACTGTTGTGAATGACACTACTTACTGCAAAAGTCGTACACCCAACATACTAGCTTTCGGTTCCTTATCTATTTGAACTCATGCTGTTACTTACATCAGAGTGTACGAGTTACGTATATATAGTTTGTCATCCACTCAGGATTTAGGTTTACCACACTACAAATGTCATAAGTAAATAAATCCATAAACGAATTCAAGATCTATACTTCTTGGGTCCAGTCCGATGTACTGTTAGTCCAGTAAACCATATCTATGTTTTTATCTTCTAGAAGTCATCTGTTTTGATGCCCAAGACAAAGCATCTATGCAATTGGACTTGATAGATGACATATTAGTCTTTCAATCGATTTGCTCATTTCATATTAAACTAAGGACATGTTTAGGTTCTTCTACTAATATAAGTTGTCTTTTCATATTACGATCTGTCCACGTAATACTATTAGTATTAGTTTAAGCATTAGACAATCAATAAGAAACATTTGCTTCTATTTTGCTTTGCGTGCAAAAATTATATGAGGACAATCATTCAAAGTAAATTAATGTAATCAATGAATTTGGTTTATTATTCAATCTGTTTGAAAAAATTACAAGTTTACAAACGAATATACAACACTTAGGACGTCAGATCCAACAGGTGATTCACACAAAAATAATGTGTTTATAGCAACTCGAAAGGGATGAGCAAGATAGGAACATGAGAGTAGAGGTTGAAGAAGAAGATCCTCCTTAAGACTGAGAAGGGGTATTTGTATACGAGATTCATCACCCTCATTAGCATTAGGTCTTGAAAAGACTCATGCTAGTCTTGTCATGGACAGTCTTCCAACGAACATTATATCCCTCTTAGGCAGGCAATGACGTGACTAATAGCTTTGGCAATATAGTTTCTATTAGACTAATGTAGACTTCATGAGGCCCCAAGTAGGCTCTACGTGTGCTTCATGTAAGAAAAAAGTTGTGATCATGGATGGTTTTGGTGTTTCATAATATGAAATTTGATGAATTGTTGAAGGGTAAACTTGTAATTTAGTAAATAATTATAATTAAAAAAATGATGGAAAGCCATCATCTTTTTTCATTTTTCACCTAGCCAAAACTGAATTCTCCATTGTTGTCTTAGGAAGCTTCGATCAAAGGTTATTTCTTATGATAATATGTAACTTTTACCCGTTTTTAGTGATTTTTATGTTTTTGATATCGTTGTAGCTTAATCTAGCTAACCTGAGGGTCAATTTGTAAAGTTGTTAAATGTTATAGATTATGCCATTGATGAGTTTGATGTGTTCTTGAAGCTTGGTGGTAGATTATTAAACTTGATTGTTAAATAGGACTATTTTGTAAAGTAGTTTTTAGTGATTTTAATGTTAAAGGACTAAATTGTTTAAATGTAAAACTTCATGAATTTTTTGTGAGATTATGGTAAATATGGGCTATATATGGACCCTAGGAAATTCGGCTAGCATGAATTGTAGCTAATTTTGCAAGTTTGGGGTTTAGAGACTAAATTGCATAAAGGGTAAAATGTTGGGATAATTTTGTAATTTTTTAATGAAAAGGCTTATAAGATTTAGTTTGGTTATTTGAGCTATTTGAGTTGATTAACTGTGTGAAAATTATTATTTAGATCAAGAAACAAATCAATCGGACTTAAATCGTGGAAAAGCTAAATTAACGGATTAGTCACCAGCATCGTATTCGTAACCATTTTTGTCTAGGTAAGTTCGTGTATTGTTTAAACTTGTTAATTATTGCGTTTGATAACATGTTAACCATTACTCATGTTAGGTATAGTTTAAATTGAATGATAAATGATGATTAGTGATTTTGGACTAAATTGCGATGTTGATTAAATTGATGATTGTGTTTGAAAAATGAGAAATACATAGATGTGTGCTTGACATGGTATAATGAAGATGAAGTTAAATTATTTGGACATACAATGTGGCATGTATGAACCTCCTGAATGTTTAGGATACAAATGACATGTCATTAGGGGATTATTACAATTTCGAGTGCTGGTTTTGGATGTCCTACCAATGGTTGAGGTCCTGCATTTGTTGTGGATTCTCCACAGATCATGTGAGCAACATCGTGTAGCCTAACATCCTGACCTACAGCTCGTGTGAGTAGACCTATTTCACAGCTCGTATGAGCATTACAGTCACAACTTGTGTGAACATTTTTCCCGAGTATCCGATGTTAGTTCATTTGATTCAATAGGTGGTAAAGGCTTAAAAGAATGTATATATATGAAATGTTATATGATCTTGACATGTAAAATGTAAAATGTTGGTATGAACAGTTATGCTTATTGGATATGTGATGAATGAAATGTATACTTAATATGTTTAGCTATAAATGTTCCATGACATGTTGGGATTATATGAATTATTGTTTATCTCACTAACCTTATGAGATTTGTGGTGTATAGGAAAGAAATGTGCTTATGAGTTAATTAATAAATCTATGCATGAATGGTTTGAATAAATACTGATTCGGTAAGTCTGTTGCATTTCATTCTTTATAAATCATCGGAAGTCAAGATCGGTTGGAAATTTAAGTTAGAGCACACGCTACCCGTTCTTCAAATCGGTAGGTTTTGATAATTTTGAAGTTAGTTATAAATGGCATGTACTAAAAGCCTTTAAGTTCTTTGTTTAAGATAATGTTATGTATAACCTTAGTTAAGAAAGATTTGTAGTTGTGTATATATTTGGTATTTTGGTTCTTGTATGTCTTTATGTTTATATATGTGAATGTAATGAGTGAATTGGTATGTTTGACATGTTTATAAGGTGATAGCTTGTGATCATTGAATGTGAATTTAGTTTGGTATTTGAATTGTGGTGTCAATGATGGAATATTAGTTAGACACTTAGGTTAAATATTTTGGTATGTTTTAGGCATGTTTGAATGTATTTTGAAGGTGTGGAATTGGTTTGGCTTTGTACCTAAGAAATGAGTTTTATTTGGCTTGTTTTAGAAGTCATTTTAAATGCACACAACCTGGGAAACAGGCTGTCACATGGTCATGTGTCACATACGGTCACTCCACATGACCATACAACTATTTAATTTTGGTGCAAGTTTTTCTCACACGGCCACAGGTTGTTACACAGCCTGGCGACACGGCCGTGTGACCCTATTTTCGAATTGTACACGGTCTGAGAACACGGGCGTGTGGAGTAGCCACATAGCCGTGTGACCCTTGTTTACACTTTTTACTCAAAATTTCATAAAAGTTTCAAATTAGTCCAGAATTTATCCTAACTTGTTTTAAATGTTTCGTAGGCTCGATTTCAGGCCTTTTTTCATATTTATGCTATGAATGTTAATATATTATGAATATTTGATGTTTAAATTTAAATTCGAATAGTAGAAGTCTGTTATTGAATTTGTTATCTGTCGTAATACTCCGTAACCTTAATCTGACGACTGAGACGGGTTAGTAGTGTTACAAAACTCAAACCTATCTTTGGAAAGGTAGGTTAGAAGCACTCTACAAATTGATCATACATGTGTTGGCAAGGATCATAGTTGGTGAGTTGTCGCTCATGGGCAAGGCTGTGATTGGCAAGGTAAAGCTGGCGAAGCCCATTATGGCGAGGTACACGTAGCAAAACTATATCACTTTTCTCTTGTATGTACCTAAAGTTTTTTTTCGTCAAAAGTAGCACACTTATACTATTAATTTTGCCTCATCTTACTCTCAAAATATGATACCAGCCAATAAAAATGTAACACATTTGAACTTAATGCACTTTTTAAACAAAATGAGATAAAATTAATAATTTTGATACCACCTCCTACTAGAAATTGAAGTACCTAAATACCGTATTAATATAAGGGTCAATTTTATATTAAACCTAATAGCTCAAAATCTAAAATAATAAAAATCGAATTAGTCTAATCTATCTGTTTAATAAAGGAGAGGGTATAAAAGTTGTAGATGTCAGCTTTCAAATCAACACGAAAATCCTCTAAACCTTCACGAGTTGATGAAAATAAAAGTTTTAACAAATGTTTATGCATTTATAAAGCTTTGAGTCCAAATGGCGAAAAGGTGAGATCTTAGCAAAATCCTTCTGAAAATTAATGAGCTTTCATTACCGACCATTTTAAAAAAAACAAGCGATGCGAAGAGAAAGCTGAGTCATTAAAACGTAATATAGACAAAAAAAATGACAAATTAGAAAAAGGGGGCGGTGGTGGAGGAAAATTATAATGCCATTTTTTTCTCCATTTTTAACTTTATTTTTTTTATTTCTAGTAAATTCGGTAATTTGTGTATTTATTTTTTTTATTGATTATATAAATATAAAAAAATTTAAAAAAATACAATTTTTTTAAAAAAACTCACTTTTAACTTATGGTACTATTTATTATTATATTATTTTAAAATCGTGTGATGCATGAGATAATTGTACTTAATAACTAAATTTTATTAAATTAAATCATATAAATTTTTAAATATTTTAAAAATAATATTAAAATATAATAATCAATAAATTAAATTTTAAAAAATAGTTAATAATAGAATCAATTAAAAATTATAATATTTGATAAATAAAAAGTATTTATGACAAACATTTTTATTAGTCGTTTATTTCTTTTAAAATTGCTTTGATTTATTTTGAGCGATATATATATAGAGAGAGAAATTCAATTTCTAAAATCCTTTTCATAAAGATTGAATATAAATTCTTTTAAAAGAAAGAGTGCTTCCCTTTGCTGGTTGGTTAATCCTTTAGGTCATTTCTTGGACTTCTCTTGTCATGTAATATTTTTTACCATTTAATTAGAATTGACTTTCCAATTTTCTTAACTCTCACTTTACTTTAACTTTCTTTTTTAGTCATGAAATAATGTTCACAATGATATTCAAATTGATGATTATGGACCGTGCTATGCTAATTTGGTGGGCTGCCAATCATGCATATCGATTTTATCATCGCTCAATAATTGTATTTAAAAAAATTAATATCACGAAATAAATTAGTAATATCATATTAAAGTGTGATTATATAAACATTCAGAGACCTGATAAAATAGTTACCATTTACATTAGCTGAGAAAAGGATGCCGCTGTAGAGTATTACGATGCTAAATTAAATAATTTTCAAGTTTTGGTCTATTTGCATGTTAGGTTTGTCCCTTTTTAAAATTTAATTTAGATAAACTTGAGAAAATTTTTTGTGAGATATATTTAGACAATTTAAATAAGGTTTTGCTATAATTTTTTAAATTTATTGTTTAAAAAAAAAGTACTTATTTTTATTATTCTTATATTATTTAAGAGTTATTTAAATTTAATTTCAAAATGCGATAAACTTAACATGTAAATAGATAAAAAATTTAAAAAACATTTAATTTGGTGCACTCAAAATTTGTTTTAAAAAAAATTAATGATTACTCAATGATGACGAGGTGGTACCGCCAATGAGAATGGCAGCACCGACGTACACTATAAAAAACATGTTATTTTTGTATAAAATTTTACACTTGATTTATTTTCGTAATTAATCGATGTTTAATTTTTAAGTTAATTCGAAAAAAATTGCAAAAAAATTAAAACGAAAAGGAAGAAAAATAATATAATTAGAACTTAGTCCTAAATGTAATAACTTTAGCATATATAAAGTAAGGTTTGTATAGAAAGCAAAACAAAAGAAGTCTTTGTCGAAATTTGAATACTTAAAATGTTGAAAATTGATACAATTTTATAGCTAAAAGATTAGTTATTTTTTACAATTTATATTCATTTTTAATTCAGAAATAAATAGTCCCTATATATTTTTAATTACTTAGGGAAAATAATTATCTTTTTTTTTGGCCTTTTTTTATTTATAAAATCTTACTTTTTATGAAATTTACATAAACATTTTAATCTTTATTATATTAGTACTTGATATATAACTTCAATTAATTACTTGAAAATTATTATTATATTTAATTATTTAACTAATAAATATTAAAAATATAGTTTGTAAATTTAACTTATATATATATATATATTAAAAACTATATTTATTTTCAGATATTACATGTAAGTTAAATTGAAATTTAACTAATGCTCTAAGCAAACTGTTAGCTATATTATTTTATTTTTACTCTCTCGGTCATAATGTTTATGAAATGTTACAATTTTTTAATAAATAAATAATATATTTTAGTTATGGGAGAGATTTACTTACATCGATTCAGTTTTACTCTTTTCTATTTTTTTTATTAATATTTTAATGATTTAACCATTAAAATTATTAATGTAATTGTATTTGTCATGTAAATTTTTAAATCGATCTGATATATCTATCATACTAATGTAAAACAATGTATATATATTAATATTTATGGCGTGATTTTTTTTCATATAAAATAAATAATTAAATTTTTTTTAATTTACATCAATTTTGATATGTATAATTTATATAAATGAAATATAAAATAATAGTTAAATCATTAAAATATTAATTATATAAAAGTATATAAAAATATAAATTTTAGACTGATATAAATAAATCTTTTATCTTTTAATTAATATATTCTCCGTCACTTCATTTTTCTGCCAAGCCTCAATACAACTCAAACTATTCAAATTACAACGTGGGACTCCCTAAGTGGTCCTTAATCAACGGAACTTTTTTTTTCTTGAATATTTAATTAACGGAAATTGCATTCACCCTGCACGAGTTTTGGTTCCTTTTTTTTTTAATTAAGACATAACTACTACAACGAATAATAAATGAAGAATTGAGTAAAAATTGAATTAATTCATAAAAAATTAGACATACCTCACACAAGGTATATATATAATGTGAAAGAAAAATAAACATTACAAAATAAAATGTGGAATAATAACTTTTTAAAGTAAATTTAGATGGGCGATACGTTTACTTACGGATAGTATATAAATAATAATGGCAATAAAATTAAATATTATAGTGATACTGTAGCATGAGATAAAAAATAAATTAAACACTCTGTACTATATCTCACCACCCATCAAAATCTACCCTTAATGGCTTTAAATATAACAGACCTCTGTATTTACCGATGTTTATTATCATATAAAATCCCAAGCTAAATGTATCAAAACAAATAAAAAAAAATACCACTTCAAAAGGAAATAAAAAAAAAAAAAAAAACCCAAGTTAAAACGAAATAGTACCCTTGAAATGGAACACGACACTTCAATCCTTAAATCCTGGTTGTCAATGTGTAATGAGTTTAGCAACTTAGTTTATTCCCAACCTTAACAATAATGAGTTTCAAGTGCATTTTATATCATTTGTCAACACAATAACTTACTGTAAATTAAAAAAGAAAAAGTACTTTATTTTTTCAATCAAGGGTGAGAAATATTTCATGGAATCAGATTAGTGGTCCCTGGAGAGAGAGTCGAAAAGTACAGGTGGCATGGAAAGTTATGGGTGTTTGGTCCTTGGTGCTGTGAAACCAAGTTTATAAATTGACTCCAAAAACCCAGTTCCTTTTGTGTCTTGTTCATCACCTTTGCTTTCGTTGCCATCGTCTCTGTTCCTTTTTTTTTCTCTACTCTGTTTGGTTCAGGTATCCCACTCTTCGTGGCATTGAATATTTGATTTTAATGTTTTTTGGTTATCTGTGATTAAAGTTTTGGTTTTGGGTTTTGAAATTATACAGGGGATAAAAGGGAAGAGTAAGAAAAAGAAATCTATAGGAATGACTAATCAACAAAATGTGGTGGCTGTTGACGTGAAATCGCTTGGTTTAAGAAACTTATTACCACCAGTGACCAAATCCTTATCACCAACAGAACTTAAGATGTTATTCATGAAGAGGTTTGAAGCTGAAAAAGGAGATAACAAAATCAATGGTTTGGTGGATTCCATGAGAGCTTCTTCACCTACCCGTATCAAGTCTTCTTCTGCTTCCATTGTGGGTTCCATTCCTCCCTTCTTCACTTGGATTACCATTGGTGAACCCTTGTGTTTATATATATATATATTGTTGAATGAAAACAGGTCCATCATCCTTCAGCTTTGAGTATGTTTGAGCAAATAGTGGGTGCTTCCAAAGGAAAACAGATTGTGATGTTTTTGGATTACGACGGCACACTTTCACCTATTGTTGAAGACCCGGATCAAGCTTTCATGTCCACAGAGGTAAAACTAAAGTAACGACCATTGTTCATCACAGTTTGGTCTAAATCCTTGACAAAACTTGTTTGTCTCTGATCAGATGAGAGCAGCTGTAAGGGATGTTGCTAGATATTTTCCAACAGCAATAGTGACCGGAAGGTGCCGAGACAAGGTACATTTGTTTTTCTTCAGAAACGTACTACCATTATAATGGAGCAGGCTGATTGATTTTGTCATGGTGGGATTCAACAGGTTTACAGCTTTGTAAAATTGCCTGGCCTTTATTATGCGGGTAGCCATGGTATGGACATCAAGGGACCATCTAAAAGATGCAAAAACAAGAAAGTGAGTAAGAATATCAGTGTTGTACTTTTTTGCAATTTCATTTGCTTCTTCTTTGTTTCCTTGTGTGTGTGTGTGGTTCTAATTTTCTCTTCTACTGTCAACTTTTGTATTTATTCAGGCTAACCAGGGAGTTCTTTTCCAACCTGCCAGTGAATTCCTGCCCATGATTGATGAGGTCTGTTGATTATGGAATTGACTTGAAATTTGGGGTTAAAAAGGAAAATGACAATGCATCTCGATTCATTTGTTTGGGGTTAAATTTGCAGGTTTATAAAGCATTGGTAGAGAAAACAAAATCGATTGGGGGAGCCAAGGTGGAAAATAACAAGTTTTGTGTCTCCGTACACTTTCGACGTGTTGATGAAAAGGTACCACTCTTTTTCTTTTATGGTACAGTGACATTTCAAACGCTAATAATATCTTACTGTTTTTGTGCAGAGTTGGGGTGCCTTGGCTGAACAAGTTAGATCAGTACTCAACCAGTACCCTAAGCTTAAACTAACTCAAGGGAGGAAGGTACACATATCTTTCATATCATTTCATAAAATATAAAGCTTGTAGAATTAAAGTACTAATCTTAATGATCCCATTTAAACAGGTATTGGAGATTCGCCCAACCATCAAGTGGGACAAAGGAAGAGCCCTCGAATTCTTATTGGCGGCACTAGGTTCTCATAATTTACTCCTTTTTCTTTTTCTTTTATATTGGTATATAACTAACCTCGTTAGATTTCCGACAATTAATAAAATGCTATCATATTTTATAAAAATATTTTTTTTAAATAATTTTAAGCATTTGAGATGAACTTAGATAATGTTATCAATATTCAAATAAGTATTAATTGTCAATTAGGTTATAATCTAATAGTATTAATCAAATATAAAGAAAAAGTATCCACTTAACTTACTATTTTTACATTTAAATACCAATTAAACAAAAAAAAATTAAATATCATATTTTATTACTATAATATAGTAGTAATTTTAGCTTTGTTCATTTTGATGTGTATAGGATATGGCAATTCAAATGATGTTTTACCGATCTACATTGGGGACGATCGAACTGATGAAGATGCATTTAAGGTATCTAATCATAATTAATTGTGATAAGAAAGCTTATTATTTCTATTAAAGAATGTGGGATTTTAAGTGAAATTAAACACACATTTTGTCTGACTAGGTTTTACGTGATAGAGGACAAGGGTTTGGGATTCTTGTTTCCAAAATACCCAAGGAAACAAATGCTTCATATACTCTCCAAGAACCATCTGAGGCATGATTCTTGATCTTCCCATACAATTTTCCATTATTACCTTTGATCTATACCCTTTTTTTTTTTTTTTTCGAACATAATTTTGGACTTACTATAATTTTACAGGTTAAAGAGTTTTTGAGGCGTTTGGTGGATTGGAAAAAATATGCACGAGGAGGAGGAGCACCCTAAGTTGCTTAGACATATACATAGACAAGAAATTTGAATACCACCCTCCTACGTGTTTGATTAAAGGGTGGAGGAATATGAATTAGTTAATTAATTATGTATCTTTCTCGTTTAGAGAGAGTTTCTAATTGTAATTAACTACCAATTTATGAGGCTGTAATTGATTAAAATGAGAAGAATTAGAATAATTCCATAATTTTGAAACTTTTTTCTCATTGCTTTTGCTCCTAGATTAGCATACCCATTTGTTTTTGAGATATTCTTTTATATGTTTTGTCCATAAAGAAGGATAAACTACAAAAATAATCACTTTTTGTTTATTTCAAATTATATTTTAGTTACTTATGTTTGAAATGCTACGTTTTAGTCACTTACATTATCATTTTGTTATGAAGTGGTCACTCTACCGTTAAGCTCCGTTTCCTCTCTAATGACAGTCCTACGTGGCAGTCCAAATAGATTTTAAATGCCAACTTAGATGTCCTACCTGGCAATTCAAATTAAATTTATTTAATTAAAAATCTATTTTCATCCCAGTAATTAGACATTCAAGTTGGCATTTAAAACTCATTCGAACTGCCATTAAGAAGGTAATGGAGTTTAACGATAGAGTGACCACTTTGTAAAAAAAATAATGTAAGTGACTAAAACGTAATATTTCAAACATAAATAATTAAAATGTAATCTGAGACTATTTTTTTGTAATTTATCACATATAAAATGATAAAACATTGTTCTCTCTATTCTAATTAATTTCTCAGAGTTAATTTTTGGTCACAATTTTGACCACTATTGTTTCTTGAAATATTTTTATTAATTAAAAACTTACAGAAACATACATTACCAGCAGATTATGTTGTTATGCGCATGGCATGTGGGTTGGGATAAGTTAGATTATTGCCAAAGTTAATTATTTATTTCTTTAATATCGTTTTAGATTGGATATGAATAACAACAAAGCAAAGGAGAAAGAAATACTGTAGAGTATATGTTTGGCATTTTGAAAAAAATAGAGTCGATGTCTTGACGAGGAAGAGTTAATGTTTCGATATTTCGATGACACGACACACCATGTTTAAACGAGAAGAACCCATCGTCCCAACGAGCTGAACACAACATCATGACGTGGCGATGTGTTCTTCACTTAATCAAGTTTCTTCTCCCACTCTAATTCTGATTATTTTAAGGATATTTTAGTTATATTTGTACATGAAATTCAGCTTATAAATAGGCCTCTTAGCAACCCTAGATAGTTAAGAATAACAACAAAAATTAAGAGTGTGTAGAAATTTAGGAAAACTTTACATTTCGGGTTCAAGATTTATTTGTTTCTCCATCTTGTACTCTCCCTTCAGTTTTTTCTGCTTTTAGCAAAGTTTTTTTTGCCCGTGATTTTTTATTTTCTTCGTAGAGATTTTTTCACGTAAATATTTGTGTTCAATTTTTTTTTATTTTCGTTTGTGTTCGTTGCATAATTCGAATTCGACTCAACAAATACAATCATATTGGTTGATATATAAACATGAATAAAAACAAAAGAGTTGTGGTAAAAGAAGAATGTAGAAACAAGTGACAAGGATATGGAGGCTTAGGGTGAAAGTGAAAATGATAGTGATGAAGATGATACTAAGAACTTAAGAGTACTAGTGACAGTGGTGACGATACTCATGATTTCACAAGATCTAATAAATTATGTTAGACAAACGAGACATGATGCGTAAAGTCAATGAACTTCAGAGAAAAACTGTTGACTTGTGATTATGATCAAGGAAAAGAATGATATTGTTGTTGTACCAGAGTTGAATTGTATGAAAGCAGTTCTCAATAAACTTGGAACACCATGTGAGAAGTTTATTACTCTTTTTAAGAGTTCATCATTTTCACCTTCATTTTAAGCTTAAATTGACATTGTTGTTAAGTAAATTTAAGCATAGTGAAAGAAGTTTGAGATGCTGAATGCTATATGTCATGATGATTGGGTCAGTCACTTTTAAAAATGATTGAGGGGTAACTTACGGAAATTGATGAAGATGTCGCATTATTCTACGTGATAATCATGTGTGATCTTCCCATTAATCATTTCACAAAACTTATTAAAAATCATATTCAATTGGAAAACAAAGGAAGAAGGGGGAGAAAATAGTATTTTGTTGATTTTCATAATTTCACTCTTTCAATTAACTTCCCTTTCTATTTTCATTTTAATTCTTAGATTTCTTTGCCAAACTTCCACGTAACAAATAATGTCAATTTTACTGAGGATCTCCATTCGGCATTCAGCAATTTAGAAGCATTCATATGATTCACCATCTCTAAACCTTTAACATTTTAGTTTCTAGCAAGTACAATGATTTTGCAATCTCTAAATTTTAATTCTATAATCATCAAACACTTACATAAATAAATGGTTACTATTTAATTTAATTGAATTTATTATAAATTAATTTATTTCTACAAATCGACCCTATAATATTGTATTATATAACCCTAAAACACCTTTTTTATTTTCAAACGGCAAATTAATAATATGAATAATAATAATAAATTTAGATTCTAACGTTTATCTCTTCTGTTACTTTGAACTTAATTCTATTTTCTCTGGATCATTTTAGTTTTCAATCTTTGAACTTAGGTAAATTATTTTGTTTTTCACGACAAAGTTAAAGTTAATTGAATTATGAAAATTTTAATGACACTAACATGACAATTCGAGTGACAGTCTACGTGTACTTCATAAAATTTCAATAAAAAAATTAAAAAATTGTCCATATTAACAATGAAGTAGATATAGACCGTCATACAACCTGCCACATCAGTGACATCAAAATTTTAATAATTCAATTAATTTTTTTCATCTTGAGCAAAACAGTTTAACTAAATTTTAAAAAATGAGGGACGAAAATAATAACAACAATAATAAACATTAGAACTAAATTTGCATCATTATATGTACACTAATACCGTATAATTTGGTGATGGACCATATATATAAGTGATGCTTAAAGCTAAAATTAAACGAAAAAGTTTTAATCATAATATATTGGTAGTCGGTTACAAGAAGTAATATATATTAAATCATACTCTACATCAATAATTAATCCTTCAATCATTCCTACACATCCCAATTCTTTTTTAAATACTTCTAATAGAGATCACTATTCAAACTCCAATTATTTCTTCCCTTCATTCTTTTTATATCCTTTGATTTTTTATTTTTTATTTTGTTAAAATATACTTTTAAGTACCTATATATTTTTTTATATTTAGAATTTAATTTTTCTATTTTTTATTTAAAAAATTAAATCTAATTGTTAATATTGTTAAATTTTTCTTGTCAAATTCAATTTCATTGTAATGCCATTTTTTTAGTTACATGATTATCAAGTGAGTTTTTATTATTATTTCAAAATATCACCCACATTGTTAACAATTGAACTTAAATTTTGATATCTGAAAAACAGAAAAACTAATATTTTAAAAGTAAAAATACAATAACTAAATTACAAAGAATACAAGACTTATAACATAATTTAAACTATTTTTTTCTTTATTTAACTTTTAAAGCTTTTGATTCAGATTCTATGAGGTCAAACAATCATAACTTTCTTTTTCACCTTTTATTTATCTATACTATAAAGATTTCATGGGTACCTATAAGTGTCACAGACTTAGATTTTTCCCACGCAATCCGTGTGGCCTTAGGTAGTTTCTTCGCTCTAAAAACGCCTAAGTCAACCTAACTCCCAACAATTGAGGATTCAACAAAATTCCTCTAAGGTAAACAAGCAGAAGAACGAAAAGTGAAAGAACTCGAAAGATGAACAAAGCCACAGAAAAGCAAGAACATTAGAGAGAAAGTTTTGAGTGAATGCTCTCAAGAATTCTATTACTCTCTGAATGAATTACAATGAGGGGGAGGCCTCTATTTATAGTTTAGCCTCCCCAAAATCAACGGTACAGATTAAAGTACATCAATGGCTAAGATTAAAAGCTATCTACAAATCAAATCTCTAAGATTACAGAATCATACCTTCTAAAGATTACATATTATATCTAAGATTACATATCTGTAAAGATCACGTTCCATATTTGCCAAGCTTTGTAAATAGACCTTCAATCTCTCCAAGCAACGGGCCAGTCCGGTTAGGCCAAATGACCTCTTTTGAACATGATGGATCACACAAGTACGACATAGTTGCGAGCTCCCATGCGAAACCCATGACATTCTCCCCCACCTATTCTAGCGATGCCCTCGTCACGTCCTCCTCATGGAATCAGTCTGTCTTTCCTTGAAACTATCACAATGCCTCGATAGGTTCCCAACTTGTCTTACAGTCCCTTCCATCGAACTAAGTATTCATGCCACGGCAGATAGTACTTTCATATGATCACACGGTCTGCCTTGTTACTTTCAAATTCACGATCATAGAAGACCTTTACCCCCATTGGTGCTCGTTCAGACTTGCCTTGATTTGGATCCTCTTGATCTGCATAGAATGGCTTAAGCATGCTCACATGAAACACTGAGTGGACTTTGAGTTTTGCTGGCAACTCAAGCTTGTAGGCCACATTGCCTACTTTCTTCACAACTCAAAAAGGTCCCTCATACCATCACACAAGCCCCTTGTGCAAACCATTATGTTGCAAAATCAAGTGTAGTTTAGTAAAGAATAAATCACCAACCTGAAATTGCACATCCCTTCAATTCTGATCCATCCACTTATTGTTGCACTTACTTGCCTTGTGTAGACAAGCTCTAGCCAAGTCATTTCTCTCTTGCCAATCCTTGCAAAATAATAAGCTACTGGATTCGGTCATGTATAACGGGTCACAACAGCATTGGGTGTGAGTGGTTGCTGGCCTATCACTATCTCGAACAGACTTTGATTCATAGCCCCACTTCGCTGCAAGTTGTATGAAAATTGGGCCACATTCAACAACTTTGGCCAATACCTTCGTATGGCATTCACATAGTGCCAAAGATATGTTTCCAACAACACATTCACTTCTTTCGATTTTCCCATCAGTTTGCAGATGCATGCTAGTAGAAAAGTTCAAGTCTGAGCCCATCGACTTGAACAACTCTGTTCAAAACCGGCTCGTGAATTGCTCGTCTTGATCACAAATGATAGACAATGGCACTCCCTAATATTTCACCACGTGTCTAAGGAACAAACAGATGTCTCCTCAATAAGACACTCATTGGTAGTTGTGTTGCATACTTCAAAAATCTATCCACCACAACAAAAAATACTTGCAAACCCATCAAATTTAGGCAAGCCAACAATAAAATCCATAGATATACACTCTCCCATGGTCTTTCAAGAATGGGAAAAGGTTGTAGCAAACCGGTCGGAGTCATTAACTCAACCTTGTCTTATTAGCATACTAGACAAGTTTTCACATAGGTTTCCATATCATTACCCATGTGAGGCCAATAATAACGGCCCTCCAAATGAGCCAAAATCTCTTCGTTTTCCCCTCCTTGGTAAACTCAATCAAGTTTTTAGTCATGGGATCATGGGACAATCCCTCTCAAATACGCTCCAGTAAGGGACCATCAAGTTGGCTGATTACTGCAAACTCCATCTTTCAGCTAAGTGTATCAGCCACAGTGTTGGCACTCCACGACTTATACTCCATCGTGAAATCAAACTCTGCTAGAAAAACCTGCCAACGAGCCTGTTTGGGAGACAACTTTTTTCTAGGCTAGAAAATAATTGTTGGCAATATTATCTATAAAAGCCACGAACCTGGAACCCAGTAAATAATGCATCCATGTGCACAAGCAATGTACCACAATGGTCATCTCCTTTTCTTAGATTGTGCACCTCCACTTCATCTCAATAAACTTTCTACTCTCGAAAGCAATTGGATGTCTATCTTGCATTAGTACTCCCCCAATGGCATAATATAATGCATCTGTGCATACCTCATATGGCTTCGAATAATCTGGCAAAGCAAGTATGGGTTCCCTTATTATCATTTACTTCAATTGGTTAAAGGCCTTATCATATTGAGGATCTCAATCTCATATCTTACCCCTTTTCAACATGTCTGTCACGGGTACGATAATTTTGGAGTAGCCTTCGATAAAGCGTTGATAGTAATTTGCCACCCCAATGAAAGATCTCAACTTCGTCACCTTGGTTGGTGGCTCCCACTCAACAATGGCCTGAATTTTGCTCTCATCCATCCAGATATTGCCACCTCCCATAATGTGGCCTAGAAATGGCACATCTCGTTAGGAAAATGAGCATTTCTCCTCTTTGACAAACAACTTATTTTCCCTCAAAGTTTGGAACATCTTCCTCAAATGTTCCACATGCTCATTGAGCCACTTGCGCATTACACAAGTTGTATTTAGCTCGTCCCCTTCGGCTATTCAAGCTTGATGGTACCATAATCTCAAATCCAACTTGGTGAACCATCTTGCACTACCAAGCTGATCAAACAAGTCCAAAATAAGGGGAATATGGTATATGTTCTTCACAGTGATCTTGTTTACGGCCCGATACTAAATGCACATCCTCAACGACCCATCATGTTTCTTTTGGAACAATACTGGCGTACCGAATAGAGATTTAGATGGCCTAATGAATCTCCAATATAAAAGCTCCTTCAACTATTTCTGTAAATTTTCTAATTCTGGTAAATACATACAATATGGGGCCCTTGGTAGTGGTTCCATGTTGGGCACAACTCAATCATGTGGTCCACCTCCCTCTTTGGTGGCAACTTCTTAGGCAACACAGTAGGCATCACATATTGAAAATACTACAATAACTGGCCCACTTCCTTCGGGATCTCACCAATGAACTTAATGGCTTCTTCGACCTTCAAGGTGGCTAAGTAGAAGATTTCATCTCCTCATACTCCTCTATTAAATTGGATTGCTGGCAATAATTTTCCCTCTATAAATTTTTTCCTTATCATTATTACCATGCATTGATGGTTTAAATCCGAAATCACCATGTAATTACCAAAAGGAAAAATAGACGTATTAACCCAGTCAAGGAAACTTAATGAGCTTATGGGAGAGTAACTTAGTTATATTTTTGTTTAGTTTTCATTTTTAGATATTAGATAATAAAATAAGCAATTTCGACTATTTATATGACCTTGTGGCCTAAGAGAGGCTTAAAGGTAGACTAACATATCTAATGAGTGTGACATTATTCGGAGGTACGAAGTAGTAGATTACCCGTGATGTTACAACACAAAGTTAAGATGTCACAACACAGAAAAAGAAGCATCAAAGGAGTAGACTACCTTCAGTGTCGCAACACAACCCTGAATACACGCCTAAGCTAGTATATTGCCAATTGTGTCGCGACACAGGCTAGAAGATATTGCGTCACTGATGTGATGAGGCTAACTAATAAGTCAAGGGTGTTTCTATTTGCACAATAAACTTTAACGAAGATTAGTCAACTGAATTAGGTTAAGGATCGATGACCAAACCTAGGTCTATAAATAGGATTGCTTTGCCTAGTTTATGAACAATTTTTTACTTAGTTTAATTTCCAGTTTCCTTTTTAGTTTTATTTTTACTTTTAATTTAGGTTTCTTTTCAATTGAAATTATAATTTAGTTTTTTTTCGGTTCTTCACAGAATTCAGATTGTGGATCCACCAAACTATTCAACGAATTACTATTCGCACTGTTATTAATATATCAGGATTCTTCTCATCTCTTTTATTGATTTGCTTTTAATGTTTATATTTTCAATCAAGTTTATGATGTTAGATCTATGGGGAACTAATCCGGTAACAGGAGATTAACAAGTGGATGTGACATTAATTAGCTTCTGTGTAGGGTTTCTTAGCGGATCAACTGGTTGGGATAGGAAGAATTTAAAAACCTAGGCTTGACGACCCTAAGAAGTCATATAAGTAGAGATGAACCCAAAATTAGTATTGCCTATCAGTGAAAACCTTACCCCAATCTGGTCCAGAATATCAGGCCGAGAGATAAGTAGTTCTTACTGACTCATTAGGTTAATGGAAGGCCGAGAGGCCCTAATAGGTTAATGACTAGTTGATTGGATAGAACCTGAAATAGGAGTTAATTACGAATACTAAAGCGAGTTAGTCTTTTGTTGTTTAGATCTGAGTAAATCTATAATTTGTTTTCTCAATTTTTTTATGTCCTTTGATTAGTTTAATAAAATAACTTCTATCACCACCTTAGAATTCATCGTAATATAGTTTAATTAAAATACTAGCTAAACCCATTAACATAGAAATTAGGATTTGTAATACCCCGAAAATTTTTACAGTAAGATATTATCCTTGATATAGTAAAATAAGAAAATAAAGTGACAAAAAGGAAAATTTTGAGTTGTGTCAACCTTGGGAAGTATATTATGATATATTAATTCAAGAAAGGACTAAAATGTAAAGATGAGAAAAGTCTTGTTGCACAAGAGTAAATACTCAAAATTTGAGGGGTTAAAGTGTAAATATAAAAAAGTTGAAGGACCAATAGTGAAAATATTTTAAGGGTAGAATGATCTAGAAACTAAGGAAAATGGATGAATTAGGACCAAATTGAATAAGGCGAAAAATTATGAGGGACTAAATGGTAATTTTACCAAATTAAGTGATGACTCAAGGATGGAATTCTAAAAGATCATGAAGGACAAAATGGTCAATTAGTAAGAGAGAGAATTCTAGAATGTAATGATTATGTTGATGATATTTTAAATTAATTAATTAGATAAATATTATTTTATTAATTTTTTAATGAGATATTTATTATTATTTTATTATTATCTATTTAGTATATAAGGAAGGAAAGATGAAGAATTCTCATCATCTTTCCATGCATATGCATGCAAACGTTTGAAGAGAAGAAAAGAAAGAAAGTTTTCTTTTCTTTACAATTTAGTCATTCCACCCAAAATTTATTATTTTCACCTAGAAATCAAAAGAATTTTCATAGCTACCAAGAGAGAAAAATGTTAAGGAGACTATGCGGAATTAGAATATCAAATTGGATTCAAGGAATAGAAGCTGAAGGAGAGAGAAAATCAAGATGAAGATTAGAACAAGGTAAGAACATCATGACTTCAATATATTTTTAAGTTTGATATTATTTAAAAAGCATGGGATTGATGTTAATGTAGAGTTTCTTTACATATGGTCCTATATTCTTGATATGTTAGTGAAGAGAAAACAAGAGAAAGTGATGAGAAATAGTGTAGAGAAAGAAAATAAGGGTGTTATAAACATGGTAAATAATATCTTGCACTAAAATAGTTTTCGGCAACAGCAGTAGTCTAACTTTGAAAAATCACCAAAAATTGTAAAAATCGAATTATAGGATGAATAAAATATGAAATTAAAGGTTATTGAGTCTAATTTCTTATAGAAGAAATTATGTAAGAAATTGAATTGTAAATCATGAGATATAATAAATTTTGTGAGATAAGGTCAGAATGATTTTGGGTTCCTCTATTCTGACTTTGTAAAATCATCAAATATTGTATAAAAATAATTATGGGCTTAAATTTATATTTTTAGAATCCTTAATGAGTATATTTTTAAGAGAAATAAATAGAAACATCATTAAAATTCTGTAAGGGAAGATAATTAATTTTTAGTGAAGAAGGTTCAAAACTGTTAGACAGTAGAACAAGGGAAATTTTAAAGAATAAACTGTACTTATTGGACAAACCAAAAATTCTGAAAATTTTATGGTAAAAATATATATGAGTCTAGTTTCAGGGAAAATTAGCAGATCTTAATTTGGAGTTCTATAGCTCCAGATATAAATAATTTAGTGACTATGACACAGATGGACAGCTTGAATATTCATAAAAGTAAATAATAAAAATTATAGATAATGTTATTTACAAGTGTGTTATATACATTAAGGATGTGGAATGGAGAGGAGGAGGAGGAAAATATGTATGAATATTTATCTAGCATGGCTAATTTGCATGTTTTAGGCTCAGGGACTAAATTGAATAAAAGTAAAACTTTATGGGCAATTTTGTAAAAATATCAAAAATGACCAAATTGCATGAAATGGATTATTTTATTATTTAAATTAAAAAATTGAATGAAATTATTAATTTAGTTCAAGATCGGGGGAAAACATGTTTTAGGGATTAAATTAAAAAGTGTTGAAATTATGGAAAATTTTGATATTTTATAGAATTCATGGACTGTTATCAATATGTATGAAAATAATAGCTGGAAATAAGGATTAAATTGCAAGAATTTTATTTTTCTGACCCTAAGGATGAAATCGTCATTAATTAAAAGTTCAGGGGTAAAATGATAATTTTGCCTAGAGCATTAATTAAATGCATTAGAATATGAAACGAACGAAAATGATGATCAAATTTATTTATAAAGATCCGAACAACTCAAATACGAGACTTGATTGTGGAAAAGAAAATATAATCGAATTAATGAAATTATAAACACAAACAAGCAATGAGATAAGTTTATGTAACTTGAATTGTATTTTTAAATACTTGAAATATGTGGTTATGAGATGAAAATATGATTTGAATGTTCAATACATGATCATTGATGAAATATTGATAATATTCGATATAAAATGAAAATAAATCACGGTCGAATGGAATGGAATTCAATGGATCATTGGAAAAGGAATTGACGGTAAAAAGGATCTAGCCCGGACGGGTGATCCTATCCTGATATAGCCCTCCCGAAGAATACGTGTAAAACGGATTTAGCCCGGACGAGTAATCCGAATTAAGTCCAATTTAGCTCGACTGGTAATTCAGATCCAAGCTCATTAGAGTAATTGTCGTTGCAGGGGATTTAGCCTGGACTTGTAATCCCGACAATACTCTATGAGTTTATATTACAGGGGATTTAGCCTGGACTAGTAATCCCGCTGTAAGGATGAGGTTCGCGGGAGTGTGCTTTCTGAAATGAAATGTGTAAGACCATGGTTGAAAGATACCATAGCAACATGATATGAAATGTGTAAGACCATGGTTGAAAGATACCATGGCAACTTGACGAGGAATGAATAAGACCATGGTTGAAAGATACCATGGCAACGTGATATGAAATGAGTAAGACCATGGTTGAAAGATACCATGGCAACATGACAGAAAATGAGTAAGACCATAGTTGAAAGACACTATGGCATCATGTCAAAGATATATAAGACCGTGGATGAAAGACGCTATGACATCTATTAAACAATTGATATTCAGGTAATATGTATCAGATGACGAATAGATATATGAAATGGTAGTGTGAAATGTTTACAAGAACTAGTCATATGGAAATATATATATACAAAATAGTTGTATGAAATAATTATGAAGATAGATAAACAAAATAAGTATAAGTACATGGAATATAATTTATGTTAAGTTTGATATAAACTATTACCGGAATAAATATACATAAAATATGTGGAAATGATGGAGCATGAAATATTGATATATTGAAATGATTGATATATATTTATAAAGAAACGGTAAGAGAATGATATGTTTTATGACATGTACATAAATGATTATCTTTGATATGTTGATCCAAGGAAATTATGTAAGTAAAGACAATTATTAAACTCAAGTGTGACATGTCGAGAAAATAAGTATATCAATGTTGAATTTATATGAAATATGTGCAAGTATACTAACAGTGATGTTGTTTCACGCTTAGACAAGTGCCAAGCTATTGATTGAATGGTAACATGTTTAAGGAGCATTGAAATGGTAAGTACTTAGATGAAAATATAATTTAAGATTTTGCAATAAAAAAAATTATGTGATCCCGATTTAATTCCGATTGGTTTCTAATGTATGTTTGGGCTTCGAGGGCCCAATAGAGAGACGTTATGATTATTTTCAAAATATGAATAATAAATGACTCAGAATTATCTGAAAATGTTCAATAAACTCCGGTAATATCTCGTACCCTATTTCGGCAATTGATACGAGTTGGGGGTGTTACAGGATTAGTTTAGTCTCGCCTCCCTTGGGTACAATCCTCAAGGTACTTCCATACTTCATTGTATAAATAAATTACAACCTAACCCGTATACTTACAAAAACAGCCTAACGCTTATATTTGGTTGCAGCATTCACACTCTAAATGTTAATACGTTCGGAGGCGGTTAGTATTGATCTTTGCATAGGTTCGATTGGATTGTACGGAGATATATGAGTACATGTATATGATAACCCTACATGGGTTCTTTTAAGTATGAGGCTCTGCAGAGTCTAAGGCTTAAAGCATCATATGTGTAAGCAAGTCCATAGTCATGACATATGTAAGTTATGAAAGTCCGCTAGACTTGTTCTTTAAGTTTTTCGTCAAAGGTATACGTGGGAATTCACCATACGAAGTCCGCGGCAAAATTTGCATATAAAGGTCTACTAGATTCATGAATCTTCTACTATGAATCTGTATGCATAACAACCCATCGGACTTGTTCTTTATGTTTCATGAAAAAGTTTTCTTAGAATTCCTTCATACGAAAATTTATGGAATAGTCTGCGTATAAGAATCTGTATCTATATGTAAGTATTAGCCTATGGATCTGCACACATGAGTCTGCCATATATGAATTTGCATCCAAGAATCTTCTATATGAATCTACATGCATGACAGTCCGTTGGATTTATCTTTATGATTCCAGTTATGGCAGTCTGCTGATCTTATACTCATGTTTCAATATCCTTCATAAGAGTCAGCATGGACTATTATCCAAGTAAGAGTCTGCATGGGCTTATTCTTAAGTTCAAGCTACAATAGTTTTTATGAACTAGTTATATCAAGCCAAAACTGCAAGGATCTTCTTCACATAGGAGTCTACCAAGGGCTATCTTTAAATTGAGAGTTCGTAATGACTATCCACCAAACAAGAGTCTGGTAGTAGTTATTATTTATGATGAAGTTCACAAGTAAGAAACTATATGTATGAATCTATGATTATGATTTCACTTATAAAGGTTCATAAGTAAGGTCTACAATGTTCGCCAAGCTCGAGTCTGCATATAAAAGACTTTAAGGGTAAATATGTAGGTAAAAATTCTTCACATGTGAATCTCCATGCATGATTTTTTTTAAATTAATCCATTGTATGTTAACCTATAATGATAATAATTGCTAAGGTAATATGCATATGTTTTGCTGGAAAAAAAGGAACAGAGGATTGTGTCAATGCAGAAAGTGTAGAAATTCTCAAGATGAGCCAACGTAAGAGAAGACAAGAGTACACCAAGAAGAATTTGTGAACCCTACTTGTGCAAGCGATGTCAAACAGGAGATCAAACTCATGAAGTTTTTACTTATAATTCATAAACGATATATTATATTAAAAACTCACTAAGTTCATTTGAACTTAGTTTTTGTTAAATTTTCCAGGTAAAATTGTTTATGTAAGGAGTTGAAGAGGGATCAAGTCAGAATTCGTTCAAGGTTTGACGAACTTGAGTTCTTACCTGTAGCATTTATATAGTGGGGCGTCCTAGAGGCTGAGCCTCAGAGTTAGAATTTTCTTTTTGTAACCAAGTATGAACAGTAGTATTTTAAATTACAACGAATCGATTCAAAGTATTAAAATTATTATTGTAAATTTTTCATAAGTCTGCCTGTTAAGATTTCTAAACTAGGAATTTGTAATTATAAGTTCATTTAGCAAGTTAGCTAATTAAACATGTTAAGTTGTTATTGATATTATGCGAGCTTGTTCGTTGTTCATTTCAAAATTGATGTGACATCTTGTATCCAAACCCGTAGATTGGGTTAGGTATAGGGTGTTACATAGGTTACATACGCATGGTCAGTTACTAACTCAGAATTTAAGTAAGTCACACCATGAATGTCACAAGTGAAATAATTCACAATCGGATTCAGAATTAATTCAACTTGGATTCAGTCCAATGTATCATTCTTCCAATTAGTACATTTATGTCTCTAAACGTGGACTCAACTGCTCTGATGGTCGAGATTAGCCATCTCCCTAATAGGAATTGTAGGCAACATAATAATCCTTCTATGTATTTGAATCAAATGCTCACTTTGATTCTTTTACGGGATTACAGACTCGTTTAGATTATCTACTGAATTAAGTTATTTTTCTCGCAATGTAAACTTTCTTACAGTGCCACTTATCATTAGCTTGAACTTAGACAATCAATGAGGTAATACTTTCTTGTCACGATTTTGCTATGTATGCAAAACATGAAAGACAAAAAAATATATATAATAGTGAAATATGAAATTAATTTTATTTATTTATCCATCGTTCAAATACATAGAAAATAGTTACATGTTTACTACAATATGGGCACATTTCCCAATATTAAAAACACAATAGAATTGTGTGTCATTAATGAAGTACCCCATGTCGTATAAAGCTTAGGTATTACAAGCTTTTGAAAGATCCCAAGAGGAAGCAACTAGTTACAGGTAAAGTGCCAACTAATAGGAGATAAAAGCAGAAGCTATTCTTAAGGAGAAACAATCAAATGTGTTTAATTGTTGCATGTAAATCTTTGAAGGCTTCCACTGAGCACATGTGGTAGTTTGATTGTAGCAATTACTTGATTGGATTATGGTGAATATCGATCAAGCAAAGATAATATTCCAGGAATTCAAGTGTGATTCACTTACCATGTTTAAAGAGTTCCAATTTCTATAAAAATTCGTATGCTGAAGATCTCTACTTATTTGATTCCATAGAGAAGATCAATTAAAGTGAGATTATAGTGGTATATTTTGATTTCCCTTGCTGAAGATTACAAGTCTACACAAGTCTATATTGAAGACTTGTTTATTATGGTATGTACAAATTAGAGAAATCACTTGTTTTGTTCATTGAGAGGAACTTGTTTTAGTGCAAAATACATTTTTCCAGGTTGTTTTCATGTTCAGTTTGTAACTAAGTTTTTAAGGAGAAAGTCTTAGTGGAGATAATGGTCATAGTTAAAGTATAGGAGTGAGATTGCAATTTGATGGTTGAGTTGAACTTAAATCACAACTTGTGCTGTTGATTCATAATGGATCACTCTATGGACAATGCCTTGCAAATGTAGGAAAGGGTTTCGAACTGTGTAATTCTTGTGTCCATCTCTATTATTTTACTCTTTCAATTGTATCTCTAGTTGTAATTTAATGTGCAACTGACAAGCAACTCAACACTAACATATACTATATAACAAGTTCATTTTGATATTGTCTTATAAAATTTTGCCTTCAAACTCAAAGTGTTACATTGTAATCACATAAAACTCTTATAGCATTCTCAATTTATGCCATCTAATTTCAATACCATGAATCTTATCGTAACACTCCTTTAGAACACTTAAAAAAATGATAGGAGATCTATGCATGTTTAAGATTAGAAAGTGAAGGGCTTGGAAAGAATTCGGCCATTGCTCGCAAAGAAAACTATAGTATTGACCTACACCATAGGGCACTTGAATTTGAGAGAGCCCAAAATATTAAAAAATCTTAAAAGTTGTATTATTATTAGTAATAGTAGTAGTATTACAATATAACATAACATAATGTAATGGAATAAATGGTCTATATTCAATGGTATATTTTCCATAAGGTTTGGTGGTGAAAAGGATACCCACCACTAGTAGGTGAAGGCTGGGGAATTCATTGTTGAAGAGGAGTTGTAATCCACTCGAAATGCTTTGGTTTGAAGAGGACATGGATTTTAGTTAATGGGTGATTTTCCAACATTCAAGCCATTTAGTTCTCTCTCTGTATAGCTCTTTCATACGTGTAAAGAATGGGTACCAAACCCATGATGGGGTCCTACTCAAATAAACTAAGTAGCAGAAAGCTCCAATTATTGGAGGCCAAAGAAATTACCTCCCTTCCACGACCAACTCTTAAGCCTTGCATAGTTTAATTGAAAAAGTGAAAGGATAAAAGAGGAAGTAAAAAAAATTAGAAAGAAAAAAAAATAAATGTGCTTCATAAAGAAAAAGGGAAAAATGATATTCTTTTATTTTAATTCATAATACGAATCCAAAAAAAAATTTAGGAAAGACGAAATTGAATTATAAATTTTTTGTGAGATTAAAGTGTAATTTTATCTTATATTAATTTATGATTTCATCATATTAAAAAGAATTAAATAAAAATATTTTTACAATTTTACTGTATAATAACTTTTAATTCTATCATTTATTAGAGGATTAAAAAATAATTTTATCGCCAATGCCACTATCTAGCTCTTTAAACTCACTATGTTAATACATAAAAACAAACCACACTAAATTAGAATGATAATAATTAACCTAATTCTAAATTAGGTATTTTTTAATTTCTTTTATTTTTTAAAATTTTTTATATTTATCACCAAACACATCAAATAAAAGAAAATATATAATTCTTTTTCTAGTCATTAAAAAAATTCAAATTTGTTTTACTCTACCAAACAAAAGGTTAGTTAGTGATCCCATTTTATTAAACGGCTTCCACTCAGATCATCTATGTGTCTTCAAAATAAAACATGTTAGATCTCCTATGAAGTGGGTTTTCGAGAAAAATCATTTTAATACTAACTTTATAATATAATATATAAGCTTGAATCCTTCCTGCTCCAACAAATCATATATGCTTTACCATATTAAATAACGTCTAACCCAGTTTTATAAAAACCCTACCATGATGTGAACATTTGAAAATTATTAAATATATATATAAAAAAAATAATAATAAACAAGATTCTTCTTCTCTCTTTTTCAATACATTAATTTGAAAATATAATTGGTCTCTGGTTTTTAGATGTGATTGCTCCTTAGAAAATGTTCCTAGCAATAGCATTCATTCATGCAGGCTTTGAGAGATACTCAAATAATAGCCAAGGAAGGATGGTCCCCGGCCTTCATCCAGGGCCAACCAAAGGGACTGCCTCCTTATATGAATAATAGTTAACATTGGAGATATCATATTACATTATAATTTGATTCCCATGTGATTCGAATGAGCTTTCTAGAAGAAAATTTATCTTAAGTTTTTATATTAATAGGGATGAAGCGAAAAGTTAATTTTTGTGGTTCAAAATTAAATTATAAAATTTTAAAGGGATTAAAGTATAATTTTATTTTTGTATATTTTTGTTAGTTTAGAATTTTAAAGGGATTTGTTGGTGTATGGAACCAAAAACGAGGAGATATGGAGGAGGATGTGGTGGTGTTGACGGAGGTTGGTTCACCCAGTCTAGGAGGCAGAAAGTCGGAGAGTGAAGATAATGAAGGTGAAAGCTAAGAGCAAAATGGCAGAGTGTAGGCTAGAGTGTAGAAGAGTCGATCCCCTCTCCAGTGTCTTGGGGGCTATTTATAAGCAAGGTCTAGTGTTAGTAGCATTAACGTGGCAGATCTGCTATTAGACCATCATTGTAGGACAAGTGCGCCGAATGTCCATGATGAGACGAGGATGTTTGTGATGGGATGTATTCTATCATTCTTTCTTATTCATGGTATAAAGTGATTAAACTCACGTGTAGTTTAATGACCAAAAGGATCACGTTTTTAACAAAAGATCGATGCTTGGAAGAAAGAGTGTTGGTATCCCCCTAACTGGAACAGGTGGATATTTTCCTTGAGTGGTTGTCTTTTATCTTATCGTACTGCCACGTGTCCCCAGTTGATAGAGGTATAATTAAACTTTTCTTTTTTTTATCTTTGAGAAGCCAAAGTGAATATTTATCATTAAATTAATTTATAATTTTATAAACTTTAAACAACTAAAATAATAATTTAGTAATTACACCATAAAATTCCACAATATGAATATATATATATATATATATATATATATATATATATATATAAGATGAACAAAGGTGTAGATATAACCCATTATGATTTGTAACATGATTACCCTTCACCTTGAGAGGAAAGGACATTATCCTACAACAAAGGACACCGAGTTTAAGCCAATGCAAGCAATAATGTGAAAGGCCGTTTAATTAGTAGTAGTATTATTAAGTTAATTTGGCCTTTGCTAAAACTATATTAAACTCATAGGAAATTGACCATAGAGGTTGGGCTGGAACCAAGAACATCAACTCTGAGTGTCTAGAAAAGTGAGAACCCAATGCGCATGGCACAATAATTTAATCAGCTTACCATATTTTATTGTATTTTTCTACTATTTCAAATCAGTTTTTATTCCACCATTATGTACATATTTTTTTTTATTTATCAGATACTGACTCCTGAAAAGGTTTCCAACTTCAAACAAGTTCATAATATAATATATAAAAACAGAGGGGCACCTGGACTTAGATAAATTAGTGATAATTGGGAGATGTTTCTGTTTAAAGTTTCAAGCATTAGTGCTTGTTTCTTTTATTAAAAGAAATGTATCCCACACTTCATATAGAAAATTAAAAAAATATATATATTAAGTAAATGATAAGGCATATTGCATTTTTAATAAGAAGACTCAAATTTAAATTTTAAAGATGGCATTATTAAAAAGAATAATCATAAAGTTTTAGTATGAAGCTATAAATTTAAATGTTGAAAGATTAGTTGAATTCCATGTCGCCATTATTTAGTTTGTTTAAGTTATTGATATTCAAATGATTAAAACGGTGTGCGAATAGATAAAATATGGGATAGTACATTAATAAAAAAGTAATTTCTAAAATTTGAGTGGAGTTTTGGCCAGAAAAAGAAAGTTACTCCTGATTAATTAATTTCAAAACCATGAGACAGAAAATCCAATTCACTGCTCAGCCGATGACTAATAAAAATCTATTTTACCCTATCAAGGCCAACCTCTCAATCTTTCAATTTGCATCCTATCATGTGTATGTTATATTCAGGGTCGAATTTAGGGGTTTGCACAACTCCTTCTCCTAAAATAATTTTTTTTTTAGTCTTTTAAAATTTTTAAACTAATAAAAATAAAATTACATTTTAACTCTTTTAAAAATGATAAAATTTTAATTTAATCCTTTAAAAGTTACATTTTTATTATCATAAAAATTACTAATCAATTTTAATTCCTTAAAAAAATTTTAACTTCACCCCTAATTATATGTGGAATTTATTTATTTATTTTTTACTCGCTATGATTTATATTAATTTAATTTTATAATATAATTGGTTCAACATATATGATAGCAAAAATCTCTTAAAAAAATAAAAATCGATTTTAAAATTTTGTTTGTAATTAATAATATTTGAACTTAATCGCTTAAATTTTATACTAAAAGAGATATTATTAAATCAAATCCATTTTTATTAATTATCAGTTATATATTACAAGGTTGTATATAAAAAAACAAAATAAATAATTATATTCACGTGACACTTTTCATTTGAAGCATTAATTTTCAATTTGATTAAATTACTCCTTTATTTTTTAATTTCTTTTTAAGTTATTTCATGCCTTTTGTTTAAATTTATTTTTTTTAGAAATTTTTATATGTTAAATATAAAATTGATTTTAAATAAATTATTTCTTTATTTCAATATTTTTCTTAATTAAATTAACTTCTAATATTATAATATGAAAATTATTGACTATTAAATTGTTAAGATTAAATCATATCTTTAAAAAAGTACACATATTAATATTTATTGAATTAAATTTATATTTAAAAATATAATAAGAGTTAATTACATTTTTATTAAAATAGAGTAAAGATAAATATAAAATTATAAAAAAAATTGAATATTAAGAATTTCAACATTAAAATAAATTAATTTAAAAAATATATAAAATAAATAACCTATAATAATATAATAATATTGTTTAAATTATAATAAAATAATATTAATATTCAAACCATGATGGATTTATGTATTGTCTTAATATTAAACATTTTAAACATTAAACAACATTAATATAACTTATTCAAAATTAGTTAAATATTTTTAAAAGTATTTTGTAGTTACATTACTTTTTTTTTCATTTCATTAATGATTTTTAAATAAAAACTAATGTTATAAATTATTATAAAGCTAATATGCACAATCGACCCATGCATTGCATAGTTATATAAGCTAGTATTTATATTAGGTAAAAAGACCTTTTCAATCCCTTTCAATTTCAAAATTGAACAAATTGGTCCCTTTTAAAAAAAAATTAGAGCAATTTAATCCATATCAATTTTGAAAATGAGCAACTAAAGACAATTAATAATGGCGCTAATGTCTTTACATCAATTGTACATAATTTTGATTGATATAATAATAAGTTTAGCCCTTCATGTTTACATATTTTGTCAATTTGGCCTTAATTCTAAAAAAAACTGTAACCTCCCAAACTTGGCCTAAAAATTACGACCAAATTTTGAAAGCTACATTGGTTATTGAAATGGCCAAGTAAAAATTTTTGGAGCTTAAAACAGTCTTTTAAAAGCATTTATCTATCTTTGAAGAAAAACCTAGCATTTTATCTCAATTTCACTAAAAGATATAATTTTCCAAAAACGACGAATTTTAAAGTTTACTCAGCAAAAGTTGTTTTCCAATTTTATGTGTATTTCAAATCTCATTTCCATATTAATGCAACGGAAAAGTGATACTCGATGGGGGTTTTGATTTAAAACCAAATTTCATGCCTCTTTAATTTAAGTTTCAAAGTTCGATACCCTAATTAAACTTAATACCATGCATGCAAAAAAAAAAAAAAACTAAAGCTTAGTCACATGCCACAATTCAAATAAAACAATACAATTCTAAATAACGGAAATTATAATATTATGTCTAAAATACTTTTAATGAAAGTATTAATCCGAGCCGAGACCTTTCGGATGCCAATTCTACGTTCTAACCTTGTGGGTTATCTGTAAAGATGAAAATTAAGGGAGTGAGCTTAAGAAGCTCAATGTGATTCCTTTCACAAGAAAATTAGTGCAGAATAGTAGAAAAAACATACAAAATAATAACTCATAGAATAATCGCAATCGTATAGCAAATCGGAGTATCGATTTTTTTTTTCAAATCAACACATCAGTATAATATTTCAGAATTCTCAGTTTTGCATGTAAATTCTTATGAATGACAATGCATTTCAATTTATCAGAAAAGATCATACCCAACTCCGCTACATACCACAGTAAGAGTCTCCTAGAACTCATCCATCCCTACACAACGCATTGTAGATAAATCACCAATAATTTGTAAATAAACTACATGTAAAAATTGTGGATAAACCACCAATATTTTCAGATAAAAAGTGTACAAATAAACTGCTAGTAAGTTGTGGATGAACCACCAGTATTTGCAGATTATTAAAATGTCAGTACTTCCTCCTTTCATTCATCCCACCCCATGCAATATAGTATGACATGCTTGTAATAGTGTTGTGTAGAAACAATAGACATGCTTAACATGTATTCAATTCAACAGTAACAGTAGACATACTTAATATATATTCAATAGGATAAAAGTAGTAATAATAATGTCAAATTATCATAATTACAGTGACATTAAACATGTAACATTCACATATCATACATTATAACAGTAGCAATTCAGTCATTAAATTATAGATTCTAGCATATTCATAATATCAAGGACTCAATTGAGTGAATAAAATTTCTAAAAAAAAAATTTGAGGGCTATATAAAGACTAAACTGAACAATTCACAAAATTTTAAGTAAAACTGAACAATTATAAAATGTTAATATAAAATATATTTTTAAATTTATTATTGTATTTTGAACAATGAAATGGACTTTTTAGGTGGATAAGGCCCAAAGCTTAATTTATTTTTTGGAATTAGGTCTTGACATGACTAGGTCTATAATCAAAACTATTTACAAGTAATATGTCAAAATAGCATACTCATATGATATTACATATGTGATAATATAATAACTTTTTATATTTTAAAAATAAACAAACTTAATCAATATAATAATTTGACTGAAAATTTGATATCTAAAAAATAAAAAAATAAGTAAATCAAAATACAAAAACTAAATCCTTAGATGGATAACATTAGAAACATAACTTAGCTGAAACAAGCGCATGGTAGCAGTCAACATACATGACTACTAGGGGTGAGTATTCGATCAAGTCGAGTTGGATCGAGTCAAAAAATTCTGAGTTAGTCAAGTTGACGAATTCTATTTTAGCAATTGAACTTAATTTGAATTTTTTTGAATCGAGTCATAAAATTTCGAGTCGAGTTAACGAATCCTATTATTTATACTTAATGTTGCGTTTACATGGACCGATTATTTAACTAGTAGACGAAGTACAAGATTATTTAACTACATAAACAATATAATGATTTTGTCTTTTAATTTTATGGATAAACATTTATCAAAACGATATAGTTTTACATTTTAACTTAATGATTTTGACTTTTAACTTTTTAAAAAAAGTAAACATTTAACAAAATAATGTAGCTTTGTCTTTTCTTATTCGGATTTTCGGATAACTCGAATTGTGCAATTCATATTCGAGTTAAACCGAAAAACTTAAATTTTTATTCGATTTGATCCGAATAACTTAATTAACTCAAATAACTCGAACTATTTAATTTAAAATTTAAAATTAAATTTTTTATCAAATTTTTCGAATCAAATCAGATTTTACTCACCTCTATACATTATCAATCTGAGCGATCAACCTTCTTTTGAGAGTATAGATTTATGCGATGAACATACATGACACTGCTTTCTTCCCACGTCAATTTGGGTCCTCCTGGAGAATTCAAGATTACTGTTAGTTGGGCTTATACAGTGAAATAATTGCTGAAATGAAAAGTACTTTGGCCCAATCTTCTGGGTAAAAGCTTCGGAAATTCATGACAAAAATTAAATATTTAATCATTTATATTGGTATAAGTTACAACCGTTACACTCGCACGTATCCCTCGGTGCTGACCCAACAGTGGAAAAAGGAAAAGAAAAAGGTAGAAGAAAGCTAATCTTTACATATTACCCAAAATACCGACTTGGAAATGTTGAATGCAAGGGCAAGCATGTCATTAACAATTCTGATAAATGGATCAAACTGAAAAAACTTCACTAGTCGCTGCACTAGGAAATAGGAAGTTACTTTGAGCTTCAGCTTCACCTCCACAATGAAGTTTGAACAACTGTGTTTGGTTTCCTTAACATTGTTCATCCATGTTGCTTCAACAACTACGCCCCCGTTTTCATGTGATTCATCGGACCCAACAACAAAAAACTACCCATTTTGCCAAACTACACTCCCCGTTACTCAAAGGGCTAGGGACCTTGTTTCCAGGTTGACCTTAGATGAGAAAATCTCTCAACTTGTTAACTCAGCTCCTGCAATTCCACGACTTGGTATCCCCGCCTACGAGTGGTGGTCGGAGGCACTGCATGGTGTTTCCAATGTCGGCCCTGGCATCAAGTTCGATGGTACTATCAAAGCCGCCACTATCTTCCCTCAAGTCATTCTCGCTGCCGCTTCTTTTGATGCTTATCAATGGTACCGCATTGGCCAAGTAACTCTCTCTTTCTCTTCTCTCCTTGTTTTACAGTTTAAACTTGGTTAATCTTCAATAATCTAATACTTGTTAATGAAGGCTATTGGAAGAGAAGCAAGGGCAATATATAATGCAGGAGAGGCAAAAGGGTTAACATTTTGGGCACCAAATATTAACATATTTAGGGACCCCAGGTGGGGAAGAGGGCAGGAAACACCAGGGGAAGATCCAGTTGTTGCAGGGAAATATGCAGCGTCGTACATAAGAGGGATACAAGGTGACACTTTTGAAGGAGGGAAACTTGGGCAGCATCTTCAAGCTTCAGCTTGCTGTAAGCATTTTACAGCTTATGATTTGGATAACTGGAAGGGAATGAACCGGTTTGTCTTTGATGCTCGGGTAAGTAACGTAAAATCCAACTTGGTTGAAGAAGAAACTGTTGAAGCAAGTTGTTTGTATTTGTGAAATGGTAGGTTACGGTGCAAGATTTAGCGGATACATACCAACCACCGTTCGAGAAGTGCGTAAGGGAAGGAGGAGGGAGTTGCATGATGTGCGCATACAATAGAGTGAATGGAGTGCCAAGCTGTGCAGATCCCAACCTCTTGTCAAAGACGGTGAGAGGAGAATGGGATTTCAAAGGGTAATATATTTTTGGTTTGAATGCTTTTATTTGGGAATTGTGGAATAATGGAAATGGTAAACAGGTATATAGCATCGGACTGTGATGCGGTGGCCATCATCTATGACGCACAAGGATACGCCAAATCACCCCAAGATGCTGTCGCTGATGTTCTAAGAGCTGGTATTATAATCTTCTTTATCCTCTATACCATTGCACTCAAGACTCCACCCGCTATCATCCTATACGTTTTTTAAGGACTTTTTGTCTTCTTTCGGATGCTTAGATTTTTCTTTTTTGTAAGTTTCAACTCTTTATTTATTTATTTAAGCAACTCTTTAGTTGTTGAATTTGATAATTTTTAATTTGGTTTATAATTTTTTTTTGTATTAACCTTCTAAATTGGATTCAGTCAGGTAGTTTAAGTCTTTTTTAAACACCATTAAAGGTAATGACATGAAACGTCATTAACTGAATTTTTTTTAAAAATAAAAATTTATAATAAAAAAATAGAACATTATAAGAAATTTATAAAATTTGTAGGAAATATTAAAAAATTATATAAAATTATTAAAAATAAAAAAAATTAAGATTTTAAAAATTTATTTTTTTGAAATTAGAAAAACGTAAAAAAATTATTAAAAATGCATGTTCAAAATGAATGGGATAAATGCAGGTATCTAGTCAAAATTCTAAAAAGAAAATCTAAAACTGAGAATTTATTTTAAAATTATTAAACTTGCAATTTTTAGTAATTTATATAAATCTCTATTAATTTTTATATTTTTTTATATTTTTCTATTATATATATTTTATAAATTTTAGATTTTTACATAGTATAATTTTTTTTAAAAAACATCTTAATTGTATTAAAAAAAAAAGGATTAAATTGTTTGACAGGATTTAAGTTTGGGTACTAATGTGAACAAGAAAAGAGTACATGAACCAATTTTGGATAAGTTACTAAGTTTAGGGACTAATGTTGCTTGATTCCTTTTTTTTTTTTTAATCTAATTATGCCCTTGGTCATTGTACCTTTGACTTTTGAAAATTAATCTCTCTACTTTTAATTCCAAGAAATTAATCTCTTTACTTATTTGGTTTAAAAATTTAATTAAGATATTTGGATACTAAAATGCAACAATACGAAGAAAATAGGGATTGAGGCATAATTAAACCTTTGTTTTATTTTATTTTTAAGTGCTGTGCACCCCATTTTTATATGGGTAGAGTGAAGGTATAGGATTTTAAAAAATTCGACCAAATTTTGATAATTCATCTATGATCATATCTGTAACAAGCATCATAAAAGAGTTTCAAAGGTGATAGTTGTCTATGTAGTTTCTGTGCTCCAAATGACACAGCATTTTATAAAATTTCATTCTTGTCATTTATTTAGATGCCATTTCACAGGCATGGATGTCAACTGCGGATCCTACCTGCAGAAATACACGAAATCAGCAATATTGCAGAAAAAACTGCCTGAATCCCAAGTAGACCGGGCTCTCCATAATCTCTTTGCTATTAGAATGAGGTTAGGACTTTTCAATGGCAATCCGCTGCACAATCCTTTCGGCAACATCAGGGCCGATCAAATTTGCTCCCCCGAGCACCAGATTCTAGCACTCGAAGCTGCTCGTAACGGCATTGTCCTTTTGAAGAACCATGCAAAGCTCCTTCCGCTTCCGAAGTCAGCCTTGTCCCTGGCTGTAATTGGCCCTAATGCAAAATCCCCGCAGACACTTGTAGGAAACTATGCAGGTCCTCCATGCGAGTCTACTACTCCTTTGCAAGTTCTACAGAGCTACGTTAAGGACACCGTTTACCACCCGGGTTGCGATACTGTTTCTTGTTCGAGCGTTGCGATTGACGAAGCAGTCGATATAGCTAAACAAGCACATTTCGTGGTGTTGATAATGGGGTTAGACCAAACTCAAGAAAGAGAGGCGCTTGATCGTGTCGATTTATTGCTTCCTGGGAGGCAACAGGAACTCATCACCAGTGTCGCAAAATCCGCTAAGAAACCAGTTGTTTTGGTGCTTCTCTCTGGTGGTCCAATTGATGTATCTTTTGCCAAGGATGATCCCAGAATCGGAGCCATTTTGTGGGCCGGTTATCCCGGACAAGGAGGTGGTATTGCCCTTGCCGAAATAATCTTTGGTGATCATAATCCAGGTAACAAATAGGCCATTGATAATATTCTTGTTCATTACTATTTAGTTCACTACATGCATGTTTTTGTATACATGCAGGAGGGAGACTGCCGGTAACTTGGTATCCACAAGATTATACCAAAGTACCGATGACAGACATGCGAATGAGACCAGACTCGTTTTCGGATTATCCGGGTCGCACTTACAGATTCTATGAAGGAGACAAAGTGTTTGAATTCGGCCATGGCCTTAGTTACTCAAAATATTCATACAAATTCACTCATGTGTCCCGAAAGAATCTTTACTTGAACCATTCATCAAGTTTACATACAACTAGGAGCTGGGATTCCGTAGGGTACAAGCTTGTATCGGAGCTAGGCACGCAAGTGTGTGATGAAAACAAGTTCAAGGTTGGTGTGGGAGTGAAAAATGATGGGGAGATGAGCGGTAAACATCCGGTATTGTTGTTTGCGAGGCAAGGAAAGGTTGGAGATGGGAGGGTGAAGAAACAATTGATTGGGTTCCAAAGTGTGGTTCTAAGTGGAGGGGAAAGGGGTGAGATTGAGTTTGAGGTAAGTCCCTGTGAGGATCTAAGTAGGGCTAATGAATATGGGGTGATGGTAATGGATGAAGGAAGGCATTTCTTGGTTGTAGGAGATGATAAATTGCCGGTTACTATTATAATCTGATGCATGTGGGACTTACTCGTAAACCCCACAAAATGTCGGCCATAATAATTTTATCAGAAGTCCCTAAGATCAAATGTATATCCTAATTAAGAAACTACTTCGGTTTTCTATTTTATCTACTTTTTACCTGTCGGTTCAATGAAATATATATGAATCTAAAACAATTTTTTTTTTATTTTCCCGGTTTGTTTTAAGTTACATGTTTTTGTCTAATCCAACTCTTTCAATAATGATGTCTTTGTGGATCGAATGTACGTCTATTCTACTCATTTTTTGTTGGTATAAAATACTTATTGATTAAAAGTAATTTTGAAATCTAAATTAAAAAGAAAAATCATTTCATATATTATTGATAAATATTAAAAATTTTACACAATTTTTTTCGATGGAGAGATTAGATACGGTAACAATAAGATTAAAATTAATAGAAGTTTTAATTTATTTTATTTTTATGAAAATATTAGAAATATGAGAAATTATAAATTTATTAATAGAAGAATAATATATACATCAATATTCTTATAGATATTTTTATCAGTTTCTTTATAATCATTTTAAAATATTTATTATATTAAACGATAAATAATTTTAAAGAAAATCTCTACAATGATGCCCCTGGCTGTGGACCAATATTGGCTAACTGCAAACCACTCCAATCTACATCATTGATAAAGTTGGATTGAATTAGTGGAAGTGATTACCTGGTTTAGTATATCATCTCTTACATCCATCAATCAATAAATAAGTTGATATTAAAGATGACAAGTGAGGATTTAGATCATTCTATCTTATTTTCATAGAAATTTTTGGTTCGAAATTAGAAAATTTTATATAAGGAATTAAATTATGTATTTTTATAATAATAAAAATATAATTTTATTATTTTAATAATTTATGTTTTTATAATTTTGAAAAGATTAAATTAAATTTTTATAATTTTGTGAGAGATCAAAGTACAATTTTATTAATAAAGAGAACTAAAACCTCTAAAGGAGGTTTAAACAAAAGTAAACTATCTTCATTATTTCAATTCAATTTGGTGAGAAAATTCACAACTTTATAATTTCTTTTGGCACTTGTTGGATGCTCCATTGAACTGCCCTTTCCAGCAACTGGTGTATACACCTAACCAAAGTAGAACTAAAATTTCTTGAATTGTTGTCCTGAATAATCTGAACTATATACTTATAATCTGTACTAATCATCATTTTATCAAATTCCTATTTCAACAGAAGAGACACGCTCTCAAAGATATCTCAAAGTTCAGTCTCCAATGTTGAGCAAACTCTCAAAGAACTATTGAATCCTAAGACTCGATTCTCTTTTTTGTCACATGTAACTAGGAGTGTTCAATCGGTTAACCGACCCAAATTATCATTAACCGAATTAACCGACCTTTTTAAACCCTTAACCATTAACCGAACTAAAATTTTTTCAAAAAAAATTAACTGAACAAAAAATTTTTTTTGTTAAAATAAGTATAAAACATATAAAAAAATTAACCAACTTAATCGACCGATTAATTTATATTTTTAAAAAATTAATCGAACCGACCAAATACTTATATATTATAATATTATTTATTAAATTCAGTTAATTCGATTAACCGACTGATTTCGAACCGAATTAACTGTTAACCAAACCTCTAAAAAAGTATTAACCAACCCTCAACCGAATTAATTCGGTTAACTGACCGATTAACGGAATTCGATCAATTAACCGAATTAATTCGATTTTACCTGAAATTTACACAATAACCCCCTACAGCAGCATATAGTTTTCAAATAATATAAATTACATAATATTTAAACATAAAAGTATATATTAAAAGAAGTAATTTTTTAATGTAAATTTTTGTTTTATCTGAAAAATTCAAATAAAAGTTTAGAAAAATAAACAAGTTGTAAGAAATGAGTGAGAATAGATGGAATGAAAACGGTGACCTTGTCGGTCTTATAAAAACGCTTCCTGCTCTCTACTTCACAGCTCAAAAAATAGTAACGAAGATGAAGTTGAAATATCCCTTTGTCCTCATTCACATTAGCACAGTGGTGCTTATCTTAGCAGAGTCAAGTCGGCCGCCATTTGCCTGCGATTCATCTCACCCACTAACCAAATCTTACCCATTCTGCAAACCTACACTCCCCATCAACCAAAGAGTCCAAGATCTCATCTCCAGGCTCACATTAGATGAGAAGATATCCCAACTCGTTAACTCAGCTCCACCCATTCCTAGACTCGGCATCCCCGAGTATGAATGGTGGTCCGAAGCCTTACATGGTGTTGCCTATTTCCCCGGTTTACATACTGGTATGAGTCTCAACGGGACCATTCAGTCCGCCACTAGTTTCCCCCAAGTCATTCTCACTGCTGCTTCCTTCGATGTTCATCTTTGGTACCGCATTGGTCAGGCAAGTATTTATAAAGACCATTTCCTCTTTTTTTTTTCAACTTATTAATATCTCGTGTTTACGTGTTTATGATGGCTTGCAGGCAGTTGGAAGGGAAGCTAGAGCCATATATAATGCTGGACAAGCTACGGGGATGACATTTTGGGCACCAAATATTAACATATTTAGGGACCCAAGGTGGGGAAGAGGGCAAGAGACACCAGGTGAGGATCCTGTTGTTACTGGGAAATATGCAGTCTCGTTCGTGAGAGGCATACAAGGGGATACTTTTGAAGGAGGGAAACTTGGCCATCATCTTCAAGCTTCAGCTTGTTGTAAGCATTTTACAGCTTATGATTTGGATAACTGGAAAGGAGTCAACCGTTTTGTCTTTAATGCAAAGGTTAATATTTGTTTGTTTGCTTCAGTTTGATTGATTATTGGACTGCTACGTTTAATTATTATGTCCTTCCTCTTTTTTATTATGGATTTCAGGTTAGTTTACAGGATTTAGCAGATACATATATGCCTCCATTTAGGAGTTGCATAGAGGAAGGTAAAGCCAGTGGGATAATGTGTGCTTACAATCGTGTTAATGGAGTCCCCAATTGTGCAGATTACAATCTCTTGTCAAAAACAGCCAGAGCACAATGGGGTTTCAATGGGTAATAATGACAAAGACTGTTAATTGCACAAAAATACAGGTTATAATTCAAACAGATAACAGACTTTGTGGTTTTCTTTGGTTAAATATAATCAGGTACATAACATCTGACTGTGATGCTGTCTCCATCATTCATGAGGAACAAGGATATGCTAAATTACCAGAGGATGCAGTAGCCGATGTTCTTAAAGCTGGTATGAATAGCTTTCTTCTATGTTACGAGTACGAGTATCGAATATCCGTATGTATCTGACCCAAGTATGGTCAAATTTTTCCATGTATTAGACTGTGATGGTGTCTCCATCATTCTGATTCTTTTCTTGCTGGACGCATCATATGAATCTGAACTTTTTGATCGATGAATTCACAGGAATGGATGTCAACTGTGGTAACTATTTGAAGAACTACACCAAATCAGCTGTCGTAAAGAGAAAATTGCCTATATCTGAAATAGATAGAGCCCTTCATAACCTTTTCTCTGTTCGAATGAGACTGGGGCTTTTCGATGGCAATCCACTTCAACAGCCTTTTGGTAAGATTGGTCCAGACCAAGTTTGTTCCCAAGAGCATCAGAATCTTGCCCTTGAGGCTGCTCGCAACAGCATTGTCCTTTTAAAAAACACCTACAGACTCCTCCCATTTTCGAAAGCAAAAACTACTTCTCTTGCAGTAATAGGCCCTAATGCCAATTCTGCAAAAACACTACTTGGCAACTATGCAGGCCCTCCTTGCAAAACTGTTACACCTCTGCAAGGGTTGCAAAGATATGTTAAAGACATCAGGTATCACCCAGGTTGTAATGCAGTTAACTGTTCTTATGCTTTGACTGATCAAGCTGTGAAAGTAGCAAAAGGGGCAGAATATGTGGTGTTAGTAATGGGATTGGATCAAACCCAAGAGAGGGAAGAACTCGATCGTGTAGACTTGGTTCTTTCACCAAAGCAACAGAACCTGATCTCTATACTCGCAAGAACAGCTAAGAATCCAGTTGTTTTGGTGCTTCTTTCTGGAGGTCCAGTAGATATAAGCTTTGCCAAAAACGATAAACACATTGGAAGTATTCTATGGGCTGGTTATCCAGGTGAAGCTGGAGGTCTTGCATTAGCAGAAATTATATTTGGTGATCACAATCCAGGTGAACTCATACTCATTCATTAAGCTTGTATGCTAACAAAGGCAATAAGACATTCTTATACTGGAGATAAATTTACTAAAGCTATAAGCTTCATATTTATATGCAGGAGGGAGGTTACCGGTTACTTGGTATCCTCAGAGTTTTGTTAAAGTACCAATGACAGACATGAGAATGCGTCCTGAACCACCATCAGGCTATCCTGGACGCACTTACAGGTTCTACCAAGGACAAAAGGTTTTTGAATTTGGTTATGGTCTGAGCTACTCAAACTATTCTTATGAATTTCTCCCTGTAGCACAAAACAAGGTCTATTTAAACCATCAGATAAAGTCTCCAAAGGCTGAGCTTGAGAACTCAAATGCTCTCAAACACGTACCAGTTTCAGAGATAGGAACAGAACTTTGCAGTAAGAGAATCCCAGTCACAGTTAGAGCTCAAAACCATGGTGATATGGCAGGTAGGCATCCACTTTTGCTATTTGTCAGGTCAGCAAAAGCTGGTAATGGAAGGCCTGTAAAACAACTGGTTGGATTCCAGAGTGTTATTCTGAATGCTGGGGAAAGAGCAGATGTTGAATTTGAGTTGAGCCCTTGCGAGCATCTTAGCACAGTCAATGAAGATGGTTTGATGGTCATTGAGGAAGGTTCTCATCTCTTGTGCATTGAAGACAAAGAATCTGAGATAACAGTCATCCGATGATACAAAGGAATGGCTCTCAAAAACCCAGGAAATACAATCCTGCTATTCCAATAAAAAAAGCTGTTTTGTCTCCTTTAAGAATAATTTTCTCTTGCTTGCAAATTATGAGTGATGATTTTTTATTCACTACAATGCTATTTCCCTATTAGGAACAAATCAAAAACCCAGGAAATACAATCCTGCTATTCCAATAAAAAAAGCTGTTTTGTCTCCTTTAAGAATATTTTCTCTTGCTTGCAAATTATGAGTGATGATTTTCTATTCCCTACAATGCTCTTTCCCTATTAGGAACAAAGCAATGCAGTAAAAGAATGAAAACAGAACCTTAAAGCAGTAATCTTAGAAGCCTGCTGCCCCCTCCCCAACTCATCACTCACATCACCACTCTATTTAAGCTATCACTCTCACAGTGTTCTTAATTTCTAGTTTACAAATATTTTGGTGATTGCTTTCTTTAATTTCAACTTTATCAATAGAAAAATGCAAGAGGATAAGAGAATGGTTACATGATTTGGTTGATTAGATTTGAAAATTTTCAAGACATGAATAATAAACATGAAATCAAACGTCTAAACCCAATTAATTTTATCCATATATCTAAACTTCGAAACAACAGAAATGGGTCTAAATTAATAGCTTTCTTCTTTCTTTTTAACCAAACTACAATATAATAGCTTTCATTTTCTCGACAAAGTACAAAGGAGCACTGAGCAGCAGTAAAAACTTAAAATAGTAAAAGAAACAGATCGGATGGTGTTACAAAAGTTGTTCAAACTGACGAGAGAGGTTGTCTGGACTTGCCGCTCACAGGGAAGCTAAAGAGGCTCATGACCTATGTTAAAAGAGTCATGAAGACGACGTCGATACTGACACATAAAACTGGAGGACTAACACTAGCAGAAATCATCTTTTTAGGTGACCATAACCCGGGTGATCTCAGTTATGATTGTAGGATAAGCTCCAATCCTTTGAATTAAAAAACTAGGAGACGCAATCCATCACTATTGATTAATGACAATATTACAATACATTTTTCAATTCAGCTGAAAATTTGCCTGTTACTCACATAACTATAAAGTTTCATCAAAACACCGATGACATACATGAGAATGTGCACTGAACCATCTTCCTACAGAATCTATAAAAGGCCCAAAATTTTCAACTTCAGCTATGGGCTCAGCTTCTCAAACTATTCTTACAAATTCCTCTCCATCGCCCAAACAAAGCTCTACTTCAAACAGTATTCCAGAACCATACTAACAGGAAGCCAAAACCTATCAGATTTGTATCAGTTTCAATATGGACACCAAACGCAGTGAGAAGAGGAGGTTTACAGTCAAAGTTGGAGTTCAAAACTCTGGAGGGATGGCAGGAAGGTATGCAGTGTTGCTCTCTCTCTCTCTCTCTCTCTCTCTCTCTCTCTCTCTCTCTCTCTATATATATATATATATATATATATATTAGGTATTCAAAGATGGGAAACTGAATCCCATGAAACAAATTTATGGGATTCCAGAATGTGAATCTGAAGACAGGAGAATGGGGAACTTGGAACTTAGCCCTCCTGAGCACCTTAGCTGACCCAATGAAGATGGTTTGATGGTTAAGGAAAAAATTTCTAATATCTTGATTATGGAGAACAAAGAGTACATCAGAATTATGATCTGAACAAGGACGAAAGGGACTGTCACATCCCGAGATCGAGGTCGGAAGTTTTGGTTGTGTGAAGTGAAGGTTTGTCAGTGTTCCGACAAACTGGGATGGCCAAAAGTCGGGCGAACTGAGAGTTTGCCAAAGTTAGGCAAGCTGGGTGTTCGCAAAGAGAGTTTCAGTAAGGGGGTTCACTGGCAGCAGTGCACTCCAAATGATATGGTATGGCATTCTCTAGTTTCTCTGCAAGTCAGGTTCATTAATGTGTTGGCAAGCTAGGGTTTGCCAATTTGTTTGGTGAGTTGGGGTTCGCTAATTTGTGCGGCAAACTGAGTTTGCCGGATATAAGATACAGTCAAAACTCAAATTAAGAAAAAGTGATTTAGTGTATTTAGGAATACTTTTCGTGCAAGTAATAACTTTCTAAGTCAAGTACGGTATCCAAAGATATCTAGCACTCTTAAGTCTATACATACGACCCTTAACTCTATGAAATTCTTCACTGAATATTCTGTCCTCAAAGTCTCTGTTCTAGATTCTGCTAGATTCTGTTCATAGCAATTCGGGTAAGTCTCTGTCTTGTTAGGATTGATCGTCCCAAAAGCTCTGTTAGTAATTTTCTTGTTTATTGCGAACCAACCAGACCATCTTCTAACAAGGACAAAGGTAAAGCCAAATTCATTTAAGTTTCTTCGTTTCCGGTGAGTGGTCTGAGATTATTTCGATTATGTTCTTTATTATGTTAACTGTAATGTTTTCTAAAAAGGAATCTCTGATTTCGAAACCCAAAAGTAAGTTTTTTGAAAAGTTCTGTTTAAGCTACGAAACTATATTTTAAAAGTATAATTTTGAAAGGATGATTTTAAACCACAATTTTATGCGAGCTCCTATACGTGCCAATGTTTTAAGAATGTTTTGAAAAGAACGGTTTTTAAACTGTGTTTTAAAGGCAATTAACGTGCAAGCTTTTATAAGCAAATGTTTTTCAATTCACTTTATGCGAGCTCTCTATTAAAGCTCAGCTTTGTACGAGCTCTCTCATTTGTGTGAGCTCCTTTGAGAGCTTTCTGATTGGTATACCAAAAAGTGTGAGTACTCACTAAGCTTTTGTTTCATTCTACGTGTTCCTTTGAGAACTAGGTTGGGTATTTATATATCCAACGAGACGAAGTTTTGCTCCTCAGTGAGCCTAGCTCTGTATATGAGTTTTCTGTGATATGTTTCATTCTACGTGTTCTCTTGCAAACTAGGTTGGATATAAACATATTCAACGAGAGAAAGACTCTGTTTGACGAACCAATTGTGCGACCAAAGGCTGACTCTATTCGAGATTTTGATATGTGTGAATTGGTCCTACAACCGAAGCCAAACCTTGTTTAAAGTTTTCTAAAAATTATGTACGAGCTGGCTTCGCGGCCTAAGGCGAGCCCCTTTTAAAGCAAGTTTTCAAAGAAATGATTAATAAGCATCGTTTTTTTTTTTTAAATTGTTTCCACAAAAGATGTTTTTCTGATGAAAGATGCGAAATGGGTCACGCCATCTTACCCACGAACCCAGCACGCAAAACGTTTACAAACTAAAGTTTCTACGGTTTTCAAACACTATTTTTAAAGCATAACATTTTTTATTATTCACTGAGTTCTCAATAAACTCACCCACTTTTTTCTTACTTCTCAAGTAAGTCACGGATAGCATTGGCGAGGTCGACGATCTGGCGAGACACCTAACTAATATTGGTGAACCATAGCGACGTGCGATGGGACTTCATTATGTTGTTTAGAACAATATTTATATAGTTGATTTGATTACTGAACAATTTACTTAAAGTTGAATTTAGTATGTTTTATTTTTAAATTAATTTTATTCTTGCGAACCATGTCTTGAAACATATGTTCTATTTCCATTATTAATAAATCGATGTTATTCATACACATGGTTTGTGATCCACGTATGTTGCATAAATTACTTGCGTACTCTTGTAGTGTTAATTTATTTACATGTGAACCATTGTATTCTGATTACAAATGTACCCCTATTGTGATAGTTTTATTACATGCGAGACCCTAGGTATGGTTACCATATTTACATGCATACCCTTATCTTTGCAAACCCTTGCATGTTTGTGAGAACCCTGTTTAAGTGTAATATTCCTTTTTGCATGATTGTTTTCCTTGTTTGCAAAGACTAATAATTAGTGAAACTATGATTTATGAGAATTTTAGGTGTTATGTGAACTGTTGTGAACTTAAAAGTTTTATATCCTTGTATGCGAACTATTGTATCTTGCGAATTCATGTTTTTGTGCAAACCTATATTGAACTGTGAACTCATGTGTGTGTGTTGGCCGGCGATCTCTTATGATATTAAGGTATGCGAGCTATGTTTGAATGTTATCTGAAAGGTTTAAGTGATGTGAAACTGTAAATGTTTCCAGGTATATAAAAATCATTGTTTTGCATGATTATGTACTCTAATCTATTTTGCATGCAAACCCATGTGTTATATGAATGCATGACTTCCGTTGCTTTGTTAAAGTTTAAACACCTTATTCGCATGCTATCTCTAAGTGGTGTGATGGAGGTTAGGTTGAGAGTTAACGGAGAGTCACATTAGTGGTTAATGTGACACGCTGGATTCAGGTCAAATCTTCTGGGTCGGGTTTAAGGTGTTACAAGGACTGACAAATTCACCAGGTTGATAGCCAAATAGTCTCTAGTTAATTTGAGTAGCCAAGAAGCCAGGTATCACCAAATAGGAAATCGCAACCACTAGCCAAACATATATTGCCCTGAGCACTTTATCATTCAAGACAGGGATTTAAATTGCGATCCCGGCTGTATTGTCGGTCGAGTTGCGTTTGTCGCTGTTGCAGACATAACGGATGCTATTGCGGTTACTGCGGATAAAAATTCACACAATTTATTGTAAAACATAATAGCGGTTTCGGCAGTAGCGGTTTCTGACGGTGTCGCTACTGTTATATAACGGCCACTATAACTGTATCAGACCGCTATTTAAATCCCTAATTCAAGTATAACTTGCAAATCAATGCAATACAATTTCATAAACAACAATCAGTATACAGATAACAAAATTAGGAAAACTAATGGCACTCGAACTAGTATCAAATTTTCATTTTGCACCTAAGCAGATTTCTTTGTTTAAAGCGACCCCTGAAATATGATAAGTGATAAGCTGTAAAAGTAACATATTTTAATATCATTCTTAATGCGTTTTTGGATGATTAATTATGCAAATTAGTGAATTTGATGCTCATAATCCTTTAAATTCATGTTTCTATACTTAGGAGAGCATTCAGGACCTAAAGGAGCGAAAAATAAGCCAAAAAGGACAAATAGAGTTGTCTTTAGGATTCACACGGCCTGGGCATTTCCACACGGGCAAGCCACACGCCCGTGTGAGCCACATAGGCTGGCCACACGCCCATGTGCCTGCCCGGGTCGATTTTGCACCCTGCTTCCAAAATACGCAGAAAATCTCAATTTTTAGGCTTTCTGAGCATTCTAAAGCCTATAAATACCAATTAGAGGAGGACTTAAGGGGGAAATCAGAGGAGATCGAAGAAAATACTCGAAGAACGCCATCGAAATCAACTCGGAAGTGAAACTCCCTCAAGATCAAAGATCTCTATTTAATTTCTTTCGAAATTTTATTAAATTTCTTTATGTCTTGTAGTTATCCTAACTTTGAGATGTTTCTATTCAGGATTATGAACTAATCTAGATACCTAGGGAGAATGAAACCTATGATGAATTCTCTAATGAATCTTATTATTTAATTTTTGTTTTTACGCGATAAATACTTGATTCTTGTTCTCAATTATGTATGCTTATTTCGTGTTTTAATATTTTTGGGATATTAATTCATGTTTAATTCAGATTCATAATAATAGATGAAGTCTAGGTGGATTCTTTCCTGTGTATTGTCTATCTCATTGGTTATCTTTGATTATTTTCCTATTTTATTCTCTGTTGCGTTACTAGATAAATTAAATTAGTAAATTTAGATTAAAAATAATCACTCCAATTTGTCGGCTAAATAATAGAAAAACAGTAATTACTAGTACTTTTAGTCCTCGTAGATACGATATTTCCTACTCACCATAACTATATTATTGTTCAATAGGTGCACTTACCTTAGTCGTATTTATAGTTGGTTTAGTGATCATTAATAAGATTATGATGTTAAATCACCAGCTATGTTAAAAGATGACACTAATGTGAATGATGCATAACATAGAATGTTTGGCAAGTATTCCAGAACAATCAACTTAAACCTTTTGGTTCTAGTGTATTTGATACAATAATAAAGAATAGAAATAGAACCAGAGCAAAAGTATAGGCTATTAATATATGAGATTCCCTAGCAACAGAGCAATAGGTGACACTTACTGCACTTTTGTTCCTTTGGAAGGTTGCAACAATAAAACCTGGATCATCCCTCACTTTCCATGTCATGGCTGGAATTGTTATCTCTCGAGTCCCATCTGGGTGAGTGTGGTCACTAAATTCTTGTGTGTGAGCACTAAAAATAATCCTACATACAGAAAATGAAACGGAAATTGATGCCACAACATAAAATCCACTTCCATGTCAGTTCTGGAAAATATTCTCTTTAAGCAATAGAAAATTCTATAACAAGAAGGGAAATAACAGACATTCGACAAAAAGACAAATTTGCTTCACTTCCCAAAGTTAATAATGTAGCTACTTCATCAATGTTACTTTTGTGCCTGCAGCCATATCTAACTAACATCAAAGATGCCAGTAGGTAATAATAAGTTCTATTATGTGATACTTAATTTGTTGAAAATGTAGTTAGTCAACATCTAATCCTCCAAAGATGCAATCTAAAAGATATCAATTTTGTTCAAAGCATACAATTATACCAGAAAAGGGGAAAATGAATTATTATCAGTGGTTGAAGAAGGTTAAATAATAGCAGGAAACATACATACAATTAGGTAACAATAGAAAGTGCAAAGACAAGCAAACAGAAAATTCCTTGCAGATTCTCTAGTGGATGCTTACCTAGGTTTAAGAGCATGAAAAATGTATTCAGTAGCATTTGGTGGGACAGTCTGCGATAGATCATAAGGGCCGGTCCCAGAAAAGCCTCTGGAGGAAAAGAAAATTGGAACTATTGATTAAAATGCTTTGCAGCAGAAGTGGAAAATAAAAACAAAAACAAAATATTACATGGTAAAAATTCAGTTTACATGCATATATTCCATTGACATGATTAAGGAATGCCATGCTAACCCAGATATCAGAAGTGCACAAAATTTTGCTTAAATTATTTTATTTAACAACATTATTCATCCCCTTGATCTCCCATGATCCCACGAATAAAAATGGCCTTGACCCATGATTGACCAGGTAGTAGAAAGATGACAGTTCAATCTATAATTACTTGGCCATTGGGAACTGAATATTAAGATAGCAGGTTCAATATTATACCCTTAACATCCAATTACCGAAACTGAAGTGCAGACATGCAACTTTTAACATTAAGGAATTATTCCATGATAAGCCATATAGAATGCAGTGATAAGACAAACTTACTCGCGCTGTGCTGAAGCTGGAACTTTGCCCGATGGATCAATGATAGACTTGAAAGTACTACCTTCTGCTATATGGGTCTTCCCCGACCGATACAAGGGAAAATGAAGTAATAGGACAGGACCAGAACCGGATTTCATAGCATTTACTCTCCACCTAAAGTCATTGGACATTTCGCTAAACATGCCAAACCCATTGTTTGCTTCATCCATGCCTTCTATTTCCATTTGTAGATCCACACTTTCCCTTTCTATAACCTTCTCAACGTCAAAACGGAGTTTATTGTTACCACAAAGCAACGCAACAGCGTTAAGTGAAACAAAGCTGATATTGCTAATTTCGAAAGCACCACATCCCGATGAATCCAACCCCGGAAAATTCCTAGCTATCCAATTAACAGAGTTTGCACAAAGACCACTACACTCTCCAACATCCCTATCACCAAGAATAACATGTAAAGGGAGATCAAGAAATGGACCCAACATGTTATCAAACTGATGTAGCACCGGTAACCATTTAGTTCTTGACAACTCTGACCCTTTCGCAGAAACATCACCTAAAACTAGTAGCATATCAGGGTTCAAACTCTGAAAAGATTTCTGCATTGTATATTAGCGAAGATTATCAATATCTTTAACTTCAAATTTTTTAAATAAAAATACAAAACCAAGCATGTTCTAATGCAAAAGAATTCTATGCTTATTCCGTGACTAGAGAAATGTATGATCATATATATAGGACAACTATATTTGAATTTCCTTATGAGTTGAACTATTTCCTTATCTTTAATCAACATGGTTTAGCTTTTTACTAGCTTCTCTTTTTTTGCATTTTAGCAACTTCCAGAATAGGAGAAATAAATTAAAAAGAACTTAAATACACTGGCATTTCGGAATCCCTATATATCTCTACTCTAGAATGCATGTTATTTATCATCAATGGCAACTTCACACCTCCAATCCGGCAAGGTCAAGTCATGTTTCAAAACAAAATATCCCATTTCCCTGAAGAATTCAATGAACCCAGATCATAATTTCAATAATTAACATCACTTTCACTTAATGCATGAGATATAAGCAAACAGGGATTACAAAAAGAAAAATTGACCTTGAAAAACTTGGACATGTAATAGTCTCTGAAATAGAGGTTGACAAAACCAGCTTCAGAGCCAAGCAAGAGCAAGTTGGCAACCATCATAACCTTAAGATCCTCCAGCGAATCATCTACGTTCTCGACATGTTTGTCGGGACTGTAGGTGGTGCTTGGGAGGAGTTTGCAAGAAGGGAAGGAGACCCACTCTCCGTATACCATGAAAATAGAGATCATTATTACAGGCAATAAAGACCTCCAAGCAGCTGCTGCCATCATTTTCTTTTGTTGGCGTTTTGGTCAAGAGGGGTTATAGGGGTTCGCCATTTTCACTGTTGTTGACCACAGAACTCATTGTAAAAAACATTAATGGAAGATAATTAGACCCAGTTCATCATCTATATTTTATACTAATACTCGGCTGGTTGGCCCACATCTGGATCTAGCAACGACCCACCAACACCTATTTTGATTCTTTGTAGTAATTGATTTAAAATCTAAAGGATAATAGTATGAATGAACCTTTTACTTTAGCAAATATTTTAATATGATACATATATTTTCAGAATATTGATTTTAGCCCATGAAGTTTCATTTTGTTGTTCTTACCCTAATTATAAAAAAAATTATTAGGTAAATCTTTTCTACCACATCAGCCATAGTCTCCAACGAATAACATAATATCGTGTTTCCATGTCATTAAAAAATTTTCCAACCTCCATTTTAACTCATCTTTCCCTCATTCTTCCTCACTTTTTGCCTGCAATTCATTCTCTTCAACCTACCACTCCTTTTTTTTTTTGTCTCAAAAGTATTTTTCTAACATCTCTTTATTTCGCACTCACGTTCAACAAGTAGTCCAACGTTTCTCGAGCTAAACATGCATTGATTTGAAGAGAAGGTATGTATCTCTCATACATTTGTATAAAGTGCGAATCTTTTACACTATATTTAAGTAAATAATTATGAAGGGAAAAAATAAAGGAAAATAAAAGAGGGTTAAGGAAAAAAAATTATACATGCAATGGCGGATCCTAGTAGAGGCCAGGGGCATGGCCCCCAAGGTTTAAATTTTTTTTACAATTTAGATATATTATGACTCTTCTAAAATTATAAGTAGGTCTCTCTAAGGTTTAAAATTTTTACAATTTCCTCCTTTGTATATATGTTATAGCCCTCCCGAAAATGGATTGTTTATATGTTTAAATCGATTGTTATGTAGCATATTTGATTTTAGCTTCCTCCAAGTTAATATCCTGACTCCGCCACTATATATATGGTTATTTTATTTGGATAGTTAAAATTAATAAATAAAAAAAAAGTGAAGTGAAGGATTTTTTACCACCTTTGTTCGGTTAAATGGTGAAAAGTTGAAAAAAAAATAATTATTTATAATATTTTTTTTTCAATGATATCCAGTAAGTCAAGTAAAAGGTAAATATGATACAAATAATATTTTGCATATTAAAGAAAACATCACTTTTCTTTCCCTGATTTTTCCCTCAAATTGTGATAATTAAAAACTAAGTAAGTGAAGGAAAAGTAAAAGATATTAAATCCCCTTTACTTCAAAATTTTTATCAAACAATGGAAAATGTATTACTTCCCCTTACTTTCTTTTTTCATATTTTTATTCAATCCTAGGATAAGTACTTACACTATGTTTGGATAAATAATTGTAAAGCAAAAAAAAAAAAATGATATCTGTTTATTTTGCTTGGATGGTTAAAATTAATAAAAGGAAATAAATATTTATAATATTTTTCCAATCATATCGTTTTTATAAAATAATTTATACAAAAAGGTTTATAAGATAAAAATAATAATTTACATATTACCTCGGCTTTTCTCCCAAATTACGGTAATTAAAAATTGAGTAACTCAAGGGGAAAGTAAAGATATTCAACTTCATTCAATCTCTCTTTTCTTAAATAAAAAAATTTATCTATTTTTCCTTACTTTTCTTTTCTTTCCCTTCGTTTTATTCAATCCAAACATAGAGTTAGATAATAATAATAATAAAAAGGGAACATTTCTAATTTAATGGTAGAAACACTTTTAAGATAAAAGTATTACTAAATAAGATGTTTGCTTTAGGGAAAAAAAAAACTTTGCAAAAGTATTTTTTAATTAAAAACAGAAACAGAAAATTTTAACTTTTACTCAAAAATACTTTTTGATCTAAAAATACATTTAAGAAATAATGCTAAACAAACTCTAAATCAATTTCGCCCGACACTAGTTGATATAAATTTTTTCTTCTAATCCACCCACTTCTTTTATAATGCTTGTTTTCAGTTTTTGAATTGCCTGAAAATTTAATTCCAATAATGGGCCGATTGGGATTAAAGTTAACTTTCGACTTGATTGATTTTGGGGATTTAGTTACTAAATTTACCAATGTTGGGTTATTTCATCTTTCTTTTGATTCTTTGAGTGGTATACTGAATTTTACAAATTGGTTGAATTTTAGCACCCATCAAGATCTTGATTGTGCATTTGCTTTCTTTCCTAAATGAAACTATCTAAATGCTTTCTATTGATAAATAAGCTATTTTGCATTTGTATAGTAGCATCGACTTGGGTACAAATTTAAAATTAGAAAGAAAAAAAATAACATTTTTAGTGGCCCGTATTGAGTGGAAACGGTGTGTTCCATCTTTAAATGAAACGATGCGATTCATTCTCTCCTGTTTACAACTGTAGTAACAGCTGCTAACTGAATTTGGTGCAACGTCACCTCTTTTTCCCTTTTTAATCGAGTCTGTAACAGAGGGGAGGTTATGAAAATTGAATATGTTTTGTTTGCTTCTCTTCCTTTTCTATTCCTTGTTTTCTGTTTCTGTTCGTAACATTTTCCTTTTCTCAACCATCGAGAAAGTCATTTATCTATGTTTCTTTTTCAATTCTTGAATGATATTGTTTATTTTTATCTGTAGATTTTAAAAAAAGGTAAATTACGCAGCAAATTACTTTAAAATTGTGCCATTATTATTTTGGTCACTTTATTTTTTGTCAATTTAATTACCTTAATTAAAATAATTATTCGAATTGGTCACCGCCGTTAAAAATTCCATTAATCCATTTACGGATTGTTGACATGACTTTTTTTTTTTTTTTTACTTCTAACTAAAGTTAGAGACCTATCTATAATTAGCCCAAAAAATTTATTTTTTTTGTTTTGTTTATTTGCTACATGAAGATTTTGATGGTAGCATCGTTAACATTTGAATCCTCTTTAAGAAGAAAAATACAATAATGATGATAACGAACCATGACTCCTTTTTTTTGACTAAAGAGCAAATAGAACACTCTATAAATTAATTGTCAGAATAAATTAAATATTTAAATAATCAAAATCAAATATGGTAGAAGGTTTTAGATGCTGACCAAATTGTTTTTTTATATAAATAAAACAAATAATTACATAGATATATTCATAATTAAGTTATCCGAAGAAAAAGCTTCTTTCAAAATCTCTTTAATCTCCATCGGGGCTCCTTGAACATATGTAATACTCCATCACTTGATAGAGCCATTTTTACTAAAGTATCTGCTATCCAATTAGTTTCTCTTAGAACGTAACATAAGGATCATTTCCTTTCAGAGGCTACAATTTGTTGAATTCCTCTTATTAGTGTGCTTTTAGGTCCCCGCAAGCGAATTGTCACTAATAGATATGACAAAAAATGGAAGGACAAAAAATGGAGGAAATAAGGCACTAATAACTCCATCAATTGTAAATTTGTAACATAAGTTACATTAAAGTGCAGATACCAAATTATTTTCTCTGTTTGGCGAGTGTTTTCGAAGGGTGTGGAGGTTAAGGAATTTTCTTGTATTTTCTCAAATACCAAACAAAGAAAGTCAACGAGGAAAGCTTAAATGTTTAAGAGCCAAATTGTTTTTTTTTTTTAGCTTGGTCGTGATAGTCGGTGGCAGTAGGATGGCCGATGGTGTTATACTAGCAAGTGGACTCATCAGAAAATGTGAGGTCATAGCCATGGTTCGTTGTCGTTGTTATTGGATTCTCTCTTCTTAAAGAGGATTCAAATGTTGACGATGCCACCATTAAAGCTTCATGTTGCAAATAAACAAAAAAAAAGTATTTTGGACTAATTATAGAGAGACATCTAGCTTTAGTAAAAAGTAAAAAAAATGTCACATCAGCAATCCGTTAGTGGAGTAACATAATTTTTAAAGACAATGACAAATTCGAATAATTATCTTAATTAGAATGATTAAATTGATAAAAAAAATTAGAGTGACCAAAACAGAATCGATACTATTTTAGGGTAACATACAATGTAGTTTACCTTTTTAAAAATTGAAAAAAAATGCATCATAAAAAGAACAAGTGATTGTAGGAGTAAGGAACATAGATGAAAAGTGACCAAGAATGAGTGAGTGAATCGGAATGGAAGCTAATAGTGAGTTGGTCATATTTTAAATGACATGGAATTATAGGTTTATTCCACAAATTAATACTTAAATTACACAATTTTTTCTTATCTTGATATCTAAATTTTTTTTATCACAAAAAGGTACCTAAAGTACTTTTTTCCTAAGTTGATACTTCTATTAGTCTAATCGTTAGTCAAACAATTTAATTTATTTTAAAAAGGGCTTAATCCACAAATTAATACTTAAATTATATCATTTTTTCCAAATTGGTACCTAAACTTTTTTTTTTGTTACAAGTGGTACCTAAACTTGTAACAGTCCAATTTAGACCCTAATCGAAACGGTGGTTTCGAGACCACGAATTTGAGTCAGAAAAATATTTTTAAATTATTTTCAGTGTTTATTTTGTGTAAATTTATACCTATGAAATTTTCGTGATTTAATTTCGTCGTTTAGGTGTCCGATTAAATAAAAGGACTTAATCGCGTAAAATGAAAATTTGGTGATTAAATGTGCAAGTGCCTATTTGAACTTGTCTTATTAATATGAAGTACTTATGAAGCAATTAGACCATTTACAATTAGAAAGGACGGTAATGGCCATGATTATAATGGTTTTATAATTTTATTTTAAAGGTTAAAAATATAAATTAAGTATTAAGTGAATATATGTTATATTATAACATAAAATTAAAAGCCATAATATGTGTTATTATATGTGTTCTTGCCAAAAAAAAAAAGAAAAGAAAAAGAAAACCTAGGTTCGGCCATATTCAAGCTTAATCAAGGTATGTAACTAGCTCGGTTTTTGATAATTTCTACGTTTTAGAGATCGTTGCTTCAAGTACTACAAAACCCAAGCTTTAATTCTTGATTTTGATGAATATTTTGAGTTGTGCCATTGTTGATAGCTTGTGATTTTTGTTGTTTGATGATGAAAAATGAAAGATATGTTTTAGATTAACATATTTTGTATTGGATTTTTTGGTGATTTTGAGTAATTAGGACTTAATTGCAAAAATAATAATTTAAGGGACTAAAATGTGAAATAAATGAAATATTTGGACTTTTTTAGTAATGGGTAAGATTCGGCTAAGTAAGGGTACCTTAAAATTTTGTGTATTTTGTATTTTGTGAAATAGGGACTAAATTGTAAAAATTGTAAATGTCAGGGATAATATGGTAATTTGCCCATTTATGTGTTTTTGGACTAAATTGAATGAAAATATTTTCGAATGAGATTAATTTGAATATGTTTAGATCAAGAACCAAAGAAATAGGATTTGGACCGGGGAAAAACGAAAGTTGTCGAGTAGCAACCCCGTCCCCTTTTACGATGTCCGAGGTAAGTTTATAAGCAAATAGACGTGTTTATTGGTAATTAAATGTTATGTTTACATGCTGTTATCAAATTTTAGAAACTAAATATATTTTGGCCGAATATGATTAAATGTGCTACTATATTTCCGAGTTCAATTCGACCGAGTTACGACGTCCAAAAGCCCCGTATGAACCTTAGGAATAGCTAGGATACATATGCCATGACATAAGTTTCCGATATATGTGTGCGAGTAAGTCCATGGCATCGATTTGTGATTTCGATATGTGTTTATGAGTAAGACCCTGTCTGGGACATTGGCATCGATTTGTGGCTACATGTAAGACCACGTCTGGGACGTTGGCATTGTACGATATATGTGATTATCTGAGTGTCCTATCCGATTCCGAATGGTTCATTGGGCAAAGGTGAATTGTGATCGGATATGTTAAATGAACAAAAGAAGTTACAGGTATGATTTAGCTTGTTAGTTATCAAAGATAAGGTTTGTATGTGACTTGTTTGATAATATAGTTATATATATGATATTAAGCATAAATTTCCATGATTGAAATGGGTGTATTCGACTTTGAATAAGTGGTGTGGATATTATGAAAATGATTCTTGGACATGTAATTATATGTAATCATATATATATATATATATTAGGCTATGGAAATAGTTTGTGTATGCGATTTTTTAAATGAACTCTTGAGCTTATATAAATATGTATACTTGTGAAATGGATTACATAATGATAATTTAACAAGCCGATTGATATTTGGTTAATATGTTCATGTGAGCATTCGGCTAAGGTGGTATTATGCATGAAAATGCAATCATTTATTTCACTTGTAAGTTCGAAGTTAAGGTTGGCATTTTTAATACAATTCGATTTAATATGAGATGAATCGGTCATATCTTGGAGTTGTTTATTTTCTTTAAACTTACTAAGCTATGTTAGCTTATTTTGTGTATATGATTCTTTGTTTTATAGATTTTGCATTCAAGTTACAAGCTCGGGGATCGTCAGCAAAGTCTATCACACTATCTACATCTTCGGTATTTAAATAATCAAACTCATATTATGGCATGTATAGGCGGGTATTTATTTTGAAATAATGAACTTTGGTTATGTATATGGCCATGCGAAAATGGCTTAATTTTATGCTAGATTTTGGGTTTTGGCATATTTGTGGTTTAAGTTTATTTGGTTATTTTGCTATGCGTTATGAATGAGTATATCAAGTGTTATGTAAATGTACATAGAAGTTGGTTAATGATTTTAGTTGAGGCTTGAAGAAACCGATCATAAGTTTGGTTGATTACCTTGGTTGTGTTCATTCTAATATAAATTAGAATGGTGAGGTTGATTACTATGTTTAGTCTTAATTTGTTATGTCTTTAAATGAAGCATATTTATAAGCTTGATTGTTGATATAATGATAATAGAAGTCTTGTATACGTGAGTAATTTATAGTGATGAGGTTCAGCTATGATGGTATGTTTTAGGTATACTTAATATGTTTTTGATGGAATTATATGATATGTTAAATATTGATGGGTGGAAGTATACTAGTTTAAATGATTTGATTATTAAGTGATAAATAATGCATGTGATTCATGATTAGTTTAGTAGACTATATAGTATGTACTTATTGTTTTTACGTTAAGTGTGGCATTAGCTTTTGGGTAATTACATACCATGTATATATATGTGATAATTCGGTTATTTATAAATATTTGGTTTTATATTGAGTCTACATTAAGGGCGTGGTCTTAATACATATGTTTGTCATGGTAGTATGTACATTCGGGTACATGTTTCTTTTTGAATAGCAATGAGTTAATACAAATTATGACCTTAGTAGGTGTTCATTGATGATATGGGTTAAGACATGTGCACATAACATTTGGATTTATTATATTAAGTAAGTTTCTACATGTCTTGAATGCGTGCAAGGTGTTTATATTTATGAGTGTTACTTACCCTGTTATGTGGCTAAATAAATATACTAACTAAGTGTAAGTTGAGAACGTGTATAATGATTTACATGTATTAACTGATTGAACCAAGAAATGAAGTGAGTTGGTTTATAACCTAGTAATTGTTTTTAATAGTAATAAATTGTAAATCATATGAGATATATACAAACTCCATGATGATGTCACAGATATGAAATTGGTGATGCAAGTTATATTTTATACCGTTACTTATGAATGTTTATCTATTTATTTTTACATATGATATACAATGACTAAATTTAAAAGTTGTGTTAATTTATGCAAATGATTTAAGTTAACTTTTGTGACTTCATCGAATGAATAATTATATACTTATGTATTTAATTGTTGGGATTATGTTTATTTCTGTAATGCCTTATGATTCTATTCCGGCGACGGATACTAGTTAGGGGTGTTACAAAACTAATCTTCTATTACCTATTTTGCACCAAAATGTTATATTCATTAAAAAACTTCAGCCAACAATAAACCATCACGTCATTTAAGCTTAAAAAATTTTGATTCTTTTATTTTCTATTTCTTCTTTTACATTATTTTTTGCTCTTATTTTTTCCTTTTTATTCTTCTTTTTCATTTATAATGTCGGACAATATCAACAATGCTTGAAATTTGCCCTCCAAAAGTCAAGACATGATGACTAATTCTATTTTTGAACTCCACTAGTTGCTTGCTCAGCTTGACGAGATTGAAAAAGCTATTTCATCGATTAAAACCAGTGTTGTTAAACTAGAACGGCTAGTTGAATTGGTTGGACCAAGAACTGATCTAGGTACTAGTGTCATGGGTCGTAGCTAAAAGCCCGTGACCATCACACCAAATGCATCCAATAGAGATCTATTGTTTAGATGAGGATCATTTGGCCCACAAAGACTATCCCGATTGAATAAGCTATTAGGAAAGTCTATCAGATTAAAACCTGAGTGGCCCAATGATGAAGACATGACAACATAGGCTATCTTGATAAATATGGGAACTAATCTTAGAAGATTGATAGGAATCATACCTTGTAAATATTAGATTAGATTTGATATTGTATTTCTTGTAAATCTCATTATTTAAGGGATAAGATTAATCTCGTTCGTCGATGTAACTTGATCTAGACCGTATGTTTTGAGGCAGCTCAACTATAAATAGAGAGCCTCCTCCTCACATGTAAATCACTTTATTCATCCATTGTTTCATTATTCTTTGAAAGTAATAGAATATTGAGAGCATTTATTCAAATACCTCTCGTACATTCTTTTTTATGGCTTTCTATTGTTCTTTTGTGGCTTATTTTGGTATAATTGCTTCCGCTATACAAATTGATGCCTTGGAGGAATTCTAAAGGAATCCTCACTTGTGGTGTTTAAGCTGACTTAGGTGAGTTTGGAACGAATGGATCACCTAAGGCCGCATGAATCGCGAGATAAAAGATCTAGCCCCGTGACATTAGTCCAAAGATAGGGTTGATCTAATTTTCTCTTCTTTTTTTTAAATTATTTTTATACTTATGAATCTTTTAATAATTTATTTGATTGAACCAAACGAACTGATTAAATCGGGAACTTGTAGCCTGACAAGTTCAACCATCTTGTTTTGAAGAAAAAAAGAAAAATATATATAAGAGAAAATAATAATTCTTTGTCTTTTTAGCCACATGTTAATTTTTAATTGGTTATTTTTTTTAAATAAACTTAACGATTTAACTAACGATTAAACTAACAGAGGTACCAACTTAGAAAACATAATTTAAGTATCACTTGTAGTTCTTCGATAGCCATTTCAAAAAATCTTTCGTTTCCTACTATCTATTTTCGTTGTAGTTCTTCCATGAAAACCTTCAATTTGGATGTCTCGACCATCTTTCGTCTCATGCGTGATAGTTGTAGATCATTACTGCTCCTACCAGGTACTTTTCTTCTTTCCTTTTTAATACTTCTTGCGTGAGTTTGTGGGCACAATCGTTTTCTGATCTATGAACAAACTGGAAATCAATTTCTTAAAAATGGTCCTTTTTGCTTTGAATATCTCTAATAATCGTCCCAATAATTGATTTATCTGGTGCTGTTGTTTTACATTTCGTAATGACCATTCTTGAATCCCCCACAATTACTACTGAGTTAAAACCCATTGAGATTCCTAATTTAATGGCTTGTAAATCTGCATGTGTCTCTACCGTAAACGGAGATGTGATTGTGTCATGTATGACTATCTTCGAGACTAAAGTCTCGCCCATCAAGCCCGAACCACCAGACTCGAAGCCAATTTAGAAGATCTTTTGTCGAAAGTTGCATCAAAATAAATTGCCACTCTCGTGTTCCCTTCATGTTGTCTCTGCCTTCTATCAACACATGAGGTAAGCGCCCTTTCCTCCAGACCATCTAGCTTTACCATATAGCTTTGGATTCGCTTAAACAAATCCTTTCTGGTCATGACTTTCCCCTCGTGTATTAGTTGATTTCTTAAACTCCAGATTAACCATAAAGTACAACAAAAGAGTCGACATTGTTTACTAATACCCATGATGAAAACTTAGGTAAGCCACTCCCACAAACTTTGAATAGTATTATTAATAATCCAAGAGAGATTTAAATTCTACCATACCTCTATTATTGTAGGGCAGTGCCGGAAAACATGATTGTTGTCTTCTTCTGAATTACGGCACTAAGGACAAAAAAATTCACTGCCACTCTTTTGTGTTTGAGATTAATTAGAGTAGGAATGTAGTTCCAGGAGATTCACAATATTGTGATTGTAATTTTTGAAGGAAGATGTAAATTCCATAGTTTCTTATAGAAATCTTTAATCTCAACCTGTATTAAATTAGTACTAGAATCCAAGTTAGCCTCTTGTAATAGTTTGTAGGCGCTTCTGACTGAGAATTCACCAGAAGGTTCTCCTCTCCAAACTCAGAAGTCATCGTGGACTACTTCCGCCAAAGCAATCTACAAAATTTTCTGTGCAATGTCCGCATGAAAGGTATTAACGATTAAATCTACTTTTCAATTTTTATTTGAAGCATTAATTAGATTCGAAACTAACTTAATTTGTTCCTGGTTGGATCTATTGTTCAATATATCTGTATCGACTCCCGGTATCCACCGATCATCCCAAACAGAAATTTGATCCCCCCTTCCGACCCTCCAGCACAAACTGCTTTTCAAAAGACCATTTGCTACCCAAACACTCTTCCAAGTAAGCGAAGGTAAATTCCCTAACTGTGTGCTTATAAAATCTGAATTTGAATAATATTTGGCTTTCAAAACCCTAGCTAACAAAGAATTTGGAAAATTAACGAGACGCCAATCTTGCTTGGCTAATAACGCGATATTAAATTGCCCAAGATTTCAGAAACCCAAACCGCCGTTCTCTTTTAAGATGCAAAGATCCCTCCAAACACACCAGTGAATACCCCTTTTGCCACGACCCTTCTATCACAAAAAATTCACAATAATACTCTCTAGATCAGCACATAAGGATTTAGGTAGTAAAAAATAGGCCATTGTATAGGTCAGTATAGACTGAAGGATAGCCTTTATAAATATTTCTTTCCCACCTTAAGAGAGATGCCTAGTACTCCAATTGTCAATTCGCTTCTTAAACATTTCCTTCAAATTTTAGAAAGACGTTTTTTTCTTTTTGCCCACCATGTTGGGCAAACCAAGATAACGTTCTAGGTCACTTGAACTGCGCACACTAAGTATGCTAGCAACCAATCGTCTTTCTTCCTCCTACGTATTAATGCTAAAGAAAACGATTGATTTGTCGCAATTGACACACTGACCCGAACAAATTCCATACTCACGCAAAACTCCTTTTAATAGAAGAGCTCATATGTTTGTTGCCTTTCCAAACAAAATGCAGTCATCTGCAAATAACAAATGCGATACTTGTGGACCACTGCTACTAGCCTTAACCCCTCTTACTAATCCTTCCCTCATTGCAAGTCGCATGAGGCAAGATAAGCCCTCTCCACATATTAAAAATAAAAACGGGCTCAAAGGGTCACCCTGTCTTAGTCCAATAGTTGGACAAAAGTTTTCTCCAACATGACCATTAAAGACCACTGAATAAGAAACAGTGGATACACATTTCATAATAGATTCAATCCATCCAGTATGAAAACCCATTCGCACTATCATTTCCTTTACAAAGCTCCACTCAACCTTATCATACGCTTTACTCATGTCAAGTTTTACCGCCATAAATCCCTTTTTCTCAATCTTCTTCTGTTTTAAAGTATGTAATATTTCGTAATCCAGCAAAACATTGTTTGAAATTAACCTCCCTGGCACAAAAGCACTTTGTGCAGCATCAATGCATTTCTCTAACACTTCCCTAAATCTGTTCGCTATAACCTTTACCATCAGTTTATAAAGTACATTGCATAAACTAATGGGATGAAAATGAGTAATATTGGAAGGATTAGCTATTTTAGGAATTAGCACAATATGAGTAGTATTGATCGTACTAACATCCATACCTCAATTCAAAAGTTGTAGACAAAAGGATGTGATATCTTCTCCAATGATATGCCAACACTTCTGATAAAATAAAGCCGAGAATTCGTCTTCACCAGGTGCTTTTGTGGGCCCCATCTCAGAAACCCCCGCCCAAATCTCCTCATTTGTATATTGTGTCGTGAGTCTTTGATTATCCTCTTCAAAAACACAATGATCAATACCTAACAAAAGATAGTCATAATTTCCTCTTTCCCTAACTAAGAATAAATTCAGAAAATAAGATCTATCAATTACTTCCATTTCCCGTACAACCTCCGTTTTCCTTTCATCCTCATTCTGCATTATTCAACTGAAATTTTTCCTTCGTTGTTGTGTCACTTGACTATGAAAAAATGTTGTATTGATATCCCCAAGCTTCAGCAAATTAACTCGAGCTTTTTGTTCTCAGTGGCGTTCATTCTTTTCAATCTCAAAGTTTAGTTGAACCTTCACATCAATCATTTCGGCCAAATTATTATCATCCCTTTCGAATCTCATCAGCTCTGACAGTCGTGAGGTTAAAAGCTCATTTCTCCATTTTCTATTTTGTCATATTCGTACAGCCCATCTCTCCAAACCCTTTTTTAATTTTTCCAACTTCTGCAGAAAATCTCTTGTTGACGTTTCCCAAATAAGTTTAACTTCATCAGCGAATGATTCCTCCAAAACCCACCAAGCTTCAAACTTAAATGTCTTTCCAATCAACCAGTTGTCGTCCCTTCTTGTAGTAATTAAAAGAGGATAATGATCAGAAAAAGAGTGCACAAGATGTTGAATTGATGCTTCAGGAAACATGGACATCCATTCTTCATTAGCCACTCATCTATCCAAATGCTCTTGAATGTTCGTTTCTAGCAAATTACCTCTCTCTCATATGAACCAATTACCAGAATAACCTACATCCATCATATGACAATCCTCTAATACGTTTCAAAAAATTTCCATTCTTCTTTCATCATGAGGCAACCCTCATTTTTTCTAAAAACGATACATAATTTCATTAAAATCTCCACAAACTAACCAATGAATCTCCTCATTGCTATAAAGACTTTTCAAAAGAGCCCATGATTCATCCCTATTTTGTGCATAAGGGGTGCCATAGAAACCTATGTATCTCTATTTATTCCCATTGTCAGAATCTTTAATTATCACATCGATGTACCTTTTGGAAAAATTTTGAAGCGTAATAGTAGCATCACCTTGCCATGCCAAACACAACCCTCCTCTAGACCTATTATAGTTAACATCAATGCCATTAGCAAAACCACAACTTCGTCAAACTCTTTCCATCTGAATCTTGCTTATCTTTGTCTCTATAAAGAAGACCATCTAGGGATTATATATCTTCAGCGAATGCCAAAGTCTTCAAACTATCCGTGGATTCCCCAAAACCATGGACATTTCAACTTAAAATTTTCATTGCGTTCGGTCGGCTTGCCTTTTGGCAGCCTTTGATGGTAAAAGATTACTTTCTAACATTCTCCTATTCCTAACCTCCAAAATATTGATCTCTTCCCTAACTATTGATTCTTCAATCTCCCCCTAGGTCTCTTTTTCACCTCCTCTCCAGTTAACACACCTTCTTTCAAATCATGATCCATTGTAGATTGGACCTGTTTGGCCGATAAATTTCCCCATTGTGAGGAAAAAGACGATCTCCCTTCCAAATTGATCTCTAATACAGGATCGATGACATTCCTGTATCCCGATTTATTTCTCACTTCTCATAACCTGCTTTCTGAGATCCGACTACCATCATAATTTCCACCCATGTCTCCCTCCCTATCCTCATGCAACAAAACACTGTTCAATGCTAAAGCTCTTCTAGATTGCGCTCGCAATTACAAATCCCAACCCAATACAGTAATTTCCACACCTAACGCCATTTTTGCCTCACAAAATAAGTCACTGCCACCAAACCGAGCACAATAGAAATAGAAAAGTGTCACTCTTTCATATTTAAACCTAACATATGAGCAATTTCTGAAGAACATAACCTGCTTCTTCCTCTTTAAAGGATGACGTACATCCAGTTGAACTCTAATTTGCATGAAATAATGATTTCCTTTCCCCAGATTCGAGCCACCATACTCTAGAAATTTACCTATGAAATCACCTAATTGCTTTGCCAAATTCTCAGAGAAAAATCCGATAGGAACATAATGAATTTGTACCCAAAAAGATGCAAAAATTAAAGGGACTTTTAAGGGATCTTCCCCCCATTTCAACGTGTGTAACACCAGCAAGTGACTATTAAAAGTCCATGGTGAGCCCTTCAAAACCCTTTCCATATCCATGATATGAAAAAATTGAAACAAAAACCTTTTTCCCCCCAAATCCCAAATTTGAACGCCCCCAACAAGATGCCATAGATTCGCAATAGTGCTTCTCATTGCTGGAAAGTGAATAACGCTAGCTATTAGGAAACATCTCACCAGTCGAAAAGCTCTTACTTTCTTTTTCGTATTCGACTCAATTTTTACTTGTAAAACTACTTCTTCTTCTTCTTCTTCATTAAGTATTAATCCAACAAATTCAGTTTCCATGGTTGCAAAACAAAAATTAAAAACCGTTGGAATCACTTCTCAAAAGGAATAAAGAAAACTGGCTAAGTGGTCGCCGCCAATACGAACAGTAGACTAAAAAACAAAAACCTAAAATCATGCCAAAGAGGGCAGACAGTTGCGTGATAGGGTAGCAAACTAATATAGTTTAAATTTTAATTTGTGATTTTATCCAAAAATATATTCTTACTTGGCATTATATTATTAATACTCTACAACATGCCTCACTTTATTAGCACCTTGCCATTTACTTGGAGACGATTTTTTTCATTTTCTTCATCACAAATTTTTTTTTTTGAAAAATTAAAATTCCCAAATTTCATATTTTTCACTAAAAAATTATAAAAATATATATAATAATAGGCTATGTCACTTTTGTAGTAGCTTCAACGAGGATATGAAATCCCCAACGTTATTCGTCAAAACCCTAACATCCAATCTATCAATAACATATTTTGTCTCTTTCACCTTCATCAAGATTGTTTGTAAAGTCCAAAACAGTTATCCAAATTATCTTGATTTGAATCTTGCCTTACTCAAGATTGAATCCAAATTATCTTTGAGTTAATTAGAATTTCCACCCACCAAGACCAAGACAAAGATTAAGCTCTTTCCTGGCTATTTGAAAGGTGAAAGCTTTGCATATACCATCAATGGGTTCGGTTACAATACCCCATAAGCCTTATTTAGTGAGGTTCTTACTAGGTCTAAGGACATTGACATAGATTAAAGAACGAAAAGTGAAAGCAGTAAGAAACCATGAAGGTTGTGCCTTGATAGTATTGAAGAAACATATTGTCATGTAAGTTTTATAGTTAAAAGAGACGAAAAATTAAATAAAAGTCTAAAATAATCTTTTTTTATAAAGTTGTAAGGCTAAAAAGGTTATTATATCGAAAACTGAAATTTTGTTTGAATAAAATAGAAAGTGATCTAAAGGGAAGGTAAATATAGTGAACAAGAAGGGAAACAACTTTATGTAAGTATCACACTAAACCTGATCATGAGTCAGGTCGGATTGGGTTTAAGTCGAGCTGATTCAAAATTTTAGGCTCGTTTTCTAGGTTCAGCCTAAAAATGGGTCTAAAATTTTGTCGAGACTGGACCTAGATTAAAAATGCTAAACCCAAGTCCGACCCACCCATATTAAATTTCTTTATATAAAAGAATTTTTAAAAAAATACATCAAATACACTAAAAATATTAAAATATATGTTTATCAACTAATTGAAAATACATTAAAAAAAAGTCTTTATACTTAAATAACACTAAAATAGTTATAGCTTAGAAATCAAATGTCTTTAAAATAGTAACAAAACTAACAATAAAATAAAGAGTTATACAATATCCAAATAATAACAACAAAATAGTAACAATCTAATAGTAAAATGACAACAAAACAACAACAAAACAATTTATTCTACCCGGCCCAAAAAAGTCCCACCCGTGGCCTACTCAATTTAGAAAACAGGGTTTATTTTCTGTCCAAACCAATTTTTTAGATATATATTTTTACCCAAACTCTCTCATTTTTCGAATAAACCTTCGAACCTGTACGGATTGCCCGACTCTTTTATCATGTATATACCACACCTTGCTCAAAAGCCTTGCTCTCAAAATTATTACTTTCTTTAATTTGTAAACAAGTGTTTTGAACGGACTCTTCCATAATCTATTTATCAAAATAATAACAAATTTTTCTTAATTAATTTCATAATGATCTTTTGCATATGCTAAATTATATATAACTACTTTTATTCATGAATTTTGGATTTAGTATAATGTATTTCAATTTTAATTTATCAAATATGAATCTACATTTATTAGTTGTATCGTATAACATTTTTTCTTCTATTTGAACTATGTATGATATGAATTTTTTAATTATTACTTTTAACTCATTTAAATTTTACTATAGTAGAAGTTTTATTTTACTATTTTTTTAAATATATATTTTTAATGATTTAATTTTTTAAACACATGGAAAATTCGTACATCACACATGCACAAAATTTAGGTATTATTAATATATTATTAGTTTTTAATTTAATTTTTTTAAAATTAAATATAATTTAAATCTCAAGTCTTATTATAAATGTATAATAGCACTCTCTATAACATCTAATACTTTCATAAACAAATGGGATTGTTATAAATAGAGTTGATAATAAATGTAATATTTATGATTATATAATACGTAAATAAATTTTATATGTAATATTTTTTTTCTTTATTTGTACGTAATACTTATGATTATAAAATGTATATATAAATTTTGTATATTTGAATTATTATTTACTCAATATATAATATGAGTTTAAAAAATTTAAACTGATAAATTATTTTTTATTTTTTATATTACTAAAATTAACATTTGAATATTTTTATTTTTATATTTTGAATATTAAAAGAACATTTTATTGAATTTATAAAGTCAATACTAAATTCTAAAATTAACCCAAACTATAATCTAAATTATCCCCAAAGGTAAAACTCAAATAACATACCAATTTATTATCAAACACAAATAAATTCATTATATCTCAAATCTCAAACCTAAAATAGAAAAAAAAAAATCTAATACCCAAACATAATTTAATTAAATATCAATCTAAAATTTAATTTAATAATGTTGCAATATTATTATGGGATATTATCTTTTAGAAATATCTAAATATATTATATATTTTTCCTAATCCTACGTGACTACTGCAGTATAAATATTATGTATACTCTTGAGGTCTATCAATAAGATAAAAATAGATTATCTTATTCTTGTCAAATAAAAATAAATTTTTAAAATTTGTATTACTATATTGTGTATACTATAACTATGCATTATTTAAATGTATATCAACTTTATAAATATATAAATATATATAAACATTATCATTGGTTATATTATTAACAATTTATCATAGTAATAATTAGGGGTGTTCAAACGGTTAACCGACCCGAATTAGCATTAACCGAATTAATCAAACATATTAAACCCTTAACCATTAATCAAACCGAAATTTTTTTTAAAAAAAATTTATCTAATCGAAATTTTTCAGTTAATTCAGTCGATTAATCGAATTAACTGAAATTTAAAATTTTTTATTTTTTTTTGGTTAAAACAAGTATAAAACATATAAAAAATTAACTGAATTAACCGAATTAACCAAAATTAAAGTATTGAATCGCTACATAATTAAAAACACTACATAAGTCTTGAAATTAACACATAATTAAAATGTAAGTCTTTAATATTCTCCATTTGCATCCATTTCTTCTCTCCAAAAGATCTCTATTTGCATTATACCCACAAAAACGTATATGCAAAAAATGAGCATAATAGAAATATATGCATTTAAAAAATCAAATAATATAAACAAATAAATAGGTTGTAAGTTAACAAGAATAAGATAGTAAGCATACCATTCAACTCACGAAAGCTCGTGAATTTAGGATAAGTTCGGATGCATTCCAAGAAAAGTCTAAACATTGAATTGATTAAATAAGTTAATGTAGGAGTGATGTGGTAAAAAATTTAAACTATTAATTAAAAATAAATATACCATTTTCAATCTTGTCAAGCTCTTGATTTGTTCTTCAATCTTTTTTTATGTCTTCTTATGATGATGATTTTCGAATCTAATCTTGAGTACACACAAGAGCTTGTACAATTTTAAGAGTTAAAAAACTCCTAAATTGCTCAAGCACACCCCTCTCGGTGCTAAATGCAGACCCTGAAGCAATCGTAGAAATCGATATAGCTAACACATCTCTGGCCATCTTCGAAAGAGTGGGAAATTTAGGGCTATTCACATTCCACCACAATAAAATATCAAAATCTTTAACAAAATCCTCATTAGCTTTAGCTAGATATTTATCCAATTCAGATGTTTTATCTTCACCACCATTTTCCAACTCACTCTTTTTATACAAAGCTTGCATACGCCTTTTCATTTTTTGTTGTGGTTCACCGAGAAAAACATGTGCTGACACACTCGATTGGCTACAAGTACTATGAAGTGGGGGTTATACTCATCAAACAATTCATACAAAGTTTCCTTCAATTTTTGCATCATTTCACAAGTTTTTTCAAAATTAGATATTTCACTGAGTGCAAATTCAAGATATTTTAATTTTTATCTAGGATCTAAAACACAAACAACAAATAAGCAAATTCATCTTATCAATATCACCCTAATACTTATTATACTTTTCTTTCATCTTCATGGCCATAACATTGAAATCAACATCAATATTTGACTGAGCATCTCGTAAAAGAATATCAATTTCAGAAAGCTCGTGATAAGCTATAAAAGTAACATATTTTAATCTCATTCTTTATGCGTTTTTGGATGATTAATTATGTAAATTAGTGAATTTGATGCTCCTAATCTTTTAAATTCATGTTTCTATACTTAGGAGAGCATTTGGGAGCAAAAGGAGCGAAAAACGAGCCAAAATCGGATAAATAGAGTTGTTTTCAAGATCCACACGGGCTGGCTACATGCCCATGTGCCAGCCCGTGTCAATATCGCACCCTACTTCCTAAATACGCCTAAAAAGTCAATTTTTAGGCTTTCTAAGCATTCTAAAGTCAATAAATACCAATTAGAGGAAGACCTAAGGGGGCACGTAGAGAAGATCGAAGAAAGCACTCGAAGAACGCCATCAGAATCAACTCGGAAGCAGATCTCCTTCAAGATTGAAGATCTCCATTTAATTTCTTTTGAAGTTTTATTGAGTTTCTTCATGTCTTGTGGTTATTCTGACTTTGAGATGTTTTCATTCATGATTATGAACTAAATTCCCTAGATACCTAGGAAAGATGAAACCTATGATGAATATTATTATTTGATGTCTGATTTACGCGATAAATACTTGATTCTTGTTCTCAATTATGTATACTTTTTTCTTGTTTTAATATTTCTGAGATATTAATTCAAGTTTAATGTGCTTATTTCAGTGGAGCAAAAGTCTTTGTTTAAAAGTAAATTTAGCTTAATTGAGTGGAGTTGCATGGAATCCTAGAAATACAACGACATAAATCTACCAGATTAGAGCCAAATCTAATAGGGGAATCCATAGATTGAACTGATAGAACAATAGGGGTTTTAATTACAAAGAGATTTCAATTAATCAACCTAGAGTCAGTTGTTCTTACTCTCGAAAGAGATATTAACATAATTTAAGGATTTTTACGGATCAAGACACAAGTGAATAAATCATTTAATTCAGATTCATAATAATAGGTGAAGTCTAGGTGGATTCTTTCCTGAGTATTGTCTATCTCATTAGTTATCTTCGATTATTTTCCTATTTCATTCTCTGTCGTGTTCTTAGTTAGATTAGTTTAATAATTTTAGATTAAAAACAGTCACTCCAATTTGTCGGCTAAATAATAGAAAAAGGGTAATTACTGGTACTTTTAGTCCTCGTGGATATGATATTCCCTACTCACCAAGCTATACTATTGTTCGATAGGTGCGCTTGCCTTTGTCGTAATTATAGTTAATTTAGTGACCATCAAGTTTTTGGCGTCGTTGCCGGGGACTAAAATATTAGAAACACTTAATTTTTATTAATTTAGTCATTTATTTTTATTGTATTTTTATTTTTAGTTTAATTTTTGTTTTCTAATTTTTCTTTTACTAGTTTCTAGCAGGTTCCTTTAGTTTATTACTAGAAGAAACCCGTCAGGACCATTACTATTTGAGGTGAAATTGAAAGTACAGCTCGTAGGAATCGTAAAGAAGCAAGGTTGAGTCGACAGAGTATATTAGACTAGCAAGAGGACGTTATTATTACTAAGGAGATGGGTGATAATCAAAATAATCAGTTACCTCTCGCGGTTGTCATGAATCCTGCAAATCCAAATCCTACTCCTCGTACTATGTATGATTATGCCAAGCCCACTCTAATTGGGGCTGAATCGAGTATTGTGAGACCCACTATTGCTGCAAATAAATTTGAACTGAAGCCGAGCACTATTCAGATGGTAAAACAATTTGTTCAATTCGATGGTTTGCAAGACGAAGATCCAAATACTCATTTGGCTAATTTTCTGGAAGTTTGTGATACTTTTAAGATAAATGGCGTTTCTGACGACATCATTGGCTTACAGTTATTCCCTTTCTTGTTGAGGAACAAAACTAAAAGTGGTTGAATTCTTTACCACGAGGTTCTATCACTACATGGGATCAAATGACTGAGAAATTCCTATTGAAGTACTTCCCACTGGCTAAGACGGCCAAGTTGAGGAATGATATCTCTTTCTTTGTTCAAATCAACTTAGAAACCTTATATGATGCATGGAAAAGGTATAAGGATTTATTGAGAATATGCCCTCACCATGGGTTACCTTTATGGCTACAGGTTCAAACCTTCTACAACGGTTTGAATCCCTCAACTAGACAGTTAATCGATGCAGCAGCCGGTGGTACTCTAAACAATAAAATACCTAAAATGGCGTATGAGTTTATAGAGGAAATGACACTAAATAATTATCAGTGGCAAGTCATGAGTAAGAAATCGATGAAAGCAGCTGGTGTTTTTAACTTAGATGTGGTCACCATGTTACCGAATCAGGTAAAACTTTTAAATAAGAAAATTGATGGTTTATGTAATTCTATGCAGGTACATCTGGTGATGCAGTGCGATACGAATGGAAGAGGAATGAATAATTCAGGATATTTACCCTACGGTCCTAGCACAGAGAAAACGGACAAATTAACTATATGGGTAATAACTCGAGGACTCAAAATAATCCTTACAGTAACACCTATAATGCAGGTTGAAGGGACTCTCCAAATTTCTCTTGGGGTGATCAAGGAAATCAAAGAGCACAACCCCCTCCAAGCTTCCAACAACAACCTTACCAAAAAAAGAAGAAGTCGAACCTTAAGGAGATGTTGACGAAGTTTATCTCAATGTCAGAAACCTACTTTCAAAACACTGAAGCAGCACTTAAAAATCAACAAGCATCAATTCAAAGGCTCAAGAACCAAATAGGTCAGCTTGCTAAGCTAATCTCAGAAAGACCATAAGATGGCTTGCTTAGCAATACTGAAACTAACCCAAGAGAGCAGTTTCATGCAATTGTTGTTCGAGATGAAGAAGGGTTAGTTGAATCTGAATCAGAACTAAGGCAAGAAAGTGTGGTAAGTAACGATAAGGTTGAGGTAAGCTAGAACGAGTAAAAACCGGTTGGTACAGAATATAAACATCGAGTGTCATATCCTAACGCGACGAAGAAAGACCACACCAACGAACAATTTGGTAAATTTCTTAAACTTCTAAAAAAAATTACATACTAACTTACCGTTTATTGAAGCTCTTTCGCAGATGCCCAATTCTGTTAAATTTTTAAAGGATCTTTTAGCAAACAAGAGGAAGTTAGATGATTTGTCATATGTGGAGCTAAATGCAATTTGCTCAGCCATTTTGCAAAATAAACTACCCAACAAATTGAAAGATCCAGGGAGTTTTACTATTCCTTATTTAATTGGTAGTTTGAATATTAATAATGCTTTGGCTGATTTAGGGGAAAGTATTAATGTCATTCCTTATAAAATATTTAAACAATTAGGTCTTGGGAAACCCAAACAAACTAGAATGATTATTCAATAAGCAGATAGAACCATTAGATTTCCTAGGGGTATTATTGAAAATGTTCTTGTAAAAATTGATAAATTCATATTCCCAGTTGATTTTGTTGTTTTAGATATGGATGAGGGTAATGAAATACCTTTAATTTTAGGAAGACCCTTTTTAGCAACTGTTAGAACTATTATTAATGTTGGTACAGGTGAATTAGTACTTCGTGTAGGTGACGAAACGATTACTCTCCAAGCTCGTGATTCTATTAAGACATCTAATGATCGAGATGATTTTACAAGTTCTGTTAATATGAGTAACCATGTGGCTCAGCCTTCTTTGAAGGAAACCCCTCGGAAAAATGCAATGGAGTCATGTTCCAGTCAATACGACAGAACTACTCATGAAGAACGAATGTTACGAATCGATGAACTAGATTAATGGTGAACACATGTCAAGGACAAACCGAAAAAGCACAATGAAAAGCCAAAGCGACGTCATGATGAGTATGTGGATAGAACAAACCAATTTAAGGTTGGAGACAATGTACTTCTAGATAAAACGGATCCTCAAATTGCCATTTCAGAGCTTGATGCAAATGGATCAAATCTCTTTATGGTACTAAATGTCTTTTTATACAGTACAGTCAAGCTAATTCATTTTGAATTTGGCACATTTAATATAAATAGTACTCGACTTAAACCTTATTTTAATAATAGAATTGATTACAAGAAAGAGGAATTTCAACTCCGCGAACCACCGTGACCTTACGAATACGAGGTAAGTCGAGCTTAGACTTTAAATAAGTGCTTACCGGGAGGCAACCCGAATGCTTAACTTTTGCTAATGCTTTTAATTCCATTGCATGCTAATTTAAAATCTTTAAAAAAAAGTGTGTTTTTTACCCACACGGCTAGGACACACGGGAGTGTGGAACACACGGCTTGGACACATGGGCATGTCACAAGCCGTGTGTGAAATAGGGTAATCGACAGTGAGTTACACAACCTAGCGAAATGATCATATGACTAAGGGTGAGCAAAATTCGATTCGACTCGAAAAAATTGAAAAAAATTTAAATTTCGAGTTAAACGAATCGAGTTATTCGAGTCAATTCGAATTTTTTTTCGAATTTCGAGTTCAAATCGAGTTGAGATTTAGAATTCGAATAACTCAAATAATTCGAATATCAAACTATAATATTTTACATTTTTAACCCAAACTCCCAAACCTTTTTTATTTTTCCCTCAAAACTTTTATTCCTTCTCACTTTTCCCCCAAAACTTTTACTCTCCTCCTATCCCAACCCCCTATCTACCCAAAATCCATTTCTTATCAAAATTTTACTCTCCCATTTATTTTTCCTCAAAATTTTACTCTCAAAAATCCTTAAAACTTTTTATTTTCCCCTAAATTTTTACTCATTCCTACTTTCCCCCCAAAACTTTTACTTCCTTCCCATCCTACCCCCTCATCTACCCCAAACCCATCCCCTCGATTTTTTTTAATATTTTCCCTCTAAAATTTTACTCCCTCTATTTATTTTCTCTCAAAATTTTACTCTTCAAAACTTTTTATTTTCCCCCTAAACTTTTACTTTTCACTCTTTACTCTCAAATAAAAAATCAAAATTATCCAAAAAAAATCCCTAAACATAAATAGTAATAATTTTATTTATATCTACTATTTATATTATTAAATTAAATATCACATTTTATATTCTTTATATTATTGAATTGTTTAGTCATATTGAATATTTATATTAAAATTGAATTATTAATGATGCCATAAAATATTCATATTAAAATTTTATATTGGTATCAATTTCATATTTTATCTTTAAAATAACTTTTTTTTTAAAATCACATTTTTACATTTAATATATTTTTTAATTCCAAAATACATAGTGACAAGAATATGAAGATAATTGAAACAACTAAGCAAGCAAAGAAGCTAACCCGTATATAAAAGATTAATAAATAAATTATGAAGTGATTAAAGGTAATAAAAAATTTGATTACGGTAGACAAATTTTATTACGATGGGTGACAGTAGTTACAAGGACCCAAAATTATTTTTTAAAATTTAACTCGAACAAATATATTCGATTCGATTCGAATTCCATCTCACTCAACTCGATTCGAGAAAATTTTAAATTAAATTAGAATGATAAAATATGATTTGTCAACTCGATTAACTCGAATTTTTTTTCATTCAATTCGATTCGATTCGATTGAACGCTCGCCCCTACATGTGACCCACACGGCCTGGCCACTCGGGCGTGTGGGATCTCACATGGGCATGGAATAAGCGAAGGAAAACGCACATGGCTTGGACATACGGGCATATCCATGACCGTGTGAAAACTTGGTTAATTTTTAATTGCACACAGGTTGAAAATACTCCACACAGCCGTGTCACACGGCTATGTGGCCCAAACCCTAAAATTCCTTTCTCAATTTGTCTTTTTCTTCTTCCCCAACCAAGATACTCATTTTATTTATTTATTTATTATTATTTGTTATATTATTTAATTTTATTTTCCTAATTTTTTATTTTATTTATTTATTATTCTTATACTTAGATTTTAAATTTATTTTAATTTTTCTACTTTTTTATTATTTTTATTATTATTTTAACTATTATTATTACAATTACCTTTAAATTTATTGGTATCATTGAGTTTATTATTTTTCTCTTTTTTTCGTTTTATTTTTTATTTATCTTTCTTTTTAATTTGGTTTTAGTTGCTTTATTTTTTTATTTATTTTCTTAAACTTATTTTAATTATTATTTTTTAAAATATATTTTTATGGTTGTTTCTAATTGAGTTATAACCCGTTAATCTTCACTATTTGTGTTTATTTTCTTATTAGTTTGCTCGGAATCATGCATTATATCTAGATTGGTCTACAATTCCGCTTTTCATCATTCTGGCAATTTCATCCAATATTCAGAGCAATTTCAGTTTTCTCCCTCTCTTATAATATTCTATTTATATTGTGATTATATATGTTTGTACATTGAGGATAATGTACATCTTAAGTGTAGGGAGGTTATTTATATAATTATTAGAAAATCTCTAAATTATGTCTTATGTTTAAGTAATTTCTTCATATTTCTATTAGAATGAATTTTTATCGATTTGTGATTTTTATTGATGTGTTTTGGATTAAATTCATAGATAATTGTGTATTGGTTGACTTAAACTTTAAGACATGAGAGAATCAAGCATAGTAAGTTATTTTTCAGTAATTAAAATTTTTAGGTTGTTTCCCTAAATTGAAGTACTACCTTGAAGTTTGAGATTTGCAAGATTGACATAAAAAATCATGATTTTTTGTGAGACTTTGAGCCTTTAGAGCATACTTTTTTCTTGCACATTTTATTATTGGTTATGAGTGTGTCAGTTTGATTTGTTATTCTAGAACTTGCGTCGATTATACATGTCGAGACCACACCTTTTGATTTGATATATTGAGATGATAAAGGCACTTAGGTTTTACCCTACTTATCCCATAAAAAGCTTACCTACATAATTAACCCTTAGTGAACCCCGTTGAGCCTAACACACCGTTTCTTGATTTTCCCATTAATGTTAACCCATAACACATTTTTTTTTGTCGAAACTTTTTCCCATTTTATTGACTCCCTTTTTGTCGAGATTTGATTTGGTTAGTTGCCTAATTATGCTCTTTTGTTTGATTTGCTGAATTATTTCTTATTGTTCAAAAAAATCGAAAAAAATATAATAAAAAATATTGATCATTATTTAGTTCTATGTTGATTGAGCTTGAACAGTTAAATTTATATTTTGAGAAGAAGCTCGTTTTTATTCTTGAATAGCTTTCGATTGATGTAATTGTTTTTTTTTTAATTCAGCATTTGTTTATTTTCCTGGTTTGGTAATTTATCAATTCGATCTTGATTTTAACCAACTTTTTCAGTCTTTCTCTACACCTTTAACCTAAGCCCCATTACAACCTCTTAAAGTCCTTTTTATTTGTGTATCATATCATTTTATAGCGATGGAGACTTGATTTTCATGCAAGCCTATGGTAATGACTTTTCATGTTTGACTATTGAGTGCTTATTATTGAACCTTAAACACTTTGAGTGATTTGAGTGAATATTTAGTGAGGATGTTAATTCTTGTCGATTTTGAATTAAAGGTAATTACTTAGATAAGAGGAAATACCTATGTTTTCATGCTTTAAAAATGTTCGACTTGGATTGTTTGAATCTTTAGTACTCTTTTAGTTGAATTATCAATGTATGATTATTTGTGAATTATGTCGAAACATTATTGATGAGAATTATAACTTGAGAAAGATTAATTTTAATTGTGAGTTGAGGATTTTACCTGAGGACAAGCAAACGCTTAAGTGTGGGGATATTTGATAAACTGTAAAAGTAACATTTTTTTAATCCCATTCTTAATGTATTTTGGGATGATTAATTATGTAAATTAGTGAATTTGATACTCCTAATCTTTTAAATTCATGTTTTTATACTTAGGAGAGCATTTGAGAGTGAAATGAGCAAAAAAGAGCCAAAATCGGACAAATAGAGTTGTTTCTAGGATCCACAAGGCCTGGACATTTCCACACAGGTTGGCCACACGGGCTGGCTACACGCTCATGTGCTAGCCCGTGTCAATATCGCACTCCGCTTTCCAAATACGCAGAAAAACTCAATTTTTGGGCTTTCTGACCATTCTAAAGTTCATAAATACCAATTAGAAGAAGACTAAGGGGGCAATCAGAGAAGATTGAAGAAAGCACTCGAAGAACACCATTGGAATTAACTTAGAAGTAGATCTCCCTCAAGATCGAAGATCTCCATTTAATTTCTTTTGAAGTTTTATTGATTTTCTTTATGTCTTGTGGTTATTCTGACTTTGAGATGTTTTCATTCATGATTATGAACTAAATTCCCTAGAAACCTAGAGAAGATGAAACCTATGATGAATCTTATTATTTGATTTCTAATTTACGTGATAAATATTTGATTCTTGTTCTCAATTATGTATGCTTATTTCTTGTTTTAATAGTTATGAAATATTAATTCAAGTTTAAAGTGCTTATTTCAGTGGAGCAAAAGTCTCTGTTTAAGAGTATATCTAGAATAATTGAGTGGAGTTGTATGCAATCCTAGAAATACGATGACATAAATCTATCGGATTAGAGTCAAATCTAATAGGGGAATCCATAGATCGAATTAATGGGACAACATGGGCTTTAATTAGAAAGAGATTTCAATTAATTAACCTAGAGTCAGTTGTTCTTACTCTCGAAAGAGATATTAACATAATTTAGGGATTTCTACGGATCAAGACGCAAGTGAATAAATCGTTTAATTCAAATTTATAATAATAGGTGAAGTTTAGGTGGATTCTTTCCTGGGTATTGTCTATCACATTGGTTATCTTCGATTATTTTCCTATTCCATTCTCTGTTGCATTCTTAGTTAGATTAGTTTAGTAATTTTAGATTAAAAACAGTCACTCCAATTTGTCGGCTAAATAATAGAAAAAAGGGTAATTACTGGTACTTTTAGTCATCTTGGATATGATATTCCCTACTCACCATAGCTATACTATTGTTCGATACGTGCGCTTGCCTTTGTCGTAATTATAGTTAGTTTAGTGACCATCAGCTCGTCAAAAAAATTATTGGACATGACATATAAAGTGCCAGATATACGCAAAGGGACTTCATAAAAGTGTTCCAAGAAATCTCTCAAGTTTCCAACACTAGCCCAATCATCCACACTAGGCCAACGCTCTCCTCTTTCAAGTTCAGTTTAAAGTTTGTATCTTGCTCCTTAAATCTCTTAAAACCTCTCTCAAAGTTCTGAGCAGTGTCTAACATTAAGTAGGTCGAGTTCCACCTAGTACAAACATCAAGGCACAACATCTTCTTGCACTCTATCTTTTCCATCACAACACACTCCTTAAACTTTTGTAATCTAGTTAGAGATTGTCTCACATATCTAACAGCCCCCTAACACGTTCAGCAAATTCATTCATTTTCTTTAAGCCTTCAACAATAATCAAATTCACAATGTGTGTCATGCATTTCATGTGAAGATATTTACCATTTTGAACTAAACCCCTTTGAGGGTTAAATTTCTTTCTCGAATAACCAATAGCAATATCATTTGAACTTGCATTATCAACAGTAACAGTAAATAACTTATCAATCCCTCAATTCAGCAAGCATTTCCCAGTCACCATCCCAATGGACTCACCTTATGACTAGAAATTGGACAAAATTTTAAAATCTTTTTATTCAATTTCCAATCGTTATCAATAAAGTGAACAGTGATACACAAATAATTAACTCTTTGCAAAGAAGTCCATGTGTTAATAGTTAAGCAAACTCTAGAACAAGAACTTCTCAAAAATTATTTTATCTTTGTCCTTTCATAAATACAATTGATAAACATCCCTAGTCATAATAGTTCGTGAAGGAATATGAAACCTAGGACATGCTACGAACATAAGTTTCCTAAAGCCTTCACTTTCAACAAACTTGAAAGGTAATTCATCAATCATAACCATTTGTGCTAACCCTTTTCTACATGTTTCTTGATCAAATCTCCAAGTAAAAGATATCGTTCCCCCTTCAACTCTCTTTCTTGGTAAAACTAATTGCCCTTGGCTAGTGTCAACAACATTACTAGAATTTTTCTTTCCTGAACCAATATGATATTTCAATGACCCCGTACCATTATTTTTCATATCACAATAAAATTCATTTTCACAATAATTACATTTAGTCTTGCTTGCACCCTCACTATTAATAAATTTAGTAAAGTGAGACCAAACTTCTGACCTTTGAGGAATGACTTTTATTTTCCCAATAGTCCCCTTTGTTTGGCTTGAAGCTTCACCTACCGAATTTCCAGAATCTATCGAAGTAGGAGGTGTAACACTACTCTCAATAGATGTTGGTTCAGTGGACATATTACAAGAAAAAAATTATATAATAGATTAAAATACATTTATAATATTAAAATAAATGCAAAGTTGAATGACCAAAACAAAATCACAGGCATAATTAGGTCAACATTTGAATAATTTAACCTAAAAATATAAAACATTCTATACCACAGCATGATTAGATCATATATAATACCATAAGCAACTGTCAAAGAACATTTATCTTTTCATCTCAAACTGAAAAATAATAATTCTGCTGAGAATTATCTGTCAGAGAACATTTTATAGAACTAGGTAATGGAATGAATGGTTAAAGCTATTAAAACAATAATTCTGTTGAGAATAAACCTAACAAAAGGAAATCAAGCAGAAAAAAAAACACATCTATTGGGAAAGAAAACGATGCTTAGAATTTCACTACAAACATGTTGTATGATAATGGAAGAAAGGAAAAGGAATGGCATATCTATGTCCATGTGACACATATGCATGCCAACACATCGCTATTAGTTTGAAACTATGTTATTCCAACTTTTCATTTTAAATTTTTTTTTTTTACTTGAGCTTATGAACCACATGGATAACATAAATATGATGAGTTCACACCATATACTGAACAATCGTTGGTTTAATTATTGCTATACCTCTTACTCATCTATGTGTTTACATTATTTCATCAAGCTTTGAATAGCACACAAAGTAGAAAGTTTAACTTCACGTATATATAAAATATATACCGGGGGACCATTCAATATATACTACAAAATTAGGCTTATGCTTTACTGTAACTACAATATAGCTTTATATAATGCATTCCCTATCTTGCTTAAGTTTCACTTTCTAACTTATATTTATATTTTTTTTTATATGAAAAGAAAATTTCTTTGGCCTAAGTATAGCTTAGGAAATCAACTACCACCCATTCTATGCCTTCAAGCAGAATTAGGTTAAAAAGTGAACAAAAGAGTTTTTATCAGAATATTATGGGGTTCCAAAATTCTGGTTAGTTAAATTATAATGTAAATATGGCTACTTAGCTATACCTAATAGAAGAGGGACCAATATATAAATATATGTATGCATAACTTCTCTAAAGCATCTAACAAAGACCACTCACACTCCTAACAGAGTTGTATATAAAGAGAAAAATATCTCTCATTATACTAATAAGAACATTATTACTCCATAGTCCATAATAATATTGAATATAATCAAAATCCAAAACATCAACCATATCGATAATCTTTGATGTGCAAATAGCATAACTACCTCACTTTCATATATATAGATCTACTACTAGAACTAAAATTCAAGGCCAATTTGAAAAGAAATATAATGTATACATATATAAATGAGAAACTAATGCACTTTCTACAGCATCCATAGCTGGAAGAGTAATCACCGGCAACAAATTAACAACATAATTACGTGAGTAACCTGTAGAGCAAAGAAGCAGCAGATATATTAAGTAACCTTTCTACAAAATTACATTCACAAACACACGTTGACTCGTTGAGAATAAAAAAACGGTAGTAGAATTGCAGAAATCTCAAAGAATGGAAATTTTTTCATAAAAAAGTAGTAGAAGAATCAATTTCAGTAAAAAAACCTTTAACTAGTGAAGTCAAAATCAATGGCAGACAAACGCCGAACATGATGGTGACCTGGTGTACGTCAGATGGTGTGACTAGCGGACATTAGACGGTGGTGACTAACAGTAGGGATTTTGAAACTTGGGAGATTTTAGATTAAGGATTTTCAATTTAGGGTTAGAAATTTTTGAGTTGTGAGATTTTGGGATTTGGTGAGCGGTGGCTGGTGTTTTAGTATTACTGTGCATTGTTTTGAGTTTTTGGATTTTTGGAATTAAAATTTTATGTTTAGGGCTTGGGTTAGTGTTTGGGTTTATTTGGGAGTGGATTATTGTTTGGGGCCTGGGTTTAGGTAGGTAGTGGTGGCCTAATGGGTTAATATAATATTAATTATTACGTTCAGTTAATTCGGTTAATTAATCAATTTCGAATTGAATTAACTGTTAATCGAACTTCCAAAAAATTACTATTCGAGTGATTAATCAAATTAATTTGATTTAGTCGATTAAATCGATTTTAACCGAATTTTGCACACTCCTAATAATAATTTAACTGAATTTAGTTTAAAATGTCAATATATAGATTATTAATTAATACATTATATTATATCAATATATATTATACTATAATACTATAATATATGATATATTAATAGTTATATATATATTTAACTATTTAAGATTTTACGAATATCTTTTAGTTTAATTGTTAAACAAATTTTAAAATTTTATGTTATCGATAATTTTTATTAAGATAAATATGGTTGAAAATTAATTTAATGATTATATTATTAATTTTATATAATAAAATTTTTAAACTTTTGTGAAAATTACAAAATTAAATATTGTATTAAAAATATTTTATATTCATAATTATTTTTTAAATTTATAATTTAACATGAAGATTTATTATTAATTACTATCATTGTTAATAAGCTTTTAATGTAATTGTATAATATTTATAAGTATATTTTCATAAATTAAATAATTATAATTCATTCATTTATAATTTATTTTTATTTTAAATATTATCATATAAAAATATCACTTATTAATGTTTGTACAGTTATAAACTTGAGTTTTTATGAATTCTAGATTAGATCAATCATGGATTTGAATAATTTCAACCTTAATCTTTTTTGGGCTCATTTACTTAAACTTGAATTTTCTCAACATCATATCATTGTCAACTCTAAATGTAGTTATGCTTTCACCTTGTGTAATTGATCACATTGAATTTATTTAGCTTGATGGTATCTTGATTTTAGAAATCAACTTTGACACTTGAATTTAGCACCATCTCATCTCATGATTGTAGCAATTACTTATAAAAAAATCTTAAGATATTCTAAGAAAACATATTAAATTTTTGAAACACAAAAATACTTTCTTAAAAGTTTTTTTTAACATTAATTCTTATAATATCTATTTTTTTTAATACAATGTTTAAAACTTAATCAAGTTAAATTTATTGTCTCTCTCCAACCCTTAAATAAGAGGATAATGTACTTCAACACAGTCGAACCTACGTCCTCCTGCACTAACAACAATGTCGATGTCAATCGGGTTAAAACTCAATCAACACCTTAAAAGATACATAGCATATATAAAAATGTGTAAAATTACAATTAAAGGAACAAGTTTTTTGCCATTATATATGTTATTTAATTACACTTTTCAACAAAGTTATGTCTCTACTCAATAGAAATTTGCAAAGACCAAAAATGTATATTATAATTATTTTTTAAAATAATAATAATAATGGGGGATTACACAATCAAAGTTAAGCCCAACAAGTAACCCATGAGCAATGAAAGGTTCCACGCAGAGCACGTTGACTGTAAATAGCTATTAGGAGGTAGGTAGGTGTTGAGATTAGGAAGGGGACTGGGAAGTAGGTAGTTATAATAATTAATAAATGCATGTAGCAGGGGACCATCAGCATAAGGTCAGAATGCATTTGAGACCTCAAACTCTTAGTAGCCAGAAACTATACCAAGATTCCCAACTAAGCCGTACCCATCTTCTTGTCATGTAGTGATGGACCTTTGCCTTTATGTTGTAGCAGCCATGTCCCTACCCAGAAACAGTGTAACAATATTACCATATTCATGTACAATCAAGGGCGAAGTTGGAATAATTTTTTAAGAGTGTTCAGATGAAATTTTAATTTTTTATAGTTTATATTTTTATAATTTTGTAAATAATTAAATCAAATTTTTATAATTTTAGGGGGCAAAGTACAATTTTACCTTTACTAATTTAAAATTTTAAAAAAATTAAGGGCCTAAATAGTAATTTTACATTTTAGGGGGGGTCGATGTAACGACCCATATTTCACGGGCACCGAAAAAGTGAGTTTAGGGCCTCCGTCTTAGGAAAACGAGTCCGAAAATATTTATTAAAAATATTTATGAAGTTAGTTATGGGTTGAATTAAATTTTGATTAGGTGAATTTAGTTTAATTTGAAGTAATTATTAAAAAGAACTAAATTGAATAGAGCGTAAAAGATTAATTATAAAATAAAGAGAAATGATAAGGGACTAAATTAGAATTAAACCAAATTAGTGACATGTGTAAGATAGAGAATAAATACATGTGTATTTAAATTATTAGTACAAATGTATGTTACATATATATTTACTTATAAATTAAGTAAAAGATATTTATTTATTTATTTATTTATTATATTTTATCTATTAATTAAGTAAATGATAAATGTATGTTGTGGTATTAACACATGTGTACATGTGTGTATAAATACACATGTATTATTTTTAGTTATTATATAGATATTTTATAATTAAATATTAATTAAGTAAATAAAGAATAAATAAAATAAAGAAACAAAAGAAAAAGAGAAAGAGTTACAGAGAAGAAACGACATAGAAAGAAAGAAAGAAGAAAAGAAAAGAAAAAGGAGAAATTAGGATTTGAATGTTTGAAGTTTTAATTGGTAAGTTTAATTAAGCCCTTTTCTTGTAATTTTGATGTTTTTGAAGTTTTATAGTTGAATACTTTTGAGTTTATGTGGAAAATATTGAAAATTAATAGATTTTTGAAAAGGGTTTATGTTGAGCAAATGATGAAATTATGGATTAAATTGATAGAATCATTTATTAGAATTAATTAGAGGACTAAATTGTAAACTAGGCTATAAGTTTTGAGTTTATGGTCTAAATTGAAAGAAGTTCGAAATTATGGTGAAATGATGAAAATTTGATGGTTATATTGAAGTTTTGATGGAAATTGAAAAAGAAAATAATGTGAATTGTAAAAAGGAAGAAGATGAAAATGGTTAGGATAAATTTGAGATTTAGGTAAAAGTTGCATGAAAAGTTATTATTTCATATAAAATATATGTGTTATTAATTAATTATAATTATACTAATTTTCGTAGCAAACAAGGAAACCGAGACGTCGAATACGAAGGAAAGGAAAAAGTGATCGAGGAATAGCTCGAGAAAAATATCGATTTGTATTATCTTAATTCAAGTTATTTATTATTAAATGTTTAATTTCAATATATGTGTTTGAAAACTGAGATTGAGGTAAGTAGTGATATTTGAATTGAATGAGGGTTGGATTTGATTGATGAATGTATACGTGTGTAAAATTAAATTGTATAATGATTTGTGGTGAATTTGAAATTATGATTGAATTGTTATTGTGATTGATTTGAATTCGAATGATTCTGATACCCTATTAACTAGTCGAGTTAGGGTGGATATAGTTGGCATGCCATAGGATAGGAAGAATTCAGGGATTCTTCGACCTCGTGTTGATGAGACATTTGGTGTGTCATTATTGCTTCAGATAGATTCGATGAGGCGTTGGTCGCCACTTTACTTCATCTTAGCCAATGTGACGTTGGTCGTCACTTATTTACTTCGAACTATCCGATGAGGCGTTGGCCGCCACTTTGGTGTATTTGGTTGGATCCGTGTATCCTCCAAAGTCCGAGTTATGTTAATAGGGAAAATATATGTGAAGAGAAATATCAAATGAAATTGATAAATTGAATTATTGAATGAAATGAGAAAGTGATATTGTAAGATGAATTAAGAATTGCAATTTGTGCTATGAGATTGAAGGCATATAACCAAGGTTCATGAATTATCCATATATGAATGTGAAATGGATATTTATTTGTGATTGAGAGATGAGCCAAAGGTTCATGAATAATTGGTAATCTTATTGATGAAATATTGAATCAAATAATAAAAATGATACCATGTAAATATGATAACTTGGTATGAATTATATGTATGATTTGTTAATTATCTATGCATGTTTATGATATTTTATATTTGCTTTAATTTGAATTATGGTAATACCATTGAGTATTTCAATACTCAGCGTATGGTTTGTTTCCGTGTGCAGGCTATGTAAAATTGAAGTTTGGTGCAGCATCCGAGTCAATCCCGACCTCAGCTCAATTTTGGTGATGCATCTATCTTTTGGATATGTGGCATGTACTAGGTTTAGTGTTTGGCACTTGTAAATGTTTTATATTTTGAATGTAAATGTGGTGCATAATCCTTAAGAGGTAATGAAATGAATGAATGAATATTTGCTAAGTTTGAAAAGTTTGATGAATGTTATTTGATCAAGGTTTATAAGCAAATGTTTTGGGCATGAATTAGGTGTGTCTAGTATGTGAAAATAGCTCAAAAATGGTGAAAAATCATGTTTTCACATGGCCAAGTCACATAGACGTGTGCCCAGGCCGTGTAGCAAAGTCAGATTTGCCCATGGGTTAGTACCACAGCCGTGTGAGCAAAATAGATCTGCCAACGGACTGGCCCCACGGCCATGGGAACCCCACGGGCAAGCTACACGGGCATGTCTCAAGCCACACGGGCGTGTGCCCCTATTCTTAAAAGAAAGTTTCCAAAGTTCTCGGTTTAGTCCCAAAACACTTCCTAAGTATATTTTGGACCTCGTAGGTCCATTTTAGGGACTTAAAGGTGGAATTTGAGAAATTTTAAATTAAAATATAGATTTATGACCCGGTGTTGCTTGTTATTAGTGTTTAATTCTGGTAATGCCTCGTAACCATGTTCTGGCGACGGGTTGGGGTTAAGGGGTGTTACAGCTGAGGCCCGTGCCAGCCCCCTAGCTTCGCCCCTTGAAACACCCAAGGGCGAAACCAGAACAATTTTTTAGGGGGTCGGATGAAATTTTAAATTTTTTATAGTCTATATCTTTATAATTTGTAAAGGATTAAATCGAATTTTTATAATTTTAGGGGCCAAAGTGCGATTTTACCTTTACTAATTTAAAATTTTTTAAAAAAATTTAAGGACCTAAATAGCAATTTTACATTTTGGGGGGGCCGGGGCCCTATCACCCCCCAGCTTCGCCCCTGTGCACAATGAATTTGCCTTTCAAGTTATAGCCAAAACTCCACTTTAGAGGTCCTCTCTGCATCACTGTTAGCTGGAATTTCACGTCTAACCATGGTCTTATCCCCTTTGCTCTCGCGCCATACCAAACCTACCCTAACCCATTCACCAACACGACTACAATATGTGACCAATTATTAGACCACGATCATGGCAGAAGTTTGAGGTTCTTTCATGCTTCACACTAGATCTGATTATAGATCAATCTATCCTTTTAAGTTCGAAGGTTGATTCAAAAAGTAAAAGGATTTGGAAAAAATATAAGTCTAAAAAATGGACTTGAATAAAAAAAATAAGACTAATTTTCTAAACAGGTTGAGCTTAGAGTAGGATTTTTTGGCTTTGACTCGGCCCAAATCAGTTGTTTTGCTACCATTTCGTTATTATATTGTTATTATTTTGTTGTTATTATTTAGATATTGTATAAGTATTGTTTTATTGTTAATTTTCCTACCATTTTAAATATATTTGACTTTTTTGATGTATTTTTAATTTGTTTGGAAACATATATTTTAATTTTTTTGTGTATTTGATGTATTATATTTTTTAATTTTTTTAATATAAAAAACAATCTAAAAAAATTTAATACAAGCGGGATGGATCAAGCTTGGATTTAACATTTTTAATCTGAACCAGGTTTGGACAAAATTTTAGACTCATTTTTCAAGTCAAGTTAAACTAGATCTGAACCTAAAATTTTGCATTAGTCCAACCTGACTCATAATCAAGTTTACTTCACACTAGTGACTCTTCTTTAAACAATTAAGTTTTTTTAAGTTTTTTTGAACAATCTCGTTATAAGTTCTTATCATATCTATTTTTTTTATATAATGTCTATAACTACCTATAGTCTCTCTCCAACACATAAATAAAAAGATAATATTCTTCAGCATATCAAACTCACATTCTTCTACATTGACAATAATACATATACCAATTAAGTTAAAACTTTATCTACAATTTTTTTCTAAGTTAAACAAGCTGTTGTTAATTAAAATATAATATTTTTCTTATTTTTAAATCAATTGACATGATTACATACAATAAATACTTTATTTAAATTTAACTATCAAAATATATAAAATATTTAGTATGTTTAAATAATAAAATAAACTGTTCAAACAAATCTAGATTTAACTTGGGAAAGAAAGTTGAAAAATTTTACTGGCCAGAAGTATCTCATCTCAGCGAGGGATGACGACTCTGCAGATCTCCGAAAATGGAGTAGATATTATTAGTATTAAATTTTGGTTTTTTTTTTTTCGCAATTGATGAATATATATAGGTGAATATATTTGGCAACTCCCTCTATTATAGGAGTCAAATTAAATCAGTCTCTCTATTATTAAACAATTTAATTTAATCCATATAACATTAAAAACAATCAAATAAGACCAAATTTTAACATAATTAACATTATCTGTTTAAAAAAAAATGTTATTTATTGTGTAATAGAGTTTTTTTTTTTTAGTTTTTTATGGTTCTACTAATGAAATATTTTGTTAGCAGTTGAATTGCAAATGAAAAATAATAATTTTATTATTATTTAAACAAAAAATGTTAACTTTGTTATAATTTGATCATACCTACTATTAATACAGGGATTAAATTTATCTATTTAAAAGTAGAGGGACTAATTTGACACGATCCCTATAATAGAGGGACTTCACAAATATATCTATCACAAAAGATTGCTATTTTCTTTTTGAGATAAATACTAAATTTATACATGATGTTTGGTTCAATGTGTAATTCGATATATGAACTTGATTTAGTGTAATTATATACATAAAACTTGAATTATAGTTCATATATATGCATTAAACTTTTATTACGATTCAATTATATACATTTAAATAAACAAATACTTACATTTATTTTCATATTAAATTAAATTAATTATTTATATATACAACATATCAATATAAAATAATACTAATTTGATAATATTATTAATAATTTATAAAAATCGAATTAAATCAAAATTTTCATATATAAAATCTCAGTTTTATATTTCAAGAAAAAATGTAAAGGAAAAAGAAAATTTATGAAGTTAATGCACCGTTCATAACTCTGGGAGATCTGTCAGGCATGTGAGACTCACGTGATGACATAAATGGCCTTCTAGACTAATTTAATTTAAAGCGACTCATTAAATTTTATAAAAAGCTAAATAAACCAAATTATTATTATTTAGTATATTTGTTTACTGTCTGAAATTAATTCTGTTCGAATAGGGAAAAAAGTTCTCTATAACCTTTTTCAACCCACAAACCTCGATTTTCAATTTGTCTCTACGCCATATGTATCACAATACTAAAAAGATTAGAGGCGACTAAAATTTTACTTTAACTTAGAAAAATCGAAAAAATTTTAAATTTTGAATTAATCGAATCGAGTTGTTTTACTTTTTTAAGTCAATTTGAATAAGTAATTTGAATTTAGAGTTTCAAATTCAAGTCGAGTTGAAATTTACAATTCAAATAACTTGAATAATTCGAATAACATATTGATGTAAGTATCATTAGGGCTATGCTAATTTTAAAAATGAACAAATTTGTCTCTCTCAATAAAAATTACAAAATATAAAAATAATTTTCAGAAAATTTAAAATAATTTTTAAAATTTAAAATATTTATAAAAATTTCAAATTTTATATTTTTTAAAAAAATCTACAAATTCTAAAAAAAATTTAAAGAATATATAAAAGAAGTTAAAATAATTAAAATATTTCTAAAATAATAATTTTTGGACATAAAAAATTAAATTAACTATTTAAGTTCATCATATCTTATTAAAATATTTTGTTTTTTCATCTTATTTTGCTTTGAAAATTTTTTCAAATATATATGGTTTCAAATTTATATGCTCTAACATTAAAGTAGTTATATTATAAAAAAATTAATTTGGCATGTTTATTTTTTTTAAAAATTTAACTCGAACAATTTCACGCAAATCGACTTGACTCAAATTTCATTTCACTTCACTCAATTTAAAAAAAATTCAAATCGAGTTAAAATGATAAAATAAAACTTGTCAACTCGAAATATTTTCACTCAATTTAACTTGATTCAATCAAATACTCACCCTTAGAAGATACCACCAAATCACTATAGCTTCATTTTTCTTAGACTTTGTCATGTGCTTTGCTGGTGTCCAACTTGAGGGCAAAAAAATGATTTTCTTTTTCCCATTCCTTTTGGCATTTGAGAGTATGTAGTAATCCATAGGCTACTAACTTATTATTATAAAAAAAAAAAGCACTTTAAAATTCATCAATACGATTATTAGGGATATGCTTGTTTTTGTTCATAAGAAATTTTGAAATATTTTTATACACAACATTACAAAGAATAATAACACAAAATTAAGAAATAGTGTTAGGAATTTCAACCTTTAGAATAAGAGCAAATTGGTATGATTTTAGGCTTAGAAATGTCAAGTCCACCCATCATTCATTCATCATAAGTTATTGGTGAAACAATAATTGTCTTCTTCCAAAATCTAGTAATAATGATTCTAATTTCAACCTCCTTCTCACATCAAAGCCCATCCATCATTGTAATTCTTCACCCCTTAATAGGTTTTTTAAAATAAATTTAGTTAATTTACATTTTGATCATTTAATTTTAAAAAATTATAAATTGTTACTCACTCGTTAATTTGGTAAGGGATGTTAAATGTGCTTATTAACTCACTATTCATCATAAAGTAAACTACACCCTAAGTTACTCAACTATTAGTAAGTTTACACTTTGACCACTCAATTTAAAAAAAAGTTAAAGTTGATTACTAGACTATAAAAGTTTTAGGGTTTTAGGGACCTATCTTATAGTTGTATTCTAATAATCTCACTATCACTCGACCTCCTCATTTGGCAAAGAACCACACCGTACCAGAGCTTTTTCCCACCTTTTTTCATTTTTATGGTTTAATTTTTCTTTAAACGGCCTAAAACTCTATTGATTTAAACACAAAGCCCTAGTAAAAAGCTTTCCAATCTTTGCCTCTATTGTTGAATGGTCGTCTAACTCCAATGTGTTCCTCTTCTCAACAAGGCTTTCTCCTTAACCTTTTGGATTGAGCCTCTATTGTAACAACTCTTACCTGATCCTATAATAGATCTGGATGAGAAATGTCACATTAAAATTTTCCAATTTCAATATGTAAACCTTACTTAATGCCACTATCAGGGAACTCACACATAAACTTTAAGTTAATCGATGTACATCTCATTTTTCTAAATCCAAAATCATATACTGAAATAGCCTTGAAGCTTTAAGAGTCAATGTGATTCTCGTGAAGAAGTTTTCATCGTATCTTTTATCTACTTTCTTTCACCTACGTGTTTAAGACAAATGTGTTAAACTACGTGAATAACTTAGTAAATACCTAATTGAATCAGTAGCTTACCATCTATTCATTATTAAATGATTTAAGATAAAATAAATTAATAAGTTACTTATACTATCTAATAACATTATCTTACTTAATTCATGCATTCACTATTCAATTCAAAAATCATTTAATTAAATTCATTATTCATTTATCATTTAATCTTATAGTTTCATATGTGTTCACATGTGTCACATGTATCATTAACAAATCATGAGCATAATTAGAACTTCGGTAGTAGAACTCCTAGAGTCCTAGGCCAAAACAAAACTCTTGGTCTTTAATGAAACTTTGGTAACACAACTCTAGACTCCAACCAACACACCATTCTCTAAATAACATAAGCATAAACAGAACATAAACAGGACTCCAAAACTCTTTCAACCCGTCGAGACCTATGTTTCACCAACCCTAAACTCAACAAAATCCCTGACCCCTCATTACACCAAAAAGCATATTACATATCATTTACTATACTTGTCATCATTCAAATTATTATATTTAACTTGTATTAAATCTTAAAGCTAAATCTTAAAGCTTATACTAACTTTTATTTATTTTCTTTTTGATACATATGCACATGTAAAAGTCTTTCCTTTCCCATTTTACTAACATGTTTATATATGTATATATTAACTATTAAATTCAATATTCATACTCAATAATCATAATCATATCCTATTTTATAAATATATTCAATTATTATACTTACTTGTAAATTTGATATTCATGTCTTAATTCTATTTAAACATAATTGTAACCCCCCCACCCGACCCGATTCACTAGGTTTGGATCTCGGGTGTCACCATACAAAACTTAACCATTTAACAAAAACAGTTTACAATTTCTTACTTCTTTAAAATATGTTCTATGGAATTTCAATTGAACAACTTATTATATGAAAGCAAGGGAAATATCTTACAATAGTTTGTTGCATAAATATTGATACACATCCTTAAAAAATAGAAGTTTATCAAAAATAGACTCGAAAATGGTGTATTCTTAAACTACGCTGCAATTCCACTGTATGCATAATAGCCCACTTCACCACCAACTTGGCACACTTTTGGCGTCATCCCTCTAGGCGAAGTCTCTTCTTGATTTCCTGAAAAGAAATAACAAATCTTGTAAGTACAAAAGTACTTAGTGAGCTCATTAAACATACCTTAATGGATGTTTTGCAATCTTGTAGGAATTGTTATGAGTCAAATATTACTTTGCATCATGTACTTTGGCTGATACCATACAGTCTTATCACTCTCGTATACGTCAGTTATCATACCCTTGTTATACTTAATCTTTCATATCTAGTTAACTGAGGAATCCTTCCAATTGTTTCATAAATATTTTATCCCATAATACTTTCTTGACAGAACATACCCTTAGAAAACACTTCCAACAATACATGCCTTAACCCATATTCTTATTTCAATAGTTGTTCACTAACATTTATCACGGGCGGATACTCATATATGTTTGGCGAATACTTACGCATAATTTAATACCATCAATTCATACTCAGATTACTCCTGATTCGGTACCACATATATTCATGATAAATCATTGCATAGACCATTGAAATGCACTCCACATCGTGCTATATCAAAATCTATAATTCAAGCTAACATTAACTTAGATTCAAAATAAATTTAAAAGAAGATGCAAAACCACTCATTTTTCATATTTACATATCATAATGACGGAAACCCTTATTAACATACGGATACACATCTCTTTTCACGGAAACCCTTGAAACTTATTCACTCTTAATCCAGAACATATTGATACCATATCTTAGTTTTACTTATTACTGAACTAAAAAAATTTACTCATATCTTACAATAAAGATAGACATTCATATTCATATCTTACCAAGCATCCTTGAAAATTTACGCCACGTAGGCCTAACAGAACACGCCACACAGGTAATCATATAGAGTACACCACTAAGGCATTTCATTTAGAATTTGCTACAAAGGCATTCTTTTCAAAGTACGCCACAAAGGCATTTCTTAGTTGTCGTGTTTACAATATAGATTTGCCTAAACTCACATTACATGAGGTTTACCCATCATCGTCCTAGGACACGTAGAGGGCCCTACTAAGAAATCACCATTCATTAGTTCATTTTCAAAGGATGCCATGGCAATGAACTTTTCCTTTAGAGTTCATACCAGAGTTCGTATTTTTTGTCCCGACGGGCTCCATTAGACACCACTGCGGTGACGAAACACAGACTCACTTTACAGACTCTTTATGCACTAACATAATCTAAGCCCAACACTTTAATTTTCTAGCATACACACAACAGAACATACATCTCATAACATACATTTCCATACATACATACACAACCATACTTCAATGTTTTAGTACTCATACACCAATAATCACATACTTGGATTTATCTGATTCTCTATCAAATATACATACTATACTTTTCATAGTTTCAAATTCATAGTTCAATCAATTTCCTACAGGTAATTCTTGATATGAACAGTATACATGTAAGAGTCACCATAGAACTCACCTGCCATCCATGAACATCAGCTTGAACTCCAGACTCAATCACCCATTAAGAACTTGTAGCAACCATTGCTTATAACATAGAAACATCGTCAAAGACTCATTCAAACACTGAAAACCACCATGCAAAGCCTCATACTTTCAATCTACTACTCATATATTCTTTATAGACTAGGCTTTCTAAGTTCAACATACAAAGTTATATTACTTACCCAGACATGTAGTAAATATTGATGAGATTTAGAATTACGGTTTCCAACTTAAAGGAGAAGGAAATGCTTTTGGTTTTAGAAAGAATCATATAACAATATTTTAAAAGAAGGAAGAAGAATCACCCACTTCCTCAAGACCTTATACAAATATATATAAGACCTATGTCCTCAAAGTATCACTTGACATGTGTCACATTCACTCAGAATTGTCTTTAATAATGGCCTACAACATTTGAGAAAACAATGTTGAAAATTCAATATTTTAAATACTCAATTATATAATCCAGTTGACTCTTAACTAGATTAACTTGTATCATAACTTGAGTAGTGCTTTAGACATACAGGCACACTATACATTTGGCGCGAACTCATACCATAATTACCTTTTTACTTTGTCGTTATCATATTCCAATTAACATAGTAATCTGACATAGAACCATCATTAACTTAAACATCACTTGAAAAATGCTCATCCTATATGCCAAAAGAAGTATTTGGGCGATACTAATTCGCCACACAAACTATTTTGAAACTACGCGCCATAAAATTGAATCCGCCAGAATTGGGATGTTATAATAATTCTTACAATAATTTAACTTAATCACGTAACTTCTAAACTTCATTCTTCATAGTATACTTTCAAATTAATATCTTAGTTATTTCATATTCAATTTAAATATTCAAACATCTAAATTAAGGTAAGCAAACATAAATTCAATTAAGTACTAACTATTTCCTTATCTTGAATTCAATTCTTTCAATCCAAAGCATCCCTTTTTCCCTTTTTCAACTTATTCTCTTGATATATAAATACATGAAACATAATCAATATCATGTTTTCAATATAATCTCTACATGATTTAACTTCCAAATAACATGAAAATCTTGAGAAAATCATATATTTTTAACAGAAATGATTAATTTATTTTTTAATTTAACGTAGGACTAATTTACCCATTTTTTAAATGGAAAAGATAAAATACAATCAAACTCTTAATATAAAAACCTTAATAATAGTTTTAACTAAATTATTACAAATCTCCTAATATTTTCTATAACATAAATTACACAAATGATTGGAAATTTTTTCTGGGTTTATCTAAAATAAAGGCATAATATTTTAATGAGTTGTTTTTGCAAATTCCCGATTTGAGTATAAAATGATATTTATATAATCACTAGATGGAAGTGGAATAAGTTATTAATTCTTAAATCAATTAATCCAATCTTTTTTTACGCAATCATCCTGTTTACGCCAGATTACTAAAGTCAACCTCAATACACTTTGTTTTTGGTGTCTTAATTAATTTCGATAATTATATTATTATGCTAATAATTGAGGGGGGCTAATATTGGTATTAAGTTATATCACAATTAAATATTAGAAAATGTAAATGTGAGATAGAATAAGTAGAGTGAGTATTGATTCGATTTGAAAAAATCGGAAAAAAATTTAAATTTTACAATTTAAATAATAGATTGGTGTAAATACTATTTTGGTCCCTGTCAATTTTAAAAATGAACTAATTAATCTCTCTCAACAAATATTACAAAATAATTTCAAAATAATTTTAAGAAATTCAAAATAAATTTTAAAAATTCTAAATTTATATTTTTTAAAAATTATAAAAATATTCTAAAGAATATATAAAGAAAGTTACAAATCTAAAAATTTTCTAAAATAATAATTTTAGGACCTAAATAAGTTAATTAATGATTAAAGTTTATCATATTAAAATATTTTTTTATTTTTTTAATTTAATTCGAATAATTTTACTCAATTAAATTTAATTTGACTCGACTTGATTTTAATTTTACTCAATTCAATTCGAAAAAAAATTTAAATCAAATTAAGATAATAAAATATAATTCATCAATTCAATTAACTTTGATTCAGTTGGACTCAATTCAATGAAAAAGTCACCTTAAAAACATGAATGGAGCTAACCACGCCAACCATCAGCTCCTAGCAAAATTCATACTTTTTTTTTTAATGCTATCTATCCTAAATATACATTCGTAAGCAAGAAGTATTTCCCCGCACCTTTAAATTAAAGGGGAGGCAACCATGGTAGAGGATATAATTAAAAATTTCAAAACACTTAGAACAATCTAATTAAAATTTATAATTTTTTTTTTGAAAGGATTAATAAAAACTTTCTAAAATTTGCGAACTTTGGATTCCATTACGTTACGTTTCGATATTGGGATATTTTAGTGAAAGTCTTGATGACTTATGGATAGAGGTGTTATGGGTCGGGTCGAGTCAAATTAAAATTTTAGGTTCGGATTTGATTTAATTTAAAAAATGTGTTTAGAATTTTGTTCAAATTTATCTTGGATAAAAGGTTAAAACCCAAGCTCGGTTTGGCCATATTAATTTTTTATATAATTTTTTTAAAAAAAATATAGTACATACAAAATACTAAAAACATTAAAATGATGTTTCCCAACAAATTAAAAATAAATTTTAAAAAAATATTTATATTTAAATAACACTAAGATATATACAACTTAACATGCAAATGTTTCTAAAATAGTAATAAAATTAGCAATAAAAAATGAGTTATACAATATACAAATAATAACAACAAAATAATAGTAAAATAATAGTGAAATGGTAGCAAAATGGTGAGAAAATAACAAGAAAATGATAGCAAAATAGTAAAAAACAACAAACAAAAACAATTTTTTTTAATTTTTGTAAATTCGGGCTGGGCCGAGCTCAGACAAAAAGAGCTTTACTTGAGACTCGACTTGTTTTTTAAATAGACTTTATTTTTTTGCCCTAACCTATTTTTTTGAGTTTATATTTTTTACTCAAACCCTTTCATTTTTTCAGGCAGACCTTAAGACCATATTTATCCTAAATTAACTTTAAAAAAAAAGTAAGGTTAAGATTTAACATGAAAATTAAGCTTTAGAATCTAGCGTTTAGAGTTTAGAATTTAATTATAAGTTTAAAGTTTAGAATTTCATTTTTATTTAAGGTTAAAATTTAAGATTTTATATTAGTAATTAATATTCGTAAGATTTTAAAATTTAAGATTTAAATGAAAACGGTTAAATAATTTAATGATATTTTATAAATTCTTTTTAAGTTGAGGTAACAAAATATAAATTTATTAATAATTTAATCACGTTAAATGTAGTTTACTTTCTTTCTTTTTTTTCATAATTTCTTCCTTCCCCACTGGCCACTAGTGTTCACTCATCTGAAGCTTTAAAGTTGTGTATGAAGTAATCGCATCAAAATTTGTTAGCAAATTCAGATTAGATGGCAAGATCTTCAACATATCAATGAAATTGAGTCTATTGGTTTATAAATTGGTTTGAAGAAATAAAATTCGGGTAGGGTGGGTTGAGGGGCAGTAGTTAGTGGGATTGAAATTAAATTATAATTTTTATGATAGTAAAAATATAATTTTATCATTTTAATAATTTATATCTTTATAATTTTTAAAGAATTAAATCAAAATTTTATCATTTTAGGGGGTTAAAGTACAATTTTACCTTTATTAATTTAAAATTTTAAAAATTTTAAAGAGCCTAAATAGAAAATTTTTTATTTTAGGAGGCTGCCCCCTAACTACGTCCCTAGGTGGATTTAACTTTTTAAGCCGGGTTTGAGATTTGATAGTAGAACTTCAAGTTTAGGTAAAAAATTCGCTCTGCGTCATCGCCATCATTGAGCATTAATGATACGTGGATTCTACTTTATGGTTGCTTGGACTTTTGTCTATAATTTATACTATCCATGTTTATACTCTATTTATAAGGTAAAAAATTTCGAAATTTAAATTAGATTATAATTAAAAAATTATGTCTTGAGTTCAAATATTATCATGTGTGAGTTTTTATTGATTTTATATAAAATAGAAAAACAAAACTACCCTTTTAATAATATAATTTACTTAGTAAAAAAATAGCTTTTGGTTTATTTCCCAACTAAGTTCGTGCTCTGTTAACTAGCAACATAAACTCAGTCATGATTTTAAGTAAAATGTAGATATATATATGTATATTACATTTTGTTAGTAGACATTTATATACATTTTACTAAGGATGTGTTTGAATGCTACAAAATAATTGGATAAAATTGTAATTATCACTTGTTTGTAATTACAAATAATTTTAATTTCTTATAAATATATTTGGCTGATAGATTATAATTACATTGTAATTTTCTATACCATAGTAGTATATACTATAATTACACAACTACGTAATTTTATATTCATGAATATTAAATATTATAATAATTATCAGAGGAAAAAAAATCTCTAAATAAGTAACGAAACTTAAAAATCAATCATCATATATAATAAATTAAGAAAGTATTGATAATACGATTATTAATAAAATTAGCAAAAAAAATAAATATTTTATGTAATTTTATCTAATTACTCCATCTATTTCATGCTTGTTGGGTTATCCTCTCTAACATTTAAGCATATATTCATTGTTATTATAGATTGGTCCTTAACTAAATATAAGTAATTAATAATAAACACTATAAAATTTAATTAAAATTAGTAAAAATAATTTATAAAAAAGATTATATAATTAAATTAATTATTTAGTAGATTAAAATATATGAAAAATCATCATTTGCCAATAAAAAGTTAATAAAATAGCATATAATTATATAAATATATGTCTTAAAATAAAAATGCTATAATAATTGTATAAAAAATTAAACTTAAATCGAACTTATTTGAAAATCATAAAGTAAAGTAATTAGATTTAAGTAAGTGGTGTATCTAGAGGCTAGTAGGGGTCTTGACCCTCTAAAATGAAAAATTATCCATTTAGATTATTTAAAAATTTAAAAATTTAAATTAATAAAGTTAAAATTGTATTTTGACCTCTCTAAAAAAGATAAAAATTTAATTTAATCCTTTAAAAATATGTAAAGATATAATCTATTAAAAAGTAAATTTTAATTTCAGTCTTCCTTAAAAAGAATTTTTGACTTCCCTAATTTAAGAATAATTGTATATAATTAGTCATATAATTACTTCAATTTTCGTCATCTTTAATAACAAGAGTCTAAATTCATTGGTACTCACTAATTATAATATTAATCAAACATTACATTCAAATCTAATTATTCCCGATAAGTATTAACTGCAGTGGTGAGACAGATTAGAAAGAAAAAATATATGTTGCGATATTATTAAAAAGACAACAAAAAACCCTAAGCTAAATTATTTGTTATTTTTCCTAATAATAATACTAAAATAACCAGATTTTTCATCATCTATTTAAGGTAAAAGAGGAGTAGTTTCTTCATGTAGTCTATAATTTTGTATTCTGTAGGCAGCCGGTGGTTAGTTGAGTGTTAAAAAGTTTTTAAAATAAGAAAATGAAATTGAGAGAAATTTTGTATTCTGTACGTACAGGAATAAATGGGAGCTCATCAAATATTCCAAATAAAACAAGTAAGATACAAGAAGGGTTGGTCGAACAACACCACCAAATTCCCAACGAATAGTCAAGGCAGGACGGGCCACTTCCAATCTGTGAGTAATGCAAAATATAGGTGACAGATCCTTCAACCATCTCTGCATTCTTTTGTCTTATAGCCAAGTGAGAGTCTAAAAAAGTGGGGGGCAACCATTCCAAAAGCCAAAGAATTGTAGCAGTGGAAAGGTAAACCAGTAAGGTGGTAGATGGCAACTACAACAGTCTATCTAAAATGACCATAATTACATAAAAAAAAAAAAAAAAGGGAGGAGATAGAGAGAGAGAAAGAGAAGGTTTGGGGGGTTGTGGCAGGGGCAGGTACCACGTGCTGGGTGTCATTAAAAGGGCCGTTAAAGGCTCTTTAAAGAACTCACCTTCCTTCCGCTACCCCCAAATCTAACTCTCTTCTAACACTTAACTGCTCTTGTTTACAATTCTTTTTTTTTTTTTTTTTTATTATCATTGCTTTGCATGTTGTGAATTTAAAACACACATTTTGTTTCGTCTTTTTGATCCTCTTTGTCTCTTTCCTTTCTTTTCGCCAAAGATAAATTTAAAAAGTATAAATACTTCAAACCCATATACCAATTTGAAACACTTTGTTTTGCTCCCCAACCTTCCTGGATTGAAGTTCCTTCTATTCTCTCAGGTAAGGTTTCTCATTTTTTTTTTCTTGGGTTGTTTACTGAATTGGGTTTTTTTTTTTTTTTGAAGCCATGAAGTGACATTCTAGTTGGAAAAAGTTTTTCCTTTTTTTGAGGGTGGGTTTGTAATTTTGTTGATTGAGGTTTCAGTTTGGTGTGGATTTGAAAACAATAATTTCAACTTTTTGAGGGTTTTTAATGAGTACTTTTTTTTTTTGTAAATTTGTGCTCTTGTTGAAATGAAATGTTAATGTGATCCTGCATCTGGGAAACTTTAATTCTAGGCTGTGTTTGGTTATAGGAACTTGAATTCATTAAGTAATGGATAAACTTTTATTTTTAGTCCTAAATTATGATTCTTTTGATACCGTGTTCACTAAAATAAGCTACGAGTGAAAGGAAATAATTAAAGGTCTTAATTACGTCAAATTCTGTTATGTGCCCCAAACAGAGCGTTAATACATTCATGGGATGTTTGTGCTGCTAGTCCTATCAGATTTCTCTTTGGCTGGGGCTCGGTTCCATCATCCATGGTGTTGCTTGATGAAACTATTGGGTCATTTACACGTTTAACGAAACACTTCAATTCTCAAAGTCTCAATTCAGAATCAGACTACTCTTTTTCAAAGATTCCCACTTGAATTTGTTTAAACAAACTGAGAGAGTAACATTTAATTTTATTATTGGTTGATATTTGAGTCCTCATCCTTGTTGGTTGTTTGATTTCTGAATATGCAGCATGTTAGAGGCCCAAAGGTCAGCTATGGCTGGTGTTGGGCGTGGAAACAATGGATACATAAACGGGGTGTTGCCGATCAGGAGCCCTGCTACAATAAGTGAAGTAGATGAATTCTGCTATGCACTTGGAGGGAAGAAGCCAATTCATAGTATATTAATTGCAAACAATGGAATGGCAGCTGTCAAATTTATACGTAGTATTAGGACTTGGGCTTATGAGACATTTGGCACGGAAAAGGCGATCTTGTTGGTGGCCATGGCCACTCCGGAGGACATGAGAATCAATGCAGAGCATATTAGAATTGCTGATCAATTTGTTGAAGTTCCTGGTGGGACAAATAATAATAACTATGCCAATGTGCAGCTTATCGTAGAGGTGTGTTTAGTAGACACTTTTTTCTGGCTTCAAACTTGCTCTTTTGTAGATGAATTGCCCTTTCAAGAGGCATTTCTGTTAAGTACAAAGGAATCTCACTACAGTTGGTATATCCTTGTTCTAAATAATAATTTTGCCCCAGATGGTTCTGACACAGATTTTCAGGAGGCTTGTAGCTTTAAGCATTACTGTAGAATCCTAGGGCATGAAAAGAAAATTGATAAATAGAATGAGATTGTGTTCTTGTGCTTGCTACTTATGGCCAACTTAAGCTAGTTCCCCACATAGTATGTTTAATCATATAAAACATGCTTCAATTCTATAGTTTTGACAAATTATATTATGTGCTGACTCAGATGGCTGAGATAACACATGTTGATGCTGTTTGGCCTGGCTGGGGTCATGCATCAGAAAACCCTGAGCTCCCAGACGCACTGAATGCAAAGGGAATAGTTTTTCTGGGGCCACCATCCATATCTATGGCAGCATTGGGTGATAAGATTGGTTCATCATTGATTGCTCAAGCAGCAGATGTGCCCACCCTTCCGTGGAGTGGCTCTCATGTAATTCTCTGTTGCCTGAAGGTTAAAAATTGCCCTTTTCCATGGCAGTTTCTCATACACAATGCTACCTTTCTGTTTTCCAGGTGAAAATTCCAGCAGACAGTTGCCTAGTTTCAATTCCAGATGAAATATATAGTAAAGCATGTGTTTATACAACAGAGGAAGCAATTGCAAGTTGTCAAGTTGTTGGTTATCCTGCAATGATCAAGGCCTCTTGGGGTGGTGGTGGTAAAGGCATAAGAAAGGTTTGCTTCATTCATGAAATATTTTAATGTTTTGTCCATAGCAAATTTAATTCATTAAATGCTTTAAGTTAACCCCCTTTAAAGTTACTGTGCATATTTTGCTAGAAGTGAGATTGATTTAAATACATTTCATATAACTTGAATTGGTTTGACTTTCTAGGTTCATAATGATGATGAAGTTAGAGCACTATTCAAACAAGTGCAAGGTGAAGTTCCAGGTTCACCTATATTTATAATGAAAGTTGCGTCTCAGGTGAGATTATCTGCTACAATCGATTTCAATGAATTAGCAGGAGTTTAGATCTTTTCTGACAAACCATTTGGTGTATTCTTTCTCTTATTAGAGTCGCCATTTAGAAGTCCAGTTACTCTGTGATCAGTATGGGAATGTCGCAGCTTTGCATAGTCGGGACTGTAGTGTTCAGAGGCGTCACCAGAAGGTATTTTTGTTTCTATTTTAGAGTCTATTTTTTGATTGTTAATTTTCTGGAACAAATGGGGCCTGCAGCCAATAAAGGTTTATGCATCTGTTGCATATGTATATTCCCTTTAAGATCTGACATCATGGTCCTTCATCTGAAATAGATTATTGAGGAGGGTCCAATCACTGTAGCTCCGTTGGAGACTGTGAAAAAGCTAGAGCAAGCAGCTAGAAGATTAGCTAAATCTGTTAGTTATGTTGGAGCAGCTACTGTTGAATACCTGTACAGTATGGAAACTGGCGAGTACTACTTTCTAGAGCTCAACCCTCGGTTACAGGTGTGATATAATGGTTCTCTCCTCACTTCTGGAACATGGCATATGGATTAAGCTGTCACATTCATGCAATTGCAATCATATTTGTACCATTTCAGTTTGCTTTATTCATTTAGTGCAGTTGTGCCATATATTAATTTTATATGCGTTTAAAACGGATGTAATTACAATGCTAACTGGTAGTTAGCACTTAGCAGTCTTGGCTAATTGGACCATTTGGAAAAGCATTAAGCTTTATAACCAAAAAGTATTTGGTGATATGACATTTCTATGACTTGTTTGGTGGGTTTTCTCCTTGTTTTGGTGTGAACTTATCAGAAGGAATGAAAAAATTGTGATTTTACAAGGTGAACGGTTTGTTGTTCATCATATTATTTAAAATTTTAATGTTTAAAAATTAACTCCAACAGGTGGAGCACCCTGTCACTGAGTGGATTGCTGAAGTTAATCTGCCAGCTGCCCAAGTTGCAGTTGGGATGGGTATCCCTCTGTGGCAAATTCCTGGTATGATGTCAACATCCATTATTTATCCAAACAGTTTTTAACAGTTCATCTAAATCTGTAAATGATGTGTGTGTTTGTATGCTTGATTTGATTAGAAATACGGCGATTCTATGGAATGGAACATGGTGCGGGTTATGATGCATGGAGGAAAACATCTGTTGTCGCCACTAGTTTTGATTTTGACAAGGCAGAGTCAACTAGGCCTAAAGGTCATTGTGTAGCTGTGCGTGTTACAAGTGAGGATCCAGATGATGGGTTTAAACCTACGAGTGGAAAAGTGCAGGTTAGACTTACTAGGTTTGAGAAAAATTGTACTTCAAATATTTCTTCTCTTTTTTCTTTCACTGCCTTCTCTTTTCTTTTCTTAAGCTTGTATTAAGGTACATGAATTTGTGCAGGAGTTGAGTTTTAAAAGCAAGCCAAATGTGTGGGCTTACTTCTCTGTGAAGGTAAATCTTTTAGTTTTTGGCCAAATTATTGGTTGATTGACCCTTGAACTTACAACAACAATGCTGACAATAATAATTGATTTGCAGTCAGGAGGAGGCATTCATGAATTTTCAGATTCTCAGTTTGGTAAGTATTACACTGATAAATTTCTGCTTTTTTAATGAATGTTCTTAGACAAGAAATCCTTTGTGCATATACATTATTTGTTATAAAAATCATTATTTCTGATAATAGTCTTATCTTACCTCAGGACATGTCTTTGCCTTCGGGGAATCCAGAGCTCTAGCTATAGCAAATATGGTTCTTGGGTTGAAAGAAATTCAAATCCGTGGAGAAATTCGTACTAATGTTGATTATACAATTGACCTTTTACATGTAGGTTTATCACTTGAATAACCTTTTTTCTTTATAGAAATTTATGGCTTCAGGAACACTAATTTTTACCTGCTTAAATGCTTTACAGGCTTCAGATTACAGAGAAAATAAAATCCACACAGGTTGGTTGGACAGTAGAATTGCTATGCGAGTTAGAGCAGAAAGGCCTCCTTGGTATCTCTCAGTTGTTGGAGGAGCTCTCTATGTAAGTTCTCATGCATTAGAATTGATTTTTCTGTTCATAGAATCCTTGTTTTACACTTTGTACATTGCAGAAAGCATCGGCGAGCAGTGCAGCTATGGTTTCAGATTATATTGGTTATCTAGAAAAGGGTCAAATCCCTCCCAAGGTACAGTGCTAAACTTGAGTTGCTTTTGTTATGTGGGTCTTTGTTAACATACTGATGCCTGTTGGTCTTGATTGCAGCACATATCACTTGTGCATTCTCAAGTGTCCTTGAACATTGAAGGAAGCAAATACACGGTATGAATTTATGATAATGTCACTTTACCACCATTTTAAGGGTTTCTTTTCTAATTGTCAAGAACTTATAGAGACTTTAGCTATCATGTTACTGAACACATCATAGTTAACATTTTGAAAAAAAAAATGTACCCAGATTGACATGGTTAGGGGGGGACAAGGAAGTTATAGGTTGAAGATGAATCAATCAGAGATTGAAGCAGAGATACATACATTAAGAGATGGTGGTCTATTGATGCAGGTAAGAATTTCTCCCTTGAATGTTCAGAACGATTATTTTGCATGTTTTACTTTTGCCGATGTTGTTTATTTCTCTTTTATTTTTCTAAAACCTCATATTACTGACCTTGGGATTATTATAACAAATTCTCTTCTTTTCTGACTCTTCTAATGCTTAGTTTAAATTTATTACAGTTGGACGGGAACAGTCATGTTATTTATGCCGAGGAAGAAGCTGCTGGTACTCGCCTTCTAATTGATGGAAGGACTTGCTTGCTGCAGGTGCCACTTATTCCTTTCTTTCTTATGCTGCTTTACTCCAACTCAAGGGAAAAGCTCCCTTTTCCTTTTAACCACAAAATTAAGGTGTGATGGTATTTATGTTAATTTTCATTGCGCAGAATGATCATGACCCTTCAAAATTAGTGGCAGAAACACCATGCAAACTGCTGAGGTTTTTGGTTTCTGATGGTAGTCGTATAGATGCTGACACACCATATGCAGAGGTTGAGGTCATGAAAATGTGTATGCCTCTTCTTTCACCTGCTTCAGGAATTATTCAAATCAAAATTTCTGAAGGTCAAGCCTTGCAGGTAAACTACATTTCTATATGGGAAATATAAAGGTTATATTTTTGTGGAAGTTAAGTGTCATTGATCTTGCAGGCTGGTGAGCTCATTGCTAGGCTTGATCTGGATGATCCTTCAGCTGTTAGGAAAGCTGAACCATTCCATGGGAGCTTCCCTGTACTAGGGCCTCCCACTGCAATTTCTGGCAAAGTGCATCAGAGATGTGCTGCCAGTATAAATGCAGCCCGCATGATCCTTGCTGGTTATGAGCATAATATTGATGAAGTAAGTGTTTCTCTATCCCATACTAATATGGTCATAGGGATTAAATTGCACAAGAAATCAGCAAATATCTTCTTCAGTAGTTTTTTTGTCAACTTACCAAGTTCTCTTAATTAAATATCTCTTAAACAATGGGTGCATGGTTTAAGTTAAGCATCCAACCTAAGCTCAATTGTAAATGGGTGTAGGGCCTAACATGAATATAAGACTTCTGGAAACTCAATAGTCAACTGATGTGGGATAACACTATGAACACTCCCCCTCACACGTATCTCTCAAAGGCCTATATGTAGGCAACCTCCCTGGGGGTCAGCAACCTCACATGGTGTTAGGCAGGAACAACAAAACACACCTTGGCTCTGTTACCAGATTAAGCATTCTATTTAAAACTAATATGTCAGAAGTGGTGGGACCCAACTTGAATATTGGATCACACCCAATACTTAGTAGATGCAGGATAACACCAATTAAAATTAACTTTCCACTCTTTTAAGTTTTTGCTAGTTCTTATATTATAATGAATTACATTTGCTAGTGGTGTTGTTATCCCTCATTAAGTATTGGATTCTATGTGGTTTTATATTAAACCTACTGCCAATTGGTTTTAGGTTATATTTTGTTCTTCCTACTTGACCCCATGTGAGATTGTCCATGTCTAGACATTGTAAGCTACTTGTGTGGTAGTTTTAAGTGATGTTACTCTACGACTAATAAGTATTCCACTTCCTGTGGTATTATTTTAAAGTTGAGCCCCTATTCCCACTGTCAGTTGGTTTTAGGTTGGATGCTTAACAACATGAAAATGAAACTATTAAGTCAGAAATGGAAATAAATATATCCCAATAATTGCGATGCTATAATATCTACATATAACTCACGTTTAGAGTTACTTTTTAAACTTTGAAGAACTTTTGCTGAAAATAATGAATCTTGATTTGGAACTTAACTTTTGGATTTTGATTTGTGACATTAATTGGTTTGACATGTGTTACAGGTAGTTCAAAGCCTCCTAAATTGTCTTGACAGTCCTGAGTTGCCTTTCCTCCAATGGCAAGAATGCATGTCTGTTCTAGCAGCCAGGCTTCCCAAAAATCTTAAAAATGAGGTATATATGCTTGATTTTATCTCTGGTTTTTTTCTCTGGGTAGTTACTTTAGACCTGTATCTTTTGATCTGATTTTACTTTAATTCTATCAGCTTGAATCAAAGTATAAAGGGTTTGAAGCTATTTCTAGCTCCATGAATGTTGACTTTCCTGCCAAATTATTGAAAGGAGTCCTAGAAGTGAGTTCCTTTACCCCACACTCCTCAGTTTGAAGTCCACTTTTTTGCGTCTATTTTTATTCTCTGGAAAGTTTTAACACATGGGGCACCTACTTTGATTGCAGCTCCATTTATCCACCTGTCCTGAGAAAGAAAGAGGATCCCTAGAAAGGCTTATTGAGCCATTGATGAGCCTCGTGAAGTCTTATGAGGGTGGAAGAGAGAGCCATGCCCGTGTTATTGTGCGGTCCCTTTTTGAAGAGTATCTATCTGTTGAAGAGTTATTCAGTGACAACATCCAGGTAACTTTTGTCTCAAAGGAAATTATGGTCATCATATTGTTAATAACATTACCACAGATGACTTTGTCATTATTGTTTGTATTGACAAGACTATTCTGAAGTATCAAGACATCAATTCAGATTCATAAATCTTCAAGATCATATCTGCAAAGTCCAGTTACAGTCTTCGAGCTTTTGAGTGTGTATTATTTTGTTTGCAAGTTTAAACAAGTCTTTTCAATGCAATATCACAGGCTGATGTGATCGAACGTCTTCGACTTCAGTATAAGAAAGATCTTTTGAAGGTTGTGGACATCGTACTATCTCATCAGGTATTGACTTGTAAGATTGTTTTTTTTAATGTTTATTTTTCCTAATGTACATTATTCCATAATCATGCTATGCAATTTCTTTTTGGCTTGCAGGGTGTCAAGAGTAAAAATAAACTGATTTTCAGACTCTTGGAACAACTTGTTTATCCTAACCCTGCTGCATACAGAGATCAACTAATTCGATTCTCTGCACTAAACCATACAAGTTATTCCGAGGTTCGTCAATGAATTAAGTTACTCATCTTAGCATATTCTAAGTTTACAATAATGAGTTTTTAATATTGTGTTCTTTGTATTCGTCATTTTGGTTTTCCAAAATTCTCTTAATTCTTCCTTGTAGAAGATATTTGATTGTTTCATAGGGAGGCTGATTTTTTTAATTTGCATGCAGTTGGCACTGAAGGCAAGTCAATTACTGGAGCAAACCAAATTAAGCGAACTTCGCTCCAGCATTGCTAGAAGCCTTTCTGAATTAGAAATGTTTACTGAGGATGGTGAAACTATGGACACTCCCAAGAGAAAAAGTGCCATTAATGAAAGAATGGAGGCTCTTGTAGGTGCTCCTTTAGCTGTTGAAGATGCTCTTGTAGGTCTGTTTGATCATAGTGATCACACCCTTCAGAGGCGGGTTGTAGAGACTTATGTTCGGAGGCTATACCAGGTGATAGGTCTCAACTCTTACTATTTTTTCTTATGCTAGTTTGGGATTATCGCATCCTCATTTAACTGGTTGTATTTGTCATCAGCCTTATCTTGTAAAGGGAAGTGTCCGGATGCAATGGCATAGATCTGGTCTTATTGCTTCCTGGGAATTCTTGGAAGAGCATATTGAGAGCAAGAATGTATCTGAACATCAAATGTCTGATGAACCATTAGTTGAGAAACATAGAGAGAGGAAATGGGGAGCCATGGTTATAATTAAATCTCTCCAATTTTTGCCTGCAATTATCAGTGCAACACTGAGGGAAACAACTCCTAACCTTCATGGAGAAACTTCAAATGGATCCCTAGAACCAACTACCTTTGGAAACATGATGCATATAGCACTGGTGGGCATCAACAATCAGATGAGTCTACTTCAGGATAGGTATGTCTTCTTAACTTTTGCTTGTTTTGAAATCTGTAGCTGAACTAACATTGCTTCTTGTGAAAGCTTTCATTGTCATTTATAGTACCAGAAATTATGCAACTTGATGAACTCTAAAGTCAAAGTCAAATGCATATATGTTTAATTCAAATCTGATAATACCAAGATGAGATAAAGTTTGGTTGTATATAAATTCGAACTATTAAAAGTCCTACATTGGATTGGTCCTCTCTTTTTTCATCATGTTTGCTAAAGACACTATGTTTCTAACTGAATGTAGGGACAGAATCATAAATCATTGATTTTCTTAATCATCATCTATATTTACTACTTGCAGTGGTGATGAGGATCAAGCTCAAGAGAGAATCAATAAGTTAGCAAAAATACTTAAAGATAAAGAGGTAGGGTCAAGTCTACGATCTGCAGGTGTTAGAGTCATTAGCTGTATCATACAGAGAGATGAAGGGCGAACACCTATGAGGCACTCGTTTCATTGGTCAACTGAAAAGCTCTATTACGAGGAAGAACCTCTTTTACGCCATCTAGAACCTCCTCTATCCATATACCTTGAATTGGTTTGCTATTTGAACTTCTGCTCCTTCATTTTCCTTCAAAGAAAATATTAATATGCACCTTTAATCTGATAGTTATTAAATCTTAATCCAGGATAAGCTTAAAGGTTACCAGAATATACAGTATACACCATCACGTGACCGACAGTGGCATTTATACACTGTTGTGGACAAGCCAGTACCAATTCAGAGGATGTTCCTCAGAACACTTGTCAGGCAGCCTACTTCAGATGATGGGCTTACAGCATATCGGGGACTTGATGTTGACATGATGCGTAGTCAGTCAGCTATGTCTTTTACTTCGAGGAGCATCTTGAGGTCCTTAATGGGTGCAATGGAGGAGTTGGAGATTAACATGCACAATGCAACTCTAAAATCTGACCATGCACATATGTATCTTTGCATCTTACGAGAACAACAGATAAACGATCTTGTGCCTTACCCCAAGTAATTAAGCCAATATTAATTTTCTAGTTCCTTTTTTTCCCTCCTCTTCCTTCTGCATGGCCGGTGAGCATTTTATAAATTTTCTTACATTTGAGATATTTCACCAGGAGAGTTGACCTAGATGCCGGACAAGAAGAAGCTGGAGTAGAGTCAATCTTAGAAGAACTGGCTCAGGAACTTCATGCATTTGTTGGTGTAAGAATGCATAAGTTGGGTGTTTGTGAGTGGGAAGTAAAGCTCTGGATGGCATCATCTGGACAAGCAAATGGTGCTTGGAGAATTGTAGTGACGAATGTGACAGGCCAGACATGCACTTTACATGTAAGTTTTTATCTGGTTAATAGTAGTGCTTCAAGAATTCTCCAACGGGATCTAGCTATAGTGCTTATATATGGAAGAGAGAGAGGGAAAAGTTTTCTCCCACTAGCAACTTTTTTGGTTTGCAGAGCCATCATACACCATAGCTTACAAATCTTAATGACAGCCAAAAAATGGTTAAATTGTGAGGAACCATAGACTATAAGTGTTGCATCTCTTTCGATTTTTCTTTTCTTTTTCCCTCCCTTTTTTCCTTTATGTAGTGCTCTTTCTGATTTATTTACATATTGAGATACGTGGTTTCAATTAAAAAGAAAATCCATATATTACCTTTTTCCTTAGATCAGTTAGCAGAAATGCATTCATATTGCTGAAAGATATCTAGCTGTATGGTATGAGAACCATACATCACTATCCAACTAGAACCAGTCTAAATCTCAAGCAATGAAAATGGAGTTCTCATGAATGAATATAGGCCATATAAAATAATATTGCTGTGTTGTACTTTCAGATATACCGAGAACTAGAAGATACTAACAAACACAGAGTCGTATACCATTCTCTTTCTGTAAGGGGTCCTCTGCATGGTGTACCAGTTAACGCTCAATATCAGGCTTTGGGTGTTCTTGACCGTAAACGTCTATTGGCAAGGAAAAACAATACCACTTATTGCTATGACTTTCCATTGGTAAGCACAGTGCTACGGGCATACAGTGATATTGGCTGCTTGTTCTTTTCCTTTTTTATGCTCTGAATCCATAGCAGATGAAAGCTATATTACTGACTGTGGTATTACTTGTAGGCATTCGAGACTGCCTTGCAACAGTCATGGGCATCCCAGTTCCCAGGTATTAAAAGACCCAAAGATAAACTTCTTCCTAAGGTTATGGAGCTTGTATTTGCTGACCAAAAGGGTAACTGGGGCACTCCCCTTGTTCCGATTGAGCGCCAGCCTGGACTCAATGATGTTGGCATGGTAGCGTGGTGCATGGAAATGTTCACTCCTGAGTTCCCTTCTGGAAGAACAATATTAGTAGTTGCGAATGATGTGACCTTTAAAGCTGGTTCTTTTGGCCCAAGAGAGGATGCATTCTTCCTTGCTGTAACTGATCTTGCCTGCAGTAAGAAACTGCCTTTAATTTATTTGGCTGCTAACTCTGGTGCCCGTATTGGGGTAGCTGAAGAAGTCAAAGCCTGTTTTAAAGTAGGTTGGTCTAATGAATCCAGCCCTGAGCGTGGTTTTCAGTATGTCTACTTAACTTCTGAGGATTATACTAAGATTGGATCATCAGTCATTGCACATGAGATGAAGCTGGCCAGTGGAGAGAGCAGATGGGTGATAGATACCATTGTTGGGAAAGAGGATGGTTTGGGAGTTGAGAACTTAACTGGTAGTGGGGCCATTGCTGGTGCATACTCTCGGGCATACAAGGAAACCTTTACCCTAACATATGTGACTGGTAGAACTGTGGGAATTGGTGCTTATCTTGCTCGTCTTGGCATGCGGTGCATACAGAGACTCGATCAACCCATTATTTTGACCGGTTTCTCAGCATTGAACAAACTTCTAGGTCGTGAGGTGTACAGCTCCCACATGCAACTTGGTGGACCTAAAATCATGGCAACAAATGGTGTTGTCCATCTCACCGTTTCAGATGATCTTGAAGGGGTGTCAGCCATATTGAACTGGCTAAGTTGCATTCCTCCTCATATAGGTGGTCCACTTCCCATTTTAAATCCATCAGATCCTCCAGAAAGGCTTGTGGAGTACTTACCTGAAAATTCGTGTGATCCTCGGGCCGCTATTTCTGGTGCTTTAGATAGTAGTGGCAACTGGAAGGGAGGTATTTTTGACAGGGATAGCTTTGTGGAGACGCTTGAAGGTTGGGCTAGAACAGTTGTGACAGGAAGGGCAAAGCTTGGAGGAATCCCTGTAGGAATAGTTGCAGTTGAGACACAGACGGTGATGCAGGTTATCCCTGCTGATCCAGGACAACTTGATTCCCATGAGAGGTTTGTCCCTCAAGCTGGACAGGTATGGTTTCCAGATTCTGCTACAAAGACAGCTCAGGCAATAATGGATTTCAATAGGGAAGAGCTTCCGCTTTTCATTCTTGCCAATTGGAGAGGCTTTTCTGGTGGGCAAAGGGATCTTTTTGAGGGCATCCTTCAAGCTGGGTCAACCATTGTTGAGAATCTTAGAACATACAAACAACCTGTCTTTGTGTACATTCCCATGATGGGTGAGCTCCGTGGCGGGGCATGGGTTGTTGTGGACAGCCGGATCAATTCAGATCATATTGAAATGTATGCTGAACGCACTGCTAAGGGTAATGTACTTGAGCCAGAAGGAATGATTGAAATCAAGTTTAGGACAAAGGAGTTACTGGAGTGCATGGGCAGGCTTGATCAACAGCTTATAAACATGAAGGCAAAACTTCAGGAAGCAAAGAGCAATGGAGCCCATGCACAGATGGATTCTCTGCAGCAGCAAATAAGATCACGTGAGAAACAGCTTTTACCAGTATACACCCAGATAGCCACTAAATTCGCCGAGCTTCATGATACTTCTCTGAGGATGGCAGCGAAAGGGGTAATAAAAGAAGTAGTTGACTGGGATCGCTCACGATCTTTCTTCTATAGAAGATTGCGCCGGAGAATTGCTGAGAGTTCTCTGGTCAAAATTGTAAAAGATGCTGCTGGTGATCAACTGTCGCATAAATCTGCAATGGACTTGATCAAGAAATGGTTTTTGGATTCCAGTGTTGCAAATGGAAGAGAAGATGCTTGGGTTAATGATGAAGCTTTCTTTTCATGGAAGGATGATCTGGGAAATTATAGTGAGAAGCTACAAGAGCTGCGGGTCCAAAAGGTATTACTTCAGCTTACGAATATTGGCAATTCATCTTCAGATATACAAGCTCTACCTCAAGGCCTTGCTGCCCTTCTAAGCAAGGTAAACCATCCAACTATCTTTTCGTACTTTTACAGCATTCTTGTTTATGTCTCTCAGAACCTATTGATAAATGTGTTAATCTAATGCAGATGGAGCCATCAAGCAGAAAACAAATGGTTGATGAACTTCGTAAGGTGCTCGGTTGATTAAATTACCTATAAGGTCCTGGGTTTTCTCATTCTTCTGCTACTTGCATTAATATTTTGGTAACTTGCTGCCACACCTGGTGTGGATCTTCTGTAACAATTCACGTAGCTTCATGAGAAGTGGAGGTGGCAGAGTCCTTGGTGCAGCCGGTAGCTTTTGTAAGTGTAAAATTAGCAGGTTGTAGTTGATACGAGAATTAGATTTTGTGCCGCTAGGAAATCATTGGGCAGTCTCAGTTTGATGTGTTTGCTGCAGATGTGATGAAACTTTGCTCATATATTATTAATTTTTGTAATAATGTGTAGGGAAGTATCAATTATTCCTACTTGTGAATGCAAATTCATTTAGGGTTGAGGGTATTGTGCCACTTTGCTTGTTCTGCATTGTTGGTGATTTGGCTTTGATATTTTGTATCATAGACAATAAATTTGGCTAGTAAATGCTCCCACTTTCATCCTTCAGCACATGAAATGTTACATTTTCATAGGAAATTAATAGAATATACAACGGAAGGGGTTGTCTGAGTTTGAACCTGATGATTACATATGATTACATTGGTAATATCTTCCTCTCTGGTGATAGTTATTTCTTGTTGCTGTTCTTCTTTTCTCGTTGTTTCTTCTTCAAGTCTTGGATCCTTTTCTTCTCTTTTTCTTTCTTCTTCTTTTCCAACTCTTGAATTCGATTCCTCATATCTTTCTCTTCCCTCCTTTTCCTCTTTTCCTTTTCTTCTCTATTCATTCTCTCCTCCTTCGCCCTCCTTTTCTGCTCTTCTTTTCTCTCTTTTTCCTTTGCTTTCTTTCTCTTTTCTATCTCTTTCAGCTCTTCTCTCGTGAGTTGTCTTTTCACACTGAAACACATTGGGCTGTATTCTTTGCAAGTACTTTTTTTCTCTTTCAATGTTGAATTATTTATAAATGGTTGTTTAGCAAACTTTTGGGGTTTTATTAATGAGTTGGTTTTCTCCCTTCGTTCTTATCATATTAATATTAATTACCCATTGCCGTCCAAAGGCCAGCCATTGTCTCACTTTTTGACTCCATACAATCTATTTGTATTCTTATTGTATATTAAAAATAAGGTTTAAAGCTAATTTTGGCCTTTTAAGCTATATTTGGTTTCTCATACTTAAACTATAATTTTGTTAATGGTTCATTCTAGTTTTTACAATAGCATTAAAAAAACTGGTTAACATGTGGTGTCGATAAAATGTGCAACGTGATACCTTTAGCCATTTAGAACATGACTCATTGTAGTCAAGTATATTGAAATTAATATATGCAAAAATATTTTTTTTCAGCTTGCATATTAAGTCCAAATTAACTCTAGACTCAATTATCACTGAAAATGAAGAAAATATGCAAATTATCGACAGAACATACTAAATGACACTAACATAATAATTTAGTTCGAAATCAAGCTCAAGTGTGAAAGTAAACTAAACTTTAGCTTCAGAGAGTGGCTGAAATCTTAGACAAGATTTTTATTTGTTTGTTTGTGGAGAACATGTAATAATGCAGTAGCTAAAAGATGAATATACTGCAATTTTTTGTTCTAATAATAGATAATAAACCCTATCACTTTTAGGATGCCATAGTTAGGCTTAGGATTAAGTAAATTCATGGTACATGGTAGAGGCAGACACTTTTTACTTTAATTGATTTAGTAAACAATTTCAAAGGTTGTTTACATGTCCATGCAAAGCGCGGAACAGTTATCTAATCTTTTTTAATTTTGGAATTTCTTTATATTTTATTCGTTGTTGGAAGACATTACAATCTATTTATATATGCTCTATTAACCTAGTAACTAATCATACTGGTTCCAGTGCTTGAAATGAAATCTAATACAACGATGAGTAGAACGTCAGTTTCCCTAGCTAGTGGGACTTGTGTTACTGTGCTGCCATGCTTCACTGACTGAGCAGCGACTGCAGGGCATATTCAAAGATCCAAAGGAACCAATTGACGAAAGGGTTAAAGACCTTTTGGGGAAGATGAACCTAGAAGAAAAGGTCGGGCAAATGACGCAAATCGAACGTAAAAATGCGTCGGCAGAAGTCCTCAAGAGTTACTTCATTGGTAGTGTCTTGAGTGGTGGAGGAAGTACACCCAAGGTAAACGCTACTGTGAAAGAGTGGGTGGACATGGTGAATGGCATGCAACAGGCTTCTCTTTCCACTCGTCTTGGTATTCCAATGATCTATGGAATTGATGCTGTTCATGGCCATAACAATGTTATGAATGCCACCATTTTCCCACATAATGTTGGCCTTGGTGTAACCAGGGATCCCCAACTTCTTAAAGAGATTGGAGCTGCTACTGCACTCGAAGTTCGAGCCACTGGCATTCCTTATGCTTTTGCCCCCTGCATTGCTGTAAGCAACATGATTAATCATTGGGTAAATTACACCATTAATCACTAAAATATGAATATATTTTTTGTTTTGGCTTAGTGATCTATTCAAAAGTTTTCATTTAAATGACTCGGGTATTAAAATTAATGTTATATATGACTTTTTCTGTTCGTATTGTCTTTACCAATCGAAAACTTTCTTTCCCATTCTTTTTTACATTTAAGTTTTTTTTTTTTCATGAAACAGCTTTAGATGTCAGGTATCTGCAAATCAAAATTCAATCAGTTTTTTCTCTGATCTCCGACACTTACCGTCAGATTAACTTAGATTTAAGGTATGTTTTACTAATCGTTGATGAGTATTTATCCACCATACTGATCATTTTATCAACTCAGTGACTTAAAATAAAAACTTTTGATTAATTCAGTGACTTAAATAAAGATTTTTAGTGACTTAAATAAAGATTTTTGAATAGTTCAATTTTAAATTGTAATTATTTTTAATTAAGTAATTAAAATAAAAAATTACTCATAGTTTAATGATTAATGGTGTAGTTTACCTTAGTGATTTTCAATAACAAAAATCATATTGACATTTAAATGTGTATATATATATATATATATGTAGGTTTGCAGAGATCTCATGTTGAAGTTAGTTCCCATGCAGCCCATGCAGATTCAAGCACGTAAGAATTAATGCACATAAGTTGTCCGGGTAAAGTATGTGCAACTGAATCTGTTTATTTTTTGGTTCTTTTGTAACCAAGTTTATGTAATGTGTTCTAGTTCATTTTGAACTTAGCTTAGTTTACATTTGATGTAATTTGATGATGTAAGAGCTGATGACCAACTTTACTTAAGTGTACAAGTTTAGTTTTGTAAGTTCCAATGAATTAGTGGTAGTTGGTGTAGATTAGTTGACCACATGTTGTTTTTGACAAGTAACAAGCTTGATTTATGTAATGGCAACATGCCAATGTTTGTTGTAAATGAAATCATCAGTTTTTCTTTCCATATGCTCCATCTTTCTTTGTTTTTCCAAATTCTGTTTTTCATTCTTGACAGTAGCTAAAAGTTTAAACTTCAAGTATTTTTCCTTCATATATTACTCGGGTATAATACGTTGCTGCTGGTGCTCTGTTTGAAATTCTTACTTTACCCGGTTAAAGTGTGTTCAAAACACCAACATCCCAGATGGGGCCGATGTTATGAGAGCTATAGTGAAGACCACAGAATTGTCCAACAGCTGACTGAGATCATCGATGGGTTACAAGGAGAAGCCAAAACTGGCATGAAGGGCATGCCATATGTTAATGGGAAGTACGTAAACAACTGATATTTATATATATTGTATCATATTAATCAATGATTTGATTATTGTGGTAAATGATGTTAGAACAAAAGTAGGAGGTAGTTCCAAACACTACGTTGCTGATGGCGGCACCGTCAAAGGCATTAACGAGAACAACACCATCGTGGACGACTCAGCCTTGTATGGCATGCATATGGCTGCTTACGTTAATTCAGTAGCCAAGGGTATTGCGACCATCATGGCTTCTTATTCAAGTATTAACGGAGTTAAGATGCATGCTCATAAACAGCTGCTTACAGACTACCTTAAAGGCAAACTTGGTTTCAAGGTTAAAACTAATTTTAGCACATTCATTAGCCCAGATTATGATGTTTCTTACTTAAATTTTATGAATATGGCAGGGCTTCATCATCTCGGATTGGGAAGGAATCGACAGGATCACCTCTCCCGCACATTCCAACTACAGTTATTCAATTCAAGCTTCAATAAATGCTGGTATTGACATGGTCAGTTGCAGACTTGTAGGTGTTATATGTTATTACTTAAAAAACTATATTGTTTGAGGTTGCTGATATTGCTTCCAGGTTATGGTTCCTTTCAACTACACAGAATTTTATGATGGCTTGATTGATTTGGTTAAGAAGAATGCAATTCCAATGAGCCGAATTGACGATGCCGTGTCGAGAATATTGCGTGTTAAGTTCGCCATTGGACTCTTTGAAAATCCCTTAGGTGATTACAGTTTAATTAACGAGGTTGGGTCACAGGTGAGTTGTTGCATTGCACAAACTATACAACTGGTTTTAAGGAAACCTTGTACCTTGTTGTATATTTAAGGGTGAACAAAACTCGATTCGAATTGAAAAACTGAATTTAGGTTTAATCGAATCGAATGGAATATTTGAGTTATTTGGTTTTTTTCATTCCACCCAACATTCAGCTGTTTCTTTCAAAAACCAACTAAAACACTCACTGCAGAAGCATAGAGAATTGGCAAGGCAAGCAGTGAGGAAATCACTTGTACCATTGAAAAATGGAAAGCCAGGAAATCCACCTATTTTACCTCTCCCAAAGAATGCCGGCAAGATAGTTGTTGCAGGATCCCATGCTAACAATTTGGGCTATCAGTGCGGTGGTTGGACTATAGAATGGCAAGGAGTCAGTGGGAACAACTGGACTGCAGGTATAGTTATCATATATAATACTAAAACAAAAACATACCATACACCATATACTGTACAATTCAATTGTATTGAACAGGAACCACCATCCTGGACGGTATCAAAGCCACTGTTGACAAACGCACCAAAGTGGTTTACAAGAAGAAACCTAGCGATACCTACTCTAGCAAGGGAAAGATGGACTATGGGATAGTGGTGGTTGGTGAGGTACCTTACGCAGAGACAAATGGTGATAGCCAAAACTTGACCATCCCTGCTCCAGGTCCGGCAGTGATCGAGAGCGTTTGCAAGGAAACCAAATGCGTGGTTATCATCGTGTCAGGGCGTCCGGTTGTGATAGAGCCATATGTTGACAAGATAGACGCCCTGGTAGCGGCTTGGCTACCTGGAAGTGAAGGACAAGGGGTGGCTGATGTCCTATTTGGTGACTATGGATTCACAGGCAAGCTAGCTCGTACTTGGTTTAAGAGAGTAGATCAGCTTCCTATGAATTATGGGGATCCCAAATATGATCCACTTTTTCCTTTCGGTTTTGGACTTGAGACTAAGCCCATCCCTTCCACTAAAAAACCTGAGTTATAAATAAAGAATAAATGATAGATAAACCAGCTTTAGTTTTTTTTCATAATTTTTCCTTTTGGGTAAATCAAGTGTCACTGACGGAAAAGAAAAAACACCATTGCCTCTTCTCACAACAATAGAGGATGATGTTTGTGTTTAGCTGATCTTATTTTACTCACCTTTTTTTATTAATATAATTATATTTGGCAGAGGAAAAAAACAAAAGGACAACTATAGAGACGATGCCAATACACATCAAATCAATAATTGTCCCAAAGCTACTCATACAGTTCCCCTCATTTGCTCACAACGTAGCACAAAATCTTCCGAGAAAAATTTGTGTTGCAAGTAAAACTTTACAATCCTCTTATTACCACTTGTTATTATTATTAGTGTTTTACATGATGGAGCAAGCATTAGGGTTATCATCACTGAACAAGTTGGTGTAGCGGTCGTCAATGGTGGTCTCAGTAACGGTGGCAGTGGCCGGAACCTTCCTGACATGATTGGGAGGAGCTTTCTTGTCGTAAGCTTGAGCCACATAAGGATTAGCCACCAGAGTGTAAGGCACATAAGGCCACAACTCCACCTTCTTCTTGGTTGACTGCGCCGCCGCCAGTACTTTCTTTGCCTCTACGTAACCCGTCACGGTGGCCTTTTGTTGTTTTAAGTCCACGTCCACAGACTTTGCCCCTACCAAAATCCAGCATTAATTTATATATAGTGATTGATTCATAATTTATTTGGTATATGGTAAATGAAGATTACCCTTTACGCCGGAGAGGACCTTCTTGACCTTGCGAGCACAACCTTCACAATCCATCCTGATTTTGAGAGCTACAGTTTGAATTTGCTTCTTCTTCTTCTTCTTCTTCACACTGCTAAGCAAATCAGAGATGTATTCCAAGGTGCCTTCTACTCCCATCTTTTGTAATATGATTTGAAGGATTAGTATATTGGATTTTGATCCAAACAAATAAAGAACTATATATATATATATAAGAGGGGTCAAGTCTTGGGTTGAAGACAAGGACTACTCCACACTACCTTTCGTCTCAAATGGATATAAAAATAAATGCAAAAGAAAGAAGCGTAAAGACTAGAAAGTAAGGAAGTGGGATACTCTTGGTCGCCATGGAAACCTTTGCATGCATGGATTTATAGAGAGAGAATGTAATATTTAACCTAACAAATAAAACATCTTAATTAAGGTGATATATTGAGTTTAATTTTAGGAGTATAAGATATTAGAAAGTGGGGTTTCTCCTGGAAACTCCACGAAACTTCCTTGGGACATACAGGATTTTCTCCCTTTTCACTCTTTGTTCTTAAGGAGGAACCAACACTAAAGTTTTTTGCTTTATAAAAATCTTCCCTTTAAACCTTCACTTTTTCCTTGATTTTTTATATATAACCTTCTGTTGATGGAGAATATTAGAGAAAAAAAAGTGTTTAATTAGATGTTTATTAAGAATTACGTAATTAGTAAAAGGAAAATCGAAAATTCAATCCAATTCACTCAATAACAGAGTTGAATGCTTTAGAAATACTAGTTAATGTGAAAGCCAAGCAGGTGAAAGTGCCCCATGGAAGGAGACAAATATTATACATAAGTTCAAAAAATAAATATTACCTTCTAAAACCCTATCTAAAAGTAGATCAAATTAAAAAACCTTCCATAAATCTCTTTACTTTTTCGAAAAATCAAATCAATTTTTCTTTAAAAAAACCATACTTCCAACATTAAATCTTTTGGCTAATGATTTTTGTTGTTTACTATAACTATAGCTGCTCAACTAGCTGTCGCAATATTGAAATGGCGACAAAATTCATTTTAAAAATAAAAAAAAAATTATTTAAAAATTTGAGTTCAGAATAAATCTAGATAAATATGTATCTATGTTCATTTAAGATATAGTTTTTAATATATTTTTTAAAAATATACTAAAAATTATACACATCATAATTCATTTAAGATCATATTTAAATGAACCTGACGTTCATGTTCAAGTTCATTTTGGACTTCAATTTTTTGAATTTTGCACATCAACAACAATAATTATTAACATGGACCATCACATAAATATTATGACTATGTGAACACAATAATAAATTATTTAAAAAATTCAATTGATAGATTTTAATATCAAATTTAATTAATTTTTTGAAAAAGAAATAATGCTTATTAACCCTTTAACCAATCAATAAATATATATATTTTAAAAATAAATTAAGTGTAGAATAACGCCAAATTAGAAGTAAAGAACAAATAGTAGGAAAGATTTGTTTTCAACGAAATTATGTAAATGTTCAATAATGGAGTGGAATGGATTGCGATGGCACCAGCAGTTGCCACGTGCATGCCAGGAGATATGAAAGTGTCACGTGGATATAGAATATTCTTAATAAGGGAATTGATTGCCACGTGGCAGGGAAAATTACTGATTGGATAGGGCTAGCTTTGGACTTGTTTGAAAGGAGTGTGCTATTAGTGTCCCACTAAACAAATTTGATTGGTTGAGTGCATTGGGCGGTGGGAGAAATATAATAACATTCTTGGATTAATATTTAAATTAATTGATATAATTGTTATTGTCAATGTAAGAAAATATGGATTTAAGTGTTCTGAAGTATATTATCCTCTTATTTATGAGTTAGGGAGAAATTATGAGTAATTATATATAAACACTGTGTTAATATATATATAAAATTTAAATTTATTAATAAAAAATATATAAAAAAAAGTTACACATAAATTACTACCTTTCTTCAATGCATGAGATTGCTCGACAACTTAACTGAATTCAATCGTCACTAAGAATTTGGTTTTGTAACTTTTAGGTAAAAAACTAGTGCGGTCTATCTCAATTTTGAATTCTTAATTCACCTTTTTCAAAACATTAGAAATAATTTAATTTTGTCATTTTTAAGGATAAGTAATCAAACGTTATTAATGTCTTTAATCAATTTTACATAATTTTAATTGATATAATAATAAATTTAGCTGTGAATGTTTATACATTTTATCAATTCAGTCATGGTTGGTCAATTTTGCTCGCAGCATGTGTAAATTTGTAAATGTTAAGGCTAAATTTATTAATTATTTTTTATAATCAAGATCAAGTTAATAAAATACGTAAACATCGAAGACTAAATTTATTATTATACCGATCAAAATTATGTAAAATTGACGGAATATATTAATTTTGTGATTAATTATCCAAAATTTCTCACTTTCAAAATTTAGAGGGATAGAAGCATTATTTTTTACCTAAAATTTGTCGAGCCTTATAAAAGAAATTATCTACTATTTCTTCTTAAGTTCAAGCATGGAATCTTTGAAGTTTTTAATTTATGAATGATACTGAAATTTTCATATTCTTTTATAGAGAGATAGATATTGTTTGATGTGTGAGTTTAACAAGGAGGAGATACAGAAAAAAAAATATGTGATAGTGTTGATGGAAGCTCATTTACCCTGTCTAACGGAGAGTTGGAGAGTAAAGAGAGTGGGTACATGATGGAAGTGGAGGATAAAGTGGCAAAATGCAAGATAAAGTGTTTGGAGAGCCGATCCCTTCTCCATCGGACTATTTATCAATGAGGTCCCATGTTAGGTAGAATTAACGTGACGGATCCGCTATCAGACCATCATTATAGGACTCATGAGGTGGATGTCCATGATGGGATGAGAATACTTGTAATGGAATGTATTCTGTCATTCCTTCTAATTCATAATACAAAATAGTTAAACCCAAATAAAGTTTATGACCAAAAGAATCACTCTCTTAACAAAAGACTGAGTGCGTAGGAGTGGTGATCTCCTTTTGTAGAGAACAAGTGACTTTTTTTCTGGAGCAACTGCCTCCTACCAAGCCGGATGGCTAAGTCGGAAGGCAAAGCTTCTGATGGTCTCTTGATTCTTCACGGGTGGGGACACTCCTCAAATGGCCTATGGCGCTGCCACGTATCCTAAGTTAAAAGAGGTATAACAAATTCCCATGTTCATGAGACAAATCTATGATTGTATCAACAAATTCAACAGAATTAATGTGAATTATTACGAATAATAAAAAATCATTAAGAAAGAAAACTGTTCTACATTTAGACATTGGGTATTGATTAATATCCCTACTAGAGTCTGTGAACAGCCATAAGAATGAAGTTCATAAATTATACCAGCCTAATTTGGGACTCATAACCAGTAGCATATCTCCATGTTGCAGCAGGGAAATCAATTTTATTGCCATCCTTAATTAATGAACATTTGTGGTGAGACCCCCCGGGTAGAGACCCTAGTGGTCCAGTCAAATACTTGTTTTGTAAGCAAGCAGCTGTATCATAATACTTGGCAATCCCTGATGCTATACCAGTGTTATCAACAAACTTGCCGTCGCCATCACTGTTACCACCTTGGTCTGCTAGGAAGGAATATCATCAATTATTTTCCTCACCACCTTATAAATTTAGGTGAACTGCCAAATACTCGATAATTCTTAGTCATTTATATATGTGGAATCAATGGCTTTCTAGGATATATATTTTTTATGACAAAAAAAAAGCAAATTAATATAGATTTAATATAATATTTGGTATTTGAGTTTGACATTATTTTTTAACGTGATATTTGTATTAATTTTTAGTCCAATCCAGTATATGTATTTGTCAAAAGTTATATATTTTTGTATCCAAAGTTAAGGGTGTTAACTTTTATTTAATTTAAGTTTTAGGGTAATTTGATGAAAGTTAATCGCTAATATTATTAAATTTGAATTTTTCATACTTTTGTTAATATAATAAAAATGAGGGGTTAATTGTGAATTTATTTAATTTTGTGTTTAATTTCAAGTTTTAAAGTTGGTTTGATGAAAATTAATTGCTAATATTATTAGCTAATTACGAATTTTCATCAAATAAACTCTAAAACTCGAATTAAATATTAAAAAATTAACACGGTCACTTTTAAGTATCAAAATGTACAACTTTTGTCAAATATAGATATCACATTAAAAAAATAACACAAGTATCACATTAGAAAAAAAATTGTAAAATTTAAATAAGCGATTCATATAATATAAGTTCATGAACTTAGCATGGTGTGAGATGAAGCTAAAGCAAAGTCCTCATCCACTAAATAATTTGAGAAATGATTGGCTTTCATTTTGGTATGTGGAAGGAGGTATTATTAGAAGACCCCACAGAGCAAAATGATACACACCCATCATAAAATTGTACAACAACAGCTCAATAATTGCCCACAAATTGAAACTCATCTTGGTAGGGTTTCATAGTCTTTACTCATTTTTGTTAAAAGGGAAAGGTTAGAGGGAACCAATTTGTTATTACATCTTTTTATTTCATGGCAGTCCTTTTTCCTTGATTCATTGCCATTGAAAAAGATCAAAATTTGTGGATGAGAAACAGTATACTAGGCTCAACTACTTCACAACAAACTACAACTTAATATTCAAAGTTCCAATACTGTATGTGTCATGGACAGTAATCCAATGTCATATTTGTGTTATGAATTTAACATATTCATATTATATTTATATTTACAAAACTAATAAAAACTTATGTTATTACATCTCTACCTCATTTACTCAAACGCAGTTTTCTAAAGTATGATTTTATTATATGTAGATCTCATTATATATATCTAGTTTAACTAAGGATGAGTTTGGACGGATAGTGCGTTTATCTGCGGTTAGTGTAAAAACAGCTGTAGCAATAAGATTAGATACTGTAACAATATTATAGCGTGAAAGAAAAAGTATGCTAAACGCACCGCACCTAATCGCCCATCCAAACCCATCTTAAGCATGTAATACCACAAGCAAAAGAGGAGCTAGCCAGAAGCCAAAAGTGGGCTAATTATAAAAACATATTAAAAGGTGTACTGATGGATCTTCCTCGTGGATCAAATTCAAAAAGTGTGTTCTACAACAAAAAAAAACTCCACTAAGATCACATGAAAACCTTCTAGATCCCAAAAATTATTAATACATTTTCTCACCTTATATGGCATGAACCACACACAATCTTCACCTCTCATATTTTGTGCATCAACAAGGTATCATATGGCAACTCTTGACACTACTCTATTGTAAGTATAGTCATAAAAGATAGCTCTTCATAGACTCAGAAGGCCTAGAGTGTCATTTTCGGCTAAGCTTTCTAAGGTTACAGTGCCCTATTAGTTGAAGGCTTTCCGAAGACCCTAATGTCATTTCCAGCAAAGCATTCTAAGTTTCCAATGCTCCATCAAGTGTAACATATTAAGACCTCAATGGACAATATTAGAACACCACAATTGTGTAAGGTACAAATATTCTTAAAGAAGTACAAGCTAATGACAAATGAGGATCTACATTAACCTTATTGACTGTGCCTCACATTCGATAGCTCCAGAGTAAGTCACATTATAACTTCCCCTTCGACTGGATGATAATTATTATAACCATTCTTATACACAATCATCAAGTCACCCCATCACATCTTAATGAAACACTCGTGTCTCTGCTACCACCCTATATAGAAGGGCATTATTCTAGTGGAACCCACATCAAAGCTCTTCCTCTATAAACACCCTTTCCATCACAAAAAGAAGACAACTTTAAGATATAGGCTACAACTCCATCAAATCTTTCCCAAAAAGCTTTCCAAACTCATGAAATCTCCAAAAATCATCATTTCTAATGGCTATCCACACCATCTATGGTGTGAAGCACCCCGTTAGTAACTCTCTACTAGACTTGTTTATAGGTTAGGCTATCTGTCTAAGTCCGAAGGCCTACTTGAAATTTGAGAGAGTTTGAGTAAAAATATTAGGCTCAAAAAATGTGTTTGAGCAAAAAAAATTAGGCCCGTTTAAAATATGGATTGGGTTTTTAAATTCTTATTGTTTTATATTATATTATTTTTATATATATTATGTTATTATGTAATTTATAATACATAAAAATTAAATCTATTACAGTATATAATATTACTATGATGTAAACATTAAAAAATGTTAAGGTGAGTATACATAAAATTTTAACAAATAAAAAAATCTATAAAATTATTAAATATTAAATTAAAAATTATATAAATATATTTAAAAAATTTAAAAAAATTATATGGGTGGATCTAAAATGGGCTCAGTTAACTATTTAAAAATATGAACGGGCTTAGATAAAATTTGGGTTCATATTTTGAGATGAGTCGGAATTAAACAAATATAAAATATGTTAATATAATATATATACATCCAATATTCCAATATATAAATACCTCTATTCTCCACACCAATGTGATGTGAATCACATTTACCATTCTACCTTCATTATAATTTTATTTTTATAACAAATATTCGATGAAATGTATTTAGTTTCAAACTAGCATACTCCTCTATTGTTATTAAATAAATTATTCAAAAGAAAAACATTTACAAGATATTGAATAGAAATTTCATGGACAAAGATTTGTTATGTTAGACTTTGTTTAACTCGAATCCCGTCACTTATTAAAGAAATAAATATACCGACAAAATAAGAAGACCATACAACACAAGTTGAATTTATATAAAACTATTCTTCTTTTATTTGACTTTGATTAAAAAAAGGATTTCCAACCCTTGAATAGATGTAGTCGAAACTCCTCATGTATTATTCATTTTTCAACATTAGTGAATTTCTCTTTCTCTACCTGTGATTTTTTCCGAAAGGGTTTTCATATAAAATATGTGTTTTTATTTTTCTTTTTTTATTACTTTGTGATCGTTCTATCGCCTTTATTTATCGACGTTTATTATAACATGTTATGTTAATTTTGGACCAAATAAATGTCAGCAATTTCTTATTTTTATATTATAAAAACTTTAATCCTTCATTCTCCTAACTAAAAAAAAAAAATGTTTGCAATTACGTGTAGACTGTGTATCTGTATGAAATCAACATATGCCGAAAGTAGGCTTACCACCAACCAGGTTCGTTAAAGTAATTCAAAGTGAACAAAGTTTGCAATTTGGTGCAGGTTTGATTATGAATAAAATTCATATACTTCATTAAAATTGAGACTTTAATTTGTTTATTCACATCTTTTATGAAAATTGAGTTGTTGAATGGTTAGTAAACAAATGAAAGGGTTAGTTTTTACTAATTCTTTACATATAAATATAAATTGTTGAATTGCTTATTTTCGAGTCAATAATTTAATAGTAAGGTTTAACCGATGATTAAATTAGACTTATCAAAATACGAGAACCAACTTTTAACGAATTAAAACAGAAGAATTTAATTTCTCAATTTTCATAAAATAGAGAGATGAAATACAAAAGTAGACTTAGAATAAGAAATAAGAATAACACAAAAGCACAAGTGGTAGTATTTTACATTCATCAAAAGACATTTTAGAAGTTACATTGTCTTGTAACAAATATACAAAGAGAGGGTAAATTGGTGTTTAAAAAAAATTAAAATAAGGAGTTCAAGAAAATTGACATAAAAGATTTAGTGTGATTCGACTCCAATTACCTACTTCTACTATCTTAACTTATTATCATTAAGAATTTCTCAAATTAACTAATTTGAAACTTTTAAAGGATAAGGTTTAACCTTTACAACATTAGGCAAGATAGAGTTACTTTCCTTAATATTTTCTACCAAAAACCTTAAGTAATCTCACACAACTTTGAGAAATACAATTGAAAATGAATAAGCACCTCTAAAAGGTAGATATACAATGATAAAACTCTTACGATTACAAAACCACAAGGTTGTTTACATGTGAAAATGAGAACAAGGTGAAATGATTATTTTTTTTCTTGGTCTTAATAAGCTTGTTTCCTATCTTCTTTTGAGCATTCTTGGGTTATATTTATATCCTCTCATTAATTTTATGATGTTTGGAATCATTGAAGGGAATTTCTAACCGTTGAGAGCATTGAATTCGCACATTTAATGCAATATGCAAGTCCATGTCTCGAGACATAAGAGAGTTGTCTCAACGCATAGAAGTAAAAATATGATCGTGAGAGCAAAGTGTCCCAAGACAGTAAGACTAATGTCTCAAGACATCATAATACGTCTCAAAACTTGGAGAGTTTTGCCTCGAGACATTTCACCCTTGAAGCAACACTTTAGCTTCAATATTTTATGTCTCAAGACAAATCGAGACTTTTCTGAAATTATCTTGAGACTTTGCTCCCCTAAAGTACTTTATGTTTCAAGACATATTAACTTATGTCTCGAGACTTTTTTGAAACTGTAGTATTTTGACTTAGAAACACTTTTAAAGTATATGCTAATACTAAAAAAAATTTGTATAATGTATAAGTAGTTCAGAAATTTTATTTTTGAGTTTGTAAAAAAATAGATATGATAAAAGTAATTTTTGCAAATTTAATTTTTTATATTTAAAAATAAAAGCTAATAATATTGTAGTGTAATCTAATAGAACCCTAACATATCTAACATTGAGAAAGCTAACGAGAATTGGGAGGATTACAAGAGAAATATGACCAATACAAGAATTTTGAGAAAACAAAGTAAAATAAGCAACCCAAGTACAAATAAAATATATCACTCCTTTGAAAATAAAATATTCAAAAGCATTTGGAATGATATAAATATCAGTTGAAAAATAATTCTAATATTTGGTATCTCAAATTTTATTTATTTTTTTTGAAAATTAACTTTTTTTTCTTGAGAATTACTTTCTCATAAATATGGCAACCTGATTCTTATAATAAAAGATGAGAAAATTACTTTCCCATAAGTTAGAAACTTTAAAAAGAATTAATAAGACAAAATTAACATATTTTATATTGATTTAGAGTATTACCCTATTAATAAACCCCCCCAAAAAAACAAACAAACAAACTATTGTCTCCTTCTCCCTACTTGATTTTATTTAATTTTTTTTCCTTAATTTTACTTTTTATATGTATATTATATTTATTTTATATCGTTTTTCTCTCTTTTTTTTTGGTATATTAATTGAAAATTCAATTTTATTATAATCTTTATGAATATTTACGAGCAATAGGGAAAAAAATTAAAGTTTTGGTTTAGCTCATTGATTTATTCCGAAACAAGTTTATATATGCTTATTTTATATATGCATTATTATATGGGTAAATATTTGGTGCATTTATAGTAAACTTTTTTTATTCCACAAGCAACCTTAAAAAATTTAATATGAGTCTCTTTTTTTTAAATACTTTTTAATATTTTACTATACATCTATAAGATACTTATTAACCCCTTAACCTTACGTGTGAAGTCTAAAAACTTCAATGAAAGTATACCAAATATTTTCCCTTATTATATTTAGAAAATATATGCAAGATAAATTTGAAACAATTTTATTTTCAATTAAAAATATAAATTATAAAATAATTTAAAAACTATCAATTAAATCTTATTATTAAATACTGAATCTAAATATTTGTTAAGAATAAGTTTATTATAAAAATTAAATACATGAATATTATATTTTATTTAATAAGTATAAATCCGTAAATTATTATTTCTAAAAAAAATATTTAATGAACCAAAGGTGATAATATAATTTTCTTATACAAAAAGTTGTAAAGTAACATTTTCAACAATCATATTCTATTAAAATCATAATATAAAAAAAACACCAAATGCTACTACGATGTATGACTCCTACTGCTCATGACTACCTTAAAATGTAGCTTGATACATAATTAATATATATCAAAGTTGAGAAAAAAATCAAAAACTTCAAGATAATTTAAATTATTAATAATCTTAAATTAAATATTTAATTACCAATAAAAAATTATGCTATTTTTAGTTACTAGTAGAATAATGAGAAAAAATTATTTAATATTTATACATGAAATAAAAAATAATTAATACTAATTCAAACTTGAAATTAGAAACATCAAGAAAAACCTTTGTGAAAAATAAGAACTTTTTAAAATAGAAAATAAAAATTCATTTTTTTTACCATAAACAAATCAAGTTAGTGGTTAAAAATTACGAATGAAATCTATCAAAGATAGCATTAGTAGTACGGTTGAATTCATCGAAGCAATTTATGTTGAATTTAGTGTTTGCAAGCAATTACAGATAACTGCTGGGTACCCAAAAATAACAGATAATGGCATGTTTGATTTAAGAAACAAAAAAGAACCTTTGAAGCAAAACCTGTGCTATATTCATGCATATCTTACAATGCATCTTCCCTCCTGCAGTAATTGGAGTAACAGTTTTTAAAACAAGTAATAGACTTTACCGCCTAACAACCTTAAAGGCCACAACACTCACGTCCCTAACTGACACATGTCATAGACCCTAAACCTCCCGAAGGTAGCCAATGGCACAATGATATTCAGTTACAGGCTCCCCCAATCTTATCAGGGAAAAGAACAAGACAAACTTTCATCCCAACCCCATGTATTATTTTTGTATAACACATTTCAATAAATATATGTAGATTAACCAAACTATGAATCTAAAAGAGAAGATTAAACAATTACTTTGTTGAACTTACTTTCTAGAAGTACAAAAAATGAAAAAATAAAACTGAAGCCTGACTGATGTGATATATTCTAAAACAATGAATCTACAAGTTTTAACCCTGGTGAAAATTTTATACGAAAGGGGAACCCGTATGATTAAGTATATGAGATGTATAGAAAAGGGGAAAATTTTTCTAACTGTAACAGTTCAATCCCCAATCATAGGGCTGATATATAATCCTCAATTGAGAATCAGCTATTATCCCCAGGAAAGCTTCTGCGTTAGTTGGCTCTAAGTAATTTGAGGCATGTTTCAATACCTCTATCTCATTCTGCCCAAAATCAACACTAAACCTGTTTATTAACAGCAAATAACACAAGTTGTTACCCGCAGAAGAAGTAAATTTATAAGGCAGTAAAATTTTCAAGCTTAATACCTATAGAAAATTTATTGCTAGCCAATAAAGTGGTTTGCATTTGAATCATCCAACTTTTACTAATTATTCAAAACAATATCACTTCATAACAGCATGGCATCTTTCCTGTATTCTGTTTCTCTTAAGTGAAATTTATCAGTTCATGTATTTTATTATCATATGAAGGGAGGTTCTAATTTTCATCCCTATAAAGAATCTATCTTATTGTTATTCCCCGATGGACATGGATGTACAGTGTACTAAAGGCAACTGCAAAATTAATATTTGTTAGTGCAGCAATTTTAAACCAATGACTGCTCTGCTTTATAGCTATTAGCTAGTTGTCTTGAGTTCTGAACCTTAGGCGACCAAGACTTGCATAACTCTACAACTAAGAACTCCTGTAGGCTTATACAAGTCAAAATGAAAGCATCAGTTTTTAGAAGCTCCCTTATGCCAATGAATTAGACTGCATGAACGTGTATGTTAATGTGGCTCTGTGCATTTAGGTGTTACCATGAGTGTGCATCTCCGCATGTAGAAACTTTTAAAATCTAAATTTACCTACTGAACAGTAATGGCCTCTGGGAAGAAATACAAATTTGTGCAACAAAAACTCTTGAATTAACTTACCATTTGAGGAGCTTACTAGCATATGCAACCTTGCTACTCAAATCAACAGTAAGTCCACCAGATCTTATGAAAACCCGAGCTGCATCCATCAGCTCTTTATCAATATTTCTGGAAGAGTAGCATTGAAGAGCAGGCCCAGATCGGGTACCACAAACAAGGGCAAAGTGAATTAGAGGCTCAGGATATGGTAGAGCCACCTGATAAAAGCATATAACACCGAATGACCTAAATTCAATTTCCACATGAGACATTCAAGGCTTTAGTTTAGTTATTTTACCAACATGGTCTCACCTGTAACCGTTTATCTCTGACACCAAATGGTTTCAAAAGATTGAATGGTGGCCTTTGATTGCACCTTAATATGCCGTTATGAATAGATGAAAGCGAGTATGTGAACCCACCAACAACATACTTGAAGTCTCCTAACAGCTTCCTCCATTCCAATGAACCATTAGGATGACCCCACACTAAAATTGCATGGATGGCCATCATATTGTACAAGTTTATAAAGAAGGCAAGCTTCTCCTCCCTTGGCATGTCCTGGACATCTACTCTTTGGAGCTCTTGAATTATTCTTAAATACCTAAAATTTTTCAGCCATTAACAACAAAAACTTAATAAGTAAAAAGAATCAAACAAAATTTTGAAGACAGTAGAGTGAGCAATATCATACAGTCAGAGGTGTCAAACCTTGCAAACTCTTCACTTCCATGAACACTTCTATAATCAACATGTCTTCCATCTTCTGATGCATAGGCTTCTAAAATGGCACAGAACAGAAACCTCAATCTTGATGCAATTTCAGTGATGGGCTTTGGCTTCAGTTCAATCATACCCCTTGGAGTGTTGTGACACTGAGTTGATACGACAGGATCATGGTCCAAGAACCGATACAAGTGGTTACTATCCTCCAATAGATTCTCACTATTATTAAGCGTCATCAAGAAAAAAAATTATGAGAAGGATTGTCAACTGCTGAATAAAAGTTTTAATAAACTGGGAGGGTTTCGACTCACTCAAGAACATGTCGAAAGAACAGTTCACTGGCAAGCTTTCTCCCAAATTCAACAGCCTGTTACACGATAAAAGGAAAAAAAGAGGGGGAAATAATGCTGATATAACCACTTCCAAGAATGTATAAAAAGAGCAGGCATACAAAATCTGGAATTTTAAACTCAACTAAAAACTCTTAAGTAGTCTGATACGATCGGTCAAAAACTAAGAGAAACGAAATAAATAAATGGAAAATATTTGGTACACTATTAGTGGAGTTTTTGGACTCCACAAGTAGGATTAGAGGGTTAACAAGTATAGGAGTATAGTAAAATATTAAGAAAAAAGACATGTGGCAATTTTTTAAGGCAGCTTATGGAATAAAAAGAGTACACTGCCAGAGTACCAAATATTAACCCCATAAATAAAATCTCCCAAAACCACTCATTTACAGCAAATAAACAAGAGAACGAGGAAAACAAGAAGAGCCATTATTGCAATATGTACAACTATTTTTCTGAGACTGTTTATCATAAGACTATGAAAGTAAAGATAAAATTACCATCTATAATGCACACACTTATTCATTATCTAGTTTTTCATCTGACCACTTGAAAGTTGAAAGGAAGGACGGAAAGAAAAGACATCAAGGGAACTTTCAGAAAATAAAATTTTCATACCATCCTTCATGAAAATTTTAATACGCAGCAAAAAAGATGTTTCTTTGGCTTTACTCTGCATTCACCATAGGGAACCACTAAAATAGTGCTCTAATTCATGAAATATTGGGTCCTAACACTCTCTGGAGAAAAACAATAATAGAAATAGAGGACAAATCCGTGAAGCAAACAGTTATCACCTGAAATTCACTATAATGGTCTGAGAGAACATAGTAATCCAAACTAACCTCTTCCCTTTCCAGGTACTGATCTTCTGATAGGAAATCCACCGCTTCAGAACCTAGAAAACAATTAGTGAACCTGCGCATCTTGTAGAACCTATCCTTAACAACGATATATCTTTTCATTTTTTGGACAATTAGAGCTAGCTCATCAACAGGCCCTTTACAAGAAACATCATCTTCACCAGAAAGAGGTGATAAAGGAACTTCAGTGGACGGTGTTTCAGTAATCAAAAAATCAATCTTCTCTGCAAGCTTGCCAGACATATCTAAGTGTATGAGTTCGCTCAAGCCTCCAATCAGTACTTCATTAAAGAAGACCTTAGGAACAGCACAAGATCCAGATAACTTCTCTAGCTCCAATTTTCTACTGGGATATAAATCAATGTTGATCTCAACATATCTAAGTCTTTTGCTGCGCAGAAACCACCTAACTTCTCTACAATCTTGGCATCCTAACCTTGTATATAACAAAACTTTTCCTTTTGTGACAACAGGAATAAGTGATCCTTCAGTGTCATCCTCCCCCTGTTCAGCTTTCCATCCTGCATCAGCTGTACATGACATCTTAATATAGTTTAGGGGATTCCAGGCAGATCTTTCTGCAGTTTGTTCCCCGATTTTAGAAGAACCTGGGGCACCCTGATAAACACGAACAGTGCCCATTTCAACATCATCTCTTTTAAAAGAAAGGTGATGCAAGACACTGGTCACTGCCACTGCACCCTTCTCCTTCACAAATTTTTTAAGCACCACTGCTTTCTCAGGCCACATATATCCCTCTTCCAGATTAAAACCCGAGGAACAAGTTGATGAATTTAGTTTGGACTCCATCCCAGGAACCTCTGTGCCATCAAAGACAGGTTCTGGATCCTCAAAATGAACAGCTTTTGCAGTCTCATATATTTCTTCTAGTGCTTTAGAATATGATTCCCTATCCTTATCCATCTTGTCACATTTTTTAACATGTTTTTCCTTATCACCTAAATTGTCCTGAACAGCTCTAGATTCGAAGGCTTGATTCTGATCCCTGTCATCACCTGATCTGTCTTGTCCATTAACCTCATCTAACTTAATAACATTGTAATTACTGACATTCGGACTTCGTGTCTCCTCAGGTTTTCCCTGAACTTTCTGAATTCCATCAGTAATTTCCCCTAGTCTTTCATCAATCAGAGAAACTGTTGCATTCTTGCCACCAGAGTTGTCCTTTTCCATAATGTGAGCAGCACATAAATTTTGTCATCCAACTTGCTGAAGCAAGGGCCTTAAACTTTTAATTGCTTCTAGTACTTGTTGGACACAAGAATCAAGGATTTCTTTGCAGATTCCTGCAGGGATTTTGCACATGACTTAGCCAAATTCAACAGAAGATCAACTCCATCATTCCATTGGGGATAAAAGTTCAATAATAAGATCCCATACACAGTCAGATTTGAAAATAGATAACTATACCAAAACTGCTTGACAAACAATAAGTTCTCCCGATTTCACATTTTAGCAATTCAAAAAGTTGGAAAAAACAGAAAATGGTAAAACTGGTATAGTCTATCAAGAAGATGCTACAAAAACCAACATCTGAAATTCGCGTCCATAGTTCCTATTGATTGAATTTCCTAGGCACACTAACTTTTTTGTATCATTCTGACACCAAATTTACAAATATAAGCAGACATATTTAATCAAATCTTAATTACAAAATACTCATGATAGAGAAATGATCTCTTGAGCATTAGTCGCAATCTAGCAAGAAAGTCAAGCCACGAAGCTTTAATTATCGACCATAGTCGAACGAGTAGCTCATCTTTACCACGATATGGTGCTAGTAAAGCGAGAATATGCCTATATAATACTACAATACTAAAAAAGCATAAAGGCTAAAGGGAAAAGGGAAAAGAACAAAAAAAAAAAAAAACTAGAAGACAAATGCATGGCATGTGAAAAATAAATTAAATTAAAGGCCAAACTATTTCGTTTCAGTTGAGATAATTGAAAATCATATAACAAGAAGAATAAACCTTAAGCGCTTAACGCTTGATCACGTTTTCATTTCGTTATCAGACTACTTAGCTGTCCAGAAAATGAAAAAGCAAAATCAATAAACCCTAGAAAATTACGAATTGATGAGAAGAAACTAGGTTTCGCAAGTTAATCGTATTGGAAACAATGAAAAACGAAAGTGAGAGAGAGAGCTTACACATCCGGAGAGAGTGACGAGAAAGAGTTGAGAATGGAAAAAGAAAAGGTCTGAAAAGAGTTGCATAATTCAAATGGAAATTGATTATGAGTTACGAATTTCCGTTGGGGGATTGCATTGAAATGAAATGAAAGGGTAGGAAATTGTTGGAAAGGAGGTGAGGGACAGTTTGTTTTTTTTTTTAGTCAAGCGGGTAGCGGGAGAAGCGGGAAATCCATTTTTTTCCCTTTTCCTTTTATATTTATATTACAAGATTACCACACGGGCGTAAAAAATCGAAGAATATATAAAAAGATTTAGGTAAAATTACCATAGAGGCCCATATACTAAGAGTTAGATTGCATTTTGCCACTCTACTTAAAAAATGAGCAAATTAGTCCTATACATTAGATCAAAGAGCAAATTGGTCTTCTTCTTTTTTTAATGTTATCCATTTGTTTTAGTAAAAACTAGCGTAGTTGATAAAATAACTAGAAAGTGACACATGATGTGCCACATTTATTTCATACTGATCAATTTTTAACTGTAAAAATAGATGTAATTTTTAATTAAAAAACCAGTTTATTCTTTAATCTAACGTACATAGACTATTGTACCCATTTTTTCTAGTTAAAGGTATAAAATACAATACAGTTCCTAGTACAAGTGTCTTCATGATATTATTGCATAAAAAAAGATAAATGAAGTTTTAGTTGAGTCTTGATGCATTAAGTTCAAATTTCATAAATTGTGAATATATAATTTTTTAATTAATTTCTATTTAAAATTTTAAAAAATAAAATATTCTTAACAATGATATTTATTATTTTTTAAATATAATGATGTTTTACTCTATTTTTAATTGAGTTAGTATGATTTGACTCATGACACTAATTCAATTAATCATTTTAAGTATATAATTTTATCATGTATTAATTTATTAATTTATTATTTTTAAGGAATTAAAAAACTTTTTAGTATATGTCGAAACCATTTTTTATTTTTTTTTAAAACGAGAATCGACTTTTTAAAACGAAAGTTTGGAGTCGCCACCAACCTTTTTTGGTTTAGGTGTGATCGGATCACCAATCAAGAAATGGGTTCGGGAGTCGATTACGTATGAGGAAGGATTAACACCCTCGTAATGCCAAAAATTGGTACCTAATTGATTAATTTATGTTCTAATGTCGAAAATTTGAAGAAAATGTTAAAATAGGATCCCTTTAAAAAATGTGTGAACAACTCGAGTTGGATTTTAAGATTCACTCGTTCCAAAGGAATAAAATACCACATCCAGCACGTTAGGATACGATATTTTAAGCCTCCAAAAACTGAGATCACCTCATGATTTCAAAAACGCACAGCGAAACTTTAAAAGGGTATTCGGTTATTTGGTCAAACAGTAAATCGAAACCCAGCACGTTAGGGCACGATTTCTCAAATTTCCAAACACGGAACATTGCCTTGTTTTGAGGAGTTTTCAAATAAGCAATTACAAAACCAGCTCAAAATATATTTATTTGGTTTACTTAAGGGTAAAAAGCAATCGATATTGGGCGAAAATTTAGAATTTAAAATTTGATATAATAAAGATCATACAAGCATAGTGTTGAGCATGAAATAAAAATACGTTGTAATAATATTATATGAATAATCAAAAACAATAAGAAAACACAAAGGAACAATGGCAACATATGCTATATAAATACAAACGTTAATAACCAAAAGCTAATGAATTAGAAGCCAATTTAAAAAGAAATTCCAAGCAAATTACACAAATGAAATATCAAATTTTAAAATAAAATAAAATGAATAATAGGGAAGAGAGAAAATTTTGAAAACACTACTATACAAATAATACAAAGATTTTAAAACAAATAATAGATATAAGAATTTAAAGATAAGAAGGAAAAAAATATAAATAAATAATATATTAAATAGAATATACAAATGAATTTTAAATTAAATATTATAAGGTAAATAATTTACATGAAACTTTGAAATGCATCAAAAATAAAAACAAAATAAATAATATGTGTAATAATAATGCATAAATAAAATTTCAAAATAAATAATATATATAAAAGGCTAAAGTAAGTAATATACAAAGTAATATATATATATATATGTCAATTTAAGTAAATAATATATGAAATGAATAAACTCAATATAAATAATATATAAAAGTAATAATAATATATGAAAGTGTTTGAAAAAAAAAACAAATATGCACATGAAAAATAAAATAAAAAAATAGTGTGAAAATAATTCAAAAGAATATGTTAAAATAATATGTTTATGTTTTTTAAATGAATTACTAAAAATTTAATTGAAAGAAACACAAAATCATAGGGATAATTTATAAACAAAACAAATCATTCAAACAGAATTGTGGACCAAAATAAAATGCGCACAAATGTTCTAGGATCAAAACTGCAAATGACCCAAACCCCAAAACGCTGCGTGTAAGCATGGGCTAATTTGAAACAATGTGCGAATTCTAGGGAAAGATTAAAAAACAAAGAACATATAAATAAAGTCTGATTGAACGTTAGTGTGAAAGAGGGGGGACTTATTGCACAAATCCCCCATTTAGAGCCAAAACGCGCAGACCCTCCCTGCGGGTTGAGTCAATGCGCGGACCTTACTCCATTAAAACGGCACCATTTGGGTTTTATTACTAAAACCTTTTCTTTCTTTCTTTTTTGCTTAAAAAACATTTCAACTTTTGTTTTTTTTTTAAAAAAAAACCCTAAAATCAATTCCTTTTCTCTTAACTCACGCACTCTTTCCCCCTTTTCATCCGAACTCAGCAAACCACCGCTGTAATTTCGTCGCCCGCGCTGCTGTGGGCAACCACCGGCAAACCAAAGATCCCCTCTTACTATCGAATCGAGAGGTACACCTACCCTCTCCCTTTCTATTATATTTTAGTATATATATCGGATTCGAATGAAAATGAAAAAAAAAAGAAGAAAAAACAGAATAAAATAATGATGAATAACCACATTTGAAGTATTTTTTGGCTGATCTCTATTGACTTTTGTGTGTATTTTTGATATTCTCTTCGTAAACAAAAAAAAGGCCTCCTTACGAACAAAATTCGAAGGCTTTATAGCCAAAATACTAGCGGTTTCCTGTTGTTTTCTTGTTCAAATCGCAGGTCGTAAAGACGTGGAGGGGCGCACGGACGTGGAGCGTGTGACGCGTGGGCTAGGGGTCATGCTTGGCGTGCCGATGTGGGACAATTGGAGACTACAGCGCAGAGGGAAACCTAGGGTTTCTAAAATCCTAAAAACCTCGGGCCTATCGGGCCTTTTTATTTCTCATTCGGGCCATTGTAAAATTTTTGGGCTTTTGGATTTATTCTTATTTTTGGGCTTAGTGTAACTGGACTTAGACCGTTTTAATTTTTGTTTCATTTTTTACTTTTGTATATGTATGCGCCCGGGCCAAAATTGGGTCTTACAGCTGCCCCTCTTTGCTCGTCGTCGTGTAACGAGAATGGAGCAAAGACTTTAAAAGAGCCAATTTTTGCTCGGTTCTCCTAACTTCTTGGTGTTCATCTTCTTTAAGTACCCTCATTCCTAATCCACTGCATCTTTAGGGGTGTAGGAATTGGTAATTTCAACCTGGTCCACCGCAATCTTAGGGAGATAAGGTTGGCTATGATCTGTCTATCTATAGCTTCAATCTGTTCCTCTGTATCTTTAGGGGCATAAAATTCGCTATCTTCAGTCTGCTTCACTACAACTTTAGGGAGATAAGACTAGTGGCTTAAATCTGCTCCATTGCCAATACACGGAGATAAGATTCACCGTCCTCCATCTGCTCCACTACTGCTTAGGGAGATAAGATCTGTAATTTTCAGTCTGCTTCATTGCTACCTCAGGAAGATAAGACTTGTATCTTCAACCTACTCTATTGCTACCTTAGAGAGATAAGGCTGATGGCTAAAATCTGCTCCATTGTCGATACATTGGGATAAGATCCATTGTCTTCGATCTGCTCCACTACTGCTTAAGGAGATAAGATCTGTAATTTTCAGTCTGCTTCCTTACTACCTCAAGAAGATAAGACTTGTATCTTCAACCTGCTCTCTTGCTACCTCAGAGAGATAAAGCTGGTGGCTAAAATCTACTCCATTGCTGATATATAGAGATAAGATCCGCCGTCTTCGATCTGCTCCACTACTGTTTAGGGAGATAAGATATGTAATTTTCAGTCTGCTCCGCTGCAACTTCAGGGAGATAAGACTAGTGGCTTAAATCTGCTCCATTGTCGATACATGGAGATAAGATTTGTCATCTTTGATCTGCTCCACTACTGTTTAGGGAGATAAGATCTATAATTCACCGATATTGCTACACCGTCCTCTAGGGGACATGTCCTGTAGACTCAGTTTCATATGCTTATGTTTATTCTAAATGATTAGGATGTTATGATCAAAATGAATCAAATGCTCCTAACTAGATGTGCTATAATATATGAATGCAAAATGAGAATGATCCCTTTTTAATATTTGTACGGCCATTGCCTGTCACCCATCAAGGTTTTGTCACTGATGTGTTATCCTGCCTTTCTTACTCGGCTAGTATCTTTGACAGAAAATGATCTTCTTCAATCCATCCCACAGCAACTCAGGGGTATAGGAATTGTACCATCTTCTTCAACCAAATGATTTGTTACACCCTTCACTGAGTAACATGACCAGATGTGTATGTTAGAATATCAATTTTCCTTTTTCGAGCATGATCCCATTTTAATGCTTGGGTGAACGCTGCTCGTTATTCGTCGAGGTTGTATTATCGATGCAATATCTTATATCTGATACTTTTGACAAAAAATCTTAAGAGGTAGTCTCAATTTAGACTCTTCCTTCTCAAACATTTCCAACCCTTAGGTTTAGTAAGTTCTAAACAACAATCCTATTTCAGGTTCCTGTACCATTTTAGAAACTTCCAGAGTAATATGCAGAACCTCTTTTGTAAAAGTATTATTAGTCTATTAATCGTTATTTCAATACGAGCTCTTGAAAAAGATTATAAAGATAGACAAAACTGAAATTTATTAGGAACAAAATTCGAAAAGAATGAATTAGTCAAAGAAAGCAAATACTGCCAGAGTACAAAAATAGGTAAAGGGAGACAAAAATGAGTGCCACAGATATCGCAGCCTGAGTTCTTCCATACAAACTCTACGAGGACCATTTTGAGCTTTATCATGTGCCTAGGAGATCTAGAGTACTTTGTCGATGCCCCAAGACGTAGCGTACTTCCTCTTCGTTAATTCCAGCATAACAAGACTACCCCATGCCTCCTCTTTGGTCGAAATTTGAATTGTCCTTTTCAGGTTTTCAATTTAAAACCCCTTTGGTCTCAAGGCGCCCTTTGCGGGTTTTCACCTCAGCCTCTTCTTTTTTTTTTTTGGTGTTCTTTGCGGGTTTTCACCTTAGCTTCCTTTTAAGCGAAGTACTTCTTGACTAAATCCGAATTTACTGGGTTAGGCAGGTTCTTACCGTCCATCTCAGTTAATATCAGTGCTCCTCCAGAAAAAGCCTTCTTTATCACATAAGGTCCTTCCTAGTTTGGCATCCATTTCCCTCTACTATATCTATAAAAGCTAATAAAAGGAGCAGACATCCTCTACTATAGATTTCTATAACTATTATATAAAAAGGTGCCTAATGGACTTTTTTTTTAAATAACAATATATACTTTTAATTTTAATCAAGCTAAAATGACAATTTTTCAGCAGATGTTGAGAAGGCCTTTATAAGAAATCTCAAATCCTGAATTAAATTAAGATTTAATCTCCATATTTTAATTTTTAGTATAATTTAGTCTTTATATTTTCATAATATTATTAATTAGTCTAAATAGTTAATATCGTTAACTTTTCAATTAAAATGTTACATAGTTATACATAATTTGGATGTTTTAAGGGTCTTAAAGACCGATGCAGAACTTCTCATTTTTTTGTGATTTGCGTTGCTTTATATATATTATATAAAATAATGGTTGAATTTCAATTTTATCCCTTATATTATGTTGAAATTTGAGGTTTAATCTATATATTTTATTTCTTGTCATAATTTAGTCCTCTATTTTTATAATATCATTAGTAAATAGTTAATCTTGTTAACAATATCAAAGCTAACATTAATTTTTTTAAAAACACTATTCTAACAAAAAAAAAAGTTTCATGACAAGTTTGAATATGTATTTTTTTTTTTAAATCCACATTAATAATTTTAACATTACTAACAAGTGAATATTTTATTTTATTTAAAAAATATGCACAAGTAAATTTAATAGAATAATTTTAATAATCATAACAATTAGATTTGAAATTTTTAAAGCAAAAAATAGAAGAATTAAATCTTTAAAAATAAAAATATGGGCTAAATTTTGAATATACGATTTAAATCATATTTTAACCTTTAAAAATTTACTCTATAATTTAACATAAATAAATAATTAACCCAAAATGAAACTTAGATTATAAACCATAATAATATCACTTATAAAAATGATAATTGTCGTCTTATTTGGCTGTTACCTAAAGTTAATCACTCTTCCGATATAAAAGACTAACACAAAGTTAGTGTTTACATTAAAATAATTCTCATAGTTAAATCGTTTTCTTTATCTTCATCCTCGTGGTATAGATAATCTCTTAAGCTATAATGATGTTATTAGTCATATTCCTCCCAACAACAAAACTGACTTGATTTAAGCTAATGATGGTAGGCATAATTGGTGGTAATCGGTTAGTTGTTGTCTTAGTGATACTACATTAAATGCACAGATGCATGAATGTCTCCGTGGCAAATCAGCACTTTCAATCACAGGCAAAGGGGGGTATTAGAACAAAAGGCCTAGTCCATTTATTTATCTTCGGTCCTTAAAGTTTGAATGTTTCTTCTTAATACCTCTATCTCATCGTGACATGTATGTTGTTGTGATGGACTGAATTGTTGTGGTCAAAGATTTTGAGGGGGAATTATGAGCTTTACCTTGGGCATTTAGAGAAAAAGCAGCTTCATCATGTTGGGTTTGGAGGGAAGGGAGTTTGACTTGCCCTCTACTCTTTTATAATTTCAGTATTTTGGCAGAGTTACTCCTAGTATTGTTGGCACTGTTGTTCATCATTTCATCTCTTACATCTCTCATTTGCTCTTGAAACTTCAGAACTTGTTGAGAAGAAGAGTTAAGGTTTTAATACAAACATGATATGTAATACGCGAATAACTTACATTATAATAATTCTAAAAAACTACGGTTTTTAGGCTTTAAAATTTTTTTTTGCCACATTAACAAATTTTAAAGATACGAAATTATTATTACACACTAATCAATAGATAAATTATTTTATGGACCTTTTTCACTATATTATTCATGGTCCCTTTTCAGTTATTTAATAATATTTCAACAATTATTTTTCATGTCATTGACAAATAATTTTCAGAATTTTTTTTATCCTGAACCCTGAACCTTGAATTTAGAATCTCGAATCCTGACTCAAAAATTTAAAACCCTAAACTATAACCCTAAATCATTGTACCCTAAACTCGAACACTGAATCTTAAACTCATAATTTGTAACCCTAAACCTAAATTTGAACTTTAAACCTTGAACCTCGAACCTAAAACCCAAACCATGAACCTTAAATATCAAAACGAAACTTTGAATCTTAAATCTCAAATTGAAACCCTGAACATCAAGGTTCGAGGTTCAAGATAAAATAATTACTAAAATTATGTATCAATGACAAGAAAAAAATTGCACAAAAATTACTATTTAAAAAAAAAATTGGTTGCATAAAAATAAAAAATATTAACTTATGAAAAAAACAAAATAATTAAAATTTGTAAAAGAATAAAAGATGTTTGTTTATAATTTAAAAAATTAATTATTTTAAGTAATTTAATTCAAGTTAAATTAAGTTGGAGAAGATATTAGATATAGATGAGTGTATAATAATACTTTATTATCTTTAAAATTTAATGACGTGACACTATTTTATTAGTACCTAAAAACTATGTTTTTTTAGGATGATCCTAATATAATTTTATTCCCATGTAATATATTAATAGGTAATAAGAGTGTTTTTTTTTTTTCACAAGCAATCTTAAAAAACTGTCATATGTTTCTCTTTTTTAAAATATTTTTTTATTATAATTTTACTATACCATATAAGACACTTGTCAATCCCCTTAACCCTATTTGTGGAGTCTAAAAACTCTATTAATAATGTACCAAATATTATTTTATAAAATAAATAATAAATGAATATATGATTAATTTAAATGTGGCTGGTAACGTCTTTTCGGTGTGTTTTATCTTTGTTCACGTGTTTGGGTCAGGTGTTTTTGAGTTTTAATTTCCTTAATTTTGCTTGCAGGCCTGTTTGTTTTGGGCCTTATACTGCTTTTGTTTTAATCTATTTGTTTTATTCATAAAGTCCAGCCCGTTTGTTGATTAAAAATATATATATAAGAACCCCGTGTGATGGCTTGATGATCAAGGGTGTTTACTGCTCCAAATGTGGCTTGAGTTCGATTCGCATGTCTTCATTTGTCGTAGATTTTCTCATTTATTGTGTTTATATATATTTTTATCTAATGAAAATAGTTAGATATTCATTATATTTCTAAATTATTATTATAAATATTTTTATTTTAAATAAAATATATCTAATTTATAAATAATCTTTTTGAAGGAAATTTATAATAAAATTTACTTTTGATAGTTATTTTTTGTTATACCTTATATAACGGATCTAACAACCTATCAATAGTTAGTTCGCGAACCTCAACTTGGAGAATTATGTACCTCCTCATCTATAGTTAGCTCGCAAATCAAAACCTAATGAACTATGTAACTCGAAGACTATACGAGGATCCTGTGAAAATCTGGTATAGTTAACTGTTAGTCACTATAACATATCTCATCCTAAAACATCAAATCATTGTGACTATTAAATATCTCAAATCAGACTTTCACGCCAACTATCTTAAGACATTACCAAAATTGTCCTCTACCATAAAAGAGTTATACAAATAGCTCACAAACTCACCTAGACAACCCACCAAATCTCCATCTCTGCCAAGAGAATTAAGACTTCCTCCCAACCTGTGTTCTTTCCTTCTTCATCAAACCATCATCTTCTACCTTTCATTTACCTCACAAATTAACAATTTTAATGAAATTTTTCATTGATTAATAATATGATTCTATATTAATTAATGGTCACATAATATAGGCTCCGTTTGTTTCACTGAAAATGATTTTTTGGAAATGATTTACTTTTTTGGAAAAGCAAATATTTTCTAGTGTTTGGATAAATCTGTGTAAAATATTTTTTGTTGTTTAGTAGATTTCTTAAAAATATTTTATAAAAGTTGTTTTCAATTAAACAAACATACATTTCAGATTTTCTTATTTTTTCATTATTTAATTAAATTTATTTTTATTTATAATTTTATATTTTACATTTTTTTTGCATATATTAAAAATGTTATGTTAAATTCAGATCCATTACAATATTATTTTTTAATTACATGACTGCTAAGTGAGTATTTTTATTTAAAAATGTGACATTAACAAAATTGACAAAAAAATGAATGATGTCAATAATTGGACTTAATTTTTAAATTTAAAAAGTAAAGAGATAAAATTCTTGAAAATAAAAGTACAAAGACTAAATTACAAATCTGTAAAGTGTACATAGACTTATGACATATTTTAACCTTTATACTATAAAACATTTATTATTAATATATTTATAATTGTAATAAATATTTATTATTAAAATATTAATATATATTGAGTATTTTCAATAAAATGTGAATAATATTATTTAAAATTATTATTTTTAAAATTTATTATTAAAATAAAATTGAAATATTAAATAATTTATTAAAATAATAAAATATAATTATTATATTAATAATTTCTTATATGACTAAATATAAATAATTAAATATGTATGTTTAATAATATTAAAAAATATAATATTTTAAATATTTTTAAAAATAAAAATAAAATTTATTATCAATATAATAATATTAAGCTTGATTTAAGTTAATTTTTATATAAAAATAAAATTATTTATAGATGAGCTCTTTTCCTGAAAATGACTTACGCTTTTCAAAAGGGTAAGTCATTTTACAGGAAAAAATGACTTATTTTACCTTGACCTGTAAGTCATTTTTTGTTGACCAAACTATTTTCTGTGAAACAAACACAAGAAAATGCAAAAAATATTTTTTGTAAAACCTTTTATATGTAAACAAACGGACCCATAATATCAATTTAAAAATGTCTATATTGTTATATATGTCGGATATTTTATTTATTTATTAATGATTTTAATTTGTAAATATTTATATTATATATCATACATATTCAATAATAGTAATAAAATCATATTTAAAAATAAATATTATTAAAAATATTTTAAAATTCAAAAAATTAACTTAAAACTCAACTTTTCCATATAATTTTCTATTTTTTTTTATAATATATATGACTAGCTTATTTTTTTTTATTTTTTTGGTAACATATATGATTAGATATCATCGGTTTAATCAATGAAGCACTACGATTAAAGGAATTAAAAAGCGAATGACAAGCTCCTTGAACTCCCAACAGAATTTCCTTTGAAGACGTTTCACTAATTGTATTGGTGAAAAGTGAATCTTGTATATAAGTAGAATTGGTAATTAGAAGTATTTACTTTTAAATACATTAATATTATATCAATATTTTTATTTAAAAAATATTAAAATTTAAGATAAAATTATTAAATTATTAGAATATTCCCATTTCATACCCAAAGATTTCGTTTCTATAACGCAATTCTAGGCATAAAGATTATTGTATGGAAAATAAGGATTGGATTGAATTATTGAGGTGATGAGCTTTTTAAAGGTTCTAAAATTTGGTTAAAAAGGAAAAGGGCAACAAAAAGAAGACGTTTCAGTGGCAGTGGAAAGCATTATCCTATCTTTTGATCTAATCATTTATATTAATGAACAAAAGTTACATCAATTTGTTTTTGTCTTTTGCCCATCCTATGCAACCACAAAAGAAATACTTTTTTAAATTGAATATAAGTATATGATTCCAGTTAATGTGTTCCGTTCGGCTCATTTCGGTTTAATTTTTATATTATTTTATTTAGTTTTGGATTAATGTTTTTATTCAAATAGCATAATTCAATTCAAGTTCAGTTTTTTTTTTACATGGAACTCGTTTTATTTAAATAAGACTAAATGAAGGAATAGTTCTTATAAAATAATATAATGTTGGTAGAACGATTGTAAAATAATAAGAAAAAAATACATATTTACGTGAAAATCCTTTCAGAAAAAAAAATTACAAACAAAGAAGGAGAAAATTCACTAATATTGAAAAACGAATGATGTAATAGGTTGAAAAATCATGTTCTAATCAAAGTCAAATAGAAAATGAATAGTTCTATATGGATTCAACTTGTGTTGTATGGCCTATGGCCCTCGGCCTTTCGTCCCTCCAGATCCCCTTATTTTGCTACTGTATTTATTTCCTAAACAATTGACGGGATTCGGGTCACACAATCTTTAACAATAGATCAATTCATTTAATCTAACTATTATTATTATTATTAAAACTAGATATAATCATACAAAAAGTTAAGGTTATGAAAATATTTCATAAAAAAAAGTTATAAAAGTGTAATTTTATATTAGAGTAAGTAAATTATTTCTTAAATATCATAATTATAATTAAAAGTTAATTCTAATTTTAGAAAAATTGTGAATGAAAATTTATAATATTTTATTTATAAAATAAATAATTATTCGTAAGTTGTTAATTATATATATGTTATATTTATGAATTTAATTGATTATATGGCATATTGCAATGACTCGGGTTATAACTAATTAAAAGAAATGACACAACAAAACATTAGGTATAAGAATGATTTATGTATTAACTTTTCTTTTAACAATTTTGGATGATTATGACATTAATTTAATTATTCAATGCACTTTATAAATATATAAATGAATCAAGAGCATGTATCATGATTGTTGTTTGAAAAAAATAATCAAGAATTACAATATTAGGTTTTTTCCAAAACAATGTTATATATGTATATATATTACAAACCCCAAATTTACTAAAACCCTCAAATCAAATCACAATTATTGGTTTTAAATATTTCAATTTTTATTTTATACGATTTTGATTTCAATTTTAAAAGTTAAAAATCGAATGAAGTGATTTGGTTCAATTTTTGTCTTGAGGTGAAATCAAAGTTTACTTTTGGAGGGCCCACATATTAATTGATATCATCGTTTTTGCTATTCGATTGATTCTCAACACCAAATATTGGCCTATAGTTAGTTTTGAATTTAGAAAGTTAAAAAAAAAAAAAAGGAAAGTTATTGGAAGGGTTTGAATCTTAAGTTTTTTATTGATATAATTACATATATGTTTGAGATTAATCTTATTCAGGTTGAGAGCGAAATTTAGGTGATACTTTTCCAATAACAATGACTCTAAAATTTGAACTAAATTTAAATGCTTAAAGAAGAAATCCATATTTTTTTTATAAAAATTAAAAGTTTTACAATTAGGTGTAGCTCTAATTTGGGATAAACTATGTTCAAATTTATACCATCCACAGTACATGTGGTTTAGTCCTTGCCAAAGTGCCTCACACAAAATAATAATAATAATAAATGTATATCTATATATATATTTCGTATTTTTTATTTTGTCCACTCTGTTTTCTTTAAAAGTAGAGGTAATTTTATTTTTACTTTTAATTTTTAGTTATGTTCTAACTTATATGTGAAATTTTCCAAAATAAAGGCGCGTACCAAATCTATTAAGAATTGTTTTCTAAGGGCTTTATCACGATATATCATAATGATAATGATAAATTTAAAATGATGAGGAAAATGATAAGCCATCTAAGTCTTAGCCTTTTTTGCATCATTGATATAGTGAGTCTCTTGGTGCTTTTGGCAATCTTTTCTTGGTTGATTGGTATTCATCATCATCAGGTTAATTTGATGATAACCATACTAGGATATAATTTCGGCGATTTGATCAAGTTGATGCATCTCTAAATTGTTTATGAATTATTCCAATATTATAGTTACTCTCAATTTGTCATTTTCTTTATATTACTTTGCAGACATAATAATTGTGCATTAATTTATAGTAAATTATTTATTATTTATATTATGTACCGAATCGTTATATTATTGTTATTTAGTATTCCTATTAATAAAATATTTTCTTAAATAAAAAAATCCCATTATTTGTCCATTTGCATGCCTTAAAAAAGCTATATTTTTTTTCAGGTCGTTAGCTAAGGATTCAGTCATCAAATTGCTTTACAGGAGCCCAAAACTTTAAAATCATCTTTTATATATGTTTGGCAAGCAAGAAATTATATAAAAGAATGCCACTTGGATTCCATCCCATGAGTAATGGGATTATGGGAGGTAGGGAAGGGAGCTAAATTCAAAGAATAAAAATTAAAAGTTAAAAGCAAAGCATGCAAAGAAAGAAATTAAAACTTCCCACCTGAAAGCATTAAAGAAAAAGTGACCTAATTTCTATGGTGGATGTCTTTTCCTCTTTAGACTTTACACACTGATTCTCTCCCTCTCCCTCTCCCTCTCCCTCTCCCTCTCCCTCTCCCTCTCCCTTATCTTAATTAATTAGCTTAACCCAAAGTACATATGATATGAGCAACTCATTTTGGACTCAAAAGGGGCTTTCATTTCTTGTTACCTATAATATCTAACTATAATAATGTTGAGATTCCTATAAAGAAAATTTAGTGCTCCTCTTATATATAGTGGCAATCATGTAGGGGAAAAAAGCATGCATTAACATATATAGCCCATTTCCCCATTGTTTTCCTTTTGTTTTTTGTTTCTAGAAAAATCATTTATTCACCAGTAAATAATAAAGATAAAATCGATTAAGTTTTATTTTGATTGGCAGGTATTGTTGTTAATGTAGGAGGACATGAGTTCGAGCGCGCTAAAACATATTATCCTATTATTTATGAGTTGAGGAGAGATTATGAGTAGTTTTAGACATTGTGTTAAAAAGAGCACATACTTTTAAAAATTTAAGATTCAAGATATTAAATAATCTCATTATTAATCTATTCTTTTTGACATAATGTTTAAAGCTACCCATAGTTCCTCCCTAACCCATAAATAGGAAGATAATGCACTTCAATGCACTCGACAATAATATTCATATCAATCAAATTAAAACTCACTCAAAAAAAAAAATAAGCATCGTAATAAAATATTATTGATTTACATTTTGGGCAGGGAAAATGGTTTGCTACGTAAATGCAACGTAATAATGTGGGTCTATATGTGTTGAAAGTGAGAGCGTAAAGGAGTGATAGAGATAGGCAGATTATACATGCAAATTGGTGGTATTATTTAAGAGATAATGTGGTTCATGGGATAGCCCCAACCCCCATGGAAAAGAATGACCTGTTCCTTTTATTTATTTATTTATTTATTTATTTATTACAAAAACAAAATTAAAATAAATTTGAAAATCTAAATATTTATTTAAAATAAAATCCGAATCTGAAATCTAAATATTTTCAAAACGTCGAGGTTTTAATAAGAGTGTTAATTGTTACTAATTCTTCAATTTTCCTCCATAATTGTACAAACTCTTCACATATGTGTGAAGCACAAATTTATATATAGAATGATTTTTTTTTTTAATACTAAAAATCTAGATTACTTAGTGTTATGGTTTTGAAGATGGTGAGAGAATTCGTCAAGTTTAGCCTACTAAAACATTCACCATACTTAAGGCCCCACAGAGACTTGTTACAATAATAGAGTAATCGTAAACACTTTACCCACAAGTATAACATCATTAATAATTTTATTCTCCACTACGGGTCAATTATTATACCCATTCTCATACATTCTCCTCAAGTTGCCCCCATCACATACTAATCAACCACCCATACCTTTATAACCAACTTATATTATAGAGTATTTTTCTGGTGTCACCTACGGGGTGATTATGGGTTAAGCGAGGTCTCCATAGAATTTTAAGTTTGGTTTTTAGATTTTGACTTAATTTGATTCGAAAAAATTGATTTAAAATTTTATTCAAATTTAGTTGGATAAAAATGTTAAAATCTTAGCCTGACTCAGTTCACCCGTATTAATTTTTTTATATAAGAACAAATTTAAAAAATATAATACATCAAATGAGCTAAAACTCTTAAAATAAATATTTCCTAATAAATTGAAAATAAATTAAAAAAATATTTATACTTAAATAACACCAATATAAGTGCATCTTAACAAGCAAATACATTTAAAATAGTAGCAAAATTAATAATAAAACAATATTTATACAATATCCAAACAATAACAATAGAATAGTAAGAATATAATAGCAAAGTGGCATCAAAATAGCACCAAAATACAACAGTTTTTTTTTTTCAAATTCAAGTCAAGGCCAAAAAGAGCTTACTCAAGGCGGACTTATTTTTTTCTAAATTTATTTTTTGAGTCTATATTTTTACTTAAATCTTTTCACTTTTTAGATAGTTAACTTAACTCGATAAAAAATAAAAGAGACTTACAAATATGACAAAACCATATTAAATCTCTTAAAAAAAAAAAACTCTTGAAGCTCATGAGATTCTTTAAAATCATTAACTTTATTTGTCATAAAAATTTTGTTATATATAAATATTTTGAAGCATATAGTAAAATTTGTGTCGTGTTACTTGTAATACTAAGAGAAAATGTTGTTAAAAAGAAATACCTTTGGCTTCTAGAATAGGGCTATGGAAAAGATGAGTGGCAGTCTGCTATCTTTACAAACTTCCCAACCAATCATATTCCACCGCGTGGGTCCCCAACGGACGACCACCAGCAAATCCTTTAAAGGGCCAAATGTTCGTTATAAATTTGGACCGGGAAATGACGTCAGTTATGGTGACACTAATTGAGGCCTGAGGGAATAAGGGGCGTAGGTTAAGGGAGAGTAAGGTGCGTAGGATAAAAAAAAAAGAAAAGAAGAGTTAATGCGCATATTGTCTTTTTCCTTGTTTATATTTTTTGCTGCTGTAGGAACTGAGACGTTAACGTTTGACTAGAGACTTTTAGAAATAAATATATTTATAAATTCTTTCTGTTTATGAACAATTTTTAATTTTTGGGTTGTTTTCTTTTATTTGCTTTCATGGAGTGGTTGAAAATGCTGTTTTTACAGCAACAACCGAGTGTTTGAGTGTTCAATTTCTCTCTTTCCTTTTTTAATTGAAGGACTTTGATTATCTGAAGTTTTGTCGATCCATAAGGTTAGTAAAGTTTCTCGGCTCTCAATTTTTTTTTTTATTTTTTTTTTTTGTAAATTTTGAAAGGCTCAATTTTCTATTTATTAAGATTAGTTAAGTTTCTAAATTTCAACTTTTGTTGTTTTCTATTCTGGGTTGACGAGAAACTTGAAACTTTTGAGAGATTCAATTTTCATTTTTCCTTCTTTGATCACATCAGTTTAGTAAATTTGTGCTTTACTGGGTTGGTGTAATCTATGATGGACATGCAGGAAGTTTGGTATACTTTGTGGATGCTTGTAATTTGTAACATGTAACTTTGGCGCCAATTAAGAGCATTAGCCGAGTCTAGTTACTTACTAAGAGCAAGAACTGAATGTAAAAGTAGAGCTGGTTGTCTTGTAATTTGGTACATCATTGTGCAGTGAACTAATGTTTATCATGAGGGTAAAAGTACCACCTATACTAGGAGATAGATTGCATCTTGTCCCCTCTACTCAAAATATTGAGCAAATTAGTCCCTGCAAGTTAAATAAAAGAGCAAATTGGTCCTAATGTTAAAAATTTCATCTATTTCTATTACATGTGGCACGCCATGTGTCACTGTTTGGTTATTTTGTCAATCACACTAGCTTTTAACAGTACAAATGGATGAATTTTTTTACAGAATGATCAGTTTGCTCTTTGATCTAATGTATAGGGAGTTATTTGCTCATTTTTTCAGTAAAGGGGGCAAAATGCAATCTAACTCTTAGTACAGGGGCCTCCCTGTTACTTTTACTCAATTTTTCTCATCTAGATTTTCATGTGAAGCGAAATTGAATTTCATTAGGCTTGAAAATGTTGAATAGTATTTTCTTTGTTTTGAGTTTAAGAAAGATAGAGGGGACATCTTGTTTATAACTTTGCTATGTTTCCCCATGCCTGTTTGCTTGTTATAGATATTCATTTAGAAGTGTTAGTAATTTCTTTTTCTAGTCATTTTTATTGCCTTTGGAGAAAACTAGAAACCTTCGTCCAACATCCTTAATAGTAATGCACGCTAGAAGAGAGGGAAACTCTTAACATAACTCAATTGGTCCAAACAAGAAAAATTATTAGACCCCTCCTACATACAGCTTAGATGTTCTGTAGTTCTTGGGACTTTTGCTAGTATTGAGATGATCTTTGTTGTGTTCTCGTTTCAGCATTTGTATCACTACATTGTTTTCCACCCATGGAGATTGATCCATAGATAGAGGTAAGGAAACAATGTAAGCATTGTTGAAATCTCAGATTCTGTCCTCGGCATAAGATTTGTAAGCTATTTGTTGGTTTTTGGTTCTGTTCCAGTTGCTTGATAGAGTATGAGCTCTCCATCAACTGAACTTACGAGAAGGATGGCGATATATGAGCAATTCCACCATATAAGCAGGTGGGCAGACACCTTCAATGGTGACAATAGTCCAAATATTGGATCATCCACAATTGTTCCAGCAGATGTCAGGCTAAAGAACAAGGTGAAGTTGCATCGTAGTTTTATTTCTTGGTTGGTTAAGCATTTTCTTCAGTTTCAGGCTATAACTAATTTATGCTGATTTAAATCCTAGGCTGAATGTATACCTTGTGAGCAAGTTGAACCATCCATTAGTGATCAAGAAACCAACAAGCCCACCGATAAGGTAATGAATTTGCCGCATTTGCTTTTTCTCTGCGAGACACACATCTTCCCTTAATAACATTTAAGAAATAATAGCTTTTTTTTTCCGTCATATGTGCTAATGCCTACTTGTGAGCATTTGTGCTTAAGGCATGCTTCAAAGTCCAGACATAACCCTGAACCCTTTTTAAAGGAAAGTATTATAAAATCCAATCTGTGTGGTTCCTGTTCTACGGCTGTGTAGCTGTTTTACATTTTAAATATATTAGAACTCCCGCATCTCCTACCTGTTTCAACTGTATTTATCTTTTATTTAAAGAAGCATAATATGTGCAGATACAGAGACGTTTGGCTCAAAATCGTGAAGCTGCTCGTAAAAGCCGAATGCGGAAAAAGGTAGATGAACAGTTATTTCATTGATTGAACATATACAAGTACTTGTAAACTGATTTTATCTTATAGGCCTATGTTCAACAACTAGAATCAAGTCGTTTGAAACTAGCTCAATTGGAGCAAGAGCTTGAAAGAGCTAGGCAGCAGGTGAAGTGAACTCTCTCTCTCTCCCTCCCCAAAAAAAAAAAAATATATGTTTTCTCTGTTTATCAACAAGGCATTTCTTTTTCCTTTTCTTTTTATTTTCAAGAAAAAGATGTCTCTTTTAATCATGTTTATAAATGTGGCATATGTAACAGATTAGCTAATGCCTTAATGCAGGGTATACACATAGCCGGTGCATCCGATGCTGGTTATTTTGGACTGTCTGGAACTGTAAACTCAGGTTTGTGACCTAATCAACTTCAATTATCATTGTTTTTGCTTTATAGATTGACTCGCAGAATATTAACCTTCCCGACATCTTAGTTCACTGCCATATATTTGTTTTATATGAGCAAGTTTTATCATCTTATTAGCACTTTTTTGAGATATTTCCTTAATTAAAGTGGTTATTATAGTTCAATGGCTTTCTTCACTAAAGTCATGAATGAGAGTTATTATGCTCGCATGTTTATTAGCATAAATTTTGTATAATTTTCATTCTTTTGTAATTTTTACATTCACAATAATGATATTGCAGAATCGGTAATCTAGTTGTTATTTCAAACAATAGAAAATTATTTCCGAAGGTCTCACAAATCACAATGCGAAGCACATAAGTGATGGAAGATTTAATTTATATAGCTTTCAAAGAATTTTACCTTATGCTTCATTAACTAGCAACCAATGAGCAAAGGTTTCCCTCCCTTTGAATTTCACATTTTTCTCGTGTAAATGTAAAGTGCATATGTCTTGCTTTCTTGTTTAGAATCTTTTCATTTGAATTTGGCAGGGATTACTTCATTTGAGATGGAATACAGGCACTGGGTTGAAGAGCAAAATAGACTGATCTGTGAACTTAGAAGTGCAGTCCAGGCACACATTACTGATATAGAGCTCCGTATACTCGTAGAAAGTGGCTTGAACCACTATTACAATCTGTTCCGCATGAAAGCTGATGCTGCTAAGGCAGATGTCTTCTATTTGATCTCGGGTATATGGAGAACTTCAGCCGAGCGTTTTTTCCACTGGATCGGAGGATTCCGCCCGTCGGCGCTTTTAAATGTAATGCTCAATCTCGTATAACTCTTATTTTTCTGGAAGGCTGCCAATTCGTTATCAATTAATATGAATAAATTCATCCCAAATTCCCTCATAAGATATCTACCCTACATAGAATCATGGATATCTTCCATGTAGGAAACATTTTCTTCGGAGAAGCATGTCCAGATCCTAATGAACTTGCAAAAACCAACTACAGAAACTATTGCCTATTATTTCAACACTTGATATCAACTGTTGCATTAGTAAAGAGTAAAAGAGTAAAGTGAAGACAAGTACATTTATCCTCAACGATCTGAAGCTTTATTTGGATATTTTCAAATCTCTAGTTTCTTTTGTCTTTTCCTGGAGATGCCATATGAGTTACCGACTGAGATCAATAACTTCTCATGATAATCAAATAGTGTAGGGCTGATGCACCAATAGTAGCTACTTTTCTACTCATGAATTATGGATTTTGGAATTCGGTTTGTTCAGGTTGTGGTGCCACAAATTGAGCCATTGACTGATCAACAGCATTTGGAAGTATGTAATCTTCGACAATCTTCTCAGCAAGCTGAAGATGCTCTTTCCCAAGGAGTAGAAAAACTGCAGCAGAGTTTGGCCGAGAGTGTAGCATCTGATTTGTGTTCAGGAAACTACAGAGCTCAGATGGTTGCTGCAATAGATAAATTGGAAGCCTTAGAGAACTTTGTAAGCCAGGTATGACATTCTTTGCTTTTCATCAGTTGTATCTGATCACTTGAACTTAAATATTGAGTTCAGTCTTCTAAATGAAAAATCAAAGCTTGAGAATGTGAGGGTTTTGTAGATGTGCCACTGATGTTTTTGTTAAGCATTTAACCTAAAACCAACTGATGCCGAACTTGAATATGATGATCACAAGCAATCAAAGACTCACGATATGAAATGACACCACTTTAACGGCTTTCACAGCTCGGAGAGGAGGGAGAATGGAGTTTCTTTGTTTCATGACAATTTATGTAGAAATATATAACATATCTAAGATTGTCTAGAATTGTTTGAATAATTCTCAAGTGTATGTTAGTATATTATCCTAAGATGTGCACTTTGTTTACTGGATTTTGCATGGGTTGTTCCCAAAACAGGCTGATCACCTTCGCCAGCAGACGCTGCAGCAGATGTCTCGAATCCTGACAGCCCGTCAAGCAGCTCGAGGTTTACTTGCCATGGGGGAATACTTTCATCGTCTACGTGCTCTCAGCTCACTTTCGGCTGCTCGTCCATGAGAACCATCAATATGTCTAGGCTGTATTCACCAGAAGTTTGTTCCTCAACTGGTAAGCATTTGGATTTTTGGAGGTCTTGTTTTATGAACCGCAATATATATGTATGTATATATATAGTTTTCAGAGAAACTTCTTGGGCATAAAACTTGTAAATATGAACCCTTATACTGTATCTCAAGAAGAATTTTAGGTCATTAAAGTTAGATTTACTGATGCTGTATAGTACTTTCTATATTCATTGGAAGCTGGAGAATTATATTAGCAAGCTTGTGATTATCTTACTTTCGGCAATTTTTGGTTATTTCAGTTAGTGGGACAAGAAATTTAGCAATATTAGAATTTCACATTATAAAATTCAATGGTTTGCAAATTTATTGCATACACTAGGATTTAGGCTTGTTGAATTAACACAATGAATTTTCTAAAAAAAAATTAATCATAACTTTAGACAATTAACTACTAGAAGCCACCCCAGGTAAGTGTAACATTCTCTATTTTTTCCTTTTAAAACTGCTAAAGAAAAAGGTTTAAAATTAGCACAATTATGTTGTAACTTGTCATATTTCCTCCGTCAACGAAAAGTTTGAATTCTACTGTAAAAAGGGTCTTTGCTACTTACTTTTGACTGAAATTCCAAATCAAGCCCTTTTTTTTCTTTTAAATTATAAAAATAACTCAATTTTTTGAAAAATTACGAGAATAGGCCAATTTTGATCAAACACTTCCAGCTCAAAATTATTACCAATAAAATGTTTTCAGCTGAAATCATTTTTTGTTACATCAATACTAAAAGTGACAACACCAAATTTTACTACATAAGCACGAAAATTTTATAGATGAGATATGTGTATAACAAATGTTTATTGGTAATGTCATTATGCATGATAATGTAACAAATTTTACATAATTATGCATTATTCGTGCTCATTTGTACTATAAACATTTGTTACATTATCAAGAAAAATTTTAAACTCTACAAGTAAAAAAATTATAAAATATAGTACATCTTTTAATCTTATATTTTTAGTTAAAAAAGAAAGCAATCCCACATTGTCTATATATACACATCTCATATTTCACATTGCTTAAAAAAAATAAGAGAAATGAGATTTTTAGTCTATATCAAGGTTTGTTTTATAAGTTTTATTTTCACATTAATATGTGGCAAAAAAAATTGATGCTGTTACTTTTAATGCTGATGTGGCAAAAAAATACTTTCAACCGAAAACATTTTACTTCCTGAAAACGTTTTGTAAAAATTGACTCATTCTCATAATTTTTCAAAAATCAGTCTATTTTCATAATTAAAAAAATAATTTTATTTGGTAATTTAGTACTTACATTTTATGGAATTTAATTTGTGGGAGAATGATTCGTATATTTTGGAAATTATTTTTCCTTCGAATGTAATTTCTTAAAATTTTCATATATAATTAGAAAGTTAAAATTAACTTTTGAGATAAGATTACTCTTTTCTTTTTATTTTAATACAATATTTTTTAACCACAAAATCATATAAGTTATTTAATTTTAAACTTATTTTAAATACTATCAAATTAAATTTAAAATTATATTTCAATTTAAATATATATCAGATATTTTAAACATATTTTAAATTTAATCATATATTAATTTTGAGATAATGTATTAATTTATAATAAAAATAAATCAATATTATTAAATATTTATTAAATGGCATGTTTGATAATAATAACTTCACTTATGTTTATAATAAAATAGGGATAAACATTAAATCTATACATGAACTTTGATATTTATACATATAAACTTTAAGTTTAATTTAACAGTACACATTTAGATAAATGAATACGTGCATTTATTTTTATATTAGATTAATATAATTGTTTATGCACGCAACATATCAACAGTGATAATTCGATAATATTATTAATAATTTATGAAAAATAAATCAAATCAAAGTTTAATCGAAATTCAGGTATAACATTTTATATCGAATTAAAGTTGAGCCAAACAATGTCTTCCTCATAAAAAAAAAATCGTTAATTAACTAAAATTTTGAAATGGAAATTAGAAACCTAGCGGAAGCGGAGGTTAAAACTTGTATTAAAGAAAAACGATTAACTGCCATTGCCATAGACCGAAGCTGTCCACAAGCTTTCAGGTAAAAGGAATTAAAATAGGTTAAAATATGTTGTTAGTACCTATACTTTGACAAAATTTAATATTTAGTCCTTATTTATAAAGTTAAAAAATTATGTCCTCCCACTTTTTTGATTGAAAAATATTAGTCTAGACATTAAAATTGCAAGTATTTTCTGTCGAAATTTATTAATTTAGAATTTTGATTAGAATGTTTTCATATAATTTGACATATAAATGATAGAAAATAAGTAGGTTAAATTACAAATTTTGATAAAAACTACTAACGATATTATGATTCGATTATGATTTTTAATTAAAAAAGTAAGAGGGTTAAATTTTTAACTTTTAAAGTATATGGACTAAATCTCAAATATTATACAAGTCCAGGGACTACCAACAAAATTTAACCATTAAAATATTTATTTTTATGTGAAAAATGAAAATAGTTTTAGGGGAAAAAAAACCAGAGAGAGAGAGAGAGAAGAAAAATAGAAAAATGAACTTTTTTTATTGAAAAAGAAAAGACAGTGAAGATTCAAATATTGGTTATCAGAACCTATTCACTTCCTTCACGTCATCTTTCCTTTTTTCTTTTCAATTTACCGGCTCTGCCATGCAAAATCCCCAATTCTTATCCAGAAAACCCTAATTTTTTTAATTTTCTTAATAAATCTGATTTTCATTTCCTTTAATTTTGATTTTAATAACTCAAGCTCATAACCCATCTGAAAAAGAAGAAAAAGGAAATGAGCAATTTGAGGACTGTTTGTAGACCACACATGGTCTTCACTTCATTGATGTGTAGTAGCAGGCACCACTACCTCCATCAAGCTCGATCCAGAGCTAGAGTTTCCTTTCGAAACCCTGATTTTAGGTCATCTTCCTTCTCTCCGTGGCTCCATTTGTCCAGAGATTTGAGGAGGAAGGAGCCTTGGTTTCGGGTCAATCAAAGAAGAACTGTCGTTAGGGCATCGAATTGGTCCGATCAAAAGTCTCCCTATGAAACTCTTGGTAATTGTTTTAGCCCTTATCCGCTATTAGCTCGATGAGATAAGCGCCGTTCTTTTTATCGTTTATATTCCAGAAAACAAAATACTTCTAATAATTTCTTTTTCTGGGTCTGCTAATTGAATTATATTGGAACTTTGATTTCTAAACAACAGAGTTAGAAAGGGATGCTGATGAAGAACAGATAAAGACTTCATATAGACGTTTGGCCAAATTCTATCATCCTGATGGTATGCGTCCCTTTAAAGTTTCATAAGTGAAATATGTGTTCTTACTGACTTGATTTTGTTTTCTTCCATCTTTTGAGCATTGGTGTCGTGATTGAGAATGAAAATTTTGCGTTGGAATATTTGGGGGTTGGGCAAATTAAATGTAGGTCTTTAAGTAAAGTGATTAGAAGTTTAAAAAATAGAAATGGTTTATAGTGAACTCTGTTTTATTGATTACTGTTGAGGGTTATAAAATGAGCTGAACAACAAGGAACCACAGGGGTTTAACTTTTAAGTAGTGGGATTAAGGTAATATCGTAAGAGTTTAATTGCCCTTGAAGGTGGCTTTTGCTCAGAAACAAAAATAAAGAGTTCTGATGTTCTAAAAAGTTAGAGAGTTTAGCCTTCAGATGATTTTGTATGGCTTGCAGTTTCAGCTAATGGGCTTTCAGGTGGAATTGAATTATTTGAGATATTAGGAGTTTTTGGTTGGTAAGAAAGGTGACTTGTGATTTTACATGTTTGCTGGGAGAACTGTTTTGCAGACTTTTTGGCAGAGATGAAATCATTGATCTTAATTGTTTCACGCTTGTTTGTGATGATTTCTGTCTTATCTTCCAACAATTCCCGAAAAGGCTTTTGTATTTAGCTTTGGTGTCATTCTTCTTGATTTTATTATGCCTTTTTAAGTCACTTTGATGAAAGCTTTAGTTTCATGCATTGTTCAAGGAGTTCTTACAGAGTTGTTTCATGGTTGGGGTGATCTCTTCTAACTGGTTTTTGTGGTTAACTTTTTTTGTTCAAGTTTGGGTAATTCTTTGTTGTTACCATGGATTTCCATGTTATTCGGGCATTGGTATAAGCTAAGGGAGCTGGGGATTTGAGCTGCTAGAATGATGTTTGGAGGTAATGTTGCTTTGGATGCTCAATTGTTGATTGTTACGCAGAATTTTTGTAAGGTTTGAGGTGTTTTTTTGTTTTTTGTTTTTACCACTGTAACCTCCTTTGATTTTTTTTTTTTTTTTTAAATAAAATTTTACCTTGGCCGAGCAAAAATATATATGTGTGTATGGTTTCAATATTACAGTAAATTCTTTTTATGTATTTTCTCATCATTATGGTTTCACCATTAGCCCTTCGTCTAGTAACAGAAAATTAGATTGCAAGGTTATTATGTGGTAATGGGAGAATTTATCCTTAGCAATTTTTTGGGGTATCCCTCTTGGTAGGATATTTCCCGTGTGAAATTCTTTTAACTGTATTATATAAGAAATCAGCATCTGAAACGGTTGAGAGAAGAGTGTAATGATGTTATGTTGGGGTTAAATTTGGATGCTATAATAGGTGTTTTTATCGAGTACTGAAAATTTGTTGGCATTTCAGCGATTTCTTAAAAATGTGGCATCTATTCTTACTAACTGATCATTTTTCAATTTGAAGTCTATGATGGTAAAGGGACTCTTGAAGAAGGTGAGACTGCTGAAGCAAGATTCATTAAGATTCAAGCGGCTTATGAACTGCTCATAGATGGGGAGAGGCGGAGGCAGTATGATATGGATAATCGAGTCAATCCAATGAAGGTAAGATATGCAATTTTATGGAATTGGACTTTGCTTGGGAACTGGGTTTATTTAGATGTGCATTTTCCGAGTGATTTGTCATCACCTTTTTCCCCCCTCTCTGAAATTGAAGATTGAAGCTGTGCAATGAGAGACCTAATATCCTCGATCCAAATTTGCTTGGGAACAAACTGGATTGTTCCCCCTCATGTTACTCTTTGTCAGCTACACTCTTAAGAGCCGCATTTCCTTTTCTTTTTAATCTTCTTCCAGGCATCTCAGGCATGGATGGAGTGGCTTATAAAAAGGCGGAAAGCTTGGGATCAGCGTGGAGATATGGCTGTTTCTGCTTGGGCTGAGCAGCAGCAGCGTGAGCTGAATCTCCGTGTCCGCCGTCTTTCCCATTCTAAGGTAACTAACTACTTCCGAAACTTCTCTAACAATATAAATGTACCAGGGTGGACTTCCTAAATAAACATTTCATGGTTGGTAAATTTTAGTTGTATAACCAGTGTGCAGCAGTAGAATCTAAATTAAAGTACACACATGGTTTAGCATTGAAGAAATTGAATGAACTTGAAACTAATTCCGAGTTGACTCAAAATCTGAAAGACTGTTAATATTACTATTTTTCATTACCCTATACACAATCAACTTCATATTATTAATTTTTATGTTTCAGTCAAACAGATGGTGATTCATTCCAGCGTAGTTGCTAAATATCTGAAAATATGTATTTGGGTGAAATTGCAGATAGATCCTGATGAAGAGAGAAGAATCTTGGCAAAAGAGAAAAAGGCATCAATGGAACACTTTAACAGTACTCTTAAGCGGCATACGCTTGTGCTAAAGAAAAGGGATTTAATGCGCAAGAAAGCAGAAGAGGAAAAGAAAAAGGTTATAAATCAGCTTTTAGCTGCAGAAGGCCTTGAACTCGATACAGATGATGAATCTCAGTAGAAATATATTATGTTGTACATATTAATTTCTTTATGTACCTCCTTATTAGATCCCTCCCGTATATACATAGATGCATACTTTTGCCCTTAATCCAAAGGAAATACAGAAACTGTGTATAAAATTGCTTCAAGTTTAAGAAAGAAATTGTTATTCCAATGCGGGTGTATGTGTTATGGTGAATGCCTGCGACTGCATTTGCTGGAGCAAAATCTAGCCCTTTTTTTGCCTTAGAATGCTAATTAAAAATTGGAAAGAGAGGGGACATATAAAATTTGACACCGGAAATAGGAAAATTCCAAAGGGCATTTATTACTCCATTGTTTTCCTTAAGATGGAAATGAAACAGTAGCTTTGGCCAACAGAGATTAGCCATAATCGGTTACAGACTCAGTAACAGTGTTGGAAATGAAAACAATTTGTTACAGACTTTGTAACAGTAAACAAAAACTGTATTAATGTTAGATTACCTTCAAAGGATAAACGTAACGTGTATTTATGAAAGATATGTTGAATATATCAAGGGATCTCCTGCTTGCCTAGAGACAAGATCAAGTGCTAGGATCTTTTATGTAAGTTGTGTGTCGGTTCACAAGGAGTCCAATCAGTGGATCCTCCACATCAGACCCAGCCCAAGTCTTATCCCGGTGAACTGAAATATTTCCATTATCTGTGACAACTGTGACCACCTCTTTCCGGGTCAAAAGCTCATTGGCTACAACTGCATGCATTTTGTACTTTTTCAGAGCCATAATGGCCTTCTCTAGGAGAATTTTTGAATCTGTCTCAAGCTGTAGATCGAAACCAGATAAAATGGAGCCAATCAATTCATGATACATGACACGGAAGAGCATTCATTTGAATAACAACTTTCAATAAGTTCTAGCTTCCAAAGCAAACAATAAAGCAAGTGCACCACTGTGTCTGACCTTGAAGGATATGCAGAAAGCCTTGGGAGTCCATTCCGTCCTTAACACTGAGAGCATCTTTGGCACTTGCATAAGTCGCATGTCCAAAGGGCCAGATGCTGACTGAATCTTGTGCTCTACCTGTGCAATTAATCAGTGTTTTTGCCAAAGAAGAGAGAAATTATAAATGAGTATTCAAATGAAAATAATATTTCAGTCTAGAAAAGGAAGATGATTTCATTATATTGAACCAATACCATGCTCTTCCAAGGAACATAAAAATCAGAGACAGCAGCAGCAAGATAAAACATTGCATGAGGTCCAAGGGTTCTCATTGATGAGGCAATGATCTTTAACATCTTCACTTGCAAGAAAAACCATTCAGGTCATAAGAGATGGTTGTTGTATATGATGAATTTCAGATGTTTTCAGTGTAATAACAAAGAGCATACTTAAAAGCTATTTATCTAATGACAGGGAGAACTAAATATGGTTACCAAATCTGAAGAAAAACTGAAAACATAGAGTGCCTAATATTTTCTCCTAAAATTTACTTCAGAATATCTCTCCCAGTGCATTCATCAACATAGAGAGGTCATGGCCTCAGCCAAAGCTATCATTATGCTTTGCCAAAAGCAAAGATAAGAGACCATTAAGTTAAAGCAATTTTAACCAAAATGGTAGCTCACCCATGAAAAAGCATATAATAATGGCTAAAGCTATCACCATGTTTTGTCAAAAGCAAAGAGGAGAGACCATTGAGTATAAGTTTTTTTAACCAAAATGATAGCTACCCCAGGAAAAAGCATATAATAAAGGCCAAACTTTTAAATATATTTAACTGTACACTTGAAGCTTCACCCACAAAATACGCATTATGAGTTCCCAAAGGTACAAATATATCAACATTGGCAATGGGTCATTAATATGAACCTCAAGGAGTCATATGAAGGTTTATTGAAGCCAACCTGAAGATACTCAAATATGGTTGCAAAGGGTAGCTTCAAAAGGAGACCATCTGCTACTGCCTGCAAGAAAATCCGATGAGGCCAACTGTTAAAACAATGTTGATAAGGCTTGCAACCATTAACTAAAAGAGCCACAAGCTATATCAAAGATAAAACTAGAAGAACGATTAATTAGTAATGTTGACAGCCATACAGCATGATGATCTCTAATGGCCCCCTTCACTGCTTCAGAATGTGATTGCCGCACTGAAATATTAGACATAACCCAGTAACCTCAGTAGGAAATTCCAGCACATTATTAGCACATATTGCAGGTGAAAATTGGCAGATCAGTGTCTTAACATATATAGAAAACAACATGAAACAAAGAAGCACATTTCTATTAAATTATGATTACCCCTCCCCTTCTAGAATTCTTTAATGAAGTAATTCAATAACTCGTGATACAAAATAACCTATCAAAAGCCAATTTAATGCATTCGAGTCATGAATGTTATCAAATTATAAGATAAAGAGAGATTCCACTAAAACTGTATAATTTGGGGTAAAGATAATCCACAAACCTTGAAAATTGACATCATCAGCGAGCTCAAAGCATTCCAGCAAAGGATCCTCAGGAAGAGACCTGCAATACGGCTGGCAGGTTCCCCTACACACACAAGTTGAAGAATCAATACAAATATCCACTGAACACAAACAAAAACTAACCAACCGTGGAAATAAACAATCAACAAAAATGAAATTCACCTCCGATACAAAAAGATAACCTTATATCCAGCCTTAATAAAATACCTGCAAATAATAGTTTCACTCAGTTAAAAAGGAGCCCACCATTCAATCAAAAATCTCAAACTGTTCAAAATTCCTTCACATTACTTACTCTGTAGAAGCCGCTCCTCTATTCCCTGAACTAAAATTATCAATATACCGAACACACCGCTGCTCCAGAGGAACCGTAGTTCCGCCTGATGTCACGCACACAACCCTCCTCCCTTTGACTTCTCCTGAAAAATACGAAATGGTATACATATACATACAATATACGGTACGGAAAGACATATGCAGAATTGATTCATAAAGGTACCGTACCAGAAGGAGAATCAAATTGGATGAACTGATTCAACTTGTCAGTGATTTTAGCGGAATCTTTGAGAGGAGGAGCTGACTCGAAGAACGAATCGATCTCCTCGTGAAAAGCTGCAGAATCCATTTCAATTCCCCTAGTACAAATCAAAAAAAAAAAATTCATGCAAAATGAACCCTAGTTGAATTGAACTTATAACAACATCCAGAATATTAATCAATATAAAGAAGTTTCAATCATTTGGGATTGAAACTTACCTTAAAAAGAAAGGAAAAAACAGGAGAAATGAGAAGTAAAAGGCGAGCATACAATGAGTAAACACTGGCGATAGATAGATGCATATAAATAGGAGAATCACCCAACTCTTGTAAATCTATTTTATTTGGAAGTTATTATAATTTCATCCTCTAACCAAGATTGTTTTTGTGAATTATTTAATTTTAAAATTCAACTGTTTAGTCAAAGAAAAAGACACTTACCCCTGTAAAATAAAATAATAATAAAAATACATTTATACTACAATGACCGTTTTGCCCATTAAGTTTGAATAAAATTTCATATCCCTATTATCTATTTAGCAAAGCAAGCACATTTTAAATCAAAACTAATATATGCATTTTTTTTTATTCTTCAATTTGTTATAAATAAATTTATTTTAATTTAGTTTTGGATATATCTCATTTTTTGCTTAAAATTATAAAAATTTCAATATTTATAATTTAAAAAAAACGAGATATTTTATTAAAAATAAGAGTCGTTATCAATTTGTTTTTAGCTAATTGTGATCCAACATTTACAAAATGGAAATATATATATATATTTATATTTAAAATGCTTTAAAATTTATAAAAGAAAATTCAAATTCAAAAATTAATTACATGCGAGTAAAATTTTAGCACCTCGTTAATTTCAAAATTAACACCTTGTTACTTAATAAATTATTTTATAAGTTTAATATTTGTTTAATTAAATTTTATAAGTTTAATTAAAATTCACCAAATGTGACAAATTTGTAATATTCAAACAATAAAATATATCATTTATCTTATTCTTCTTTTTCTTTGTGTGCCGCCGCCGGTGCCAAGTCCTTAAAATTTGGCGGCCTTTTTTTACATCGCGTGGTTGGTGATGGTAAAATGGTGGGGTCCACAATTCAAGTGAATTTTTTAAAAATACAATTTGAATAACCTCATTATAAATATGGAATATTTCTATTTTTTTATATAATATTTTAAATTATTCATAATTACTTATTAACTTATAAATATAAAAATAATATGCTTCAACCTACTCGCAACTCAAGTTCTCACAATAATGCCATGCTAATCAAATTAAAATTCAGTCCACAATTTTTTAAAATTTTTAATTAAATTCAATAAATATAAAATTATATGTGCTTTAAAACTCAATCACTAAAATATGATAGAATTGAATTAGCATTCCAACGAAATTCGATGTTTATTTTAATTATTTGTGTGATTTATAATTTTGGTTATAGTTATTTGAATATTTTTTAAGGGAAATTATTTTGTATATTGTCACGGAGACTTTGAATTTATAAGTAAGACTAGAGAATTGACAAGTGTCTTATAAAGGTTTTGTAAAATATTTATAAAAAAAATATATATATGTCAATTTTGTAAATATGTATGTATTTGTAACTTAAAATAAACTTACATATATAAATTGAAAAATATATTATATTTAACATCTGATTATATTAAAATATAGGCTTAAAACACAAATTGGTTCACACTACTCAATGGTCTCGCCATTTAGTGGTTCAAGGAGGCGATGATTGTTAGCAAAAGTCGTCTATGGGGAGGTAGAAATGCAATGTCGACAATGATGCCTCATTTGTTGACAGCAAGTGTATGGGATGGGCTATTGTTGTGCACAATGACACAGGTGATTCTGTGAGGTGCATTTCAGGGTTAATGAAGAGCAAGTTTGATCTTTTTAAGACTGAAATTTTGGTTACTTGTGAGGTTCTTTCTTAGCTTCGGTTTTTGCACGTGGATGGTGTTATAATGGAAATTGATAGTCAACAACTTTGACAGGGTTTCAATTATGGTCATATGGATGCTTCTGACTTAGGTTTATTACTAAAGACTTGTGTCTATATCGCATTAGGTTTTCAATCATTCTCCTTCTGTTGTATTCGTATGGATGCTAATAAAGTTGCATGCACTTTGGCAAGAGTATCTTTATTGAGAGCGAACTACATGGACTATACTATCTGTCCTTTCTTTATTGTTGGTATTGTTAATGCCGAGAGATTGGCTAATATTGATGATAATGAGGGTGTATTGGGTAAGCATGATGGCTTTGATATGGTTGCTCTCCTTGATTAATGGTCTAGTGTTCCATTTTAATGATTTTGTTTTTCCTCAAAAAACACACAAATTGGTACCTAAATTATATCATTTTCCCGTCTTGGTACCTAAACTTTTTTTTAATCATAAGTGGTACATAAACTACTTTTTTTTTTCTAAGTTGGTACTTCTGTTAGTCAAATTGTTAAGTCTATTTTTAAAGAGGCTTAACCCACAAATTTATACCTAAATTATATTTTTTTCCATTTTAGTTACTAAACATTTTTATCATAAGTGGTACCTGAACAGTTTTTTTCCAAGTTAATACCTCTACTAGTTCAATCTTTAATTAAATCGTTAAATCTATTTTAAAAAATTAGCCTAACATATGACAAAAAAAACAAAAAGTATTTTTTTCTTATATATATTTTCTATTTTTAGGACTAGACCGGTGGTCGAACCAGTCAAACCACCAATTTCTAGATTGATCAATTTGTTCACTTTAATCAAATAAGTTATTAAAAAATTCATAAAAATAAAATATTTGAAAATAAAAAAACCGGTTCAATTGATCTTTTTTAGTGTGGTTCAATCGGTTTATATCGATTCACGGATTTATTATTGGCTAGATTTTTAACGAATATAGCATTTTGGTGTAAATTGAGTAACATAAAAATAGTTTAGGTACCACTTGTGAAAAAAAAATTTAGGTACCAACTTGGAAAAAATGGTATAATTTAAGTACTAATTTGTGGGTTAACTCCTTTTTAAAATAGATTTAACAATTTGAGTAACGAATGTACCGACTTGAGAAAAATGAATAGTTTAGGTACCACTTGTGATCAAAAAAAGTTTCAGTACCAAGTTGTGAAAAAGGGTATAGTTTAGGTACCAATTTATGATTAAGCCTAAAATATAATTTAATTCAATAATCATTAAAAAATTTTTATAATTAATGATTTTTTATTGTTTTTAATTGAAAATTATTGAATATAATTATGTAACATTTAAAAAAAAAGCCCAAATTATGCATGCAATTATGTATACAATTAATTAGCCTATTTTTTGTATTAAATTTCTAGCATTATATGGTTTATTGGTTCACCTAAAATGATAAATACATAAACTATTTTACTCAAATAAAATACTAAAGTCATCCTAAATAATTAATGTTGTCAAATCATAAATTATTTTTATCAATCTAAAAGTAATTTTCCTAGTTTGTACTTTTAATATAAATTATAAAATAAATAGAACTGATAATATATAATAAATTAAAAAATAATAAAAATAATGCAGATATTACAAGTGTCTTTTTAAAAATTATATTTTAAACATAATAATTTAATATTATAACATTAAAATTTAATTCAATAAGTAAAATAAAACCATTAGTTAGTTGTCAACTAGAAGGTAGGGGTAGCTTTTATATTAAGTTATAGATTAAAGATATTTAACTAAACTACAGCTACCATTTTTTTTAAATGAAAATATATCAGTACCAGCGGCTTTAAATTCTGTGTTCATTAAACTAAAGGAAATATTGCGGCAGTCCCTCTACTTTTTTTAGGGTGAACTATAGAGTTAGTTGCCCAATTATTAGTATATTTTTATTTTGGACATTTAACTATGAAAAATTTCAATTTAGTTAATACTATTTTACATTAATTCTATTTTGGTTAGTTGATGGGAATAATTTTATTTTTTTTAACTGCTATAATAACATATTTAATCTTCATTACTTATATATTCCATCAATTTAATCTTAATTCTAAATAATTCGTTAGATTTAGCCCTTCACATTTGTAAATTCTACCAATTTAATCTTCAAACATATAATTAAATATAATTATATTTATATTTAAACAAATAATGAAATTTTGATAAACTTGCTTTTAAATTTGTGATTTTTATAAACTTCATTCATGGTCATGCTCATAGCATTCTCAACGAAAGAATCCAATTTTTCTTATGAAACCTAACAAATAATTAACAAATAAAGAGAATAATGAAAAAAACTTTCCATAAATTTTTTTGCATTCTTGTCAACTTGAAGAATCATGTAATAAATTATGGTAAATTTTATTTTCATTTAATTTGTTTGAAATTTATTTAGAAAAATGTGTAAATTTTAGAGGTTTTCGATTTTCTAACTTGAATTTTAAATTTTTTTTGTAATATTTTTAATTTTTAGATACATACATTTTTTTATGATTTATAGCTTCTTTTATATTTTAAAAAGTTTATATAATTTCTTATAATTTTTAAAATATTTTTATAAAAATTATGACAACATCAACGCCACATGTTACAACCTAAGAGTGCATTTTGTCCTATATTTAACACTAATACAAAAAAAATATCAAAATCCTTAACAGAATGAAAATTCAAGTACCAACTTATGACAAAAAAGAATTTATAAGTGCCCACTTGGGAGAATGTGTCGAGTTTGAGAAGCTAAGTATCAATTTGTAAATATAAAAGATTAAATTTATTGAATTATTTAAAATTAATATCAAATTGATAAAATGTGTAAAAATTAAGTACTAAATATATTATTATATCAATTAGAAAAAGCACACATCTATCACTTCGCTGAAACATTTAAGGAAAAGTGACCAAAATAGAAACGATGTAAAACGTGACCAAAATAAAAATGATTTAAATCCTTAACTAAATTGAAAATTTTCATAATTAGATAGCCAAAACAAAAACAAGCTAATAATTGAGCGATTAATTGTATAATTTAGTCTTTTGTAAAAATCAAGAATGGTTGACTCATTAAAAGCTTCGACTCAAAAAAGAGACTGGAACCATTTTCCTAAATAGTCACGACTTTGAATATCTATGATTGAATAAATATTAAAATTTTATATGAACTACAAAAAAAAAAAAAAAAAAAAATCTCATTTTATAATTATATAAAATAGAAAATTATGCATCAAATTTCACTTTAAATCAAAATTTATGTATAAATCTAATATTTCTCTCTTTTAAAAAAAAAAAAAGATTTTCTTTTAAACTAACCATCAATTCCATATCATTTTCACGAATCATTAATAAAATTATCAACATAGCATAATTAAAATTTCTCAACATCAAGGGAGATTGATCAAACAAAATAAACGCACAAAGAAATATATAAAAAATAAAAATAAAAATAAAAAAAATTAAAATAGCAAACTGAATTCAACTTGCTCATATAAAGCAAACGGAAAGATGTCTTAAGGATAAGCAGCTGAAAAAACCAGACACTCAAATTACAGAGAGCATGCATGGCCGTGCTCACTGTACTTTATTTAAAAAAACAAGACCAAGAGAGAAACATATTTGTACCTAGAAGTAGCCATGCAACCATACCAAGAGCTAGAGAATCACTCCTCCTCGGTCTCAGACTCAGCATTCTGGAGCCACTCGATGAAGGGCTTGACATTCTTCCACATCTGAGAGCTTTTATTACTACCAGCTATACCTTTCTGGTACCACTCCATGATGAACTCTTCTTCCAATATGTCATCATCATACAATACTTTAATAACTAAAGCCACCTCCTTTGCTGCCTCAGGGCTGGCCTTGCCACAAAATAACTCCAGAGAATGTAGAAGCATCATCTGGCATCCCTCTTCATTGGCTGCAGCTGCTGCCGCCGCCCCTGCTGCAAGGTAGTTCTTCTTTTTAGTTACTTCCTTAGCAAACCCTTTCCCAACATCCTCAAAGAGTGCTGTGAAAAGAGCATCCATGATTTCTTGGGAAGTTCCAGAGAGTGAACCTAGGAAGGATTTAAGCTGAGTTGGAGAAGACCCTTTCTTGAGATGTTCCTTTATCTCGTTAACAAGTTTCTCGTGGGTATTGAAACCTTTCTCATGTACCTTGACATCAGGCTCTGGAGTCTTCTTCACTGACTTTTTCTTCTCTTCATTGGTAGATAGCATCACCATATCTGCAGTAACAGCACTTAACTGCTCTTGAATCCTTTGTTGAGCAGCTGCCAGTGAAGTATCTGTTTGCCACTGGACATCGTCGTCGTCATCACTGGCTACCTGTTCATTCTCATCAACCTGGCTTTGTGAAGGGGAATGATCCTCATCAGAATGCTTGCTTTTCTTCTTGGTTACTGCACCCTTGGAAGCAACAACCTTTGACGTAGTAGAGGAGCCTTTCTTTTTTGCCTCCTTTTTAATCTTCTTCAGCTCTTCATCAGCAGCCTCACCCTCCTTGAGTCTCTCCTTTTCAGCTCTCCTCATCGCTTTCTTGTCTTTCGTTGACTTCTTTGCCTCAGGTGGGTTTTTAAGAATGAATGTTGTAAGCTTATCTCGCATGTCAACATCGGAAACAAATCCACATGCAGCACATTTCAGGGAAATCATCTGCGTCTTGGTAATAATTATCTCCGTTTCAGGGTTCCCACAACCATAGCATTGAACATACTTCTTAATGAAGTTCTCAAGAAGCCCTGCAAGCTTGGCAGTGTCGTGAGCCCCATTTACGTGTGAAGTTCCAGTCTTCTCATCAAACTTGGATTGAGCTCCCAGTTCACAACCAAAATACTTTGTAGTGTAAGAAGCAGGTCTAGCCAAAGCCTTTGCAATCTCAACCATATTAACTACATTAGTCTTGATGCCATTTCCTCTCCCTTCAATCTTAGTTATCATTTTGGGCATCTTATACCTATAAAAGGCATCATCACTGTTTGAAGCACCAATATTTTGCAAAGCCATCTTGATCAAAACCGCAGGTGAGCGTTAATCAGAAAGGACAGATCAAATACTTGTGTTTTCAATTGCAATGCAAAAGTTTTTACCAGACAGCCTCCTTGCACAATGGCAACCGAGACAGTGTGTGTTATTAGCCTCAATATGCATGCAGATTATTTCAGAAGAGGAAATTATATTCTTTTTTCTAGACTTGGGACAGTACTCTCCGAGCAATCCAAATGACGACAAAAAGAGAGAGGCCCGTTCAGACATAAAATAAGATTCAATCGTATCTATCTCCACTTTGACAAGCAGAAGACACAGCAGATTAAGCTGCCAACTTCCTGAAATAATACCAGTCAATCCAAGCAAAGGTTAACAGTAAAGGAACAATGACACATAAGAATACAATTTAGAATGTTACATATACATGAAGATATATACAAAAATTTCAAATGCCAACAAAACATCACAATTAATAAATATTCATTTCCTAAAGCCTACAGATTCCAGTACTAATCTAGATACGCAATAGCAATCAAAAAGCTTTAAAAAAACTATTAAATTTCAAGGTGAATCTAAAGAAACAAAATTACACAGATCAAATTGAAAAAAGTAAAATCCCAATTCTAAAACCTTTAGTAATGTTATGAGATTGATTAGATAAAGAACTATTAAGTACTGCAAATTCAGCATTAGATAATCTAAACAATCCTTTCAGCGTTAAATAATGAAAAAACTTAACAGAACATATATATATATATAATATCTGCATTGGAATCATCTAAATACGGAATAATCTTCAAAAGGGTAATGAATAATCAAAATATAATCCATCAGGCCAGAACCAAACTAAATCAATCAGATCATCAATCCAAATCCGAACCTATATAAGCTCATAAAATATTAAAATATAAAAATATAAACAGATCTATAACGATTCAACAACAGAAAACATAAACCTAGATATTGGAGAAAGACATCAGAGAATAAAATAAACGATACAAAAATAACAAATTAAATCAAACAAATTCAGAAAAGAAAAAAAATTGGATACGGAAGAATCATACCTTTTATTAGATGGGAAAAGGAGGGTTATTAGAAAGATTGGGAATTTGAGAAGAGAATGTATGGATTTGATGGGGGAGAATGAAGAAAAGCACGCAGCTTTATACAGCGAATTGCAGAGAAAATGTGAAAACTCTAGGGCAAACTCAAAAACTTTGAATTTTGGAAAGGTTAAAATGTGATAAGTCCTTATACTCTCCTTAAATTGTAGTATTCTACTTTTATTTTTAAGAATTTACTCCTTTAAATCCAAAATAATTTTAGCTGTATCAACATTTAGATATAAATTTTGAAATCTAAAAAATAAATTGGAAAAATTCTTAAAAATAAAAGTATAATGAATAAATTTTAAATTTACGAAAAATATAAAGATCTTTATTATAATCTTTTTTTTAAATAATTACTTTTGAACCGACTTACTTTATTTACATTTTTACCGTTAATTTCATTTATTGCTTACGATAAATTTTATTTCTCTCGACTTATTTGGTTGATAAAGTGCAACTATATCATAATTTTTTATGTCATATTTGATGGTATAAATTGTAATTACATAACTAAATGATTTTAAATTCTTAACAAAATAATTATTATAAAAAATTATCAATAATACTAGAGAAAAAAGTATCTAAAGTAACAATCTTAAAATCAAATCATTTTATATAATACGCTAGAGAAAGTATTCGACAATATGATTAATAATAAAATTAACAAGAAAAATAAGCCTTGTATGCAATTTTATCTAATTACTCTAACATTTCATATTTATTAGTTTATTCTCTCTCTACCATAAAATATACGCTCTTTGTTATCATTGATTGGTCATTGACCGAGTGTAATAAATACTAAGTAATTTAGTATAAATATTTTATAACAAATATCATGTAATTTAGTTTTAAAAGCCACTTAGTAATTAGAGTTAGGTGTAATTGCGTATAACTATATCTCTGCAGTATATTCGAGTAATCACTGTAATTAGTGAGTCTCATCGCATTAAGTGTAATTGGAGCACCTCAATTATATTCTCCGATTCTTAAAAAAAAAGTGAGAAATGAAATAATTATGGGAATATTTACAAATATTTACACTCAAATTCAACTATTCTATGGCTTTCAAAATATGATGGTAGTTATTGCATATACCACAAACTATAGGGTGCAATGTTAGTGACAAAGATTTGTCCCTCCTACAGAATAAGAGCAATATCTTGGTCCCCTAAATGAATTGAATTAGAAATACATTGTCATGCTCAAATGAGTCGATATAAAATATAAGATTCGTTTATATATATCAGGCTATTCAAGATTCAAGAAATAAAATATTAGACTATACAAATGTTACTATTTTGTGACTTGTCCAATTTAGATATTACAGATAAAAGGATGGATTACATAGTAACATTATCACAAAAAATTTATGTCTAATTATGATTTCCTACAACTACAGTAATAGTGATGTATTTCTAAATGTCACTTATTGATTGCAATATTAGAGACGTTTTAATATTAGTACAAACCTTTTCAAAATCCTACTAAATCGCACCGTATGGTTGAAACGATTAGAATTCAAAGAAAATTAAAATTATATTTAACCTTTCATATAATTTAAATTGATTGATTATATAAGAATATTCATATAATTAATTTAATTTGAAAACATTAAATTTAGACAATATATAGATGTGCTGGATGCAAATACATTTGAAAGGTAAAGAAAGTAACCCGACCTAGGCTGGTCTTATACACTAGGTCTTTAAAGTCTTTATCTTTAAAAATAGAAAGCATAGAAAAATTTGCATCTGAAACAAATTTCGAGTGGTTAACGCCACCTGAGCCAAAGATTAAGTAATGGGTTTCGAAACCACCAAATAAAAATTCTTACGATAAAATAATTTTAAACAGTAATAAAGAAAAGTCGAGTCGAGTCTATAGGGATTGACTATTGTGATCAACTTTCGTCCTTTTCTTGAGAACATAATTTTGTCGTGACAATAGTCATGCTCACGACTCGAAAGCATTTGCTGAAAAATAAATAAAATAAATTAGGAGAGTTGAAAATGTTTGGAAATTAAATAAGTGAGATAGCAGAAATAAACAAATATATAAATCGAAAATAAAATAAAATTAGAAAATGAATTTGAATTTTGTAAATAGAATTATAAAGCCTTAGTCCTAGGCTCAGTGAATTCTGGTTTCTGAATTAATCCTCAAAAATGAGTTTTTTCCTCCAAACAATAAACTAGTTATAACGGTTACGAACGTCTTAACCACCAATTATTCCTTTCATAGTTGATTTCGGTACGTCCTGCAAACTAACCCTTACTGATTGTCTAATCACGATACACGCGTTCGCAATTCAAGATTCCAGTAGCCTTGCGACTGAAGAACCCAACTCAGATCAACGGCCTCAGCCACGTGAGATATTAAATCTGATCATCATCTCCCTTTACAAAAATCTCACTAGTATGACCCCGCCAGAATACACCAATTTGTTCGCGGGAATCTGAATATAGCACGACCGACTCATCTTCCCAACTGTACGCCAAAACGACTCCAACTCAACGCGCGCTCTTAAGTTGAAATCGAGTTAACTTTAAGGGATGGATTTGTCAATCACAATACTTCAGAGATATGGTAAACATCATTATGAAAGATTTTTAGTGCGGATACATTTCTCACAATTCTTGACTAGAAAAAAATCAGCCTAAAGCTAAAAACAGCTTTAATGAAGCATGAAATTAATCATACTTTCGTTGGTTTATGTGAATAACTTAAATGAAAGTGGTGGGAGATGAAATTAGGGAAAGACTTGAGAAATAATTAACCCTAAATATTGAAAAGTAAAAGAAAGTTCATAGAATGCCTGCTACTATTTCACACAAAGAAACAAAGAAATGAATTGATTTTTTTATTCAATTTTCAGGTATTCAAATTATGTCTTTTCAAGTTGACCATACACCTTATTTATATACAAATCATATATTAAAATTAGGTTAATCTCACCCACCCATTAATTTCATGAAATAAAATATATGATTTTTTTTTTTTTAAATTTGATTTTTACAAGGTCAAAAATTTAATTAGCTCTTAAAAGTTTTCAAATTTTTTATTTGGCCCTTCTTCTATTCTTCATGCTCCATTGAATCATTTTCTGCTTGTTTTTGCATTAAAACATGCGAATCTCGTTCTTAACAAAATTTAAATATAAAATTCATTAATTAACAAGAATTAATTCAACAAGAAGTTGATTTGAGCACATAAAATATGCAAAGTAAAAAAGCTATCATTTAGCAACCTTATTATCAACCGCAAGTGTCCAACTCGTGTTGAAATTGATCACTCAGCAATTGTCGGTGCCAACTTCCCAAATTCTGAAACATCCGTCGTCTGACGGGAAAGAGTCTTCACCAGCATTTGGCAATCCAACTCGACAATTACGTTGTCCATCCGGAGAGATTTTAACCACAAAAGGGCGTCCCTATTTGCAAAAGCCTCCGCCAAACAGGGACCATAAGGAGCTCTCTCAAACCCGAATAGCATCTCACCATACGACCCCCACTGTCCCTTATAATCGCCCCAAAACCAACAGCCATACCGTGATCCAAACTCGAGGCGTTGCACTTCAACAACCCCGGGGGAGGTGGCTCCTAGCGAGGGACCGGACAACCCGACTGACGCGAACCATTCCCAGTCACTACTTGTTGTTCGCCTACCCTGCAAATCATCAGCAACAGGTTGTTGCTGCATCGAAGCTGACTGGCAGCAGCAAAAACACGATTTGTTGCCCCCCACGATTGCACCTGAGCATAAGCAAACGCCAACAACTGTTGCAAATTCAAATCCTTCTTCTGCCAAACGTTTAAATTCTGACCAAACCAGAAACAACACAGAAGCACAAGACAATGAACTTTCAAATGCATCGACGAAGCACCCAACAACTAAACAAGAAATTGGTACGCAGAAGCTTGACCATAAGCAATCCCCACAGCGCCCCAAACTACAGAGCAACCGCACCCAAATAAAATATGATCAAGATCCACGATGCCCCCACAGTGAGAACACTCCGGCTACAGCACAACACCCTTGCTCAACAAATGGAACTTTGTAGGAACAAAGGAGCGCAAACAACGCCACACAAAATCTATCACCTTAGGCGGAAGTGATAGATTCCAAAGAATTTGCCACGGGCCTTCCACAAACGAATCTAGAGTACTTTCGATATCAAGTATCACTATGGGTCAAAACAACAATAATATGTTGAGATTGATTTGCAGTTAATTGATGACAAAATATCATCAAGAGTTTAGATGGCGAATCAGCATTCTCGTAATATTATGTAACAATCAACAATTCTCATAGTGATATCCTTCTACTTAAAGGTCACAGTTGTATATAGTAGAATATAAGTGACCAAGATAGGGAGTGGTAACGTAAACTCCTTGATAGAATTAAACCAAAAAAAGCATAGCAAATGAATGAATCGTATCAGATGATCAATGGTATTGGTATCTCTTTTAATAATTCATTCGCTATATACTGAAATAAATTAAAAATTAACGAGGAAGAGTTAATTTGATCTGAAATTGGTGGTCGTCATCTCGTACAATCCATGGGAAGATAAACTTCTATAATACCTGGGCAGACAGTACGAAACGAGAGTCGAGATGATGCCTTTGTACGCATCAAAATCACTGGTTGCGCAACATTTCTTTGGCAGGTTAACGTTAAGAAAAAAAAAATATGTACAACAGCTACACTATACATCAGACTCAAAGCACGCACAGTAGGACCCTTTCTCTTTTCTTTTTTTTTTTCTTTTTCTTTTTAATAAGCAAATCTCCATTCCTTTGTCCCACAATCCCTAACGACCCTTCAAGACTGAATTTTTCTAGCCTCTAGGCAAACCTTGATGGAATGAAATTCTCACCCACTGTACAGTTACTCTTGTGAGATATACAACAAATGATATGCCAAAACTTCCCCATCCCGAGTCACATCACGCGGCTCATATGGCATTGAGGCCACACTGGCCCTAATCAACATCTCACCACTGCTTCTGCCATTCAACTGCCTTCATCAACATACACCTCCGGTTCCGCACAGAAAACAGTTACATTAGGCACAGATGGGCCGTCACCCTTCCATAAGGCAATTCACAACTGGTGTATTGACAAAGCCTAACCATTGTGCTCCAACTGACCATCAGAAGTGGTATCTCGTGTGAGGTGCTTCTCCTTGGGAAGACAATCAACAGGAACATAACAATATCCTTTTGGTAACCGTGAATTCTTCATCGATGCTTCATCCGATGTCATTACCAGCTCCTTTTCAAATGTTTCAATTGGCTGAGATTCATCACAAGGCAAGCATCAGCCATATTCCTTTATCTATGCGCATGCATAAGAGAACGTGTAACAAATTTTACCTTCCTGGATTTTGAGTTCCATTCTGCATTATCCAAAGCATTACGAGATGCAAGAGAATATCTGTGTGGGATTTGCTTCCCAGAAAATGGCACCCTCTCAGTTGGCTTCCGAACAAAGAGGCTTTGGGAAGTGGAGCTGTCATCAGTTCTTTGATAATTGTCCACAGGCACAGGAACCTTTGCTTGGTGCTTCACTGAAAGTGTACTGTCCACAGTTACATCATCAGATCGCATTGCTTCACTGCATGATTTGTTATCATCTGTATGGCCTTTGAGAGAAGTTGTTGCAGATTCGGAGCTAACATCCGGATGGAAAAAGGGACTATGAACAAGCACTGAACGAGTAACATGATCTCTTTTACAGGCAAGTATTTCATGTGAGCAAAGAACCAACTCTCGCTGCAAACATTCACAAATTACATTCCAAGATTTATTCATAAAATAGAAAAACTATCCAACAGCAGCAATCGCACTTGAAAAGAGAATAAAAACTACCATAAAAAAAAAATCACCTTCAATTTTTCACGTTTGATTATTCTTTCACAAAGAAGGCGTAATCTTTCCAGTTCAACCTGTACAGGAGAATCCAAAGACAACTCAACAACCGCACAGTTCATACACTAATATACATTATAACACCAAAATTATTACATAGCACATATCCAAGCAAACCCAATAGATGGCAAGAAAGCCCTTACCCGAATTTGCTTCATGTTTTTCAACTCCTCGATTCCATGTTTATGAGTTTCAACCTACATATGTTATTGAACAGATAAACAATACAGGAAAAATAACATGCAACAAAAAATTTCGGTACTTTTAGAAGAAATCAAAATTTTCAAACCTTTGCTCTCTGCTCCACACTGTGTTGTTCACAATAAGCTTTGTGATGCAATTTGCCACCACCAAGCTTCACATTCATACAGAAGCCAGCACTTCTAGCACAGGAGGGATGGAAAGTGATCTGACAGTGACCATAACCACACTGCAAAGAATAAAACTGCAGCTGCTTAGATACAAGGTACATTAATTGCAACAATTTCTAGTTAACAATTTGAGTAAAAAAAATACTTTTACTATATATCTCACCTTAATGCATGCACCACGCTTGCAACCACATATACAACAAACGTCAACCCCCCTTGAAGCCAAATGCTGATATTCCATTCAATATAAATTCAAATAAGATCAATAGAACTTTCTCCAAGTAGTGATTATCTAATGCCTTAACATGCATACATACCATTCCCTCAACAGGATTAACTTGTCCCCTTCTGAATGTTGATTCAAGAACCCACTACAAAATACAAAAAACCACGTCATTTCATTTCATTGGCAAGAGATGAAACGTTAAAAACCCCCCACAAGAAAGAAAAAATCACCTCAGCACAGAAAGCATGTACCCACTGGCCATCTACAGATTTCCTAAAAGCACCAGTAGTACCACCACATAAGCCACATTCTGCAGCAGGATAAGGTTTCTCCCAAAAATTTAGAGATGGTGCTCCAGAGGATCTAGATGAGAACAGTTCTTCACATAATTCACAGCGCCAAGGACCTGTAGATTCTTTAACGTTGCGATAACAATCCAAGTGAACTGCAACCTGTGAACAGGATTAAATCAAAATTCCAAACAGATAAAAGAAAATTTTCCCATTAAAGTAAAACTAATGGTTTTAGGCTAGAAAACCTTGCAGCCAGAACAGACTAAAATAGGATTCAATACTGTCTCAGATCTCCTGCAGATATCGCACGACCTAGGATGTCCTTTAGAAAAATCTGTAACTGATTGAACAATATCTGAGTACTTTTCAGATGAAGTCCTTGAGACAGCATTCCTAGAATGTGCATCTTTTGCTCTTGTCTGAGAGTTAATGCCGGCCCTTCCAACAGAAGCATTCAGCTTCAATAAATTCTGCAAGAGAATAGAGTGAAATTTTATCCTTATTTAGGAGCAGGAGAAAAGTATATGCAATAAGAATAACCTCTTGATGACTAGAATCTTCCAAGCCATCTTTTCTTGATGAAATCCTGGAGGAAGCAGCTACAGCAGCAGTTGCAGCAGCCAATACTGCCTGTGCCTCCTTATGTCTTCTCTCTTTACGGCCCTGTTTCTTTGCTTCTCTTAGCTCATAAAGATATCTATTAACAAGCATAGTATCCCATATCTTTGTCCTTGATGCTTCAACCTCCTGTGGTAGACTTTTAGCAACCCTAGAAACTAAATTATCTGTAAGCAGAATCATACAAAATGCAGGATATAGGTTATGACAAAGACACATAAACAGAAAGAACCCTAAAGCAGAAAAGATGAATACCGGTAACATGGTTTCTTGAAACTGCATTGCCCAGTAACCTATGCTGATAAAATATAATTTCCCCTTCCACTTCATCCTCTGGAGAAAATTTGAGAGCTCTCAATTTCCTAGCCTTAACTGACAGCTCTAAATCATCAACAGGACAACTCTTTTCATTGCACATTGAATGTTCACTTTTGTGACTGCAGCAAACACTAGCATTTGAAGATGCCACCAGACGAGAGAGATCTCCCTCCTTTGCACCTGTAAAGTGGAACTTATTAGACCTGCCCAAAAAGACAAGCAGAAAGAAAGAAGAAACTGCATCCTAAATAATGAGATGAAACTTGCCATAGAACTCATTTAATGTGTCCTTTCTGCCTTCACACTCACCCACTCTATTCTTGCAAAGCAACCCATTGGGCATCTGCAGCAATTGCTTCTGTGTATACGGGTGAATGTAGAAGTTAGAAAATTCTTCAGTTCTTCTGCAATACAAAATTGTCAAGAATCAGAGATTATCTCATCAAAATAGATGGAAAATCTCCTTCAAAATATAACAAACACTTAAAAGGGGAAAAAGAGCTATAGAGTGCTGGTTTAACAAATAGAGAGAAGTCTTTTCACAAATTTACATGAGATCGGCGATAATTGGATTAACAATCGAGCAAATAGAATTTCCTTGATCTGTTTTCTTCTCAGGAGTCATTGCCCTCTCTGATTGACTCTTTCCATGAAGGCTGTCATTTAAGAGATCAGTTGAATTTCCTGTCCAATTGTACAATTATGGATACAATTCACATCAGAATCATAAAGAATAATTAAATTGATTGAGCTAAATCAAAGAAAACATGGAAAAGAAAGACAACAAATCACAGATCCGACATTGTTGATGATAAAGAGATGCCAGCATCCTGATAATTCATACAGTAGAAAAAAGACAGCTTGACTATATGACCTGATTTGAACTGCCCCAAGTTCCTAGAAAACATCGGACTATTTTGGTCACCCTAGGTCAAATCTAACTTCCAAAACAATTTTAATGCAATGTAAAATATTTTCATGAATACTGTACAATGCAATCTTATCACGTAACTTCGTGATTTAGCCATCCAAACAGATGCAAACAGAAATTTTCAACTGACAGTTAACACTGCAAAAGAAATCCACAGATTCTACCCATGTTACCTAAACTCTTCATTTTACCAAATCTGATACCTATATCTAACATATATCCATATATGGATATGAGAGAATGACCTCCGAAATATATGCAAAAATTGAAAAAGTTTATAATACCCATCTCGATGCATAGCCGTGTCCAACACTTGGCCCCATAATAGGATACTACAACTAACACTTGTTATTAAATTAGCTAAAGGATTTGCTCTCAATTTTTTTTAAAAAAATAGCTCATGGATTGACCAGCCTTGGCATGTCACTTGATTCTACAAGACACATGAACTGCATGCAATACTAACAATTGCTATTAACATTATTCTTGGCACGAGAAGCCAACCGTGTCGCAATCTGCTTAAACATATCATGAAAAAAGGAATATGGGTGGGAACCAATACCTCTTGAACAAGGCAGCATGGCACCCATAATAAAATCCAAGAACCAAAAATTAACATATTTAATCCAGCGAACAAAAATAATCAGAACTTGAGACAACTCTCAAAAATGTACAATGAAGAACTAGCTTTTAAGAACAAATAAGCATAAATCTAGAAAATAGAACTCATCTGACTAGCATTGGACAAGATAAAACATAAACAAGGCATAGATGTTTCATAAAGTAAACTAAAAGCTAGTTGCTTCAAGAAAAATTCTGAAAGAAAAAAGGAAAAACTTTAGTGCCATAATTTCAACGAAAATATCTCAATTGAAACTCATGCATTTCAGCCAAAAGAAAAGAAGGGGGATGGGAGCAATGATCTTAAACCTTTTCCCGGCAAATATTTCCAGTATAACAAATTTATATGACACTGATAAATATTTTTGTCTCTTCCGATACTTCACTCTGAGGGAAATTCTTTTACAACAGAACTTTCACAAACAACAAGGCAAGATTAACAGAAAAAGTATTCACTAAGCTAAATTAATAAAAAGTGTTCAGCCTTTGTTTCCTGTTTTAACTGGAAATGCAGAAATATAAAAATTGAACATTTTTCAAGAAATAGAGTTTATTTAAAAATGATGACATTCAGACATGGTTACTTTCATATATATGCCTATTAGAACCTTCTATACACAACCAACAGGAATACAGTTTATAATAAACTACCATTTAGTTTTTATATGTAAGGTCTAGGCATGTAGTGAAATGAAAACAGAGAGAATAAGAAAGCGCAAAGTCAAGCATATATATTATTGGAAAAAATGTTAACCAAAATAACAGTGTCCAGAAACAACCAAGAAATATTTACTTAACAAGAATATAGCTTGACCAACAAACAAGGCATTACATAAAGCAAAAAATTCAACAAAGAGTACCTTCAGATGTGTGAAAATGCCTCTCTGGAGAGTCCTGGGAAACATCAGGGTTGGCTGAATTCTACACAGATGAGGAAACATCACTTAAGAAATGGAAGAAGAGTTAATGGATAATGTATACGCATAAAATTAACCAAACCTATAACACAACACATAAAGTACTCTTTCCAAAGCAGTTTCTTCTTTAAATATATAAGAGTCGAGGCATTGAAAGTTATCCACAGATCACTCAAAAATTAAATCAGAGTGAAAACAGGAAAAAGAATATGTATTAATTACGAAAATATGTATTAACTAAAAAATTATATAAACATTAATGCTTAAAAAGTATATTTTTGTTTTTAATAGTAAAATAAGAGGAAGAAAAAACTAGAACACTATATTATACATTACAAGTTCATGTTTTGCACTTCTTAGTTCATTAAAAGACATTTCCTTCATTGCACATGGTATACTTACATGACCACACCTTAAAATAAGGCAACAATGCTGTAACTACTCTAACAATATGACTACAAAAATCTAAACATCAACTTTGATGAAGATGAAGATGAAGATGAAAACCTCTACCAAAATATATCCTTTTTAGTTCATTAATCAGTGTTAATATTAGTAAGATTAAAATAATGGTTTTACATACATCACAAAAGAAACACTTTCAAATTGTTACAACTTAAAGGGCGCATGGTAGATCAACATACTGCACAACTTATACTCACATGAGTATTGGTGAACAAAAAAATTTATGCACTTGACTCAAATGAGTATTGGTGAAAGCGGCTTAAAAACAACTTTATAGAGACATTATATGAACTACAACTACAATGTTCAATCACATACTAAGGAACACAACTGGAACATATTTGGTAGTTGATTCAGGAAAGCAATATTTAAAAACTAAACAAATTCAAAATCAAACCATTAGAAAAAAGAAGGCTTTTATGACACGAAATCCCAAGACAAGAAACCAGACAGCTGAAACTTCGAACAGAGAATCCCTAATGCATCTAAACCTACTCCAGAACCTCCGATCGCATCAAAAGAAAGGAGATAGACAGTTATAATATACAAACGATATTGGCAGCTGATGGCAGTATAAAATATAAAGCAACATGCACAAAAAGAAGTTTTGGTTCAAAAAAAATCAATGTTGATGATTAAAAATTCTAATTAACTGGAAAAGCTCCAGCAACATAGAACATTTATATCAGATTAGCAAAGGCTACTAATAAGCAAGTAACAGTATATCAGATTAGGGAAATGATGAAAATACTAACCACAGAGAAATACAAGGAGTTTATATATCCAACCATTATTAGCAAAGAAGTAAACAGAACATGTATATACAAGCTCGAAGGCAAAATTCAATAGAATAATCAATTAACCAAAAGTTAGCTTGCCAAAGAACCTCCGAAATGAACATTACGATTTGGTATATTACCCTTCCAGTGGCATCAAGAATGGATATTTTACTTAAATCATTTGTTTCTTCCTTAGCAAGCAGATCAACCCTAACTTCATCCATCGCTACCCCAATATCATCAGTAGTTTCATCAGAGGAGCATAATATTTTGTTATCCCTCAAAATCCTCACATTATTCTTGGTTCTTCTCCAAGGAGGCATAGGCTTGACAGCTACAAGATCTGCTATGTCAGACTTGGAGGCCATTATATCATCAGAAATACCCGTTCCAGTCTCATCAGTCTCATCCTTCGATGAAATCAAAGACTTAATATTAACTTTTAAATTTTTCAGGGAAGTGCCCATATATGCATGATTACTAAGCCATTTCACTATTTTGCATTGCAGGTCAGGTGCCAAGCTATCATTCTGAAGAAAGGAAGACAAAAAATAACATCAAAGAAAATTAAATAAAGGTGAAAGCTGCAAACTTAAACTGCTTTCAGAAAACAATGGCAAAAAAAGTAACCACAATTGCAGGTATTACATTTAATGAAGCATTCAAAGAATCAGCTGAGATTCCAATCTCCGATGCTATATCTTTTACATTGACTTTCCCTCGGTCAATTAGCTGCATCATGTGTAGATTGTAAGACAGAACAATCTGGAAACTTAAAAACATTGATAGAACTATCAACCCAAGGATGACTGGATCAAATACCTTCTTCAAAATCATTGCAAAATTAAGAGAGTTAAATGGGCTATGTTCATCATCATTTGTCCTCTCCAACAACCCCACATCAACCAGATGCTGTGCCTCACCACATTCTGATGCAACTTGGGCATTTGATCTGGTACCAGACATGTCTATCTCCTGCAACTCACCATCACCAGATTTATCATCTAGACCTTCTATGCCCACTGCAATCTTATCTCCATTACTTTGGCTAATTTTTGAATTTTGAGAATTGTCCATAGATTGCAGCGAAAGTTGGTTGGTGATAGAAGAGTCTGTGCCAGAAGCACAAAGTTCTCCATGTAGTGGGGAACTGCTGTTATCATGGATTTCTGAATGCTTAGAGCAAAATGCCCGTAACTCAATCTGTAGAAAGAATAAAGTGTATTGATGATAAGAAAACCTCAAAATAAGAACAAAATAGTTACAAATAAATAATAACAAAAACATCCATATTCAGGGAAAAAATGACACTTGCATTATCACACCCAAATCTTCCCCAAACTTCCATTCTATGCCTGGCTTCTCTTGCACATATAGGATGGAATGAGGTTCTGCAAGTTCCTGCAAAAACAACCAACATCCATCACAACCAAAAGCATTATAAACTCATGTCAAGATAACAGATAGCTCAGCATTGAAGCAGCAAGCGAATCAAGTTAAAAACTTGCTCAAATTTAGCAGCAAGGAAACCGAAGTGTGCAAGGCCAAACTTTTGTGATCATTTATGTTGAGATAGTTTGTCTTTAATAAAAGTTACGCTCTTTGATAAATTATTGAATATGCTATGGACTACAGACAGTATTAACATAAAAAGTTAAAGAAAATTATATTTGGACAGAAGAGGCAAATACACCATGTAATTAACTACCAACCCGTTACACAAAACATGATAGGTAAAAACCTATAGCAACTTGGAAAGCATTGGTAAAGTTTGACTTCAGAACATTATCCAGCAACAAATAGCAGCGCTGTGGCAAGGCAAATAAATCCATGGACTCATTGGAGTCCCTTCAAAACTTTAAATAAAATAATCATTTTCAGGTTCCAACAGCAAAAATTATCATGATTGGACTCCAACCAGAATGAGGGTACTAATCAATACTACTGACCTACCAAGTCCTTTTCCTCAAATTCCTGACAACAGCTTTGCTAACCAAAAAAAGGTAACCAATTATTGGATCTTCAAGGCACCCAAGCAGACATTTTTCTTCCTTAATATCAGCATTGGGGATGGATATGATGATATCGTTCTCATCCCAAGTAAAGAGACCAAAAGATTTTCAACAGAAGACAAGAACAAGTAATTTTATCCATATTGCCCATTTCTAATCCAAAATGTTGGGAAGATAGATTATGCTAAGAAAACCAGTGCCAAAAACTGTGTTGAAACAAGTATGAAAAACACACACACACACACACATCGATAATATTTTCATGAGAACTTCCTTTCACTGATCAGCTGCAACCACCCTTAACTTCATCCAATGTCTACACAAGATCCAAGAAAGTCATTATCCCAAGGGAAGGAGAGTCACCTATTCCTAAGTGATATCTCACACTTGCATCGAAAGAAAAACCCAAAAAGTTGTCAGCATAGAAAGCATTTAAACTGTCCTCTCCAGTTTCTTCATTAAATATTTTGAAGGCACAAATTCAAGTTTCAGAACACCTTTTCTGAACAAATCAGTAGCCTCTGATAGAAAAATATGCTCTTGATTCTTGAACAAACCTGTTTATCTCCATAGTAATATTATCAGAAGAGAACTTTCTATAAAGGTTTGTTGACCAAGGAGGAATCTCAACTCTCAAACTACCTTGCCTCCTCCTTCATATACTCAGAAAATTCCCAGACCAAATAACTCTTATAAGAGAGCAGAAGTGACACAAAATTGATAATGGAGGTTGATACTCAAGTTGGTGAATGCTGAATAGTTTCTATCAAGCATTCTACTTTTACAAGTTCCCTTACCAAGTAATTTATGGTCACAATGCAGATCAATTCACATTTTATGGGAATAAACCCTGCAACAGCACACCAAATAAGTTGCACACGTGTTACCTCCCTAGCAAAAAGAGAAGAGAATGGAAAAAATTTCTACAGATAAGAAGGATTCTAGAAACAACTATTCCTAATCGAACTTTGCCAATTTCCGCACCATATGGACCTAAACCAATCATAAACCTAAAGGTGCCAATAAACATAAGCTAAAAGCTGAAAGATTAATACCACAATTTTGAACAAATAACACCTACCACAAGAGCCATTTTTCTTGTCTGTAGACAGAAAATTACATTCTGATATTTAAACATCTTGCCTCACTCCCAGTATTTTCTCAAATACCTTACACTTTATTTCACCCCTACTGCCCATAATGATACCCTAAAAAATGCAAGTAGTTGTTGTAGTGAGTATATCTTCTCTCTACTAGATATTCCTCATGCACATATTAAGATAAAATTAAAAAAGAAAACTATTCTAAGACAGTTTGAATAGATTGCTACACCAAAATATGAAATGGACTGAAAGCCACCAGTACATAGAGATTAGATATCCTTCTTATAGCACAAGAGGCAGCAAATAATCATTCAAACTTGCCAAAAAAAGACAAAAAGTTTCAGATAGGCTCCTTAATATGAACAATCCAACTTACCATGTTACTAATAATACCATTTCAGCTAAAAAAATACAAAAGAAATGTGGAAACTTTTGTAAAAGGTAGTTCCCAGTCCTGTTATATGTTAACAGAAAACAAAAGGAAAATTAATTTTCTCTACTAACAAGATGCATAAGCTGAGTAACGCCATGGACAAAATATTCCCTTATTTTATTTGAATTTTTGAAGTTACTACTTATAAACAACAAAATAATAGCCATTACTCTTGATAAGAAACACTTCAAAGAACACATTTTCCAGTTGCAAATCTCTAGACTAATGGAAATAAAAAGCAGCCAAAGATTTGCATAAAAGAATGCACACCTTGCAAGAAAAATATACAAGCATAATGCTACGGGAAAAAAGACAGAGCAACGAACATACCATGACTGCACCGAACACACACACCATTCTTCACCTTGCATACATTACAGAGTAATTTCTTTCTGGTGTCATTTATTCCTCCCGCATTAATAATTGGTTCCATCTTTGTCAAGTCTTCTATATAAACCTCAGGCATCCAGTATGAACAAAACAAGTGAGCAAACTCCACAGATGAACCATTTTCATCATTCTTTTGGACAGGCTTTAATGCACCACCCTGCTTCGGACAAAGTACACAAGATTTCACTGTACCATCGCCATCATTTGTCAGCTCACACCAAGAACAGAGCCAAGAACTATCTACATCTTTTTGCACACCATAGCACTTCTGATGAACAGCAACCTTGCAAGAACTACAAACAATTAACCTGTTTGATCCTTTTCCAGTATCACCAGTGCAACAAAAGTGACATAAAGATGAATCCCCGTCACATGGACGTGCAACTAATATTTTCTCCAGCCCAGCATCTTCTCCAACAAGCTTCCGCTTCTTTGAAGGCCGCTCTGAAGATAACAATATCCTACTCCTAGAACCTAAAAGCCACTCTAAACTACTAGTTGAATCTGGAAAAAAGTGTCCTTCTGTTTCCTTTGGTGAAAACTGAGCTTGCGTTGCAACGCTATCAATTTCCATTAAGTGCCCATCCTCTACCCTGACGACCTCCTTCCCTTCTTTACCAACATTACCATTTTCATTCACACCATTAAAATTCTCTCCACTACTCACACTCGCCTTCTCATCCACTTCAGCATACAAATTTGAATTCCCTGTTAGCTCATTTCCAACATAAGGAATCATAAAACACTTCTTCCTAGCAGCTAAAAACCTGGATGGTATAATCTCAAACAAAGCATCAATATCCGGCAATGCTAGGTCCCGAAAAAACACTTCCGTTTCAGCCCAAATGCTAGCTTCTCGAGCCTTTTCCCCCTGCCTGGAAGACTTCTTATCTGCTCCCGAATGCGACTTCTTATGCTTCTTCCTACTATCAGTCTGCTTCAACAAACTAGCCAGTCCACTGGGCAGCGTTGGCACACTCAACCCTGACACAGAACCACCTTCAGGGACATCAAAAGGGGAACGTTGGCAAAGGGCTTTCCTTGCCTGAGAAAAGAAATCGACACCAACATCATTTTGCTTCTCGGAAGTCTCAGATTGGATCACCGGACTCCGACTGGAGCCCCCAGAAATAGGGCGGCAAAGCCTCTCCTCGGTGCCGCAACCTCCGTCCGCACCCCTACCCATCATCTTCTTCTGCCGGTGGCATAGGGCTCCGGTCATCACCAACGACAACCACAAGCATCAGTACCACCAACCCCTTGGTATTCCATAAAAAAAATCGAACCCTAGGTCTAACCCTAACCCTAATCCTATCTCCACCCCTTGGAAAACACAAAACCCTAACCCTAAAAATCAAGTTCCACTATCAGTCATTCCGAAGGAGAAATAAAAGAAGAGGGAATAGCCATAGAAAAGGGAAACAAAGAGGATAAACACGCGTCTAGGGTTAGGGTCTTGTTTCGGATCCGATTTTAAGTGTTGCGTTGTTTTTGTTTTGTTTCGAACTTTTTTTTTCTTTTTGGGAATTTCGAAGAGAGAGAAAGATAGCGAGGGAGAAAAGGGGGGGGGGGAAGGGAGAAAAATAAGAGAGAGAAAGATTCGCGTTTTTTGCAGGCAGAAAGGACGGTTCGTTTTAGGAGGTTATTTACTTTTTATTTTGTTTTTAAGTGGGGTTTTGATAACATGTAGTGACACCTAACGTCTATACTCGTGCAGCTCCCAGTTTCACCACGTGGCTTTCTTATATTTGTTTAACCGGATAAGATGTAACTTCTTAATATATCTTTGTATTATCTATCAATAAATAAATAACTATAAAACCAGCTCATTAGGAGCCATTAATAAACCTGATTATGAGCCGGGTTATCTATCTGGTTTGTTTAAAAAGTAAAAAGATTTGGATAAAAATATTATGTCAAAATATGTTTGGATAAAAAATAAAATCTGCTCTTTAAACGGGTTAAGTCTCGGGTAATTTTTTTACCCAGGTCTGACCTGGCTTGAATCACATACCTATACTTTGTTTTATATTTTCAATTTATTAGTAAATATTTATTTTAATATTTTTAGTATATTTGATGTATTATATTTTTTAATTTTGTTTTTATATATAAAAAATTATTACGATGAAGCTTGGGTTTAGCATTTTTATTATGAGTTACACTTGAGCAAAATTTATGTCTATTTTTTGGGTCGAGCATATCGAAGCCTAAAAGGTGGACCTAAAATTCAACACCCGCCTAGCTCGACTCATAATTAGGTCTAGCCATTAGAACTTAGGAGTAAATAGGAATGTTATAGTAATTTGCAATCAATAGAAATTAATGGGGGCAAAATGGGTAAATTATCAACACTCTTTTGTTACAAATATGGGTATTATGGAAATTAAAATATAATAATATTTCAGTGAATTACAACATAGCTAAGCTTGAACAATAAATACGATTAATGCGATTCGAACACAAATCACACATGAAGTAATAAACATAATAATATTTTGAATTATTATTAAATGATTAATCAAAATGCAATTATTTTTATATAATATCAAGCTACACCTTTCATTTTTCTTTAAAAATTAATAATTTTCATATGTTATATAAAACAACCTTGTAATGAACTTTATCAAATATATAGAGGTAAAATAGGTATGTAAACTTAAATGTAATGGCCAAAATGGATATTTCACTTTTATATAATAATTTTTTATTAGAATTATAATTGTTTTTATATAATATCAAAATGCAGTTATTTTTATATAATATCATAGACCTTTCATTTTAAAATATATATATATATATATATTTTTCATATTATATAAAACCACTTCCTAAGAAATTTTATGGAATAAATAGAGGTGAAATAGATATGTAAACTTAAATTTGAGTATCAAAATGAATCTTTCACTTTTATATAATAATTTTTTATAAAATATTATTAAATAACTAATCAAAATGAAATTATTTTTATTTAATATCAGTATATAACTTTTAGAATAATATCATAATATATTAATTACCTCATAACAAACATGTAATTTTCTATTTTAATATTTTGTAAGTACTAGCATCAACTTTTTTTACATTCCAAAAAAATTAATTAATTTCTTAAAAAATTTTAACATTTATTGTTATAATTTTTTTATCATTGATTTAGTTTTTTAATTTTTCACTAGTTTACTATTACATTTTTAATTAATTAATAAATCTTTCAATATCCTCTTTATTACTTTTCAATAGTTACATTTTTTAAAAGCTTGATAAATACTTTAATTTATCTTTTAATTTTTTTTGTTGTTGCTTTTTTCTAAATTTTACGTTACTAGTTTTGATAAATGTTGTAATATTTTTTTATACATATATAAGTATCCTTACTTAAATTAGGAAAAAGAGTTTATCTTGAAATGATGTTGTCGTTGAAATCAACATTTGACGCTTTAATTCAAAGTTTTAAAAGAGGAAGAGTGAGTGAGTGAGTGAGTGAGTGAGTGAGGGGGAATCAACATGGTTGAAGGGCAATGGCTCAGTATCCCCAAAGTTGAGCCATTAGAACTATTTAGTTTATAAAATTATTTGGTATTTGTTAACTTCGTTATTTTAATTTTGCTTTTTAGTTTTTGTAATTTTTCATAAATAATGTTAACTATGATTTTCATTATCTTCTATTGCAAGTGAACGTGCATGGATGAAAGACTGTACATTGATATTCCTTGGATTGGTGATAAATTTTAGCAAGAAACTGAGCTAGAATATAAAAGCTCATGTTATCAAGATTATGTTTTTTGGTGTTGTATTTTAACCTATTTATGTAAGATGTTGCATACATATATTATCAATAGGATAATGAAAAAACAATATTTTTATGGCTTACATCTATAGGGTGGTGTTAGTTAGTTATGGTTATATTTTGCAATTTTAATGAATCAATTTAACTTTAAATGTTTTTTCCATAGCCATTTAGATTATTTTTAATTTATAACTAATTAGTTATGCTTATATTTTTTTATCGAATACTTTTTTTTATCATTAAATTCTTTATATATATATATATATATATTAATGTTATCATCGCATAAGCTTTAGTTGTTATGTAAATCCTTAGAGGACAATTCTCAACAAATATTATAATTGGTTGCTCTTGACCTTGAAAATATATATAGAAGATAAAGCGAGACAAATTTAATAGTTTAAGTATCATTTCTAATGAAAAAAAATACTTCAAATACTAATTTGAAAATTAGGATATAATTTAAGGGCTAATTTGCATATAAGCCAAAATTGTATTACTAAAATCCATCTTAAATTATCTAAATTTTTATTAATAAAATATTAATATAAACATTAAAGAATTATAGTTTTTCGTACAAATAGACTAAAAAAAATTGGTATATACAAAGAAATATAAATATTTTTGTATAATATTAAAGATTCATCATTTAAACTTTGATTGTATCTGCAAAAATTGGTATTAAAATATTAAGTGTTAAGTTTGAGTCTCATATCATATGAATCATATATCAATTCTCCTCTAAATTTATTTTAATTAATTAATTTGAGTTAAATTATTAAAATTTACTCTTATAAAATGTTTGAATATATAATCAAACTATATTCAAAGGAAGTTATATTATGATTTATTTTTTACATTTATATTGTAATTTTGATACTGTTTATGATTGGTTAAAGTGTTTGGAAGGTGATGTATTATAGGAATTAAATCAAATTAATCTTTTTATTATTAAATAGATCAATTTAATCCTTATATTATTAAAGTGAATCAAATAAGTCCAAATTATTATAGAGTTAACATTTATTGTATAAAAAATGTATTGCAATTATTTTTTTTTCAATTGCAATTCAATTCCAAACAAATTATATCATTTACAGAATCATGGAAAACTTTAAAATAGTAAATGTTAACTCTATTCAAACATGGCTTTGTTTTATTCTTTTTAATAGTATATGGACTAAATTGATCTGTAGTAACCCAATACAACGATGTCGAAAATTACAGTTTCGGGGCCTCATTTTAGTGAACCAAGTTTGTAAATAATAAATAAAAAATATTTATGGAATTATGTTAAAAATGAATAGAATTAAGGATAAGTAATTTAGTTAATTGGAATATTTAATCTAATCTAATGACTAAATTGTAAAGTTCAATTGCTTTAGATTTTAAGTAGAGAATATTTAAAGGGATTTGAGTTGTAATTAATTCGAAGGCTTAAAATAGCAATTAGATTATGTTGAAATAAAGCTTAGTGGAGGGTAAGTGGGCTGTGAATTATTGTTATTATTATTGGTTAATTTATGTATATATGTTAAAAAAAAACTTGATTGAGATGTTGAAATCCTAAAAATTTATCGATTTACATTGTTTTTGGAGATAGAAAGGAAAATGCACCCTACATGACATATTTTCATTGTGTAGTCTCCCACCTGAAAAGAAATCACTTCGCTATAAGTCGATGAGCACTAGACACATTTTTTTTTTGTATGTTCCCAACTGTGGCTTTTCACAAGTATTACTTCAGCCGAGTTGATGAGTGTTGGACACATTAACCATCAAACGTTTTGACGAGTGCTAGGCATAATTAGTGCTTCGAATAAATTGATGAGAATCGGGCGCAATTTGTTTGGTTTGAGATGTACCAATGAGGCACTGGATGTAGAATTACGGTGTTAGTAAGATCTACGAATTAGTTTGGGTCTGAGTTATGTATTAATGAATATAAATGTTGAATATGAATGATGGTTTAATTCAAATTGGTAATGCAATGCGAAATGACAAAATGAGACAAAATTGAATAAGGTTGCATACAATGTTAGCAGAAAGTGATAATAAGTTCATTTAAATAGTTTGGTTAGTTGAAATATCACATTTTGTTTATTTGGGATACATGTGTATATTAATGTATTAGGAGCAAACAAATCATCTAAATTTCATGTTATATTGGGTGAGTTATAGTAATACCATTGGAATTATCACTTACCAAATGATTTTGTTTTCATATGCAGGTTAGGTGTATTTTAAGATCTTGTACTTAGAGTCGTCAGCATCCAACTGGCAAATCTTAGACTCCACAAAGTTTGTATATTTTGTTTTGTTTCAAGTTAGCATGTAGCTTTTTTTTAGTATAGTCATTTGGCTATAGTTACGTATATGTGACATGAAAGATTTAACTTTTGGTTGCAATAATTATAATGTTATTAGTTAATTAAATGGTTTTAGTGTGGTTTGCTTAATTTCTAGTATGTTTCGAAATATCAAAGTGTTGATAATTGATTTGGGAGATGATTTGAATATGAATATATTGTGAAATATGATTTTTTTTTTTGCAAGTTTTTTTTTTATGTAAAATAAGTAGAGATGTTGTCGAATTTTTTAATAAAATAATTTTACCACTATGCTTCTATTTTAATAGAGTGAGATAGAAAAGTAAGTTGCTTCAGCAACAGAATGTGACATTTTATATCTAAATCCATCAACTGAGTCGGGTATAAAGTATCACAGATCCATTTAATAAAAGAGTGATTAATTTGGTCAGGTCCTTTATAATAGAGAGAATGAGTCAGGATGATGTCAAATCATCATATTAATCCATACTATGCGTGTCAAGAGATAGTATTATAAAGTATATACAGAGTACCTCAACATCCATACGAAAATTGAGTTTAGGATTAAGAGATTAAATTATGTATTTATTTAATCGTTGATCCAACCAACTCAATTAAATACAATAAAATTCACATTTTATGTTTGAACTTTCATCCCATAAAAACTCACTATTTCTAAACTCTTTCAATTTTCTCAAACTCTCCTACTCTCAAAAATTTGTTAATTTTGTACTTATTTTGCAAGGAAAAAAATGGGCAAACACATTGCAAATTACGTAAAAAATTCCAACTTAATTATTTTTTATTTTTAATATTTATGAAAATATTTTTAATAATTTTCAAATTTTAATATAATTGTTCTATGATTTTAAAACAATCGATATATTGAGTTCCTCAAATTCAACCTAATTTATATTTCTTAGAATCCGATCATTGTATAAAAAAAATATTTGAAAGATGTTAGTTTATATGTTACACCTACGTTGAAAATCATTCAACATTTAATTGCTGCCTCGGTGAAAAGATAAAAGTCAGAAATGTTTACGTCCCATTTTCCATACAAGGAAGCAACCATTACACCTAAAGAATGTCACTTTAATAATCAAACTTCCATTCCAGAAGGAGGTGGTAATTGCAGCTAGTGGCATCAATCTAAACAACAAGTACGATCAGTTTTTGCATGCTTTGCCCTCAAATTTGATAGGTGCCAGATGAAGTAAAAAAAAAAAAAAAAAAACCAACTTATAAAATTTGATTTATTTTCTAAAAATACATATCCCAAATAATGAGTCGGTATTAATTATTTTTAAATTACCTTCTTTGTTGTACGTTTGGTCTAATGCTATCACTTATTAATTTTAATTTTCTTAATTAGAAAATAATATGATCAAAATTATTGGCAAAATTAAGAATATATGTCAAAAAAAATTTAGGAATATAAGTCGAAATTTTAATTATTTAGAGAAATAAGCTGATTTTTCGTAGATGTGGTAAAAACGTGTTTCAAGGAAAGCACTTTTAAAAAACACTTATTAACAAAAATGTTTTCTTTTAAAATGTTAATTTTCTTAATTAGATGGTCAAGTGTTACTATTTTATTCCTTAAGTTTCAAGTTCAACTCCTATCTCAAACACATTTAATTTTGTTAATTTTAATTAAAAAATATGTTACTTTCAAGTTATTTTATTTTTAATTTATATATTTAATTAATAACTCTTTTATTTATATAAATAAAATAATAAATATGGAATTGTAGAATAAAAATATATCTATCTTTCATTATGTTAAAAATATTTTTAATTAATAATTATTTTATTGATATAAACAAAATAATAAATATGGAGTTATATAATGAGAATTTATATTATATATATTATGCTAAAAATATTTTATTGAAAAATATTAACTATTTTTATATATTTTTCTTTATATATAACTTTTATATGTAAATATTTATTTTCTCCACCAATATAGTGGATATGATGATTTTTATTATTATAAACTTAAAAAAATTATTTCAAATATTATTATTTTTAAATATAAAATATTTCAAATACCATATTTTTTTATGTAAAAAATTAGTTGATGTACCCAAAATTATTTTGTATGTAACAAATGTGCCACGTCTACAAAATTAATCTATTTCTTTAAATAATTAAAATTTTGGCTTATATCCCTAATTTTTTTTCGGAATCAGTATATTCTTTTAATTTTCTCAAAATTATTTTATTGTATTATTTATAAAATTTATAAAAACAAAATAATTTAATATATTTTAATTTAACCGTTATCGGTTTATTGGCGTGGAGATTTAGCTTATAGAAACAGAGCAGATGGATAAATAATTGAAAAGAAAAAGGTTCAGTATTGTTGTGAAAATCTCTAATGTACGCATTCGGAGGAAGGAGCGAAGGAAGAGGCAGAGAGAGAGCGAGAGAGCGGGGAAAATAACAGTTTGAGAATAGGCTGCGCTTGAAAAGGGAGGGTTAAGGGAAGAAAAATGGAATTGTTATTTTATTCTCAATAATTGCTTTAATTTCGAAAAAAAAATCAAATGGATTTAGGCGAGCTGTGGGCGATCTTCGGTCCCGGTGTCGCGGGCGCCGTATTTGGTGCCGGCTGGTGGTTTTGGGTCGACGCCGTCGTTTGTAGCTCCGTTAATATCTCTTTCATCCACTATTTACCTGGTACACCTAATTACTTTCCTTCTTCTTTTAATATATTTTCTATTTCGTGTTAATTATTTGCTTTTTTGATGTTTACATGGCCGAATTTTATTTTAAGGAATATTTGCATCTATCGCGGCTTTGATGTTTAATTGTGTTAGAAAAGAGGATATTGATTACTCTCCGTATGATGAAGGCGAGTGGAGGTTTGCTGATTCTTATCTTCTTCAATTTCTCACTGTTTTTTCAGTTCATTTTTTTTATTTATTTATGGAATTTGCGTTTCATCCACTATTGGATTTTGATTTTGCTTACTTTAACTGTTTTTTTTTGCTAAAATCGTTATCATTTTTCCCATGATTGGAGAGATACCTAATTACTTAGGGTTTACCTATTCTTCGGTGACGGTGTTGTGAGTAATGATATTTTCGAGGTGAAGTTGAGATGTTTCTGTGGGTTTTTTTTTTATTAATATAGTTTAAAAAAATAAAAAAAATACTCAAATGGTATAGGGTAAAAAATATTGACGAAAATGGTATGGACTAGGGTAGTGCTGCCTATGGCTATGGCATGACCACCCTGAGTCTCACCATTTTCTGTTAAAAAGAAAAAAATAGTTAAAAACAGAAAAATAAGCTCAAAAAAAGGGATTGTGTGGGTCCCAGAGACGGCACCGATTGTGCCTCTGGCAGAGGCGGCACCGCCTCATTATAAAATCTAATTTTGGAAGCAAGAAGAAGCAGCAACTCGGGAAGCAAGAAGCATTAAAATAGCCATTGCGATGCCTGCAATTTCAAAATAAATTTCGGTTATTAACAAAATAAATTTTATATATTACTTTTAATTACAAAAAAAATAGCAAACAATTTTTTCGACAACATATTTTTTGCTATACTACATTAAAAAATAAATATATCTAACTCAAATACAAATATTTTTATTATAATTTAAAATATTTAATAAATAAAATATTTTGGTTTAAAATATAATATATTTAATACATCCGGCATGTAGTTCAATATATTTTAATTTAATTTAATTTTTATTTAATAATAATTTTAGTGATGCAATAATAATTAAAAAACACATGATAAGTTGTTCAATATTATTTTAAAATATATTATAATATGTAATTAATTAAATTCATTGGGAAATAAAAAAATTTCATATTTTTAAAATTTTTAAAATTTTCGGATTTTATTTTTTTATATTATTTTAGTACATAATGTTTCAAATGTATTATTTTTGTTTTTTTATATTAATTTAGTAAATAACCCTAATTTTGTCCCTTTATTTGTATTTTTAAAATTTTTGGATCTTATTTTTTAAAATATATTATTTTCCTATTTTGTTCTTTTATATTATTTTAGTACATAATATTTCAAATATATTATTTTAGTTTTTTTTATATTAATTTAGTAAATAACCCTAATTTTGTCCTTTTGTTGTATTTTTAAAATTTTCGGATCTTATTTTTTAAATTATACTATTTTCCTATTTTATTCTTTTATATTATTTTAGTACATAATGTTTCAAATATATTATTTTAGTGTTTTTTATATTAATTTAGTAAATAACCCTAATTTTGTCCCTTTGTTTGTATTTTTAAAATTTTCATATCTTATTTTTTAAAATATATTATTTTCCTATTTTATTCTTTTATATTATTTTAGTACATAATATTTCAAATGTATTATTTTAGTGTTTTTTATATTAATTTAGTAAATAACCCTAATTTTATCCATTTGTTTGTATTTTTAAAATTTTCGGATCTAGATTTTATAATGGGGCGGTGCCGTCTCTGTCAGAGGCACAACCGGTGCCGCCTCTGGGATCCACACAATCCCTTTTTTCACCTTTTTTTTTTTCGTTTTTAACTATTTTTTTCTTTTTAACAGAAAATGGTGGGACCTAGGGTGGTCATGCCACTGCCATAAGCGGCACCACCCTAGTCCATACTATTTTCGTCAATATTTTTTGCCCTATACTATTTCAGTAATTTTTTTATTTTTTTAAACTATATTAGTAAAAAACCCTGTTTCTCTACATTTTAGCTGATTGAAAAATATTTCTTCTCTTGAAGTTCTTACCTTGTCTACAGAATCAAGGCTTATGATGTAGCGGTCAGTTTGAAATCCAAACTTGATAAGCACTAGAATTTCGTCAACAGTTTTGCATCTCAATTAATTTATTCCTTTTGGTATCAACAAATTTAACTTTAATGCAAATAATATTTAATTGTGTATGATGGTGACTATTTGCACAGACATAGGTACAGAAGTTCGTTCAAAATTAGTGTTATTGCATGTAAAGCGCCTACGTTTTAGGTTCAAGTTTAGACAGCATGGATGCATAATTTTCAAGTGATCCTTCTAACTTAAGGATCTTAATCTTCTTGTAGAATTAATGAATATGGAACTATTCATTACGATCATTTTATATCGTGTACTCATGGTGAACTCCCTCTTGCATGTGTATTATCACTAAAGTCAATCTTGAGGCATAGTTGACAATTGACATGGTTAAGTGTTCGTGATAATGATTCATTTGCAAATCACGTGTCTTGTAAACTAACATGCAGTTTACAAACAGAAATTCTTCTGCAACTCAAAAATTATCATATGGCAGTGCTGAATTACAAGTTTTTTTTCCTTGTAATTAGAAGTGTTGGATTCTTTTTTATTATTATACTGTTAGCAGGATTGAAATATAAGAAAACAGAGAATAAAAATAACATGAATGAAATGTTTTTCCACAATTTTGTATCTTTAAGGCTAAATATAGAGCTAGAATAAAACTTTGTTTGTGAGAAAGTCTAGTATACATAAGCTGTAAAATATTTACAGTCATAACTTCCTGATTATTACCTCTGAAATTAATAAAGGAACCTAGAGGTTTTCCATAACCCTGAGTTTTCTAGAGTTCCAACTTCATTCTACACATTTTTCAGTCCAAATTCTACCTATTTGCTGCTGTTTTTTCACCCTAAACCACATCAATTTGCTTACAGAGATGATATAGGATTTGAATAGTGTTGTTGTTTTCCTGAAACATGCCTTGATATAGGTCAGAGTTAAGACAAAATTGTTGAACATATTGGTCTTTCATTTTAGTTTTTCTTCCACAGGAGCATAACTGGTCCTAACACATAAGTTGTCATGTCCGTTTATGGTTGCTTGAGTAAAAAATTTGGGCTATGGTGGAAAAGGAATGACTAAGACTTATCCCTGATTGTATAACCTTGGCACTTGATGGAGCCCGAAAAGTAAATGTGCTAGTGTTGTATGACTTACGGCTTAAACTATTAATTTGTGCTGTGTTCCATTGCAGTTTTAGGACCGAGCTTTTTGAATTTTTTTTTTCTTTTAATCTAATTTTCCAACTTATCCTTCAACCACTCTAGCTATTCCTTTACCTGAGATAGTTTACGCTGTACGAGTCACTGCTGAATTTGATTATGGGACACAAGAAATGCTCTTAAGCCATTTGAAGCTTCCTCTTATTTCATGTAGGTTACATGAAAGCTTAACAACCATCTTGCTTAATCACTTCAAAAATTTCATTGTAATGTAAAAAAAATTGCAAATATTGATAATATCATCTGAGCATGGCATGGTATGCGCTTATCAACATGCAGTAAGCATGTTGTGTGTAGCTCACCCTTGTGTAACTAAGCTGATCCGTGCATGTGCTCCAGCTGCATGACAATTTCATAGTCAGGCATTGGAGTTTGGAATTTGGGAAAAGGTTTTGACTTTGTATGTATTAAAGCTGTAGGGAATTAGTAATGGTGTCTACTTTTGATTTCCTTTTGTCTTGTTTTCTTGCTTGTGCGTTGTATCTGATACAACTTGCAGATAATTTCGACAATTGGTGATATTTAAGATTGTTTAAGTGGGAAACTTTATGTGTTTGGAATTTGAATCAGCTGACCATCCTTGTATCTGTTTGTTGTGTGGTTTATCCCTACCTTTTTTTAGAAGAGTTACAATACTCCTTTGGTTGCTTGTTGTGGCTAATGGATGCTAATCCTTCATCGAAACAGGTTGAAGCTCTGGCTTTTCCTTGCTTATGTTGTCTCCTTCGTTTCACTGGCTGCTTCAGTGGGCCTATTGATACAGGACTCACTAGTGACATCTGGTCCTTCATTGTGGACTGGTACTGCAGGTGTCTTACAGTGTGTGTTCGTCTTAATTAGGTAAATGCTATTCCAGATTTAGAATTATGACCATCATCAATGTTCTGTTAAGTTATTTTGTATAATTGTTTCAAATTAAAGTTGAATATCTATCTTGTGGTTATGTGCCTGTGTGAGAATCATACACCAAATGGCGTATTTAAGATGTTCTTCAATTTCATTATTTATGTATTAAACATTTTATCATCAACTCTAATAATTTTGTTAATCTGAATCTTCAACTGCAGTGGACTTATATATTGGACTTCTCACTCGGAATAACAGACAGTGTAGCTTGGAACCACAAGCGAGTCTTCAATAGTATGTGCAGGTATCATCTCTCATTTTAATTAATCAATGGTGCAATTAGAAAGGATTTTTCACCTTCTTAAATCTTGTACCCTATAGTAAGTGTCTTGAGTGTGAAAACTAAGATTCATCCTGCTCTTTTGAAATTTATGAATTTTCAACCACGAAACGAGCACTTGAAGCCCAGTTGTTGTTTTCTTTATTTCCAGTTCTATATAGGGTCGAATCATCCATGCCCCCTTTTAGCAAAACCTTTTTCTTTTGTTTTGGGTTGGCCATACCAACCTCTTTCCCGATTTGATTTGCAACTTGTAGGCTTTATTTGTTTTGGTGGGTGGAAAGATAAAATTTTATTGGTATTCTTGGTATAAAATATGGAAAAGTTGAATAAAAATGTAATTTTGTTTTCACTCGTTGTTAAGACAGAACCATGGAGAAGAAGTAAAAATTATATTATTTTACTATTATACTCTTAGCATAACAAAGTAAAATGTTGAATTCGGGTCTACTTCATTTGATGTATTCACACCTTAATTTCTAGGACTTAGGAGACTCAATTTGCAGCCTAATGTTAAATTTGATCCGAGAACTCGTGTCTTAATATTGGACTCGTATAAGTTTAGGTATGGTCATCATGTTTAAAACATTACGTATTTGTATATATTTTCATATGTTAATAAATTATGTTATATTTGTATATCGGTTCCATCTTTATATTATCTGTAGTTAATGAATAATGGATGTTTATATGTAAATGATGATAATAAATGGGTTAAAAGATAATGGACCAGTGAAAGCAGCATCTGAGTTAGATAGGTATTGCAAGGAATTTTGTAAGATCATTAGTGTATTTTAATGTTGGACGAGATTCTTGGATCAAACCTGTTAAAGAGCAGCATTTTGGATTTTCACTATCCTGATATACATCTAATTGTATCTTTTTAAAGAGAAAAAAGAGATATAAATATGTACATTTTACAATTTCGAAAAAAAATAAATTTTAAATGTTATAATGAACTTGAATTTGACAAAAAAATTTTAATTGTATTAATAATTAAAATTATATTTTTAAATTCGAACAGCAGAGGGATTAAATATTTTGAAAAAAATTTAAATATACAAAGAGTGAATATATTTTAGGTTAAATTCTGCTCTTAGTCTCTGTATTGACAAAAGTTGTGTGTTTGATCTTTGTATTATAATTTGATTAATTTTAGTCTTTGTATTTTTTAAATTGGTTAAATTTAATTTATATATTTTTTAAAATTTAAAACTTTGATCCCAATTCAAGTAATAAATTCACTTGTCTCGTACTAGATTTAGCTCATAAAATTCTAGATTTAACTTATATTTTATGATGGGATTTTTAAGTTTTTATACTTTTTAAAACTTGAAATTTTGGCATAAAAGATTGTTATTAATCCTTTAACTGAATTTTTGAAAAAATATATGATAAATTGATTTGACATTATACATGATAATATGTTTATTTAAATAGATTTTAAAAATAATAAAATTTAACAATGAAATTAACAATTATGACCAAATTAATTAAAATAAAGAGATGAAATTCGTAATCATAGAATTTAACCAATATTTTGACCCTTGAATTAATGTTCCCAAAGCTCTTACATGATAATCATATATTTGCGCAAAAAATCAGCCGTAGACCCTACTTTTAAAAGAGCTCCCCACAAAATACTTCATTTATTCACGTGAAACTACTTGCCTTCATATAAAAAAATTTGCTGAAAGGAATATGAAAGGATGGATAACCATGAAAAATAAACAAACATGTAACATGAACTAAACTAAATATTTAACTTTTTTCTTATTTCCTTTTCTTTTTCCTCTGTAAAATTGACCAAAGACATCAACAATAATCTATTTCTTGTAAAATTGAACCCTTGGGAAAGGAAAGGAAGCAAAAAGGACAAAATAATATATATCCCAAAAGATGGAACTTTCCAGCATCTATTCTTCCCCACTGCAGATCCTTTAGAAACCCAAAGAATTCTCTCTCTGTGTTATAGGTGGGCAGGAGTTATTGCACTATTTTTAAACTCCCTTCCATGCCCAACTCCTCAGCTTTCTTTCAAACAGAAGACATCAAAAGGATTTACTATGTGATAGGAGGGAAAATGAACCTAAAGATCTGCCATCAAAATTGGAACTTCTTTGGATTTACTATGTAGGGACAGAGAAAGTCAGGCTTCAGATACGGGGTCAGATGAGCTTGGTTCAGAAGCTCCATCCAAATTAGTTGCGAAAGTGTGAGCCAGCTTTGGCAGCATGCTGCTGCACAGTTTCAGAGACGGCCTCAACTTCATGTACTGCAAAACCAAATGAATAGATGAATTTTACAAATACCATACAAAAATTGTCTCATAAAGAGCTCTTAATTTGCATCTGTTGTACAAAATGCATCGCTTTTAAACAATGACAAAGATGATGATTAGCCATGGAATCAGACTGCAGATAAAGGCATTATCAATATATCAAATCTTCACAATTCTCCAATGGTTATTAAAAAAAATCCCATTATGCTTACCATCCAAGCAAGATCAATTGATCAACTCCACATCATTTTCAGTAAACTTAAAGGTTCATTAGAGAGACACTAAAACTAGGGAACAAGTTGACTTCAAACAAAATTCATTGAATAAATAAAGGGAAAGTACAGCAAAAAGGAAAAAAAGATGTATTTACCTCCTGATAAAATGCATTGATTTCCTCTTCCGTAAGGCCTTCATCCTCACCAGAATTTTCTTCCCAGCCAAGAGAACGAAGAAATGCAGCCTCTTCTTCATCTGGATAAACCATAGAAGTGGAGGTCATATAATTTTCACCATCATCAGAAAATCTTTTAGCATCAGGACGGGTGCCACCATTGCTAGTTGCTGCAGTATGATTCTCATTAGCACAAGCAGGTGCAGAAGCAGTCACTACTTCCTTTGAAACTTCAGATTTCTCTGTGGTGGAAGATGAATTATGAGGATCTGAATCTGCGAGACCAGCAACACTGTTCATAGAGGTCTTCTTTTTCAGGAGATTAAAAAAATCATTCTGGCTCTGGGTTTGAGCCAAGGAAGGTTTCTTTTCCACAGTAAACCCAGCTACTGGATTCAAGGTAGATGCCTTGCGTTCCCCAGCAGATAGCTTTTGGTTCTTCGAGTTTATAGAGGAAGCAGATGTAACAGGAGCAACAGCATGTTGGCTAGTTGTACCTCTGCTGTTCATATTTGTCGTTGGACTAGCAACATCTTTATGAGTAGGAGATGAGACCCCATTTTCCCATCCTGGTTTGAGAACCAAAAGCTTCCCAGATGTCTTTGGCATGTCAGACTTGACATGATCACTGTGAGGAGACTCATTACCATGATGAGTCAAAGAATATTGTTGCTGTCCACTCTTTATAGTTATATTCATGTCACTTGTTCTGACAGCAGGTTTGGCTTTTGATTTATCCAATGAATTGTGAACCTGGGACCAAAAAATTAGGAAATTAAATCTGAAATTTCTAAGTACTAATTAAATGGTTCTTCTATCATGCAGTAGACAGGTCAAAAGAAAAAGTGCAACTACCAGAACACTTCATGAGCATACAGCAAACTAGCTAACTTGAGTTAATCTTGGCATTTCAAAATCCCTTAAAGATGTACAAGAACAGTTATAATTCAACCACAAGTCTATATCATTAAGTCATAACATAAACATGAACTTCAAAATATAGTGTAAACAACACCAGGGAAGAAAAAGAAAAAGAAAGAATGCTAGCTTTGTTGGTGGAATAATAGATGGTCTTGCATAACTGCCTTTTTTTTACTAATCCATCAAGATAAAAGTGAGAAGGCTTCTTGAAAAGTTCCACTGTTCATCAATTGACTGTATTATATTTGATGACACTAAGATCTAATGAGTTTCCTTTCCAAAATCTCTTTCTTGTCTTTCGATTATGATTGGAAAATCTGACCAATGATTCTGACCTTCACATTATAGTCAATCATAAATGCCAGAGAAGATTACAACCAACTGTGGCATTCAGAAAATTCAGAGCATTCGGGAACTTACCAAATCAACTAACGATCTGAATAAGATAAAATAAGAAATGTCTGGATATGTTATGGAATAATATTCTAGCTGGTTTTCTATTTGTTTTAACGTCTGTTTTTACAAAGCATGCTTATAGTACCTTTAGTATGAGTCACCATGATAAGGATTGAGAAAAGAATAAAGAGAGATCGAGCTTTGGCAACCATTGGGCCCGTGATTCTTCTAACCCTCTAGGAAGTATCTTAACCAGTAAGGTTGAGAAATTAGGAGGTATATTGACTAGTAGGGATGAGATATATAGATTGTGGCATTCTCATTCTATGATCTACGGGAAACAGGGTGAGCCTTTGCATCAAAGGACTGTTGTGGACTCAAGAGACAGTGGTATCAATAACCATTACGATGGCAATGGTCTTCTTTATGGGGGTACTTTTGGGAGTAGCATCAACAAGGCTGTGTTTGAGAAAGATTTTCCGTCACTTGGAACTGAAGAGAGGCAAGGGGTGTCTGAGATAGCTAGAGTTTCCTCTCCTAGTTTTAGCTCAGTTTCTCAGAGTTTGCCCGTTCGTAATTCAACTTTGATTGATGGGGAAGGATGGACCTCAGCTCTGGCAGTAGTGCCCAGTGTTGATGGAAGTAGTGGCACAGGCTCCTTGCCTGCTTCCCTAATTGTTTCCACCTCAGGTTCTGGGTCTCCAAGTGTCACAGCTGGTCTTAACATGGCTGAAGCACTAACACAAGCTCCTTCACGAACCCATACGATCCCCCGGGTAACAAGCTCAGTTTCAAAGTTCTTATTACACATATAACTTGTATTTGCTATCTATCTAGACTTTTATATTCCATACAGTTTTCTGTCAAGACTCAAAGATGTGACGAACTGGCTATTAAGCAATCAAGGCAACTAATACCGGTGACACCTTCAATGCCTAAGGGTTCGGTAAGCCTATTGCCTTAGCTTTTAGCAATATTGCATCTTAGTACATTAAGTTGTAGTAATGATAAACAAGTTTGGTTTTCCTCCCTCGTCCATCTGCCTTTTATACTTAATCTATATCAATCAGAGGTTGTATGCTGAATATTTGTTTATGTGTAATACTTGTCTATCTATGTTTAGGTTTTATTTGTTACATTAAAGCTTTATTTTGTAGTTTTATACTAGTTGATATTCTTTTTCCAGTCAAATTGTCAGTAAGGAAATGTAACTAAGATTTTATCAAACGACAGATTCATGTTCTTGTAGTTTATCAAGCTAATTCCCTTTTAGATTAGCTTGATGAAAATAATACCGTGTTTGTGGTTGAAGATGCATTATGCTGTCCATTTTGTCATTTCTGAATTGCTATCCTGATCTTATGTTCTGTTTCTTTTTTATTTTCATCCTTTATAGATAATATTCTGCTATTGCTGCAATTTTGTTATTCTTTAGGGAGTTTGAGTGCCTGTCTTCTCAAACGAGTCAGGTGCAGCAATAGAAATCAAGATTAAGTTTTAAGAAAACCTGAATTTATGTTCTTTATTTGATATTGATGCCCCTAGGAATCCATGTATAAAGCCAGATCTTCTTCTTGTTCTTTAGATTTCCAGCAACTTACTTTTAAACATGAATATAACTAGTATTTAATCTTTTAATTCTACTTAAACTTCTTGAATCTCTCATCAATAATCCCCTCATATTTGCACTTAAATCATGATATTATTTATGTTGTTGACTACTGTTAACTGCAGCTAAACACCTTCTTAGAGCTATGGTTCTCTTATCCATCTGCTTATTATAGCAAATCTTCTCAAAAACTCTCGACCTCTAAATTATAGCCTCCAAAGTTGGTCTTGATCGCTCTCCTCCTGCATCAAAATTCTTTGCACTGATTTATGATATCCTTCAACTCTTTTACCCTACATGTTAAATGTTATTTTTGGATTTTGAACTTACAAGCTAGGTTACTATCTTGGCATTTTTCTTAACATTTTTTCAACGATTCCCATGATGTGTAAGGTGGCTGTGTTGGTCTATGTTTTTCCGTTGCTATAAAGATCTTTGGCCCTTTATCATAAGTTAGAAAACTTTGTTGGTGGATTCACCATATATGCCATGTTCCTTCCACTGGTTAAAACAAACCAAAATTTGATGGACGTCAATGTTGGTGGGAATTTTGGCACTTTGTTTTCCTATTGCCTTCTCCATTGCTTTCTTACCTTCTTCCCTAGCTTTTGCATGTTTGCAATATTTAGGTTCCGATTTTCCCCCTGATGTGTAGTATATGTTATGGACGTGACAATGGAGAAATTAATGGTGATTTTGGGTATTTTTCTTGGTATTTAATGGAGGTTTAAGGTTTGAATGTTGATGGAAATCAAGAGATTATAGTTTAGAAATAAAAAATCAATTGGAAGAGTAATAGGAAACAAGGGACGGCATGCACAAGCTTTGGAGAGAAAACTGTCGTGAATATGAAACTATAAATAGAGGTTTTTAGGTTGAATTTAAAAATCAGACTAATTCCCTCTTAAAAATTCTAAGTTTTGACTCTTTTACAAATGTATCTTATTTTCAAAATTAAAAGTATTTAAAATTCATTTTCATAAATTGATTTAATTTTTTAAAAGCCATGGTAAAAAACATGACCGATAAACCATGTCGCAAAATTCCGATGACTCTAAGGCTAAAACCCTTAAAATATCCTTAAAACTCTTAGATCCTATTTTGGAGTGTTACAAATCTCTTCCTCTAAAAAGAATTTCGTCCTTGAAATTCCCTGCTAACACGTCAATTGTTTAATCACGAAATATGTTATTTCTACTTTTAAACTAATATCACACTTTCGTTGCACACTCTGATTCCTTTTCTCTCTAACTTTCTACTACTTTTCTTAATGATCCTATTCACTACCGCGAACTTATTCTACAGTAATTTTGCTAACAGTTTCTTCTACTCACTACGACATTTTCGTCTAAAGAACTCGTAATCATTTTCCCTAATTCATAATCTCTATCAGGATTCTCTACTTAATAGTTAAATCGCTCCATATTTACGAATGCATAGAACCTAAATCTAGAGCACCGTATTAGAGACTGTCCATAATGGGCAGATCAGATGCAAGCTACGGGTTCTGTGCAGCCTCAGAGGGCAGCTCAGCAGCCATCTAGGGGCCGTGGAGCGGCTAAGGGTGGTAATGGTTTGGGCCGTGGACAGAGAGCACCGGGTAGAGGTGCTAATCAGACAGAGGCGAGGCAGCCTGCACTTGTTTATACTGCTCGACGCCGAGAGGACAGAGATGCTCCAGACGTTATCACCGGTACGTTCTTAATTTTCGATGTGCCTTATACTGCTCTTATAGACATAAGTTTTACACACTCTTATGTAGCTAGCACTATATCTGAAAACTTGGAGGTTACCGTTGAGAGCATTTCTAGTGAGATCACTGTACTAAGTTCGTTGGGGCAATCTGTTCGGGTTAATAAACTTAATAGGGATGTCCATTAGAGGTGCAAGAGATTGTTTTTTTGGCAGATCTGAAGGAGCTTTCTTTAGGGAGTTCAACTTATTTCTGGACATGGATTAGTTGGTCAAGCACTGAGTTGGTTTGGACTGTGCGATTGAGAGGGTCATTCTAAGGATTGGGGATGATAAAAAAATGGTCATGATCAACGAGCGTCGAGATTATCTGTCCAATGTGATCTCCGCTCTTGTGGCTGAGAAACTTGTCCAAAAAGGGTGTGAGGCTTACTTGACTTACGTCAGTATTTTTGATTCTGGGGGCTCTTCTATTGAGGATATAAGAACTGTAAGGGATTTTCAGGATGTTTTCCTTGAGGAGTTACCGGGTTTACCTCTGAATCGAGAGGTTGAGTTTGGAATTGAGCTTCTTCTGAGTACAGCTCCGGTGCCTATCGCTCCCTACCGTATGGCACCGATAGGCACCTAAAGAGCTTATAGAGCTTAAGGCTCAACTTCAAGAACTTCTGGACTGTGGTTTCATATGTCCTAGTGTGTCTCTGTAGGGGGCACTAGTTTTGTTTGTTAAGAAAAATTATGGGACTATGAGGATGTGTGTTGATTATCGGCAGCTGAATAAGTTGACCGTGAAAAATAAGTATCCACTTCTAAAAATCAACGACCTGTTTGATCAATTCTGAGGGGCTTTAATGTTTTCTAAGATTGATCTTCGATCTGTGTATTATCAGTTGAGGGTTAAGGAAGAAATGTTTAAAAGACTGTATTTAGGACGCGATATGGACATTACGAGTTCCTAATTATGCCTTTTAGTCTGATGAATGCTCTGACCACATTCATGGATCTAATGAACCGAGTGTTTTAGCCTTATCTGGACCAGTTTATCATGGTTTTCATCGATGACATTTTGGTTTACTCTAAGACTGAGGATGAGCATGACGAGCATCTTAGAGTGGTGCTTCAGATTCTTCAAGAAAAGTAGCTTTACGCTAAGTTGAGCAAGTGTGAGTTCTGGTTACGAGAAGTAACTTTTTTGGGGCATGTGGTATCTGCTGAGGGGATTCGAGTAGATTTGAGAAAGATAGAGGCTGTGTTGGATTGGAAACAACCTAAGAACGTATCTGAGATCCGTAGCTTTCTGGGTTTGGCGGGATATTACCGGCAGTTTGTTGAGGGGTTCTCTCTGATTGTGGTTCCATTGATTAAGCTTCTGTGTAAGGGTGTTCTATTTGTTTGGACTGATGCACAACAGTCGAGCTTCAAAAAGCTCAAGTCTGTGTTAACTCAAGCTCCTGTTCTAATACAGCCTGAATCCGATAAGGAGTTTGTGATATACAGTAATGCATCGCGGGTCGGTTTAGGGTGCGTTATGATACAGGATGGTAAAGTTGTGGCTTATGCTTCCCAGCAGCTTAAGGCAAATGAGGGAAACCATCCGACGCATGATCTCGAGTTGGCTGCTGTAGACTTTGCATTGAAAATCTGGAGGTACTATCTGTATGGTGAGAGGTGTATTATCTACACTGATCATAAGAGCCACAAGTATTTCCTTGCTTAGAAGGAGTTGAATATTAGGCAGTGCCGTTGGATTGAACCGTTCAAAGATTATGACTGCACTATAAAGTACCATCCTAGTAAGGCCAATGTGATATCCGATACTCTTAGTCGAAGAGCGATGTCTGATTTGAGGGCGATGTTTACTCGCCTTAGTCTGTTTGATGATGGGAGTCTGTTAGCTGAGTTGTAGGTTAAGTCGACTTAAATTGATCAGATTCGAGATAAACAGTTAGTGGATGAGACTCTGGGTGTGTGGTTTCATCAGGTTGAGAGTGGTACTACTTCTAATTTTGGGCTAAATAATGATGGTGCGCTATACTTTCGAGGTCAAATTCGTGTGCTGAATGATTTGAATTTGAGGCAGTTGATTCTTGATTGTAATAAGATGTATCGGGATCTCCGTGAACTGTACTGGTGGCCAAGTTTGAAGCGTGAGGTTACTGATTTTGTTGCTCGATGTCTGACGTGTCAGCAAGTTAAGGCTGAGCATCAGTTACCTTCGGGTTTGCTATAACCCATTAAGATTTCCTTATAGAAATAGAAACGTGTGACGATGAACTTCGTTAGTGGGTTACCCTTGACACCCACTAAAAATGATTTTGTTTGGGTCATTATGGATCAATTGACCAAATTTGCTCACTTTATTCTAGTTCGGACAGACTACTTTCCGCATAAATTAGCGAAGCTCTATATATCTGAGATAGTTAGACTGCATGAGGTTCCTGTTTCGATTATTTCTGATAGAGATCCTCGCTTCACTTCTCAGTTCTGGAAGAAATTGCACGAAGCTCTGGGTTCGAGATTGGACTTCAGTACTGCGTTCTATCCTCAGACCGATGGTCAATCTGAGAGGGTGATTTAGATACTGGAGGATATGCTTCAGAGTTGTATGATTGATTTTTGAGGTAGTTGGGAGGATTATCTGTCGCTAGCTGAGTTCGCCTACAATAACAGCTTCCAGTCTAGCATCCAGATGGCACTTTACGAGGCTCTGTATGGTCGTAAGTGTCGTACACTGCTATGTTGGACTGAGTTGGGTGAACGTCAAGTTTTGGGTCCTGAGTTGGTTTTTGAGACTAAGGATAAGGTTCGACTAATTCGGGATTGTCTGAAAGTGACTTCTGATAGACAGAAGTGTTATGCGGATCTGAAGAAGAGAGATATTGAGTATTCTGTGGGGGACTTCGTTTTTCTTAAGGTGTTTTCATGGAAAAAGGTTCTAAGATTTGGTCGTAAGGGCAAGTTGAGCCCTAGGTTCATTGGGTCGTATCGAATTCTGAAGCGTGTGAGATCGGTTATTTATCAGTTGGAGCTACCTCCAGAGTTAAACTGTATCCACGATGTCTTCCATATTTCGATGTTGAGGCGATACCGGTCTGACCCTTCTCATGTTGTTTTTGCTGAGGAGATTGAGGTTAGGCCAGATTTGACATTTGAGGAGGAGTCGTTTCAGATTCTAGATCATGACATTAAGGTTTTGAGGAGGAAGTCCATTCCTTTAGTGAAGGTTCTATGGTAGAATCATGGTTCTGAGGAGGCCACGTAGGAACCTGAGTATTCGATGCGTTAGTAGCATCCTCATTTGTTCTGATCAGGTAAATTTTGAGGTCGAAATTTCTTTTAGAGGGTAGAGTTATAACGCCCTGACCTTTTTATTTATGTTTTTGTAAGTACTTGACAATTATGTGTCTGCTTCAGTGGTTAAGTATTTTGGGTGTGTGTGGTAGGTCTTAAGTTCAAGCTCTACCTTTAGAAAATTTTGCCTATTTTTGGAATTAAGCTTTATCCTTATTCAGTGGGCTTATATGTAATTGTCTATAAATTTATGTCAGAATGAGCTTGTTGGTTCAAGTGGCGAGGGTGTTGGTGTGTTGGAGGTCTTGTGTTTGAATCCCTGCGTTAGCGTGGGTAATTATTTTTGCTCGGTAGACTGGAAGAGTTTCAAGTGAGTTAAAATTCTGATAGTGGATGTAGTGAGATTTAGGTAAAACTCAGTTTTTCTCAAAATTTTCTCCCTTTTGAAACTGGTGTTCCTGTTTCCTCTTCTTGTATTTTTCCTTTTTCTCTCTTTTCCCCTTTTTCTTCATTTCGGAATAATTATCTCCCATTCTCGGTGTTTGATTCGAAGGGGGTGTGCATTGGTAGTTAAGGGTTAATGTATTTTGCTCGATTAGGGAGTTACTCTTTAAATTCGTGTATTGTGTTTTTGATTTTGTTTGTTAGACTTCAAATTCTATTCGGTCAGTAGCGCTTCATGAAAAAAAGGGGCTTACCTCGCATAGAACCATAGTTGGAGGCATTCAAGAATTCGGGTAAGCGTTGAGTACTTGAGTTTTGCCTTGTCTTTATGAGGAAGTTTGATTTAATATGTTGTTCTAAGTGACTAATTCGGGGTTTAATTGGTCAATTGTAAGTTCTGGTAATCTTGAGTGTGTTATCATATCAAAATTGAAACAGGTGTATACCCAAAACACAGAAAATGAGGTTTCGATAAAAGATAAAAAACTGTATTATTGACGTCACACGGGAGTGTGGCCGTCCATGTAGAAGGCTGTGTGCAAAACACAGCCGTGTGATCGACGTAGGTTCGATCGTGAGCAAGACACGACTGTGTGGTGGCTCCAGTGTAGCCGTGTGAGCCATACAGGCTAGGCCAAGTTGGGCGTGTGAGCCCACACGGGCATGACACACGGGCATGTGTATTTTGGTTTAGACTGTTTGGGCCACACGGGTAAGGTCAATTTGGGCGTGTGGGCCACATCAGCAAGCCACACGGGCATGTGGGCCTAAATTTTTAAAATTTCTCCTAGGGTCGTACGGGTCGTCCCAATTGACTGTGGGCCTACTGTAGGGTCGGTAAGGGCTAACTATACCCTAAGCTATGTGACCTGATAGTCTAAAACACTATTTTGAGTATGATTATGCTTGTCTGATTACTATATTAATTGCATATATGATATTTGTATATATAAAAGCATGTTTCGATCTGTTAATTCTGTTTATGTATTCTGTATCTGTTCTGTATATGATTGTGGGGTGGGTTTTGTATTGATGGAGGAAATGTTTTGTACGGCAATCATCGCCTATTATCTGGCAGTTTGGTTGCATTATATCTGATACGTGTCGAAACGGTAAAACTTGGTGTGTAGGGATGGATGAGTGTTTTTTTACCTCACATGATGTGTTGGGATGGCCGGAGATGGTGTGTAGAGGATGGGGGTAGGATTCTGATTGTCTGATTCTGTTTACTGTATCTGTATCTGAAATGGGCTTAAGCCTGAATCTGTATTTATATCTGTTTCTGACAGTGTATATGGTTCTGTATGATTGCATGCTTAATTCTGTTGGGTTACACATTGAGTTTACGTAAATTCACATCTGTTTGTCTGTACTGTCAGGTAATCCATAGTTTTAGGTGGATCGATGCAGCAGAGACTCGGTGGTGACCATTCTTCTGTAAAACTTTTTTGGATTTATTAATTTATGGTTTATTTAATAATTTGGAATATAATTCTGACCGAGTCGGATATAGTTAGCATGTCATAGGGTCAAATTATTGTTTGAAAACCATCATTTTTGGGCAACCCAGGGTTGTAGATTGCACACATAGAGTCATTGTTGCTGGGCAATCCGGGGTGACAGATTGTTTAGAATACGAAAGCCATCCTTTTCGAGCAATCCAAGATGGCATTATGTACTTGTGTAGCGTCATCGTTGCTGAGTAACCCGGGTTTATGGATCTGCTTATCTGTTCCGAGTCCATGTTTGGTTAATAGGGTTATAACATGAGAATTGGTTAAATGATATGTATATGGATAAATGGAATTGGAATGCAATTTGTGGCAACATGTAAAATGAATCGAGAACAAGCCCTAGGGGCGAATGAATAAGAAAAAGGCATTAAGCTCGAGAGTAGGTGAAATGTTTAAATGAAATCGAATATCTACAGATGTAAATGTTGATTTTACAAAGTGAATAAGAATGGTACATATAATAGCATTATGAATTAGTTAAGTATTATGTGATAGGAATGGTATTTGGTAAGTTGCCATGTTCAAATAATGCTTTATATGACTATATTGTACTATAAGATGTTGGTATAAAATTAGATAAAATTGTTTTATGTTTGTCAATTGGGTTGATTATATGCATACGTTTTAAATATTTTTATTGTTTTAGTTTAAATCATAGATCTACCACTGAGCGATTTGCTCAACGTATGATTTGTTTTCTCATTCGTATAGAATATATTCGATAAATCGAACAGTTATCTTAGTATCCAACAATTGATCCCCGACTCAGCAAAGTTCATATATTTATGTTTTGTTAAAGTGTGGTATGTACGTAGTTTAGGTAAACTTTTGAACTAGAAGTTGATGTATTAAATGGATTATATAAATACAATATGTATATGTGTTACATAATTGGTATACATTGTGTAAAATGTTGCAAAGGTTTATGACCTTGATGAATTTAGGTAAGAATGCATATTTTTGAGTGGTTTGCACTAAATGGTTAACTTATATGTGATGATATTCATTAGTAAAATGTTGAATAAGGTATTGAAATGCATGAATTAATGCTAGGGAATGTGATATATTAGCTGAATATGAAATGCTTGTGTTTGGTAGTTAATTTGAAAAGTTGAAAGTTGATATTCATTTAGAAATTGCAAAAGCAGTATGTGGCATCACCACATCAAACGAATGTCATTGCGATAAGATCAAGGTTGCATGCCACAATGCGACATCGAACTTGCTCGTCGTGATGAGACTGAAACAATATGTCATGTCGCGGAGTCAACTGTCAGTTTTGTCAACATTACAATTTAGTCCTAATTTGACCTCGGGTTAGCATTAGAGTTTTCATAAGCTCATAAAACCCAAAAATAATTATATGTCACATCATATGCTCATATTAATTGTATTTACATGTTAATTGGTATTAATTTAATATATTTTAATTGTAGTTGCTTCGGCAAGAAATGTGACACTTTGTAGCTCAAACTCGATGATCGAGTTGGGTATAGGGTGTTACAACATTAATTATGAAAATAAATTATATGGGAAAGAAGTTGTTCAATTAGAATAATGAGCAAGTTATTTGGATGAGAGATAATATCATAAATTAAAAATAAAAATAACATTATAAATAAAAAAATTCAATTAAAAACTTGTATATAAAAAATATATATATCTTATTTAATATTATAACATAAAAATACAAAATAAAATCAAAATAAAATATAAGTTAAATAAAAAAATTATAAATCCCAAATCATAATATATTATTTCAATAATATTATAAATTAAGATATATATATAAAACTTATCTAAAATTGTTATCACTAATTTTTTTTAAAACTTACTTAAATATTAGAAATATCTAATGATATAATATTTTATTTTCTAAACCGATCATATAAATTAAAATAAAATTAAAAAAAATGTAAACAACCCTAATAATATATAGAGTTAAATATAAAATTAATACTCGAACTTGTCCACTTCTCCTAGATTGATACTTCTAGTTTTTTGTCCTAAATTGGTAACCGAACACTTTTCCGTTCACTAGTTTGGTATTTGAGCCTAATGGCGTTAAGATTTTGCTGATGTGGCAGTGCTGGCCACTCATATGCCACCACGTGTCGCACTCCTAAGACCCTTTTGACCCTTGTTGATCCAACCTCTTGGAAAAAAATAAATTAAAATAATCATTTATAAAAAAATAAAAAGCAAATAAATATTTTCCATCGGTTATTGAATCGGTTGGAACAAAAAGTTTTTCGATTGCTTAAGAAACCTTTTGGATTGTACTTGAACATCAAAAGCCATATTTAATTTTATTTTATTGACATTGAATCCTTTTACCAGTCCCGTTTCTATCCTTCAACATTTGTGCGAGAAAGCCTTTCGATTCATCTAAAAAATTCTTCGATTACCCATATGAGAAACCCTTTTGATTACCCAACCATCTGAAAAATTCTTTACCATCTCATTGAAAGAAACATTGTTTCATCATTAATTAGTCAGCCCTTTTGATTACCCAACCATTTGTGGTATTTGAATCAAGATTACCCTATTTTCATCATCGATTATTGGTATTTTACTCAACCTTTTTGGGTTTTTTTCATCATCGATTACTCAACATAACTTTTTATTGATTTGATAACTTTCTTTACCCATATAGAAAGCACTTTTCATCATCAATGTGTTTTTTATTGTGTATGTTTTAAAAATAGGAAGTTTTTGTTTTTACCACTACTTGGATTTTGACTCATTCTCAGAAAGTGACACTTTTTTTTGGGACCTTCGAGTTTCTGGTTTAAAGAATATTTAATAATTTTTTCTTATTGTTTAGATACTTTATTCATACTATAACTGATTTCTAATTTTTTTTTGTTGGCATTTGTGTGTATGCAGAGAACTCCATATTGAAGGGAATTCTTTTTCGACGGTTAAATCGATTGAGGCTGAAAGGTCAGTCTGTTTGTATTTCTGTTATGTATGTCTGTTATGTATGTATATTATGTATGTTATGTATATTACTGTTTATGCATGTATATTATGTATGTTATGTAATATATTACTATTTATGTATTTTATGTATGTTATGCAGTATATTATTGTTTATGTATTTTATGTATATTATGTAGTGTTTATGTATTATAACTGATTTCTAATTTTTTTGTTGGCATTCGTGTGTATGTAGAGAACTCCATATTGAAGGGAATTCTTTTTCGAGGGTTAAATCAATTGAGGCTGAAAGGTCAGTCTGTTAGTATTTCTGTTATGTATGTCTGTTATGTATGTATATTATGTCTGTTATGTATATTACTGTTTATGCATGTATATTATGTAATATATTACTGTTTATGTATTTTATGTATGTTATGCAGTATATTACTCTTTATGTATTTTATGTATGTTATGTAGTGCTTATCTATTATAACTGATTTCTAATTTTTTTTGTTGGCATTCATGTGTATGCAGAGAACTCCATATTGAAGGGAATTCTTGTAACACTCCCTACCTGTTTCCATTACTGGAATAGGGTACGAGGCATTACCGGAGTTTACTGAACATTTTCAGAAAATTCTGAGTCATTTATTATTCATATTTTGAAAATAATCATACCGTCTCTCTATTAGGCCCTCGAAGCCCCAAACATACAATAGAAACCAACCGGAATTAAATCGGGATTATAAAAAAATTTCGCAAAATCTTAAATTTTATTTTCATCTAAGTACTTACCATTTCAATGCTGCTTATAATTAAACATGTTACCATTCAATCAATAGCTTAACACTTGTCTAAGCGTCAAACAACATCATTGTTAGTATACTTGCACATATTTCATCTAAATTCAACATTGATATACTTATTTTCTCGACATGTCACACTTGAGTTTAATAATTGTCTTTACTTACATAATTTCCTTGTATCAACATATCAAAGATAATCATATATGCACATGTTATGAAACATATCATTCTCTTACCGTTTCTTCATAAGTGTATATCAATCATTTCATTATATCAATATTTCATGCTCCATCATTTCCATATATTTTATGTATATTTATTCCGGTAAAGTTTATATCAAACTTAACATAAATTATATTCCATGTACTTATTCTTATTTCATTTATCTATCTTCATAATTATTTCATACAACTATTTTGTACATATATTTCTATATGACCAGTTCTTGTAAACATTTCACACAACCATTTCATATAACCATTCGTCATTTGATACATATTACCTGAATATCAATTGTTCAATAGATGTCATAGTGTCTCCCATCCACAGCCTTATTTGTCTTTGACATGATGCCGTAGTGTCTTTCAACTATGGTCTTACTCATTTTCTGTCATGTTGCCATGGTATCTTTCAACCATGGTCTTGTTCATTTCATATCACATTGCCATGATATCTTTCAACCATGGTCTTATTCATTTCATATCAGGTTGCCATGGTATCTTTCAACCATGGTCTTATACATTTCATATCAGGTTGCCATGGTATCTTTCAACCATGGTCTTACACATTTCATATCAGAGAGCACACTCCCGCGAACCTCATCCTTACAGTGGGATTACCAGTCCAGGCTAAATCCCCTGTAATATAAACTCATAGAGTATTGTCGGGATTACAGTCCAAAGCTAAATCCCCGCAGCGACAATTACTCTAATGAGCTTGGATCCAATTACAGTCCAAAGCTAAATTGGACCTAATTCGGATTACCGTCCGGGCTAAATCTATTTTCCACATATTCTTCGGGAGGGCTATATCAGGATAGGATCACCCGTCCGGGCTAGATCCTTTTTATCGTCAATTCCTTTTCAAAGATCCATCGAATTTAAATCCATAATTATTTTTATCCAATTGTTTATGATTTTCAAAAGTCAGAACAGGGAACCCGAAATCATTCTGACCTTGTCTCACAAAATTGATTATATCTCATGATTTACATTTCCATTGGTTACATAATTTCTTCTATAAGAAACTAGACTCAATAATCATACTTTATTCATCCTATAATTCGATTTCTAAAATTTTTGATGATTTTTCAAATTTAGACTATTGCTGCTGTCCAAAACTGTTTTGGTACAAGATATTAATTACCATGTTATAACACCCTTATTTTCTTTTTCTACACCATTTCTCATCACTTTCTCTTATTTTCTCTTCACTAACATATCAAGAACATAGGACCTTATGTAAGAAAACTCTATATAACATTATTTCCATGCTTTGTCAATAATAACAAACTTAAAAACATATTGAAATCTTGATGTACTTACCTTGTTCTATTGATACTAATCTTTAACTTGATTTTCTCTCTCCTCCAGCTTCTATTCTTGAACCCAACTTGATATTCTAAGTCCCCATGGTCTCCTTAGCATTTCTCTCTCTTAGTAGCTATGGAAATTCTTTTGATTTCTAGGTGAAAATGGTAAATTTTTGATAGAAGGACCAAATTGTAAAGAAAAGAAAGTTTCTTTCTTCCTTTTCTCTTCATACGTTGGGTGCATGGAAAGATATATGATGATTCTTCATCTTTCTTTCCTTATATATACTAAGTAAAATAATAATAAAATAATAAAATATCATTTAAAAATTAAATTAAAATATTAATAAACTATTATTTATTTATTTATTTAATCTAAAATATCTCCAACATCATCATTGCTTTCTAGATTTCTCTCTCTTCCAATTGACCATTTTGCCCTTCATTATCTTTTAAAATTCCATCCTTGAGTCATCATTTAATTTGGTAAAATTACAATTTAGTCCCTCATAGTTCTTCATCTATTCAATTTGGTCCTAATTCATCCATTTTCCTTAATTTCTAGATCATTCCACCCTTAAAATATTTACACTATTGGTCCTTCAACTTTTTCATATTTACACTTTAACCCCTCAAATTTTGAGTATTTACTCTTGTGCAACAAAACTTTTCTCACTTTTACAATTTAGTCCTTTCTTGAATTAATGTATTATAATATACTTCGGGATATTACAATTCTTTTTCAAGGGTTAAATCGATTGAGGTTGAAAGGTTAGTCTATTAGTATTTCTGTTATGTATATTACTGTTTATGCATGTGTATTATGTATGTTATGTAATATATTATTGTTTATGTATTTTATGTATGTTATACAATATATTACTGTTTATGTATTTTATGTATGTTATACAATATATTACTGTTTATGTATTTTATGTATGTTATGTTATGTTTATTACTGTTTTTGTATGTATGTATGTATGTATGTATGTATGTATGTATGTATATATGTATGTATGTATGTATGTATGTATGTATGTATGTATGTATGTATGTATGTATGTATGTATGTATGTATATATGTATGTATGTATGTATGTATGTATGTATGTATGTATGTTATGTTATGTTTATTACTGTTTATAATATATATGTTTATCATGTATGTATATTACAGTTTATATTATGTATGTGCAGTGTTTTATCATGTTTTGGAATAAATGTGTGGTGCATATGCATTTGGGTGGAACTTTTGTCACAGACCCTTGTGCAGCCTATGTAGAAGAGGAAGTTCTACAATGGGATTTTAACCTAGATTTCCTGTGTTATTACACTTTATGTAAGATGGTAGTGGAAGTTAAGCACTTTATGTAAGATGGTAGTGGAAGTTAAGTATAGAACTATAAAGAACTTTGTATACTGTGAGGGTGGGTTAGATTTTAGTAAGGGACTGACTGTTTGCTATGATAATTCATCATTCATAGCAATGATTAACCATATTAGAAAATTAGGGTCCATACATGTATATGTTAAACACGAGGTAGACACACTTGATGTTATTGATGATACCATGCTGCTGCCTGCCACTAGGGAAAAGGAAATAAATAGTGGAGTTGAGGGATTAAATTGTAATGAAGAAATAAGTTGTAATTAGAGAGTTAATGGTGAGTGATTTGCCCTAAATCGATATGGAAAATTAGGCTTTTCCGATGCTTTTAAGAAGTTTTTTTCTCAAGAAAAATAAAGTTGTTAGCAAAGTTTTTCGTTATTTTCATATTTTCAAGTAATAAGTGAAAATGTCTTGTTTTTGCCTTTTTTTTACCCAAATTGGCCGATAGTATCATTTGGAGGCTTAACGTGTGTTTGAGTGCTGTAGAGATGTGTCGGAGGTCGAAAACGAGCGAGAACAACACATAGGGCAAGGGTATTATGATATCCAACCCTTGGAATCGTGATACCTCCGACTATGTAGAAGCCCAATGATTTCCTTTAGTAGTATTGCGATATCCCCTTTGGGTATCGTGATATCCACCTCCCAAGGAAGACCCCAAGTTTCAATATTGCCTGAGATATCGCGATATCCTCTTTGTGGCATCGCGATATCACTTTCGTTAGGGGGACAAACTTAAACAAAAATGGCAGTCTTTTTCTACCCGTCCCACCAATCACACAAAGCCCGTGTAAGGACATTTTTAGCATCGAAAAGTCATTAGAATACACTTCAAAACAACCAAAAATTGTTGAGGAGGAGAGACACACACATTAGCTTAGCTTTAGGTTTATTTTTCTTTAGGTTTTCTTTAGTTTTTCTATGCACTTTTTTAGGGTTTTTATTTTTCTCTTCTTCTACCTTAGATTAGAGTTTATTTTTCTGTATTTACTTTTTGTTCTTGTTATTCTTAGTGTTAGTTAAGTTAGTTATCACTATAACTAAGATTTATTTACATTTTCAACCCCTGTATCTTGCTTTCAAGACTCTTTAAGTTTTAGTTTAATGTATTCCGGTTTATTTTGCATTAAATTTGTTAATGCTTGTTCCTTTTATGTTTATTGCATTAGATTTCTTTGTTAAACACTTTTGGTTTCATGCTATTTAAGTTTTCCTACATAAAAATTATAACTTTTATATTTTTCTCAAGCTTTACTTTCATGGCTGCCTTATTTTCCATATTTATGTTTATTTTCCTTACTTTGAGCATGTGTAGCTAAACCTTTAAGGAGGTTGATTGATAGAGATGTGTGTAAACTAACATCTCTTGGACAAATGACTAAATTGTAACAAATTGGACCAATTTGAATAGAATTAAGAACTTAAGTAGTGACGCCCTTATGGGAATATCAAGATAAAGTGAGACCGAAAGGTAATCTTTTCGCACACCCGTTCATTAGTTCCGAATTAACCGAAGAGATCAGAAAATAAACTAAACCTAATTCGTCTAAGTTGGTAAAATTGAGATCAAAAGATAAAATGAAGCCATTTGGTAATTTACGCGATTTATGTCCCTAGTCTGATATTTGGTGAACCACATTGAAGTCAACTAACCACTATTAGTTACTTGTTTATAGTCCCTCTAGTTTTACATTTCTTACAATTTAGTTCTTAAAGTAGAATATTTAATTTTCTTGCAAACTCATCTTTTTATGAATTTTCGTACTATAAAATCGTATGAGTAGCCGCTTAAACTCTATTGTGTATGTTAGTTATTGCTCAATCGCCTCTTCCTTTGGGTTTGACCCCTTGGAATACTTCGTGTTTCATTGGAACTATAAGTATTAAAACCAACACAGTATGGTTGCATTTAAAACCCACTATTTAAATTGTTTCATAAATTCTTTGTTTTTAACACGTATGCGCCGTGCGGGTCAGTAGGGCTAGAGAACCATTTGTGGAGTTAGGTAGGGAATCTAATGTGGGACCAAAGTTGGGTAGGAGTAATGATGCATGTGCTGAGAGTGGGGAAAGTTCTAAAAGTAGTGGAACGAGTGATACAGACAATTTTTTGGGCAGTGAAGTGGTTTAGGGGTAGAGTCTTAGTATGAAAAGGTGAGAAATATCAAGGTTTGGTATAGAAATTTTAAGGTTAAGAAAAATAACTAAAGAGAAGTAGCAAATAGGGTTAACAATTGGGGTCCAAAGGTAGGTGAAGGTAGTGAAAGGGGATAGAAAAATGGTGAGGTTTTAGATCTATCAGATGGGGGAACTGATTATGTTGATTTATTGAATTTGGGGTATTATGAAAGTGATTTAGATGGCGAGGTAGTCTATAGGAGAAGCCAACATATATGTTTCGATCATAATAACTCAATCCCACATTTAGAGCTTGGTACGGTGTTTAGGGGACCAAAGGAATTCAAGACTTCTTTAGCAAAGTATGCAGGAAAAAAAGGTTTGATATTGTCTATCTTAGGAATGATAATGGTAGGACTAGGGCTAGGTGTAGTGAAAATGGGTGCCCTTTTAGAATATATGCTGTTATAGATAATAGTGATGGGTTTTACAAGATAAAAAACTTCATAGAAACCCATGAGTGTTTAATAACTTTTAAGAACGAAATGGCATCTTACAAGTTTGTTGAGGAGCATTTCTTAAGTAAAATCATAGTGATTCTAAAGTTGAAGTTAACTAAGGTGCAAAAACTAGCCAATAAAGAGTTGAAAGTTGATTTGAATAGGGGTACGTACAGTAGGGCTAGGAGATGTGCACTAGAGGAGATCAATGGAAGCGTAAGCTATGAGTTTAATAGACTATTGAACTATGCAAATGCACTTAGAAAGGTAGATCCGGATGGAAATATAGAGGTGATGGTAGAAAGACCAACCCTACCGAGGTTCCCAAGTTTAAGAGATTTTATGTAGGGTTTAGTGTATTGAGAAAAGGGTTTCTGGAGTGTTGTAGACCTTTTATTTGTCTGAATGGATATTCTTTGAATAGAGGATTCAATGGGGAACTTCTGTTTACTACCGGCAGAGATGGAAATTACCAAATCTATCCTATTTCATGGGTATTTGTGGAGAATAAAAGTAGAGAAACATGGTGTTTGTTTATTAAAAATCTTATTTCAGATTTACAAATTGGTGATGGTTTTGGATTCACGTTCAAAACTGATAAAAAAAAAAAGGTATGTTAGGAACATTACTTAAATAATTCTATCCTACTATGCTTAATTTATTAAACCAGCCATCTAATACCATTTTTTTTGTTTGCATTTAGGGATTGATAGAGTAGATATCTGAGTTGTTGCCAAGGGTTGAGCATAGTCTGTACAATGCATTTATATGCTAATTGGAAGAAAGAAAATCCTAGAGGAAACCTGCAACAAACATTTTGGGGAGCATGGAAATTATATATAACTGTTAACTTTGAAGATTACATTGAAAAGATTAACCGTATCAAACATAGTGCCAAGATAAGTATACTTAGGATTGATCCTGAGCAATGGTCAAAAACTTCTTTTTTTTTTTGGTAAGTCTATATGTGATGCAATTGATAATAATTTTGTTGAGTCTTATAATTTAGCAATTTTCAGAGCTAGGTTAATGCCTATCATTTCCATGTATGAAGGTAATATGTAATGGGGAGGATTGTAAACAATTTGGCCAAATGTAAAAATCAGAATGAACAATTTTGTCCTAAAATATGTGAGAAGTTACACAAGAGTATCCAAATGAGTTCATATTGTCATGTTAAATGGAATGGAGTAGAAGGGTTTGAAGTGACAAAGTTTGGTGATGTTATAATTGTTGACTTATTTCAATAGTCATGTAGTTGTAGGAGAAGAGATCTCACTGACATCCCATATCCACATGATGTTGCAACCATTTTGTGGAAAAAAACTAATATTTTTGATTTTGTGTATAAGGGGTTTAAAAAAGATGTGTTTAAAAAATTGTATGGCTTTATATTTTCTGTTATCCCAAGTGAGAAATTTTGTTTAAAAACCAATATGGGACCCATTGACCCTTCCATTCCAAGGAAAATGCATCGGAAACCAAAAAAGAACAAAGTAAGAGAAGAGGGTGAGAGGAGTAGGAGTTAAATGTCTAGAACATGGAGGAAGATAAAGTGCCATAAGTGTTTCATAGTTGGACACAACTCCAGAAGCTTTCAAACTTATGTAAGTGTTTTGATGACTAAGAATTATAATGCAATTATTGGCTAACTTGAGAACTCCTAACATGTGAAATTTGTAGAGTACACCTTTACTGTAACACCCCTAACCCGTATCCGTCGTCGAAGCAGGGTTTCGGAGCATTACTAGAATTTACAAATCACCTAAAAAAAATTTCAATTAAATACTTACCGAATCAATGCATCATATAAATAAATAAATAAATAAATATATTACCATTCAATCAATGGTTTGGCACTTGCCTAATCATCAACAACAACACATGTTAGTGTACTTACACATATTTCATATAAATTCTTATTTTCTCAATATGTCATATTTGAATTTAATACTCGTCTTAACTTACATATTTTCCTTATATTAACATATAAAAGATAATCTCATATGTACATGTCATGATAAATATCATTCTCTTACTGTTTCTTTAATAACATATATCATTCATTTCATTATATCAACATTTCATGCACCATAATTTCCATATATCTCATGTATATTTATTTCGGTAACAATTCATATTAAAATTAACATAAATTAAATTCCATGTACCTATACTTATTTCATTTATCTATCTTTTTAATTATTTCATTCATCTATTTTGTACATATATTTTCATATGACCAATTCTTGTAAACATTTCATAGAACCATTTCCTATAACCATTCATCATCTGATACATATTACCTGAATATCAATTGTTCAACTGATGTCATAGCATCTCCCATCTACGGTCTTATTTATCTTCGACATGATGCCATGGTGTCTTTCAACCATAGTCTTACTCATTTTTTGTGTCAAAGTTGCCATGGTATCTTTCAACCATGGTCTTGTTCATTTCATGTTACATTGCCATGGTATCTTTCAACCATGGTCTTATTCATTCCCGTCACGTTGCCATGGTATCTTTCAACCATGGTCTTACACATTTCATATCATGTTGCCATGGTATCTTTCAACCATGGTCTTACACGTTTTATATCAGAAAGCACACTCCCGCGAACCTCATCCTTACAAATGGGATTACGATCGAGCTAAATCACTGTAATATAAACTCATAGAGTATTGTCGGGATTATCGGTCAAAGCTAAATCCTCGCAAGCGACAATTACTCTAATGAGCTTGGATCCGAATTACCAGTCCAGGCTAAATTCAGACCCTAATTCGGATTACCCGTCCGGGCTAAATCCATTTTCCACATATTCTTCGGGAGGGCTATATTAAGATAGGATCACCCGTCCGAGCTAGATCCTTTTTACCGTCAATTCCTTTTCAGAGATCCATCGAATTTTTTTCCTTTCATTCAATCGGGATTTCTTCCCCTTTTTATCAAATATATCAATGTTTCATCAATTTTCATACAATGAACATTCAAATTATTCACATCAATAACACATGTTTCAAGCATTTAAGAATATAATTCAAGTTACACGAACTTACCTCATTGCTTGTTTGTGTTTATAATTTTATTAATCCGATACCTTTTCTTTTCCACGATCAAATCTCTTATTTGAGTCGTCCGGATCTTTATAAATAAATTTGATCATCATTTTCATTCATTTCATATTCTAATGTATTTAATTAATGCTCTAGGAAAAATTACCATTTTGCCCCTAAACTTTTATTTAATGACGATTTCATCCTTAGGGTCGGGAAAATAAAATTCTTGCAATTTAATCCTTATTTTCAGCTATTATTCTCATATATGTTGATAACAGCCCATGAATTCTATAAAATATCAGAATTTTTTCATAATTTCAACACTTTTCAATTTAATCCGTAAAAACATGTTTTTCCCCAATCTTGAGCTAAATTAATAATTTCATTCAATTTTGTAATTTAAATAATAAAATAGTTCATTTCATGCAATTTAGTCATTTTTGACATTTTTACAAAATTACCCATAAAGTTTTACTTTTATTCAATTTAGTCCCTGAGCCTAAAACATGCAAATTAGCCATGTTAGATGAATATTCATACATATTTTCCTCCTCCTCCTCTCCATTCCACATCCTTAATGTATATAACACACTTGTAAGTAATATTATCTATAATTTTTATTATTTACTTTTATGAATATTCAAGCTGTCCATCTGTGTCATAGTCACTAAATTATTTATATCTTGAGCTATAGAACTCAAAATTAATATCCGCTAATTTTCCCTGAAATTAGACTCATATATCTTCTTACCATAAAATTTTCAGAATTTTTGGTTTATCCAATAAGTACAGTTTATTCTTTAAATTTTCCCTTGTTCTGCTGTCTGACAGTCCTAACCCTTCTTCACTAAAAATTAATTATCTCCTCGTACAGAATTCAAATAATGTTCCCGTTTATTTATATTGAAAATAGACTCATTCGAGATTATAAACATATAAATTTAAGTCCATAATTATTTTTATCCAATTTTTTATGATTTTCAAAAGTTAGAACAGGGGAACCCGAAATCATTCTGACCTTATCTCACAAAATTGATTATATCTCATGATGTACAATTCCATTGCTTACATAATTTCTTTTATAAGAAACTAGACTCAATAAGATTTAATTTCATACTTTATTCATCCTATAACTCGATTTTTAAAATTTTTGATGATTTTTCAAAGTTAGACTACTGTTGTTGTCTAAAACTGTTTTGGTACAAGATATTAATTACCATGTTATAACACCCTTGTTTTCTTTTTCTACACCATTTCTCATCACTTTCTCTTATTTTCTCTTCACTAACATATCAAGAACATAGGACCTTATGTAAGAAAACTCTACTATAACATTATTTCCATGCTTTGTCAATAATAACAAACTTAAAAACATATTGAAATCTTGATGTACTTACCTTGTTCTATTGATACTAATCTTTAACTTGATTTTCTCTCTCCTCCAGCTTCTATTCTTGAATCCAACTTGATATTCTAACTCCCCATGGTCTCCTTAACATTTTTCTCTCTTAGTAGCTATGGAAATTCTTTTGATTTCTAGGTGAAAATGGTGAATTTTTGGTGGAAGGATCAAATTGTAAAGAAAAGAAAATTTCTTTCTTTTCCTTCTCTTCTAACGTTGGTTACATGCATGGAAAGATGATGAAAATTCTTCATCTTTCCTTCCTTTTATACTAAATAATTAATAATAAAATAATAATAAAATAATAAAATATCTTATTAAAATAATATATATCTAATTAAATAATCATAAAATATCATCAACATCATCATTACTTTCTAGATTTCTCTCTCTTCCAATTGACCATTTTGCCCTTTATTATCTTTTAAAATTCCATCCTTGAGTCATCATTTAATTTGGTAAAATTGTAATTTAGTCCCTCATAGTTCTTCACCTATTCAATTTGGTCCTAATCCATTCATTTTTTTTTAGTTTCTAGATCATTCCACTCTTAAAATATTTACACTATTGGTCCTTCAAATTTTTCATATTTACACTTTAACCCCTCAAATTTTGAGTATTTATTCTTGTGCAACAAAACTTTTTTCACTTTTACAATTTAGTCATTTCTTGAATTAATATATCATAATATACTTCTTAATATTGACATAACTCAAAATTCCCCTTTTTGTCACTTTATTTCCTTATTTTACTATATCAAGGATAATATCTTACTGTAAAAATTTTCAGGGTATTACATTTACTAGATCCCGCAGCTCCTGCTCCATCAACTCCTTCTGATTTTGCTTCACCAGCTCATTCTCAAACTGTTGCATTTGAAGTATCTGCATCATCACCATTAGCTCCTTCAACACAATCAATTCCTCCTACCATGCCAACTTTTTCAACACAACAAATACTTACAAGACTTAGTAGTAGGAAAAATAAGTTGTGCAAGGGATTGGGTTATACACTGATGAGAGGATAGGGATGCAAATTTTGAATGTAAGTTTCAATCTTTGAACTGTTATGCTTATTTTATTTTGGTGACATATTTTTTAATTATGTATTTTATGTATTGTAGTCTGGTATGAGAGGAGAAACCATGATGATTGCCTCAACCAAGTGCACCAATAAAAGGAAGGGAAACAATAACATGGAAACTGCTGGTGGGACTCAGAAAAGTAGGAACACGAAAAAAAGCTAAGTCCAAATATCCACCCAAACACAATCGTAAGCCATGGAGATAGTTGATGTCAATCTGATTTCGTGGATAAGTTATGGACTTTATTTTGTTGTCTATACCTCTCAGTTGGGTTTAGTTAGTTAACATACGATGGATAATTTGATGGTTTTATTTTGTTGGATCATTTTGATGGTTGTATTTTGATGGATAGTTTATGTTTATCCTTTATATGATGGTTATATTGGATGACTCTATTTTGTTGATGTAGATTTTGGTATCTATATATACTTTTACAACAACATAAAAAGATTTTCCATTCAATTCAATTTAATTCATTCATTCTTAACAAGAACTACAACAAATACATGGACAACATTTCACCATCCACAAGCAAGATAACCTAAAAACATCATCCATGATACAATTAACAACTTATCAACAACTATTACTTTGTTGTTCCTTGACATTTTAGTCCTGTACAATGTTATCTTCTCTTCCAAACGAGTTACCTTCAATCGCATTCTTCGTATTTTTTCAATATTGAGCTCATTGTTCTCAAGTCTTAATCTCCTATTCTCTGTCAATAACATCTTATTTTGAAGCATTATTTCATCGATTGTGCACCCTTGTTCTTCTATAATTGAATCCGTCCCGTCACTACTACCTTCAACCCACCGAAAAAAATCACAACCCCTGGTCTTCATTTCTCACATACAAAAAAAAAAAAAGAATATTAAAAATCTAAGAATACATTTTAAACCCAAATTGCAACAATATGAGAGTACACACAAAACCCTTTGTTTCTAAAAAACCCAACTATAACAAATCAAAACACAAAACCCTTTTCTACACACATGATTTTCTGTTTATAGAAGAAGACATGATGGAGACGTGAAGGAGATTAAAAATGAAAGAGAGCACAAAATCCTATTCGTGTTGCAAATGAAAGAGATAGGAAACGAAGAAGTGAAAGGAAAAAAAAAAAAACAAATGGATAAATAAAAGAGGGAAAAATGAAGAGACAACAAAGAAAATGAAAGAGAAAAAAGATAACAGGGAAAAATGTTGAAGACTATGGTGAAGGAAAAAAAATTAAAGGAATAATATTATGGGTTAATAATAATATTTAAAACAATACGGTAAAAAAAATTAACCACAAGTTAAAAGGATCTCGGGAGTGCGACACGTGACGGCGTACGAGTGGCCAATGTGCCACATCAGTAAAATCTTAACACCGTTAGGCTCATGTACTAAATTAGTGGACGGGAAAAAAGTACGAGTACTAATTTGGGACCAAAAAAACCATAAATATCAATCTAGGAGAAATAGACAAGTTCATATATTAATTTTATATTTAATCCTAATATTTAGAGAGAGTTTTGGGTTGATTAATTGAAGTTTGTTGGGTAGGGATTTTTTTCTTAATTTTTTTGATAAAAATACCCTTATCAATTCCTAAATTCAAGCTGGTTTTTATATATTATATGTAGATATATAGATTAGAAACATACAATTGGGCCATCAGTTCAATTGGGCGACCTCTTACATCCTCTAGGCTGAATTAAACAATCATAAGCCCAATTTCTTTCAATCCAATTCTAATTTTTGTTAATTCGAATCAGACTTTGCTTTTTTTGGTGTTAGATTTTGGGTTTCGCATCACTCATTCTGGTTCTCAAGTGGAAAATCAATGCTATGGCAGTGACCACAACTATCCTCTTTCCCTATTAAGAAGAGAGAGATAAGGTAAATACTATTAATCAGTAAACTGAATTGGTCGGCTTGAATGAGAAAAAGATCATCAATGAATTGCAAGTCTATATTCAACAAATTATTACATTTTTCCAGTTTACATATTCAAAGTAACAAAAAGATCGTGAATGGTGGAATAATATCGGCATCAGTTAAGACTTTTAAGCCAACAATCTCCCTCCAAATTGGATCCTCAACTTAATTTTCCATTAACCCTTTTCTTCCGTTGCCAAACAAAAGATAATCCTTTGAACATTCGCTTCAGTTTGCTCTGTGAAACATAATTAAGCAAAGTGATGTATATATATATATTTATATATATATATAATGATTAAAAAATGTAAATAAACAAACAAATACACAAGATTTTACCCAAAATTTTCTTCTCCGAAATGTGTTTTTCTTCCCACTACAGTTACATTTATCCCCCTCCTCTGATGGCATACGTTGATACTTCCATCGTCGTTTTGTGTTACGAAAAATTCCCAGAAAAGAAATCGCTAGTCTTCTTGGTGTAATTGGGCACTTCCATTTCTGTTCATTGTCACCATTGGTATAATTGGAATTGAATAAATAATATATATATATAAAAAAAGGGAAAACACTTGCCTTTGATTTGAGACTTGAATGATTCCATTGAATTGGGTGGTTATATTTATCAGCCGCTCTGAGTTGTTGAGTGTAAGCTAAGAGGCGAGCCCGACGATCATAACATTGGCCTCTTTTGGGCTTTTTGGAAACAGGGGTTGTGTTGATGAGGGGAACGGATTGTGAAGAAGATTGGGCGGTGGTGGGATGTGATTCAACATACACAGTTATGATAACCCCATTGGTGTTTGCCATCTTCTTTCCACTCTTTCGCTACTTCTTCATTTAATCTGTATTTCTTATGGATTTGGTAATGTGTCTCCAAAGAGAAAGTTGGCTGGAATATGAATCACTCCTTTTGTTTGCATTCTTATGGACATTTTCCTTTCTCTCTTTTAAAAGATAAAAGTAATGTGAACGAGTTTGTATTTTGGTCATTTAACTTTTAAAAAGTTATAAAATAATTATTAAATTATTTAAAAATTTTCATTTAAATCATTCAACTATATAAAAATTTCTATTTAAGTCATTAGTCTATTAATTTTTTTTTAAATGCGGCTAGTGAGCTCCAAGCAATGGTTTAATGATCAATATGGTGGATCAATAGCCATCAACGAGTAGAAGAACTTACCTTAAATTCAAGTCGAATTGATGGCCAGTGTCATAGATTAGAGAAGGGAGCTAATTGGATTTAATTTGTAAATTCATAACATTCAAAACTGTTTTATGAAACAAAAAATTGAATTATAAAATAGAAGAGGAATGAGAGCTTTTGATTGGTGCATGCGATGCACGTAGAGAAGGCCGTACATAAACAATTTTTACAACTTAGTGCTTAAATGAAAACTTTCGAAAACTTTCGAATAGTTAAGCGATTATTTTGTAATTTTCTAAAGTTGAGTGATCAAAACGTAAACATACTAATAATTTAGTGATCTTTGGTGTAGCCATAAATACTTATACCCTTCATAAGTTCAAAGTCTTCTATTTTTATTTTTAGGAATTTAACCTCTATGCTTTTCAGATTTTAAAATTTAAATTCATTACAATATCATTTTTTTAATTACATGGTTACCAAGTGAGTATTTTTTATTTTAAAATTTCACACAATAAATTTAACAGAGAAAATTAACAGTGTTAACAATTGAATTTAAAACTTGAAATCTAAAAAAAAGAAATTAAATTCTAAATTTATGAAAAAATATATATAGCTATGGCAAATACTTTCAAGCAATCCATTTCTAATACAATGTGAAGAGGAGAAGCGAGCGTCTTTGCAAATGATGTTTGGGATTAGGATTAGAAGAATAATTAGCTACCTCTTTTGTTCTTAACTTAAAAAGAAGAAAATTTCAACGTATTGAATATGAATATAATTAATGCTCGGTGGATTTGGTGATTAACCGCTTAATTGTTTTTATTCCCTTTTAATTAGCTTTCCCATTGCAATGCAGCTTTATTTATTGGTTAAATTTCACCAAAAGCCTCTAAAATTTGTTTAAAATTACATTTTGATCTCTTAATTTTCAAAAGTTATGTACTAGTCACTAACGTTATCGAATTTTGATATTCTGATTACTTGTTGGTTAATTTCCGTTATGGGGAAGATATGACATGTTAATTCAAAGGGTTAATAATTAATTTGGACTTTAAACATCATTTTGATACTTTTAAGATATTTCTAAACAATAGTTCTTAAAAAAAAATAAAAACCTTAAAAATAAATAAAAGTAGTAAAAGAATATTAAAAATTATAAAGAGAATATGAATTTTTATAATTTTTAAATATTTTAGATTTTTTAACTTTTTAGAGTTATTGTTAAGAAAAAAATTAAAAAAATATTATTTTAATGGCTAAATTAGTTATTAACCCTTTAAATTAATGTGCCACATGATATTGTTTGTTAGTGACATTTCATAACTTTTAAAAATTAAATGATTAAAATATAATTAAAAAAGTTTTAGAAATAATTGAGGTAATTTACCGCTATTTTTTTGGCTAGGGAAGTGTTTTCTTTTTTTAATAATCGAAGAAAGAAAATAAAATTATTTAAAACTCTCGTACTTATAACATAATACTATTAGTCCAAAAGGTTGTAGGGAAGTGTTAAATCTTGGGGTTTTATATTGGTTTTGGACCAAACTCCACTAAAGTGGTACTGTGAAAACATTTGATTGAAGGAAATGATTTTGGGCTTTGAATTATTTTGTGATCTAACCTCAATCATGGGCTAAATTTGGAAAGAAACCCAACAGGAATGCCAGGAAACGAGCAAAAACTGAAATTTTTATGTAGTTGACTTGCATTTAAATATCATAAATATTATTGTCGATTGAGTCTTAATTTAATTAGTATAAGTATTATTATTAATACAGAAAGACATGAGTTTGAGTGTGCTGTAGTGCATTACTCTCCTATTTATAGGTTGGAGAGGGGCCATGTCTAATTCTAGACATTATGTCAATAAAAACAGATATAATCAGAACTTATGATAAAATTGTTCAAAAAAATTTATAAAATTAACAGTTTTATCACATTTTTTATTTCTTTTCCTAGGAAAATGAATCATAAAAAGTATGTCATTAGCTGGCTTGTGAAATTCAGAAATTAAAAAAAAAAAATCCAAAGATACAAATGGAATAGTGTTTGAAGTATCCTAAAATATCTCTAAACTTTTCCATCTATTGATTTATTTTTTTTTTGTTACTTCTCTTGTTGTTTTTCCATTATTATAATTATTATGAAAAAAGGAAAAAAAATAAAAAACAAGAAGAATGGCAATAAAATGATAAATAAAAAAAAAGTCAGTTTTTACTTATTCTGGTTGTTAGGTATAAACAGGGGTCTATTTTGCTACAAAATTGAGGATTTGACAGCTGCATGAATTTCGAATTTTACATTAAATTGTTTTTTTAACCATTAATTTATAACTTTTTTATTTTTCAAGAAGATTTAAAGGTAAAGTTATTGTTTTTGGGATCAAGTATGTATTAGAGGTGTTAATGAGTTAAATCGGGTCTAAGCATGATATTAATATATTTTATATTTGTTCAAGCTTAATTCAGCCCAAAATATAGGCTTAACATTTTACTAAAATATACCCATATTTGCAAAAGATTAACTCAAGCTTATTTTAGACTCACTCATATTATTTTTTTAAAAATATTTATATTATATATTTTAATATTTAATAATTTTTTTATTTATTAAATTTTTTATATAGTTATCTTAACATTATTTTAATATTTACATTAGAGTAGTATTATATATTTAGTAGAAGCTTATTATTTTACTGCCTTATAAATTGCATAATGTAATATAAAATAATATAAACTTAAAACGGGTCGGGTCAAGCTTGGATCTTAAATGTTCAACTTCGAGCCTAATTCATATTTTAAATAGGCTTCAATATTTTTGCCAAGTCTATTTTTCAAACATAATATTCTATCCAAATCCTCTTAAATTTTAGACGGGCCTTCAAGTCTAGATAAATAACCTAACCCATGTAACAATTGTTTGCTACACCAAAAAGGGAAAAAAAATGAATCCATGAGATTCACATTTTCTTCCCTTTTTATTGGAGTGTTGTACCTAAAATTAAAGCAGCAAAATTTAACTTGGCTTTTGAAAAGTTCAAATACTTTGGTTCCATATTATGGCAAAAGATAAAGCATTGGTTTTGAAATGATAATAAAAAGTCATCTCAAAAATATTCACCCACTTCATATATATATATATATATATATATATAATAATTAGACAGTAGACTTTCCAAGTTGTATGATGCCTTGGACCCTGGAAAATCTTTGAATCAAGGAATCTTTAATTGCTTCATCAAGTTCCCTGTCTATTTCCATCTGCCTTATGATTTTGATCCTGAAAAAAGAGAGAGGAGAAAAGTGAGAATCATGTTATGAATCTTGAAACATATATCACAAAAGTGTGCTAAGCTCATGCTTGTACTTTTGTTGTTGGTAACTTTATATATATATATATATATATATATATATGTATATAAGGCAAATTTCTTCATTACAACATAAAATGAACAATTTTGACAATTGAGAATATATATTGAAAAGGAAGTGGACATGAGGGCATGGATGGTGAATATGAGGACCAAAAATTATATACCATAACAACAATAGCAATAAGCCAAATGAAAGTGAAAATAGGTTATCCTTTTTTATTTCTCCTTTCCCACATTATCTTTGAGATTCCTATGAATTTAGTTGTTAATTTAATGACCCTTTTTTCCAGGACAATCAACATCATACACATTGTGAGGAGCAGAGTTGTTTTCCAAAAAAAAAGAACAGCTAGCAAAGGTTGTAAAAGTTGCCCCTCAATCTAAGGACCTTATTCAAGTTTGACAAAACTAATTTGTCTGGTGGCGGCAGTATGTAGTAGCAGAAAACAAAGGTGGCTCAATGCTTCAACAAAGGGCCAATATCTCTCTTTAAAACTTTAACCCCATCGATTCCCAATTAGCCGCGCCCAGTTGGTATTTATTTTGGTGACCCTTTCTATTTTTGTTACATTTTATTTTTAATAACATTTAACCTCTTTCCTCTCTGCTCTGCTGCATGCATCATGTCATGGTTATGTGTGTTTCGTTCATTAATAATTGGCCGTTGCCCTCTCCCATGCGCCGCTTCTCCTTTGCACCATACCCTTTCTTTAATCTTTACCCTCTTCATTATATGGGTATGAAATTTGACGGTTAAACGGATTCTATTGATTTTCATTATTTTTAATTTGTTTATTTAATAGAATTAGATAGATTGGAAATCGATTTTTTCACTAATTCGATCATTGATTTATAGGGGTGAAGATAGAATTTTTTTTAAGGAGGGTCGGAAGTAAATTATAAAATATTTGAGAGATCAAAATATGAATTTATAATTTCATTACTTTTGAAGAGACTAAATAATTTTTTTCACATAAAGTGTAATTTTATCATGATTAATTTGTAATTTTTTAGAAGGATTGAATTAAAAATTTTCATTTTTAAAGGAGCTTGGTAACTCTCAACACCATGTTTGCTGATTTGATTTTGAAAACTTTAAGGTCCGTTTGTTCACATGTAAAAGATTTTACGGAAAATATTTTTTTATTTTTCTATGTTTGTTTTACAAAAAACAGCTTGATCAATAGAAAATGACTTATCCTTTCAAAAAGCGTAAGTCATTTTTCATAAGAGAGCTCCTCTATAAACAATTTTATTTTTATATAAAAATTAACTTAAATCAAGCTTAATATTTTTATATTAATATTAATATTTATTTTTATTTTTAAAATTATTAATTTATTAATATAAAATATTGTATTTTTCAATATTATTAAACATACATATTTAATTATTTATATTTAGTCATATAATAAATTATTAAATATAGTTATTATAATTTATTATTTTAATAAATTATTTAATATTTCAATTTTATTTTAATAATAAATTTTAAAATTAATAATTTTAAATAATATTCTTCACTTAGTATTGTAAATATTTAATATTAATATTTTAATAATAAATGTTATGTAGTATAAATTTTAAAATATGTCATAAGTCTATGTACTATTCACAAATTTACAATTCAGTCTCTATACTTTTATTTTCAAGAATTTAGTCCATCTTCTTTTTAGATTTGAAAATTAAGTTCAATTGTTGACATTGTTATTTTTTTTAATCAATTTTGTTGATGTCATATTTTTAAATAAAAAATACTCACTTGGTAGTCATGTAACTAAAAAATGACGTTGTAATGAATCTGAATTTAACAAAATATTTTTAATATATGCAAAAACAATGTAAAATATAAATTTATATATATATATATATATAAAATAAACTCGATTAAATAATTAAAAGATAAGAAAATCTCAAATGTATGTTTGTTTCATTAAAAATAACTTTTATGAAATATTTTTAATAAATGTGTCAAATAACAAACAATATTTTACACAAATTCATCAAAACATCAGAAAATATTAACTTTTCTATGAAAATAAATTATTTTTCAGTAATCATTTTCCAGAAGCCATTTTCAGTGAAATCTTTTGAAATCAAAATTTCAAAATCTTATGTAAATGGCTGACAACATAAAATTTCACCACGTGTCATGAATGAATTATGTAAAAACTAGATCAATTATAACATTAAATAATTAGTAAAATGTGAATTAAGAATAAATGATTTTAATATAAATAATAAATAAACTCCAAAAAGAGCTTATATTGATTAAAATATTAATAAAAATTTGGCCAAGATTTTGACACTTTTATGGCTTTAATATCATATACGAATATTTTTTTTTAAATTTCTCAAAAAATGTTTTTTTTTTAAAATTTATACAATAAAAAATATTACGAAAATTTTATTCAACATAAATTTTATTTAAATTGTTATCAATTCTATTTTTAAAAATTTAAGTGCAAATTTTTTCAATAATTTTTAGAATTTATATATTTAAAAAAAGGTTACAGACAAATTATTTTACATGTATATAATATATTAAATATAAAATTTTAAATTTATATCGTTTTGCCCCTAGCTATGTTTCGGATAATTAGATTAAAAAATTTAACCTAGATAAATCTAAAATTAAAATAAAATTATTATTATAAAAAAGTGAGATGAATTATTGAAAATAATTTGAGAAACAATGTCACATTATAAGAAAAATTGCGCCAATACAACATGAGGAATTATTTTTATTTAAATCCAACCATTATAATAAATTATTGCAAAATATGAGATAAATTGCATGACATAGATATGCACATTATTTTTTGTGTTGAATAAGAATTATGATAAACTTTGCAAAATACGATACGACACAATATATATATATATATATATATATATATATATAAAGAGAATACACATGCACAAACTCGTTATAAAATCTACGTAAAATGAATTATTAATTTTTACGACTTTAATAAATTTAAATATTCTAAAAAATAATAAAAAAATACCACCCTGAACATGATACAAAAATTAAATATATACAAAAAGTGACAAAACCTAACCTAAAATAAATTAGCAATGTGTAAAACTTATATAATTAAAATTTTATATAAATTTAGAATACCTAGCATAAAAATAACGACTCAACAAAACAAAAGAGAAAAATAATATTCTAATTTAAATTACTATAATTACCCTTACCCATCATTTTCATTTTAGCGTATCTATGTATTTTAAAATAAAAAAAGAATCTGTAACTTGAGCTCAGAATTAAATTATGTATTTTTATGATATGAGAGTTAAAATATAATTTTATCGTACTATTAATTTATGATTTTTTATTATAATTTTTAAAAAATTAAATTAAAATATTATAATTTTTAATAGAGTTATAATGTGATTTTATCCTTTACTAACTTATAATTTTATAAAATTTAAAAAATAAAGTATTATTTTCCCACTTAAGGGGGTCAAGCAGGGAAATGGAAAAGATCTTATGTAGATGGTCTAAAATTTTGACACGTGTATGACTTTAAATTTCATGCATAATATCATTATTTAATAATTTATATATATTTTTAAAAAATGGATTATATGAAATATATGAAAATTATTTTGTATATTAAAGTATTCATTTACAGTAGTTTTGGTAATTATGTTTATGCAAATTTGACCAAATTTAAAAATTCTTTTAATATTTTATTATAATTGTCATTTATAATATTTTATTGATACAAACATTTTGTTACTTATCAATTAAAGGTTTCACTTGCCTTTTAAAATAAAATTTGTAACCTTCTCAATCCGACTTAAACGTTAAGCTTGAATTTGAAAGAATACATTGATCATTGAAATGACTCAGTAAAACGATTAGAGGTTATAAAATAGACCCTTTAAAACATTTACTTACTTTAGTAGAAAATTTTAATGTGTTTTCAAAAGGTATAATATCTTTCAAAAGCCAATTGATTTTAATGTTTAATTTTTTTCGAAAAGTGATTTTGAGTTTATATGTTTTTCAAATCTCAATTCCGTAATAATGCAGAGAAAAAGTGATATTCAACATAGTTTTAATTAAGTAAAATTAGAATTTTATGCATATTTAATTCAAAATATATGTTCCAATATCCTAAATTCAAAGTAAATATAATGCATGCTAAATAAACCCTAAATTTAAGGCTAATGCCACAGTTTAAAAATAAAACAGCCCATTACAGTTCCAAAAAAATAAAAATTATAAAATTTAAATACTTAGATTTAGGGCCGAGACCTTCCGGATGCCGAGTCCACGTCCTAACTTGGTGTATTATCTGTAAAGATGAAAACAATGAGGGAGTGAGCTTAAGATGCTCAGTGTAAGTTCAGTCACAAAAAAATCAGTGCAAACAGTAGATAAAACATACTAAATAACAACACATAGAATAATCACAATCGAATAGCAATTCGAAGTATCATTTTTCAAATCAACTAATCAATATACAATCTCAAAATTCACAGTTATGCATGCACGTGCTTATGAATGGCAATGCAAATTTAATTTATCAGAAAATATCCTACCCAACTCCATTGCACACTACAATAAGAGTTCCCCAGAACTCATCCATCCCTACACACCACATTTGTGGATAAACCACCAGTAATTTGCAGATAAACTACTAGTAAAAATTGTGGATAAACCACCAGTATTTTCAAATAAAAAGTTTGCAGACAAGCTGCCAGTAAGTTGTGAATGAACTACCAGTATTTGCAGATTATTAAATTGTCAGTACTTCCTCCATTCATATTGTCCCACCATATGCAATGCAGTATGTAATGCTTGTAACAGAACAGTACAAAAACAATAGACATGCTTTAACATGTATTCGATTCAATAGTAATAGTAGACATGCTGAACATACAATCAGTAATATAGTAGCAGAATTAACAGTAACAGTAGGCATGTATTATTCACATATCATGCATATAATACTAATAATTCAGTCAATCAAATCATGGATTCCAAAATATTCATATTGCTAGGGACTCAGTTGAGTGAAATAAAACTTTAAAAATAATTCGGGGACCATACAGGGACTAATATGCACAATTCACAAAATTCTGAGTAAAACTATAAAATAAGGGTCACACTGCCGTATGAGAAGACTAAAACCGTGTGGGAAGGGTACATGGCCTCATGGTCAAGTTGTGTAACAAGTTGTGGCTGTGTGGTAAATGCTAAAATTATTCTATAGGAGTAACACAGCCGTGTGTCAAGTTGTGTAGAAGGGTTATGCATATGTGGTTCATGAACTAGCCTAGGATTTATAGGGCACAAGGTCATATGGTCCAACCGTGTGGCCCACACGTTTGTGCAGCCTTGAATTCCACACGACTTTCCACCGATTCACTTGGCAAAGAACATACACCTTTCATCGCGGGTTTGATCAACGTTCCTCACGCTCGATTTTGGTCCTATTCACCTAATTCTGATCCTTCAAACGAAAAATTCACGTGAATTAATGGTTGATATCAAGATTCAGGCAAGCTTTGTAAAGATTTGGCAAGATTATCAAAGATTGTTTAATTAAATCGAGAACATAACATTGGATGTTGGTATAACGAAAATATGAAATTCAACCCATAAGACGAGGAGTACTTACCGATTCTTGGCTAAGATATTGAATGCTTTTGATGGTAATTCTAAACTCCAATAGAAATTAAACGTATAGGGAAGTGATTTGATTCGGGAAAAGCAAAATAATTGACAACACAAAGAAGAAAAATATGGTGCAAGAATGAGAGAAAAATGTGGTGGAAGACAAAATTCTATTAGGATTTTGAAAAGGGAAAAAAATGAAGACCAAATAAGAAATAAATTGATTAAATACCTTGGGTTTGCAAACCCCAAGGGCGACATAGGTAATTTACCCAAAATTGACGGAATTAAAAGAAAATAGAAAGGGATGGACAACTCAAACTCAGGTCACTAGGGGGAAATATTAGCACTTAGGCCTTACACCCATTTCTTGCTTAATCTTTATTCTTGACCATATATATTTTAGGTGTGACTTTTACTTTAAGTTACTGAAAATAAAAGGAAAAGAAATAAGAGGAAAGAAACTTGAACCTAGAATTCTAAGACAAGGGAGCAAATCCATTAAGTATACGCCATATACAGTCATACTCTGTAATTTTAACTCAACATTAATAACTTTTGTGAGATTATTTTATGGATGATTCCCACCACATTTTCTATGGTCTATTTTTAATTATTTATTAATATTTTAGTAAATTTTTCCCATGTCATTGACAGATAATTTTGGTAATTTTTTAACCCTGTCACTAAATTCTGAATCAAGAATTTTGAATCCTGAATGAGTTCGAGTTTGGGATTTAAAATTTAGGATTCAATGTTCGTATTTGAGGTTTGAGGTTTGGAGTTTATGGTTAAATTTTAGATTTGAGGTTTTAGATAAAAAAATTTAACAAAATTATATATCAATAATATTAAAAAATTATTAAAATATCATTAAATAATTAAAAAAACCATAAATAATATTACGAGAAGATTCCATAAAATAAAATTCTAACTAGGTTTTCCAACATTTACCATATAATGTTCATTTATATTTTTATATTTTTTTTTATAGATTCACTGTTCTTTTTGCATTGAATAATACCGTCGTTCACTTTTTTGGCATTGAATGACAATATCCCAATAGGTGTTCAATTCCTAGATTTTCCACCGACCAGTATCTCACCCCTCTTAGAAGCTGATGCGTGAGGGAAGAGCGTTAGCAGATTTTAGTTCTTTAATGCTTTATTCTTGTAAAAAAAGGAAATTATCTTATTTCTGCTTTGTGTTTTTTCCAAGTAAAAAAATATTAGTCCATAGCTATCAATTTTATTATTTAATTTCTTTTGTATTACATGTATTTTATTTTATTATTTGAATTTAAATTTATCTTAGTTATAAATTTTTATTTTAAAATAATATTATATGTTATCAAATTTATAAATAATTAGTTAGTATATACTAATTTTAGCAACACATTATTGATTCAAAAAAAAAAAAAAATTAAAAGTTTACCTCAATTTTCAAGATTTAAACTTAATTAAACTTGTACCTCTTCCAAGTTTAAGTGTTCCTAATTACTTTTTTGGTTGCAAAATTTATTTAACTTCATAATTATTACTTTTATAGAGATAAGAGTAATTTCTTTTGAAAAGTTAATTCTTTTTATCTAATTCTTTCTTCCACTCAAATAATATTATTAAAGGTGTATATATGCACATCAATTCATATTCATGACATTTTATTTACTAAAATACTTGTGTGGATTAAAATATGAAATTCTTCTTTTTACCATATATGTATATATAGGTGTAAATTTACACTACCTAAAATCGCATTGGATTTAATATAAATTCATATTGAGTATTGGGATGAAGTAAAAAAAAAATTTTGGTACCAGAATTAAATTATATATTTTTATGATAATACAAATGTAATTTCATCATTTTAATAGTTTATATCCAGGGGCGAAGCTAAAAATTTTTTTTAGGAGGGCCCGAAATGAAATTTTAATTTTTAATAGTCTATATCGTTATAATTTTTAAAAGATTAAATTAAATTTTCATAATTTTAGGGGGTCAAAGTGTAATTTTATCTTTACTAATTTAAAATTTTAAAATTTTTTAAAGGGCCAGAGCAATAATTTTTTATTTTAGGGGAGCCGGCTCCTACCAGCCCCTGAATTCGCCTCTGCTAATATCTTTATAGTTTTTAAAAAGTAAATCAAATTTTATCTTTTTTGAGTGATCAAAACATAATTTTATAATTACTAATTTAAAATTTTATAAATTAAAAAGAAATTTAAAAAATTCATTTTATTTCGCCAAAATTGAATTTATATTCTCATTTTTATGAAAATTATAATGTGGTTATTGATTTTTACCATAGGTTTACCTTTTCCCTTAAGGTAGGACTTATTTAATTGTGAAAATTTCAAACCTTTTTTATTAGTTTAATATATACTAATCTACTTACACCATTTACGAAAGGTTTAATTAAGCTTTGCCTAAACCTAGTCGCCACATGCATTACTTGTATAATAATATTTCATCAAAAACCCTAACTTACAAAATATCTGCTACTTTGTATTATAAAAATTGAGGTTATATCTTTCAACTTGATATTTTATTTTTTTAATCTTAGTTTGATATTTAATTCAACTTGTTAATTAAATACGCAAAAGTGTTGATCCGAAAGCAACTTATTGGTAATTAATTCTTTGGTTTTAGTATTATAAATTCGCCTAACCAACTAAGACCATAAGCTTCTTCTTTTTTTATTTTTTATTTTTTTTCACTTGAATAATGTTTTTGAAAATGTTTGTGGTAATATAAACAGATTTTATGTAAAATTAAATTGATTAAGTTATAACTCGACTGATATGGATATTGTTGTCAATGTAGAAAGATGTAGGTTCGAATATACTGAAGCGCGTTATCCTTCTATTTATAGATTGAGGAGGGGCTATGAATAGTTCTAGACATTGTACCAAAAACAACAAATATGATCAAAATTTATAATGAAATTATTTAAAAATTAAATAATAATTAAAAACAATTTACTACAAAATGAATTGCTCTAAAATATTACATAATTTTAATTTTTTTTATAACATTTGAGCCGCAATTTGATTACAATTAAGGACAAATTTAAATATTAGTTAATCATGTAGGGCGATGATTGAATTAAAAAAAAAAAACATAATTGAATTGCAAAGAGGATGGATTCATTTAATCTAGTTTAAAATTTTTAATTTTACACATAATTATAAATTTTCATAATATGATTTAATTTGTAAATCAAAAGTTTGATGCAACTAACCATACAATCTCATTAATCATTAAAAAGATATATATATATATATATATATATATATATATATATATATATATAGACGAGTTTTAGGTTGTCAATAAGCTTAGTGATAATGGTAAAGATTCACAATACCAACAAATTCAAATATAAATGCATGAAATGAAATTATTTGGATGAATTAGAACATTATACCCAAGACCTTGGAAGTTCGAGGAGGAACATTGTGACCTTTTCTTTATGTAGTTGGTTGCATGCTGATGCATTGCGAAATCAAATAAAAATTTGACTAAGATAAGTGTAACTATCAATTAATAGTATAGTTATGATGAGCAAGATATTGTTTTCACGAAAACTAAAAGTACTAGTAATTACTGTCTTTCTATTATTTAACCGATAAATTCGAGTGATTGATTAAAACTAAAATTAACTAAATTAATTAACTACAAACACGATAAAGAACAAAACAGGAAAATAATCGATTAACAACCAATAAGCAAAACAATACCCAGGAAATAATTTACCTAGATTTCATCTGTCACTATCAATCTAAATTACGCAATTTCTTTACTTAGTATCTTGATCAGTAGAAATCCCTAAATTATGCTAATATCTCTTTCGAGAGTAAGAGCAATTGACTCTAGGTTGATTAATTGAATTTTCTTCCTAATTAAAACTCATATTATCGCATTAACTCAATCTATGGATTCCCTTATTAGATTTGACTTTAATTCGGTAGATTTATGTCGTCCTATTTCTAGGATTGCATGCAATTCCACTTAATTATACAAGATCTACTCTTAAACATGGTGTATTCCTCCTCTGATTTAAGCACATCAAACATGGATAAATAATCTAGAAATATCAGACCAAGAATTAAACACACATAATTGAGAATAAGAAACTAACTATTTATTGCATAAAATAAGAATCAAATGACAGAATCCATCATAGTGTTCATCTCCTTAGGTATTTAGAAAATTAGTTCATGCTTGCAAATAAAAACATCCCAGAGACAATATAATCAAAAGAAATAAAGAAACTCATGATAATCTCCTAAGAATCAACTGGAAGTCTTCAATCTTGAAGGAAATTTGCTTCAAAATTGGCTTCAATGGTTTTGAGTTGTTTTCTTGAGTATTATATGACAACTCACTCTTATCTTCTTATTTTTGTCATATATATGTCTTAGAATGCCCCAAAAACCAAAAAATCGTATTTTCCCGTAGTTCAAAGTGCCAATTCACAAAATCGACACGGCCTGCTATATGGCCGTGTGGTAGCCTGTGTGACTCACACGACTGTGTGGCCAAGCCGTGTGGAAGGGGTCAAATCATGTGGCTCTTGTACCTTGCTCAGATTTTTCGTTTTTCACTCCTTTTGCTCTCCTAAGTATAAAAACATGAATTAAAAGGATGAGAAGCATAAAATTCACAAATTACATCGAATAATCACCCAAAAACGCATTAAGAACGAAGTTAAAATATGTTTCTTTTAACACTTATCACATTCTCTAATAGATAATATTATACCATTCCAGTGAAAAATCTCAGCCTAGATGCTTTTTCTTTTGTATTATTCTTTTTTGTTTTATGGTTTATGTTTGAGGTTTATGATTGCTCATCCTAATAATGTTATCTTCAAGGTTCAAACTTATGTCTCCCCTTGGGAATATAATGTGTCGTACCACTACACCTAACATTTACTGGTTAGATTAGATGCTTTTTAATGCTCCAATAGACTAATCTTTTAGCATCGATGGAATCCTTTTTTTGCTTTTTCAAATTTTCATTATTTTTTTTGTATAGTGGAGCAAAATAAGATCTCTGCTACAACATCATTGGCATTTTAATTATCGGTGGAGCATAATAAGATCTTTGTCACAATGATGAAAACAATTTAATTTAATTTTTTAAAATTGAATCATTTGATTGGGCTTATGTTTTTTAAGTTAGGCTTGTAAACTTTTTAGGAGAAACTCTAGTCTTTCGTTTAAATAGGCATATAGTGTCTATTTGTAGCATTGAATAACTTTGAATTTGAATTGAAATTTGTATGAAATTTCTCATCTTTCTCTTGAGCAAACTTCAATAATTCCAAGTGTGAAATCTTGTGAATTATGATATCTCAATAATATTAGTTCCTATTTTTTATAGCCATCGGGTCAATATTTTATTTCAACTGATATTATTGGTTCTTTCTTCTCTATAAGAAATGGGTCAATAATTCAAGTTACTAAAAACTTGTACTTGGATGATTCAAGAGTTGTATTTCCATTCATTATTCTTGAGTTTCACAACAAGTACATAAGGTTTGCATCATTTAGTATCAAAGCTTTAGATATTTCCTAATCAAGTTAATCTATCCCTTTTAAGTTTCGTGCTTTTTATTTTCATTTCAATTACATTTTTATGTTAATTACATTATTGAAATTCTAGCTGAGAACATACCACTTAAAAACAATCTTGAGGAGAAACTTAGAAAAATTGATGATGGCCCTTTGTTAGACAACAAACCAAAAGAAATTCTTGATCAAAGTATCGAGATAACCTATTTGATTTATGCATGTGCAAATTTAGGAACAAATCTTTTTAGGGGAAAAGGGGAATGATACAACCCCACTAGTGGATCAAAAGCCTAATAAAATCAATGATACAATCCCTCCAATGGATAAAAAGTTTGATATAATAGAGCTTTTAGATGCAATAAGGCTTAAGGATAACGATAAAGACTCATATATGCCAACTAGTTCAAATAAGAATGCATGAGCTAGGAAGATATAAGAAGCGATCTCTTGTTTGATGTTTCCAATTCTTGGAGATGAAATCACTTAGACTAGTTAGATCATAAAACCAAAGTGGTCAACATTTTGTTAGTTTAATAAGGAACATTGCGACTTAAAGCTATGTACTTGGTCACATGCTCCATTGAACCCAACAAAAGAATCTTGAATTAGATGTTCCTCGCGACATACTCCAACGACCAATCTTTCCACTCCACCAGAATTGTTTTTGATTTTTGAGTATTTCATTCTTTTGTTTAATAGTGGAGCAAAATAAGATTACTGATCTAGTAGTGTTGAAAATTTAATTATTACTAAAGCAAAAAAAATCTTTGCTCCAATGACATCTACATTTAATTTTTTTATTTTTTAATTAAAATTTTGATTGAGCTTATATTTTATTAATTTAAGTTTGTAGATTTTTATAAGAAACCCTAGTTTTCTTTTAAATAAACATGTAGCCTCCTTTTGTAACCTTGAAAAATTTTGAATTTGAATTAAAACTTGTGAGAAGTTTTTTAACTTCATATTGGACGAACTCCACAATTCCAAGGTTGAAATCTTGTTTCAATCTTTGGATAATATTGGTTCTTGATTCTTCAAACAAGCTGATCCATTTCGTTTCAATTGATATTATTGATTCTTCCTCTATAGCAATAAGGCAAAAATTTGTATTATTGAAAACTTGTTCTTAGACAATTTGGGGGGTTATTTCCATTCGTTATTGCTGAGTTGCATCATTGTATATGTAACATCCTAAACCCAACCCGATTCAATGAGTCCGAATCTTCTGAAGTTACCAAATATGCCATTTAACAAAATTTGCAAATAGTTAACAAATGCCCCTTACTTAAAACATTTTTCTTATCGTTTTATTTAAAGACATAACATTAAAGCCAAAGAAAAGTATTTAAAATTATATTTTATATCATTCTAACTACAACTTATTTCAACACATAGGTTTACTAAAAAAACTCCTTAGGGCATAATCTTACACTACGCCACTATCTAAAGGTGTCCACTGTATCCATAATATTCAGATTGTCGCTTCCTTGGTGTACTCTTGGCTTGTCTCTCCTCACGAGCTTAATCATACAGCATAACCTGAAACGTAAACATAACACTTATAAGTTACACCAACTTAGTGAGTTTGAAATACACTTGACCTTTAAACCCTTCATACTGAACTATTCTTCTTGATTATTTAGATTTCCAAATCTCTCTTCGGCTGATACCTTTATATCGTCAGACAAACCTATATATATACTTGTGCACCATTTACCATACTTATCAAATCATCCTTAACTTGACTCAATGGCTAATATTAGATCATACCAGATAATACTACCTCTTCTTCTTTATTTAGTCAACTTACAACGATTATCCCAGAACATTTGTTCACAAACACTATTCACTTGGGAATACTTAACTTTTGGTAGATTTCCATACGAAGTTGAATACCATCAGCATACCAATCAAGTTACTTTCTATTTCAATACCCAATACAAATAATGAATTAACGACTCATTTAGAAGACTTCCTCCCAACACTTATTGCAAAACACAACAATACCCAAACTGATAGATAGCACTAATACTAGATAATTCCAGAGTCAAAACATGATATTATTCAAATATGGTGGATACCAACAACTCATATTTCCCACCCCTACATCTCACGGATGAAATCAGACCGATGACCACTTATATATCTCTTATCTCTGAGAATACTCCCACATTCCAAACTAACCGATGATCATAGTGGATAACCTTTTTGAGCACCCAAATTTATTCAATGGTATCACAGAACTATTTGAAACAAAATAACTCCAGCCATATTGTATCATTATCATAACTTATCAAAGTACGCCACCAAGGCCAAACAAGATGCACCGTAAAGGCAACATACAGTATACGCCATAAGGACAGCATACAGAATACGCCAAAAAGGCTAACAAAATGCCACAAAGGTTAATAGAATGCTACAAAGGCCAAATTAGAATGCCATACATGTCAAACCAAAATACATCACAAAGGCTAATAGAATGCCATCCAGGCACCCCATGAATTATCGTGTTTGCGATATGGATTTGCCTAAACTCACATCGAGTGAGGTTTGCCCATCATCGCCTAGGACACGTAGAGAACCCCAGTCGATATATGCGACACATCCACTCTTTCTAGAATGTGTCGTGGCCATAGACTTTCTTCAGAATTATCGTACCAAAATTCGTGTTTACTGTCATAACAGACTTTATCGAATACCATCGCGGTGTCCAAACTCACATCACATAACCTTTTAACACTCAACTGTACCCTACTTCCCTAACCTTATAAATCACACGTCATATATCTAACATAAGTACACATTCATATAGACTAAACTCATTTTCTTAACCAAATCATACTTCAGTACACATTTCACACACATTAACACGATCATATAACACATAATATACATATCAGGCACAAACACATAGTTGGTTTACAGAATCACATACAGCCATACATACAATTCATTACATACTGGACTCATAAGGATACTATATTAAGATTACATACCTATTTTTGGCAAACATTTAAGTATTCATACACCATTTCTAGAACATTGATCACAAGCAATCTATCTAGAAAGGCTTGTAGGAGCCGGTATTAGGGACTCACCTGAGACTCACCTTACTGTAGGTCGTAATCCTTAATTCTGAACGTCTTTCACAAACCAACAACATCAATTGCTTAAATAAACATGGATCCACATTAATAGACAATTTGCTAACATCTCATCTTCAGATAACCCTCATGCATGACCTCTCATTCATAACTTACTACCTATATACTTCATAATATCCTTACTCTTAACATGGAAAGTTATCAAACTTACTAGGAGATGGAATATCCTTTGTTTAATCAAAGACTTTAGCTTCCAGTTTAACAGAGATGAAATACAATTAGATTTGAGAAGAAAGAATCAAAAAGAAAATTTGTAGAAAGACAAACCTTTCTCAAAACCTTCTCACACAAATATATATAACCCCATCCTACTTAGTGAAACTTAACAAGTGTTGCTTAATTCAAAATTTGTCCTTCTTAATGGCCTACAGATTTCGAGAGATACATAAATGAGAATCCTACACAATGGATTTTAGACCAGTAAATCTAATTGATTCCTAACCAGGTCATTTTACAATCTAACTAGCATAATACTTCAGAAAAACAATGCGTACTATACATTTGAAATTTACTCATACCATAATCACATTTTTTTCTTAACAAAATCTTTTTCTTAATATAACAGAATAACCTGAGATGGAATCTCCACTTTCTTACCAGGTGGTTACTATATGTCCACTCTGATTCGCTAGAAGACTATAACATAGCAGATTACACTACACCAAACAAATAACTTTGCGACTTTACACCTAAATCTTGGATCCGTCATGTTTGCTGTGTGACAATTTATGATTAATATTTTAATAATCCCAATTCGTCTTTTTATATTTTTTTATGTATATAATGTACCTTGAGTTTTGAGTAAATTGAAAATATATAACCATTTATTCAAAAAAAATTCTACCATTAAATATATATTGGTAAAAAAAATAGTATTTTTAATTAATATTGAAAAAAAGAGTTTGGGAGTTAGGTGTACCAAGAGATGCGGTTAAACCAACTAGTACAATAAGCAATGCACAAAATTGTCACAAAATTTTGAATTCAACATTACTTGGGCCATCTTTTGAAGAGTTTTGATTTTTCTATCCACAACATTGTTCTCTTAGGGTTTTTTACGAATAGAAAACTCATGAGTAATGCTGTAATGGTCACAAAATTTGGTAAAGTCTTCAATTTTAAGTTCTCTGCCATGATCACTTCTAATTTTTTCGATTGTTGCAATTTTCTCCTGTTTCTCATTCATGACTTTGATGCAGAGCCTTTTAAATGCACTAAAGATCTTTGGTTTTTCCTTCAAGAAAGATACCTAATTAAATTGTGATAAGTTATCAACACATACAAGGACATGCTTTTTACTTCCAGGACTTTCGGTTTGCATTGAACCCATCAATACATATGTAGTAGCTCAAAAGGTCGTCAAGTGGTAATATTTGAAAACTCCTTATACAAAGTCTCCACATGGCTTTATGATGGTTTCTTATGATTTTGGTAAACCTTGTACAACAACATACCTCACAATCCTTTGTAGGTTTTTGTAATTCACATGTTCTAATTTTGGTGCCATAATTCTAGTTCTTTTATTGTTGACTTATTGAATCTAAGTCCATCAATTTAATCTAGCATATTACACCCTTCTTTGGTAAACTTGGCATGTAAGCTTTGAACACATAGTTGGCTTATACTAATCAGGTGTCTATAGTCCCTAAACAAATAGAACCTTTTTTAGATTAGAAAAACCATCAAAATCTAGAGTACCTTTTCCAATGATCTTTCTTTTGATTTCATTACCAAATGTAGCATGTGTTGGAAAAATCAATTTAGAAAAAAAAAAGTTTTAAGCAATACAGAAGTTTAACAAAATTCTTAAAATCGAGACATGTGATATTTTTAGTAATAAATTCTTAACTAAAATAGTAAGTTGTTAACACAATTTGAACATAATCTACGTCTACAAGGCATCATCGCCCAAAAATGAATCCACTTTGTCATCTAATTACAATAGAAGATTAAAGCCCAACTCCCTTTACAAATATGTTGTAGCCTCTCTATTGTTTCATCCAATGAACTCACCAAAAGCACACTCCCCTTTCCTACTAAAAGTACATGAGTAAAACTCTTCTTTTTTTATTTTTATTTATTTAACTACACAAGTAAAGCAGTAAAACTCTTAAAAAGAGTAGAATAATACGTAAAAATTTCCTCACAAAAATGAAACAAATTGTGCACTTGTAAGTTCTTTAAAAAATACCCACGACAACCCTATCTATTTACGGAGCATTAAAAGCTTATCACCAAGAGGGTTATTTTCGGTCTTCAAAAATAAAACTTTACATGTTCAAATTATCAACAATTTATCTTCAATAAAATTAACAAAATTGTTATGCATATTATCTTCTAATTAATCACTAAAAAGTGCCTTGTATTTTATCTTCAAATTATTCATAATATGCCTTGCATTACCTTCAAGAAATATGTTGAGGAAATGTCGATTAAACCTTAAAAATTACCTTCAAAGTATATCACATTAATTGATCAGTTTATTGATTGCTTATCACGCCAAACCATTCATTATCGGCTAGGATAAATATCAAAATATTCTCTTATAAAATTAACTGCTTGTTGCTATGAATTATCACGAATTTCGTTACAAATTTATCTGTTAAATAAGAAGTATAATTGTGATATCAGATATGTCAATATTAATTTTGCATCATGATTTATTTAATTTTTTTAATTTTATAATAAAATTTATTTTATTTTTATTATTATTTTAGTTCTTAAACTTGTATTATTTATCAAATCACTTCAAAATAAATAGAAAAGTCAACGTCTGTTAATTTTGTTAATGTGACATCCACGTGGCATTTCACATGTAAATAACATTAACAATTAATTAATTTTTAAACAATTTAAAAATATTAAAAATATTTTTATGATTTTAATTTTATAAATAAATTTTTAAATTTTTGAATTTTTAAATTTTAAAAAAATTATTTAATTACTTATATGAGAACTATGTGATAATCTATGTGTATGTTACATCAATAAAATTAAATGACGTTAACTTTTTTCTTCATTTCTAAAATGATTTGACAAACAACAAAAATTAAAAAAATAAAAAATTAAAATAAAAAATTAAAATAAATTTTTATATAAAATTATAGTACCAAATAAATCATTATAGCTGTATGTATATATATACACTAAATGTTTAAAATGTTTGAACAATATGGAAGCACTTTATTTCAATTTAGAAAGCAGATGATAATGATGTTAATTTTTGAGGCACTCAACTTTAATGTCATGTCAAAGTGGGTTAAAAAAATCATTAGAAGAAAAAAAAATAAAAACCTTGCATGTACATTTTGACAATTTGTGGTTGTGGAAATGATCCCCCCAAATTGTTTTTTTTCTCCGAATAATAAAGTTTCTTTAATTATTTTTCTTCCATTTAAGTCTATGAAGATATTTTTTGTAATTAAACATTGAATAAGTAAAAGGTAAGCCCTCATTTTTGTTTTGTCCTATTGAATTTCAGTGTGTGTATATATATATATGTATGCATACATATATGACTAAATTAATACAAATTATTGCTTATAAGAAAGGATTAGTGATGCAACAATCATCCTTGACCGTACAGCTAGTAATCTGATTATAATAAACTTCATAAAAATATGGGAATTAACCTAATTAAGTTGGTATACTCATGTCATATTCTTTACAAATCAATCAAATTACCTATTTAGCTTATTTTCTAATTATAAGAACCTTTTTATTCCAAATTTATATTTTCCTTTTGTTTGTTTAATGCTTCTTCGTCAGCTAAATTACCGCTTTAGAGCACAGAATGTAAAGGTTGTATGTGGGGTTTGATTAAGTCAAAATACGTGGTTTGCATACCTTGAATTTAGGAGTTGAATTGTTAGTGATTTGGTTAATATTTTTATTGATTTGTTCCACTATTTTTGAATTTCTGTTAGTAGTGGCTCTTATTTTCTAGTTCATAGTTGTTTTCTTTTACCTATATAAAGCTTTGATATGTGAATAATAAATCACAGCAATTTCACAAGAACTTTGAGTTCATTTTCCCTCTATCTTTATTTTTTAATTCCTCTACATTCCAACAATGGTATTTGAGTTGGATTAAAAGTTTTTTGTTTTGCAGTAATAACAAACAAAGTGATGGCCACCGAAAACTTTGTTCAACCATATATTCCTTGTTTTGATCGCCATTAAGATCACTGGAGTATGTTGATGGAGAACTTCTTGAGGTTTATGGAGTATTGGCAGGTTGTTTCTGAGGGAATTGAGGAATCAGCAACTGGCACAACAGTGACAGAGGCTTATAAAAAAGAAATAGAAGGGCTACACTTAAAGGATTTAAAGGCGAAAAATTATATTTTCCTAGCTATTGATCTTTCAATCTTGGAAACCATCCTCTGTAAAGACATGCCCAAGCATATTTATGAAAAGTTTCATTGTTCTAAAAGGGCAAAGAGATGATGTTGTCCATGGTGACAAAAGAAATGATGTTGCTCTCTTTGAGAAGATACTTCGCTCAATGTCCCCAAAATTCAATTTTATTGTTTGTTCCATTGAAGAAGCTCATGTCATTGAGGAACTTTCAATTGATGAGTTGTAAAGTTGCTTATTAATGCATGAGCGAAAAATTTGCCAGCAAGAGAAGGAGGAGCATGCATTGAAGGCTTCTACAGATAATCATTCTACAACACTAGCACCAACATGAATCTCATTTTCAAAGGAGAGGAAGAGGATGTGGAGGCCATAACTCTACATCTTGTAGAACAAATTCAGCAGGCAAGCCTGATGTTGAGTGTTTTCGATGTGATAGGTATGGTCATTATCAATCAGAATGTCGAGTTAATTTGAATAATGAAAATGGAAAAATAACTAATTTTACACAAAATAAAAAAGAAGTTTCTTTACAGATGGTTTGTCATGTCAAAGAAGAAGTGTAAAAGGATCTATAGTACTTGGACACAGGTTGTAGCAACTATATGAGTGGTGACAAGTTTGTGTTTTTAGTGTAATCATTTCGTGACAATGTGAAGTTTAGTGATAATTCAATAGTGTCTCTATGATGGGAAAAGAAAAGCTAATAATTCAAGCCAAGAATAATGTTGTTCAAACCATATCTAATGTTATATTTGTTCTAGACTTGAGGACAAATTTGTTGAGTATTGGCCAGTTGTAAGAAAATGGATATGAAATTTTCAGAAAAGATGGAGTTTGCAAAATTCAAGATGGTAAATTGGGGTTGATTTCCCAAGTTGATATGACACATAACATGATGTTTCCATTGTACCTCTACACTGTCACCAGCTCATGCTTCTTTGCAAGGTTGAAAGATGAAAGTTGGCTTTGGCATTTTGGATATGGGCATTTAAAATTTGGGGGTTTAAAAACATTGCAGCAAAATAATATCGTAATAGGCCTCCCACAAATCTAGATTCCTTCTCAAGTATGTGAAGAATGTGTCAACAATAAACACTACCGGAACTATTTCAAAAAGGAAAATCATAGAGAGCGAGAAAGGCATTGGGAATCGTGTATTCAAACTTATGTGGACCCATCAATCTGATGTCAAATAGAGGTAAATGATATTTTATATCGTTCATTGATGATTTCAATAGAAAGACTTAGGTTTATTATTTACATGAAAAATCTGAAGCTCTCATAGCTTTTAAAAGTTTCAAAGCTCTAGTTGAAAAAAAAACAAGTACTCTAATAAAAGTGTTGTGTAGTGATCGTGGTGGAGAATACAATTCGGACGAGTTTGTTGATTTTTGTGATGAGAAAAGAATAAAGAAGCAACTAACTACAACGTACACGCCTCAAAAAATGGCATTTGTGAAAAGAAGAATCGCACAATTCTGAACATGGACCGAAGTTTTTTACTCCTCGACATAATAAGAGGAGACCAGCATGGGTGGAAAATTTTGTGGTAGAGGAAATTAATGAAGAGGAAGTCACTCATTTTGCTCATTTTTCAAATTGTGATCTTATAGCTTTTGAAAAAGTTGTTAAATAGTCTAAATGGAGAAAGGCAATGAGTGAAGAAATGGCAGCTATTGAACGCAACAACACTTGGAAGTTGACTGATCTTCCAAAATGGCACAAAACTGTTGGTGTAAAGTGGGTTTACAAGACAAAATTAAAGGAAAATGGCGAGGTTGACAAATACAAGGCGCGCTTAGTAGCTAAGAGCTATAAGTAAAAATTTGGTGTTGATTACAAAGAGGTGGTTGCTCATGTTGCTCCTCATGATATAATCAGATTAATGATTTCTCTTGCAACTCATAATTCATGGCCTATTTTTCAACTAGATGTGAAATCGAAGTTTCTACATGGTGATTTGAAAGAATAAGTATTTGTTGATCAACCTCCTAGATTTGTGAAGCATGGAAATGATAACAAAATGTACATGCTAAAAAAAATATTGTATGAATCGAAACAAGCCCTAAGGGTTTGGTATAGCCGCATCGAAGCTTACTTTCTAAAAGAAGGTTTTCAAAAGTGTCCATATGAGCATACATTTTACCAAGATTAGTGAAGGATGCAAGATGATTACTGTTTGCCTGTATGTGGATGATTTTATTTTCACTGAGAGTGATGCTGTCATGTTTGAAAAATTTAAGAAATCCATAATGGTTGAGTTTGATATGATTGATCTTGGCATGTTACATTATTTTTTGGGAATTGAAGTGATACAATTTGCTGCTAGAATTTTTATTTCTAAAAAAAATACGTGCAAGAAATTTTGGACAGGTCTGGTATTAAGAATTGCAATTCTGTTAGCACACCAACTGCAGTTGGTCTAAAACTTGATAAAAAATCTGAAGGAAAGGAGATTAGCAGCACCTCTTACAAGCAAATGGTGGGAAGCTTGATGTAGCTAACTGTAACAAGATCAGATATTATACATGCTGTAAGTCTCATTAGCAGTTTCATAGAGTGCCCAAATGAGATTCATCTTTTAGCTGCAAAATGAATACTTCAGTATTTGAAAAGTACTGCTAGTTACAGATTATTCTAAAAAAAGGGTGAAAAGTCAAATTTGTTTGGCTTCACAGACAGTGATTATGCTGGTGATATTGATGATAGAAAGTGTATTTTGGGTTATGCTTTTATGTTGGGTTCAGGGGTTATTTCATGGTCTTCAAATAAGCAACCTATTGTCACTTTATCTACCACTGAAGCTAAGTTTGTAGCTGTTACAACTTGTGTTAGCCAAGCTATTTAGTTGAGAAAAATTCTTGAAGAACTACACTTATAGTAGCAAGGAGCAACAACAATCTTCTATGACAATAATTCAACAATCAAACTTTCCAAAAATTCGGTGTTACATGGAAGAAGCAAGCATATAGATGTAAAGTTTCATTATTTGAGGGACCTCACAAATAATGAAGTCATTGATTTGATTTATTGTAGTAGTGAAGACCAAGTTGCTGACATCTTCACCAAATCTCTAAATATAGCTGCATTTCAAAAGCTGAGGAAGTTGTTTGGAATCTGCACTTTGGAAGATTTACTGGTTTGAAGCTGACATTTTTTTTAAACGAAAAATTTACAAATATTTAGTTTAAGGGAGGAATTGTTAAGGTTGTATATGGGGTTTGATTGAGTCAAAATAGGTAGTTTGCAGACCTTGAATTTAGGAGTTGGGTTGTTAGTGATTTGGTTAATATTTTTATTGATTTGTTCCACTATTTTCGAATATATGTTAGTAGTGGCTCATATTTTCTAGTTCATAGTTGTTTTCTTTTCCCTATATAAAGTTTTGATATGTGAATAATAAATCACAGTAGTTTCACAAGAACTTCGAGTTCATTTTTCCTTTATCTTTATTTTTCAATTCCTCTACATTCTAACATCGAATACAAGAAATACAAAAAAAAAAGCTGAAGGTTAAGGAGTTTTCCTTTTTTCTTTACGAATTTATTTTGTTAAGAAAAACATTGTGACTCCAACTATAAACAATAGTAATACATATGTATAACACATTCTACAAATTGACGAACAAAATACTACAATTTGTAATGCTATAGTCTATAAAAGGGAAAAAAAAGCTTAATAGACAAGAAAGATAAATTAACAGTAACCACTATACTGGAAGGATTCAGAAATAACCTAAAGATGCATTATCTTGATCCACCGATGGTAATCACAAGCTAATCTTGTCACTGTCAAACCAATCTAACAACGAACTTCAGTCAATCAATAAACTACTGTCAAAAGTCCTAAGAGACAAACCACATTGATAGTGCATCGAAAACTAGGAATAAAATGATTTATCCTCATCATCATCATCTTGAAGTCTAATCTTGTGAACAACATCACAAATTCACAATGTTTTATAATGATAAGACCATCTTCTAAAGCAAAAATTCCCTATGTAAGGGTTCTTAGTACTTATGTTATGGGCTACGGATGAAAGCTAGTGGCGATTGCGCAAAGAATATCTCGTAGAGATCAATTGATAAAATGGGGCTCATTTAACCCAACTAAACCGACCTGACTTGTGGAACTTGTGGAGAAGCCCATCTGCTTAAAGCCTTGGTGGCCCAATGAAACACTCCAATAAAACTAGAGTTACTAGGATAAATAGTGTAAATCTTAAAAGGATAAGATTGTATAGAGTTTAAATCTTTTAGGACTCTTAATTGTAAATCTTGACCGTCTATGTAACTCAATTTATATTGTTGAGAGAACTTACTCAAACATCTTGTATGCATTATTTTCCTTTGGCTTTTCTATTTTTCGTTACTCATTTGATTTGAGTTTGCTTTCACTAGAATTTGGTACCTTAGAGAAATTCTATGAGAATTCTCACATTTACAAGAGTTAGGCTAACTTAGGCAAATTCAAATCAAAGAAATCGCCTAAGGTCGTACAGTTTGCGAGGCTAAAGTTCTAGCTTGTGACAGTTGGTATCAGAGCTAAGGTTGCAAAGGCGCCATTGAGACTCGTGAGAGGTCTAGAAAATAATATAGATCAAGTGATATGCTATCGACTTTGGAAAGTCGTGTGGTCTATCTCGAGGAACCCATGAGGAAAGTGAAGGAAACACTCGAGGTAGTGGAGACACACACCGAGATAAACTCAATGAAATAATAGTTTAATGAATATGAACCGCTTCTCAATAATGCTGTAGGTAAGCTGATAGAGAAAAATGATGCTCTTGAAGCTAGGATGACAACTATGAAGGATGAAAATGAAGCCACAATGACGGCTTTGAACGCAAAAATTAAAGAGCTTGAGGAAGAGCTTACTGTGTGCAGAGCTGCTATGGGTAAAAGGGTGTTGAGTGCAATACTAAGTCGAGAGTTCGATATCCCCAAATCGGAAAAGTTTAATGAGGCAAGGTTCGCGAGTGAAGTGGACAACTTATTGTAGGAAATAGAGAAATACTTTTATTCTATGGGAATTAAGGATAATGACGATAAGGTAAATACTATTGCTCAATATTTTATTAGATTTGCTCTCTTTTGGTGGAAGTGTAGATCCACAGATGAAAAAATGGTTAGGCTGCAATTGGAACTTGGGTAGAGTTCCAAAATGAGTTCAAGGAGCAGTTTACCCTAATATGTTGAAGAAGCTCGGGCTAAGCTGCATCAATTTTCACTAAAAGGCACAATTCGAGAGTATTTGAAGGAGTTCAATGAACTAATACTCTAAATCACAGATTTGAGTGAGAATGAAGTATTTTTCTTTTTCATGGATGGGCCGAAGTCATGGGTTAAACATGAATTGGAACGTTGAGGGGTCTAAAATTTGTCAAAAAGCCATGATTGTGGAAGAATCTTTAATCGAGTTTGTTTCGATAAAAGACAAGTTTGAGTCTTCCAAGCCTGGGGAGAAGGGCAATGATAGGGAAGAATAAGATGGATAGGGTGAGTTTAGTAGCGACAATGACAGCCATAATGGTAGTGGGAAATCAAAAAATGGGAAGAGAATCCGTGTTTTCTACCATAAAAGAGTATGATAAGCTAGAAAAAGCTCCGATAAGGCTTGGTTCAATTGTGCATGGGGTCGAAGCCAAGAAAAGAAATGAGAATGAAAAGAAGGCAGTAAAGTGCTTCTTATGTTGTGATTCACATAGGATGCAAGACTGTCCAAAGCGATCTAAGCTGTCTGCAATCACTAAAGAAGTTTGAAGTGGAACTTGTTGAGGATAAGGTATTTGAACTTGTATCAATGATGCTCAAATCTGTTGAAAAGAAGAGGGATCGCAAGTAAAAAAGGTTGATGTATGTGGACATCAACATCACAGGTAAGAGGAAGAGTGTTCTTATTGATACGGGGGCATCATATATATTCATATCAGAAAAATTCGTAGGTAAAATTGGTCTCTCAGTTAGTGAATCAAATAAAAAGATCAAGACTGTCAATTTCAAAGAAGTCCCAATTGTGGGAGTAGCATAAAGAGTTGAGCTATATATCAGTAAGTGGAAAGACAATGAAGATTTTGAGGTAATTCATCTAGATGATTACAATTTCATTCTTAGCTTGAATTCCCTTGATCAAATTAATGCTTTTTTGGGTCCTTTTACTGACAGTATGTGTATCCAGGATACTCAACAGCAATAATGTGTTATGCTAGTGAGTCGAGACATGAAGGACGGAATGAAGGTATTGTCGACAATCCAACTGGCCTAGGATGTTCATTGTGGGAAGAACATCGACTGGGTAGATCGGAGTGCTAAGAAGACCACCTTAGAAATGCTAAATGGGAAACAAATTGATACGAAACTTGTTAAGTTATCAGTGCAGCTACCACATATGAGAGAGGTTGGTTGTGCATCGGACTTTAAGTGTAATGTGGTGATGCAAACTGGGCAACTGAGACGAGTAAATGCAATGTGTGAGGTAAATTTCAAACACTTTGGTAATGTTTTTCATTCTAGCTTATTGGCTTAGTAAGGATACAAGGGTCTTTTTAGTGTTTTGAAGCAAGTAGGCCAAAGGGCATACAAACCAGAGTTAGTAGTGAGACTCAAAGTTAACCTGGTGTTCAAAGTAGGTGTGCTGAAGCCTATTTATGTAGATCAAGGGGATCTGGATCGAAGCAAATCACAATGTGGACAAGTAAGAGTGGTGGACTCTTGCAAATGAGAATTATTATAAAGGAAAGAAATAGTTCAAGTTAGGAGAGGACGAAAGTTGAGGCAAGTGTTCCGAGGGGCGGGACTACCTGATAAAAAAGCTAATTAGGAATTAGCAGAGGCATCGAGAGAGTTCCGAGGTGAGTCAAACCAGTGTTATTCTGAAGATGCAATAAGGGTGTTAGGAGAACGGGTGGGGGAGAATGTCACGAGCCGCGGATCAAAGCTTATGACGATTGCAAAAAGAATGTTCCATAGAGGTCAATTGATGAAATAGGGTTTACTTAACCCAACAGAACTGGCCTAACTCGTGAAACCTGTGGAGAAATCCATTTACTTGAAGCCTTGGTGACCTAGTAAAATTAGAGTTACCAGGGTAAATAGAGTAAATCTTAAAGAGATAAGATTGTATAAAGTTTAAATCCTTTAGGACTCTTAATTGTAGATAAGCTCTAATCTTGACTATCGATGTAACTCAAACTGTACTATTGATTCTGAGAGAGCTCAACTATAAATAGAGGCCTCCTCCTTCATTTGTAATAACTTCATACATAATTGAATATATATTTGAGAGCATTTACTCAAACTTCTTGTATGCATTCTTTTCCTTTGACTTTTCTGTTCTTTATTGCTCTTTCGATTCGAGTTTGCTTCTGTTAGAATTCGGTGCCTTAGAAAAATTTTGCGAGAATTCTCACCTTTGCATGAGCGAAACTAACTTAGGCAGATTCGAAGTAAATAAATCACCTAAGGCTGCGCAATTTACGAGACTAAAGTTTTAGCCCCATGACACTTAAACATAGTTGGTGTTACTAACTTTCTCCTTATTTACCAAAAAAAAGTACATTTTTTAAATTTAAGTTTTTATTTTAAAATGATAAAAATAACTTCTCAATCTAAAACTATATTTATATTTTAAATTTAACTTATTTTTAAATAATAAAAGTAATTTTTAGGATGTTATGAACAATAAATATAAGACTTTACATTTTCGATAAAGAATTGTTTTTATACCTACTAAAATTTAGGGTAATTTAATCTTAAGTCTGATGTTAAAAAAGAATTTAAAATTAATTAGTGGAGAAGTAAGATTTTAAGGGGATATTTTATTACTAGGTAATTAATTTTAAAAATTGAAAGTTAATTCTAACTTATTGTTGTAATCCTAGTTTGGTTTGTTGGTAATAAATGTAAAACCAAAGCTATCTATTTTCCAAATCTTTTTTAAAGCATCTACTACACTAACGATGAAGTTACCTTATTTCTACAAATAATTTAATATAACTTTACTTCAAAAATTTAAAAATTCAACCATCATTAAATCAAATAAGTATCTAATTTACTTTGATTAAAATTTATTAACTTAAAATCTCGTATTAAATTGATAATTAAGATGTTCACAATTCTAAATATAGTTTTAAGTTTAAATTACTTTAATCACATCTACACTCTAATAATTCACCCAAAATAAAATATATTAACATAAAAAAAAAAAAAAAAAAAACCCAAAACAAATGAGCACCACATAGGGGCGTCTCGATTTTAGTTTTATATAGTAATAAATCATAGAGCCTATTTTCTATTTGACAAGTTTCCACCCACAAATCCCCCAAAAGAGCCTATATAAAGACTTCACCCCCATCCTACTTCCTTCAATTTCCTTCAGTGAAACACACTCCAAAAGAAGGGAAAAAAGAAAAAGAAAAAAAGTAGTGAGAGGAAGTGAAAGAGTAGTTTTTTTTCCGAGAAACTCTTCACCATGGCGGCTTACGTCGATAATCGACAGTTCAGGCGCCTTGAACCGGCTTTGAACGGTGTTTTTGCCCCGTTGAAGCCAGGTCCAAGTACCCAAATCCACCGCCCTGTCAAACATGTTTTCATCGACCATGAATATGATTACTCTTCCAGTGATGATGAAGGAAATGAGATCAACGGGCATTACAAAGAGTTGATTATCAAGTCCGGTAACGAGCTTGAACCTTCCATCTTGGACCCTAGAGATGAAGCAACGGCCGATAACTGGGTCGAGCGTAACGCTTCCATGGTTCGTCTCACTGGCAAACACCCTTTCAACTCTGAACCTCCCTTGAACCGCCTCATGCACCATGGTTTCATCACTCCTGTTCCTCTCCACTACGTTCGTAACCATGGTCAAGTCCCTAAAGCTTCTTGGGATGACTGGACCGTTGAAGTCGCCGGTTTAGTTAAAAGACCGGTGAAGTTAACCATGGATCAACTGGTTAACGAGTTCCAAAGCCGTGAGTTTCCGGTTACCCTGGTTTGTGCTGGGAATCGACGTAAAGAACAAAACATGATCAAACAAACCATAGGTTTCAACTGGGGAGCAGCTGGGATTTCCACATCAGTGTGGAGAGGTGTTCCATTGTGTGACGTGCTCAAACGATGTGGGATCTTTAGCAAGAAACATGGTGCCTTAAATGTGTGCTTCGAAGGGGCTGAAGATTTACCAGGAGGCGGTGGTTCCAAGTATGGAACTAGCATAAAAAAGGAGTTCGCCATGGACCCTTCTCGGGATATTATCTTAGCTTACATGCAAAATGGTAAGCTTTTAACTCCAGATCATGGATTCCCGGTACGGATGATCATCCCAGGGTTCATCGGTGGACGAATGGTGAAATGGTTGAAGAGAATTATCGTTACCACACAAGAATCAGACAATTATTATCACTATAAAGATAACAGAGTACTTCCTTCTCATGTTGATGCCGAACTAGCCAACGCTGAAGGTAAAAATAAACAATCCCTATTTTTTCTTTTTACAGAGCAGTAAAAATATTATAAGATTATTTGTGCATGGGAAATGCTAACATTGTGATGTAATGTGTGAAGCTTGGTGGTATAAGCCGGAATATATCATCAATGAGTTGAACATTAACTCGGTGATAACGACGCCTTGTCATGAAGAGATCTTGCCGATCAACGCGTGGACCACTCAAAGGCCATATACGTTAAGGGGCTATGCATATTCCGGTGAGTTCCTCTGACAGATTCCTTTGTTCTTTCGAAGGGAATCTTTTACTTTTTTTTATTTTATTTTATGTTTTTTGGGTGCTATCTCCAGTCGAAATCTAAGTGTGTAAAGAACTAAATGAAATGTGGGTACGTAAAAGACAAGATTTAAGTGTCTATTGGTACATGCCTTCCTACTTACGTTTTTATTAGATTAGATACAAGGATTCACCGATGGATGGGAAACCATTGGAAGCCGTTATAGATTTTAGTGCATAATAGAAAAATAATTTGATATTTTGTCTTCTACTATATAAAGAAAGAATAAAAAGTTTCATATTTAAAATTCTTTTAAAAGAAAAGAAAATGATGGGATTCTAGTTATTAGAATTTCTCGAGTTACAATGTTACATCAAGTCCATTGGAATTTCCTTAAGATTGGGTTGTACTTTGGAACATAGGATAGATACAATTGCTTTTGTTTCCCTTATCATTTAGGGAAAAGTGCTGCTGGTTTTTGAATGCCAAACTCTTAAGAAGCCTGTAAGATTTCCAAGAGCCAACTCTGGTTTGTTTAGTTAAGTTGGCAATTTCTGTTTGACATCACAACACAAACAAACAAACAAATACAAAAACTAAAGAGTTAAAGGTTAAATGGGGAAAAAAGTTGGTTTGAAACCTGTGTGCTGGGGAATGCATGTAAGTGGGCAATATGGAATTAGTCTTTTTTCCTGTTTTAAGGAGAGTCGTGGTTATTAAGGTACTTGCATAATTAAACGTGCTTTTTATATAATTACTTGGTTACTTTTTTATTAAGTAGCTGTAGGAATATAACGTCTTTATTGACTTAATATTCTATATATGAATTGACAACAGGGGGAGGGAAGAAGGTGACACGTGTGGAGGTAACAATGGATGGTGGAGAAACATGGCAAGTGTGTACCCTGGACCACCCTGAGCAACCAAACAAATATGGAAAGTACTGGTGCTGGTGCTTCTGGTCCTTGGAGGTTGAGGTTCTTGATCTGCTGGGAGCAAAGGAAATTGCGGTCCGAGCCTGGGATCAGACCCTTAACACCCAACCCGAGAAGCTCATATGGAATGTCATGGTACATACAGTTTTTGGAACTAAGCTTGTTTATATTATTCAAAGGAATTAAGTTCAGTAAGTAATGAATGAATGATGATGTAACAGGGAATGATGAACAACTGCTGGTTCCGAGTAAAAACAAACGTTTGCAAGCCACACAAAGGAGAAATTGGTATGGTATTCGAGCACCCAACGTTGCCAGGAAACCAAACCGGGGGATGGATGGCTAAGGAACGCCACCTCGAAAAATCATCTGATGCTAACCCCACTTTGAAGAAGAGTGTTTCATCTCCTTTCATGAACACTGCCTCTAAAACATTTTCAATGTCTGAGGTTAAGAAACATAACTCTGCTGATTCCGCTTGGATCGTCGTCCACGGTCATATCTACGACTGCACTCGGTTCCTTAAGGATCATCCTGGTGGCGCTGACAGTATTTTGATCAATGCTGGAACCGATTGTACTGAAGAATTTGATGCTATCCACTCTGATAAAGCCAAGAAACTGCTTGAAGATTATCGAATCGGTGAGTTGACCACTTCGGGTTATGCGTCCGACTCGTCGACCTCATCCCCTAATTCTTCCGTGCATGGGGCTTCCAACGTAATGAGCTTTTTAGCTCCGATTAAGGAATCTGTGCCTACAAAACCTGTAGCACTGGTTCCGCGTGAGAAAATCCCATGCAAACTCATCCAAAAAACATCCATCTCCCATGACGTCCGTGTGTTCAGATTTGCATTGCCATCCGAAGATCAAGTGCTGGGATTACCCGTTGGAAAGCACATATTTTTATGTGCCACCATTGATGATAAGCTTTGCATGAGAGCCTACACTCCGACTAGTGCCATCGATGAAGTAGGTCACTTTGATCTAGTGGTCAAGGTTTATTTCAAAGGGGTACACCCAAAATTCCCTAATGGAGGGCTCATGTCACAGTATTTGGACTCACTCCCACTAGGTTCATTCCTAGACGTGAAGGGTCCTTTGGGTCACATTGAATACACAGGTCGAGGCAACTTTCAGGTCCATGGCAAACCCAAGTTTGCCAACAAGTTAGCAATGCTAGCAGGTGGGACAGGGATCACCCCAATCTATCAAGTCATCCAAGCAATCTTGAAGGACCCAGAGGACAAAACAGAGATGTACGTGGTGTATGCCAACCGAACCGAAGACGATATTTTGCTGAAAGAAGAGCTAGATGGTTGGGCAAAGAAGCATGATCGGTTGAAGGTATGGTACGTGGTGCAAGAATCAATCAGAGAAGGATGGCAGTATAGCTTGGGTTTCGTAACCGAAAGCATCTTGAGAGAGCATATCCCGGTGGGTTCCAACGACACTCTTGCCTTGGCTTGTGGGCCGCCGCCAATGATTCAGTTCGCTGTGCAGCCTAATTTGGAGAAGATGAACTATGACGTTAAGGATTCTTTGTTGGTTTTCTAGAGCAGTAAAAAAAGTGCATATGATATCACCAAAGTTTGTGTATGTATATATATAATTTATATCCCTCCTTCCCTGCATTATTCCTTTTTTCCCTATATGCATAAATTTGTTTTCAACTCACAGTTTTCTGTATCATTCTTATTTACTCCCAATTTTCTCTTTAGTCATTCATTTTCGAGAATGATAATGTACATTATATAAAATAAAGGGCGGAATTGATGTTTTTCCTTTCTTGAACGTCACCCAATATTACCAAATGAAATTGTGGCGTTGATTGTTTAGCCAATCAGGTACATGAAATTAAGCAAGCATTCAATAATGAATGTACAGCCTGCATTAATTTGTATGATTGTTCTGTAATCGTCACGTAATAATTCAAGACAAGTAGTATATCTCATACCATAAATAGATAAATAAAGAGAAAACCGAGATCTTCATCAGCACTATTGAATATAAAGACAGGATGTGATGTGTTTGTGACCGCCATCAAACCCACTCCGCTACAAATTTATCGATTCAGCTGCAAATCTGTTATATCGCCTTGAGTAATTTTGTATATTTTAATTTGTATTTAAAATTAATTTAATAATTATTATGTGATAATAATAATAATAAAAGAAATATTAATTAACATGAAATCATATTTACTTAAAAATAATTGATTCATAAAAATTTCAAGTCTATAAAAATATTAAATATAATTAGATAAATTAAAAATAATAAAAATTTAAGATTTTCTATAATTAATTAAATATTTTTTTCTAAACAAGATAATAATTATAATTGATAAAAATTAATGTATGAGATTAACATTATATATATTAAAAAAATGCAATACCAATATATTAGTAATCTAATAGTATTTATAATGTATAAGTTTATTTATTTTTCTTAATTTATATGTTAAAATCAAAAGAAAATAAATATGTTTTATAATAAATTTTATATTTTATAATTAAATTAAAGTTTCATAAATACTAATTGAATGTAATTAAATCAGTTCGAATCAATACAAATCCTAACTCGAAAAATAGCATGACTCAAATTTATTTGAAAAATTAAGATAAATAAAATCAATTAATTAAGAATTATTATTTTCGTGTGTTAACTTTGCTTCTTATATTTTTTTAAATCTATAAAATCAATTAATAAAAAATAAAAATAGTTATAAATATTTCTTTAACAACATTTATATTATAATCTGGATATATTTATGTTTTACGTTCATTTTTATAATAAATTAATAATATAAAATGATTATAAGGATTATATTAATATTTTTGTAATTATTAGTGGTGCAATAATTATTCCTTAATTAAATCTCAATTCATATTAAATCATAATTTAAATTTTATATTACTTATTACTTAATTAATTAGTGTTGTAGTTATAAACCAAATAAAAATAATATTTAATACTATAAATAAATCTAAAAAATTACTAAAAACATATTTTATTATTATTTGACAGGTTTTTGTTTTCACCACGAAATTATTATTGATTTGTTCCTGGTACTTTTCCTGATTTTAATAATATTTACACAACTATAAATGTCTGATCATGTTGTTTTGAAATATTATGTAAAATGTAATAAAATATTAAAATAATAACTTTTTGTAGATAAAATTTTGACTCAATAATAAATTATTTTGTCTAATTGTACATATACAACATGCAATTTATGGTAATAATTTTATGTGTCACACTTACATGAAATATTAGTAAATAGATATAATATAAAATTTATGTGGAAATGTGTACTAAATTTACAAATTGTTGTTGGACTATTTTCAATTATTATGTGTATGTAACAAAAAAAAATAGTAATGTAAAATTATTAAATATATTGTCAATATTAAATACAATAAATTTGTGCATCATATGGATAAGAAATTAGTTTTAATTCTATTATAAATTATAAAAAAATTTAAAATTCTATATATTTTTAAATGTTTATTTCTTAATTTTAGAAAATGATTTTATTATAATATTAATGTTTAATTTTTATAATTAACAATGTGTGGCTCCAATGATTTGACATGATATGATATTTTTATTTGGTGTCATGTTTTTATTGAGTAATAATTATTCTCAAGTCAACTATTTATCTAAATGTATTAGTTCAAGAGGCTGAATTTTTTTTAAATTATTTTTTGGTATTTTTTATATTTATTTTATTATTCATATTCAAGTTTATGACTCTCCATTCTAACTCGGGTGAAATTAAAAAAAAATTAGTAGACTAGATTTTAATTATATATTTTTACTTGAGTTAAACTAAAAATTTATCATTTTAATAGTTTATATTTTTATATTTTTTAAAGTACTAAATTAATATTTTATTATTTTAAAAAGTTAAAGTGTAATTTTATCATGTATTAATTTATAAATTTTAAAAGAATAAAACCTAAATTATTTTAAAGAATCAGACCTTCTACCAACCCTTATGGCACCGCCTCTACACCTAATAATATTATATTTAAAATTCAAACTCATATTTTTTTATAAATATAATATACTTTACTATTACACCGAAAAATTACTAGTTTAAGCGAATTAGATTCGCTTGAATGATAGTACAAGACATAGATGTGTAGGTAATTGAAAAACACAAGGCAGAGTTGAGAGAATGAAGGGGTGGGTCCAGTGAGCAGTAGAAACTAGAAAGAGCAGTGGCCGCGTATGTGAGGTGCATGGCTGGCTGCTGCCCCTATTCTGACCCAATTTTAAACAACCTTTGGTGCTTGGAACGTTGAAGGGTCACCCTTTCACTTGGTTTCCACAATCGCCCCATACCTCATTTTTCGTCTTTTCTCAATTTCATACTTTAAACACTTGAGATCTTCAATCTCGTGTCTAAATATTATATATCAAGTCTATTAAATATTCCTTCAATTACTTACTAAGTTGGAATCATTTTCACATTTAAAAATTTAGAATTTTTTAGAATAAGAATATATTCTTATATCTTATTTTGTCAATATTATCAAATTTTATTTGAATCAATTAAACTAAATCGAGTTATAAGATAATAAATCGAGCTAGTGTTCAATTCCCAACAAAACTTTTATTACCTACACCAACTATGATTTTTCAATTCTTTAATTTAATTCTAGGTTTGAATAATGAAAGATGAAATAAAAATTGGGTAGATGGACAAATTTTAGTGGAACACTAGCACTTTATGAATAAAAAGTGGCTTTGACTATTATATAAGAATGCACTTTAATGAGCCATGCTCCCATTAGCCATGATGACCAACGCATTTTCCTTGTCATATTTCCCTCCTATAGTAGTAGGATATTTTGGATCATTTACCCAAGTTTAAGAAAAGAAAAACCATATACTTTTAGCCTATATATGACTGTGATCTAGGATTGAAAATTCATAGGCTTTTATTAAACTAACAATTGTCTTTCGCTCAATGGTAATAAAACATTAAATGTGAATAAAATGAGTATTTTTATTTTTTTGAATAATATCATTATAGATTCTTATTATATCTGTTTTTAAAATTATTTATAGTTCCTCTCAACTTATAAATAAGAAGATAATACGTTTCAGTACACTCAAACTCACGTTTTTTGCATTGACAACAATACTCATACTATAATTTATTTTATATCTGAAATTACTAAATGTAATTATAGCATTGTGTAATTCTAAGAGAAGTTAGGTAACAAATATCGAAAGGAAACTAAAAGGTACGCAAGTGGTGAGACCAACGTTATAGATTTTTTTATTTTTTTATTTGTAAATTATAAGAGAAAGATAAAGCCCTAATAATAATACAAGTAACGCGGCTTGAATTTATGTCACATCTAGAGCAATAAACACCTTAACTATCAAGCTAACACAAGCAGACCAACATCATAAATTTGTTTGTAAGCTTAATTTGAAATTAATGTGATAAATTAATTGGTTGATAGCAGCGGTAGGTAGAGTATAATATTGGAAAGTCCGCACAATTTAGAAATATGGCCTCCAAACACTTTGGGTAGTGCCAACATTTGGCCATTTTATAAAATATTTATGTTTTTTTAAGGCCATTTTTTTAAAATTTCATTTGAAGCTTTTGGGTTTTATTTTTAATTCAGATATCAGACCTGAATAAACAAATTAGTAAAATGTCATACTTGAAAAATTATTTAGGAAAATAGTATGAAATTGGTGAGTGGGGCCAAAAGCAACCTACGACTCGTTTTCCCCGTCCACTTTTTCTCTAGTGATTAAAGTTCGGCAAATAAATCCGAGTCGATGCATTCAATTTGATTTGATTTAGAGTTGATGTTATCTCTTAAATTTTACAGTTCTATTCGAGTTTGAATTTTCTTCATGGAAATTGAATTGAATGAAAAAATAATAATTTATATTTAAAGGGATAATAATAATAAAATAATAGATGAATCATTTCAATATCTATATCAACTAATTTATTTAGTCCAGTAATTATTATGTTATAAAAAACTAAATATAATCATGCAAAAAATTACCCAAGTGTTTTATAAAAAAAATTAAAATTGTAGTTTTATATTAGGATAAATGGATCACTCCTTAAATATAATAATTATAATTATAATATTAGAAAAAAAATTATCCAACATTATAGTATTTTATTTATAAAAGAAATGTTATGGTAAAACATTATATATATAGGCATAATGATTTATTTGACTCTTCAGTTTTATAAAAAAATTATTTTAGCCCTCCATTTAATTTTTAACTTCTTCTAGTCCTTGAATTTACATTATTTGTCAAATCACCCTAAAATAGATGAAAAATTGATGCTTATTAACTTTGCTGATGTGTCATATAGATGTAGATTGCCATGTTATATGCCATGTTAGCAATTAATTAATTTTTAAAAAATAAAAAAATATACTTTTATGATTTTTATTCTTCTTTTAATAATTTTAATACTTTTTAAAATTTTAAAATAATCTTTTGAATTTTTTAAATTTAATTGTTAATGTGATATCCACGTGTACGCTACATTATCAAAGTTAACAAATGTTAACACTTTCATCTATTTTTGAGGTGATTTGACAAACAACGCAAGTTTAAGGGCTAGATAAAGCGAAAAATCAAATGGAGGGCTAAAATGACATTTTTTGTAAAGTTGGAAGTCAAATAAATCATTTTGCCATATATATATATATATGAATGGTTTGTGTATTACATTTGCTTTTAACAACTATAAAAGATTTATCATCTTAATATCAACTTAAAATAAATTTTTAAATGATTATTTGAATGATTATGATATTAAGTTAATTATTTAGTTCACTTTATAAATGTATAAATAAATCTAAAAGCATGTATTATGATTGTTGGAAAAAAAAGTCCAAATCAAATCGAATTGAACTAAAATTATCAGTTTTAGATATTTCAATTCACTTAATATAGTAAAAAAATCGAATTGAGTAATTTAGTTCAACCTTTATCCAAAAACTGAACTAAATCGAATCGAATACACCTCCTACTAGTCACTTGCCTAGTCATCAATTTCAGTCGTTTGTTTTGTTTTTCTTTTAAATTAAATTGTTGATATATATCAACGATAACTTAACATACAGTGAAGATGCATCACTCTTGTAGTTGAAGATGTTAAAAATATTTGCTAAAATTTATCCAAACCTCAAAATGATGATGTACACCTAACCAAGGCAAAATGTTGGGGCTAATTGAAGCAAACAAACAACTAGCAAAAGCACTATATATCTTGTTGTTTATATGCTAGGTAGATCGGATTCTCAATCTTATTGCTAGATTCATTCACTAAAATCTCTTGAATATTCATAACACTTTTAATGTATTTGCTTAAAGAATGACTTACAACAATGAAGTAAACTTGTTGCCATAGCAAGTAATTGGTTCAATTTAGCAAAATCATAATAATCTTATTGTAGAATGCGTTGGTACATTGAGTTGCAAACAACATCTGAGAATCATCCCCTGATTGCACATTGAGTCTATAAATGTTATAATTTAGCCTAACAAATGAAAATGATGATCTTAAAATCAACTATAACAATAAGTTTACTCAAACTCTAATTCAATTATGTCTAATTCTAGCTCTGATACCATGATAGATAATACTCAAACAATATGAAAATATAAAAAAATACAAAAAAAGAAATGAAGAAAGAGCAAAATTTGATATATTTCTCTGTATTTGCAAAACTGAAAATTTGTTTATTTAAATATTAGTATTTATAACCTAACTATCACACTCTAATTATTATAAGGACTAACTATCAACAACCTTTGACAAACTTACTGCTATTTAGTTTCACTAACTAAACAGTAATTAATCTCTCTAACATATATACATTTATATCAATATATGTTTTAGGAAACTAAAAATTCAAATATATAAAATATATATATATATATGTAAAATGTTTTAAAAAATACTAATAAACTAAAAAATGTACACTAAAATATTCTATATCAATACATTCCGAAATAATGTTGAAGAACAACTAGTTTTTTTTCTCTATAAACTAATTTTCATACTTAGCTTAATGTAAGAAAATTGTTAATCAAAATTAAACAGATTTTGAGCCATTCATCATCATTTTAGATAAATTATTTTTCAGTCTTTAAATCTTGCTTTTGTATTTCACCGCAATAATATGATTGTAATAAAAAAAAAAAAATTGATGGCGAAGCATACCAAATATCAAATATAAAATCTTGAGAATGACTAATATTTATTGATTAAAAATCTACAATAGCATTTAAATCTATGTTTGAATTTATCTCATATTGTAATTCTGTGTTTGATAGAGACGATAGATAAGAGAAAAGCTTTGGAAAAAGATACACAAATCAATCGATGGGGTAGGAGAGAGCAATTGTGTTCATACAAATTAGTGGTTGAAAATGGGGATAAGGGGAACAACATTGTCAATCACATTCAAAAAGGGTTATACTCTATTTAATTAAAATCCTAAATATTTTCAGATTTTGGAAGCTATATTTCTTTTGTTTTTTACAATCTATTTATCTATGATATTTACTCTGATATTTTTCCATGCTATAATTACATGCTACGTACAAATATTTAATTATGATTACACATTTAGTGGAGTAAACAAATAAACTACATCATTAATCATTAAATTATGAGTAAATTTTTATTTTGATCACTTAATTAAAAAAAATTATAATTTAATCACTGAACTATTCGAAAGTTTTTATTTAAATAACTGGACTGTTAAGTTTTTTTTTTTTTTTAAAAAGTTTCACTAGTAAGCTCCAAGGGACAGTTCGATGATCGGTATGGTGAATCGATCCATCGATCGCAGTAGAAAAACATATGTAGATCAAGTCAATCAATCTGATCGATTATCGAGAGATAAGAGAAAAAAGTTGTTTAGATTTTTATTTGCAGATTCATGACCTCCAAAATTATTTCATGAAAAATAAATTGAAATATGAAAGAGAAGGAGAAAAAGAGATTTCGATTGGTGCAGACAATGTTAACAGAGAAAGCCATATAGCATCGATTTTAACAGTCTTGTGACATGAATAAAAACTTTAAAATATTTCAGTGATCAAATTATAACTTTTTTGGTTAAATGATCAAAATAATAATTTAATGACTAATGATGCATTTTACTTAAAAAAAAAAAAAAGTCACAAATGCTAAAACATAAAGTCATCTTAAACTCTATTTTATTTTAAAAATGGATAATAATCCAATTAGATATTTATCATCAGAAGAAATAGAAAACAAATTTCAATATCATCAATGTGGACCTCTTGTAGTGGATTTAGGCTACAGTAGCTAAACTATATTTATTTGTATATATATTTTTAATATTTAAATAAATCAAAATCTTGTAAAATTTTAAAAAATCAAAGATCAAAACTGATCTGAACCAATGAGATTGATTCTAAATGATTCAGCTATTGCAGCTATTAGGCTCTATTCTAATTCTTGTTTGAAAAATCAAAATGCTACACACCAATTTTATATTAAATTATTGTGAAGAAAAATTAAAACCACTTTAAAAATTATAATTATTCCATAAAATAAATAAAATCAAGAGAACTATTTAAACTACAAATAAAATTAGTAGAAATTTTATGATGAAATTGATAAATAAATAAAGACTAAAGGACCCAAAATAAAGAAATATGTGAATGAAAATAATTAGTAGGCTAAGCTAAGAGGCAAGAAAAGGTTCCTCCCAACCAAGCAAGGTGGGCTTGGAGGCTCAACCAATTTTCTCATAGAGGCCCAGCCCACTGCCAAAATCTTAACAAACTCTCTCAAGCTTGCTTTCCACCTATCTAATTCAGGACTCCTTTTTTATTGGGTTTTGGATTCTAAAAGTATTTTTCCACCTAATCAAAAACATCTGATTTTTTAGGTTAAAATTGTTTTTTATTTATATTAATTATTTAAATAATATATAAAAAATTAAATTATTTAAATATTTTATGTATCATTATATTAAATCATTTAAAAATAATTTATTATTCAATTAATTTTTAAAATATAATTTATTATTATATTTAAGTTTTTAAAATATTTTATATAACATTAATTTTATAAATAATGTATATCAATTAATTAAAATATATTTAAAATTTATATTTTATGTACGTTATATTAAATTTTTTAAATATTATATAACTTAAATAATTTTTAACTTTTCACCATCTTGTCTAAAAATGACATTTTAACCTTCAGTTACATTTTTTTTTAACAATAACGAAGAACACTAAAATTCACAAACCACACTTTTTTACTGAATTTTTCTACCATACTTTTCAATTTTTTTCTAAAAGCACTTTTCGATGGAGAACTAGCTCCTTAGGCACATAAAAATAACGGTTAATTTAATTTTTGGCTAAGCAATGGTTTCATGTTGGGGCTTGAAATTTTTTTTATTATCTAAGTTAATTCTTGAACTTAAAATTATTTTGATATTGGGATTTAAACTAGTCAATTATATCCACACAGGGGCTTTGATTTTTTTTCCTAGTTTTCATACATACGCTTAACAATTGTTCTCCTATTGGAGCCTAAACTCTTTTTTTCTCCAACTTTTTTTAAGGAAATACCAAGGAATAACTTGTACAAAAAAAGTCCAGCTCCAATATGAGAATAATTGTTAAGTTAAAAAATTAACCTACACAAAAAGAAAAATTTAGCTCGTAATGTGAGAACACTTGTCAAGTTCAAACCCTAAACGACCTATTAACCATATAAAAAACAAGCTCTCTCAAACATGCATCATTGCCTTCCACAATTAGGTTAATGCACTTTTTGAGGCACAAACATAAAAATTATTTTCGCATTAGGGTTGAACTTTTTTTTGGGTTCAATTTAGTCTTTAATATTTTTTTGAAAAAAAATTACATAAAAAAATTCAAACTTTAAAGTGGGAACAATTATCAAGTTTAAGAACAAATTTGGACCTAAACGAAATTCAAGCTATAATATGAGAGTAGTTATCAAGTTCATGGACTAATTTTGAATAAAAAATTTTAAACAAATTCATGGACTAACTTGAATAAAAGAATAACAATTGCTAAACTCAAAAAGTGGATTACCCCTTCAGTATCTTGAAGAATGAAATCAAATGATAATTTAGCTATTTTGCAAAGTTATATCGATAAACAATAGTTCCTGCGACAATATATGTATTGCAAATGCTAATTTGCTACACAAATGCATACCAGTACATCAAATTCAAAACAGACAATGGAGTAGGAATGAGGCTGATACGATAGAGCAACACTATACATGCAAGGTTCCAAATGTTCATATTCATACAAAAAACCCAGGTCTCACAGAGATGTCTGATCATGTCAACTAAAATTATAATACAAACCCCAACTATATATAAGATTAAGAAAAACTAGGTGAAACCAGAAGTATGAAGAAAAGATTGTGTACCGCATGAGATGGGAGAACATAGAGCCTGACCTCTCGACCAAACTGGCAATCTCCGAGCATATGTAAAGCATTCTTAGCAGTATAACCACATATTAAACAAGCTGTATCCACATATTAAACAAACTGGCGTTGTTTCTTTGTAGCCCCTCCACGTTTCGAATAACCAACCAAATGCGGTCTCGATGATCCCAAGATTCCTTTATGAGAACATTATAAGCACTCCTAATAGTAAGTTAACCATTAGTGGACCACTTCCATAAACCTTAACTGGGAGAAAGGTATATATTGGAATCTGCCCAGACTGATAACTAGAAATTTTTTTTTAAGGTTACTGAAATTAAATTATAATTTTTATGATAGTAAAATGTAATTTTATTATTTTAATAATTTATATTTTTATAGTTTTTAAATGATTAAATCAATTTTTATTATTTTTAGAGAAATCAAAGTATAATTTTACCTTTATTAATTTAAAATTTTTAACTACGCCTCTGGACAACAACTAGTAAAATTTTCATAATATTCTTGTTCATAAATCTTATTGAGAAATAATCATAATGTTCTTATTCATTCTAAGTTCTTCAACAATTTTTTCATTAATTTTAAGTTGCTTTTTGTACAGTATCATGTACATCTCAGCCCCGTACTACAACTGTTCGACCATTCTCTAATTGATTTTTCAAATTTTTAGTGAATAATTCCTTTGATAATCTTAATGTAAAAAATTAGAGAATAATTAATGTTAAAATAAATTATGCAAAATAGAATTAAAAGGTATAAAATTAAAATAGGAAATTAATAAGGTTAAAAAACCTTAAACTATTAATGATTTGATTTGTAATTGTTTGTCGTGTTTCATCATCCCTGTACGAATTCTATTTATAGGCCTTCATACATGCATAAAATGGAAGCAAGAAAGATGGAATTTTGTTAGAATTACAGTTAAAGAAAGTTAGTTGTTAGGTATTTGTTGAGCTAGCAGTTAATCTGTTAAAGAAGTTACAGCACCCTCACTCTACTATAAATGCATGTATTAGCTGCTTGTAGGAAATGAGAAAGTTTTTAATGAATATACAAAATTTCAAACCTAGTTCTTTGTATAATTCAACATGGTATCAGATGGCCATATTATTCTTGGGTTGACATTGTAAGCTAGTTCATCAGTTCTTCATCCTGCTACTCCTACAATGGTGTCTAGTCTTGTAGATAATATCGTAGATAGCCAATTCTTTTCTACCAAGAAAGTTAGTATTCTTCTTGATGATTCTAATTACCTTTTATAGTGACAACATGTTCTTTTGGCAGTTAAAACCTATAGCTTCAAAGCTTTCTTGATCTCCACACTATCCCCCCCTCAGATGATTCCGGGTGATGATAGAGAACTTCAAGAAAACATCGAGTTCACAAGGTTTGAATAGCAAGATAGTGCTATTGCTTCCTGGCTTCTGTCCTCGGTCAGTCAAGCTGTGCTTTCTCATCTAATTGGTATGGATACGAGTGCCCAAATTTGGAATGCTATTGTGTCTTTATATAGCAGCAAAACTATTTCTCGACTAATGTTCTATCGTCGTACCTTGCACTCACAACGCAAGGTGATCTATCGATGAAAGAGTTCTTAATGACAGTCAAGTCCTATTGTGATAATCTTGCCAGCTGTGGGGAAGTTATCAGCGACCACGAACATGTTATTGCGATTCTCAATGGACTACCACTCGAATATGAGTCCATCATCTCAATCACTATCGCTAGTCAACTCCCTTACGACGTTCAGGCTGTCACGACCATACTAATTGATGTTGAAGCTCGACAGCAAGTCACAGTGGCTGAGATCCCTAGCTCTACCAATCTAGTATCTTAATACCACACAGAAGCTGTTTCTGACAATTCTACACCAGCCTATTGTCCCTCCACCTCCCGTGGCCGTGGTCGTGGTCGTTCCTCTAGAGCCCGTGTTCAATGTCAATTATATGGCAAAACGGGACACCTGGTTAGTCGGTGTTATCACAGGTTTGATGCCTCCTACAAAATCGCTGGCTACAGGCATCCTCCACAGTCAAATATGTGTCTATATACGCCTGAATCGTCTCATTGGGCACTACTCATTATGATGTCTTTGCCCCCTATGCTTCCGTCTCCTCCATCAGGCTGGCCATATCAGCCGGTCCCTACACCAAACTGGACAAATCCTTTTCTGGGCAACTGTATGCAACTTGCTTATACTTCTACATCCACAGCAGCACAACCTCATGCTTTTCTGGCAATACTTGAAACTGTAGGTGACAACGCCTGGTATCCCGACTCTGGCGCAACACATCAGCTTACTCACTCAGTTACTTCACTTGGAGATAATCTCTCGCATAGTGGGCCAGGTAAGGTTTATGTTGGAAACGGTAATACTCTTCTTGTCTTATGTTCTGGTCAATCCTCCCTGCTTACTAGGGCAAGACCACTGCACTTGAAATCTCTATTGTTTATACTTGGAATAACAAAAAATTTGCTCTTTGTGTCCAAGTTCACAAGAGATAATCAGGTAATGTTTGAGTTTCTCCCTATACAGTGTCAGGTACATGACTTACGGACCAAGGAGGTGCTTCTTCAAGGATCAGTGCACCGTGGATTGTACAAGCTTTATTTAAAAGATACGCTCATAAGTGGCTAGACTACTCACACAGCACAGTGCCTCACAGCCAGTACATCAGTTCCTTTAAGTGTGTGGCACTCTAGATTAGGGCGTCCTTATAAAAACACACTGCTCAAGGCGTTACTGCATTGTAATGTGTCCGTTGATGACAATAAAGAATCTTTTACGTGTGTTGCATGCCATCTAGGCAAAGAACATAAGCTACCGTTTCCTAAGTCAATATCTCAATAAACTGCTCCTCTACAGCTGGTGATAACTGATGTTTGGGGGCCAGCCCCTATACTGTCCAATGGGTTTCGTTACTATGTAGCCTTTACTGACGCATATACTAGTTATACATGGCTCTATTTCTTACATAAGAAATCTGAGGTTTTCACCATGTTCACACTGTTCCACAAACAAGCCGAGAGAGCTCTTGGTCTACAATTTCGTACTCTACAAACAGATGACGGGGGAGAGTTTCAAGTGCTCAAAAACTATCTAGCTCAGCATTGAATCACACAAAGGTTCACATGCCCATATACCTCAGCGCAAAACGACATGGTTGAGCGCAAGCATCGTTAGATAGTGGAAATAGGCCTCTCCATGTTGGCACATGCTTCCATGCCTGTAACCTACTGGAATGATACTTTTAGGAGTGTCATATACCTCATCAACAAACTACTTTCAGCCCCATTAGGCCATATTTCCCCATATGAGAAACTTTTTCAGACCAAACCTAACTATCATTTCTTAGAACCTTTGGTTGCCTCTGCTTCCCAAGCCTCAGGCCATATAATAGCCATAAGTTTCATTTTCAATCTGCTCCATGCATCTTCTTAGGATACTTCTCACTCCATAAAGGGTATCGATGTCAAGCCAGTGATGGTCAGGTGTACATATCTCGACATGTTACGTTCCATGAAAATATATTCCCATTTAAAAATGCCACCACTAAGTCTTTTTCACCCAAGTCTCAAACTCAAACCAGCTCAAAATTACTCGTCCTATCCCCTAGGCCCCAACCAAATAACCACACATCATCTGTTATTATGACTACCAACCCTCCTTTATACTCACCCATCACCTCTCTACCCAACTCACTTGCACCAGCACCCTCACTCTCCATTCACCTCGTATCTCCAGCTTCCAATCCACCGTCTAATAACCTCATGCATCAACCACCCCCTCCCAATGTCCCACAAAACACACATGCTCTGACTACCCACAACTAAGCCGGTATATTCAAACCAAAGGCCTATCTGAGCGGCACGACATATCCAACTCCAGGAAACATCTATGAAGTCATGACCCATACAAGTTGGAAAGATGCAGTACATGCTGAGATGTGTGCGCTCGTGCGCAACAACACCTGGACCCTTTGTCCTCTACCCCACATCGTAGAACCATTGGCTGTAAATGGTTATTTAAAGTCAAACAGAAAGTTGATGGCACCGTGGAATGATACAAAACTCGGCTAGTGGCAAAGGGCTTCTCACAACTTGCAGGAACTAATTTCTAAGATACATTCAGTCTAGTGGTTCGAGCAATCACCATCATGACCATTCTGGCAGTTGCTGTAATGAAGGGATGGTCATTGTGCCAAGTTGATGTTAATAACATATTCTTAAACGGAGAGCTGACTAAAGAGATATTTATGGACTAGCCATCTAGGTTTGAGGTACCAGGCTCCAACGGTTAGAAGCTAGTGTGTAAGTAAAGCACTGTACGGACTGCACTAGGCCCCTCGTGTATGATTTCACACGCTCAAACATTTTTTGATCAGCAAGCTCGGGTTTCATACCTCAAAGGCCGATCCATTATTGTTTATTCGCATACCCTCAGATTGCCACTTACTGCTTATGGCCTATGTAGATGACATAGTAATCACTGCCAGCTCAAGTTAGGACATCGATAGTGTGGTGCTCCAGCTTCATAACAAATTTGCCCTCAAAGACATGAGCTAACTAAACTACTTCCTAGGTATTGAAGTTCAGTCTACACCTCAAGGGCTGTTTCTCAATCAGAAAAAATATACTCAGGAGATACTGCGAAAGACAGATGCAGAAGCCCAAATTGCCCGGGCCCATTTACATAAACCAGCTAATCGACCCAGAATTTTACGTTTTAATTTGGCCCCAGAATTTTTCATGGTTTTCAATTTAGTCCCTCCGTGCAGCGTAGCGTTTTAACAGTCGGGAATATTGCGCTTTTGGTCCCTCTAAGTCACATGCGTGTGCAATTCGACCCCGTGGCTTATTTTATTTCAAATTTAGCCCCAAAATTTTGTTTCGTGCTCGATTTAGTCCTTTTGTTAGTTTACTGTTTATTTTCAAATTATTTTGTTATTATTTTCTATTATGTATTATTATTAATTATAATCTATATACTTATTATATTTATTCATTACATGTATTAGTGTATGATCTTTGATATATGTATATGCATTTAACATACTTATGCACTGTATTATATATATATATTTTTATACGTTATATATGCTTTTAATATTATATTTTATATATATCATATATATTTGTAATGTTGTATTCTTATATTTCCATACTATATTATGTGTATATTTTCATATGTATATTATGTACATACATTTTCTAATATGATTTTTTTAATGTATTATCGTATATATATTTTAATGTTATTAGTTAAATATTTTTCTATACTATTTCGTGTATATACTTATATTATCATCATTATTATTATTATTATTATATACGTATTCATATTATAGTGTTTTAATTACCTATCTTATATTATATTATATTATTAGTTTTACTACCATTAGTATTAGTTTTAGTTTCAATAAATATTCTAGCATGCATATATATATACTTTATGAAACAAATTAATAGTTATTCTTTAAATATTATTATTATCTTTTGAAATATATGTATATTATGTTTTTTACTATATTTTTAAATATCATATTATGTACACATTATTTCATTTATTTTTATTCCTACTATATTTATTATTAATATTAGTACATATATTCCATCGTTTTTGTATATATATTTTATATATAGTATTATTTTCATCTATCCTTATAGTTATTACTATACTTATTGTTTTATTCTAATGTTATTATGTATTTATTTTAAAAGATATACGTGTATTTATATAGTATTATCAATGTATATAATTTTCTTCATGTTATTAGTATTTATAACATACTTTGTATATATTATATATACTATATATAGGTATACATTATGCGTGTATTTTAGTGCTACTATGTACATACATATTTCAAGATTTAATTTTTTTTTATACATTATGTATATATTTTGACAATATAAGTAGTTTATATATTATTTTTTTTGACTATTTCATGTATATACTTCAAATATTATGTACCTATATTTAGTATTATTATGTAAACATTTTTCATTCCTATATATATGTATTTTGGCGTACATGTTCTTGATATCATTATTGCATATGTATATTCTTTTTTATTTATTTCCTGTTAGATGTTATTATTACGTTTAATATATCGTGTGCATTGCCATTGCTTTTTAATATTATTGTCATATTCGTTATTTGCTTTCATATATACCTAGCTCTTTCATTTATTTATTTTTATTCCACATCAGTTTTGCTTTGCATTACCTCGAAAACCATATTCTCGTTTTCTAATTGATTTCAATAATCAAGGCAACATACCGACTTAACATTAAATCATCGGTTTCATCGCTATGTTGGGTGAACATCAATTGACTCGTGTTAAAACGGTATGACCTTTCCAAAAATCAAAAGAATTCAAAATCTCGTGCTTCAATCGGATCACGACTAAATATTACTTTGAACTCGTATTTTTGAAAATCAAGACAACACGTGTTTAACAAGATACCAATTTTGGGCGTCGCGAGGGTGCTAATACCTTCCTCGTGCGTAACCGACTCCCGGATCCTACTTTACTCTGATTTTAACGTAGACCTATACTCGGCCTTCTTTTGTTTTAAAAAAAAAATTATTAGGTGTCCGATCACACCTATAAAAAGGATCGGTGGCGACTCCCCTCTTTATTTCCGTTTTTCAATTTACGTTTCAAAAAATCAAACTTCAGTTTTCAAGTTTTCAATAAATCGCCACAATTAGCGACCGAAAGCAAATTTTTACGTCGCTACAGCTGGCGACTCCACTGGGGAATCATTTTTGAGAGTCGAGTCGAATTAAACGCGTGTTGTCAAAATTTTCAAAATTCCTTGTTCAAATAAATATGTAGTCGTGATCCCAAAATTGTGTTTTTGAAAAGTCATACATTTGCATTGTGTTGTATATATTCTTCTAACTTGTTTTATCTGGTTGTTTTTTTAGCTATAAATTTTTATGGTTTTAGTTTTGGTTTAGTTTTTAAATAAAACGTAAAGGTTTGTGAGTTTCTCCCTACACACCGTGCACTTGCATTTCTGCATAACATGAGCTCTATACCCGGGCTCCGTCTGCTTAAGTGGAAGTAAACGCTATGCCTTCATGAGTTAACTCATCCCTCCACACAGGCTAGTGAATACTTCCGGGTTACATATGACTTATGGTTTCGTGAGTTAACTTGACCCTCCGCATAGGCATAAGTAAATGTAGTCCTTCGAATTGAACTCGTGAGCCTGTGATGGGCTACGACCGAGGCTTCGTACTAATCTTAGTAGATGATAGTACGGACAATTCGAGTACCTATCTAGAGCCGAAATCGCATATAGTGAACCATATGAGCCACCTAATTAGAGCCATGCCAAACCTCCGTCCGTTTAGTAGTCACCAAAATAAGTGCACGGGAAGAACGCCTCTTACCTTTTACATTTTCACTTTCTATACAAGGGGATTGGGTCTGTTTAATAAACTAGATTTGGGTAGTTCGATTTGTTAAATTTTCCATGTTTTTCTGCCTGTATTTAATTACTAATCAAGGTTGTTTGTCTTTGCCTTATTTTTTATCATGCATTATAGGCATCATATTAGGAAGGTGTTGACTAAAGATCGGTTGACAAAAAACGGGTTTCTAATGGAAGAGTCAATTATACAAACAACCAAGAAGAATGCTGTGGTTCAGGACTGGTCTCTAAAAATTCAGAAAGAAAAAGGGGATAGTCTAGTGGAGGGATGTATTGCCAATCTGCCCGAGCACGTAACTGTGAATGTTCGCCAAAATAACCTTGAAGACTTGGTTCGGATTTGGAATCAGTGGGACTAGGACATTAAGGGTATATTCACTGAGAAGTACGGAGATATAGCCCACTTGATCACTATCAACATAGATGAGCGTTTGATTCAAGCCATGATCAGATTTTGGGATCCGGCCTACCAATGTTTTACTTTCAATTAGGAAGACATGACTCCGACTATAGAAGAAGTCTGCACGCTTTGCCGTTTCGATAATATACAACCCTATAAGATATATGTGAAAGAGCCTAAGCCGATGACTTTCAAGAAAAAGTTAGTGAGATTGATGGACATGGTGACACAACGTAAAAGCAGATAAAGAAGAAGAATGAAACCATTTGCATTCCATGGTCTTCCCTACGAGATTTGGTTCTGAACCATCCTAACATGATGAAAAGGGTGAATCTATTCGCTTTGGCCATCTACGGCTTGATCATTTTCCCGAAAGTTCTCGGACATCTTGAAGTTACAGTAGTTGATTTATTTGAAAAGTTAAAACAAGGAATCAACCCTGTCCCGACTATCCTAGCCGAGACCTTCAGATCTCTGAGTAGTTGTCGAAGGAAAGGGGAAGGACGATTTATTGGATGCGCGCAGTTGCTCAATGTTTGGATTTTGAGTCACTTTTGGAAAGTAGAGCGCACTATGTTCTATATGTTTTCAAAAACATTTGCACCGTTGGAAGCTTATCTCAAGAAAGAATGTCCAAAAGAGGTCACCGAACAACATTGGGTCTTAGTTTTTCAGAACCTTCGCGCCGAGGACGTAACTTGGAGAGCACCGTGGATACGCCCGTCAGTTCTGTTATACAAGGTTGGAAATCAAGATTGGGTGCCACTACTCGGGTTATGGGGAGGAGTTGGATACGCTCCGTTAATGGTCCAAAGGTAATTTTTTTCACGACAATTCATACCCGCTACCGGAGGATTAGCACAGTCCGAGTTTGCTTTTGCGGGTGAGGGGTATATGAAGAGGGTCCGAGACGCCGCAAAATCTTGAAAGGAAGTTCATCTGATGGAGTTGGCCCTATACGCTGATAATCTCTCTCAAGATTACGATGTATGGAAGATATGGCGGGTAAATAGTCAGCAAGTTTCGTCAAAGAGTTACGCCTTTCAGAATCCCTTCTTAAAAGAATTGCCGTCCGAGTTAGAAATGGCAAGACAAGAGTTTGAACGCGAAAAGACCAAGATGTCAAGGGATCTCAGTGCCCTTCAAGAGGAAAATTACCAGTTGAAGATCGACGTTCAGATTGAAAGGTCCAAAACCGAGAAAGTGCAAAAAGAAGTTGAATTTGTAAGGAATGATTTAAGGGACCTTCATCTGGAAAACAAAAAGTTAAGAGTCACTATCAAGAATAGCGGATTGGGCAAATCATCATCGGAATGGAAAGAAGAGTTAAGCAACATCAAAGGTGGAATGGAATTTTGGAAAGGAAAAGCGAAAAAAGAAGAAGAAAAGGCTGCGCGGGCTATGATAGAGCTAAGGAAGAAGAACGCCGAATATGAAGCTGTGTCTGCCGAGGTAATGACTAGTCGATCTAAACGTCAAGAACTAAAAGAGAGGATACGGGATTTAGAAGACATGCTGCAAGATCATCAACAACAATTGGATAGTCTCTTAAAAACTTTGGAAGAAAAGAGTGATTAGTATGATAGGGACATTCACGCTTAGAAAATGGACCTCCAAGAAAGAGAAACGTAACTTGGCTTCTTAATCAACAAAATCCGTGAAGCGGCCATACACATGGTGCAACTATCAGATGAAGTAGAGGATCTCAGTTGCCAAGTCCCGCCGAGTCAACGATCGAGCATATCGGAATTCTTAGAGCGAGTAAAGAAATATAGTGATATAGCTAGGAAGTTCGTGTAATAGTCGAATCAAAAATGGCGAAATGTTTTGTAATGAACTCTTTTGATGAATAAAATGCCTAAATAGGGGCTATCTTGAAATCAACACCTATTTTTTGCATTTCTTTCATGACTGGCATTCATTTAACATTTATTCATTCATTCATTGCATTTACATATTCCATAATCATTCGCTAATGTTAGGATCATATAATTGGCAGTTGTAATACTTCAAATCTGGAACCACGCCACTCGTATAGAACGCGTCGACAAGCTAGAACAATGGAGGTTGAATTTAATGAAAGGATTGAAAGGATGGAAAGAATCCAAAAGGAATTACAAGAGTAGTTGGCTAGGTCACAGCAAGAGACGAGAGACTTAATGGTGAGATCTCGAGAAGAATCGCTCGAACAGAAGGATCAAATGGCCAAGATGATGGAAATGATGTCAGTTTTAGTTAAGGGAAAGGGACCCATGCAGAGCCCTGACATCGAGAAACCTAGGTCAAGAGTTAATCACAATCAAGATCCGCTCTATCCCCCCAGATTCACTCCACCACACGCCCATGCAGCACAAAGAGGGTACACCCAAGGGGAACCCATAGACCCAGAGCAACGGCCAGTGCCGCCTGCTCATTTAGGGCAAGGAATATTTATATCAAATCCTGGAGCTAATCCTGCCAATCCAATTGTTCCAGATTTGGATGACCCAGCAGAAATAGCCAGGTTGAGAATGGACGATCACGAGGCTCAAGAGAAGTATAAGAGCTTGGAGGAAAGACTTAAAGCAATAGAAGGCACTGAAGTCTTCTTTGCACTAGGTGCTAAAGAACTCAGTTTGGTACCCGATCTAATTCTGCCTCCGAAGTTTAAGGTACCGGATTTTAAAAAGTACGATGGGACAAGATGCCCAAAAGCGCATCTCGTCATGTTTTGCCGAAAGATGACCAGCTATGTGAATGAAGATAAGCTGCTCATACATTGCTTTCAGGATAGTTTAGTAGGATCGGTTCTTCGGTGGTACAACTAGCTTAGTAGGGAAAAGATCCGATCTTGGAAGGACTTGGCGTCAGCATTCTGCGAGCAGTATAAGCATGTGTCGGATATGGTGCCGGATCGAATGACTCTACAAATGATGGAAAAGAAACCAACAGAAACCTTTAGGCAATATGCTTAAAGGTGGAGAAATATCTCGGCTCAAGTGGAGTCACCACTAACTAAGACTGAGATAACAGTCATTTTCATCAATAATCTGAGAGCACCATTCTATGACAAGCTGGTGGGAAGTGCTACGAAGAATTTTTCGGATATCGTAATATTCAGAGAACTTATTGAGGGTGCCATCAAAAGTGAGAGGATGGAAGGTTCAGAAAGTTAAAGAAGGGCAGCACCCATGAAGAAGAAAGAATCAAAAGCCCATATGGTGGGAATGGGAAGCCGTTATACCCCTAATCCGTATCCAAACCAATCCCGACCTCGAAATTATCCACCTCCGAATTTCTATTATCCTCCTCAAACCCCTTACTACCAAGAACCACCTCCTTCCTACCCTGTATACGCCACGAACAACCCAAGGCCCGTCACCACATTCCCACAAAACACTGTACCCGCTCAAAGCCAACCCAGAAACGAACTAAGACCAACAAGGCCCAATCCCGAGAGACCGCAATTTACTCCTATTCCTGTATCGTATGGGGAATTATACCCAAAGCTTTTGGAGAAACAATTAATATCTCCCCATTATATGGCACCCCTGAAACCCCCGTACCCGAAATGGTATGATCCTAATGCTAGTTGTACATACCATGCCGAGAACCAGGGGCACTCTACGAAAAACTGCCTTGCCTTCAAAAGGCGAGTTCAAGGACTCATCGATGCGGGCATTCTGCGATTTGATGGTACTGACAGTACGGCTGGGAACCCATTCCCAAACCACACCGAAGGGAATGTGAGCGCAGTGGGAGAGGAGGACAAACGACAAAGTAGAAGATGGGTTTCTGAAATAAGAGCACCTCTGCAGAAAATCTGGGAGGTACTAGTTGAAAAGGGTTTGCTCTATCGTCCTAACAGAGTGTTCGAAGGAAAAATTACAAAAGGTCAAAGTTTTTGCGAATTTCATGGTTTCGAGAGGCACGACATTCAGTCCTGCGAAGAGTTCAGGAGATTACTACAAAATATGATGGATAATAAGGAGATTGAGATTTTTTATAAAGGCAAAGAGGCCGATAGAGGAGAAATATGCGCCTCCGACAATCAACCATCAGATTTCCCGTATGGTGCCGACCGACCGTTAATAATTTATTACGATACGAAGAAGGAGCCAGTGAAACCAAAAGTGATAATCGAAGTACCATCTCCTTTCCCCTGCAAGGATGATAAAGCGGTACCTTGGAAGTACGACGTCAATATCGTCACACCTGAAGACAAAGAATCAAAAGTCGCAATTGGAAGCGTTGGGGAAATAGGTTATTTCACTCGTAGTGGGAGATGTTATTCAAAAGAGGTCGAACCAGTGAAGAAGAATAGTGATTTGAAACAAAAAGGAAAAACAGTGATGTATGAGGCCGAAGTCGAGCAGGAAACTCCATCCGTGCAAGAAACCAAAAAGCCTGTGGATGAGGAGGAAGCACAAGAGTTCTTGAAATTTATCAAGCACAGTGAATACAATGTGAGGTCGAACCAGTGAAGAAGAATAGTGATTTGAAACAAAAATGAAAGACAGTGATGTATTAGGCCGAAGTCGAGCAGGAAACTCCATCCGTGCAAGAAACTAAAAAGCTTGTGGATGAGGAGGAAGCACAAGAGTTCTTGAAATTTATCAAGCACAGTGAATACAATGTGGTGGAACAGTTAAATAAGTAGCCAGCATGAATCTCAGATCTCTCCTGTTAAACTCAGAGCCACACCAGAACGCTTTGCTGAAGGTGCTAAATCAAGGTGGATAAATAATCTGAACGCGGACAATTTTATCTCTTTTAGTGACGATGAGATACCGCCAAACGGTAGAGGCTCAGTAAAAGCACTGCATGTTACGACTCGCTGCAAGGGCTACATAATACCGAACGTGCTCATCGATAATGGGTCGGCACTCAACGTCATGCCTTTGGCCACGCTTTCCAGAATTCCGATAGATTTGTCCTATTTAAGGCCCTGTCATTCCACGGTAAGGGCATTCGATGGGACGATGCGTAAAGTCATGGGAAAGATTGAGAAGTGAGAGATTGGGAAGTGAGAGAGGTATATGAAGTCCGGGGAGATTGGGAAGTGAGAGATCCAAAATTAGTCAAATACAACGATCTAGTGGTAGGACTGATTAAAGAATTCAAAGAAATAACTTTTAATTACTTCCCACGAGAAGAAAACCAATTGGCTGATGCCCTGGCTACTTTGGCTTCAATGTTCAAAGCAAACAGAGAAACAGAAATAATGCCCCTTCAAATGAGCATATATGAAGTCCCAGCACATTGTTTCAGCATTGAAAAAGAGCCAGATGGACGGCCATGGTTCCATGATGTCTTAGAATATATAAAAAATTAAAAGTATCCCGAACAAGCAAATGAGAACGACAAAAGAACAATCAGAAGAATGACAGCGGGATTTGTTCTTAATGGAGACATCCTTTACAAAAGAGGAAAAAATCAGGTGGTCTTGAGATGCGTGGATGCTGTCGAAGCCAGAAAAATACTTGAAGATGTCCATGAGGGAATTTGTGGGACACATGCCAATGGTTTCACTATGGCTAGGAAGATTATGAGACTCGGCTACTACTGGCTGACGATGGAAGGCGACTGCATTAGTTTTGCAAGAAAATGCCACAAATGTCAAATTTATGGCGATAAAATTCATGCCGCCCCTTCGCCCCTTCATGTCATGACTTCTCCGTGGCCTTTTTCTATGTGAGTCATGGATGTTATAGGGCCAATTTTCCCAAAAGCCTCTAATGGACATCGGTTCATTTTTGTACTTATTGATTACTTCACAAAATAGATAGAGGCCGCATCATTTGCCAATGTGACGAAGATTGCAGTTTGCAGGTTTTTGAAAAAGGAAAATATTTGTCGATATGGTTTGCCCGAAAGAATCATTTCAGATAACGCCTTGAATTTGAACAACAAGATGATGAAAGAAGTATGTGAGCAATTTCAAATAAAGCATCATAACTCATCGCCCTAACGCCCGAAAATGAACGGAGCTGTTGAAGCAGCCAACAAGAATCTTAAGAAGATTATTGGGAAAATGACCGAGACATATAAAGACTGGCATGAGAAGCTACCATTTGCTTTGTATGCATATCGCACATCTGTACGGACATCAACTGGGGCAACTCCTTTCTCTCTGGTCTACGGAATGGAAGCTGTGTTACCCATCGAAGTTGAGATCCCTTCTCTACGAGTCTCAATAGAGTCGAAATTAGAAGAAGCAGAATGGGTTCGAGCTTGATATGACCAGTTAAACCTCATCGAGGAAAAACATCTAAAGGCAATTTGTCACGGACAGATGTACCAGAAGAGAATGATCGCGGTCCATGACAAGAAAGTACGGCCAAGAGAATTCTATGAAGGAGAACTCGTGCTGAGAAAGATTTTCCCAATACAAAAAGACTTGCGGGGAAAATGGGCACCAAATTGGGAAGGACCATAGGTCGTGAAGAAGGCTTTCTCAGGCGTAGCTTTGATTCTCACTGAGATGGATGAGAAGGAGTTACCTAATCAAGTGAATTCAGATGTTGTGAAGAAATATTATGCCTGAAAAAAAAAAGAGATGAAGGTGAAAACCTGAAAAGGGCGTCTTGGTTAACACAAAACATTAGAATGAAAACCCGAAAGGGCATTCTAATGAAACAAACCCGGGTTTAAAAGGTAAGGCATTTTGAATGGTGTGTCAAATAGTGAGACTACTGTATTTGAAGCATTTCTGAAAGCTCAAAATCTTCTACGCAAGAAGCCATGCTCGAAAAGATTCTTGATTAAAGAAGTGGAAGAGTTCATGCGTTGAATATCTAGAGCATTTGTATCCGTTGGATGCGATCCCCTTTCTCTTTATGACACTTTCTACTATCATTGGTTAACTTTCTTTGTTTGCTACATTTGAAGTAAATAAATGTGAGGTACCCTACCTGACAATTTTAATGCATCTCATTATGTGTTTATTTACATGATAAATAGTGAAATGACATACTCTAAACAAAAGAAATGTTAAGCATTACCTAGATAAGAATTTGATAAGTACAAGAGCCTCAACGCAAGGACAAAGTTTAACCAGGGGCAAAAGAGTGACATCTGAGAAACGCAGATTATTAGTGAAGCTTGAGGACGGGTACAAGGCCTGAAGAGAAAGTCAAGAGTCAAAGTAATGAACGCAGATCATCAAAAATCATGACGGAAAGGGACATATGACTAGCATGCCTAAGGCACATAGCATAATCATGTAGGCATAAAAGCATTTAAGACAAACATGTGCACATCATGATAACATCATGCATGACATATATAGGTACTCCAGCAGAGCAAGAAATTTTGAATGATAGTATATACTGGATCAAGGAAAAGACACTCGAGTTCCACCAGATGATTTGTTTTGGTATTCTGATATTTTTATTTCTGTTTTTAAAAAAAAAAATCAACTCATATTGCGAGAGGTGAGTTGAGCCTCAGGACACGCTGAGGTATTTTCAATTTCTATTTTTCAAAAATTGACTTATATTGCGAGAGATGAGTTGAGCCTCGGGGCACGCTGAGGTATGTTCAAATTTTGTTTCAAAAAAAATCAACTCATATTGCGAGAGGTGAGTTGACCCTCAAGTCACGATGAGGTAATTTTAATTTCTGTTCATCAAAAAAATTAACTCATATTGCGAGAGGTGAGTTGAGCCTCAGGGCACGCTGAGGTATTTTCAATTTCTGTTTTTCAATTTATGCTTTTCAAAAATCAACTCGTATTGCGAGAGGTGAGTTGAGCCTCAGGGCACGCTGAGGTATTTTCAAATTCTACTTTTCAAATTCTGCTTTTCAAAAAAATCAACTCATATTGCGAGAGGTGAGTTGAGCCTTGGGTCACATGCCGAGGTATTTTCAAAATATGTTTTGCAAATTCTGTTTTCAAAAATCAACTCATATTGCGAGAGGTGAGTTGAGCCTCGGTTCACATGTCGAGGTATTTTTAAAATCTACTTTTCAAGTTAAGTTTCAAAAATCAACTCATATTGCGAGAAGTGAGTTGAGCCTTGGCTCACGTGCTGAGCTATTTTCAATTTCTGTTTTTAATATCTAGTTTTAAAGAATCAATTCATATTACGAGAAATAAATTGAGCCTCAGGGCAAGCTGTTGTATTTCCAATTTCTTTTTTTAATTTATACTTTTCAAAAATCAACTCATATTGCTAGAGGTGAGTTGAGCCTTTTAATTTCTGTTTTTCAAAAATCAATTCATATTGCGAGAGGTGATGTAATGGCCTAAATTCAAAATTATCGGAACAGTGGTTTCGTAACCACAAATCCGATTTAAAGAGAAATTTATTTCAATATTTTTTGCATGAAAATTGATATGATAGGAAAATCGTATAAAAATATTGATAGAAAAATTTTACCGATTTAGTAGTTAGTTAGAAAAAGAAATTATTGGAGAAATTGGGTAAAAACAAGGTATCGAGACCTTTATCTCGTAAAACTGAGTCAAAAATAATTTTATAAATATTTATGAAATGTTAGTAATGTGGTATTAAAATTTCGTTAGGAAATTTTAATATTTGGGTAGTCAATTAAATGAAAAGGACTAAATTGTAATAGGTGTAAAAGTTGCTAGAATGATTAAATAGCTTAAGAGTCTAATAAGAAAGGATTTAAAAGGCAATTAGACCCAAAATTTATTTGGGCTGGACGGCAAGGAGGCATGAAATCAAAGAGGAATTTGATAAATTAAGGGCAAAATTGGAATATTGCAAAATTAACTAAATAAAGCTAGGACTAAATAGGAAATATCTAGATTTCTCTTCATTTCTCTTCAATTCCAGCAGCTAAAAACGCCATAGGAGGGTTCTCTAAGCTGGTATTTCATAATTTTTACACCAAATCCAGAAGATTCAAATACGAAGCTAGATCGAGGAAAGGAAAAAGTTCAGGATTAGTAGATTTTTGTGCACAAACAAGTATCAAGTGTTAAGAGCTCGAAGATCAGATTTGGTCGGAGGTAAATCACACTATCAACCTCAGGATTTCGGTATATAAAGAAACTTTATTTTGGAAATCAATGGCATGTATAAGCTAATAAAGTAAATGATTTTGTGAAATGAATGTAGAGTTAGCCATTGGTATGGTTAACAAACCTGGTTTTGGGTATGTGATGATGTTATCTTATAAATATGCATGAATATATTTGGAAAATATGTTGAATTGGTTTGGTTGATGTGGATTGGTCTCGATTTAAAATTTACAGGGAAGGTTAGATATCTATAAAAGGGGATATATTGAGTAAAAAAAAAAAATTTAATTTGCAAACTCGATAATACTTCTTACCCTATTAGGTAATGAATACGGGTAGGGGTATTACATTTATTGGTATCGAGCTAGGTTTAGCCAGGTTCTAGGACCGACGTAGTAAATACGAGATTAGCTATACATGCTATTTAAATTATTATTGATAGTGTGATATCTCCGACCATTTAAATGTGTTTTTCTTATAGTAATGTCATCCGACCGAGCTTAATCCGAGGAAGTCTGGGAGTCATGCTCGGCTTCAAGACAAAGAGAAGAAACTAGCGCAGAGAAGGCCGAGGCAGGGTCGGGGAAGAGGCAAAACAGCCTTCTTTCAAATGATGAATGAATGGTTTAATCAATACTTAAGAACTAACCTCAGTAGTGCGGCAAGTTCAAGCTCCTACTCCGCTCCTCCACTTTGGTTCCCGAGATCCCACAAGGTGCAGTCTTTGAATCATCGAAAAGGAAAAGCTCCAGAGATAAAATTTGAAAATATGGGTAGAAGAATTTTGAGCAAAGCAGATTGATGATGATTCGAGCGGGCTGAATTTCGGTTAGAAAACACTACTCGGGTTTTGGAGGAATTATCTTGTACACGAAGAATGTCAAAATGTGCCGTCTCACTCGCTAAAAGACACTGACTTACCATTGGTGGAATACTAAAGCTTCAGTTGTTCGAAAGAAGAAATTACATGGGAGTTCTTTAAGAATGAATTTAAAAGAAATATATCAGCCAAAGGTTTCTCGATCGTAAGAGAAAAGAATTTCTTGAGTTGAAACAGGTAATGTGATCGAAGATCTCGAATATGAAAGAGAATTTGTTCGATTGAGTAAATATGCTCGAGAATGGGTACGATCGGAAGAAGCTGAAATGTGCAAACGATTCGAAGAAGGGTTGAATGAAGACATTAAGCTCACGATCGGAATTCTTGAAATTCGAGAGTTTGCTACATTGGCGAGAGAGAGCTTATAAAGCGAGAAGAATTGAGCAAAGAAAAGAAAGCAGTGAGAGGAAGCTCGAATTTTGAGTAAAAGATCGATGGGAAAATTCAGTTTTCTACTTCAAAGAAATTGAAGAAGTATCGGGATCGTTTCTACCTCACCCATCGGGTATTCGGGCAGAGAGCAAGGTTCTCAACGCACTAATCCAAGACCTTCTACTCCATCGGTGACCGGTGTTGGTAGTGTTGGCACTCCTGCCGAGATGCCAAGATCGTAATAAAGCTCATTTTGGTGAATATCGATTAAAGAGCGGGCTTGTTACCGATGTGGTTCTTTTGACCATTTCCTCAGAGATTGTCCAGAAAGAGGTGAAAAAGAAACTGAACAGATATCGAAGCCGAGTAATCCAGTTTTGAGAGGTAGACCACCTCGACCATCTGGTAATGTCAGTGGTAGCCGAGGAGCTACGAAAGATATTGCAGGCAGGTCTGAAGCACGAGCACCTGCTAGGACATATGCCATTCGTGCCAGAGAAGATGCCTCAGCACCTGATATTATTACTGGTACATTTTCTTTACTTGATACTGATATTACTACATTGATTGATCCTGGTTCTACGCATTCATATATATGTGTTAAACTTGCAATTGTTAAAAATTTATCTGTTGAATCTACTGAATTTGTGGTTAAAGTCTCGAACCCCCTGGGTCAATCTGTTTTGGTGGATAAAATTTGTAAAAATTGTCCACTGATGGTAAGAGGTTATTGTTTCCCGGCTGATTTGATGTTACTGCCATTTGATGAATTTGACGTGATATTGGGCATGGATTGGTTAACCAAAGATGATGCGGTAGTAAATTGTAGACAAAAATATATTGTGCTAAAATGTCGAATGGTGAGTTGCTCTCGGTTAAATCGATCGATCGACAGAGGGTTATATCGATATGATTTCGAGAATGGCAAGCATGCAGGTATGTCAAAAAGGGTATGATGCTTACTTGGCTTATGTACTTGACACCAAGGTATCTCGAGTCAAAGATCTGAGCGATTCGAGAGTATGTGAATTTTTCGATGTGTTTCCAGAGGAATTACCAGGATTGCCACCAGAAAGAGAAGTGGAATTTTCTATAGATTTGATTCCGGGAACTACTCCGATTTCCATAGCTCGCAATCGGATGGCTCCTCTGAAATTAAAAGAGTTAAAGACACAGTTGCAAGAGCTTGTTGATAGGGGTTTTATTCGACCGAGTCATTCACCTTGGGGTGCTCCGGTTCTGTTTGTGAAAAAGAAATACGGGTCTTTGAGATTGTGTATCGACTACCGGCAGCTTAATAAAGTAACCATAAAGAATAAGTACCCGTTACCCCGGATTGATGATTTATTTGATCAGCTGAAAGGTGCTACTGTGTTTTCAAAAATTGATCTTCGATCGGGTTATTATCAGCTACGGGTAAAGGAGTCAGATGTGCCAAAAACAGCCTTCAGAACCAGGTACGGGCATTATGAGTTTCTGGTCATGCCATTTGGGTTAACTAATGCACCTGCAGTATTCATGGATTTGATGAACCGGATATTCAAACAGTATTTAGACAGATTTGTGGTAGTATTCATTGATGATATTTTGGTTTATTCTCGGGATGAAGAAGAACATGCAGAACATTTGAGAATTGTGTTGCGAATTCTGCGAGAGAAGCAGTTATATGCTAAATTCAGTAAATGTGAATTTTGGCTTCGAGAAGTGGGTTTTCTAGGACATATTGTATCTGCCGAAGGTATCAGAGTAGATCCAAGTAAAATCTCAGCTATTGTCAATTGGAGTCCACCGAAGAATGTATCTGAAGTTAGAAGTTTTTTGGGTTTAGCTGGTTATTATCGGAGATTTGTACAGGGATTCTCTATGATAGCTTCTCCAATGACTCGATTATTGCAGAAAGATGTTAAGTTCAAGTGGACTGATGAATGTCAACAAAGTTTCAATCGACTGAAAGATCTACTAACGAAAACACCTGTATTAGTGCAGCCTGAACCGGGTAAGGAATTTGTTATTTACAGTGATGCCTCGTTAAATGGTTTAGGTTGTGTCTTAATGCAAGAAGGTAAAATAATAGCCTATGCTTCAAGACAACTTAAACCACATGAAAGAAATTACCAGTACATGATCTTGAATTAGCTGCTATTGTATTTTATTTGAAGATATGGCGGCATTACTTGTATGGTGAGAAATGTCATATTTATACACGATCATAAAAGCTTGAAATATTTGATGACACAAAAGATTTGAATTTGAGACAAGACAGGTGGCTTGAATCGATAAAGGACTATGATTTGGTTATTGATTACCATCGGGTAAAGCTAATGTTGTAGCTGATACTTTGAGCCGGAAATCTCTGTTAGCTTTGCGAGCTATGAATACCCGGTTAAGTTATCATTGATGATGATGGTTCAATCCTAGCGAATTAAGAGCTAAACCGACATTTTTACAACAAATATGTGAAGCTCGGAAGAATGATGAGAAGTTACAAGTTAAAGCAGACGCATGATGAGTCGGGTAATGATTTCAATTTCAGATTGGTTCGATGGTTGTTTATTATTCAGAGGTAGAGTATGTGTACCTCGTAATTCGGATCTCATCTGTAAGATTTTACGCGAGGCTCACACCGGTACTATGTCTGTACACCCGGGAGTAATAAAATGTATAATGATCTCAAAAAGATGTACCGGTGGTCGGGAATGAAACGTGATATCTCTCGAGTTTGTGTCGAGATGTTTGATATGTCAAATGAGTTAAAGTGAACATCAGTACCTTCGGGATTACTACTGACCAATTACGATACCGGAATGGAAATGGGAAAGGATCACAATGGACTTTGTGTCGGGATTACCTTTGTCTCCAAAGAAGAAAGATGCTATTTGGGTAATCGTTGACCGGTTGACAAAGTCGGCACACTTTTATACGTGACGTATGGATTTTTCTTTAGATAAGTTGGCTGAATTATATGTATCCGAGATTGTCAAAGTTACATGGGGTACCAGTCTCTATTATTTCGGATAGAGATCCTCGGTTCACATCTCATTTCTGGGACAAGTTGCAAGAAGCATTAGGGACTCGGTTGCATTTTAGTCATCGCATTTCATCCTCAGACGGATGGTCAATCTGAGCGTGTAATTCAAGTATTGGAAGATATGCTCCGATGTTGTGTACTAGAGTTTGAAGGTAATTGGGAGAGGTACCTACCTTTGATTGAATTTGCTTACAATAATAGTTATCAATCGAGTATTAAAATGGCTCCGTATGAAGCTTTGTATGGTAGAAAATGTAGAACACCGTTATATTGACAGAGCTCAGTGAAAGGAAGATATATGGGGTTGATTTGATCCGGGAATGCAGAAGAAAAAGTGAAGATTATTCGAGATAGACTAAAAGCGACTTACGATCGTCAAAAATCATATGCCGACCTTAAGCGAAAAGAGATTAAATTTCAAGTCGGTGACAAGGTATTTTGAAAGTGTCTCCTTGGAAGAAAGTCCTCCGATTCGGTCGAAAAGGTAAACCGAGTCCAAGATTTATCGGGCCATATGAAATCATAGAAAGAATTGGACCGATGTCGCTTATCGATTGGCATTACCACCGGAACTTGATAGAATCCATAATGTTTTTCATGTATCTATGCTACGACGATATCGATCAGATCCTTCGCATGTTATTTCTCACGAAGTGGAGATTCAACCGGATATGACTTATGATGAAGAACCGGTCAAAATATTGACACGGGAGACAAAAGAGCTTAGAAATAAAAAGATAAATTTGGTGAAAGTATTGTGGCAAAAGCATGGGATTCAGGAGGCGACATGGGAACCGGAGGAGGCAATGAGGAAACAATACCCAAACCTCTTTCTTTGGTAAGATTTTCGAGGACGAAAATCCTAAAAGGGGGAGAGTTGTAATGGCCTAAATTCAAAATTATCGAAAGTGGTTTCGTAACCACAAATCCGATTTAAAGAGAAATTTATTTCAATATTTTTTGCATGAAAATTGATATGATAGGAAAATCGTATGAAAATATTGATAGAAAAATTTTACCGATTTAGTAGTTAGTTAGAAAAAAAATTATTGAAGAAATTGGGTAAAAACAAGGTATCGAGACCTTTATCTCAGAAACCGAGTCAAAAATAATTTTATAAATATTTATGAAATGTTAGTAATGTGGTATTAAAATTTCGTTAGGAAATTTTAATATTTGGGTAGTCAATTTAAATGAAAAGGACTAAATTGTAATAGGTGTAAAAGTTGCTAGAATGATTAAATAGCTTAAGAGTCTAATAAGAAAGGATTTAAAAGGCAATTAGACCCAAAATTTATTTGGGCTGGACGGCAAGGGCATTGAAATCAGCAGGAATTTGATAAATTAAGGGCAAAATTGGAATATTGCAAAATTAACTAAATAAAGCTAGGACTAAATAGGAAATATCTAGATTTCTCTTCATTTCTCTTCAATTCCAGCAGCTAAAAACGCCATAGGAGGGTTCTCTAAGCTGGTATTTCATAATTTTTACACCAAATCCAGAAGATTCAAATACGAAGCTAGATCGAGGAAAGGAAAAAGTTCAGGATTAGTAGATTTTTGTGCACAAACAAGTATCAAGTGTTAAGAGCTCGAAGATCGGATTTGGTCGGAGATACATCACACTATCAACCTCAGGATTTCGGTATATAAAGAAACTTTATTTTGGAAATCAATGGCATGTATAAGCTAATAAAGTAAATGATTTTGTGAAATGAATGTAGAGTTAGCCATTGGTATGGTTAACAAACCTGGTTTTGGGTATGTGATGATGTTATCTTATAAATATGCATGAATATATTTGGAAAATATGTTGAATTGGTTTGGTTGATGTGGATTGGTCTCGATTTAAAATTTACAGGGAAGGTTAGATATCTATAAAAGGGGATATATTGAGTAAAAAAAAAATTTAATTTGCAAACTCTGATAATACTTCTTACCCTATTCCGGCAATGAATACGGGTAGGGGTATTACAGGTGAGTTGAGCCTCGGGTCATATGTCGAGGTATTTTCAAAATCTACTTTTCAAGTTAAGTTTCAAAAAAACCAATTCATATTGCGAGAGGTGAGTTGAGCCTTGGCTCACGTGCTGAGCTATTTTCAATCCTTGTTTTTAATGTTTGTTTTTAAAAAGTCAATTCATATTGCGAGAAATGAGTTGAGCTCAGGATCACATGCCGAGTAAAGAATAAAGATTGGAGCTGATGGAAGACACTAGTTTTGGCCTCCCTGAAGTTGCAGTGTAGCAGGTCAAAGTTGCAAGTCTTGTCTTCCTGAAGTCCAGTGGAGCTGATCGAGGATATCAGATTTTGCCTTTCTAAAGTTACAGAAGAGAAGACCACAAACCTCATCTCACCGTAGCGGTATAAGATTAGATTGAAGTTGTAGATCTTACCTTCTTGAAGTAGCAGTGAAGCAGATCGAAGCTATGAACCTCATACCCCTGAAGAGGCGAGTAGACTGAAGCTACGAGGCATATCTTTGAAGATGCAGTGGAGTAAACCAAAGCTACAAGATACGGTGGACTGGAAAGAGACTACCTAGACAAGAAGAGTTCCAAAGCAAGTTAAGACCCAGCAAGACTGGGCAGATTTGCTCTTCCTTGAAAGTCTTTGCTCTATTCCCGTTGCACGACAATGAGCAAAGAGGGCAGCTGTAAAAGCCCAAATTGCCCGGGCCCGTTTACATAAACCCGCTAATCCCCTAATACCCAAAACCTGAATGGCCCACAAACCCCTTACAACCCCAAAACCAATACCCAACAGCCCAAACCCCAAATGACCCAACTAAACAAAGTTAGGGTTTCAGAAAAGCTGAAACCCTAATCACCCACTTGTGCCGTCGACCTAACCCCCACCTGCCTCTGACAGCCCTGCAGCACCGCCCCACCGATCATGTCCTCCACCCACTGCACCTGCGAACATCAAAACAAGAAGAGACAGAAAGCAAAGGGGTGGCAGTGTAAAATGGCTATATAAGCCAGAGAATACAACGTAAAAAGGGGCTTTTTTTTACATATCAATACAAAAGTAGTAAATTTCTAGAGCATAAAAAAGAGCAGTATTCACAATATCAAGAACTAGATCAAGAGAACATAGTAAAAACAACAAAACGATCCAAAACAGAATCGAATTCGGAGCCAAATGTGACTTTTATTTCTCGATTTATATTTATATTTATATTTTTTACATTTATGTGTAGATAAATAAAAATAATAATATAAAAAATAAAAAAATTTAAAAATTTTACCTCTCGGTGGTGTGTGCCGTGACGATGACATTGACGCCGACGATCCTAAGTGACCACGGCCGGAATCCCTCTCTCCTTTCTCCCCTCTCTCTTTTCTCCCTTCTCTCTTTTTCTTTTTTTTTCTTTTTTTTTCTTCTACTGTTACAAATGAATTTTTTAAAATTTTTTTGGCTTTTATAGTCCCCCCTCATTTAATGGAAACGACGCCGTTTTGGCCCCGGGTCGGGGCTCCGCTAGGATCCGCGTGTTTTTTTAAGGGAAGGGCTATTTGCATAATTGGCCCTTCCGCTTTTTCATGCATTTACAATTAAGTTTTTACGTTTTAATTTGGCCCCAGAATTTTTCATGGTTTTCAATTTAGTCCTCCAAATGCGTAGCAGCGTTTTTTGATCGGGAATATTGCGCTTTTGGTCCCTCTAAGTCACATGCGTGTTGCAATTCGGCCCGTGGCTTATTTTATTTCAAATTTCACCCCAAAATTTTATTTCGTGCTCGATTTAGTCCTTTTGTTAGTTTACTGTTTATTTTCAAATTATTTTGTTATTATTTTCTATTATGTATTATTATTAATTATAATCTATATACTTATTATATTTATTCATTACATGTATTAGTGTATGATCTTTGATATATGTATATGCATTTAACATACTTATGCACTATATTATATATATATATATATATATATTTATACGTTATATATGCTTTTAATATTATATTTTATATATATCATATATATTTGTAATGTTGTATTCTTATATTTCCATACTATATTATGTGTATATTTTCATATGTATATTATGTACATATATTTTCTAATATGATTTTTATGTATTATCGTATATATATATTAATGTTATTAGTTAAATATTTTTCTATACTATTTCGTGTATATACTTATATTATCATCATTATTATTATTATTATATACGTATTCATATTATAGTGTTTTAATTACCTATCTTATATTATATTATATTATTAGTTTTACTACCATTAGTATTAGTTTTAGTTTCAATAAATATTCTAGCATGCATATATATATACTTTATGAAACAAATTAATAGTTATTCTTTAAATATTATTATTATCTTTTGAAATATATGTATATTATGTTTTTTTACTATATTTTTAAATATCATATTATGTACACATTATTTCATTTATTTTTATTCCTACTATATTTATTATTATTAATATTAGTACATATATTCCATCGTTTTTGTATATATATTTTATATATAGTATTATTTTCATATATCCTTATAGTTATTACTATACTTATTGTTTTATTCTAATGTTATTATGTATTTATTTTAAAAAGATATACGTGTATTTATATAGTATTATCAATGTATATAATTTTCTTCATGTTATTAGTATTTATAACATACTTTGTATATATTATATATATTATATATAGGTATACATTATGCGTGTATTTTAGTGCTACTATGTACATACATCTTTCAAGATTTAATTTTTTTATACATTATGTATATATTTTGACAATATAAGTAGTTTATATATATATATATATTTTTGACTATTTCATGTATATACTTCAAATATTATGTACCTATATTTAGTATTATTATGTAAACATTTTTCATTCCTATATATATGTATTTTGGCGTACATGTTCTTGATATCATTATTGCATATGTATATTCTTTTTGATTTATTTCGTGTTAGATGTTATTATTACGTTTAATATATCGTGTGCATTGCCATTGCTTTTTAATATTATTGTCATATTCGTTATTTGCTTTCATATATACCTAGCTCTTTCATTTATTTATTTTTATTCCACATCAGTTTTGCTTTGCATTACCTCGAAAACCATATTCTCGTTTTCTAATTGATTTCAATAATCAAGGCAACATACCGACTTAACATTAAATCATCGATTTCATCGCTATGTTGGGTGAACATCAATTGACTCGTGTTAAAACGGTATGACCTTTCCAAAAATCAAAAGAATTGAAAATTCTCGTGCTTCAATCGGATCACGACTAAATATTACTTTGAACTCGTATTTTTGAAAATCAAGACAACACGTGTTTAACAAGATACCAATTTTGGGCGTCGCGAGGGTGCTAATACTTGCCTCAAGCGTAACTGACTCCCGGACCCTACTTTACTCTGATTTTAACGTAGACCTAAACTCGACCTTCTTTTGTTTTAAAAATAAATTTATTAGGTGTCCGATCACACCTATAAAAAGGATCGGTGGCGACTCCCCTCTTTATTTCCGTTTTTCAATTTACGTTTCAAAAAATCAAACTTCAGTTTTCAAGTTTTCAATAAATCGCCACAATTAGCGACCGAAAGCAAATTTTTACGTCGCTACAACAGAAATAGAAGGGCAACTACTACTCTACTCCTATGGTCAACACGCCTAAGCTGATGGCATCTGATGACTGTCAGGCCCTTGCATAGTCATCTCTATCGAAGTACTGTTGGCATGCTTCAGTATCTATGTATTACAATACTTGACTTATCATACGGTGTTAATAAACTCAGTCAGTATATGAACACACCAAGTGAAACTTATTGGTGGGCAGTTAAACGTGTTTTACGTTACCTAGTTGGAACTATAGAGCATGGTGTGTGGTTCTCACAAAGACAATTCAAGCTAATCTGCCACTCTGATACAAATTGGGCTTCTTCAGTAGAAGATAGACAGTCTACTACAGGTTATGTTGTCTACTTAGGATCGAATCCAGTAGCCTGGTCCTCCAAGAAGCAAGTAGTGGTTTCCAAGTCATCTTCAGAAGCTGAATACCGCAACTTGGCTAATTCTGTGTCTGAGCTACTATGGATCAAATAGCTACTGGAAGAAGTTGGCATATCCATAGAACAGACGCCAGTAATCTGCTATGATAACACCTCCACTGTCTCTATGTCAGCCAATCCAACCCATCATACAAGAGTCAAGCATGTTGAGTTTGACCATCATTTTGTTCGAGAAAAAGTTTTCGATGGCACCCTGCAGGTTAACTTTGTACCATCAGCTAATCAAATTGCTGGCGTGCTCACAAAACCCATCACTCCCAAGCAGTTTACAGTGCTTCGCAATGCTCTTCAAGTCACAACAAGAGATACAACTCCTGGTTTTCAAAAGGTTAAATAACTGGGAGAATGTTAGAGTTACAGTTAAAGAAAGTTAGTTGTTAAGTATTTGTTAAGTAGCAGTTAATCTGTTAAAGAAGTTACAGCACCCTCACTCTACTATAAATGCATGTATTACCTGCTCGTAAGAAATGAGAAAGTTTTTAATGAATATACAAAAGTTTAAACCTAATTCTTTGTATAATTCAACAAATTTGAATTTTTATTTTATTTTATATAAGTTATTTCGTAATAGTTGTTTTATTTCTCATAATTTTTAACTTAATATTCATAATCAATATTAAGGATTTTTCTATTGCCTTTTACATTGACATTAAAATGTAGATATGCTTTCTTTAATGTATTTATTGTTGTATTTGACATTAATTTACTTAAAAATGTAATCTATGAATGCTTTGATATAGCAAATTAATAAGGATAAATATGAAACGAATTGTTGATATTATAATTAAGTAGTAAATATATTCACTATTTATTATTGTAGTAATTAATCAATTTAATTATAAATTGTATTAGTAGTAAATTATAATTCAAAATAGAGCATGAGGGATCAATAATGCAAATACAAAAAAGTGTATTGAGGAGTTCATTAGAATATTTAATAATTTAAAACAAGTATTTTGAAACTTAAACAACTAACCTAAAATTCAATGTTTTCATATATGCTTTCATTCCTTCTTTTATAATATGAGTTAATTACATTATATATCCTCAAACTATAACCTTAATTATAAATTGATCTCAAAACTTTAAAATATTCTAAGTACATCCTTAACTATCGATGTTATATTAATAAGGTTATTTCATTTCTAATAATCATAATTTAACCGTTAAAAAATGATACGCCAAATCTTATGTGGCAAAGTTTAAAATGAAAAGTTAAAAAAATTTATAAAAATGGATATTGTAAAAATATTTATTTTGAGGTTTTTGAAGCTTTTACAAAAGCTTTATCGCTCACTTTTTTTTTCATTTTTACTTTATTTTTAGTTTTTACTTTGAAAAGTTATATGATAACGTCTTACTATAAAATTTTCATTTTAATTTATGTCACATATGATTTGACATGTAATTTAGCAATTAAATTAACAATTTTAATAATTGAAGAATCTGATTGATATAAAAACTGATAATTTGAGGATGTAATTAGAATGTTTTAAAATTTGAAGGCTAATTTAAAATAAGGGTCATAATTTGAGGATGTTTGGTACAATTAACTCATATTATATAAGATTATTTTTCTTACCGATGCAAAAATTAATTTTGTAGAAGATTTTATAAATTTTTTAAGATTTCACAAATAAAATCATTGTTTATAAATTGCTTTATGATATATTATTGTGTATATTATGAAGAGCAGCCCAATTATTGTCCAACTATTGGAAAAAAAAAAACGACTTGAATTACCTATATTTCCAAAAGACTTCGCGCAAATTGTAATAAGAAAATCTTTTTTTTTTAAAGAGAAAAAAAATTAATAAAAAATTATATATAAAATTTTTATTGGAGGTAATTAGATTTTTTGAGTAAATCTTATAAATTGTTTATAATTCCTTATTTTAAATTGATATTTATGAAAATAATTTATTTATTTTTGGTATTTTTTATGTTTGTTTTATAATTTGCGTTTAAAATTCGTAATTTTTCTTTCCAATAATGTCATTTTCAAAATTGGAACATAACCCGTCTTAACACTACATTCAAGATATATTGGTGGAAATAAATTTTATACTTTATTGTTTTACAAATTATTTTATAAAAGAAGTATTTATAAAATTTTCATATTTATATTTTTATACAAAATTTTACTTTTTTATTTTCTTTTTTAAATTAAGTATTATGGAATATTAGTATGATTTTTGCCTACGTTTTGTATTGGGTTAATTATTTATTTTTTAACTAAATTACAGTATATTTAGAATTTAGCTTCTCGACTTTTTGAATTCAAAAATTTAGGTCCATTTTTTAACACAGTTAGAACTCTTTTGTGTTGGTGTGGCATTTTGAAGAAAATAAAATAACCTTGGTATCCATGTACCAAAAAAATATTGTAACGGATCTGAATTTAATAAAAAAATTTTAATAGTGCTAACAATTCTTAAAAATTCACATCATCATTTTAATTAGAATAAAATAATTAGACTAACTAATGACATTATAAAAGTTGAGGTATCAAATTATGTCAAAATAAAAATATATAAATTAAATCTAAATTTAAATTTGAATGAAATATAAGGATCAAATTGAAATTTACCCATTAAAGATGTATTTTGGTTTCACTTTAGAGAAAACAATGAAATAAATATTTGGAGAGGAAGAATTAAAGTGATATGAAATTGGAGAAGAAATAATTACATTAATGTATGTAGTTTATAAATAAATTTGTTTAAAAGCAAAAAAAATAAAAAAATAATAAAAAAAGGTTTTGATTCTTCTTTCTTCAGGTCTCATAGGAGAATCAACAACAGCTACCCAGAAAGGCCCTGTTTCTTCTGCTCATGATGATGGGTCTGCCCAAATTACCCCCCCAAATCCCTTACAGTTACAGCTAAGCTCCCAAATCACCCAAACCATGTTAGGCTTAATTAATGCTGGTGATGAGGTGATGCTTATGAACCCAATTTAACATTGCATCAAATGATGTATTGGTTTTTATTGATGATGCCATCCCTTCCTGGACGGTGACTATGAATTACAGGGTGGAAAATTTTCCACTTGACTTGGGGGGTGGGTGTAACACCCCCTACCCGTATCCGTCGTCGGAATAGAGTACGAGGCATTATCGAGAAGCACGAAACACTTACAGATAATTTAAATACATTTTCATAACAATTTGTTTCGATTTCATACTATTTCATATTTAAGCTTTTTGCACCAAAGTATTTAAGATATCATCTTTATGCAAATAGCACACATGAGGTACATAAATTTCATAATTATGAATGAACACATTTATCAAATATATTCCATGTTTTTATATATATCATAGTTTCATATTTCCAGGTATCAATTACCATCACTTCCTCGTATTTCAGACAAATACGTGTAACAATTCATAAATATGCAATTCATTAACTCTTCCTACCAATCACGATTTTAAATTGCCAAATCACTTATTGAGCGCAATTTCAATGTTCACTAAAATCTATCATATAAATTTGGATGTACGTATTCATCAATAAATTCCATGTATGAGATATCATCATCTCATATTTCCACATACATTTACTTTCCACATTTATGAATTCAAATAGCATATACAAGACATACCAATGTATTTCAAGTACGTTTTCATGATATTTTGTTTCGAATTCAGATTATTTCATACTAGAAGTTTTCTCATTAACTCATTTGGAATATCAATTCATACGGATAATACACTCAAGGTGTAGAAATATATAATCACAAATGAACTCATTCATCAACCAAGTTTTATGCTCACGTCTCATCAACTCGTATTTCCTTATATCACATAATTCCATGTAATACTTACCAAACTTTTTCAAATTAGTGAACATCTTACGAAATTGAGTACTTCGTTTTCTCGATGCCATAGTTCAACTATGGTCTTACACATCTTCACATAATGATGTCATAGCCCAGCTATGGTCTTACACATATTCATATATCGATGCCATAGCCCAGCTATGGTCTTACACGAATCACATATCTCACTGATGCCATATCCCAGATATGGTCTTATACAGTAGCATATATCACACCGATGTCATATCTCAGATATGGTCTTATACGGAAATCACTTGTCACTTGACACTTGTCACTTGTAGCCGAAGCTACCACTATTCACTGATCAGGTAGCCAGAGCTACCATTTTTCATCGATCGGTAGCCGAGCTACCACTTTTCATCGATCGTGCAGCGAAGCTACCACTTTTCACGCGATCGTGTAATGTGAAGCTACCACTTTTCAGCGATCGTAGCCGAAACTACCACTTTTCACTTTTCATTTGTCATTGATCGGATAAGTGTAGCGAAGCTATCACTTATCACTTTCACTTGTTCTTGATCGGATAAGTGTAGCCGAAGCTATCACTTATCACTTGTTGCCATGGTCCAACCATGGTCTTTTCCTTCAATTCATCTTGTCACTGAACTGAAATGCTCAATTTGATCATTTATTCAATTTTCATACTTTTACATTATTCACGGTTTTATCATCAATACATATGAAATAACACATCATGAAATTCATAAAATTAACAAATAATCACTAAAATTTAGCCATATAAACTCACAAGTTCAATTTTTCTATTATAACGATAATCATAATTTCATAATAAATATTCCAAATAAAACATTATATCATTTCTAATCCAACACTTGTTGTTTATAATCGGGCATGTGATCAATTTATACACGAGTCATTCATATATTTTTCCTCCTCCTCCTCTCCATCCACATCCTTGGTATAAATGACACACTTGTAAGTAACCTTATCCATAATTTTCACTAATTACTTATGTGAATATTCAAGCTATTCACCAGTGTCATAGTCACTAAATTATTTATATCTAAAGCTACGGAACTCCAAATTAAGGTTCGCTAATTTTCCCTGAAACTAGACTCACATATCTTCTTACCATAAAAATTTCATAATTTTTGGTTGGGCCAATTAATACAGTTTATTCATTGAAGTCTCCCCTGTTCTGCTGTCTGACAGTTTCGACCCTTCTTCACTAAAAATTAATTATCTCCTCGTACAGGATTTGAATGATGTTCCCGTTTGTTTCTCTTGAAAATAGACTCATTTAGGATTCTAAAATATAAATTTAATCCCATAATTATTTTTATCCAATTTTTTATGATTTTACAAAGTTAGAACAGGGGAACCCGAAATCATTCTGACCTTGTCTCACAAAATTTATCATATCTCATGATTTACAACTCCATTGCTTACATAATTTCTTGTATAAGAAACTAGACTCAATAAGCTTTAATTTCATATTTTATTCATCCTCTAATTCCATTTCTACAATTTTTGGTGATTTTTAAAAGTTAAACTACTGCTGCTGTCCAAAACAGTTGTAGTGCAAAATGTTAATTTCCATTTTGCCCCAAATTTCACAATTCATACAATTCAGTCCTTGCTCAATTAACCCCTAAATTAAGATAATTTTCTAAATTAATACTTTTACTAGACATTATAAGTTATTTCATAACTATTAAAATTCAGAATTTCCACATAAAACTCTAACTTCAAACTCTTTTACACTTAGGTCCCAAACATTCACTTTCTATTCAATTCTTTCAATAAAATCAACATATAACAATTTAAAGCTCTAATTCCATGCTAAATCATCATATACTTCCAGCACATATTCATATCAACTTTCAATTTCTTTCATAGAATCAAAAACTAATGACTTCAACAAGTGGACCTAGTTGTAAAAGTCACAAAAACACAAAAATTTCAAGAAATAATCAAGAATTGAACTTACTTGCAGTAAAAATATGAAAAACCAGCTTGAGGGAACTCTTTCATGGTGTTTTTGCTGATGAGAATGTAGAAAAATAAAGAGAAATCTAGATAATTCCACTTTAGTCCTAACTTTATCAAGTAAATTTTGCAATTTTCCAATTTTTCCCTTAATTCTCCTTATTTTCTTGCTGATTTCATGCCCTTACCGTCCAGCCCAAATAGACCTTGGGTCTATTTTCCTTTTAAACCCTTTTTCTTTTATCATTTAAGCTATTTAATCATTTCCCAAAATTTTGCATTTGATACAATTTAGTCCTTTTTGTTCAATTAACTATCAGAACTTTAAAATTTCTTGACGAAACTTTAATACTCACTTATTAACACTCCATAAATATTTATAAAAATATTTATGGCTCGATTTAAAATTCTAGAGGTCTCGATACCTTTTTTTTATTCTAATTATTTTAGTATTTATTTGTAGTACACTATTCACTATTTCAAAAATTTTCCTAACTTCACATTTAACTTATAATTACTAAATTAATAATATTTCCTACGCATTTGTCGGATTTAGTGATCTCGAATCACTGTTCCGACACCACTAAAAATTAGACTATTACAGTGGGGCAAGCACACTCATTCCTTATGTAACTAAGAATAAATACATAAGCAACATACCTAAATTTTTTTATTAGTTTATTGCTAACATAAAATTGGTGTTGGTGTTTGTTCTCTTTCCAGGGAAGTTAACCGTTAAATTTCCCTGGAAATTCAAAAATATTATTTCATAATAACACAAAAGGCTGGAAAACCTTCCAATGACAAAATCCCTTTTCCAAAAACTTTTCTCATCCTTTCCTTTGCATGTAAGATAACAATGTGAACTAAGACCTTGGAAGGCCATAAATACACACATCAAGAAAAGAAAGAAAAACCCAGAAAGACAGAATTGCTTTGTGCAACCCTAGAAAGCCATACTTTTCTGCATATCTTGGTTCATGTATAATAATATATATGATGGTTTCGTAACCATTACCCAAATAAATCAAAAGAAAAGAAAAACATCTGAAAACCAGAAGAAGAACATGTCTCTAAGCCCATCTAGAGCTAGGGTAAATGGGGTCGACGGGGCCAATGGGGCCAATGGGGCTAATGGGGCCAATGGTGCAACCCCTGGGAGGAACTACCAGCATTACTGGTGCTACCAGTGCCATCAATTTGTTCGGATTGCCTCTACGAATCCTCCGGGGGAGGTTGTCTGCCCTCGATGTTCTGGTCAGTTTGTTTGCGAGATGGAAATCAACAGGCCTAGGATGGTTGACTTCACTGCTTTTGATCCATCCCCTGAAGCTCGTCTGTTGGAAGCACTCTCTCTTATTATGTATCCTCCAATCAGGCTATTCGGTCTTGGTAATTCTGATAACCGAGAACCTCAGGACAGGCGTTGGTTGAGACGTCCGAACAATTTACTAGAATCCGAAGGTGAAAATTTGCCTCGGGAGCGTCTTCGTAGGCGCAGAAGCCGGAGTTTAGATGGAACTGATGATAGAGAACAAGAACCTGAATCTCTAGGTCGTCCTAGGACTTGGATTATTGTTCAGCATCCGGGTTCTTTTAGCCTACCCGAAGCTGAACCAACTTTGCCACATGAAATCCCTGCATTCCCTGCCCCTGGTCTTGATCCAAGGAACTTCTTTTTTGGACCCGCACTAAATGAGTTGATAGAACAACTGACACAAAATGACAGGCCAGGTGTACCCCCAGCCCCGGAGTCAACTATCCACGCAATTCCGACTGTAAAAATCACGGAATCGCATCTACGCGACGACTCGCAATGTCCGGTGTGTAAGGAGGAATTCAAGGTTGGTGGAGAGGCAAGGGAGTTGCCTTGTAACCATATATACCATACTGATTGCATTGTGCCTTGGTTAAGGCTTCACAATTCTTGCCCTGTTTGCCGCCATGAGTTGCCGGTTAACAGTACCGATGAACAATTGCCGGTTAGCAGTACCGATGAACTATCAAGCAGTGACTATTTTTCCGAACCCGAGGTTTCTTCCAACGACGGTAGAAGATGTTGGAGGCTTAGGCAACTGGCTAGCAATTTGTGGCCTTTCCATCGGAGGCATGGGAGAATTAGCCCACAGACTGACGAGTCTCCTGGTAATGAAAATTAATTCCAAGTGATTTCATTTTATTCATGCAATATATATTGTATTAATCAATTAAATAAGATGAGGCCTGAACTTGATTTAATTTTGTGAAAACATTAAGCTGTGCAAAGATGATCATGAAACAAATATTATGCTCAGATAATTAGACTTTTATGATGCAGCCATTGATGTAAATCATATATTATTGCTATTTATAGACACTGAAATCCTGTTTGACTATGTTTTCCAGCAGTTGAACTTGAATCAAGGTCGCATCGTTGCTGTATTCTTTAGGATTTTATAGGCAGCTATTCACTTCAAAATAACTGTCTGTAAAATCACTAAAAGCTGCAAAACATCAGTTTCATCATCTCTCTCAAATGCTTGCTTTAAGGAACACAATGTCGAATTGATTCAACCGAAAACTAGTGAATTATCGGATCTAAGATGTTTATCTTTGAAGCTCTTTACATTAACATCCATACCAATATATATGTTTTAAGCTCTTTATATTAAAAATGTGATCAATTTAATCTTCAATCCTTTTTTTTTTTTGGAATAAGAAGTGAAAAAACACAGTGCAAATATGCCGCTAAACCATGACAGCAGTAGCGCGATTATAAGGCGCTCCATCTCGATCACGATCAATCAAAGCCCGGAGAAACCCAGGCATAACAGCAACGACTTGAACGGGTGGCGGAGCATTTACCCCTGCTTTTGCTAAGCTATCCGTTACTTGGTTAGGCTCGCGCAAAATATGCTGGAATCGAACATGCCAAGGCCTTTCTAGCAGCTTCGAGATGACCCACACTAAAACCATGCTCCCATCCATTTTTTAAACATCGGTGCTGTAATATCTCCATTTACAATCAACAGCGGGGTTGAAAATTTTCTTAAAAGGTGAGAAGTAAATTATAAATGTTTGAGGGAGTTAAAATGTAAAGGGACTATCTGTTTTCTATCGTGTACAATGAACTTACACAGATCTTAGACTACTGTAAGTCCGTTCATGTCGATACAAGTGCCTAAGCAAACGAAGCGAGTCCAAGCATTTAGTTTATTTTTCCCACGAACCTGATCGACATTAACACAAGTACGGAATCCATGTAAATTCATCATATACCGCAATAGAATAAATGAAGACCACAATGAATGCCCAGAAAAGTGAATGAACAAAAGCTGCCGCCGGCGATGAAAAATAGAATAAAAACAGATGACAGCAAAAGAAAATAAGTTTAAATATCTAAAGAGCCCGTACACTTAAAAATAAATAAATTTAAGGGTTGTTAAATAAGATAAATAACGGTTATTTAAGAGATAAAAAGTACAAAATTGATTTATTTTATTAAAAATTAAAATAAATTATTTTTTAAAAACGAAATAATTAAATTATCATATATTTTTTATTCAAAATTATCTAAAATAGTATAAAATATTATATTAATAAGATTAAAATTAAAAAAAATATTTTTTAAAAAAAATTAATATTTACTTCTATCAAACAATATAATTATATTTCGTATTTATATTTATTAATTTATCAAACAACTTTATAATATAAATTCAACAATTATAAAATTTAACAATAAAATTTTAGTACTTAAATTTTCAGTTTATCAAACACACCTTAAATATTTCTGAAAAGAGTTATATCCAATTAAGCATTTGAACGTTGAAAATTCTATCAATTAAGCCCTTTGGTTGTTACTGTAAGGGTTTTTCTTTTTAAATTTAGTTTATTTTTTCCATATATCATGTGAGTTTTTTTTTTTTAAAGTTTTAAAAGAAGCATAAAAAAATTATAGAAAGTTATAAAAAATTTAAAAAAATATAAGAAATTACAGAAAATTATTAAAAATAATAGGAATTTACAAAAAAAATTATATAAAAATGATATAAAATTATGAAAAAATATAAAAAAAACTATATTTCTATTTCTAAGTATTAAAAATTAAAATATATTATAAAAAAATTAAAATATATGAAAAAAAAAGTATAAAAAATATTTGTCCCTAAAACTATCTATTCCTCAACCCCCACCACCTGAGAAAACTTTAGTTGATTCGTCCTTTCACCATTGTGTTGTTGATCTTTGTTGTGTTCGTTCACGTGGACTTCTTGAAAGTTGAATGTTTACACCTTTTTATCCATCTTTGCATTGCTCACAAGTGTTATCTCTCCCACTATCGTAAAAACCCGTTAACTATCATGAATATCATCAACGACAATGCTATCGCAAACAATGATAGTGCTAGCATTTTCAACTAGGTTTTCATCAATTTCTTTTGTGATTTCTATATATGTTTTGATCAATCATGATGATGATAAAATGATGATTGTGAAAGAACTAAGGTGGTGAAATAGGTTGGGAGGGCAATCCACAATTTAAGGATATATACAAAATTTTAGATCTTTTATATTTATATATATTTATAAATTTTTGTAAATTTATAACTCTTTTATTATTTTTTTATTTTTTTATACTTTATATTTTTTTTTTTTGCAATTTTTTTATTTAAACAAGTTATTCAACCATGACTAAATGAATTAAAGTAAAATTATCAACAAAGCACGATATTAGACATGGCGATTATTTATCTCATGCATTAATCATATGATAGAAGATTTGAATCTTATTCATAGTAATGAAACATATTTCATGACTAAATATTTATCTCTTCGAATTAAAAAAAAATTAAACTCTAAAAAAAAATATATGTTTAATAGCAAACACACGTATCTATAACAAATATTGTCCTAAAATTATAACATCTAAATTTAAATATTATCCGAATTCAAAATATCTAAATTCAATGTTGCGAATTTCAAAAACAGAGGATTTTCCTATAGAAAACTTTGATTTGCTCAACTTCCGCAACAACTTAATCTGTACAGAGTCTGAGTGGGACCAAAGATCCAAACTTTAGACCCCAGCATCCCATATATTGAATACAGAAGAGATGGGGTCCCTCTGAATAGACATAGTCCAGAGTGAGCAGATTAGAGATGAAAGCAATGAACCAGGAGGGAGTACCAAATACAATGTAGAAGAAACAATTGGGGATGGGAACCCATGCCTTCCATTCCACTACAGGACAACACATATGGTTCACACACTTGGATAATGCTCAATGTAATTTGGCCTAAATCACCTATATATCCTTCTTGCTTGTTTAACAACCCCATTTCATCACTTATGTTGCCTCTTAATCAGTTATACATGTATATATATGTTGATATGCAAATATAAAAGAATATTAGAAATTAATTTAAAATATTAAAATTTTATAGCAATCAATTATAATATATATAATAATACTTGAATTACTTATTACTTATGCTCATGAAAGATTGTCAGTTTTTGTCATGAAAAACCTATACACTTGAAAAGGCATGTCATGAACAAGTTAGCAACATCTAAATCTAGAGAAGATTTGGATGTTGGTGGTCCATTAATGGAAATTACAATGATCTTATGGCAGATAGTATGAACTGTGAATTTTTTAATAAGAAAAACAGTAACTACATATGGTTTCAAGTTTCAACAATGTTAATAGTTTCGGTAAAAGTATCATAAAAGTCATTGTATTAAGAATTGGATTGCATTTTGCCTCCTCTATCTAAAAAATGGGCAAATTAGTCATTGTATATTAGATTAAAGAGCAAATCAATTCTTTCTGTTAAAAATTTCATCCATTTATACTGTTAAAGACTGGTGTAGTTGATAGAATAACCAGATAATGACATATAACATGCCACGAACACCTCATGCTGATGTATAATGACTGATTTTTAACAACAAAAATGGATACAATTTTTAATAGAAGAATTAATTTATTTTTTGATTTAATGTACATGAATTAATTTACCTATTTTTTAAATAAAGAAAATAAAATATAATTTAATTCTTAATACAATATTTCCATTATAGTTTTACCCATTTCTTACAATAATAAACAATATAAACAGGGGGTCTCCCTCACAGTTTCCAAAGGCCAGAGAAAGTAAATGGAATAGGTGTAGCATGAAAAACCCTAGCATTTAACAAGAAAAAAACTTATTTCTTCCATTGATTATTGATAACATTGAAAATGACACACTTAATTTGCATAATTTATACATAAATTGAATGTATAACCCCCCCATTGGAGAATCCAAAAAAATGTTTTCATCTCCATGTGGGATTTCTTCTCCCTAAACTAAAAAATACACTTGAATTAAATATATATGAAATATATGTCACTGTCAGTAACATCTTCAAGCAACAACTGAAGATCATCAATGAATAGGAATGGACAAAAAAAAAAAAGAATGGTTAAATCCCTTGACTTTGCCTTAGGGAAAACTCCATAGACGAATATCACTTAATTCCTCATAAAAATCATCCATCACTGTCGGTGGATCAAATGGGACTAAGTTGAACATTTGATCAATGTACTTTGGAGATTGTAGGTCATCAAAGGAGGTGTACCATGGTTCCATCATGGAAATAGACTCAAGTGATTGTATTAGTGATACATCATCAACTTGATCAGACGGTGAAGAAGCCATTGATGGGGAAGAAACTAATGAGGATGGTGTAGGAGATACTGGTGGGGTGATGCCACTGCTAATGCCATTGTCCGGGAAACAATTAGCTGCTGCGGCAGCAGCAACTCTTTGTATTGATTTAGGAGACATAATGGTATCAGGAATGTAATCAAGGGATGTGTTAGGGAAGTTGAGACTTGCAGAAGAACCTTTGAGGCATAACAGTGCAGCATCATAGGCTCTAGCAGCTGCTTCTGGTGTAGAATAAGACCCTAACCAAATCCTTGTTTTTTGATTTGGTGCTCTAATCTCTGATACCCAAGAACCCCAGCTCCTCATTCTTACACCCTTGTACTTCTTCTTGCATGATGATGATGACGGTGTCATTTGCTTTGATGCTTCTGCTTGTAATATCTTTTGTTGATCCCTTTTCACCATTGCCAACGACAAACTTTCAAGGAAAAAATTATCAATATAAGTTGATGATGAACAACTTGCAGTGTGTACTCGTTGAAGGATCAAATGCTTTTGGTTTTTTCTTCTTTTAAAGAGCTGAATGTGGGGTAGTATTTATAGATGGAGGGGGTTAAGTAGGAAGATCCCTTGGTCAATCACTATGGTTCCACATATATGAATATAAAAAATAAACATAGAAATGGCTGACAAACAGATATTTTAAAGCTTTATATAAATGGAAATCGATATCACTTTCCTGCTCTATGGCTATGGCTGGCTGGTATAGTAAAATATTTTTTGGTAAATTATACCCGTTAGTCATTAAATTATAGGTTAATTTTTGTTTTGATCACTTCAATAAAAAATATTATAAATTGATCACTAAATTATTCAAAAAATTTTATTTAAGTCATTGAGTTATTTAAAAAAAAATTTAATTCACCGGGCGGTTAAATTTCTTTTAAAAGAAAGTTTCGCCAGCGAGCTTTAAGTGACAATTCAACAATTTGTATGGTGAATCAATATCCGTCGACGGATAGAAGAATCTACCTTAGATCCACGTCGATCTAACGATCAATGTCAGAGATTGAAGAAAAAAACTATTTGAATGTAGTCCACTGATTCGTGATGTCCTCAGTAAAAAGCCTAAATTGTAGAAGAGTAGAGGAAAAAAAAATTTCGATTGGTGCAAACATTGCCAACAAAAAAAGTCATGTACCATTAATTTTAACACTCCAATAACTTAAATGAAAATTTTCAAATAGTATAGTGATCAAATTGTAACTTTTTTTAGTTAAGTGGTAAAAACAAAAACTTACTAATAATTTAGTAATTGATGATGTAATTTATCCAATATTTTTATACCAAATGCAGTGAAGAAATGTCAATTTGCGAACCTCTTACTCAACCTACTTGTTGATTAGAGGTCAAATAGTTTATGTTCGTTGACAAATTACAGCTAGAAACCATTTTTGAAACATTCAATATTACATCATTAATGTGGACAAGTTATTCTTTAAGACTTTCATTTGTAGAAAGAATTCATCAGCTTCAACGAATGCAATTAGTTTCCACATCCCAATGGCTATATCTCTGCTGTAACTTCTAATAGAAATGGCAGTTGAATTGGATTTAATGCACTTCAGGAACTCCACATGCAGACATGCAGTAATCAAAGACTAAAAATATTATTAAAAATTTGAAGTTAAAACGGCTGTTTGCGGAGTTTCTTAGACTTACCTAGCAAGCCACCTCCCACCCCAGTTGACACCCAGCAAACTTCTTTATTATTATTATTATTATGTTTTACTGTTCATGTCATGGTTAAATACCCTTTTCTTTATTTGATATATGCTATTATGTTTAGAGAAAATGGGGAAGAGAGAAACATAGGATTCTTCATAGGCACTTTCCAGGCTTTTTATTAATCAGCTGTTAGGGTGGATATATTTAAAAGATTTTAGAATATCATATCTTATATAGGTAGAAAAATAAAAAACTTTTTAAGTATAACATGTATAATTGCTCTTATATGGATTTAAGGGAGAATATTAGACATATTTTTTCATATTAATATTCAATTATAATTGAGATATGAAAAAAACACAATAAAACAGTCATTGCAAATGTAAGATATTTTTAAAAAGAGAAAAGAAAGATAAAGGCAGGCAGAGCCAGCTATTGCTGCTCTGTCTCGCAGCTCTGAAACCGCGTCTCTCGGCCATCAGTTCTCATGCAAACACTAAAAAAAACTCAAATTTCTGTTTAAAGTATGTAGAGTGAATTAAAAAACACATGAATTATCAACCGTTTGAAGCTGTTTTGGTTAGCTGCTTAGGCATGCATGACTTGACTTTGTTCCCAAGTTTCTCACTGGGGTACTGCTAATTGCACACCCAAATTCAACTACTGGTCTATTGCTTTTTGCCTGTCATGGGGGTGCACATGCATTTCAACCTCTTTTTGGGGCACAAAATACCCTTTCTAATGTCAGGATTATGGACCAAAACACGTATATGGATGGGATGAGCCATATATTAGTTGGTTGTGTTTGGTCATGTAGACATTGTCAGGCAAATGGGCATTGATATGCCTAGCAATGTAGAAAGGTCAAGAAAGGCAGAAGATGAGGAAACTGTTTGTAAGGCAATAATGTGGAAATGAATACACCTTCAACTGAACAGTAAAGCACTTGAAATTCCATTTTGGTCATGAACTTTATAGTTTTGAATACGTACAAGTATTAAGAAAAAGATAATAAAGTGTTTTGTATATCTGCATATGCAATAAAGTTCGATAATGAGAAAGGGCAGTGACAGACAGAAATATTAAGTAACGTGAACACGCTCTGCAATGCTGTTCCCAATGATAATTCATGTGGGAAAAAGAAATAGTATCGGCAACCCGTACAAATCTTGCGTCTCCCTGGTCTCTTTCCCATCCTGCTCATTGTCATACACTTGGGAAAACACTAATAATAAATAATAAAAGAATGAATCAAGAAGGCATCCCTTTCTTAAATTAATTGTGAATTATCACCCACTATTTAGTGAATAATACCATCAACGACGACTGTCATATTAAGTTCATCTCATGTAATAATCTCAGTTTCACATACTCAGAAACCCTCGTAGAAGTCACATCTAAACAACTCCCCAAGCTTACTATCCTTTGGGAAGGTCATATCTGGTTCTGACCTTAAATTGATAAAGTCATCATGAGATAGAAGCCTACTTAATCCCTTCTCCATGTATACATTCCTCCTCCACGAAAAACGCCAAACAAGCACTAAGTACTGAACTCTACTCTAGTGTCATTGGGACATTCCTCAACCATAAGCCCTAGCAACAGTTTGCACCGTTCACGCTCTCATTCTAACTGTGAAGTCCTCCATAGTGTGAACTGCGACAACTAGTCAGTAACAACTTTTGTATTGTAACAATTATTATTCAATCAAGTACTGCTGATGGTGCTGGCAGGATCAGATTTGCAATAAGCACATGCAATTTAAAATAATTTCGCTGCACATGCTTGAACAGTGTTTTTAATCTTAAATTTGTCAGAAATTAAGGAATGAAACAAGGGTTTAGTTTCTTGGAAATGAGAAGGTAATTTCATTTTCTATATTGACCACCGCATTTCAATTTTATATATACAGGAGGAAGAAGTTGCAGTCTAATAATAGATAAAAGGGACTTCATATATATATGTGTGTGTTTCAACTTGGATGAATTAATATATGAACCAACAAAGCCGAGTTGAGAAGTTTTTGTTTACTTGAGCTATTTCAACACCATTGACAAGCTTTTTTACATAATTGCCAGCAAATAAAACATTAATGAATGAAGATTCATGCTTCTTCCCCATCTCAAGTCTCATCAAAAATTTTATTCTCTTTTGCTTGATTGCTTAACTGGCATATTGACAATACCGTACTCTCCCATCACAAATCCGTACGGGGTGTATCGAGGAAGTGAGAACGAATTAATAATGAAAATTTTCAGCATGAATAAGGATATGGAGAATCGAGGCTGGCTTAGCCAACTGGAAAGTAGAGTGGACCAAAGTCCATCTTAGTATGAATATTGAAATGGGTAAAGGGATGGGCGAAAGTGCTGAGAAGGTTTACATTTTACAAAGGTGGTGAAGTATGTTGGATGATAGAGAGGCAACATCCATGTGGGTTAAGGACTTGCAATAGTACCATTGAATTCTTATCCCTTTTCTGGATAGAGAAACTTCCAGGAAAAAAAGGGTCAAATCTCCAACAACAACCATATCCAGAGTGATATGGCTAACGTAATGCTTGCACTATAGATAACTTGTATTTCATAAATGTATACAATGTATTTACAACCCCCTTTAAAAATATTTAATTTTTTTTTTTTTAGAAGTATCTGAATATGCAGTCCAACAACTTCTATTTGTATCATAGATATGGGCAAGTTGCAGAGGAAAAAGGGGAAATGTAGTAGAGAAATAGGGGTTGCATCCCATTGATAGACCCCAAGTTCTTGTATGCTACCATTTTTGCTGAGATTTTTCTTTTTGGCTGTATGGCAAAAGTTCAACCTTGTATTATGCTTGCCATAGAGATTCATTGGCTAATAATATTTATTTTAATGAATGTATTGGTCATTTTATGGAAAATAGAAGAAGTTAGGAAAAGGATTTCAAAAATAAAATTGCCTGAGATAAAATATTTAACACAAGACATAAATTTGTAAAATATTTATAATTTTTGTTTTGAAATAAGTTTCGAGAAAGGTGGTGAATGAAAAAAAAATTCAAAATATAACTTAAAACTCTTTAAAATTAAAGATATAAAAACACCAAACATTTTGAAAACTCGGAAGAAATATAGTAATGCCTAAAATCATAGCTCCCTAGATTTATCACATTCACAAATAAAGTTACAACCTTAAAAATATTAAAAGTAAGAGTGAGTTCAACTATTGAGTAAATCAAACTTTTCTTTCATCGATTTATGTAATTGTGAAATTGTATATTTTGATTTCAACAAAAAAAAAATGCAAAACGTACGAGTAATTCATAATAACTATAAGATGTGGTGTAGTAGTTATTCACCTCGTCTTTTAATTATGAGTTTAAGGGTTCGATCCCTAACCATAAAAATAAAACATATTTCATGGTCAGCTGTTTAAAAACTACACTACAAGAAAAATAGGAATTATCAAACTTAAAAGTATACACAACGACAATCACTTTACAAATTGAAAAGTCATTGTGACAATTTTTGTCATTTTCAAATATAATTTTTCTTAACAACAACTTAATTTATTTGTTTAATTATGTATTGCAATATTTTTAACATAACGATAATATTTCAGTTACAAAAATTATTGTATAACAACAATATATTGGCTGCATTCAAAAAAAAAAAAAATTGATTGCAAAATAAAGTTCGCAATAATATAAATTTAAATGCTAAATTATTTATGTAACAACACTTAGTGATTTTCAAATATTATTTTTCGACGATATTTTAATTAATTGTGATTATATTAAGCAACAACTAAATGTTATTGTCAAAAATTTGTTTTAACAACCATAAAATGTGGTTCTCAATTGACTTAGCAATAATAATATAGTTAATTTTCTAACGTAACAATATTTATATAGTTGTCAAATATTAATTTGCTATGAAGTAATATTTAGTTAAATTTAACAATAATGATATTTGGTTACATTTTTCTAAGCTTAATTCACGATTTGGCTTTTAAAATATACTCATTTTTTTATTTTAATAATTAAATTTTTTATCCTAATTTAATACTAAAGTATCATTTCATTAAGATTTTTAGTCATTTTTTAAGTGACGTTAAAAAAATTTTAGCGAATAAAAATATGGCAAGTGTCACTCCCTCGCCATTTTAACTTTATTTTTAATGAAATAGAATAAAATAAAATACATATCCGTTGAAAACTCACTCTCCATGTTTTCCTTTTATCTCCTTCTGTCCTTCAGCATCAAAATCTTAATTTTTTTCTTTCATCTCCTTCCACCCATCAAACTCCTCCCCTTCCCTTCTTTCATGTTCTTCATTGTGTATTCAAGGGCAAGCTAGATAATCACAACCCACATTGACAAGCTTGCTCAACTTCTAATAGAGAAAGAAACTGTTGATGGAGAAAAAGTTTATGAGCCTCTTCATTGATGGAAAAGCTGAGCCTAAGCTATATGTTTCTTAGTTCGAGATTGCACATCTTTGGCTTAAGTCTCCGTTGAGTTTCTATTCTCGTACAAGAATCAATTCAAATGTCATACTTTTTCTTCTGCAATTAACAAAAGCCACGAAACTGGTTGCAATTACACACAATAGTTAGTGTCATTATACTGTGGCATTTTATTTATTATGGAATTTAAGGATCAATAAGAAATGCAAAGACTTGAAAAAAAAGAAAAAGAAATGCAATGACAATGGCAGTTCATATTAACAATAGTCACCATGAATCAAAATGGAATGCTTGCATCATTATGTTTTTGCTTTTTTTTCAATAAGAAAAGAAAGATGTAATGAGTGATGACAGAGCCAATACGAAAACAATTCCTGCCCTGGGAAATATAACATTACATACTTGGAGAAAAAAACTATAACCACCACTATAACAGTGGTTTTAAAATCGAAATAACACGCTATAGCGGTATACTTCAAAAGTTAAATTGTGAATTAAGCTATTTTTGTATACACAAGTGAATGTCAGTGTTTTCTTTTTCTTTCCTTTTTTCTTCCTTTAATCTTCTAAAAGTTGGAGTGCTGGTTAGTCCTCACACTGAACACAACACAATCTAGCTTGCATGAGATTAGCATCTTGATGATTATCCCTTGAGTTGCCTCATTTGTAAGATGAAGTCTAGTTTTAGCTGGAATTTAATGTTGCAGAGGTTAACATCTGTAGTTTTACAGCTTCAAATGTAATGATTAGTTTTAGCTAGAATTCAGGTAATGTTTGGTTGAGTGTAATAGGAATAAATTATAGCCCAATTCAATGGGCCCACCACCAAACTAACATTTGGTTGCCTATAATGGCTATTACACGCTGAATGGAACCAGCTTCTATTACAGTACGGCCCGTAATAGCAATTCAGGGGCTTGGGGTCTAATTAGCTATTCAAAGGCATGGGTAATAACATTTTCCCCTATTTTGGACCAAAATATACTGTCTCTCATCTTCATCTTCGTCGTTTTCACTTTCACACTTCAGACAATTTCTTCGTAAACATTTTTTCCGAAGTAAACCCTATAGAAATTGGATCCTTAATCGACGACAAATCAAGCTTCATTCACCATCTTCATCTTCCTTCCGTTGAACCTCCTTATTTACAGTAAGTGATGCCTTTGATTCCTTTTTTTTCCCTCTGATTTTGTCAGTTAAAGTTCTTTTTTGGTCTCACTCTGATCCTTCTCGATTTCTTCATTAGATCTTCATAATTTTTGTGTTCATTTTTTTGGGTTTCTAGAGTTTGATTTGGTAGCTGAATTGTTTTGGGTTTTAATGAATCAAAAGCTTCAGCAAATTATTTTAAAGTGTTCTTAGTTTGTTTGTGTGAATTTTGTAAATGTTTCATGCTTAATTTTTGTTTCATGATTTAAGTGGCTGTGCTATGGTGTTACCCCTTTCCAGCTGCTGTTGTATCTGCTGCCTTGAAGCTCGCCAGTCGCCACCGTCGTCTCTAACTGCCACTGTCGGCATCGAGTTCAGGTGAAGCTATGCTGACATTTTCTTACCAACTTTTTGTTTGTTTGTTTGTTTGTTTGCGTAGCTTGGATTATAAAATGTTAACAAAGTTAAGCTGTTTGTTCTGCTCTTTCTTTCATTCTTCTTGTTTTTCTTCCTTCACACCACTCTCCCACCACCGTCAGCTTTCTTATTGAGGTCACATTCCATCGATTACCTTAACCAATCAAGATCCCATGGCTACACCATTGCCAATTCCACCCAAACTCCCTTGCAGCTGAAAGCTCTGAGCTTTACTGCTTCGCTTGCCATGTTTACTTCTTTTCTCATTTTCCTCTTATTTTTCCTATCTCCGGCTTTTTCTTTAAATTTGTACTTCCTACTGAGCTTTTTATCTGATCTTTCATAGAAGGGTTAAGTATTACATTTGCTCAATCTATTCTGAGTATCTATGGATGCTACTTGCGTCTGTTTGAATGCAAAAGCAAAATGAAATTTGATTTCGTTTTGTTACGTTTGGAGTAAGAAATGTTAACTTTGTTCATTTTCTGATTTTTTTGCTTTTTTATGTGTTGTTTAATTATTTTGGAGTTGCAGAATTTTCACTATAAATAAGAGCAAAAGTCTGTAATAGAAATTTGATAAATATGTATTGTTCACTTTTCACAATCTTCCTAACTGCTTATATGCTTTAGTGAGCTACAATAATAGAAAATTAACTAAAATAATTGTTCCCCCCTAAAACTATAGGTAGAGCTTCGTGATGTTGACAATGGAAACAAAGTAAGTTTACGCTTCGGCCCTGAGGAGCCTATTGAAAGTATGCATCTTAACTTGTTGAATTCTTTACCCAGTTTGCTTAAGTTTAAGTATTTGTGGCTATGATTATGGTACTGCATTGAGCTTAAACATCAAACATGACTTAAGATTCTACTACGAGATCAATGAGTTATATTTCTTTTTTATTGTTTTGCAGGCCTAAGACATTTGACCAACTGCAAGTACTATTGGACTTATCGGCAAGTCTACTGCTTACCTAAAAGGTTGAAAAAATTAAGACTGGACTTGTTGTGCACTTGGTCTGCTGGAAGTAATTTTAATTCTCCTTTTATAACTTTTACCTTTGTTTTTTATTATGGAGTTGACACTTCCATTACTACAGTCACTTATTATCCTTGCACTCATCTTCATCATCATTAAGATCTTACTATGCCATTAAAACTTGAATGTGATCTATGGTTATGGTATTGCATTGAGCTTGAACATCAGATATGACTTATGGTATTGCAATTTTTGTTGGAAGAGTTTTTCTAAAGTGCCATTTAATATTAATCCCCAATACAAAGTAAAAGTGTTTGTTTGGCCCTGTTGAAGTGTTCATTTTGCCTTTGGTTTTTTTACTAATTTTATTTTTATTTGAATTTTTAGTTGGAACCATTATGTGTTAAATGTGTAGTGGTATATTATTTCCAACCCTGGTTTATTATTTCCTTTTTAATTAATTTAATACAATACAAAAATGTTAATTGCCTCTAAATCCCCGCCCCTTACCAACAAATAAACAATATTTACTTTTTAATAATGCATATTATCACCTATTTTTATAAAAAAAAACTATAATGTTTTATATAATCACATTATGCAATATCATAATACCACGTTAGGTTTAAATTTAAGAAAAATTGTCAAATTTCAATACTAATGTGAAAAAAAATAAATTTAGAGATTAAATTAAAAAAATATAATATAATATAATATAATATAATATAATATAATATAATATAATATAATATAAGGAGGTAAATGTTAACACTCAATCTAAGTTGCTGTTTTGCAAAAAAATAAAAATAAAAGATTGAACAAATCAATCTAAATGCTTGATAAATTATGTACTTTTACATAAGTAAATATAATTTTAAACAGACTTATCCTATTTATTAATTTTTCTCTATAAATTTACTTCAACTTACCTCATCAAACATTCAAATGAGTCATAAAATAGGATGTTTTAAAAAAAACGGATATTTTTTTGTAGGATAAAAAATAAAACAAGCGCATTGTAGGATAAAGTAGTAAATTTATTTTGTATTTTTTTTTAAAAGATTTTTAATATGTATTGTTCATTTTTCTTAATATGTATTTTTTTTAAAGATTCTAAATAGACCCTTATATTTAGTTGTAATTTCTATTTTGTGCTTTGTAAATATTCTTAATATGTATTGTTCATTTTTCTTTTGACAGTTTGTTATTGCTTCATCTTCTTATTTGGCTTGTTTGATTGCTTTCTCCACCCAGAGTTGAGCATCTTATATTCACTGAATCACTGTAAGTTCTCTGGCAATTAAATTCTTTGATTTTGTTTTACTGTTATTGAAATTAGTATTGGAGAAATGTGACCCTTTTATTACAATTTGAAGATATGTAATACTTTAATATTTTGCAGTAATGACTCGTTTACCTTTAATAGTACAAAGTGAGAGGCGTAAAAGAATTGGTCTTAATATTACAATGTGGTTGCAAATGTGTACAATTGCGAGTTGGTTCTTAGTTGCATTGGGTGCCATCCATAGCCTACATACTTATAGACCAATGATTAGATCCTATATTTTAGATTTTTATGCAAAACGAGATTATGTGAAAAGACTTGTATATGCTAGTGACGAGACCTGTATTGAACAAGTTAGGATGAATAGAATTACCTTTTTTAAACTATGTGAGATGTTACAAACTTTAGGGGGATTAAAGTCGTCAAGGAACATGCTTGTTGATGAACAAGTGACAATGTTTTTACATATCATTTCTCATCACCTTAAAAATCGAGTTATCAAGCATCACTTTAATAGGTCCGGGGAAACCGTTAGCAGATCATTTCACAATGTTTTAAATATTGTCATACGCTTACAAAATATGTTATTTAAAAAAGCAGAGCCAATTACAGCTAATTCTACAAACCCAAGGTGGAAATAGTTTAAGGTATTGGAGTGAGTTCTATATATAGCTCGTACATAATTTAGTCCATTTAGATTTAAATATAGTATCCTAAGATTTAAATATAGTATCCTAACATGAGGTTTTATACATATGATGTAGAATTGCTTAGGTGCTTTAAATGGAACTCACATCAAGATTAGGTTTCCAACAGTTGATAAACCTAGATATCGAATGCGAAAAGGTAACATAGTAACAAATATGTTAGGTGTTTGTACACCTGATATGCAATTTGTTTATGTTCTTATTGATTGGGAAGGTTCTGTTGCTGATGGACGAGTTCTTCGAGATGCCATTAGTATGAGACATGGACTAAAATTTCCTTATGGTAAAGCGCAAATTTAGAGGAATTTGAATTAATTTTTAAGATCATACTTTTTTAAGAAATTAATCATGACAAATAGTTTCTTTTTATAAGTTGTTATTATCTAGTTGATGCTGGACACACAAATTGTGAGAGATTTCTTGCGCCTTTTAGAGGACAAAGATATCATTTAAATGAATGACGTCAGGGTTACTAGCCAAGTACCCTGGAAGAATTTTTTAATATGAAACATGCTTCAGCGCGTAATGTTATTGAAAGATGTTTTGGATTATTAAAACTTAGATGGGGAATACTTAGGAGTCCATCACTCTATCATATGAGAGTGCACAATAGAATCATGATTGCATGTTGTTTACTCCATAATTTTATTCGAACCTATATGAGTCTTGATCCTATTGAAGCGGAATTTGGAGAAGGATTACCTAGTAATATGATAGATGACGATGAACCGAATATTGTAAATATTCATCCATTGGATGCATGTGCTACTTGGAGGATGAAACTAGCCAACCAAATGTTCGATGAATGGCAAGCATTTAGAAATTAGTTAGGTTTAGGTAAAAATAGTAAATGTTAAGTTGTTTATTTTATTTCATGTATCTAGTTTATGAACTTTGGTGGTGTTTGAATTGTTTTTTTGTATTGTACTAGACTTGTTGAATGATAATTTATTTTCTTTTGATTTTATAAAGTGTTGACCTTTTGATGCATAATATTGAACTTAATTTTAATTTGCATTTTTTCTTAAGATAGTTATGTCAGGTTTTTCACAATCAAGTGTTTCTTCTCAAAGTTCTCGAGGAACAAAAGGAAATGGGTTCCGAAAGAAGATGCTACGTTGGTTGCTTGTATGGTCGACTTGCACAATGCTGGAACCTTTAATGCAGATATGGGATTCAAAGTCGGTTTATGAATTGGAAAAAAAATGTAAGAAAAAGTTTTACCCCATGCTATGTTGAAGGCTAAACCTAATCTTAAATCGAGGATTAAGACATTGAAAAGAAATTGGACAATCGTTTATGACATGCTTAGTGGAAAAAACAATAGCGGCTTTGGTTGGAATGAGTATAGGCAACTTGTTGTTGCTGAAGATGCAATGTGGAACTCATATATAAATGTAAGAATTATTTCAAGTCTTTATTATCTTATTTTGATCAAACTTATATCTAATATAAATTCCTCATTTTTATAGAGTCATAAAGAAGCTGCTTAATTCAGACATCAGAGTTTCCCTTATTATGATCAACTTACTGCCATCTACGCAAAAGATTGAGCCACTGAGAAAGATGCTCAAATAGCCGCTGATATTATTGAAGAAATAGATGTTGAGGATTTAGCTGCTACAAATACTAATGAAGAAAGAAACAATTTTCATGGATGCGAAGCTGATGTTTCTTTGGATGACGTGAATCTTTCAGCTACACAACCGCAACTAGTTAGAAATCAAGGTGATTCTACATCTTCAAAGAATAAAAAAAGAAATCTGATACAAATGATTCTTTTATTTCATTTAATGATGCTGGCACTTTATTGGCAAAAAATATACGGACTGTTGGCCTTGAAATCAGTAAGAGTATTGCCTCTGAAATGCTAATTCAGCAAAAGTAAAAAATGACCATTAAAAAAAGTGCTCTGAAATTATATCCAATATTATGTGAAGTAGAAGGTTTAACTAAAGATGAGCGCTATCGAGCATTGAGCGAAATTCCAGATCATTCAACGAAAATGCTCATTTTCTTTAGTTTACCTTCTGCTGTGCGGTTGAAATGGGTCAGAAAATTTCTTGCTGACCATTAAAAATCATGGTTGTGTTGATTATATTTTAGTATCTTTTTGTGTTTGTAATATTTAGATGGTATAATAACATGATAGAATGTCATTACAATGTTGTAACTTTTTGATGTTGTAAAATTTTAAAACATATGGATTATGACATATAAACTAATGAAATCATGTAACTTTTTGTTAATATATGAATATTATGCTTAGATGTGAAATATAATTCTCAAGTTATTTATTACTTCTAATATTTAATTTTTTTTATTGTAGAATAATTAAATTATTTGTTTCAGTAATGATATTTTAGCACATTAAATATGTATTGTAGTTTATAAATAATAAAGTAGATTATATATTTTTTATAGTATTATATATTTTAATTTTTTAATTCATATAATAATTATATTAAGAATGTTATTAAATCATATTTTTTTATTAAATTATTTTCAATAATAATCTTATTAAAATTTAATAACAATAACAATAATCATCAACCTAAAAAAAAAATTCTGCTAAGAGTATTCTGGTCATTTTAGTTCCTTTCCTTATGCTATTACAACATCATTCTATTCAACCAAACACAAGAATACTATTACAGTTCTATTCCATTCTATTCAACCAAACAGTTGAATTACTTATTACAGCTCTATTCAATTACAGCCCTATTCTATTACAATGAACCAAACATAATGTCAGTGTTCCAGAGGCAATGTTCTTTTGTTTTAAAACTTTCCCTTAAGCTTAAAATCATACATTCTTTATTAAATAATAAAGATATCTTCAGAATTCATGAAAGATCTAAGCATAGAGTGGCTGGGAGACGAATTAAAAGGACAAAAAGATTTGCCACGAAAAATGTTATCTACCAAAGTTAAATATGATTCTCCCAAAGTGTACTTCATTCCATTGCAAAATACAGTCTTTTCAAAGTGTAGTTACTGCTATGCAACTATTCATGACAATCTATTGAATGTTTCCCCACTTATTCAAAACATACACAGGTCATTCAGTGTCTTTTCCATGAATGGCTATGAAGGAAACCAAAGCTTTTTGTAAATCACATACCGGTGAAGCACTTGACTTATCCAGAATCTGATTTGCTTCAATCTGAATTGATGCAGAAGTGGATACGTGAAGCATTTCAACCCTGAAATGGTTCCGATTTCAGATACTATGAAAAAAGCTAAACACCAGAACTGAGAACCAAAGTTATCTGAACTCAAAATGACTCAACTCGGAATTCAATTTACAGATAAATGACAAACAGATTGTGAGTCCTGACCTTAACATAATCTAAATTGAAATAGTAAGCTATTCTAATCAGTTTCTTCATTCTTTCCCAAGCTATTTTTAAGATGCCTCAGTTACTCTTGTTTCTGGCTATTTCTCCCCTCTGACTCCCACATTCCTTCAGACTTTTCTCTTTTTACACTCCATTTTCTCTCCCTACTTACTTGTTCTATGTCCTACATCGCAAGCATAATCTTGAAGGGCAAAAGTATATTGCTGTATCCTATATATACAAAATATGATGCTACATTTTCCTCAAACAAAAAGGGTTTATCCAAAATGTCTTAGAAATTTTGTTTATGGTATGAGGTGTGCACATGAAATTTTGATTTCAGGATAAATGAGTTTATATGCAGAAGACGTCTATATGACATATCAAATACATATTCTACAACTCAAAATAGAACACTAGTCGACTCCAAACAAACTCAATAGTATGCATATGAATTCCGAAAAAAATTCTAAGCCTCATTTAGGAAAATGGTGAGACAAAGGACAATAGAAGTCATGAACAGCCGAACCGACACCACTCCAACAGTAATTCCGATCATTCAACAACGTCAGCTACATCTTGTTTCAAGACTAAAAGGAGTCTAATTAGGTATTTGCAATACCAAGTCTAGATTGTTAGTGGTCACAGATCACATGGATTTCTTACCGATTGCATTATATTGATAAAATTCAAGCCAGTTCATATTACAGAAATAAAACCATGATTTTACACAAAGTACACAGAAACAAGCAAGACGAGATATTGTTACTTACCAAAAGAACAAATATTGTTGATATACTATAAAATAGCAGCAAGTAGCAGCAAGTAGAAGATGACTGATCTTACCATGACACACTGCAACCGTGATCAATTATTGACTGGTTGAAAGCATCTAATAAGATTCTCCTTTAAAGGAACTCAGAGAACTTATCACAGATTCATACACTTCAATTCCCCTCAAGTACACTGTATCTTTCAGGAACTGCAAGACAGAACCATGGTGAGAAAAGAAATGATGCCTAATAATAAGAAAAATGATGATATGTTTGCAGTTAGTCGAACCTCGTTATGATCATGCAACAGGATGGGAGTGTTTTTCATTGGGGAAAAACCAAGAGCAGGAATTCCTCTTTGTCTCATGAACCGTGCATCAGTTGTTGAAACTAAAATTTCAGGCCTCGAAAGTTTTCCTCCAGCCGCCTCAATAGCTTGCTTGAAAACAGGCCACCATGGATTGGAATCATTTGTGAGTGTCATTACAGGGCGGTCCAGGTAATCTCTTATCGGTCCTTTTTCAATTACCTACCAAATCAGAAAGCAATTAGCACCACAGAAAAATGTATCTAACATCTGCAGATGATATTGCTTGGCAGTATAAACTTGATAATTTAATAGCAACTGGCATCACTCATCATCTCTATATCAGAAACAGATTTTTCAGCCAACAGTACATAAAATTCTATAGCTAAGTCCTTCTCGGGTTATGCCTGCCAATCCTAATAGGAAATGCCTATTCCTCGAGGAGGACCAGGTAAGAATGCCAAAGCACAAAAATGAGCAGGCACTCGGAATTAAGAAAAGCAAAGCATGGTTGTTAAACAGCCAATCAATAGTTGAAAACCATTGTCAGCACATATTTGAGAGGAAAAAAAGTCAAAATGCAAAGAGAGTTTAATTTTGCACCATTAGATGTTATTGATTCACAACAGCATGATTGTCCCTCAGATTTCTTTCTCTCCATTTTTCCATCTTTCCTACTATTTTTTTTAATCCTTCAACTTTTACCCTCAAATTTTTTCATCTTTCCAATTCTCTTCCCACCGGACCAAGAAAAGCCTTAATTTTGCTTATAATTTTCTCCAAAACAAGAGTTTGGCTCTCCTTGTGCTAGAGAGGAGAGTTCCCAGCAGTGCTTCTATTCATAAGGATACGACAGAACATGTTCGAATACTAGCCATTCCAGAGATGATTTTGCGAGTAGAAAAATATATTGAAAGGAACACTATAAACGGTGGCTCTACCGCTCAATCATGGGGCATCATGTGCTGAAATATGTATATATTTTAAATTTATTTAGTTAGATAAATCTTAATCTTATTTAGGTAGATAAGTGTTATTCATATTCTAGGAATATTTTATTTTATCTTAGGGAACTATTTTCCCTCATGTTTTAGTAGTTTATTAGAATAAGGGAATTATTTTCCCAATTAGGATTAGGATTATTTTCTTTATTTAAGTTCAGTTCTTCAGTTAATAAAAATAGAACAGTTTTATTAAATACTCTCTTGAAAACTTTCATCATGTATGTTACAAGTTGAGTACAGAAATAGTGTTTGTAGCAGAAAAGAAAACAATTGATCACATGATACTGGATATAAGAATAAATTCTTTATACTCTTAATATTGTTCAGTTTACATGCCAACCCAAAACAAGTTAGGAATGATTAACAAATGGATTGATTACTCTGCATTTCGTTAAAGCTAAGGTTCTTTGAGTTCAATTATAGGAAACAGCCAGTTGCTAGATTCAGCAGAATACTTCACTTAATCAGATTTCTTGAAAGAATAGAAAACCAAAATCATGCAAATAGTCTAGAAACAAATTAATGATAAGACTTGATTGCAATCAAAACGACCAACTTAATTGCTTAAGATAATAATGTATCTGCAAACCATCAATAATCAAAATCATCAAAAAATACATACTGAAAATTACCCTTTACCTCATATGTCATATTCCTTCTAGCAGGTGCCCATTCTTCAGCAATTCTTTTCTTGATAAGATCAGGATCAGCAGTAGGTGGCAACCTAAGATCAAATCCTGCCTCTGCCTCAGAAGGTTGCATGTTCATCACAAATCCCTGCATTCAACCAAATCTCCCCATCATTAGCACTATTGATGAATCCATATTAGCATTAATTCTTATTTAGAACACACAAATATCGGACACTCACAGTTGGGGAGGGTATCCCAGCTTTTAGATAAACAGGATTAACCGAAATAACCTCAGAGTTCATAGCTTCCCCAGATTTAACAATATCAAATTGACTCTCCCTAAACTTAGTAATAACTTCCACACTCTTCATCAGATTCTCCATTGCCCCATTATCATACAATCTAGAACCATGCCCTGGATCTCCAGTAGCCTTTATTTTAAGTTCCCATGGTGTCCTATCAGCATAAAACACTCTAAACTCATCGCCAGTAGAAGCCTGTCCTTCATCCAAAACGAACCCAACATTCAAATTCTCAAACTCTTTGGACCCAGTGAACTTAGCACTCCCGTCAAACCCTCCAATTTCTTCATCAGGAACATAAGAAATATGAACAGTTCGCAAAGGAGTAAAGCCGTTAGCCTTGAGGTTGCGAATGGCTTCCAAGTATTGCATAGCGATGCACTTGTCATCTTGAGCACCGCGCGCGTAGATTTTACCGTCAGGGGCGAGAGTGGCGGAGAAAGGAGGGTAGATCCATTTGGAAGGTTCAGCTGGAACGGAATCGAGGTGGGAATTGAAGAGAACTGAGGGAAGAGAAGGGTTGGAGCCAGGCCATGTTAGAAGGAGAAGTGGTTTAGAAGGGATGAATTCAAGGGTTCGGGCTTGGAGTCCAATGGCGTTGGCTTGGGATATGAGGAAAGAGATGGGGTCAGCGTAGTTTGGATTGGGATGAGCCGTGTTGAATTGAAGGTAACGAAGGAATCGAGCTATGGGAGTGTCTTCTTGGGAATGAACTGAGAAGAAGAGGAAGAAGAAGAGGACAAGAAGGCGAAGGCTGGGCATAGTTTTGGCACTCGGAAGTGTAGAGACTGACAAGTGAAGTGAAACTGGTAGTGGCAAAGGTCCCCAAAAAGTTTTATTTAGTTACCTGTACTTTCTGATTCTACTTCAGTGTTGTTAGAATTCGGCTATTTTACCCGGACCCAACAAAAAAATAAATAATTACAAAAATAACTCTGTTTAAAAAAAAAATTACCTCGTGATTGTGTCAAGTTGTAAAAGAAATAATTTTTTAAACTTTAAACATCAAATGGTCGATATTTATGTATTTTTTTGAAATCGTATCATATTAGTATTCATTTTATACCATTATTTAAAAAAATTTTGGGGTGCTGAACATTGATGGTCAACACTTTTTTTTTGTATAATTTTTTTAACATTTTGGACACCCTATGGCCAATACCCTTTTATCGAATTAAAAAAAAATTAGGTTTTGGGCACCTCATAGTCAACACCCCTTTTATCAATTTAAAAAAAAAATGAGTTTTGGACACCTCATGGTCGGTACCCCTTTTATCAATTTAAAAAAAAATTAGATTTTGGACACCCCATGGCCAGCACCCCATTAAAAAAATAAATATAAATTTGGTGTCAACCTTTCCTTTGCCTGCACCAGTAGCATATATATGGATGCTCTTTGAGTTATGGTATTGTAAGTAGAGGAAAAAAAAATTGTTGAGGGTATCCTGCTGAAGAAAAGACCATTATAGTTACTCATCGTCTGACATGCAAATAATGTCGCACTATATGTTTAGGAACCTTGTGCCCAACTTTGCAGGTTGTTAACTCATCTTAAATTGTTTGCATATCAAATTAGAAGTAATTGTAATGTATATATATGAAGTAGTGGATCTAGTGTGAAGTAGTGGATCCCTTGATTGTTTGGGGAATGTACCATCAAATGGAGATACCGATTATTGGGGTTGAATTATATACTGTCATGTGTTAACATAGCTAAATTATATACTATCACGATAACCGTAAAGATTATCCCATTAAAGGGCGGAGATACCGATTATGGTTTAACAAGTTGGTGGCAGTCTTCGCTGATGACGACTAACTGTATACACCGAATATAGTTTACACAAGATGGCAGGCAAACGTGGTCAATATTACTAAATGCAATGTAACACCCCTCACCCGTATCCAACGCCAGAATAGGGTTTGAGGTGTTACCGAACTTAAACTCAACCAATCTTAGAAAATCGGGCCAAAAAATTTTGATCAATTTAAAACTTTTCATTTCATAGTCAAATTGTCCCTTAATAGAACTTACGGGGCCCAAAACATACATTCAAAGTGGTTCGGGATCGAACCGAGGGCTCGAGAAAAACTCAAAAAAATCATGCTTTAAGGCTTCACACACCCGTGTGCTAGGGACACGCCCGTGTCCCATACCCGTGTGGCCAATTAAATTCCAAAATTTTTTCATGCAACAAGTGCAGGTTTCACACGGCCTGGACACACGCCCGTGTCCTTTCACAAGGCCACGACACGTCTATGGCGCAGCCCGTGTGCAAAAACCTGGGTATTCTGTTTCTGGCGTCAGCATTACACGGTCATGGCACAAGCCTGTGTACTAGGCCGTACCCCTCCACACGGCTGAGACACACGGCCGTGTCTCTGCCCATGTGATAAATACCATGCATTCTAACTTGAAATTTTTAGGTGCAGAGGACACACGGCCTTCTCACACGCCTATGGGGCTGTCCGTGTGTCACACACGGCCTAGACACAAGCCCCTGTGTCTACCCGTGTGGACAATATGAGGTTATTTACCAAGCCTCATTGCCACTCTACCATGCCTATTTTCATGCCAACACTAACCAATACCAAATCAAGCACGATAGACATTCATTTAACCATGAAGATACATCTATTATAGACTCAAAATAAATGTTACCCTCATTCAAGGCTTAATGTAAAATGTGGAAACTATTTCAAGCCAACACATTTGGCCAATTCTCAAAGACACAAAATAATAAGATCTAGCCCTATACATGCCATAATCAAAAATATAAATCCAACTATACCGAGTATTACGGCTGATAGTGTGACCGATATCTCTAACTTCAAGGGATCCTTGAGCTAATTAAGCGGCACTGAAGAAAAAGGAAAGGAAAGAGAGTAAGCATAAAGCTTAGTAAGTTGCATATAAACAAATATACAACAACAATTTCACAATTAGTCATCATGCTCATAGCTCAAAGGTAAGCATAAACTTGACTTACTCATTACCGTCTACTCAAGTCACATTTTCTAATTTGAGCTCATTACTCATGCATACCAAATAGGTACCTGTACCACTCACAACATTATTATACTTTCTTTATTAAATCACTTTCGCGACCTTTAAGGTTAAACCGTTCGGAATACTACCGGGTATTCTATAAGCCTCAAACATGGGATAAGTTACCGATGCCATGTCCCAAACATGGTCTTACACTAGCTCTCGTGTATTCGTACTGGTGCATGTCCCAGACATGTCTTACACTAGCACAACTTTTAGCCAATGCATGTCCCAGACATGTCTTACACTGGCTATCATCATCGAGGCCGATGCATGTCCCAGACATGTCTTACACTAGCACTCGTCTCAATGCTGATGCCATATCCTAGACATGGTCTTACACTGGCTCTCATAATGTGGCCGATGCATGTCCCAGACATGTCTTACACTAGCACTCAAGTAATCTGAATGTTGAGGTACGAATATCCGGTTTGTTTCCTAGGGTTCCAATGGGATCTTTCTACTATCTCAATTATTACTATGCATTCTCAATTCACAATCTAGCAATTCATGTTTTATTAATTCAATGAAAATTTGAATAAATGTATTAACAATGTAGTCATATTATTTACATACAACTTACCTCGGTTTACAAAATGTACCCGAGTAGTCGATTTAGCAGATTTGCTTGGCTTTCCCCCGGTCTAGGCTTGGATTTGGCAAAACTTGATCTATAACAACAAAATACCCTTATTTAATCACTAAATACAATTAGGAATTCATAAATTCACTTCTTTGGTAAAATGACCATTTTGCCCCTAGACTTTGGCAAAATGACCATTTTGCCCCTATGCTCGAAATTTGATTTTTATCGAATTTATTTATTTATTAAGGCTAGCCAAACCTCTTTGAATCTTAAAGTAACTCCAAATTCTCACTATTTAACACATTTATCACCTATTTTGCAACCTATGCAAAATAGTCCCTTTAGGTGTTTTCATGCTAACACCCTTCACAAAAGTTGTTTAGAACTCTTCTAAGACTCATATTCTTCCATAAAAACTCAGTAACTATCATAAATCCATTCATGGCCAAACTCTAAACTCTAAGCTCATGCTTCAAGGGTCTCAAAAATGCAAAAATCTTCAACAAAGAGTATGGAAATCACTTACTTGTGAGTGCTTCAAGTTGCTGAAAATTTTAAGATCTTAAAACTACCTTCAATGGCTGATTTTTGGTAGATAAAGAAGATGAAAATGGGATGATATCATCCTCCCTTGATTTATTTCTATTTTAGTCAAAATAAGCCACCTAACTCACCAAATTTAAGATTTTTGTCCCCTTTTTGACTCTATGCCGGCCAATCTAAAAAGGGTCTAATTTCATTTTAAAGACTTCAAATTTTAATTCTCTAGCTATATAACACATTTGGGGTACTAAATGCAACTTTTTCCTTTTATGCGATTTAGTCCTTTTTTGCAATTGAGCTCTCAAATGTCAAAATTAACTTACCAAAATTTTCATGCACTAATGAAATCTTACTACAACCTCATAATAATAAATAAAACAAATTTTCTAACTTCAGATTTGTGGTCCTGAGACCACTGTTCCAACTAAGCCCTAAATCGGGCTGTTACATGCAACGTAGACCTAATTCAAGTAAAAGATGACTAACTGTAGAGAAACTAGTATTGAAATTATTCGTATTATTTTTGTATTTTTAATTCAATTTTGGCCTGTATTATTTGTTGTTGGAATTTTTTTCGTATATCAATTGTCTACAATATTCGTATATCAGTTGGGCTTTGTATATCAGTAGTCTAAAATGTTTGTATTTATTTGTATCTGTAAATTAATTTTGGCTCGTATTATTTGTTGGTCGAATTTTCTATTTTCGTATATCAGTAGTCTAAAATGTTCGTAATTTTTGTATTTGTAAATCAATTTTGGTCTATATTATTTGTTGGTCGAATTTTATATTTTTGTATATCAGCACTTTAAAATATATTTTTTTGTATTTGTAAATCAATTTGGTTCCGTATTATTATTTGTTTGAATTTTATATTTTTTACTCATTAGTGAAAACAAATAATTATGTTAAAAATTCATTTTACGTTTTGCAAAAATAGTTACAAAACAAATAATTACAAAAAATCAAAATTGTGTGCACTCAGCGTTGTCCCCAACCCTAGCGTGTAACGGTCGAACTGCCTCCGTCGAGGAGGTAGTGCACCTTTATGTGGCGATTGATAATTGCTCAAACCAGCCTCTAATGTTCCTACAGGTATACTGAAGAAACTGGTATAATCATATGCCCTACCATCGGGGATGATAAGGTATTGCGATACCGGAGGTGCTGAGCCAAAGATATCCTCCATGGTAGGTGCTTGTTGTTGAAGCTCCGGGTGGTATGAGTATAGTCTAGAGTGTTCAAGCTCGGGGTCAGGGTCCATGTAACACCCTCACCTGTATTCACTGTCAGAATAGGGTTACAATGTATTACCAATCAATACACGTCATTTATCATACATAACCCATACATTTATGCATTCATATTCAAATACCATTCATCACAATCACATTGTCCCTTATAAGGGCCTACGAGGCCTTAAACATGCTTTAAAAGTGGTTCGGGACTAAACCGATAACATATAAAAATTTCAAAAACCTAGAAAAATTTCAAACAAATAAGGGTCATACGCCCGTGTGAATAGGTTGTGTGCCTCACACAGATTTAGACACGTCCGTGTCACAGACCGTGTGAAAATAGAGCATACATATTGACTTGGGTCACACGGGCGTGGGTCACACGGTTGACCACACGCCCATATGTCTAGCCCGTGTGCCCTTCGAAGTGGCCACACACACCAGTGTGCCAGGACGTGTTCTAGGTCGTGCCAATCCTGTAGGGTATACTGACTTATGCAACATGGCCAAGTCACACGCCCGTGTGCTAAGCCGTGTGCCATTTAGGAGGTATACTGACTTGTGCCACACAGCTAGTCACACGCCTGTGTGTGAGGCCGTGTGGAGCACACTGACTTCAATTTAATTTTAACACCAGGGGACACACAGTCATGTAGCATGACCATGTGTCGCACACGGCTGAGACACACTCCCGTGCCCCTACTCGTGTGGACAAAAATAGGCCATTTGCAAGGCCAATTTGCCACCCTTTCTCATGCTCACCTAAACAACCAAAACGGTACCAATTCATCATACAATAGGCAGCCAAAATCATCATCAATATACACAATTCATACCATATTCATTTCAACAAAATTAATACTCAAGTAAATGCCAATTACCTATTCAAATACTTATATCATCAAGCATTAATTCACAAGCACATAACTTCTCAAGTTAATAACTTCAATCATACCATATAGATCATTAACCAAACTCAAAATATAACCATTTGAGTAACAATGAAACCATAACCACATTTATAACAAAACATACCAAAATAAGCCATCACTCATGGCTATATATACAAAATAAACATATACATTTACTAGTCAACTCTCATGGCTATATTCACAACCAAAGTATCACAACTAACCTATACATGCCATATACCATATATACACAACTCAAAAGTACCAACTTAGGTGTTTGATAGTACGATGATGTTCCCGACGACTCCCAGATTCGAGCTAGCTTTGATTCTCTATAAAACATAGAAAAATAACCCAAAGTAAGCTTCATAGCTTAGTAAGTTCGTAAGTGAATAACTCAATTCATCAAATAAATGTAATTCAATCAATTACACATTACCAAATCATAACCACATTAGTTACAAACCTTTCTCATGTCTCAAAACATGATTTAACACCATCTCATTGAACTTTCTCTATTTAATACTTGAATAGGTTCCGTACGCACCTGTGTCACCTCGTACTAACCTCTTTCTCAACCACATCATTCGTTTACTCGTTGAACAATTCGGAATAGAAGTCGGACACTCAAGGATCACAATCGATAAGTACCTATACCATGGCCCGTAGCCAAATCAAGGTATCATTCGCACCTGAAGTGCCGATATCATGTCCCGAATCCAACACAATAACCTAATGACATGTCACTAGCATCCTAAACTATTCCTAAGGTTCAACATGGAAGTTTCACTTGTCGATTTCATCGTCAAACACATCCGTTGGGTCGTATTCACAATTCAATCATTATCCATAATCTCATAATCACAGTTAATGCAATATCAAAGCAATAACATACAGTTATAATGAAATTACCACAAACGAACTTACCTCGGGTATGAAAACGGCGGAACGAGTCAATTACTCGATAATCTTGCCTTTCTCCCGATCTAATTCTGGATTCCTCTTTTCTTGATCTAAATGTATTCAAAATTAATTCATTTAATCACCTACTCATTCAATTTAGTCCAAAAATACACATTTGGGCATTTTTACACATTAGCCCCTAAACTTTCACATTTAATCAATTTAGTCCCTATTTCACAAATATACAAAATTCACACAATTCAACTTAACCCATGCTTAGCCGATTTATACATGAGTCCTTATTAGCCCAAAAATTTCATTTATTTCACATTTCAACCCCTCAATTTGCATATTTCACAATTTAATCCCTTTGTAACATTTTTGTCAAAAATCACTTTACAAAACTATTAAATCTATCAACAAATAGTCATTTTCCATTATCAAACATTCAAAAGCTCAAATATTCATCAATGGAACTTCATGAAATCATGAACAAATTCAAAAATTAAGGTACGGGCTAGTTAGAATATGAAGCAACGATTACAAAAACATAGAAATCATTAAAAATCGAGCTAAAACCGTACCTTAATCAAGCTGGGAGTGCGCTGAATGTTAGAACCCTAGAATAGCTTTCTCTTCTCTTCAATAATCGGTTATGAAGAAGATGATAGCTTAAAATTATTTTATTTCTTTTGTTTAATAACATTAATACATGAATTACTATATTAACCTTAGTAATAAAACATTTAAAACCAATAATGGTTGTCCATAATTGTCCACTAATATAATCAATGGTACAATTACCACTTAAGGACCTTAACAATAAGGTTCTATAGCTTTTTAATACCTTTAGCTAGTAGAACACTACTTTTGCACTTTGCGCGATTTAGTCCCTTTCTCAAATTGACTATTCCAACAACAAAATTAGCTCACGAAATTTTCACACAAGCATGCTATCATGTTGTAAACACCAAAAATAATATTAAAATAATTTTCTAACATCATATTTGTGGTCCCGATACCATTATTCTGATTTGACTAAAAAATGGGCTGTTACAGTCCACGCCAAATATGTCCTCGAAAGACGGTGGTTGTTGTTAAGGATGGGGAGGGTGTGAGAACAATCCAGATGTGAAATATTGAGGCTTGAGATTGGGGTTTGAGTTAGATTGGGTGTTCTCAAACGATGGAACTTGGTTATGGTTCAGTTGGGTTTCCTTCTTTTGCCATTGAGACCCCTACGATTGCGCGTATTGTAGGACCACCATGTACTGACCATTATATATGAAGGGCTTCCCATTCTCCATGTAGCAAGTTGCATACTCAGGCGACGACATTAACCCTTTAGTACAGAAATGCAAGGAGATCACCTCTCATATCGGGTTTCCATAGAATGATGTATGATGCATGTTCAGTAGCTAATTTTTTTGTGTCTTTACCTCTTTTATCTATCCCGTGAGTGCATTTGAAGTCTCATGGATGGTTCGAGATATGTTGAATACATCTAACTGTCTTAAAACTCGATCCGCATTGTGCCACTTGACCATATTAAAATTAATCAACGGGACGTTGGTTACAAAAACTAGTTACTGGTTGTGGACTCTTCATGGTATAACCGCTGCAATGTCTGGCCCCGAATATGGCATTCATAGAAACTGCACAGTATTGGCAATTTATATAGTTAAGTAAATTTATTCTAAATGTTACAATAAGAAAAAAAAGTAATTTTACGTTTTCCCCAGAATGAGCCTTGATCATTTGGCGATATATAGGCACTGTGTACAATCTCTCAACTGCCAGTATTGTCGCCCATCTAGAAAATATATTCAATTTTTTAGTATAGTTGGCACTCAATAAGTACAATAATATTGAAAAAAAAATTAAAATCAATTTTTTCCACCTATTAACAAGTGGATACACAGGTGGTTGGTGGGTCTTTGATACCATAAATGGCATTTGATATAATGCCCACGACTACAATAGAAGGCAACAACAGCCAATGTCCTTCGTATTTGGCTTTGTCCCTCGACAAAGCTCACGGTATAATGTCGCCAAAACTGCAGACCCCAACTGTAAGCCTCGAAATTATTGAGATATTCGTGTAAGGGGAGGTACATAATGTGGACTTTATTTTGATTGGCATCTGGCATTAGTACCCCACCTATCAATTGTAGAATATACGCTTGAGCAACATAAACAATGTTGGACTATGTTAGGTTACTCGGTAGAGTTTTGAAAATATCAGGCCAATTAATCTTCCATTATCATCATCATCAGAGGGGGGACTCTCCCAAGTAGTATTTCACAAGTGGCCTAAAGATAGATCACTTTACCAGGCCTAGTGAGCGTAAGTCCTTCAGTAAATAGCCCCAACTGGACTGATACAGCCTACAACATGATAGTGCACTCCTCACATAGAGGTGGAATATGTGGGTCTCTAGGCGCCATCATTCCACTAGCGCAGATATCAAATCCGACCTTAGGTTGAAAATCTCGATGAATGTCGTTGTGCGTAACCCGACGACATTCAAGTACGGCACAATCCTATGATAGGGAAGATGTCTCGGATCATGGAGTCGAGGCCTCAACTTCTGGTACCCATCTCGCACAAATAAAACCTATATCATTTATTTCTCGAAAATAAATTTTAGTACATAATGAATTATGTTTTTAAGTAGTCAAATAGTGTAACACCCCTCGCCCGTATCCGATGCCAGGATAGGGTTCGAGGCGTTACCGGTAATTCACCTTTACAAACTTACTCACTCAGGTTACTGAATTTCGCTCGTGATTTAACACTTTTCAAATGTGTGCACTTTGTCTCTTATACATGCCTCCGAGGCCTAAAAGCACTCCTAGGGGTAGTACGGAACAAAACCGAAATTGTTCGATAGAGTTAGGGAACTTTAGGAAATTTTCCTTTAGTTGAAGTGTAACACGCCCATGGGGATTAGAACACGCTCGTGTCCTTTTTCCAGTATGCAACACGGCTAAGGCACACGCCCGTGGGCTTAGCCCGTGTGCTACACTGACTTCAACCTCACCATTCTGTTAAATAAAAACGGCCAAGGCACACGCCCGTGTGCTTAGCCCGTACTCTATGCTGACTTAAAATTTCAGGTGCAGGGGACACACGGTCATAGCACACACCCATGGGAGTAGTCCATGTGTCACACACGCCCGTGTGTCTACCCATGTGGACCTTGTTAGGCTATTTTCCAAGCCTTAAGTCACCCTCTACTAGCCAAATACACTTATAGATTACTATAGTGCATATTTGGGCCAAATTATCCATTTGTAAACATGAAACTTTGATTAACCTCATTGCATGTGAACCTCATGTCATTGGTTTCATACATGCTAAGTTAATTCTTATCTTGCATGTAATGACTTATATGTCTGCTTGACATATTAAGATTGGCTCGTTATTATAACTCATTACCAATTATAACTAAGCCATCACATATGAATATAAACATGCCTAGATTTGTAGGGCATAGCCTACTTCAAAATGAGCCAATACCCATGGCCATATACGAAAAAAGATAAACATATTTTTACATGCCTTCACTAGGCAAATCAAATGACATATATAACAAAATACTCAAAAATCCTATACATGCCATTGGACAAAATAGAAATGTCTTTATACCAAAGCTTGTCTAGTTGATAGTGTGTTGACTCTCCAATTGTCTTCCAATCCTTATGAGTTCTTGAGCTCTGAAAAGCAGGGAAAAGAGAGGGGTAAGCATTTACATGCTTAGTAAGCCCGAATAACTGGAAAATAAACTTACCGATTGTTTAGCATACATCCATAATAGATAATGAAACCAATGAACTTGAAAATGGTTTCCCTATCACATGCACTCAATCAATAAGTTAGTCACCTAACAAATACCATGAACATTTTTATCTTAGATGAGCTCATCATTTTACATGTCATTTGTACATATACCTTGTGATAGTCCCGTTGAGTTTCTAGGAAATCTAGATGGATTATCCAGTCAACGTCAATTCATACGAATGATCAATTTTAAGTATGCACTCCAGCAAACCTCACATCTTACGGCGGGATTACCAGTCTAGGCTAAATCCCCTGTAATATAAACTCATAAGGTAATGTCGGGATTACCAGTCCAGGCTAAATCCCTTACGCGACAAACACCCTTAATGAGCTCGAATCTGAATTACCAGTCCAGGCTAAATTCAGACCCTAATCGGATTACCCGTCCAGGCTAAATCCTCAATGCACACATATCTTCGGGAGGCTCGATCACTCAAGAAACACCTGTACCGGCTAGATCATTTTTATACTTGAGATCTTCAGATTACCATTCCAGGCTAAATCCTTTTCTGCAACATATGCAAGATCTCAAGTCTCATGTAAATCATGGTTTATCCATCGAATTCCCTTTCCAACCTCAACCGAGACAGTATCCAACAATTCATTATTAAAGATGCAATTCATGCATTTTCATGCCATCAACAATGCAATTATCATGCATTCACAAAACATACAATTATGCATGTTATAAGTTTACTTCGAGTTATTCAAACTTACCTGGTATCCGTTTCAGAGTTGTATTTCAGTTATTCCGAAACCTTACGTTTACCTCGATCGACCTCCGAAATTTGTTCCTTGGGGTCTATAACAACAAAATTATATCATTAATTCACTACATTACACTTTTCAAGTTTAATTTCTACCCCCGGTCCAAATGACCATTTTGCCCCTAACCTTTGACATTTTTACTATTTAGTTCTTAAGCTCGTATAGTGAAACGCATGAAATTTCTATCTTACCCAAGCCTATCCGAACACTTTTCCCTCATATGAAAGCCCAAATTTTCCATTATTTTCACATTTCTACCACATATTTAACAAATTTTGCAAAAAGGTCCTTTTAGGGGTTTTTCATGAAAATCACCTAAGAAAAGATGTTTAACACACCCTCAACTTTCATACCCCTCCATAATCCACCAAAATACAAGCAACTCATGCATGGGTAAATTTTTAAACATGAACCCTAGTATGAAATATGGGTAGAAATGGAAAGATCAAGTTACCGAGATTTCAAAATTACAAAGAATATTAAAAACAAGGCTTGGGAGCACTTACTATTGAGCTTGAAAAGCTTGAAAACCCTAGCTATGGTGGCTTGAGAATTTCGGCTGGACAAGGAAGAAGAATGGCTGATTTTTGCCTTCTTTTTCCCATTTTATTTCATTAAAATGCCAAATGACCAAAATGCCCTTAAGTCATTTCTTTAAAATTTCATCCATGCAAGCCCATTTTTGTCCAAAAACTTAGAAATTGGGAAAATTTCTCCCAAAGACCTTCTAATTTATAATCTAAAGCAATTTCATACAAATTGCTTCTAGAATCCAAGTTTTGCAATTTATTCAATTTAGTCCCTAATTTCCAATTGGACACCTTACTCAAGGAATTTCTTCATGAAACTTTAACGCATGCATAATCTCATATTTTAGGTCTCATAATAATCATAAAATAAATATTTTGATTTCGTATTTGTGGTCCCGAAACCACTGTTCCGACTAGGCCCTATTTCGGGATGTTACAAATAGATTTACTATAGAAACAATTTTATTAAGTTAATTATATGGTATTTAATATCAAATAAATTTTAATCAGATCACATTTACCGTATTGTTAACAAACTCTACTATGTGGTCTTTAATATCAAGAAGAGGATTCATTCTGATATCTGTATAAAAATTGAATAATTTATCATGCACGATACCAAATATCAATAAGTAATTTAAAAAAAACATTTATATTAAAAACTTGTTAAAATAACTTACACCTTTTATCTAGGGGCAAAATAACTTTTAAAAAAATTCTCCGGTGAACAGTGGTCCGCCGGTCGGCGGTGGGCAACGATGCTTGCGGTGGTGGCTTTGTGCTAGATCGATGGGGGACCATTGGGGGTTTAAGGAGAAAGGAGAAAGAAAGAAAGAAAGAAAGAAAGAAAGAAAAGGGGAATAGTGACGCGTGACTGACAGGTCACATCGATGTTAGGTGGCAGTCATTGTCGCCCACACTGCGTGGTTTAACCTCGGCCGCCACCCGACGCGATCACACGTCATTATTCCCTTTTTTTTCTTCTTTCTTTCTTATTTCATGCGTACTGTCCCCTTTTCTCTTTTTTTTTTCTTTATCTTTTTCTCCTTCTTCCTCCACGCGTACTTTGCATTTTTTTTAAATAATAAAAAAATTATATTAATTCTTTTATTTTTTTTTGTTTTATACTAATAAAAATATTTATTAACGTTTAAAATTTCAAATTATAGTAACAAAATTTTATTAATTTTTTCCCCTTTAATACTAACTTGTAGTTAATTATTTTTCTTTCTCCTTTTTACTTATTTTTATCATAAAATTGTTTTATTTATTAATTTTGTAAAAAAATAACACTAACTCTTTTTTCAATTAATAAAAAAAAACTTTGATTTTTATTAGTTTTTCAAAATTAAATTTTTTTAAATAAATTTTTTTCAAAATTTATAAAACTTTTTTTATTTTCCAACATTAAAATAATGATATTTGTTGTGATTCAAACTTTTTCCTAAAGTGATAAACAAAAAAAATCCAACAACAAATAGGGACTAAAACTGATTTATGTTATAAAATAAAGAGAGATTGGGAGAATGAAGAACAAAGAAAATATGAAAGCAACATAGAATGTACTTTATTGATAAAAAATGGCGATTACAATACTTCATCAAAGTCTTTATTTATAGGCATAAGAAGTATAAAATAAGTAGAGATCTAATTCTAATAACTATTAGAATTTAAAGTACATCAAAACTTTATCTTGATCATGATGGACATCCATTTAATAAGATATTCATAACACTCCCCCTTGGATGTCCATTGATAGATAATGTGCCTCGTTAAAACCTTATTAGGAAAAACTCTGTGGGATAAAAACTTAATGAAGGAAAAAGAGTATGCAATCTATAATACGCATAATATGCTGCCTCATTAAAAACCTTACCAGGAAAACCCAATGGGACAAAACCTCGGTTAAGGAAAAAAGAGTACAACGCGTATTTACTCCTCCTCATGAAAACATCACATATTTTATCATATTCTATGTATTCAATCTTGAATACTAGTTTTTCAAATGACTATTTGAATGTATTTGCTAAGCATTTATATTACCATTCTTTTAAAAGTCATGAGTGAGAAAAATTTGGGAAAATATATTTTGATCTCTTTAGGAGATTCAATAATAATCATAACAAACTTTAATCAATCATGATTCTTATATAAAAACACAAATAGGTATTTTGGATCATTTTATAATCCTCCTTCGACTACTCAAATTTACCACATATGTTCAAATTATTTCACTTCATATAAATGAATAATTTCCCAAGAATTTCAATATGCTTCTAGCATTCTAAATGCTTCAAGGATTTTAATATAAACTTTACTATATAGTGATTTATAAAGGTTGTAACAACAACCATTAGACGCAAGTTAAACCTTTTATGAATTGTCAATTTAATAATATATCTAAAGGTTATTGCATCCACCACAAAAGAATATTATATCTTTTCATAATCAATGTCAGGACTTAAAGAAAAAACTCAAATTTTTATTCCGCTTTTGCAAAAATACTTTAATTGCACCCTCACTGGCTTTATACCTTTAGATATTTGGACTATTGGTCCAAAAACTCCACGAATTTAATTGTACTTGAGTTGCGTCTTTCTATTTTGATCAATTTATTCCATATCTATATTTCTCAATAGATTTATTCAAGATCTTCCTTTTATTTCATTATTTCAATAATAATAGTGCATGCAAAATCATTGTCGACCACTTTTATTATTCAGTTCCACATTTTCTCGAATTGGTATAACTTATCGAGATCTCTTATTTTTATTATTTTAAAATTCAGTTTCAAGTACCTGAATCTCTTCTGAAGTTTTACTTATTAGTTATGTCTTAGGTCTCATCTGGAGCACCCGCCTCCATTATATTACCATCTAGAATAATTTTCATCTTTGGAACCGACCAATCTATTATTTATTCTAACTGATTGTCCTACTAGGACTTTGATTCAAATTAAAATATTAACTTGGTTATTCCCATTAGTTTTGTAAATACATCTGATAGTTAACTTGTAATGAGTTATTATTGTTGAACTTCTAGTTCAAATTACTCTCCCTCTAACTCATTACAAGTTATTATTTCTATCCCTCTAATGTCGGGAAAACTATCGAATCAAAATTGTAATCACAAACCATGTCATAATTGAATCTCGAATACATTCAAAACATCTAATAATATATATTCCCAACTTTCTTTAAAGATTCACTCATCTTTGTGCGTTGTGGTGGAGCAATTGGAACATATACGCACATACAAAAATTCAAAGATGAGAAATATTTAGCTCTTAATCAAAAACCAATTGTAATGGGGAGTATTTATAACTTATTGGTTTGATGCGTACAACATGTAAATCAACATAATCTCATGTTTAAATAGAAAGTTTAGTTCTCATAAGTAATGATTTAGACATTGATTAGAAGTGTTTAATAAATAATTTCTCTAAACCATTGTGCACAAACTTTTACAAAAGTTTTTCAAACTCAATCAATAAAAGACTGAGATATAAACTCATCAATATTAGCAAAAATGAATTGTCTTTATTGCATGATCTGAAATTAATTATTTAAACAAGTAATCTTGCAAACGAAAGGTTGCAAGTTGTTAATACATATGTGATTATTTTGTAGATACATTTACTAAAATCATATAAAACCATCCACACGGTGGATGAATGGGCCCATATTCATTTTAGAAATGCAAGACATTAAATCTCAATTTTAGCTAGTGAGTTTCTAAGAACCAAATTTTATTGAGAACAAGCAATAAATAAAAATTCTTTAAATTAAAGAATCTTCTGGTTCTTTAATGGATGTCCATATGAATTCTCAATTAATTTTCGCATCATATACGATCCAAGATGGTCTAACTGGTCACGCCAAGTAGTAAATGCATTTGTATTAATAAACTTCTGGTTTACTTTAATGTGTTTCAATTGTATTAAACTGTAACAAATTGATAATTTTATTATCATTCCTTTCAATTTGTATCCACATATAAGTACTATTGTGACATTTACTACTGAAAATGTCTAAATCAATGTGAAGTCTATAATGCCACCAAGTTAATAAATATAATTTCTAAATAATTATATGTAGTATTCGCTTCAAGGAATATGCCAAAATCTTCAAATGCCCAAAAATCTATTAATAGCAAACTTTGAGAGTGGATCTTATTTTCCAAGTGTACAACAAGTATATAACCAATGGCTTTTCATACATAAGTTTTTTCTCTTACAAGTTCTCCTCAGTAATAATTTACCACGTAATTTTAATTGAGAACTTATTCTAAATACTGTATAGTTATACTCACAGTTTTTTTTAAAAAACTTGCAACTTTAGGTGCATCCAGATCTTTCACAGTCAAATATTTTGCTTTCAATCCTTTAATAGGGATGATGACAAAAGAATATCACAAAGATTATAAAATAATTATAAATTAATAACTCAATCCCCTTTTTTATTCATATGAAATATAATATTTTTCTCATTCACAATCTCAATATGAGATCCACTACAAATAACTTTTAAAAGTAATGTATTAACCATCACAAATTTTGTGCTTTGTAGATAGTGATATATTAGCTCTTCTGGAGCTTTTGACTAATTTTGTACTATCAAATATTGAAATAATATTTGTTTGTTTTAATACCAAATAAGATAAATATTTTCTATCTGTAATGATAGAATTCATTACTAGATTTTCATATCATTCCTTAAAGAATATTAACAGAAACAAAATATTTGGACATATGCCATATGTGTGGCCAATAATCTTTCATATCACATTGATAACATAAGTTATCTTTACCCTTTGAAAAGTTATCTTGAGAACTCTTATTGTTCTCTTATTTATTACTATGTTCCCACTTTTAGTGATTCATAAGTATATCTTTTATTTTCTTTATGTTTACATTCACTTCAGGGAATGCAACAAATCTATGCATGTTGTTATAATAAGTCTCTAATTACAATAAACAATAAATAAAACATAGTAAAATATACTTGAAGATCTTTAACATCATCGTCATCACCTTGACTATTATCACGAGCACTATTACAAATAGTAAAACAACTTTGTTTTTGTAATAACTTTTACAATCTAATAGTAAAAATCATTTAAAAAATAATCAAAATTTTCGTGTATGATGCTTGAAAATTATCTTATACACATTGTACCAAATTTCAATACCATTAGAACGTGAAATTTATGTCAATAAAAATAATAGTAGTCATACCTTAATTGAAAAAGAAAATATGGTCAAAATATAAAAGTTTCTTACCAAATCTATACTTTACCCACGCTTGTACAATAAATCAAAGATCGAGAATAAGAACCATAATCCATTCTGAGATTGAATCTTACTTCTCAATTTCATATAGATAACGTTATCAAATCTTTCACCATCCTTAAGAAAAAAAGTAAAATAAGTTAATCAAAACAATGATAACGTATAATGGAAGAAGAATGAAAAATAATAATCAGATATGAAACATTAAATAAAAGAAACTTCCTGTAAAAACTTTGCATCTTGCTGTCAAAGATATTGAAAATCATGAAGGATAAATTTGATCGTTGATAAAATGAACTATCACTTTGAGCAAGATCATGCTGATAACATGTTATAAAATAAAGAGAGATGGGGAGAATAAAGAACAAAGAAAATATGAAAACAACATAGAATGTACTTTATTGATAAAAAATGGTGATTACAATGCTTCATCAAAGTCTCTATTAGAATTTAAGGTACATCAAAACTTTATCTTGATCATGATGGACATCCATTTAATAAGATATTCATAACAATTTACAGATAAATAATTGATTTATGGAGAAAAAAATGATATATAAATACAAAAAAATAACATGAATCGTGAAAAAAATAATCACAAAAAAAAATATTCATCATATTCCAATCCAACATTATGAAAAGATTGGTCAGCATAGTAGACACAATGTGGGCAAGTAAATCGGTTGTGGTTTGATGTTCGACACACTCCGCAATGTTTGGGTTTGTCTGTCTTCCTGACATCCATGTCATCACGAATCCTTGTCATATGTAGTTGACCCTTAGGATGTCTACGGAAACCACGGTCTAGTCTACGAAAATCGCGGTCTAGCAGCATCTCGAAAATAGGTGGTGGTACTTCCCAGTTCGAGACATCCAACATCATAGGAAACTAAATTCCCCAGATACATAATGTGTGTTGCAACATGTTAACTTCGTCTATGAATTGTTTGACATTTAGATTACCTCTCGCACACGATGTGTGGACATGCACACAAGGATATCGAAGGCTTTGGAACTTCTCGCACTCGTAGCGCCTGTTTCGTAGATCAATTATGTAAGATTGGGGCAGAAGTCCCGAGTGATGATCGATGTATTCTTGAACTCGAAAAGACTTCAAGTTGCGGGAATACAATTCTGCATTCATCTTCTATGCCCTATGAGCATTGATTGTCACGGCTTTTCGGACGTCCTCGACGTACACATGGTCAACCTCTATTTGCTTTATGTAAACTGAAAAATATATAGGATTTTTCCTATATAAATTATCACCTTTTTACTTAAATTTGTTATTAAAACCAAGTAATTGTTTAATAAATTAGTGAAATATGTGAAAATATGAAAACATGACATAGAAATTATTAAAATGTGATTTTATGTTTTATTTTATAGTTTTCATGCATAAAATGGCTTATTTTATATTAAATTGAGCATATTAGATTTTTATGACATAAAGTGGGCCATGCATGATTAAATTAAATAATAAAATATAAAGTTATATTTAATAATTTATTTTAATATATTTCATTAATAAATTGGGTTTTAATTAATTAAGTAAATTGATTAATTAAAGTGGTTAAATTATTTTCTGTGGTCCTCTAAATTATCTACTATTTTTGGATAGGTCTGAGAGCTTTATTTTTATTACAAAACCATCCAAATTAGGGACCAAGTCAACCCAAAATTCGGCTGCACATGGCTGGTCATAAACCATCTTTTGGTTTAATTACACAAGGTCCTTGAAGAGTTGAAGAAATAAGAGATTTGCCCGAAGATTTGCTGGTGACCGAGTCTTAGTCCTGGGTTGTTGTGGCACTCAAATTGACCAAGAATCAAACAAAATCAGTTACATTCCCTCAATTCATGGCCGACCAACCTTGGAAGGAGTTTTGAAAGATGGACACTTTTATTTTTAACAAACTAGCGCCCATGCCTCACCTATAAATAAGAGCCTCTTTCTCACTTTTTCAATCGTCCCTCACTCATTCATCACTCTCTCCTTTCTCAATTCTCTCAACTTTATTAGCCCTCACGCCTATCATCATTTTTGCATAAAGATTTTGAGCAAAATTGGCCTCTTAAAGAACCCTTGGTCGGCCATCTCGTAGAGCCATCAGCAAAGGAATGAAGAAGGCTTCATCAGTCAGAGTCTTGGGTGACAGCCACTCTGAATTGGGTTTAATCTTTATTATTTTAATTTAATTCAAGAATGTTTGCTATGTGTTCTTTATTCTTGTTTACAACAATGATAGCTTAATTTTATTTAAGCTAGGATGATTGCTTTGATTCAATAATAATTATTTGATTCATGCTTATAATATTTGTGCCTCAATTGATCATGTTTTCAATTAAAATCAAGTCTGTATTTCGTTCATACGTGATTGAAATGCACCTGAATTAGTTGAGCGATCCTAACCATACGACGGCTAATGGACGCATAATTGAAATGTGCATGCTCAATTTAGATCCTAACCCGATTAAATTGCAGGTTGCATAACAACCCTAACCAAGCTCTGTTATCTGTATAGTTTTTAGATTTGTGTGATTAAACTGTTTCAAACCTAACACGTCCATGTTACCTCGCACGAATACTAAGAAACCCTTAGTAAATAAAGATCAGTAAAATGCGTATTTACTAAGTAAAAGATTCCAAAAGGAACTAACATGGTTTGCAAACTCATGAAAGATCAAGTTGCCATGGAATGTTTTTCCGAATATTGATAAGCATGTTGGGAATATTTTGAGTTTAATTAAAGTAATTGTCCTAACTTATTTATGTTATAATTGTTGCTTATTGTGTTAATTCTACTAAAATCTATCTCATTCATATAGTTTGCATACTTAGGATAAACTGCATTAGGGATCATTGCATTTAGTTTCATATACTTAATTTTTCATCACTTCACAATTATATTGTTTTTATTCATCAAATTGTTAATACATTTTTACAAATTAAGTGACTTAGCACAAATACAACCCCTGTGGAGACGATAACTCGATACTTACTTATTACTTGATAACGACTGTGTACACTTGCACAAACTTGAGCGTTACAAGTTTTTGGCGCCCTTGCCGGGGATTGTCAATTGTTGCCATAGTCATTTTTTGTGAAATTATTTATTTTCAATTTGGTTACTTCTAACATTACTAACTTATTCTTTTTAATTTTGTAATTTTCTTTCCAGGGGTTTATGAGCATAGATCGAATTATCGAATTTCTCTCAGTAGACCCTAAAATTGAGCGAACTTTCAGACAAAGAAGACATGAACGAATAGCTCAGACAGAACAAGGTGGACCTTGGAAATCAAAATCAAGACCAAGGTAATGAAGCCGAACATGTACGAAATCCTATCCTCATTGCCGATGATAGGGATCGATGCATCAAACAATATGCTGTGCTACTTTTCAATGAGTTAAATCCAGGAATTAGAAGGCCAGATATTGAGGCAACCTAATTCAAATTGAAACCAGTGATGTTTCAAATGCTACAAACAGTGGGCCAATTTAGTGGTATGCCCACGGAAGATCCACATCTCCACCTTCGATTGTTTATGGAGGTGAGTGACTCATTCAAGATAGCCAGTGTGACTGAAGAGGCACTGAGGTTGAAGTTGTTTTCGTACTCGTTGTGAGATCGAGCACGAGCATGGCTCAATTCATTACCACCATGTTCTATATCTACATGGCAAGAATTAGCAGAGAGATTTTTGGTTAAGTATTTCCCACCTAGTAAAAATGCTAAGTTAAGGAACGAGATCACAACTTTCCAAAAAATGGATGACGAGTCTTTGTATGAGGCTTGGGAGCGATTCAAGGAGTTACTTCGTAAGTGTCCTCATCATGGGATTCCTCATTGTATCCAGTTCGAGACATTCTATAATGGTCTCAATGCATATAGAAGATTGATGGTAGATGCTTCTGCGAATGGCGCAATTTTGTCTAAGTCTTATAATGAGGCTTATGAGATCATCGAGAGGATCGCGAGCAACAACTATTAATAGCCAACAAATCGAACAGCTTTAAGAAGACGCATAGCCAGAGTTCATAAAGTTGATGCTCTCACTTCATTATCAGCTCAAGTATCGTCTATTTTCTCTATGTTAAAGTAATTTACTGCTGATGGTACTAATAATTTTGCAGCTTAGCCACCGAGTCCGTTTGAAGTAGTTTTCTGTGTGTACTGTGGGGAAGGTTATTCTTTTGAGAATTGCTCATTGAATCCCGAGTCAATATACTATGTGGGGAACCAACATCAAAATAGGAGTGGACAAGGACCCCAGTCCAACTTCTATAATCCTTCATGGCATAATCATCCTAACTTTTCTTGGAGCAACCAAGGAAATGGACCAAACAACAACTTTATGCAGCATAGACCTAACCAATCTCAAGGGTTTAATCAGCAAGCTCCAAAACCACCTCAAGTTGAATCATCAAATAGTTTAGAGAACTTGTTGAAAGCATACATGGCGAAGAATGACGCTTTGATCCAGAGTCAAGTAGCAACACTGAAAAATTTGGAAAACCAAATGAGTCAGTTAGCTACGGAGCTTCGTAATAGACCACAAGGAACCTTACCAAGCAATAATGAGAATCCAAGAAATTTGGGTAAAGAACATTTCAAGGCAGTGGCATTGCAAAGTGGTAAAATTTTGGAACCCTAATTGATTGATGTTGAGGACGAGCCTGTTGAAAAGGGGGAAAGTCAACCAGTTGTTAAAGTCCTTACACCAAAAGAGTCAGAATCTGCAAAGATTGACAAGGTAAATCCTAAATTAGTAAATTTAGATACTTTAACATTTTCTTTGGATACAGATTTACCTACTCAGAAGTGTTGTCTATTTCAACCGAAAGTTCCATCACCTCCATATCCACAAAGATTGTAGCAACACAAGCAAAAACATGAGGTGCAATTCAAGAAGTTTTTGGATGTTCTGAAGCAATTACACATCATTATTCCATTGATGGAGGCTTTAGAACAAATGCCAAATTATGTGAAGTTTATGAAGGATGTACTATCCAAGAAAAAATGACTGAGTGAGTATGAGACTATTGCTCTGACAAATAAGTGCAGTGCGTTCCTGCAGAACAAAATGCCACCAAAATTGAAGGATCTAGGAAGCTTTACGATACCCTGTAACATTGGTGAATCTTATTGTGGTAAAGCTTTGTGTGACTAAGGAGCAAGTATCAACTTGATGTCTAAGTCCATTTTCAAGATGCTAGGGATAAGAGAAGTAAGACCTACAACTGTGACGCTCCAACTAGCGGATCGATCTTTAGCATACTCCGAAGGAAATTTCAAGGATGTTTTGGTAAGAGTCGATAAATTTAATTTCCCTACTGATTTCATTATTCTAGATTTTGAAGCAAATAAGGAAGTACCAATTATCCTTGTGAGACCTTTCCTAGCCACGGGAAGAACGTTAATTGATGTACAGAAAGGTGAACTCACCATGTGAGTTCAAGACGATTAGGTAACTTTTAACATACTAAAAGCGATGAAATTTCCCGATCCAACAGAAGAGTGCTCAGTCATGGAAGAAATAGAAACCTTGATTTCTATGGAAAGCCATCTTGATGAAGATCCATTGGAGAAAGCCTTAGGGTTTGACCCTTTAGAGGATGAAGAAGGTAAAGAAAACATGGTTGTGATGAAAGCCGACTTGAGGAATTTTATTCAATCCACACGGTTTGAACCATTGGAGTTGGAAAGTCAGAGAATTTGTGCAACCCAATTTGTCAATCGAAGAACCACCTACACTCAAATTAATAGTACTTCTTTCCCATCTGAAATACGTTTATCTAGAGGAGCAATTTTTCTACTTTGCCTGTGATTATTTCAGCCGAACTTACAAAAGATCAAGAGGAGCAATTAATTTCTGTTCTAAAGAAATTCAAGAAAGCAATTGGTTGGACTATAGCTAATATTCGAGGTATAAGGCCTTTATTTTGCATGCACAAAATTATTCTAGAGGAAGATGAGAAAGCTCGAATTGATGGGCAAAGGAGGCTCAATCCTATTATGAAGGAAGTTGTGAGAAAGGAAGTGATCAAATGGCTAGATGCAAGAATCATCTATCCTATTTCAGTTAGTTTGGGGCTAAGTCCGGTACAATGTGTGCTGAAAAAAGGTGGAATTACGATTGTTGAGAATGAGCGTAACGAATTGATTCCAACAAGAACTGTTACCGGTTAGAGAATTTGTGTTGACTACAGAAAGTTGAATAAAGCCACTCGGAAGGACCATTTTCCGTTACCTTTTATGGATCAGATGTTAGATCGACTGGCAGGTAACGAATTCTATTTTTTTTATATGGTTATTCGGGATATAACCAAATATTTTTCGCTCCGGAAGACCAACATAAAACAACATTTACTTGTCCATACGGTACGTATGCTTTTAGGCGAATGCCTTTTGGTTTATGCAATGCACTTGCAACATTTCAACGATGCATGATGGCAATATTCACTGATATGGTTGAAAATTTTGTTAAGGTTTTCATGGATGATTTTTCTATTTTTTGCAACACTTATGATATTTGTTTGAGTAATTTAGCTAAAGTACTGAAGAGATGCGAAGAGACGAATTTAGTCCTTAACTGGGAGAAATGTCATTTTATGGTTAAGGAAGGGATTGTCTTAGGGCATAGAATTTCAAAGAAAGGAATTGAAGTCGACAAAGCAAAGGTGGACGTAATTGAAAGATTACCGGCCCCAATGAATTTAAAAGGAGTCAGAAGTTTCTTAGGCCATGTCGGTTTTTATCGAAGGTTTATCAAAATTTTTTTGAAAAGTTTTAAACCACTGTGTTCGTATTTAAAGAAAGATACAATGTTCAATTTCAACAAAGCATGTTTAGAAGCTTTTGAAGAGCTAAAAAAAGGGTTAATCTCAGCCCCAATAATCATTACACCTGATTGGAGCACACCTTTTGAGATGATGTGCGATGCAAGTGATTATGCTGTTGGAGCTGTGATGGGTTAAAGAAGGAATAAAGTGTTCCACCCCATTTACTATGCAAGTAGAACTTTGACGGGAGCCCAACTCAATTATACGACAACTGAAGAGGAGCTATTTGCTATAGTTTTTGCTTTTGATAAATTTCGCTCATATCTTATAGGTGCCAAAGTTACAGTATTTACTAACCATGCGACCATTAAATACTTGCTCATGAAGAAATATGCGAAACAGAGGCTAATTCGTTGGATACTTTTACTCTAAGAATTTGACCTTGAGATCCAAGACAGAAAATGTGTTGAAAATCAAGTAACTGATCATCTGTCGAGGTTGGAGCATGATGAGGTAACTCGATCACATGTGCCTATCAATGAGAATTTCTCATATGAGTACTTATTTGAGGTAAGTCAAATTCATGAAACACCTTGGTTTGTTGATTTTGCTAATTATCTTGCATGTGGAATAATTCCTCGAAAATTGACATACCAACAAAGGAAGAAATTTCTTCATGATAGTCGGTATTATTTCTAGGAGGACCCATTCTTATTTAAACAGTGTGCAGATAATATAATCCGAAAGTGTATAGCTGAAAGTGAGATTTCTGAGATCTTAGATCATTGCCATTCATCTCCAAGCGGGGGACACTTTGGTGGTGCACGTACAACAACAAAGATTTTGTAAGCAGGTTTCTTTTGGCCTACACTATTTAAAGATGCTTATGCTTATGTGAAGAACTGTGATAGATGCCAAAAGAGCGGAAACATATCACGAATGAATGAGATGCCCTTAACAAACATTTTAGAGATTGAATTATTCGATGTATGGGGCATTGACTTCTTAAGACCGTTTCCTTCTTCATATAGGAACAAATACATCTTAATTACTATGGATTATGTGTCCAAGTGGGTTGAAGCTTAAACATACCTTACAAATGGCGCTAAGGTAGTCATGCGATTCCTACATAAGCATGTGTTTACACGATTTGAGACACCAAGAGTTATTATTAGTGATGAAGGTTCTCACTTTGTGAACAAATGGCTTAAGTGGTTGCTTGACAAATATGAAGTGAAATACAAGATTGCTACTGCTTATCACCTCTAGTCCAATGGGAAAGTTGAAAGAGTGAACCATGAAATCAAAGGTATCCTTGAAAAGGTAGTACACCCCAGTAGAAAAGATTGGTCTCGAAGGCTCGATGATGCATTATGGGCCTATCAAACATCATTTAAGACATCGTTAGGAATGACTCCTTATCGGTTGGTTTTTGGGAAGGCATGTCATTTTCCATTAGAGGTTGAAAATAGAGTTCACTGGGCTTTGAAGAAATTGAATTTTGATCTTATGCAAGCCAGTGAGAGAAGGATGTTACAACTCGATGAGTTGGAAGAGTTGAGGTTGTTTTCTTATGAGAATGCCAAAATGTGTAAAGAAAGATAAAAAAGATGGCATGATAGTCATATATGACCTCACGAGTTTAAAGAAAGTCAGAAGGTTTTATTGTTCAATTCAACACTGAAGTTATTTCTTGGGAAGCTGAAATCCCGATAGAAAGGACCTTATACCATCTATCAAGTTTATCCTTATGGAGCTATTGAATTGTACGACAGTCACAGAGGTACGTTTAAAGTTAATGGTCAACATCTCAAACATTATTGGGATGGTGAAGTTGAGTGAGTTGAATCCTCATTCAAATTAACAGACCCTTGATTTTTCACAACCTTGTTTTGTAAATAAATAAATAATTAGGATTTATTTCCTTAATTTAGTACATTTAATTAATTCTATCTAAGGAGATTGGAACTTAAACGGGACCGCTGTGACCCCTCCAACCTTTCTTGGGAATTAATTTAATGTAATTTATTAAGAAGAAATTTTCTAATTAAGATTTAAAATTTCTTTTAATTTCATTTGTTTTAATTTTAAATTTTTATGTTAATAAATGGGGTCAAATTTGGCCTAAGTACTAATAAATTTTTTTTTAGTAAAGATACAGTTTGAATTTGAGGCCCAATGTATCAAAACAAGGGAAAATTCCACACCTATTGCCGCATACCACCATTGCTGCCACACGTTGCCTTCGCCATCGCAACCTCTTTGTCGTCACAAGGTTTTCCGAGTAAGTCCTACCCACTTGTCGAATTCTCTTCTTCCCCTATAAGCAAAACTTTGTCGAATTTTCGGGAAAATACCATGTCTCGCAAAAGAACTAGATCGTCAAAGACTACTCTTGAAAACCCGTTCGTGATCGATGAAGAAGTGAAAGAAAGATTTGATTCAATTTTCAAGCATCAACCTATGATGCTTGAAAAAGGTTTTAACTTGAAGAGAAATGGTTTGATGGTTGTCCCTGTGCCAATTAGAAAGACAATCAATGCTTTCAAGTGCGAACGATTTTGTGACGCTCGTTCACTTCCCGATGATGAACTAGTTCGAGAGTTCTATGCAAGTTTGACCATACAAGATGCCACTGAGGTCATCGTTTGAAAGAAAAAGGTACCTCTAAGTCCATCAATGATTTGTTTAACTTACATGATGTTGAAGAAGATGAGTACTACCCTTTGGTGAACAACATCAATTAGGATTTTCTCCAACAAGTACTTGATGTTGTAACAAATCCAGGATCCCAATGGATTATAAGAAAGTATGGGAGCTATTCTTGCCGAAGAGAATACCTAAAACCAGTAGCAAAGGTATGGTTTTATTTTGTTCGCTACAGTTTTATGCCTATCTCACACAGTTCCACCATCTCGATGGAACGAATGCTCTTGTTATATGTAATCTTGACAAAAAAAGTCCATTAATGTTGAGAAAATTATTCTCAAGGAGATTTATGACTGTGCTAAAAAGAAGACAGGAAGTGCTTATTTCCCATCATTAATCACTTCACTTTGCTAAAGGGCTCGTGTTAAAACACAAGCGAATTTGAAGGGGCAATATGTCCAAGGGTGTATTACAAGTCATGACCTAGAAAGGTTAGTAGAGAAGGTGCATGAGCTGAATTAAGGTGAGCAAGAAGAACCAACTGAGCCAGGTACTGAGGAGTCAACGAACGAAACTGAAACTGAATTAGTTGCAAACACTGAAGAGGAAGAATTTGATAAGGAACCAGTTGAAGACCCTGAACCAAGGGTTGAGCCAGAAGAAGAACCAGTCAAGCTAAGTTGAACCTAAATATACAACTCCCTTGTAGACTTCTGCAAGTACTTCAAGGAAATCAAAGTTGTCAATGTTGATGGATATGTGCAAGTTCATGCACAATCAACAACAAACTTACTAAAAATATGCAAAAATTAGAGATGATTCGATTCTAAATACTTTTAAGAATATCTCTAACACATTTGTTCCTGAGTTCCCAGATGCTATCTTTGAGACAAAGATGGATGATACTAATTATACAAGAGGAGAAGGAGCTAAAGAAGACAAAGGGAATGAGTCAAAAGAAGAAAATGGGGGATTCTTGTCTTTTTATTTATTTATTTATTTTAGGTCTTTAGGAATTTGTTTCTTTAGTAACTAGGATTTAATTTCTGCAAAATAAAAAAAATAGCAAGAATGAATAAATGCTTCCTTTAGAATGAAAAAGACTAAGTGATGTGGTAATGGGAATGAACATGTCCAGGATTGGATTATGAGGAAAGACTTTGTATTTAAGTAGTCTTAATGACTCACCTCTCTTTCTTTTTAACCCTACCTAGTGTTCAGTTTTCATTCATTACTTTGTTCTTGTAATGAGGACATTGTTTCTTTTTAAAGGGGGTAAGGCAAATAATTGCCGCTCAAATTTTCAAGTATGTTTCAATTATTTCTTTCATGAGTATGTTTTAATAAATGAATGTTTAGAGAAATTCTTTGTCAATAAGATAGCTTGTACACTATCATAAAGAACGAAATGATTGTATGATCTTAGTCTTCGGTAATGTTTGCCTTGAAAACTTAGTTTCTTTTGAGATTAAACATGCATGAAGGTTTATATCTTTAGAATTGACTTAGTAACTTTCTTTAGGTGAAATCCTAGGAGACATAAAAATCTAAAATGATATAGGCACCATTTTCTTTGGATCGTTTCAGCCTTTTCAAGCCCACCTTATGATATTAAACCCTTGAAACTATAATTTTGAGCTTAAAGGCCTATAAACCTATATTACAAGCCACATTACCATCTTTTTAAGTTATCCTAATTTTGTGCACCTATCTTAACTTAAGTTGTCTTGGTAATCAACATTTGAGGAAATTTTCATAAAAATCTATGTGCTCATGCCTATAAAAAAGAAAAAGGGGCGAAGAAAAGTTTGCTCAGTTTTCAAAAAGGAAAAAATGTATGAGCTTAAGTTCAAAATAAGTTTGGGGGTGATCCAAAGGTTCACGTAAAGAAAAAGGTTGTATTACAAGAAAATCGAGACAAAGTTAAAGGTTAAGATTTTGAAACTGAAATATCTCATCTCTTAAAATCCCTACCTTTGACCAAGCACTATTACAACCTTATAAAAGACCTATTGATTTGATGGTTATATCACCTACATTAGTGGAGAGGAAGTTCTAAGTTCAACATATGAAGATCATAAATAAGTCTTATGATTTTTTTGCTTGATTGATGAGAAATTATGTTGAATGAAAGAATATTATCTATGATTGTGACGTATATACATACTATGATTCATGTTGGCATATCGTGAAACTTAGTATAAAATTTTCAAAATGTTCGCATATGAATTACTTGTTAATGAAGAAGATCGACGAGCATGAATTTATTAATACATGATTATGGGGCAATGATTGATGCTGCTTACACTTTTAGCAATTTTGCTTTAGCGAGACCTTGTGCTGTGCATGAACATTACTCGGGATGAGCAATGATTTAAGTTTGGAGGTGTGTAAACTGAAAAATATTTAGGATTTTTCCTATATAAATCATCACCTTTTTACTTAAATTTGTTGTTAAAACCAAGTAATTGTTTAATAAATTAATGATGTAACACCCCTCACCAGTATCCGGTACTAGGACAGGGCTCAAGGCGTTATCGGGTTTAAACTTTCACGACATACTAATCTGGTTTACAAACTTTTACCCAAAATTTAAAACTTCACACACACACATGCATATCGTCCCTTATACAAGCCTTCGAGGCCTGAAACATACATCGAAGCAGTTTGGGACAAAATCGAAAATATTCGATCGATTTTGAGCTAATGATCTTCTTGCCTTGGTGAGTCACACGCCCGTGTGGGTGGGGCCGTGTGGACACACACACCCGTGTGGCTTGGGACACGCACGTGCCTGTAGCCCGTGTAGCTCTTTGTTTATGACATTAATATGGATCTAGGGACACACGGCCAAGACACACGCCCATGTGTTTAACCCGTATGCTATACTGACTTGAAATTTTAAGTGCAGAGGACACACAGCCATGTCGCACACCCATGGGGGCAAGCCGTGTGTCACACACGGCATAGACACACGCTCGTGTGCCTACCCGTGTGGACCTTATTAGGCTACTTTCCCAGCCTTTGATCACCCTCTATCAACCAAACATACTTATGGGTTACTTTAGTACATGTTAAGGCCAAATTATACACTTATATAAAGCTTTGATTAACCTCATTGCATGTAAACCTCATGTCATTTCTTTCATACATGCTAAGTTAATTCTCATTTTGCATTTAAGGATTTCCATGTCTACTTGACATATTTAAGATTGGCTCGTTTTTATAACTCATTGCCAATTGAAGACTAAGCCATTGCATATGAACATAAACATGCATAGATTTGTAGGTCATAGCCTACTTCAAAATAAGCCGATTTCCATGGCCATATACAAAAAGATATGTAAAATTTTACATGCCTTCATCTTGGAAAATCAAATGACAAATATAACCAAATAATCAAAAGTTCTATACATGCCATTGAACAAAACATAAGTGTCTATATACCAAAGCTGAATTAGTTGATAGTGTGTTGATTCTCCAACCGTCTTCCAATCGTTACGAGTCCTCGAGCTCTGTAAGACAGGGAAAATAGAGGGGTAAGCATTTACATGCTTAGTAAGCCTGAATAATTGGAAAGTAAACTTACTGATTAATTAACATAAGGCCATGCTATGCAATAGAATCAACAAGCATAATAATGGTATTCCTATCACATGCACTGAATCAACAAGTTAGTCACAATAATAAGGTACCATGTAATTTGTCTTAGATGAGCTCACCATTCATCATTTCATTTACATACATCATATTAATCTCGTTGAGTTTCTAGGAAATTCCGATGGATTATCCATTCTTCGTCAATTCATAAAAATGATTCCTTTCAAGTATGCACTCCCGCGAACCTCACATTTTACGGCGAGATTATCAGTCCAGGCTAAATCCCCCGTATCGTAAACTCATAAAGTGATGTCGGGATTACCAGTCTAAGCTAAATCCTTTGTAGCGACAAACACTCTTAATGAGCTCAGATTTGAATCGCCAGTCCAGGCTAAATTCAGACCCTAATCGGATTACCCGTCCGAGCTAAATCCTTAAAGCACATATATTCTTCGAGAGGCTAGATCATTCAAGGAACACCCGTCCGGGCTGGATCCTTTCTATCTTTGAATTCCACAGATTACTTGTCTGGGCTAAATCCTTTCTGCAACACATGCAGGATCTCAGATCACATATAATTCATGGTTTATCCATCGAACTTCCTTTTCAACCTCAACCGAGACATTCATAATCAAGTCATTATTAAAGAATACATTTCATGTATTTTTATGCCATCATTAAATGAAACTACCATACACTCTTGAATCACGCATTTAGGCATATTAGGAGTTTACTTAAGTTATTCAAACTTACCTGGTACTAGTCTCGGTATTATGTTTCGGTTATTTTGAAACTTTTCGTTTTCCTAGATCAACCTCCAGAATTTGTTCCTCGGGATCTATAACAATAAAGATAAATCATTAATAACTCACATTGTACCTTTTTGAGCTTAAATTTCACCCCGGTCCAAATGACCGTTGTGCCCCTAACCTTTCAGATTTTTACGATTTAGTCCCTAGGCTCGTATAATGAAACACATGCAATTTCTACCTTACCCAAGCCTAGCCGAATATTTTTCCCTCCTATGGAAGCCCATATTTTTCCATTATTTCTCATTTCTACCACACATTTTACACCTTTTACAAAAAGGTATTTATAAGGGTTTTTCATGAAAACCACCTTGGAAAAGATGTTTAACACACATCCAACTTTCATATCCCTCCCTATATCATCAAAATACAAGTAACTCACACATGGGTAAATTTCTAAACATTAACCCTAGCATGAAATATGGGTAGAAATAGAGAGAGTAAGCTACTGGGATTTCAAAAATACAAAGAGTATTAAAAAACGGGGCTTGGGAGCACTTACGATTGAGCTTGAAAAGCTTGAAAACCCTAGCTATGCAGAACCCTAGAATTTCGGCAGCAACAAGAAGAAAATAAGCTGATTTTGGCTTATTTTTCCCATTTTATTTCATTAAAATGCCAAATGACCAAAATGCCCTTAAGCCCTTTCATTTTGATTTCATCCATACAAGCCCATTTTTGTCTAAAAACTTAGAAATTGGGAAAATTTCTCTCCAAGACCTTCTAATTTATAATCTAAAGAAATTTCATACAAATTGCTTCTAGAATCCAAGTTTTACAATTTATTCAATTTGATCCCTATTTCACAATTGGACATCTTACTCAAAAAGTTTCTTCATGAAACTTTAACACATGCATATACTCATATTATAAACCTTATAATAATCATAAAATAAATATTTTGATGTCAGATTTGTCATCCTGAAACCACTATTCTAACTAGGCCCTATTTCGGAATGTTACATTTCTCCCCCTTTAAGGACTTTCGTCCTCAAAAGTCTTACCAGTAAACAGGTTCAGATATTGGCTTCTCATGGTTTCTTCTGGCTCCCAAGTAGCCTCTTCCACACCATGCCGATTCCATAAAACTTTCACCAAAGCCATATTTTTATTTCTCAACTACTTAACCTCACGAGCCAAAATCTTGACTGGTTCCTCTCCATTGGTCATGTCTGGTCTAATCTCAATCTCTGCTGGTGAAATCACATGAGAGGGGTCTGATCGGTATCGCCTTAACATGGATACATGGAATAAGTCGTGAATCTTTTCCAATTCGGGTGGTAATGCCAAACGATAGGCTAATGTCCAACTCGTTTAGTGATCTCGTACGGTCTGATAAATCACGGACTCAATTTGCCTTTCCGGCCAAATCTCAACACCTTTTTCCATGGAGATACTTTTAAGAATACTCTATCTCCAACTTGGAACTCAATCTCTTTTCTTTTCAGATCAGCATATGACTTTTGCCTATCCGATGCTGCTTTAAACAGTCTCATATCACTTTAACCTTTTCTTCAGTTTCCTTGATCAGATCAACCCTGTGAACCTAACTTTCCTTAAGTTCTATCCAGTATAATAGAGTTTGACACTTTCTGCCATACAAGGCCTCATAAGGCGCCATTTTCAAACTTGTTTCAAAACTGTTGTCGTAGGCAAATTCTACCAATGGCAAGTACTTTTCCCAGCTACCCTGAAATTCAAGGATACAACACCGTAACATATCCTTAAGGATCTGAATCATCTGCTCAGACTGACCATCGGTCTGTAAGTGAAAAGCCGTACTAAAATTCAACTTTGTACCAAAGGTTTCCTGTAACTTCTTCTAGAATCCCGAAGTGAACCTCAGGTCTCTGTTTGAAATAACCAATAACGGTACCCCATGTAATCTTACAATCTCAGATATGTACAAGTCGGCCAATCTATCAAGAGAGTAATCTGTTGTAACATCCCGAAATAGGGCCTAGTCAGAATAGTGGTTTTGGGACAACAAATCCGACATCAAAATATTTATTTTGTGATTATTATGAGGTCTAGAATATGAGAATATGTGTGTGTTAAGATTTCATGAAGAAATTCTTTGAGTAAAGTGTCCAATTGGAAATTAAGGACTAAATTGAATAAATTGTAAAACTTGGATTCTAGAAGCAATTTATATGAAATTGCTTTAGTTTATAAATTAGAAGGCCTTAGAGAGCAATTTTCCCAATTTCTAAGTTTTTGGACAAAAATGGGCTTGCATGGATGAAATTTTAAAGAAAGGACCTAAGGGCATTTTGGTCATTTGGCATTTTAATGAAATAAAATGGGAAAAATAAACCAAAATTAGCTCATTTCTCTTCTCCATGCTGTCGAAACTCTAGGGTTCTCCATAGCTAGGGTTTTCAAGCTTTTCAAGTTCAATAGTAAGTGCTTTCAATCCCCGTTTTTAATGTTCTCTGTGTTTTTAAGATCTCGGTAGCCTACTCTCTCCATTTCTACCCATATTTTATGCTAGGGTTCATGTTTAAAAATTTACCCATGCATGAGTTACTTGTATTTTGATGGTTTATGGAGGAATATGAAAGTTGAAGGTGTGTTAAACATCTTTTCCTAGGTGATTTTCATGAAAAACCCTTAAAGGGACCTTTTTGCAAAAGTTGATAAATATGTGGTAGAAATGAGAAAATAATGGAAAATGTGGGCTTCCATAAGAGGGAAAAGTATTCGGCTAGGCTTGGGTAAGATAGAAATTGCACGTGTTTCATTATACGAGCCTAGAGACTAAATCATAAAAATGTGAAAGGTTAGGGGCAAAATGGTCATTTGGACCGGGGGTGAAATTTAGGCTCAAATAGTACAATGTGAGGTGTTAATGATTTGATTTTATTGTTATAGACCTGAGGAACAAATTTCGGAGGTCGACCGAGGAAAGCGAAAGGTTTCGGAATAACCGAAACATATCTCCGAAACGAGTATTAGGTAAGTTCGGATAACTTAAAGTAAACTCATAATATGTATAATTGTGTGATGTATGAATGCATGATAATTGCATTGTTGACCGCATGAAAATGCATGGAATGCATCTTTGATAATGATTCAATGGATAATGTTTCAGTTGAGGTTAAAAAGGGAATTCGATGGATAAACCATGGCTTACATGACTTGAAATCCTGCATGTGTTGCAGAAAGGATTTAGCTCAGACGGGTAATCCGTTGATCTCAAGTATGAAAAGGATCTAGCCCGGGCGGGTGTTCCTTGGATGATCGAGCCTCGCGAAGAATATGTGTGCATTATGGATTTAGCCCGGACGGGTAATTCGGTTAGGGTCTGAATTTAGCCTAGACTGGTAATTCAGACCTGAGCTCATTAAGGGTGTTTGTCGTATAAGGTATTTAGCCTGGACTGGTAATCCCGACATCACCGTATGAGTTTATATTGAGGGGAATTTAGCCTGGACTGGTAATCCCGCCGTAAGATGTGAGGTTCGTGGGAGTGCATATTGAAATGATCATCCGTATGAATTGACGGTGATTGGATAATCCATCGAGGTTTCCTAGAAACTGAACGGGACTAAAACAAAGTATATGTATAAATGACATGTTGAATGATGAGCTCATCTAAGATAAATTACATGATGTTTTGTTATGTGACTAACTCACTGATTGAGTGCATGTGATAGGGAAACCATTTTCATATTGTTGGTTTCATTATCTAATAAGGATGTATGCTAAATAATCGGTAGGTTTACTTTCCAGTTATTCGAGCTTACTAAGCATATATATGCTTACCCCTCTCTTTTTCCCAGTTTACGGAGCTCGAGGACTCGTAGAGATTGGAAGATGGTTGGAGAATCAACACACTATCAACTAACTCAGCTTTGGTATATAGATACTTATGTTTTGTTCAAGGGCATGTATAGAACTTTGTATATTTGGTTATATGTGTCATTTGGTTTGCCAATATGAAGGCATGTAAAGTTATACTTATCTTTTTGTATATGGCCATGGAGATTGGCTTATTTTGAAGTAGGCTATGACCTACAAATCTATGCGTGTTTATGTTCACATATGTTGGTTTGGTTATAATTAGCAATGAGTTATAAAAACGAGCCAATCTTAAATATGTCAAGTAGACATGGAAATCCTTAAAATGCAAGATGAGAATTAACTTAGCATGTATGAAACCAATGACATGAGGTTTGAATGCAATGAGGTTAATCAAAGATATATGTATACATAAGTATATAATTTGGTCTTAACATGCACTAAAATAGCTCATAAGAATATTTGATCGATAAAGGGTGATCAAAGACTTGGAAAATAGCCTAATAAGGTCTACACGGGTAGACACACGGCTCATCTCCATGGGTATGTGGCATAGCTGTGTGTTCCCTACACCTAAATTTTTAAGTCAGTATAGAACACGGGCTAAGCGCACGGGCGTGTACCTTGGTCATGTATTTTCAACAAAATGATGAGGTTGAAAGTCAGTGTTGCACACGAGCAGAGGGCACGGATGTGTCCCAAGCCACACGGGCGTGTGTGATCACACGGCCTCACCACACGGGCGTGTCACACTTCAAAATGAGTGAAAATTTTCTAAATGCCCAAAGTTTATCGAATATTTTTTGTTTTGTCCTGTACTGCCCCTAGGTGTGTTTTAGGCCTCGAAGGCCTATGTAAGGGACAAAGAGTACATGTTTGAAAGGTTTTAAATTTGGGCGAAATTTGGTGACCCGATTTAGTAAGTTTGTAAAGGTGAATTACTGGTAACGCCTCGAACCCAGTCTCGCGTCAGGTACGGGTGAGGGGTGTTACATCTGTTCTTATCGGAATGAAATGAGCCGACTTTTTCAAATTATCCACCACAACCCATATAACATCTCTCTTTTTTGGAGACAACGGCAATCCTGTCACGAAATCCATAGTAACTTTGTCCTACTTCCATTCGGGGACCATTACAGGTTTTAACAAACCTGAAGGTACTTGATGTTCAGCTTTAACTTGTAGACATATTAGGCATTTCGATACAAATTCAAAAATGTCTCTTTTCATGCCGTTCCACCAGTATATTTTTTTCAAATCATTGTACATCTTGGTACTCCCCGGATGAATAGACAAACGGCAGTTATGTGCTTCTTGCAAGATTTTCTGAATAAGTTCATCATCTTTGGGTACACAAACCCTATCACTAAACATCAAACATCCATCAGGACCAATCTGAAAATCTGATTCATTGCCCAACTTGCATTAAGATGTTTTGGTTTGCAGGTCATTATCATTAATCTGTGCATTATAGATTTCCTGAAGAAATACCAGTCTAGCCTCTAGCTCTGCCACGACTGAACCATTATCAAGCAATGCTAATCGAGCATCTATGGCTCTCAGTGCAAACAAGGATTTTCTATTCAACGCGTCGGCGACCACATTCACCTTTCGCGGGTGATAGTCAATTATCAGCTCATAATCTTTTATTAATTCCAACCATTTCTGTTGTCTTAGGTTTAATTCTTTTTGAGACATCAAATACTTCAAACTCTTGTGGTCAGTAAATACACGACAGGCTTCACCATATAAATAATGCCTTCAAATTTTCAAGGTAAAAACAATGGCGGCGAGCTCCAAGTCATGTGTCGGATAGTTCTTCTCGTGTGACTTCAACTGCTGTGAAGCATAGGCTATCACCTTGCCATCTTGCATAAGTACACAACCTAGACCATTCAATGATGCATCACTGTAGACCACGAACTCTTTTCCCGGTTCAGGCAATACTAAAATAGGAGCTTAAGTCAGCAATGTCTTTAACCTCTCGAAACTCTGCTGACACTTTTCTATCCACTCAAACTTAACGTCTTTCTGTAGCAACCTCGTCATCGGAGTCGTTATCATAGAGAATCCTTTCACAAATCTTCGATAGTAACTAGCTAAGCCCAAAAAGCTTCTAACCTCAGTTACATTTTTAGGCGGTTTCCATTCAACAATAGCAGAAATCTTACTTGAATCCACTCGGATACCTTCACCCAAAACAATATGACCCAAGAACCCAACTTCTTGGAGCCAAAACTCACTCTTGATAAATTTAGCATATAGTTGTTTTTCCCGTAAGGTCTACAACACAGTTCTCAGGTTCTTCGCATGTTCTGCCTCATCTTTAGAATAAATCAAGATGTCGTTAATAAACACAATGAGAAACTTATCCAAGTATGGCCGAAAGATCCTATTCATTAGGTCCATGAATACGGCCGGTGTATTCGTCAATCCAAATGGCATAACAAGAAATTCATAATGGCCGTATCTTGTTCTAAAAGCTGTCTTTGGCACGTCCGATTCCTTAACACGTAACTAATAGTAGCCAGACCTCAAGTCTATCTTAGAGAACACAGTGGCTCCTCTTAACTGGTCGAATAGATCATCGATTCTTGGCAAATGATACTTATTCTTGATAATTACCATGTTTAGTTGTCAGTAATCTATACATAGTCTCATTGAACCATTTCTTTTCTTTACAAACAATACGGGGGCACCTCAAGATGAAAAGCTCGGCCTAACAAAACATTTATCCGTCAACTCTTGCAACTGTACTTTTAATTCTTTCAGGTCGATTGGCGCCATCCTGTACAGAGCAATAGAAATGGGAGTTGTCCCTGACACCAATTCAATACCAAACTCTATCTCTCTCTCAGGAGGTAATCCGAGTAGTTCTTCCGGGAATACGTCTGGATATTCACATACCCTTTTCTCATATATCTCTGAGCAGCCATTGTCGTGATTACAGCTGGCAACGTGCCCAAATCTCTTGAATCAACCCGTAGAATCTTACCATTTGAGCATTTCAATTTAATGTACTTGCTACCACAATTTATAATACATTATGGAAGGCTAACCAATCCATACCGAGTATTACATCAAACTCATCAAAAGGTAACAACATAAGGTTAACCGGAAAACATTGACTATGAATCGTTAAAGGACAATTCTTATAGACTTTATCAACCAGAACTGATTTGCCTAGTGGGCTCGACACTCTAACAACAAATTTCGTAGGTTCAACGGGTATGTTCATACTAGATATCAATCTCATGCAAATGTATGAATGCATTGATCCTGGATCAATTAAAGCAACAACACATGTATTGAAAAGAGAAAAAGTACCCGTGATGACGTCAGGAGCAGAGGCTTCTTCTCGAGCACGTATTGCATACATTCTTGTCGGGGCTCGGGCCTCTGATTTTGCAGCGTCTTTGGCTGAACCTCGACTGCCACTAGTACTTTCAAGATATCTCGGAGGTCTACCTCGTGGAATGGGAGCACTCGACTTCGGGGCTACTTCCACTTCTTTTTCAATTCGCTCTGGGCAGTCTCTGAGAAAGTGGTCGAGAGAACCACATCTAAAGTATGCACCGCTCTTCATTCAGCACTCCCCGAAGTGAAATTTGTTATAGCTCTTACACTTCGGCTTTTGATCATCTACATTTCCTACACTAGTACCAATGGGGAGGAAGACTTCTAATTTCATCGTTTGGAGCCTCTCGCTTTACCCAAATATCCTACCGATGAAGTGGAGCGTTCATGTTGGCTCATTGATTTCTTTGTAAAAAATGAGAGTGTCCTACCGCAGGATCTCTTGCTCGAAACTCAAGCCTCTCTCTTCACTTACTTTCTTTCATTATTGAGTTCCTCGGCCTTCTTGGCCCGATCAGCTAATACGGCAAACTCCCGTATTTTAAGGATCCCAATCAACAACTTATTTCCTCATTCAAACCTTCCTCGAAGCGTTTACACATTTCTAACTCGGTTTGAACCCACTCAGTTGCATACTGACTTAACCTTACAAACTCCCTTTCGTATTTTGCCACAGTCTTATTCCATTGTTTGAGTTCCAAGAACTCCTTTCGCTTCGAGTCTAAGAACCTTTGACTGATATACTTTTTCCTATACTCTGCTTGGAAGAATTCCCAAGTAATATTTTCCTTCGGCACTACCAAAGATACGGTCTTCCACCAGTGGTACGCAGTGTCCTTCAAGAGACACACGACACACTTTAAGCACTCCTCAGGTGTGCACGACAACTCATCTAATACTCGTGTAGTATTCTCGAGCCAAAACTCGGCTCTCTCAGCATCATCCTCAATTTTAGCTCTAAATTCCTCGGCCCCATACTTTCTAAGCTTATCTAAAGGGGCATTACCAATTTTACCGGTGCCACACCTCGTGGCAAATTCTCATTAAGTTGGTTAGGAGGCGGAGGAGGTCATGGTATGTTGGGGCGATTCCTCAGATAATCCTCAAACCATTCATCCATCATGTTAAAGAAGGCGGCTCGGGCCTCTTCACGGCCTTCACACATAAACCTTCTACTACTACTAGATACAGCTCATTGTACGAAAACTGGAGCATGGCTCTCGACTCCCTTGTACTCATCTTGTGCTTGATTGGAAGATATTTACTATATTCAAAAACATTTTAAACAGTTAGGAGATATCACACTATAAACGTTCATATAATGGCATGTATAGAGAACCCTCTACGATAGTTCTAAAATCGACTAAACTATAGCTCTGATACCACTAAATGTAACACCCCTCACTCGTATCCGGTACTGGGACAGGACTCGAGGCGTTACCGGGTTTAAACTATCACTACATACTAATTCAGTTTATCAAATTTTGCCTAAAAATTAAAACTTTACACACACAAATACATACCGTCCCTTATACAAGCCCTCGAGGCCTGAAACATACATCGGAATGGTTCAGGACAAAACCGAAAAAATTCGATCGATTCTGAGCAACTTAATGATTTTCTTGCCTTAGTGAGTCACACGCCCGTGTGGGTGGGCCATGTGGTCACACACGCCCTTGTGGCTTGGGACACGCCCGTGCCTACAGCCCGTGTGGCTCTCTGTTTATGACATTAATATGGATCTAGGGACAAACGGCCAAGATGCACGCCCGTGTGTTTAACCCGTGTGCTATACTGACTTAAAATTTCAAGTGCAGGGGACATACGGCCATGTCACACACCCATGGGGGCAAGCCGTGTGTCACACACGGCATAGACACACGCCCGTGTGCCTACCCATGTAGACCTTATTAGGCTACTTTCCCAGCCTCTGCTCACCCTCTATCAACCAAACATACTTATGGGTTACTTTAGTACATGTTAAGGCCAAATTATACACTTATATAAAGCTTTGATTAACCTCATTGCATGTAAACCTCGTGTCATTGCTTTCATATATGCTAAGTTAATTCTCATATTGCATTTAAGGATTTCCATGTCTACTTGACATATTTAAGATTGGCTCATTTTTATAACTCATTGTCAATTGAAGACCAAGCCATTGCATATGAACATAAACATACATAGATTTGTAGGTCATAGCCTACTTCAAAATGAGTCTATTCCCATAGCCATATACAAAAAGATATGTAAAATTTTACATGCCTTCATCTTGGCAAATCAAATGACACATATAACCAAATACTCAAAAGTTCTATACATGCCATTGAACAAAACATAAGTGTCTATATACCAAAGCTGAATTAGTTGAGAGTGTGTTGATTCTCCAACCGTCTTTCAATCGTTACGAGTCCTCGAGCTCTGTAAGACAGGGAAAATAGAGGGGTAAGCATTTACATGCTTAGTAAGCTTGAATAACTGGAAAGTAAACTTACCGATTAATTAGCATAAGGTCATGTTATGCAATAGAATCAACAAGCATAATAATGGTATTCCTATCACATGCACTGAATCAACATGTTAGCCACAATAATAAGGTACCATGTAATTTGTCTTAGATGAGCTCACCATTCATCATTTCATTCACATACATCGTATTAATCTCGTTGAGTTTCTAGAAAATTCTAATGGATTATCCATTCTCCGTCAATTCATAAGAATGATTCCTTTCAAGTATGCACTCCCGCGAACCTCACATTTTACGGCGACATTGCCAGTCCAGGCTAAATTCCCCGTATCGTAAACTCATAAGGTGATGTCAGGATTACTAGTCCAGGCTAAATCCCTTATAGTGGCAAACACCCTTAATGAGCTCGGATCTGAATTGCCAGTCCAGGCTAAATTCAGACCCTAATCGGATTACCCGTCCAGGATAAATCCTTAAAGCACATATATTCTTCGGGAGGCTAGATCATTCAAGAAACACCCGTCCGGGCTAGATCCTTTATATCTTTGAGATCCACGGATTACCCGTCCGGGCTAAATCCTTTCTGCAACACATGTAGGATCTCAGATTACATATAATTCATTCCTTTTCAACCTCAACCGGGACATTCATAATCAAGTCATTATTAAAGAATACATTTCATGTATTTTCATGCCATCATTAAATGCAACTACCATACACTCCTGAATCATGCATTTAGGCATATTAGGAGTTCACTTAAGTTATTCGAACTTACCTGGTACTAGTCTCGGTATTATGTTTCGGTTATTCTGAAACTTTTCGTTTTCCTCGATCGACCTCCGAAATTTGTTCCTCGGGGTCTATAACAATAAATATAAATGATTAATAACTCACATTGTACCTTTTTGAGCTTAAATTTCACCCCCGGTCCAAATGACTGTTGTGCCCCTAACCTTTCACATTTTTACGATTTAGTCCCTAGGCTCGTATAATGAAACACATGCAATTTCTACCTTACCCAAGCCTAGCCGAATATTTTTCCCTCTTATGGCAGCCCACATTTTTCCATTATTTCTCATTTCTATCACACATTTTACACATTTTACAAAAAGGTCTTTATAAGGGTTTTTCATGAAAACCATCTTGGAAAAGATGTTTAACACACATCCAACTTTCATATCCCTCCCTAAATCATCAAAATACAAGTAACTAAAGCATGGGTAAATTTCTAAACATGAACCCTAGCATGAAATATGGGTAGAAATAGATAGTAAGCTACCAGGATTTTAAAAATACAAAGAGCATTAAAAACGGGGCTTGGGAGCACTTACTATTAAGCTTGAAAAGCTTGGAAATCGTAGCTATGGAGAACCCTAGAATTTTGGCAGCAACAAGAAGGAAATGAGCTGATTTGGCCTATTTTTCTCATTTTATTTCATTAAAATGCCAAATAACCAAAATGCCCTTAGGCCCTTTCTTTTAGATTTCATCCATACAAGCTCAGTTTTATCCAAAAACTTAAAAATTTGAAAAATTGCTCTCCAAAACCTCCTAATTTATAATCTAAAGCAATTTCATACAATTTTTTTCTAGAATCCATGTTTTACAATTTATTCAATTTGGTCCATATTTCACAATTGGACACCTTACTCAAAGAGTTTCTTCATGAAACTTTAACACATGCATATACTCATATTCTAAACCTCATAATAATCATAAAATAAATATTTTGATGTCGTATTTGTGGTCCCAAAACCACTATTCTAACTAGGCCCTATATCGGGATGTTACAAATGAAATATGTGAAAATATGAAAACAGGACATAGAAATTATTAAAATGTGATTTTATGTTTTATTATATAGCTTTCATGCATAAAATGGCTTATTTTATATTAAATTGAGCATATTATATTTTAATGACATAAAGTGGGTCATGCATGATTAAATTAAATAATAAAATATAAAGTTATATTTAATAATTTATTTTAATATATTTCATTAATAAATTGGTTTTTAATTAATTAAGTAAATTGATTAATTAAAGTGGTTAAATTATTTTCTGTGGTCCTCTAAATTATCTACTATTTCTGGACAGGTTTGAGAGCTTTATTTTTATTGCAAAACCATCCAAATTGGGGACCAAGTCAACTCAAAATTCGGCTGCACATGGCTAGTCATAAACCATCTTTTGGTTTAATTACACAAGGTCCTTGAAGAGTTGAAGAAATAAGAGATTTGTCCGAATATTTGCTGGTGACTAAGTCTTAGTCCTGATTTGTTGTGGCACTCAAATTGAACAAGAATCAAACAAAATCATCCACATTTCCTCAATTCATGGCCGAACACCTTTGGCAGGAGTTTTGAAAGATGGACACTCCTATTTTTAGCAAACTAGCTCCCATGCCTCACCTATAAATAAAAGCCTCTTTCTCACTTTTTCAATCATCCCTCACTCATTCATCACTCTCTCCTCTTTCAATTCTCTCAACTTTCTTAGCCCTCACGCCTATCATCATCTTTGCATAAAGATTTTGAGCAAAGTTAGCCTCTTAAAGAACCCTTGGTCAGCCATCTCGGAGAGCCATCAGTAAAGGAGCAAAGCGAAGGAACGAAGAAGCCCTCATCAGTCAAAGTCTTGGGTGACAGCCACTCTGAATTGGGTATAATCTTTCTTACTTTAATTTAATTCAAGAATGTTTGCTATGTGTTCTTTGTTCTTGTTTACAACAATGATAGCTTAATTTTATTTAAGCTAGGATGATTGCTTTGATTTAATAATAATTATTTGATTCATGCTTATAATATTTGTGCCTCAACGATCATGTTTTTAATTAAAATCAAGTCTGTATTTCGTTCATACGTAATTAAAATGCACCTAAATTAGTTGAGCGATCCTAACCAAATGACGGCTAATGGACGCATAATTGAAATGTGCATGCTCAATTTAGATCCTAACCTGATTAAATTGTAGGTTGCATAACAACCCTAACCAAGCTCTGTTATCTGCGTAGTTTTTAGATTTGTGTGATTAAATTGTTTTAAACCTAACACGTCCCTGTTACCTCGTACGAATACTAAGAAACCCTTAGTAAATAAAGATCAGTAAAATGTGTATTTACTAAGTAAAAGATTCCGAAAGGAACTAACGTGGTTTCCAAACTCATGAAAGATCGAGTTGCCATACAATGTTTTTCCGAATATTGATAAGCATGTTGATAATAATTTGAGTTTAATTAAAGTAATTGTCCTAGCTTATTTATGTTATAATTATTGCTTATTGTGTTAATTCTGCTAAAATCTATCTCATTCATATAGGTTGCATACTTAGGATAAATTGCATTAGGGATCATTGCATTTAGTTTCATATACTTAATTTTTCATCACTTCATAATTATATTGTTTTTATTTATCAAATTGTTAATACGTTTTTACAAATTAAGTGACTTAGCACAAATACAATCCCTGTGAAGATGATAACTCGATACTTACTTATTACTTGATAACGACTGTGTACACTTGCACAAACCTGAGCGTTACATTTTACTTGTCTCAACCCTGTCCTTAACACCAAAGTGGCAAGCCTATAGAACATTGTCGAGAAAACAACAGAAATTGGTAAATGACGTGTACACCTCAAGACGAAGTTAACTGCCTCTACGATGTTGGTCATCATATGACTATAACGGAACCTATCATCGTAACTTTGAGAACACTGCTAGTGTTCCATCTTACCCAACCATTGCCGCAAATTAACCGCTAACCTCGTTATTTGGGCTTCAAGCTTCATGAACCTTTACCTAAATTATCGTGGTTCTAGCTTGTACCTTGCGTATGCAATTTTGAAATAAAATATTAAAAATCAAACAAGAACAGATAAATTTTGAAGAAAGAGTTTTAAAAAATAAAAACTGAAAAATTCCAAAAAATATTTTAAAAATTTACAAACTGATAAATTTAAAAAAAAAAGATTAATAAAAAATACAAACTGATAATTTTTTATAACATATCTTAAAAAGTATGAACTGATAAATTTTTCAAAAAGATTAAAAATAAAATATGAATATATAAATTTTTGAACAAAATTTTTCACCCATGTTCACGATTTTTTGTGCCAGTCCTTATTTTTGTAATCTCTATGGAAGTTTGCCATGATGTGTTGGATGCAATAAACAGACCTCGATGGAACCCCCAAACACCTTATTGCAACCAGTAGACCTTTTGATCTGTCAGAGATAATGCAAATGTTGTCTTACCTAACAACATGCCTCCGCAGATTTGTTAGGAAAAATTCTTAAGACTCGCCTTTCACGATGGCGAAGGCAATAGGAAGTACATTCGATTTGCGTCTTGTGCAACTGCAATCATGAGTATTTGTGTATATTTACCATAGAGTCAGGTATCATCCACCTGCACCAACAACTTGCAGTGGGAAAAACCTTAACACAAGACTTGAATGTCCAAAAAAATTGGTGGAAAACTCATTTCCCCGTTTGTATTTTGCTGTCCGAACCTCTATACGGTAAAGTTTGCAAATCAGTCACCATTCATGGCATATACTTCTGCATCGTGGATATCCACCCTTCAAGTTCGTTGTTTGACACATCCCAAACACTATACAACTGCTCCATCGCCATTTGTTCCGCCTACCATGCTTTCTCGTAGGAAACATGGTACTTAAATTGTGCTTGCATGTCTGCAATAAGGACCGATATAGGGATGGTGGGCATGTCTTTCCCCAATGGCATGATGCAATTGCATATAGTTTTTGCATCCAATTTTCGGTGGTCATGTGTCATACGAGCGATCATGCATGTGTAAAGCCATTCTATTTTCCTGACTATCCATCTTTGAGTTTGCAACATTAATGTAGCCCGAACACGCCAGTTATAACCACTTTCGACTTTTCAACATTCTCCAACGTATAAAGACTATGTAGGCTTCGCGACTTTGTAGTCGACAAATAACTTCAAGCTATATTACTTTATTTGCGTGTACACAATCTTTTTTGTTATCGAATTGTTGTCCTATGAATAACTCTTCAGCGTCTGATTCTTCCTGTAGAACAAGTACTATATCTGGATATTTGGGGAACTCGCGTGCATGTGCCGCATCAGGATCTACGTTCAACATGAAGGCCCCTGGATTATTACGAATAGCTATATTGGATCCTGTATTCCCAATTGAATGGGGGTTCACTTCAACACCCTCCACCACGCCTTCATTATCTATATCTTCAGGGATTTCATCCAAATCGAGGTCACTAAAATCTTCATTATCATCATGGGACTGATCTTCATTATCGGACCATTCATCACCATCTGGTATTAGGGGTGTTCAAATGGTTAACCCATAGGTTAACCGAATCGAATTAGTATTAACCAAATTAAATGAACTTTTCAACCCATTAACTATTAACCAAACCAAAATTTTTTCAAAAAAAATTAACCGAACCAAAATATTCCAGTTAATTTGGTCGGGTAACCGAAATTTATATTTTTTTATTAAAACAAGTATAAAACATATCAAAAAAATAAATTTATAATGTTCATTTGACCGGATTAACTAAACTAGTAATAGCCTAATACATATAAGATATAATATTATTTTTTAAGTTTGGTTAATTCGATTAATTACCTGATTTTGAACCGAATTAACTGTTAACTGAAGTTCCAAAAAACTTTTAACCGACCTCCGACCAAACTAGATCGATTAACATTATTAGATCGATTTCGGTTGATTAGTTCAGTTTTAACCGAAGTTTGAATACCCGTATCTAGTATGGTGGCCAACACCTCTAGATGAATCTCTAGACGAGGTCCTAAGATTGGGATGTTATATGAAAATCCACCGTAGTTTGGATTTTTAGGAGTTTGTATTGACCCACCAAGCTCGACTGATCTTCCCAAAAAACATTAAGGTCAAAATCAAATCTAGAAAACTAACTTACTGGAATTACAATTTGAACGGGTTTCGGACCAGCTATCTTTGTGAACTCAACCGAACTTGGATTCTTGAGCACAGGGTTCAATAAATTGCGATCATTATTCATCATCTCTTCTAGCTCCATTTTTGAGAACTTGAGTGGATTCATTGAAATTGGAAATTTGTAAAACAATCTTAACATTTGCTTCCCACAATGGGTAGTTATCTTTGTACTAATCTTTTGTTTCAATTCCGCCAGCAAAACACGCTTGTTGAATCTCATTTTGGTTTTTTGGCAACCTTGAAATACACAACCTTATTCAGTTGTATTTATTAATTCTCCATCAAAATGAACATAAACAGACAAAGTTTGAGAACTCATGTTCAACAATATTTGCTTCCTCCTCGACAAAATACGGATATATGACTATTTTTATTATTCAACTGATAAAGCCAAAAAAAAATCTCAAATAGAAGTCGTATATATATATATATATATATATTTAATTCTAGAAAATGGGTGTCGGGCATCAGTGTCACGACACCCCCCCAAAAAAAATTCAACACTATAAAAGGGGTACCAACCATCAATGTCCCAACACCCAAAATTTTTTTAATCTAATAACGGGGTGTTGACCATGAGGTGTCCAAAACCCAAAAAAATACAAAAAAGAGGTATCGGCCATCAATGTCCCAACACCCCAATTTTTTTTTTTTTAATATTGGTATAAAATGAATACTAGTATGATACAGATCTGATATCCAAAACCCAAAAAATTATTTTTTTTACTCCCTCACACAATCATGAGGCAATGATTGTGATAGTGTGGGTGTCAACCATCTAGTGTCCATTACCCCCAATTATTGTTCATTTCGGGTCATTTATGTGATTGTTTTTTAATATGAATCATTATTGTCAGATGGATAAAATAGCCTTAAAATTGGATTGATCTAATGGTAAATTAGTTAGTATGTCAGTTCGAATAAAGGAATTGAATAAATAATTCAATAAAAAAATCGATTGAATATTTTTTTATTTTTAATTGTTTATTTACTTATTATTAAATTAATTATTAGGTTGATTAAATTCAAATCGATGATTTGATCTAATTTTTAAAAATACTTCTGTAAAAAAATTGTATAATTATTGCTTTTTGTAGTATATAATTTGAATTAAATGTTACATAATTTAATTTGATAAATGGAATATTATAAATCATTTAATGATTGAAATTATGTTAAAAAGTAAGTATAATTTTTAAATTGTTCAATTAATTATATTTAAATATAAAAACTGAACTTATTTTTCTCTCATAAATTTCTTTTAATATTTAAATATTAAATCTAATAATAAATAATTAAAATATTAAAATTAAAATGATAATATTTAAGATTAGGAATATTGGAGAATCTTGTTCAATGATTAGTTTAATCTTCTCACCAAGTTTCAAGATATCAACTTGAACCAAACTCTGTTCTTTTCGTTTCAAACCTCCATAATTCTTTGTTGAATGACTCAAGCTTTCTAAGTGATAGTCACAAGTAACATTGGCATCATGCCCTCATGATAGAAAGGTTTCCTTGGTTCTAAATGAACTCAAGTAACTGATTGAGCTCAGGACGTAGTTTTTTGTATAACGTCATAACTGGATCAATGAGAGGATTTTTATGGAATATCCTTTGAAGTGCGGATTTTGTTGTAGAAGTGGGTTTTTGTGAACGAAAGTTCATTGAAATGGTAGTGATGGTATAGATTAATAAAGATTGAGACATTGAGTGATGGCGTTAACATTTGGGTAACATGATTAATGAATGGATATGGGTTCCATAGGAAATAGGATAGAAGGCTTTACTTTTTGTAATTGCTTGAATCTCACCTTATTTCTTCTCAAAAATTGAAATTCTCTTTGCTCTAATCATATTTCATTCTTCTATCTTTCCACTTTTTATGGCATTTTCAATTATCTCTTCAAATAAAACCATGTCGGGAAAGTTCTTTTTTGTTGCAACATTTTTTATTAGACAGTCAAAATATGGGCCTTTGAGTGCACCTACAAATAATATAATTGTTTCCTTCTTGGTAAGGGGTGATTAGACTTGAGTAGAAAGATCTCTCCATCTTAGTGCTTACTCCTTAAAACTTTTATTCAGCTTCTTTTTCATATTTTGCAATGTCAATCGATTTGGAGCCATGTCCACTATATATTTGTATTGTGTGATGAATGCTCTAGTCAATTCGCTCCGCGAGTGAATGTGATTTTTATCCAATTTGACATACCATTAAGCTGGGGATCCATTAGACTATCTTGGAAAAATATGCATCAACAACTTTTCATGTAACACCCCATACCCGACCCACTCGTCGGATCCGAGTTATAAGGTGCCACATTCGTTGTCAGAGCAACTAAGAACAAATTAAAAACATATTTTACTAATTAATATGAAAATACAAGTAACAACTTTTCATGTAACACCCCATACCTGACCCACTCGTCGGATCCGAGTTATAAGGTGCCACATTCATTGTCAGAGCAACTAAGAACAAATTAAATACATATTTTACTAATTAATATGAAAATACAAGTAACAACTTTTCATGTAACACCCCATACCCGACCTACTCGTCGGATCCGAGTTATAAGGTGCCACATTCATTGTCAGAGCAACTAAGAACAAATTAAATACATATTTTACTAATTAATATGAAAATACAAGAAATATATGCAAATTATATGATAAATAATCATTCACGGGTCTTATATGAGCTTACGAAAGCTCTAATGTTAACTTGAGGTCAAATTAAGACTGAACTGTAAAGTATTAAAAATTACAAAACTAACGTCTCAACATAAGGGAGTTCCTCATCATGACGTAACATATTGTTTTGGCCTCGTTGAGATGACGGGATTCATTGTCTCGTCATGGTATTATAAGTCATTTCTCGTCGTAACAACCAAGGTTTGGCATCGCACCGTGCCATGGCATTTAGATCTTATCGTGATGACATTCGAACAACGTCACTGACTATTTCTACAAATTATTTACAATTCAACCTACAACTTTTCCAAGTTAAATTCTAAACACATTCAAATCATATTCAACTAACATATGCAGACCTCTATAATCAATTCATGAACATTTATTCCTTATTTAACAATATACAAATGCTTTAACTCCTATAAGCTAACTTCTAATGCAAATAAATCAAAACATAAACATTTATACCTACTTCACTATGATCACTAACATTTTTAGCATTTCGTAGCTTTTCAAATCACCTTTAACTCTATTTGTAATACTCCCTACCCGTACTCATTGCCGGAATAGGGTACGAGGCATTACCGGAGTTTACGAATTTTTTTTTACTCAATATATCCCCTTTTATAGATATCTAACCTTCCCTGCAAATTTTAAATCGAGACCAACCCACATCAACCAAACCAATTCAACATATTTTCAAAATAAATTCATGCATATTTATAAGATAACGTCATCACATACCCAAAACCAGGTTTGTTAACCACACCAATGGCTAACTTTACATTCATTTCATAGAATCATTTACTTTATTAGCTTATACATGCCATTGATTTCCAAAATAAAGTTTCTTTATATACCGAAATCCTGAGGTTGATAGTGTGATGTATCTCTGACCAAATCCGACCTTCGAGCTCTTAACACTACAAAACAGGGGAAAATGAAGCAGGGTAAGCACTTTGTGCTTAGTAAGCCCATGTAACAAGAATTATACTTACCTAATATTTTCAATACAATGTAATAAACATTCATATATCCATTCAATGCATTATTACCCTACCATGCACAACTCAACATTCAAGTTAATCCAATAACTTTCATGTGTCAATAATATATACCATGATTGATGAACTCATCAATACCATGATTACCATTCCCTTATTATTTTTCCATATTTATCCCGTTGAATTTCTTAGAATTTTTTATGGATTTTCAGAGGTACACTTTTAGTGTACATTTCCGGGTCCGTCAATTCATATTCATGTGCACACATTTCCATTTCAGAGAGCACACTCCCGGGAACCTCATCCTTACAGTGGGATTACCAGTCCAGGCTAAATCCCCTGTAATATAAACTCATAGAGTATTGTCGGGATTACAAGTCCAGGCTAAATCCCTTGCAACGATAATTACTCTAATGAGCTTGGATCTGAATTACCAGTCCAGGCCAAATTCAGACCGTAATTCAGATTACCCGTCCGGGCTAAATCCATTTTCCACATATTCTTCGGGAGGGCTATATCAGGATAGGACCACCCGTCCGAGCTAGATCCTTTTTATCGTCAATTCATTTTCAGAGATCCATCGAAATTTCCTTTCATTCAACCGAGATTTCTTCCCCTTTTTATCAAATATATCAATGTTTCATAAAATTTCATATAATGAACATTCAAATCATATTCATATCAAAAACATGCATTTCAAGCATTTAAGAATATAATTCAAGTTACATGAACTTACCTTGATACTTGTTCGTGTACAAAAATCTACTAATCTTGAATTTTTTCCTTTCCTTGATCTAGCTTCGTATTTGACTCTTCTGGATCTAAATAAATAAATTTAATTATCAATTTAATACATTTCATGTTCATATGCAATAGTTTCTATAATTTCAATATTATTATTTATAGTTTATTCAAAGTTGTCTATTTGAGTCATAGTCACTAAATTATTTATAACTCGAGCTACAGAACTCCAAATTAAGATCCGTTAATTTTCCCTGAAACTAGACTCATATATCTTCTTACCATAAAATTTTTAGAATTTTTGGTTTGGCCAATAAGTAAATTTTATTCTTTAAATTCACCCCTGTTCTGCTGTCTGATAGTTCTAACTCTTCTTCACTAAAAATTAATTATCTCTTCATACATAATTCAAATGATGTTCTCGTTTGATTCTCTTGAAAATAGACTCATTCAGAATTCTAGACATATAAATTTAATTTCATAATTATTTTTATTCAAATATTTATGATTTTTCAAATTCAGAACAAGGGGAACTCGAATTCATTCTGATCTTGTCTCACAAAATTCATTATATCTCATGATTTATAGATCCATTGCTTATACCGTTTCTTCTATGAGAAACTAGACTCAATAAGATTTAATTTCATATTTTTTTAATCTTCTAATTCGATTCCTAAAATTTATAGTGATTTTTCAAAGTTAGTCTACTGCTGCTGCCCAATATTGTTTTAGTGCAAGCTGTTTATTACCATTTTTCCCCTAAGCTTTTAATAAATAACAATTTCATCCCTACTCAATTAGCCTCTCAATTGAGCTGATTTTTCTCAATTAATACGTTATTCTATCACCTTAAACTAGTTTACAACCTTTAGGAATCAAAATTTCAGCAATAAATTTTAATTCCAAACATTTTCACAATTAGGACCTAAAAATCAATTTCTATTGAAATTACCTAGTAAAATCATCTCATAAATAAATTAAAGCTTTAGTTTCATTCTATTTCATCATAAAATTACAGAACTCAACCATGGTGACTTTCAATTTCATCCATAAAATCAAAAACTAATGAATTTAATAGTAGGACCTAGTTGTAAAAGTCTTAGAAACACAAAAATTACAAGAAAAAGGCAAGGATTAACTCACTTGGTGCAAAAATTATGAAATACCAGCTTATAAAACCCTCCTATGGCGTTTTTAGCTGCTGGAATTGAAGAGAAATGAAGAGAAATCTAGATATTTCCTATTTAGTCCTAGCTTTATTTAGTTAATTTTGTAATATTCTAATTTTGCCCTTAATTTATCAATTTTCCTGCTAATTTCATGCCCTTGCCGTCCAGCCTAAATAAATTTTGGGTCTAATTTCCTTTTAAATCCTCTCTTATTAGACACTTAAGCTATTTAATCATCCCATCCACTTTTACACCTTTTACAATTTAGTCCTTTTGATTTAATTAACTACCCAAACATAAAATTTCCTAATGAAATTTTAATACCACATTACTAACATTTCATAAATATTTATAAAATTATTTTTGATTTGGTTTTATGAGATCGAGGTCTCGATACTTTGTTTTTACCCAATTTCTTCAATAATTTCTTTTTCTAACTAACCACTAAATCGGTAAAAAAAATTTATCGATATTTTCATACGACTTTCCTATTATATAAATATTCATGCAAAAATATTAAGATAAATTTCTCTTTAAATCGGATTTGTGGTTACGAAACCACTGTTCCGATAACCTTAAATTTAGGCCATTACAACTCTCCCCCCTTTTAGAATTTTCGTCCTCGAAAATCTTACCAGTAAAGAGGTTTGGGTATTGTTTCCTCATTGCCTCCTCTGGTTCCCATGTCGCTTCCTCAATCCCATGCTTTTGCCACAATACTTTCACCAAATTTATCTTTTTATTTCTAAGCTCTTTTGTCTCCCATGCCAATATTTTGACCGGTTCTTCACTGTAAGTCATATCCGATTGAATCTCCACTTCTGTCGGAGAAATAACATGTGAAGGATCTGATTGATATCTTCGTAACATAGATACATGAAAAACATTATGGATTCTATCAAGTTCTGGTGGTAATGCCAATCGATAAGCGACCGGTCCAATTCTTTCTATGATTTCATATGGCCCGATAAATCTTGGACTCAGTTTACCCTTTCGACCGAATCAAAGAACTTTCTTCCAAGGAGACACTTTCAGGAATACCTTGTCACCGACTTGAAATTCAATCTCTTTTCGTTTAAGGTCGGCATATGATTTTTGATGATCGGAAGCCGCTTTTAGACTATCTCGAATAACTTTTACTTTTTCTTCTATTTCCCGGATCAAATCAACCCCATGTATCTTCCTTTCACTGAGCTCTGTCCAATATAACGGTGTTCTACATTTTCTACCATACAAAGCTTCATACGAAGCCATTTTAATACTGGACTGATAACTGTTATTGTAGGCAAATTCAATCAAAGGTAGATACCTCTCCCAATTACCTTCAAACTCTAGTATACAACATCGGAGCATATCTTCCAATACTTGAATTACACGCTCAGATTGGTCATCTGTCTGAGGATGAAATACAGTGCTGAAATACAACTGAGTACCCATGGCTTCTTGCAATTTGTCCCAGAAACGAGATGTAAATCTGGGATCTCTATCCGATATAATGGAGACAGGCACTCCATGTAGCCTGACAATCTCAGATATGTACAGTTCAGCCAGTTTATCTAAAGAATAATCCATACGTACTGGAATAAAGTGCGCTGATTTTGTCAATCGGTCAACAATCACCCAAATAACATCTTTTTTCCTCGGAGACAACGGTAACCCCAATACAAAATCCATAGTGATTATTTCCCATTTCCATTCCGGTATAGTAATTGGCTGAAGTAACCCCGAAGGTACGATGTTCACTTTAACTTGTCGACATATTAAACACCTTGATACAAACTCGAGAGATATCACGTTTCATTCTCGACCACCGGTACATCTTTTTTGATTATTATACATTTTATTACTCCCGGATGTACGGACATAGTACATTTGTGAGCCTCACGTAGAATCTTCTGTATGAGCTCTGAATTCTGAGGTACACATACTCTACCTTTGAATAATAAACAACCATCAGAACCAATCTGAAATTCAGAATCAGTACCTGACTCACACTGTGCTCGTTTAACCTATAACTTCTCATCATTCTTCTGAGCTTCACATATTTGATGTAGAAATGTCGGTTTAGCTCTCAATTCAACTTGGATTGAACCATCATCAGTCAATGGTAACCGGGTATTCATAGCTCATAAAACAAACAGAGATTTCTGGCTCAAAGCATCAGCTACAACATTAGCTTTACCCGGATGGTAATCAATAATCAAATCATAGTCCTTTATCAGTTCAAGTCACCTGCGTTGTCTCAAATTCAAATCTTTCTGTGTCATCAAATATTTCAAGCTTTTATGATCAGTATAAATATGACACTTCTCACCGTACAAGTAATGTCGCCATATCTTTAGCGCAAATACAATAGCAGCTAATTCAAGATCATGTACTGAGTAATTTCTTTCATGTGGTTTAAGTTGTCTTGAAGCATTGGCTATTACTTTACCTTCTTGCATCAAAGCACAACCTAAACCATTTAATGAGGCATCACTGTAAATAATAAATTCCTTACCCAGTTCAGACTGTACTAATACAGGTGCTTTCGTTAGTAGATCTTTCAATCGGTTGAAACTTTGCTGACATTCATCAGTCCATTCGAACTTAACATCTTTCTGCAATAATCGAGTCATCGGAGAAGCTATAATAGAGAATCCCTGTACAAATCTTCAATAATAACCAGCTAAACCCAAGAAACTTCTAACTTCAGATACATTCTTCGGTGGATTCCAATTGACAATAGCTGAGATTTTACTTGGATCTACCCTGATGCCTTCGGCAAATACAATATGTCCTAGAAAACTCACTTCTCGAAGCCAAAATTCACATTTACTAAATTTAGCATATAACTGTTTCTCTCGTAGAATTTGCAACACATTTCTCAAATGTTCTGCGTATTCTTCTTCATCCGAGAATAAACTAAAATATCATCAATAAATACTACCACAAATCTGTCTAAATACTATTTGAATATCTGGTTCATCAAATCCATGAATACTGCAGGTGTATTAGTTAACCCAAACGGCATGACCAGAAACTCATAATGCCCGCACAGTTCGGTCTCAAGGTACATTTTGGCACATCTGACTCCTTTACCCGTAATTGATAATAACCTGCTCGAAGATCAATCTTTGAAAACATTGTAGCACCTTTCAGCTGATCAAATAAATCATCAATCCAAGGAAATGGGTACTTATTCTTTATGGTTACTTTATTAAGCTGCCGGTAGTCGATACACAGTCTTAAAGACCCGTCTTTCTTTTTCACAAATAGAACCGGAGCACCCCAAGGTGAATGACTTGGTCAGACAAAACCCCTGTCAACAAGTTCTTGCAAGTGTGTCTTTAACTCTTTTAATTCTGTAGGAGCCATCCAATACGGAGCTATGGAAATCGGAGTAGTTCCCGGAATCAAATCTATAGAAAATTCTACTTCTCTTTCTGGTGGCAACCCTGGTAATTCCTCTGGAAACACATCGAAAAATTTGCATACCACTGGCACGGCCTGTATCTTTGACTCAGATACCTTGGTGTCGAGTACAAAAGCCAAGTAAGCATCATACCTTTTTTGACATATACCTGTCTTTGTCATTCACTGAAATCACATCAGATAACCCCTCTGTTTGATCAGATTTAACCCGGAGCAACTCACCATTCTGACATTTTAGCACAATATATTTCTGTCCACAATTTGCTACTGCATCATGCTGGGTTAACCAATCCATGCCCAATATCACGTCAAATTCATCAAATGGCAGTAACATCAAATCAGCCAGGAAACAATAACCTTTTACCATCAGTGGACAATTTTTACAAATTTTATCCACCAAAACAAATTGACCCAGGGGGTTTCGAGACTTTAACCACAAATTCAGTAGGTTCAACAGATAAATTTTTAACAATTGCAAGTTTAACACATATATATGAATGCGTAGAACCAGGATCAATCAATGCAGTAATATCAGTATCAAGTAAAGAAAATGTACCAGTAATAACATCGGGTGCTGAGGCATCTTTTCTGGCACGGATGGCATATGTCCTAGCAGGTGCTCGTGCTTCAGACCTGCCTGCAATATCTTTTGTAGCTCCTCGACTACCACCGATATTACCAGATGGTCGAGGTGGTCTGCCCCTCGAAACTGGATTACTTAGCTTTGATATTTGTTCATCTTCTTTTTCACCCCTTTCTAGACAATCTCTGAGAAAATGGTCAAAAGAACCACATCGGTAACAAGCCCCACTTTTAAATCGGCATTCACCAAAATGAGCTTTATTACAATACTGGCATCTCGGTTTAGGGGTACCAACACTGCCAACACTGGTCACTGATGGAGTGGAAGGTCTTAGATTAGTGCGTTGAAAACCTCGTTCTCTACCCGAATACCCAGTGGATGAGGTAGAACGATCCTGGTACTTCTTCAATTTCTTTGGAGCAGAAAACTGAGATTTTCCTATTGGTCTTTTACTAAAATTTTGAGCTTCCCTCTCAGCCTGTTTCTTCTCTTTGCTCAACTCTTCTGCTTTATAAGCTCTCTCTGTTAATGTAGCAAACTCTCGAATTTCAAGAATTTCGATCAGTAGCTTAATGTCTTCATTCAACCCTTCTTCGAATCGTTTGCACATTTCAATTTCTGACTGTACCCATTCTCGAGCATATTTACTTAATCGAACAAATTCTTTTCATACTCAGATTTTCAGCTCAAGAAATTCTTTTCTTTTATGATCAAGGAAACTCTGGCTGATATATTTCTTTTTAAATTCGTTCTGAAAGAACTCCCATGTAATTTCTTCTTTCGAAACAACTGAAGCTTTAGTATTCCACCAATGATAAGCTGTGTCTTTTAACAATGAGACGGCACATTTTAGACATTCTTCTAGTGTGCAAGATAATTCTTCCAAAACCCGAGTAGTATTCTCTAACCAGAATTCAGCCCGTTCAGAATCATCATCAACTGCTGCTCGAAATTTTCCGGCCCCATATTTTCAGATTTTATCTACTGGAGCTTTCCCTTTTCTCGATGATTGAGTGCACTGCCACCTGTGGGATCTCGGGGCCCGGTGGAGGAGCAGGAGTGGGAGCTTGAACTTGCTTTGCACTCTGAGGTTAGTTCTTAAGTATTGATTAAACCATTCATTCATCATTTGAAAAAAAGGTGTTGTTGCCTCCTCCCCTCAACCCTCTGTCTCGGGCCTTCATCGCTAGTTTCTTCTCTTTGTGTCTTTGAAGCGAGCATGACTCCCAGCTTCCTCGGATTAAGCTCGGTCGGATGACATTACTATAAGAAAAACATATTTAAATGGTCAGGAGATATCACACTATCAATAATAATTTAAATGGTATGTATAGCTAATCCCGTATTTGCTACATCGATCCTAGAACCGGCTAAACCGTAGCTCTGATACCACCAAATGTAATACCCCCTCCCCGTACTCATTGTCGAAATAGGGTACGAGGCATTACCGGAGTTTACGATTTTTTTTACTCAATATATCCCCTTTTATAGATATCTAACCTTCCCTGCAAATTTTAAACCGAGACCAATCCACATCAACCAAACCAATTCAACATATTTTAAAAATAAATTCATGCATATTTATAAGATAACGTCATCACATACCCAAAACCAGGTTTGTTAACCATACCAATGGCTAACTTTACATTCATTTCACATAATCATTTACTTTATTAGCTTATACATGCCATTGATTTCCAAAATAAAGTTTCTTTATATACCGAAATCCTGAGGTTGATAGTGTGATGTATCTCTGACCAAATCCGACCTCCGAGCTCTTAACACTACAAAACAGGGGAAAATGAAACAGGGTAAGCACTTTGTGCTTAGTAAGCCCATATAACAAGAATTATACTTACCTAATATTTTCAATACAATGTAATGAACATTCATATATCCATTCAATGCATTATTACCCTACCATGCACAACTCAACATTCAAGTTAATCCAATAATTTTCATGTGTCAATAATATATACCATGATTGATGAACTCATCAATACCATGATTACCATTCCCTTATTATTTTTTCATATTTATCCCGTTGAATTTCTTGGAATTTTCGATGGATTTTCAGAGGTACACTTTTAGTGTACATTTTCGGGTCCGTCAATTCATATTCATGTGCACACATTTCCATTTCAGAGAGCACACTCCCGCGAACCTCATCCTTACAAATGGGATTACAGTCAGCTAAATCCCTTGTAATATAAACTCATAGAGTATTGTCGGGATTACCAGTCCAGGCTAAATCCCCTGCAACGACAATTACTCTAATGAGCTTGGATCTGAATTACCAGTCCAGGCTAAATTCAGACCCTAATTCGGATTACCCGTCCGGGCTAAATCCATTTTCCACATATTCTTCGGGAGGGCTATATCAGGATAGGATCACCCGTCCGAGCTAGATCCTTTTTATCGTCAATTCCTTTTTAGAGATCCATCGAAATTTCCTTTCATTCAACCGAGATTTCTTCCCCTTTTTATCAAATATATCAATGTTTCATAAAATTTCATATAATGAACATTCAAATCATATTCATATCAAAAACATGCATTTCAAGCATTTAAGAATATAATTCAAGTTACATGAACTTACCTTGATACTTGTTCGTGTACAAAAATCTACTAATCCTGAACTTTTTCCTTTCCTCGCTCTAGCTTCGTATTTGAATCTTCTGGATTTAAATAAATAAATTTAATTATCAATTTAATACATTTCATGTTCATATGCAACAATTTCTATAATTTCATTATCATTATTTATTGTTTATTCAAATCTGTCTATTTGAGTCATAGTCACTAAATTATTTATAACTCAAGCTACGGAACTCCAAATTAAGATCTGTTAAATTTCCCTGAAACTAGACTCATATATCTTCTTACTGTAAAATTTTCAGAATTTTTGGTTTGGCCAATAAGTACAGTTTATTCTTTAAAGTCACCCCCATTCTGTTGTCTGATAGTTCTGACCCTTCTTCACTAAAAATTAATTATCTCTTCATACAGAATTCGGATGATGTTTCCGTTTGATTCTCTTGAAAATAGACTCATTCATAATTCTATACAAATAAATTTAATCCCCTAATTATTTTTATTCAAATATTTATGATTTTTCAAATTCAGAATAGGGGAACTCGAATTTATTCTGACCTTATCTCACAAAATTTATTATATCTCATGATTTATAGATCCATTGCTTATATCATTTCTTCTATGAGAAACTAGACTCAATAAGCTTTAATTTCATATTTTGTTCATCTTCTAATTCGATTCCTACAATTTATAGTGATTTTTCAAAGTTAGTCTACTGCTGCTGTCCAATATTGTTTTAGTGCAAGCTGTTTATTACCATTTTCCCCTAAGCTTTTAATAAATAACAATTTCATCCCTACTCAATTAGCCTCTCAATTGAGCTGATTTTTCTCAATTAATACTTTATTCTATCACCTTAAACTATTTTACAACCTTTAGGAATCAAAATTTCAGCAATAAACTTTAATTCCAAACATTTTCACAATTAGGTCCTAAAAATCAATTTCTATTGAAATTACCTAGTAAAATCATCTCATAAATAAATTAAAGCTTCAATTTCATTATATTTCATCATAAAATTACAGAACTCAACCATGGTGACTTTCAATTTCATCCATGAAATCAAAAACTAATGAATTTAATAGTAGGACCTAGTTGTAAAAGTCTTAGAAACACAAAAATTACAAGAAAAGGGCAAGGATTAACTCACCTGGTGCAAAAAATTATGAAATACCAGCTTAGAAAACCCTCCTATGGCATTTTTAGCTGCTGGAATTGAAGAGAAATGAAGAGAAATCTAGATATTTCCTATTTAGTCCTAGCTTAATTTAGTTAATTTTGTAATATTCTAATTTTGCCCTTAATTTATCAATTTTCCTGCTGATTTCATGCCCTTGCCGTCCAGCCCAAATAAATTTTGGGTCTAATTGCCTTTTAAATCCTCTCTTATTAGACACTTAAGCTATTTAATCATCCCATCCACTTTTACACCTTTTACAATTTAGTCCTTTTCATTTAATTAACTACCCAAACATTAAAATTTCCTAATGAAATTTTAATACCACATTACTAACATTTCATAAATATTTATAAATTTATTTTTTATTTGGTTTTATGAGATCAAGGTCTCGATACTTTGTTTTTACCCAATTTTTTCAATAATTTCTTTTTCTAACTAACCACTAAATCGGTAAAAAAAATTTATCGATTTTTTCGTACGATTTTCCTATTATATAAATATTCATGCAAAAATATTAAAATAAATTTCTCGTTAAATCGGATTTGTGGTTACGAAATCACTGTTCCGATAACCTTGAATTTAGGTCATTACACTATTTACAAGCTATGTTCATTTAACCAAATACATACATTAATCATTAAACCATAAGTGCATAAACAAAATTTTTGTACCAAATTTGACTCAACTTATGTACATGTTATATAACCAGCAAAAGAAATATATACAAACATTTTTGTGTTCGGGATCTTGACTGGTTGCTGAAGTCAATGATTGGGATTTTGATTTGAACCTAACCTATGCACGAAAAATAAAATCGTACGCTGAGCGATAAAGCTCAGTGGTATTTCCATATAAAGCTTCATATAAAGCCATTTAACTACTCGATTAGAAACTGTTATTATAGACAAATTTGGCTAGTGGTAAATAATGTTCTGAGCCAGATTTAAGATCGATAACATAGGCTCTTAACATATCTTCTAGCACTTGAATAAGTTGCTCTGATTGCCCATCAGATTGAGGATGAAACGCTATGCTGAAATCCAATCTTGTACTTAAGGATTCATGTAACTACTTGTAGAATATCGAGGTAAAACGAGGGTCTTGATCGGAAATAATAGACACAGGCACGACGTGTAGTCTAACTATCTCCCAAATATAAACTTCAACCAACTTTGGGAGTGGCCAATCAGTTCTCACTGCCAGAAAATGAGCAGACTCCATCAGTTGATTAACTATCACCTAGATGACATTTTTCTTGCTCAGAGATAGCGGTAGACCAACTACAAAATCTATAAAAATTCGTTTCCATTTCCATTCAGGAACCGAGATGGGCTGAAGAAATCTAGTAGGAGCTTGATGCTCGACTTTTACTCACTAACAAGTCAAGCATTTAGCAACATATTCGAGGATCTCTCATTTTATTCTAGGCCACTAATACGATTCTCGCAGGTCACGATACATTTTTTTCATCTTCATGATGCATAGAAAAAGGACTACCGTAAGCCCCGTGAAGAATCAACTCTTTCAATTTAGCATCATCGGGAACACATATCCGATTATGGAATCTAATAAAGGAGAGTACAAAATATGGAAAGAATCAAAGAAAAACCCGAAGCCCCCAAAAGAAAAACCCTTCAAACAAAGAACAAAATTCTCTTAATCTAAATATTTATGTTGTATAAAACCTAGAGTAACTAAGACCTATTTATAAGTTAAAATTCGTAGCATATATGACTACAACAACCCTAGGTTAATTAGAGTTTAAGTGGAAAACTAAAAATAGAGTTTAACTGAGAGAAGAAAGTCGAAAAACTTAAGGTGCACATCATGTCGTGACATGGCATTCACGTCATTAGGACGAGGAGGCATCGTGTTGTCAGGACAAAGTCTTTCTTCTCATCATGATTTCAGTTTTTCGTCTGGACGAAGAACATTTTCTCGTTGCGACGCCACACATTGTTTAATTCAAAAATGTGAGGCATAACTTCACACAAAATAAATCAACTTAAAAAAAAATACAAACAAAATAAATTACTACAGAACAACAAATAAACATATTATCATAATAAACAAATAAAAGACCTAAGACTTTAAAGTCTTACAAAATTAAACCTATCACTTCGACTCTCTATGGAGTTGCCAAATTGTTACAACGTGCCGAATGAGAGTTTGACGTGCTAGATTTAGGTAATTCTAAACAGGAGAGGATTAACCACCTATTGAACGTATTCCATGTAAAACCCAAGTTTGAACTAAGAAATCCTAAAGCAACAAATTAAATCTACTTTATCAATCTAAGTTCGGGAGTTCAATTACACCTACTCAAGAATTAGCACCCTTTAAGATTACTATCTAAAGATAATAATACCCTTTTTTAATCATGTAACACTCTTAATTTTAATATCTGAATGGTTTTTTAAAAAAAATAACTTGATATTTATTGACTTAATGACTTTTTATTTTAGCTTGAGACATTCAATTACTTAAAACTTTTTCAAAGTAGCTTTAAATCAATACCAAATATCATAAGCAACCTTCATCAATTTAACTAATAATGAAATTAATCATGCAATAACACTCGCCAAAGTAAACATTACAAAATATTGAAAATAGAAGAGTAATATATCAAGATACATTTATATGAAAAAGAAAACAAATTAAGGAGCCCAAAAGAGCTCACCTTTGGTCACCAATTCAGTGTCAAAATCCGACCCAGGCTCCTAAATGCATGTTCGATCCAAGTCTTGAAATAATTCTGGGCAATACATCAAGCTTGGGCAACCAGCCATGACCCATGAGCCTATCCATTAAGATTTTTCGATCAATAGAATCACACTTGAATCTAAACCAAATAGCACGAATTATAATTTGAGTCAATATCTAACAACCAAACCACCATTAAAAAGATTATCTCCTCAAATTAAATTTTGAAAAATTGCACTAGTTAACCATTATAGATGCAAATTTAATAGTTAAGCACGTTAGTGATTTTGTTTTGTAGGGACAAAATCGAACCTGACGGAATACATGGAAGCACAATTAGTATTCTTTCACTCTTGAAAAATTAAATCGATAATTAAGGCAAACGTAATAACAATCGATGCAAATAAATCACAATATCACAAGTAAAAATAATAAATCGAGACACGTAATTTTTACGTGAAAGCCCTCTTTAAAACAAAGGGTAAAACCACGGAACTTTGAAAGTCCACTAAAAATTTCACTGTAATATATATTGCTACAAGATCACAACCAAGCCAATAAAGAGTATACAACTCAAACAAGGCTATCACAAATAATCTCAAGTAAACTTTAAAAGAAAAGTTAAAAATATCACAAAAAATAGACTGACTTTAAAAGTCGAAAATCAAAAGCTACAATACTCCCCCCTCCCTTCCCCCAAGCAAAAATCAAACCATACACATTAGAGACTTTCGAGTTTACTAGCTACCTTAAAAAAATTAACTAGACCTCCAATCAAAGAAAATATAAAGGTTTTTTTTTTTTAAATTGTTCCCTCCTACCTTTTTTTTTTTTTTTTTTTTTTTTTTTTTTTACTTGCAGCATACACACACTTCTTCTTTCTTTTTTTTTTAACAACCCCACAAGCTATATATATGTAGGGCACGTATGGGAGTGGGCTCTCAATAGTGAGACCACCCACGACCTAACAAATCTTCCCCTCCCACTATTTGGGAATGTTCGTCATACTAGCAATCGAGTTACAAGTTTCAAACTTTTCTCTTGGTAAGGCATTGATCAATATATCCACATTAGAGGTGTTTATGGGTCGGGTCGGGTCGGGTTGAGTTTGAGCTAGGCTTAACTAAAAATTTAAGTCTGTTGGCTAGGCTCAAGCCCAATAACCTGACCCAAAAAATGAGCCTAAAATTTTACCCAAGCCCAACCTAGATAAAAATGTTAAAACCCGGGCCCGACCTGACCCGCCCGTATTAATTTTTTATATTATTTTTATATAATTTTTAAATATATATAATACATCAAAAATTTTAAAAACATCAAAATAAATGTTTCTCAACAAATTGAAAATAAATTTTAAAAAATATTTGTACTTAAATAACACTAACACAGATGCAACTTAATAAATATATGCCTTTAAAATAATAACAACATTAACAATAAAATAAGTAATAGTAAAATGGTAGCAAAATAGAGAAAAAATAACAAGAAAACAACATTAAAAAAAAAAGCAAATTTTTTTGTCCATTAGTGAATTTAGGCCGGGCTGAGCCTGGGCCAAAAATGTCTTACTCAAGGCCCGGTCTATTTTTTAAACGGGTCTTATTTTTTTGTCTAAGCCTATTTTTCGAGCTTATATTTTTAAATCTGTAATTGTTTAATTGTTCTAATACTTGTGACGAATAGTATGATTGAGTATAAGCTACATATTCAATTCAAGTGATGCAGATATCTGATCTTAGTCTAAATAAGTCATATTTGTGTGTTTGTTTGTTAGAATTGTGCCTTTTCATTTTTAAGCTAAATTACATCCTAGGTGTTTATTATAGGGTTATCTATGGATAAGAGATATAATTAATGGTGTTCATCTTAGTTATCAAGAAAGTAAAAAATTTGTTAATAACTATAATCAATTTACCATAAAATATTAAAAATTATCTTTGCATCGATTATCTAACTTATGAATCAAAATTGAAAATTTACCTTTAACTAAATTCTCGTTAGATTGTTTTTTTTTTTTCAATTCTTTTGCAATCTTTATGTTATATTGTTTAAATTTTATTTTAAATTCAAAACCCTATTTTACTTTTTATTTTCTTGTTTGTATTAAAGTGATAAAATAATCATTAGTCTCTGTAGATACGATTAGAGGCGAGTCTACCTTTTGAAAATTTTAGTTATACTTTTAAATTTTTTTAAAAATTTTAATTAATTCCCAAAATTTATTATTAAACTTTCGAAAATTTTTAAAATTTTCAATTAGATTCTTCAAATTCTTTTTTATAAATTTTCATAAAACTTCTAAAAATTTTTAAAGTATTTTTACTAAAATTTTCAAAATTTTAATTAACCCCAAAAACTTAATGCTACAATCCGCTACTAGATACAACTCTATTCACTGTTTGAGGTAAACTAGACAAAAGCAAGCTAGAGGTAAACTAGTCAGAAAGAAAACCAACTATTGCAACATACTATCGGTGCCTATAACCTCTTCTGCAATTGCAGTTTCATCAGACTCAGGAGGTCGATCAAAAATGTGAAGTCCAATTGGCCACAACTTGGCCTCCTTAGCAATCATATTCTCCACCATATCATTTTCGCGAGCTATATGATTAATCCGAACATGCCATGGACGACTCAACAACCCTTTAATACTAGTAATAAGACACGAAGCAACATCCTGTGACGAAATAGACTCAATAGCATCAGTGTTGTCACATTCAATTAGCTTTTATCCCTAAAAAGAAGTTGTTGACAGGCGAGTCCATCTATAATCTATAACTATAAACTAAATACATGGATAACTGCAGAAGAATCAAGAATGGTGATAGAATATTGACACCTGTTTTTTCTTCTTCTTCTTTTTATTAGTTCTTGACATGAAATGACAAAAAGAAAACATGAGATGAGAGAAGAGAAGTAAAGCAAGAGGATGAAATGAAAAGAAAGAAAATAATGGAGGGAAAAGGAAGGAAATAGCAAAAATTAAATAAAACATATAAAAACTAAATACGTGGGTAATAGCTAGATGAATGGCCTTAGAGCATTGACACTTGTTCTTTTTCTTTTTATTGGATTTTGAGGTGAGATGAGGGAAATGACAAAAAAGAAAAAAGGAAAAAAAAGAAAAGAGGATTGAGATGAGAGAAGTGAAGCAAGAGGATGGAATGGAAAGAAAGAACATAAAGGAGGGAAAAGGAAAAAGCAAAAACTTAAAGAGTTTTATGTTTTGATTTTTGTGTTAATATTTTTTTATGTTTAAAATATTATTTTTAGAAATATATTACTGTAAACAAAATTATTAACATTGACATGAAACAAAATTAAGTGTAAATAAATAAAGCAATCATTGTGTCATAAAAGAATTACTGTGATGTCACCTCCCAAGGTTAACACAATACTTTCAAATTCATACACCTAAATGAGGAAGATGGAACTCAAAAGGATTGCTCTTCTCATAAAAGTCAAGAAATAAAATGGAAGAAATTTGAGTAAATCACACTAGGTTTAATTCTCAGGAAAGATTGAAATGATCACAGATAGTCCCACTCAAAACTCAATCTCCTAAATAAAATATCGCGATAAAATAATTTAGTAAAACACCAGAATTTTAGAGAGCAAGATCGATAGAAAAAAGAGAGAACTGAAAAATGAGTAGAATAACCTATTATTTATATTATTTTCAGAAGGGATAAAATGGTAAAATAGCAGTGTCAGTTTTCAAAAATAGTAGAGGATTTTTCTCAACAGAACATATTCTGCAACAATCAGATAATTTTCCTCAACCGAAAAAGATTCTACAATAGCAAATATTTTGAAAAAAAAATATTTCTGATTTTACATTATTATAATAATATAATTTTAAATAATTTTTTTTATTATTAAAGTAAGAGAATGAAATAACTTTGAAAATGAACTAAACTCTGATACTTACAACATAATTCTTTTATCATTGGCTAAAAAATTGTTGGCATTTTAAATAAACTTTTAAGTGTTAATAATTTATGTATATTTTTGTATATTCATTTATTCATATGGTGTTTATATTAATTATTAATCCGTTATACATTGTTTTTTAATATTGCATTACTTTCAAGTGTTTTGGTTGCATTATTTGAAAGGGATCACACCTCTCATATATAATCTCATTTCATGTTAATTTTTAAGTTTATATTGTAATCACTCTTTATGTTATATAATTTATTATTGTGATCTTATTTATAGAAGAATTTGTGAGTAGGTGTCGTGTTGGTATTTCATTTTATTTTATTGGGTAAATGTTTAAATTAGGGTTCAACGTGTTAGAGATGGTCTTGGGTTAAATTTTTTAAAATGGTTAAATAAATGCTTAATTTTTACAAAAGTGTTCAAATAATAATTTAAACCTTTATATAACCATTTCGAAAGATTTGGTCATTATATTAACAACCCCTTAAAAATTGGACCCCAATTTAAACATTTAACCTAATTTCTTATACTGATTCAATTTAGAAAAATATTTACAAATTTATGTTCACAGTATATATATACACGCGGTTTTTAACATATATAAATTTAACAACTTTATATTTGTTTTATACAAATATTTGCAAGTTCATAAATTTGTATGATATTTTAATTATTTTTGTATCGTATTATGTTTGATTCAATTGAATGGTATTTTTTTTATCTCAATTTATTTTATATTTTATATAAATTATGATAATTATTTATTATTATGTTTAAATTTATATATTCAAAATATTAAAATAATTATTATTTGATATAAGTAAAATTAAATTTTCTTTTGTAAATTAACTATTTAAATCCACGTGGTATCAAATGTAGCTGGAATGAAATTTCATCTACAACATTAAGGAATGCCACTATCCTTTCTTTTCTTCTCAAGATTATACTCATTATTTATTCCTATTAATTTAGGCTCTCATTAACCACAACGTCATTCGCTAGAATCCCATCATATTAGCATATCAAGTGAATGTCTTAATAGTAGCATGTCAAGTGAATGTCTTAATAGGGTCAAGTACAACAAGTCACTAGTGAATTTAATGTTCAACCTTAGGTCAAATCAAATAAAAAATTTTTAAACTAATCGAATTAACGAATCTTATTTTATTATTCTAACTCTAATTCGAAAAAATTTAAAGTAAACGTATTAAATTAAAACCTTGTTATAGTGTAACTAATTTAATATAAGAGCACATAAATTTAAAATAATATATATTTGAAAAAATTCAAAGCAAAATAAGAAAAAAATACTTTAGTATGATAAACTTGAATCATTAATTAACTTATTTAGGTCTCAAAATTATTATTTTAAAAATTTTTAACTTTATATATTCTTTAATTTTTAAAAAAATTAAAATATATAAATTTTGAATTTTTTAAATTTATTTTGAATTTTTAAAAATTACTTTGAACTTTTTTTTGTAATTTTTTTAGAGTGATCAAATTGCTCATTTTTAAAATTGATTGGGATCAAAGAGATATTTACATTAATATGTTGTTCAAATTATTCGAATTATCTAAATTGTAAATTCAACTCGACTTGAACTAAAAAATTTAATTATTTATTTATTAACTCGAAAAAATTAAATAATTTATATAACTCAATTCGATTAACTTAAAATTTAAAATTTTTATTTTTTTCAAAAAGTGGTCAGTCAATAGATAAGCAGTCGAAACTTTAAGCTTTTGGTTTCGTTGGAGGCGAAGATTTACCGACGTATTTAGTATTGTATTTATGATAATTTCAAATGTGAAAGTCATGAGAGTCAAATGTTAATAAGATAGTTGGCCAAACCAATGAGATGAGGCAGATATTATTATATAATAATGGAAAATTGAAAACCATTAGTCCCCGTCCGTACAAAAGCAACTCAAGCAGCAAGTTTTTACAAATGAGTTAGATGATATTTTAGTTAGGATGGATAAAATTTAATTCAATTTAAAAAATTTGATAAAAATTTTAAATTTTAAATTAAATAGTTTGAATTATTTGGATCTAATTTAAATAAAAAAATTTAAAATTTTCGGTTTAACTCAAATATGAATTACACAATTCGAGTTATTCAAATAAGAAAAAGTGATAAATATTTACTCATCAACCTTATTTATATAGTTAAATAATCTTTTACTTTGTCTACTTGTTAAATAATCAGTATATGTAAATACAACATTAAATATAAATAATAGGATTCATTAACTTAATTAACTCGAAACTTTTTAATCTGATTTGACTCGACTCAATTGAATGTTCACCTCTATTTATTGAGTATCTTTTTTCTTTTTAAATTTTTATATTTGGAGACAGCCTTATCTTATACCAATGTTATACATGAGTAGCTCAAAAATCAAGTGATGAATCAGAGCAACGTGGACAAGTTTGGTCCATTATCATACCTAATCGCCCATTACTAAAGTTGCTTTAAAACAATCATGCATTATTTTAAAGAAGATTTTTGTGATTGATAATTCAGCAATTAGCCATGAGCTACATTCTTCTTTTGTCTTATACGTAGACAAACCAATGGAGGTTGCACTGTGAATAAACTTTAAGCAAGAACCATAATCAAAGAAAGAAAAGGGAAAACTCTAGAAGGTAATTAATTGTTCGTCCTTAGCTCATAGTTTCATGTTTCATGTGGCTATATATGTAGTATCATAGGAGGAATCGATTGTACAATGTGGGGGTAGAAGCAAGGACTGTCCATCATCATCTCTATTCAAGAGCTGCTTGCCAATTGTTTCACAGAAAGTATAAGATGCTCCTAAAAGCATGACCTTGAAGAAGTAATAATAGAAACTTGCCTAAAAAAAAAGCGTTTCCATTAGGCTTTTCTCTGCAACTTGTTTAGTAAAGAAAAGTTATCTGTGGGAATTGCACATACATATACTATATGTATGTATGTATAGTGATAGAATTGGTAATGATTAACTTTTGCCACGATGCTTCTAGCTAAACAAGACAAATTTTGCTTTTGTTAACCATTATGTCAACATTGCCATATCAGAGTGGGGCAGTGAGATTGTGCACTGCAAATAATAATTGAGGATGCTAGTGTGTGCCCTTTTGTCCGGTAATTATGAAAATTGAGAAAGGATTATATAAAATTGTAATTTTATATCATTTCTATTTCTTTTAAATAGGAACATGGCTCTTACTTAAAAGAGATAAAAATGATGTGAAATCATAATTTCATATAATTTTTTCTCTATGAAAATATTTGTATTAAGATATAGATTGTATTTTGTTATTTTTTTAAAAAAATTAGTAAATTAATCTTTGTACATTAGATTTAATAATAAACTAATTCTTTCAGTTAAAAAATAATTCATTTCTAATGTTAAAAACTAGAATGGTTGATAGAATAACTAGATAATTATATGTAGCATGTCATGTGTACCTCATGCTAATTTTTAACTTTAGAAATTGATAAAATTTTTAATAAAAAGACTAATTTATCCTGTTTTTAATAAAGGAGGTAAAATGAAATCAATTTTATATATAACAAGGCAAATTGTGGTAAAAGTACCATAGAGGCTTTTATACTAAGAATCAGATTACATTTTGTTCTATCTATTCAAATAATGAGCAAATTAGTTATTGTACGTTTCTATTAAAAAATTTATCCATTTTTACAATTAAAAACCAGTCAAAATAAAGTAAACGTGACATATCACGTATTATTGTCTAATCATATAATTTTATTAGTATAAGATAGAAATTGCTTTTTGAAATTTTAACTTTCATTTGTATTTAGTTAAACTGCAAGCAGAAGTAATGTATCCAGTATGTGAATATTCTGGTGATCATAGGTAAATAGCATAGGCTCAAAGAGACTGGTTTCATCGTCACCAGGGGCCCTCTGTTCTCAGCATGAACTTCGCACTAACGGATTGTTTCCAAAGGTGAAAATGGAAACCACCGTCCAATTAGTTCAGATCTAAAACCACCAATCAGGACAGTTCCAACAAATCCACACTTCTTTTCAATCTTTTTTTATTGATTTGAGCCAGCTTATTTTCACCTAAAAAGCAGGGCGCCGGGTCATGGAATCATAATATGGACAGTGTCAACACTAAGATTATTTAATACCAATTTTATGCGTAAGACTATTTAACATGTTGGTTCAGTGGCGTCAGGTGCATGACGGTTAACTTCTTTCCCCTTTTAAAACAATATGTTGCTTCGGGTAAATTTTAATTATTATTTTTTTAAAAGTTCACGCTTTTCTATAAATATATATCTTGAATCACTATAATCGAATTATTGTTAAAATTGTAAAACAAAATTTAACATAAAATTTAATAAATTATAATTTATTATGTTAAATTATTAAGAATAAAATTAGATATGAAAACGTACCTAAATTTATTAATTTTTAAAATTTTCAGATTTTATAGTTTTAGTATTCTAAATTAACAATTTAGACTAATTTTTTACGATAATAAATTATAATATATAATTACTATTATTATATACATGGTGCTCATATTTTCCAACTATTATTATTACATATACATATGTGTTAGAATATGAAAAAAAAAATCCAAACTAAGCCAATTAAAACTACATGGTGAAAATTGAAAATTCACACAAATAATTACATGTAATACAGTAATTAAAATCCAAAGTCTCCACCCTTTCAAAACGTTAAAATTCTATTGACAAAACTTTATATGTTTTGATCCTTCCTAGGTGTCTAACCCATCATTTTCATTTTTTAAACACCATAATAATGGTTCAATTGTAATTTTGATCTTTCTATTATATTCATATTTGAAATTTAATTTTTATATTTTAATTTGACATAATTTAATTTATTATTTTTACAATAATTTTAGATAGTCCAAATAATTAATATGTTTAGCCATCCCGATTAAAATGATTACGTGAATTTTTCTTAAAAATATTTTTTAACAAAAAAAAAACACTGCTTAAACATAATAAGTTGGAATGAATTTTTTTTAAAAAAATTTAGCCTCAACGCTTTAAACAAAATAATTAAGGATTTCAACTATTTGACTAATCAATTATATTTTAAAATATAAATATTAAATTATGTAAAATTAAAATATAAATACTAAATTTTAAATTTAAAACATAATAGAGGGTTCATAATGAGAATTTAACCTAAAAACAATTTATACTCAAAACAATCTTTTTTATTTGATTTCATAAAAAGTTTTATAACTTTTTTTAAAAGATTGTTTTTAATTAAATTGGTCAAGTAATTATCAATTTACCTGAAGCGAAGCAGTTCAATTTTTGACACGTGGGTACACCCACCATAAAATGCGCTCTCTCTCTCTCTCTCCTTTTTATTACATTTTAGAAAAATAATAAATTTTAATTTTTTATCTCTATTATGCTTAAATTTGAAGTTTAATATCTATATTTTAATTTTTATTGTAATTTGGTCTCTATATTTTTATCATGTTATTAATTAGTTTAAATAGTAAATATCAGTAACTTTTTAATTAAAATAATACGTAATTATATTAATTTGAATACCTTAAAGAGTCTTAAAAACAAACACATGATTTCTCATTTTTTTTGGCCCCTAGATTATCGTGAATTGAGATTTAATCTGTATACTTTAATTTTTTTACATATTTGATCATTCTACTTTTATAATGTCCTTAGTTAGTTTAAATAGTTAATATTGTTAACTATTTCAATCAAAATGTAGACATCAATTTTCTCAGCAAAACTATTCTAACAAAAAATATTTTATCATGACAAATTTGAAAAGGTGATTTTAAGAAAAAAAAATCATAATTAGTATTTTTGACATTATTTTTATTGTTACATGACTATCAAGTGAATTTTAAAAAAAATTTAAAATGTCACACTAGAGATTTCAATAGAATAACTTTAATGATGGTAATCATTAGATTTGAATTTTTAAATCTGAACAATAAAAATTTTAAATTTCTGAAAATAAAAGTAAGGAAACTAAATTTCAAATGTACAAAGTGTATAAACATTTAGAGCATGTTTTAACCTTCAGATTTTTACTATGTAATTTGACGCAAATAAATAATTAACCCAACACGAACCATAGATTAAAAACATACTATAGTATAATTGAAATGTTAATTGGGAGAATATATTATAACAAATAGGTAGAAATTTTAGTAATTATGTATCAAATAACATGTAAAAAAGTGATGAGTTGACATTAAATGATTGAAACGGGATATATGCTAATATAGTATCCTAATTTCATATAATCTTTTCTTATGATAATCTTTTATTTGTATGTAAGTTATAAATAGGCAAAAAAAAAAAGAATATAATTATCAATAAAAATAAAGAAAAACCAGAAAAGTATAGAGTCTATTCTCAAAAAAGAAAAAGAATAAGAGTCCAAAAGGTCGAGGATACTACTTAAGCATATAAATCAATAGCTATCTTATCTTCATTTCAAGGAAATTGAATTGACGGGCTAATTGAAGATACACCAAATGCCTATATATTCAGCCTTTAGTTTCTAGGAAGAGGATCGAATTGCATAAACACAAATTAGTTCATTTATAGGAACATTTCTTTTGATTGTAACCATTGAAAGGTTAATTGAGAGAGAGTTCATGTTAAATGTGCGAGAGTAAAGTTGTAACAATTGAGTTATTGAATTGACTTTTTTTAGTAAGATCCACAAATATAGATTTACATGCGTAAATATTTATTAGTATTATTTTTTTTAATTAAGGAGGTTAAAAGTTATTATATAATAATCAATCCAGGAAAAGATAAATTAATAATATTTTCATTTAGCAAATTCAAAGCAAAATCAGGAAATTGGGAGTTGGGATCAAGAGTAAAAGTCAATAATCATTTCTTCTGCAACTTTTCCTAAGCAATCAACCATTCTATTGTATTCTCAACGCACATGCCTAATACTAATATTCCAATCTCGACTCAACAGGTCTTGAATAACATGAATGACATATGAGTTCGACTGTTGTATCATCATATACCCTTAACATGATGCAGTACTTCTAAACAATTTGTTTCTAATAATACATCACGACAATCATGCTTCTAAAAACCTTATTATTTGTGTTATTGTTTATACTTGTTACAGTTACTTGTTATAAGAACAATTTCAAGAACCTTGCGATCGGACCACTTCACTTTATATTAAAGCTAGGTACTCAATTTTGGTAAAAGAAAATTTGCGACCCGAACACTTCATATTGTATTAAAGCTAGCCAACCAAATTTGGTAAAAGAAAATTTTAAGGTGGAGAGAAAAAGGTACTTCTCTTTCTTGCTTATTAATGCAAAGCTAATATTGTGTGTACAAATGGTGGAGTGGTCTTCTTTTCATAGCCAATTGTAAGGCAACTTGGTGCTAGATGTCGCCCTCGTGTTGGTTGGCATGAGAGGTGCCTTCGAGGTGAAGTGATTATTGTGTAGGCCGTTTTGTAGAGAATAAAATTTTGTATTATTCTCCAATTGAGCTTTTGTTTTGTGCCAGTGAGCTTTATCAATGATATAGGTTGATCAACTTCAACTCTGTTGCATGCTTTGAGGTCATCCATGTTCCCTCGTGGTTAACTTTATGTTTAACCTCAACAGGGTCAACTAAAACTTCTAATAGGGCAATCTGAGACATTAAATCAAACAATTGCCATGTCATTTATTTTAATACGACCCAAGTTAAGTGGGGTTAAGGATTGGACTAAGATATACAAATGAGGGGTAAAAAATTGGAAAAGAAAATTAAAATTTCAAGTTAATTGGATCGAATTATTCGAATAAACTCAAATAAGTAATTCGAATTTCGAGTTCAAGTCGAATTGAATTGTACAATTCGAATAATTTGAATTATAACTTGGTATAAATATCTCTTTGGTCCCTGTCAATTTTGAAAACGGGCAAATTAACCTCTCTCAATAAAAATTCAAAATAATTTTTAAAATTCAAAATATTTATAAAAATTCCAAATTTTATATTTTTAAAAAAAATTATAAAAATTAAAAACAAAATTATAAATAATATATATAAAAAGTAGGAATTTAAAATTTTTTCTAAAATAATAATTTTGGACTTAAATAAGTTAATTAACAATTCAAGTTTATCATACTAGAGTATCTTATTTTTTTATGATTTTGCTTTGAAAAAGTTTCAAATATATATAGTTTCAAATTTATGTACTCTAATATGGAATTAGTTATATTGTGATAAGATTTTAATTTGAAATGTTTAATTTTTTTTTTAATTTAACTTGAACAATTTCACTCTGTTCAACTCGACTTGATTTTTATTTCACTTGACTCGATTTGAAAAATTTTCAACTTCAGTCAGAATTATAAAATAGGACTTGTCAACTCAATAAATTCGAAATTTTTTCACTCGATTTGACTTAATTTAATGAAACACTCACCCCTAATAAAAACTTGTGAATTACAAGGTCTAAAATTAACTAAAATTAAAGTGAAAAGACTAATTCCAAAAGTTGAGTAAAGTATAAAAACTAATTATATAATTGAAGTGAAGTGAAATATACCTTGCTACCTAAATCCCTTCATAAACGTCTAAAAGTAGAAAATTTAGGGAGGATGAACGATAAGGTTTTTAACAACAAATCTCCATGGAAATACAGCATGCTTAACCATTTGGAAAGTTTCCAATTTGTCATGTGGGATTCCACCAAACCAACCTTATTTTCATGTTGGAATCCAAACCCGAAAGCACCAACTTTGCATTCACTCCCTATGCATTTCGATACTCATCATCATCATCATCATCATCATCATCATCATCATCATCATCATCATCATCATTATTATTATTATTATTATTATATTGAAAGACTATCTTTTAGCTTCTTTTTCTTCGGGAAATTTATATTCCACCTTTAATAATACAGCAGAAATTTTGCAAATGTCTAATTCAATCATCCCACTTATATTTTAACAATTTTTTTGTCCACAAGATTGTGATATGCCATTAAAAAAATTAATTAGGGTGTACTTAAATTTAAAATCTTTTGAAGGGTGTTACAATTTTAAAAAGGGTTAGATTATAACATTTCTATTTTAAAATGGGTTAGAATTAAATTATAATTTTCTTGAGAGGTCAAAAGATAAATTTATTATTGTATTAAATTTTTTATTTTTGAGTGGAGTTGAAGGCATCTGCCAGCTCTCTTGTGCCGCCGATGGCAGTGGGTATTAGAAATGAATATTTTAAATAAAATGAAGAATTCTTGCTCTGATTTTTTAGAGCAATTAAGTACAAAATCAAATTCATACATCTAAACGGTCACACAAGCAAAGCTTACGGACTGACCTTATATAATAGGGATGGAGTGAAAACCTAGGTCCAAATTTGTGCTAGATTCGGGGAGAAAAAGTGTTTTTTTTTTTTTAAATGCAAACATTGGAAGTTAAATGACAAGATAAAAGAATCTTAAAACACTATTATTCCATAAAATGAATCTGAGCTTTCAAACCAGCAACATGGTAGTTTAAGAATCCAATGATATTTAGAAATGGAGCTCATACTATTTGGTTTAACGTTTGATTGAATTGAGTGAAAAAATTTTAATTTTACAAGTTTTATTTTATCATCTTAACTACATTTGAATTTTTTTTTAATTGAACCGAGTCGAATTGAGTGAAACTATTTAAGTTAAATTAAAAAAAATTACAATATAACTAATTCTATGTTAAAGCATATAAATTTGAAATCATATATTTTTAAAAAAATTTCAAAGCAAAATAATTAAAAAATAAGATATAATAAATTTGAATCATTAATTAGGTTTCTAAAAATATTATTTTAGAAAATTTTTAAAATTTTAACTTTATATATATATTTTAAAATTTTTATAAATATTTTAAATTTTTGAAAATTATTTTGAATTTTTTTAATTTTTGTTATGAGAGAGACCATTTTACTTATTTTCAAAGTTGACAGGGATCAAAAGAATATCTATATTAATTTATTATTTGAATTGTGAAATTCAACTCCACTTAAACTCGAAACTTAAAACTCAAATTGAATTATTCAAATTAGAATTGATTAACTCAATCCAATTAATTTAAAATTCAAAATATTTTTTAATTTTTTTAAATCAAATTAAAATTTACTCAAATGTCACCCAAACCAAAACCATATAAACACGAAATACAAAACAAGGAAAGCACTGCATTTGCATCATCCCCACTTAACAATAAAATGATTGGTGGTCAATGAATCGAATCCCTACTGGCCAAACCAAATAAATCAATAAATAAAGGCAAAAGCATAAGAGAGATCCACCCAAACAGACCTCCTTTATTATTATTTTCCTTATTATTTTATTTCATTTTCCTGTGATTCTATGAACAAAGCAAAGTGGGTTCTGGAAGGAGTGGTTGTTTTGGGTTTCATGGATAAGGGGAATCTAAACTAGAGTGAGAGTTAGGGTTAAGAGTTAGTGCCTTATTGGACTTTTACACATTTATTGGAAAATAATGCATTTCTTTTGCTTTATTTATAGTGTAATGGAGTGGAGTTCATATTATTACAAGTTTTCAAATTTTATTGGATTTCATTTTTCAAATTTTAACAACTTATTTATACAAGTTGGTTAAAATTTTAACTATGAGAATAAATACATTTTAGTATGCTCAAACCCATTCTGTATAAGTAACAATATCAATGCTAACTAAATTATAACTCAATCAACCTAAATTATAAGAATTATTTGAACTCATTCAATTAAGTTTATGCATATGCTTATGTTCTAACTCGATTTAAATCACAGTTGGATATTAAAAGGTTCCCAAATCTAAACTAAAATTTGGTTTAATTCGATGATCTATTTCATTGATCATGTTGGTAATAAAATATTTACAAATTTTATATTAATATTCATATTTTAAATTAAATTAAAATTAAAATGTATTTTTATTATTTAAATCAAATTTTGATAAAATCGATTTGAGGTAAAAAGTTCATTACCCAAAGCTGCCAATGAAAAGATCTATGCTTATTCATCTCGTGAAAAGTAAGTTTTGATGTTGTACCCAATTTCAAACTCAATTACTTATACTCCAACTTGAGTTAAATTAAAAATTATCATATCAGTTAAAGATAAAAAAATATATTAAAAATTAAAATTCAAATAAATTCACAATCTATTCAAGTCAAACATTAGAATAATTGAAATTCAAATTATAGTCAAATAACTTATAAGCACATGAATCTATAATCTGTACTATATATAAAGTGGTTGGTTGAGTTAGTATCACGAGTTACTCTCACCTTAAAAGATAATTAATATTATTAAAAGAATATTTTTACATATTTTTATATAATCTTCAAATAAAATAACTTAAAAACATTATCTAGAAACCGAACACAAAACCAATAAATTCATATAAAAAAACCTTTAATACTCCACTAATAATCATTTGTTAATATCTTTTTATAAACATATTTTTTTAATATAAAATATTTTCTTTCACTCACATCATGGGTGTGATAAAATCTATTATTATTTAAATATTTCACTGAATTGGTGTCACCCTTAACAAGATTAATCAACTCAATTATGAAATTATAGAAATATATTTTAATTATAATTAATATTATTATGATGTAATTTTATCTTTTCATACTTTTATAGTATCTTTAAATAAAAAATTACAAATTATAAATCTAATAATCGAACACATGTTCAATAGTATTAAAATATAAGTTTGTTACCACTCTACCTATAATCATTATTAAATGAATTTTAATAAATATATTTAACATAAAATATTTTCTTTCACAATAATTTTAACATCGTGGGTGTGATAAAATCTATTATTATTTAAATATTTCACTGAATTAATGTCACCCTTAACCATATGACCAACTCAATTATGAAATTATAGAAATATCTTCTTCTTTTTTAAATATATTTAATATTATTATGATGACATTTTTATCTTTTCATACTTTTATATTATTTTTAAATAAAAAATAAAATTATAAATCTAATAATCGAACACATATGCGAGAGTATTAAAATATTACCATTCTACCCATATTCATTAGTAAATAAATTATATTTTCCTTCGCCTTTCAGTGTAACAAAATTTAGATTTAATAACACAAATGTGCTCATATCTATTTTGTGATTTTATCGTGAATATTAACCCTCCTGAAAAAAAAAAATCAGGTTGATAACTTTTTTTAATAAAAATTAATACAAATACATTTTTAAGTAAGCAAAAAGAAAAATCACACTAGTATAATAATTTAGACTAGAACCTAATAACCAAACTAAAATCCATATATGCTACCAGCACATAGTCTCACACATATATAATAACTCATGACCAATAACCTCCGTGGCAAGCCTTTGACCACTTCTTTGCATTTTCTTGTCTATAAGAAGGCCGTATCTCATTCAGAAGTGTGTCAACCTAAGAGCGAGTAAATACTCGAGAAGAGAGAGAGAAGATTATGGGAGGCCAAACGCCATACGCAGCTTTGAGGAATATGTTGACCAAAGTGAAACCATACCTGTCAATGGTGTCTCTGCAGTTTGGATATGCAGGGATGTACATAATCTCCATGGTTTCTTTGAAGCATGGCATGAGCAATTTCATCCTTGCTACTTATCGTCATGTTGCTGCCACCATTGTCATTGCACCCTTTGCTTTTCTTCTTGAAAGGTTCCCCCTTCTTCTCCATCTCATTTTCTTAGATCACACATTGTGTTCACAATCTAGTATATATTATCCTCTTTGAGAACTCACCGCTCCCTAAAGGCTTTATTATCGGAAAAACTCCCATACGTAGAGGTCCTGGTCGGTTTAAGTGTTGAGGGACAATTGAGTTTCCTGCCAATATCACTAGATTGTGGGCATGGCGCAGTGTGATGTTGTCCACTAAAATGAGAATACCCTCTCACGTACTCATCTCACACCACATTCATAATATTAATTTCTTAAACCTTAACCTTAGTTGTCACTGCTTTACATCCTTCTTTCTGCAGGAAAATAAGGCCAAAGATGACCCTCCCTATCTTCCTCAGGATTGTCATTCTCGGTTTCCTCGAGTAATGCTCTAAAACTCTCTTCTTTCTTTGTATCTCCATATGTATCTAAACTGCTTCTACATATGTAAATACCTGCATAAATACATATATACATATATATGGTTTCTGATCATGAAACTTATTGATCTCCGATTCGAAAAGGCTTTACGCATTCATGCAAAGATGATTATTTTTCTTCGTTTAGCATATATGTATATATGATACAATGGAAAAGAAAATGGAATATTGTCAACTGGAAACCAAGAATGCAAAGGTGTAATCGATGTTGTTGATTTAATGAAACAGGCCAGTGCTTGACCAGAATTTATACTTTTTGGGAATGAAGTACACATCAGCAACATATGCGTCGGCTTTCCTTAACATAGTTCCTGCCGTTACCTTCATAATGGCAATGATTTTTAGGTGAAATATTCAAACCAATATCCACCACCTCAAATAGTTTTCAAAGTTCCATTATCTTTATTCTTTTTCCATTTAGTTTTTTGTATATCCACACACTTGGTATTGGTACAGTCAATAGGATAGTGAAGGCATTTATCGTTGTTTAGGTTAGAGAAAATCAATGTGAAGAAGATACGAAGTCTGGCAAAGATTATTGGAACTGCAATCACAGTCATGGGAGCAATGGTGATGACTTTGTACAAAGGTCCCATTATTGACTTTGTCAAGTCCGGAGGAGCTATACACCAAGGAACTGCCACTGAATCTGCAGATAAACACCGGGTTTCCGGAACAATAATGCTTCTTGGAAGCGTCTTTTGCTGGTCAAGCTTCTTTATTTTGCAAGTGAGTCAAAACATTCTAAAAAAAATGAAAGTTGATTAAACTTATTTATGAGCTAATATTGGGTTATGATTTCTGGTTCAGTCCTTCACATTGAAGAAGTACCCGGCTGAACTCTCTCTTACAGCTTGGATATGTTTCATGGGAATGTTGGAAGGTGCAGGAGTGTCCCTGGTTATGGTCCGTGACCTGAGTGCCTGGAAAATAGGCTGGGACTCAAGGCTTCTTGCTGCAACTTACTCTGTAAGTGCCCCATAAAAAACCAAGCAGACACATGTATACTTGACCATTTTAACATATATTTGTGATTGATTAGGGAATAGTGTGCTCTGGTATCACGTATTACGTGCAAGGAGTCGTGATCCGGGAACGAGGACCGGTATTTGTAACATCTTTTAGTCCTCTATGTATGATCATCACTGCTGCACTAGGGGCCATTATTTTAGCAGAAAAACTCCACCTTGGAAGGTATTGAGTTTTGATCTTCAACAAACACTGGATGATTATTAGAGATACTTAATGCAGATAGTGACAGAATGCATTGTGAAGTAGCTTTTTTTGTGGCTGTAGTAACCATTAAACAAATTAGATGTCTTATTCATCTAGTGGATTCTGCATTGGTTTTCCTTCTTCTGATTGCTTATTTTTGGTTGATTTCAGCGTACTTGGAGCCATTATTATAGTCTTAGGGCTTTACACTGTGGTGTGGGGTAAAAGCAAAGATGGGAAAAACACAGAAAATGATGAGAAAAGCAATGGCCTGCAAGAATTGCCAGTTACAAACAATGCTAAAGCAATCAGTGTTGAAGTGGGCATTGATGGAGCTGACAAAATTGTTAATATTCCAACTTCAAAGAACCCTTTTTAGCACTCCCCAAGGGATAGAAAATACTATGTAAACCATCTCATCTCTCTCCATCTCAAAGACAAGTAATTTCTAGCTTACTTATCATCTTTTTGCTTGTACTCTAAGGTCTTCAAGTTGGTGAAGTAAAAAACCACGATGAACCGTTGCAGTTTGCCTATATTTTTGTATAAATATTCCCTTTCTCTACTTTTCTTTGGCTTAAATTCATCAGATGCTATAACGAAAAGGATCTACTGTGAAAACCAAACTATAGGAATCAAACAGCAAAACTTGTTCCAGGATTTGGACTGGCATCTCAAGTAATCAAGGGTCATCATTTGTTCAAATGCATTGGAAACACTTAGGCAGAATCAAATTCTGCCACAAAAGCCTAATATTAGGTGCAAGTGCTTTGAAATAGCTGTGGAGTGAAAAAAAGTACCCCATAAAATGTACCTATGCTTGAGGCTATCAATTCACTCTTTTTAAGGTTTAGAGAAATGAGTTAAAGCTTTTCATCACAAGGATAAATTTTTTGTGGGTTTCTTTCAATACGGGAGTACTTTTAGAAAAGTTATTCGCTTTTTTAAAAAAGTGATACCTAATGATTTAGAACTTGGGTTATAACTTTTAATGAGTTCATATGACTACTCGGACCAACAAATGTCACAAAGTAGTCAAATGATAAGTATCAGGGAGATTGGTGAAGGTTTTCGCGCATCTACGCTCCAAACTTTTTAACCATAGCATACATGGAAAGTTATTTTAGTTGCTCGGATCAATTGTTAGGGTGGATCATTTTTTGTTGGAATCAAGGATGGGTTATATATTTTTTTTGAGTGCATAATGTTAAGGCTATTTTTGTTGTTAGACTACTTGACGTGTAATGTGATGTAAAATTTACTATTCTTAAATTTTTTTTTTGTGAAATGAAACAAAATAGTCGAATCACATTATATTAAATTGAGCAAAAACACCACTTGCTTTATCAGAGCAAAGGATTGCTAGCATCAACCTAGGAGGATCATCAAACACTTGCAGGCCTTCTTTCCCATCCGAGACCATTTTAGCTATACGATTAGCAGCTTGATTATCCTCTCTTGAGACGTGTCGTAAACGCTAGTGTCCAACATACATAAAAAGTTGTTGGATACGCCTGATTAAATCATAACTCGATGCTGTCGATGGAGTGTCTTGGAGAACCTTGACCACCTCCAAGCAATCACTTTGAGTCATCACCCTTTGGTACATGTGGCCTTGAAAAAGAACCATACCATCTAGAATACCCCATAATTTGACATCAAATATTAAACACTACCCCAAATAACAGTTGTACCCCAGAATCCAGTCTCCATTTCTGTCACATAAAACTCCCCCAGCTGATGTAGTTCTTGAGTCTGTCTTAACGGCACCATCAGTGCTTAAATAGACCTAATTACCTGATAGAGAATTCCCAAATCTAGTTTCATGCTGCACTAACAAGCCTTCATTTTGAGCTGAGTCACATGTCGTCAAATGTAGTAGTCAATTTGGGTCAATTTCGCACTTCAGGAGTTTGTTTTCTAAGCAATTTAGTATTTTAATTTACGTTTTCGGTATTTAGGCCTTAGGATTAAATACTAATAAAATAAGTGTTTTTAATACATTTTGTAAGTGTTGTAACCCAATAGGCTGACACGAGCCTTTAGTGGTACTAATATGCTGAATTGAGTGTGTAAAATAAAGAAATAAAGACCCAATTGACGTAGAAGCAAGGGACAAGTGATGCACAAGCTTCCTGGAACATCAAGGTACAAAACGAACGGCTAAAGCAAAACATGTGTGTCGTGTTGTGCCATAGACTGGGTGTGGAATGACACAAGTTGACGTGCTGCCCCAAGTTTATCGAGGCTATTTTCATATGTGCAATCAACCTTATATGAAGACTTAGGACATGCCGAAGACCTAATTTTGGCTGCCAACACTTCTATAAATAAGATATTAGGGATTTGATGTAACTAAATCGTCCTAGACGCCTTCAAAAACCCTAATAGTTTAGTAGTAGGATTAAATTATTTTTCTTTCGGCTTTTCATAACTCTTTTGCATTTCCTCTTGAAATCAGTCTTGATTCAAGAGTTTATTTATTTAATTGAAGTATTTCAATTTACTTTTTCTTACATTTGATTTAATTTTTTTATTCCAATCAATCGATTTGCTACTTTGTTCTTCATTCAATATTCAATCCATGATTATTCAAATATCTTTTCTCTTTCAAATCGATCGTGCTCTTCACATTATTAATTCAATTGGAGTTGGGATTATGAATAACAAGAGTGGCTAAATCCCTTTGGGGAGATTAATGAGTGGATGAGGATGTGATTAATAGAGGATTTAGGGTTTCTTAAGAGGGGTTAGTTGCTATGAATTACGTATGCTTAAACTACTAGGATTGACAATCCTAGGAAGTTATCATAGGCTAAACGAGGTTGAGAGATAAGTGAAATTGAGTAAATTGTAATTTATCCTGGTTGAGAAAGCGAGATCAAAAAATAAACGAATATCAACCAATCGATTAGTTAATTAGACGCCGAGAGGTAATAATTGATTAATCGGTAGCTAATCCACCCTAAAACCATAATCCGAAGTTAGTTACAAACCTTGACGTGAGCTAACCTTCCTGATTGGTTTATTGATTTTAAGTTGTTTGTTTATTTTTCTTATTTATTTATTTTTATCTCATTTATATATTTTACGATTTATCATAATATAGTAATTAATTAGTATTATTTGGACTTATTATTATAAAAGTGTTTTAATAATTTATTCCAGCCTCTTTTGGGTACAATCTTCAGAATACTTCCAAAGTATTTCATTGTACTAAACTATATTACAATTTGACTCGTGCACTTGCGGATATCGTTGTTCTAAATTCTTATATTTTTGGTGTAACACCCTTAACCCTTATCCGTCGCCAGAATAGGATTACAGAGTATTACCGAGCTTTATGGACTAATTACTAATATTGCATACCTTTATTATATAAATAAAAAATCAATCGTATAACACTCATATTGTCCCTTAGATGGGGCCCTCGGGACCCAAAATACACCTTAGAAGTAAATCGAGACTAAACCGGACACTTAAGAAAATTTTTCCAAAATCTTAAAATTTTTCTTAGAAGCAGGGGACACACACCCGTGTGGTCAAACCGTGTAGCTCACACGGCCATGTAACGACCCGATTTTGGGCCTAGTCGGAGCAGTGGTTTCGGAACCACTAACTCGAGGTTGGATAAATTATTTTAATACTATTTTATGTGTTGTGGCATGATTATATGAGAATATGAAAATTTTGGTGAATTAATTTTAGCGATTTCATGCTTAATTGTGAAAAGGACTAAATTGCATAAAGTGCAAAATTCCTATTTTGATAGCTAAGGGTGTTAAATAGCTAGATAACAAAAATTTGGGGTCTTTAAAGAGAAATTAGACCCCTAATGCATAGGTTGGCCGGCCATAGAGACAAGAATAGTCAAAAAGTCAAAGATTAGGTAGATTTGGTAACTAAATTGGCTATGAATAAAAATAAAATAGAGAGAAAATTTTGTCATATTTTCTCTTATATTCTTCCCACCGAAAATATAAGCCATAAGAGGATTTTGAAGCTTAAAAATTTTAGCCACTTAATATCTCTACAAGTAAGTGACTTTAATGGCTTTTCTTGAAAACTTTTACATTTTTAGAACCCTTATAGCATGAGCTTTTTAATAAATGGACTATTTTGATAAATGGTTGAAAGTCTAGGGTTTTACCATGAGAGTATTCATGTTGTTTTCTGAAATTTTATGGAAGAAAATGAATTATATTTTTGAAATAAACAACTTTTGTGAAAGGATTTCTCATGAAAACTCTAATAGGACCATTTTGCATAAGTTGTAAAATAGTTGATAAATGTGTGAAATAATGAGAATTGTGAGCTACTCCTAGTATAAAAAGTATTCGGCTAGGCTTGGTTAATGAGAAAATGTGATAAAAATTGATTTTAGGGTCTAGGGGTAAAGTGGTCATTTTGTGGAAGTCTAGGGCAAAATGGTCATATTGCCCAATTATAAATTGTTGGATGCCTAGATCGATAAAGTGATTAAACTTGTGAAATTTTATCATTATAGATCAAGAACTACAAAATCCAGGCTTAGATCGGGGAAAGGCAAAACAAGTGGACTAAGCCGAACTAGTCGCCCCATTTTGAGTACTGAGGTAAGTTGTATGTGAATAATACAACTACATTGTTATTATATGTGTTTGAATTGATATAGCATAAATTTCTTGTTTGTGGAAATGATTATGTATGTTGAATATTGAGAAAGTAGAATTCCCGTTTGAACCTTAGGGAATAAAAATCGGATATTCATGCCATGACATTTGGGTTATATGTGTGCTAGTGTAAGACATGTTTGGGACATGCATCGACCACATTATAAGCACCAGTATAAGACCATGTCAGGGACGTGGCATCGCCATTGAGACGAGAGCTAATATAAGACATGTCTGGGACATGTATCGGCCTCGTGATGTGAGTTAGCGTAAGACATGGTTGGCATTAGATTGTGATTTAGGGTGGCAAAAGGCTTGGTAGATAGCCTCATATTGTCCACACGGGTAGACAAATGGGCGGCGTATGTATAGGCCGTGTGTGACACATGGCTAGGTCGATGGCCATGTTGTCCGGCTGTGTGTCCCCTGCACGTAAAATTTTCAAGTCAGTATGCATGGTAGTAAACACACGGGCAGAGACACGGCCGTGTGTCTCAGTCGTGTGGAGGACAGAGCCTCTGGCCACGGGCGTGTGCCTTGGCCGTGTGCCCCTTATTATATGCTGACGTCAGAAACAGAATGTCAAGGTTTTTGGACATGGGCTAGGACATTAGAGTGTCATGGCCGTGTGAGGAACACGGGCGTGTGTCAGGCCATGTGAAAACCCCTGTAGGTTCGAATTTAGAATTTAATTCGCATGGGTATGGGACACGGGCGTGCCCCTAGGTGCTTGGGTCGTGTGTGTCGAGTCTTGGTGACTCAAAAATGATTGTATGTATGTAGTTAAGTATAGTAATGCTCGTGCCTAGTCCCGGCCTCGAACTCGGGTAAGGGGTGTTACGGGCCAAGTGACACGCCCGTGTCTCAAGCCGTGTGGGCATTCGATGTAAGGCACACAGCCGCGTCCTAGCTCGTGTTCAAATTAGGGTAGCTACTGACTTGGGTCACACGGCCAACCACACGCCCGTGTGATAGGCCGTGTGTAAAAACCTAGGCATTCTGCTTTGAAATTTTAGGTGCAGGGAACACACGGCCAGACTACATGCCTGTGTCTCTGCCCTTTATGATATCAACCTATACACAACATTTCAATACATCAAATAGCCTCAATCAAGCAACCAAATCAAGCCAAATTCATATTTATACATACCATAACATTACAAAACTCATTACCTAAACTTACTACATAGCTCAATTCATTAATTTACCAAAATTTACTACTAGTTACATGTATATGAATATGTATACATATGTTATTCATAGCCATACTTCAAATTTTAGTTCTTTTCCACACCAACCCTATACATGCCATATAAACCATAAAAGTATATAACAAAAGCTACCGAAGCAATCTGGATAGTGTGACCCAATGTGTTGATCCGATCCTCCAAACTTCTTGAATGTCCAAAATACAACACATGTAAGCTTATTAAAGCTTAGTAAGTTCATTAAATTAAACATTGATCTTACCATTAATATAATAAATTAAATTGTAAATAAATCATACATTCTCCCTGTCAAACACAACATAAATCGATGAACATACTTCCTTCAAATCAATATAAAAAAATCAATAAATCTTTCAATTTCTATCACATAAGTCTTTTACCAATTCTTGCTGAATCAAAGAACAGCTTACGGGTATGAGTACATCGTTTTCTTTATGCCATAGTCCAGCTATGGTCTTACATGTATGTTGCCATGGCCCTGCCATGGTCTTACATTCGCAATGCCATAACTCAGTTATGGTCTTATCATCAGATTGCCATAGCCCAACTATGGTCTTATATTTAATCACTTCCATGGTCCAACCATGGTCTTACGTTCGTAGTACCATAACTTAGTTATGGTCTTATCTGTCAATTCATTTTTTACATTAATGCCATAGCCCAACTATGGCCTTACATATTAACATGCCATGGTCCAACCATGGTCTTATCCGTCAATTCGTCATTTACCACAGAACGAATGTATTCAATCCTACGTTCCACTCGTTTTGAACATTTATTTTAATTTCATAATTCAACGATAAATTTATTTTCAACATTATATATGAATAAATACGTAATAACATTCATCAATGTAATAAATGAACATTAAAGTTTAACCTTATAAACTTACTTGGGCTAAATTATGGAATTTGTAGTAGTCAGGGATTATTCTGCTAATTTTTCTTTTTCTCGTTGATCTATGGGCTCTTGATCTAAAATGTAAAATTATTCATTCATTAGCACATATTTCAATTCCAATTTACTTCACAATTTATACCCTTCAATTTTCAAAATTATACTTGTAATGACCAATTTTGGCCCGGGCCCGCTAGAAACCCCAAAAAAATATATAAAATATATACAAAATAAATAAATAAAAAAATATTAAATGCCCAAAGTCCAGATTACATGACCCAAGATCCATTTACAAATCAAAGCCCAAATAAACATAGATTCTAGAACTAAACCCTATACAGGCCCAAATACAGTGGCCCAATACTCAAAATGAGCCCAAACGGTCCGAAAGCTAAGCCGAAATTCGGCAAACCCTAGGGCAAAAAGGGTCCTTGCGCTGCAGTCCTCACGAGCGGCCTAACTACATCGCACCACACCCACCCTCCATACGATGCCAGCGCCTCAGCAGCCATGCCACGCCCAAGCCTCCGTACCCAAGCGCCAGCACACCCGTACCTGCAAAAAAACAAACAAGCAATACCAACAAATACAAACAAATGGAAATATTGTTTTTTTTTGTATTTTTATTAATTTTCCTTTCTTTCCTTTCGGCTATAAAGCCAAAGGACTTCATCCTTTGTAAGGTTACGTTTACAAAGATTACGTAAAAAGAAATCAACACGAACGCAAACGTTTGAAACAATATTCAGAAAGATCGAAGGTGGTTCTTCGATTCATATTCTCCCTTTTGGGTTTTTATTTTCATTTTTTGCTTTTGTAGATAAAAGTTTTAGCAAAATAAAGGAAGGGAAAACTTACCTGCATTTTGAGGGGTTTCGGACTGGTGCCACGATGGAGGCGGAGGCGTTGAGCGCCGATGAACGCCGAAATCGGCTAAGACCGAGGCTTTGTGGGCATCGTTCCCCTTTCTCCCTCTTCTCCCTTTCGTCTACCCCTTTTCAGTCTGTTGAAGCATTTAGGTCTAGGGTTTTTCTTTCTTTTTATTAATTAACAACGAAACGGCACCGTTTGGGACATTGAGGGTCCGCGCGTCAACCCGGATAGTGACCCGGATCCGTGCCTTCTCATGCAGAATGGGGAATTTGCGCGCCAAGTCCTCCACATTCGCGCGAGCTTTCAATTGCGCCTTATGCGCCTTGCTCTTTTTTTTTCTTTTTTGATTTGGACTTGCGATTTGTACCTTATTGCAATCTGATCCGCGCTTAAACATTGCGTTTTGGGAACTGGATTATTTCCAGTCTGAGTCCTTACGCATTTGTGCGCTTCGCACTCTGGTCCTCTCTTTGATTATTTTATTTATAAATTAGCCCTTTTATTTTAATTGAATTTTTCATTAGATCTCATTGATTTGTATAGTTCATTACCTTTTTTTAATTCACTTAAATCTCTTTTATATACATGCGCATGCATACTTTTTAAACTTTCATGATGATTTCACTATTTTATTATCGTATTATTTTATAATATTTTTATATAAATACTTCGTTTGAACATTCTCATATACTATTATACTTATGAACGTCATGATTAATTTAGTTTCTTATTTTACACATATTATTATTTCCATGTTACTTTACATACATATTCTCTTTTGAATCTTCTTGTACATATTCTTAAACCATATATATATAACATGTTTTATTATGCATTGTTGTCATAAAAAATAATAAAAACTTCATGACATATACGTTATTGAAAGTATTTTCCTTTTATATGTATATGGTCGTTCTTTTAAATAGATATTTCATAAAAAAAAAATACTTTGTACATATGAGCATGTTTTTGGTCTATTATATGTATATATATATTTCGTATTAAAGTTAATTTTATTTCATGTATATATATTATTTTTATATTATTTTATACCTATAATTCCTTCCAAATTTATTCTTGCATTTTGCTATATAGTCTTGCATAATACATCCTTTAAATTATTATCACACATATATACATATTTATTGATACTCATATTTAATCTACATACATATATTACTAAATCCATGTATTTTATGTACATAGTTCTCCTTATATATATAAGTATGTTTTTAAATCTATTATGTATATAATATATAATAAAACTAATTTAGCCCTATACATATTATCATATCTATGTTATTTTACATGTATTTGTTTTTAAATCTATATGTATATATTAATGCGCTTATTACTTTAATAGATTTTTCTATTTTAAAACACTTTCTACTCCATAATTTGTCGAGTATTTTCTTTATGTATATATGAAATAATTTTAGAAACCTCATTTTTTTATTATAAAATTATTATTTTTTGAGTATATCTTTATACTAGATTGCTTTTGTGTTTATATAGCCTATTATTTAAATGTTTTGATATAAGGGTATGTGTATTTTTTTTAGACTAACTCAAAATTTATATTATTAATCTCATGATTTCTTTTCAATAAACTTACACGTATATATGTTTTATAAATCTATTTTGTGTATCATGTCTTGTCATATATCTTCATTATTATTCTTTTGATATTAGATATATTATTTAAATCATCATGTAGTTTGTCAACTTTTAAATATATTTGGGTTTAAAAACATTTTACATGCAATTTGATTCAAATTTTCATTCTATAATATCTATTTAAAAAAATCATATATCCATCTCTAGTTTTTATATACAAATTTGTCAACCTACATTTTATGTGTCCATTTATTCGTCTTTATTTTAAAATAGTTTTATACCATACTACTTCTTTGATTTGCATTTTGTTTTATGTATCTAGTAGTAATCACATCATATTATGCCATGCATGTTATCATTGCATATTATTTATTCATTGTTTACATTGTCATGTTAATTATTCTCCATGCATTATCGTGATCGAGTTGCCTTTTTAGATTAGCCATACTTGATTATTAGTTTATTAGTGGATCGTATCTCATACATATCTGTTATCCCATATCATCTTTTTTTACTTGATTTGCGAAATGTGGTTTTTTTTATAAAATTTAAGTTTTTATGATTAATTTTATCTGGTTTCAAAGCGCGTTAATACATTTTAAAATAGTTTTATAATTATTCACTTAAAAGTCATTTAAAACGAAGACGAGATTTGATATTTGGCAATTCACGGAATCCTGCCCTAATGTGCTGGGTTGCAATTTCGTGTTTGCTCAAAATAATCAAATATCCCTTCAAAATTTCACCCATGTCTTCTAAAAATTCTTAAAAACGAAGGCGAGGTTTGATATTTGGCAATTCGTGGAATCGTGCCCTAACGTGTTGGGTTGCAATTTCTCGTTTGCTCAAAATGTTCGAATATCCCTTCAAAAATTTCAGTCATGTCTTCTAAAAATCCTTTAAAACGAAGGCAATACTCGGTGTTTGACAATTCGGGAATCATACCCTATCGTGCTGGGTTGTGATTTCTCGTTTGTTCAAAACAATCGAATATTCCTTTAGGTTTTCACTCATGTTTATTAAAAAGCTTTCAAAACGAAGGCGATGTTCGATGTTTGACAATTTGAGAATCGTGCCCTATCGTGTTGGGTTGCGCATTTTCATTTGTTCAAAACAATCGAAGATTCCTTCGGAATTTCACTCACATTTTCTAAAAAATCTTCAAAACAAAGGAAATACTCAATGTTTGGAAATTCGAGAAATCGTGCCCTACTGTACTGGGTTTCGATTTTTCGTTGGACCAAATAGTTGGGCATCCTTTTGAAATTTTCGAATTGTAAATTTTCAGACATCGAAACAAGAAGATTTTTGGCAACCAACTCGGGTTATTCAAATGTTATTAAAAAAAGAACCACATTTCAAAAGCATTTTTTTAATTTTAGACATAAGGACAATATTTAATCGATTTGGTACCAATTTTGGGCGTAGTGAGGGTGCTAATCCTTCCTCATACGTAACCGACTCCCGAGCTCGTTTTCTCATATTTTCGTAGACCAGAATCGTTGTTTTAGTAAACCAAAAATGTTTTATTAAAATAACAAATTTCTTAGGTGACCCAATCACACCAAAACAAAAGGATCAGTGGCGACTCCATATTTCATTTTCAAAAATTCGATTCCCTCATTTTCATTATATCAAACATTTTAAAGAAAAAGGGATGGTTTCGACAGTACTAATACCCTAACTTTTACAATTTTTTCAATTTAGTCCCTCATTAATTAGCCTATCAAATAAGCTATTTTTTCTCAATTAACACTTTATCTAAATATTTTAAGCTATTACACAGCCTTTGATAAACAATATTTAATACCAAACCCTAGGATTTAATATTTTCACAATTTGGTCCTAAAATTAATTTATATTGAAATTACTTAATATAATCTTCATATAACAAAATTAGAGCTTCAATTCCACATTAATTTATCAAAAACATCTAGAAATCATCAATGGTAACTTTCAAAATTATTCATGAAATCAAAAACTAAGAAAATAGATAGTTGGACCTAGTTAAAAAAGTCTTAAAAACATAAAAATTTCAAAGAAAGCAAGAATTGAACTTACTTGAAGTAAAAATATGAAAAATCAGCTTCTTGGGGACTCCTATGGTGTTTTTTGGCTGAAGAATTGTAACGAAATGTCTAGATTTCTTTTAAGTCCCATTTTTATCTAATTCAGTTGTATTTTATTTCTCATTTTACCCCTTAATCATCTAATTTCTTTGTTTTTTTCTACTTGTGGCGTTTTAGCCATCTTATTTGGGCTAATTTTCCCTTTAAGTCCTCCCTCATTTACTTTTAAGCAATTTTATCACTTCAATAAATTTTACACCTTTTTCAATTTAGTCATTTTCATTTAATTAGTTATCACAACATTAAAATTTTCTAACGAAACTTTAATACTAACTCAATGACACTCCGTAAATATTTATAAAAATGTTTACAGCTCGGTTTATGAAATCGAGATCTTGATACCTCGTTTCCGAAATCACTTAACCTAATAATTCCTTCTAAAATATGAATCACTAATTCTGACGTGTTCCTAAAATCATATTTAACTCATAAATAATAAATAATAAAATTTTCTAACTTATTCTTTGGATTTTAGTGGTCTCGAACCACTGTTTCTAACACCACTGAAAATTAGGTTGTTACATTTGGTATTATATTTTACTATAGGTGGTTAAGTTGTTGGCATTGTTGTCGGGGATGTTTTGACAATAAATTTTGAAAATAATTTTTACAATTAATAAGATAAGTAGGAACATTATGACCTATAGATACGATATTTAATATTTGTTTAATTTTTTATTTTTATTTTCTTTTCAAGTGGTTTATGACCCGAAGCTTCAGCGCTCCAATCAAACCACACATATATTTGGAGCAACTACTAAGACGCAACTGTCCAACAATGAACGTCAATCCACCCGCGTTTATGAATTTACCACGAAAACATCCATTATTTGAAGGTCCATAAGAGTGACAAGCAAATAACTGAGAAGAAGTCCCAATGGATCAAAGGACGTTGCATGAGTACGCCTTACCTACACTAGACGTGGTGTGAGGAAGCATTGAATGGCCAACGATTAACGCAAATAATTTTGAAATAAAAATGGCTATGATTCAAATGATCAAAACACACTTTATTTCAAAAGAAACATGGTTGAAAACTCAAATCAGTACTTGAAGCGGTTTCTTCAACTATGCGACACATTTAAATACAACTGGGTATTAGATAATGTCATATGTCTTTGGTCATTTTCGTTCTCCTTATGAGACAATGCAACCAATTGGTTGGACTCATTAGAACTGGGTTCCATCACCACATGGAACGATCTAGCAAAAAAATTCTTTATAAAAATTTCTTGATTAGTCTAACCATTTAGTTGAGGCGACAAATCACAAATTTTAAACAATTTGAAGGTGAATCCTTGTACGAGGCTTGAGAGCGTTTTAAGATTATGCTAAGGAAGTGCCCATATCACGGACTTCAAGCATGGCTTCAGATCCAAATATTTTATAACGGTGTCAACGAACATATTAAGTTTAGTCTAGGCAGAGCATCCAACGAATCTTTCATGTTTCATACGTAAGAACGAGGCTATAAAATTATTGATGATATGACCATGAATTCACACATATGGCCTAATGAGAGATTCATATACCAATCCAACCTACCAACGGTAAAAGCTATGAAAAAAGAGAACGATGATGATAGATTCTAATGAATCTTAGAGAAGCTTAACCATTTAGAAATGCATGTCAAGCCGACAAGAACAAAGCCATATTATGAGAACCAACCGGAGAAAGCAAACTACGTAAATAATGGAGTCAAGATCCCTATTCAAAAACCTATAATCTCGGTTGGAGGGGTCATTCAAACCTCAAGTGGGGAGGTAACCAAGGAGGAGCAAATCAAGCCCAACCATGATAAAACCCTTATTATCAACCTTCGCCATTACAACAACGAATCATGGGTAATGACAATACTGCATGTTGTCAAAGATTCAATGGACTAGAATGGGAGATGCAAACTATGAAGATAAATATTCGATAAGTCCAACCTATGTGTGGATGGCTCGAATCCTGAATGTATAGCCTCTACGACGAAATAGGCCAATTGATGATGATGTGTCAAAAGAAAAGGGGTTAGTCTCCCCAGCAACATAGAAAACAACCCTCGAAGAGATGGGAAAGAGTACGTAAAAGCAATCACTTTGTGATCGGGCAAAGAATTGAAGTCACCATGCAAGCCCATTCATGAAGAGAAAGTGATTCTCGAAGATATCAATGAACTCACGAAAGAGGAAGAAACCGAGAACTGTGAGCCGATCGAGGAGGCAATCAAATTTGTGCCTAAATTAATAATCTCAACTCATAGTATAATAAAGATACCCTCGAAATTAAAAGATCTGGGTAGCTTTACGATCTTAATAGATATAGGGGATCAATATTGTAGCAAAGCCCTTTGCGATTTAGGGGCTAGTATAAATTGAATGCCTCTATCGATCTATCATAAACTTGGACTTAGGGAATTAAAAAAGACATCAATATTGTTACAATTAGCTGATGGATCTTTAATGCACCCAGAAGGTGTGCTCAAGGATACATTGGTCAAGGTACGGGGATTCATAATTCCCATCAATTTTGTAGTTCTCGATTGTAATGAAGATCAATAAATCTCCATTCTGTTGGTAAGCCATTTCTGGCCACTTCTAAATCGACTATCGATCTAGAACGAGACAAGCTTATTATAAAAATTGATGACTTGGTGAGTGATTGCTTAGGGAGGAATGTTATGTTTTATTTAATTTAATCCCTAATGACCATGATCGAAGGCATTTCTCGAGTTATGCATGTGTAGGCACTCATAAAAGGAAAGAACGAGATAAATAGTGAGACTTCAGTAGAAGAATAAATGATTGGAAAGCGTGCAACGGTCAAGATCAATAGTTAAAATCGATGGTAAAGTTCAAGGCCGATCAAGTCCGGTAGCACAACATAGATTTTTAACTATCGAACTTATTTATTTTGTGAATATTATACACTAATTTGTTTTTAATTTGTTAGATTAGGAATTAGAGTAGTTATTTTGTGTTAGAATTAGTAAGAAACGGGTTTCCGATAACAATGGAGGAGCTAAACATTAGTAGGAGGCATGTACTGGCAACTGAGGATCCTTTACAAGTACCGGAGAGACCAAATCGAAGCCATGTCGTAACATAACAATCTCATGGTGCGACACAACCCTCGTGAGCCTAAAAAAGATGAATTTTATTATCATGTTGCACCACACCATACCTATGGCACGACACACCCTTACATTCAATACAAATAGAGGGGAAACTATTGTCGTGTTATGCCACATACAAGCCATTTTTAGAAAATGTCCATTCTTGATTAGACACAATCTTTAGAGATTTTTACCAAGGTTTTATGACAAGTAAAGCCCTAGAAGGCTTCTATATATTGCCCTTAACAGCTACTAAACCCTTCAAGCCATCATAGCCACCCAAATCAACATTTGTGACCCTTGTCTTCGGGATTCCGCGAACACTTTATTTTTCCTCTATTTCAAAACCCAAAAACCATGCATAGTAACCTTCCCGATAGGGAATCCATGGCAGATAGACACACCTACCTTCAGGTAAGGGAACTAAAAAATAACCTTTTTGTAGCTCAACGTAAAATTTTGTTACAAGAACAAGGTTTCGAATCCATGGATGCATTGAAGAATGAAACGCATAAGTTAATCCAATGCAATCGATGGGAAAATTTCTACACAATCCCAACCAAACTGATGTGCCTCCCAATCATGCATAAATTTTACGCCGCTTTTAAGGAGGCGAATGCAAATAGATCGGCAGAGGTATTATGGATGCAGTTTTCAATTTGAGGGAAGGAAATGACTTTCTTGCCTCTCGAAATAGCAAGGTATTATGATATTTCACTATATTTCTTTGATTTCATAAAAATGAACTGACCTAATGTATTTCCTGAGAAAGAATATGAATGATATAATCAAACTCCAAATGGACAGGAAGAGTGAGTGGAAATGCCACTTAGGAATGGGCTATCCCATAACGTTCTCTCAGGCGAAGTTAACTCCAATGACACGGATGTGGTTGAAATTCATTAGTACTCAAATTTTCCTAGTGATGGACAAGTCCAATATTGATACGTTCTAGGAAACTTTGTTCTATGCAATTTTAACAAAAGAAACGAATTTGTGTAGGAACGTGGATATATTGAAGCATGCTCCAATATGCACAGAAGAATGAGGTGGAATTACTATTCCCGCACTTAGTAACATTCATATACCGACAAACGAAAGTACCTATTACACGATCGGGTCGTGTCTTACAACCAAGCATGTTTCCAATCTTGAAACCGAATGTGGAGTACCTTATAGGGAATTGGAAATGAAATAGAGCAATAAAGACCAAACCACATCAAGGTGAGAATGTGTAACCCGATTCGAAATGGATTATTTGATGGATGCAAGAAGCCGAATCAATATTTGAAGACTATGCAAGGAAAAATGGGTTACAGCTGCTACAATTCCTAATAGCTAAGTACGAGGTAATGATCGAATCAAGCAAAGTGAAGAAAGAGAGAGAATTAGAGGAAGAGGAACACCCCGACGAAGATCCGAAGGAAGATCCAGAAGGCGAACCAAGTAAAACGGACAAGGTGTTGGGTCCTGATATTTTTTTATGGACCTAATATTTTTAGACAATTTTAGACAATTTCAATTAAATTTGATTTTTTTATGGACCTAATATTTTTATTTTATTTGGAATGTTTTAGTTTTAGTTTTTAAGTATTTAAGTATTTAAGACTTTAATATTATATATAGTGTGTTTAGTTTTTCTTAGCAGGAACCCTAATTTTTTTACGACACAACAATATAAAGTCAAAACCGAAAAGGGGGAGTAGTCCCACCAATTGTATTGCACAAATCAAGAAAACCGAGTAATCTCTCTCATTTACATATTTTATTGCACATTAGGGACAATGTGCCGAATAAAGTGTGAGGGTGACTTAGGAAAATTTTAAAAATTTTCTTTTCAATTATTTTCTTTTCTTTTTTTTAATAGTTTTAAATTCTTAATTTTTCTTTGCATGTTTTATATGTGCTTGAGCTTGTAGAAATACAAGTGATTAATTAGGGGTATATACTTAGGTTATTTATATTTAGACTAATTATTTTAGTTTATTAGACTGTAAATAGGAAAAATATATTAAATATACCAAATGATAAAGGTAGATACAAATAGGTAATTTTATTTGTAGAAGTATAGGATGTTCGAAATAAAAAGAAAATACATGGTAAAATCCATGGTTATTGAAACAATGCAGTATGACTAGTATAACCCTTATAAAAAGTGCCTGAGAAAAATCTTGATCGTGTTGGCACAAATAAATAAATAAAATCATAAGGGATTATACGGCGAAATATTAGTGCATTAGAGTTCAAAGCATGGACAAAAATCGGGTAGGAAAAAAAATTTGAACCAACTATACCTTGCAAAAATAAATACTATATTCGTATATACATTTTAATGGAGCTATATATTTAATTTTCTTATTTACTTTGTAATCTATTGAACTAATTTGTTTATGTGTAAATAACTTTAAATTCTTTAAATTTCTAGCTAGAGTTATATATTTAGGAAAGTCTTCCTGGTATCGATGCTCTTATCCAACCTCATGTATCAAGCCGGCTTATGTACATTTTATTTTCTTTGCATGTTTATTTCCTATTTTCAGTTTCAGTTATTTTCAGGTTTTATTTTGTTTTGTTTTGTTTGCTTGAGGACAAGCAAAGACTTAAGCGTAGAGGTATTTGATCTGCCATTAAAGGTAGTAGTCAATTCCGATCAATTCCACACTTAAGGAGTTTCTTTTATAAGCAATTTAGTATTTTAATTTATGTTTTCGATATTTAGGCCGACATGGGCCTTAGGTAGTACTAATATGCTTAATTGACTGTATAGAATAAACATATAAGGACCCAATTGACCTAGAAGCAATGGACGAGTGATGCACAAGCTTCCCCCGACGTCAAGGCACAAAACAAATGACGAAGGTAGAAAATGTGTGTCGTGTTGCGCCATAAACTTGGTGTGGTACGGCACAGGTCGACGTGCTGCCCAAGTTTATCAAGGTTATTTTCATCCGTGCAATCAAACTTATACGAAGACTTAGGACATGCCGAAGACCTAATTTGGGCTCCCAACACTTCTATAAATAATACATTAGGGGTATGATATAACTAAGTCGCCCTAGACGCCTTCAAAAATCCTAGTAAATTAGAAGTAGAATGAAATTATTTTTATTTCGTCTTTTCATAACTATTTTGGTTTTCCTCTTGAAATCAGTTTTGATTCAAGAGTTTATTTATTTAATTGAAGTATTGCAGTTTACTTATTCTTGCATTCAATTGAATTCTTTAATCCATTTAATCCAATCAATTGATTTGCTACTTCGTTCATTATTAGATATTTAATTCGTGATTATTCAAATATATTTTCTCTTTTGAATCGATTCTGCTCTTCACATAATTAATTCAACTGGAGTTGAGATTATGAATAACATGATTGGCTAAATCCCTTAAGGGAGATTAATGAGTCTATGGAGATATGATTAACAGAGGATTTAGGGTTTCTTGAGAGGGGTTAGTTGGTATGAATTACATATGCTTAAACCACTAGGATTTAAAACCTTAGGAAGTTATCATAGGCTGACGAGGTTAGGAGATAAGTAGAATCGAGTAAATCGTAATTTATCCTTGTTGAGAAAGTGAGGTCAGGAGATAAGAGAGTATCAACCAATTGATTAGTTAGTTAGAGGTCGAGAGGTAGTAATTGGTTAATGGGTAGCTAATCCACCCTAAAACCTGAATCCGTAGTTAGTTACCAACCCTAAAACGAGTTAATCTTCCTGATTGGTTTATTGATTTTAAGTCTTTTGTTTATTTTTCTTATTTATTTATTTTTATCTCATTAATATTTTTATGGTTTATTGTAATATAGGGATTAATTAGTACTATTTAGACTTATTATTGTAAAAGTGTTTTCATAATTTATTCCAATCTCCCTTGGACACTATCTTTGAAATACTTCTAAAGTATTTAGTTGTACTGAACTATATTATAGTTTGATCCATGCACTTGCGGACAATGCTATTCTAAATTTTTATATTTTTTGTGTTATATTTTACTATAAACAATAAGTCATTTATAGGTGATCACTGAGTCAAATTGTGTAGCCCAACCATAAGAGACTTTAACAATCTTAAAGGGACTCAAAGTTACACATTGGAAAGTGAAAAGATTTATATTCTTCCATATATGTCAGGCAAGCAAACCAAAAGGCAAGACCAATTTACCTCTCCCACAGTCTGCCTCGAAGGATTCTGAATATTTGAAGCTAACCACTCATGAAGATCATCCGAGAAGAAATTACTACTCTAACATACTAGAATAACCTGCAACCATACTTCTCTCGCTGTGGAACAATTTGTAATCATTTGCAAAATATCCTATGATTAATTTCTGTAAGAGAAACAAGAGCTATAATGTCCAATCCCTCGCCTCACTTGGTCCACATTAGCGAGTAATCATTGTTTAAGGAGAAGCCATATAAAGATGCGAACTTTTTAAGAGCCTTGAAACTTCCAAGCAATTTTCCAAGTTGAATCTCTTGAATTCCAAGATCTATCTTGAAATTTCCAATACACACTTTTAATGGAAAAGAAACTCATTGAGGTATGAAGCCAGGCAATCCTATTAGGTCCAACTAAAGGATGAGGAAGGGATGTAACACCCCTAACCCGTATCCGTTGCCAGAACAGGGTTTCGGAGCATTACTACCATTTGCAGATTACTTAAAAAAAATTTAAATGCTTACCGATTCAATGCATCATGTAAATAAATATATTACCATTCAATCAACAGATTAGTACTTGTATAAGCATCAAACAGTAATATTGTTAGTGTACTTGCACATATCTCATATAAATTCAACATTGATATAACTATTTTCTCGACATATCGTACTTGAGTTCAATAATAGTCTCAACTTACATAATTTTCTTGTATCAACATATCAAAGATAATCATATATGTACATGTCATGAAACATATCATGCTCTTACCGTTTCTTCATAAGCATATATGATTCATTTCATTATATTAATATTTCATACTCCATCATTTCCATATATTTTATGTATATTTATTCCGATAATAGCTTATATCAAACCTAACATAATTTATATTCCACGTACTCATACTTATTTCGTTTATCTATCTTCATAATTATTTCATACAACTATTTTGTACATATATATTTCTATATGACCAGTTCTTGTAAACATTACACACAACCATTTCATATAACCATTCGTCATCTGATACATATTACGGATATCAATTGTTCAACAGATGTCATAGCATCTCCCATCCACGGTCTTATTCATCTTTGACATGATGCCATAGTATCTTTCAACTATGGTCTTACTCATTTTCTGTCATGTTGCCATGATATCTTTCAACCATGGTCTTGTTCATTTCATATCATGTTGCCATGGTATCTTTCAACCATGGTCTTACACATTTCATATCAAAGTTGCCATGGTATCTTTCAACCATGGTCTTACACATTTCATATCAGGTTGCCATGGTATCTTTCAACCATGGTCTTTCACATTTCATATCAGAGCACACTCCGCGAACCTTATCCTTATAAAGTGGGATTACGGTCCAAAGCTAAATCCTCAGTAATATAAACTCATAGAGTATTGTCGGGATTACCAGTCCAAAGCTAAATCCTCGCAGCGACAATTACTCTAATGAGCTTGGATCCGAATTACAGTCAAAGCTAAATTCAGACCCTAATTCGGATTACCCGTCCGAGCTAAATCCATTTTCCACATATTCTTCGGGAGGGCTATATCAGGATAGGATCACCCGTCCGGGCTAGATCCTTTTTACCGTCAATTCCTTTTTCAGAGATCCATCGAATTTTCCTTTCATTCAACCGAGATTTCTTCCCATTTTTATCAAATATATCAATGTTTTATCAATTTTCATACAATATTCACATCAATAACATACATTTCAAGCATTTAAGAATATAATTCAAGTTACATGAACTTACCTCATTGCTTGTTTGTGTTTATAATTTCATTAATCCGATATCTTTTCTTTTTCACGATCGAGTCTCATATTTGAGTCGTTCGGATCTTTATAAATAAATTTGATCATCATTTTCATTCATTTCATATACTAATGCATTTAATTAATGCTTTAGGCAAAATTTACCATTTTGCCCCTGAACTCTTAATTAATGACGATTTCATCCTTAGGGTCAGGAAGATAAAATTCTTGCAATTTAATCCTTATTTCCAGCTATTATTCTTATATATATTGATAACAGTCCATGAATTCTATAAAATATCAGAATTTTCTATAATTTCAACACTTTTCAATTTATTCTTTCAACACTTTTCAATTTAATCCCTAAAACATGTTTTCCCCCGATCTTGAACTAAATTAATAATTTCATTCAATTTTGTAATTTAAATAATAAAATAATCCATTTCATGCAATTTGATCTTTTTTTACATTTTTACAAAATTGCCCATAAAATTTTACTTTTATTCAATTTAGTCCTTGAGCCTAGAATATGCAAATTAGTCATGCTAGATGAATATTCATACATATTTTTCCTTCTCCTCCTCTTCATTTCACATCCTTAATGTAGATAATACACTTGTAAGTAACATTATCCATAATTTTTATTATTTACTTTTATGAATATTCAAGCTGTCTATCTGCATCATGGTCACTAAATTATTTATATCTGGAGCTATAGAACTAAAAATTAAGATCTGCTAATTTTCCCTGAAACTAGACTCATATATCTTCTTACCATAAAATTTTCAGAATTTTTAGTTTATCCAATAACTACAGTTTATTCTTTAAAATTACCCCTGTTCTTCTGTCTAACAGTTCTTGAACTGACCCTTCTTCACTAAAAATTAATTATCTCCTTGTACAGAATTCAAATGATGTTCCCGTTTGTTTATATTGAAAATAGACTCATTCAGGATTCTAAAAATATAAATTTAAACCTCTAATTATTTTTATCCAAATTTTTATGATTTTACAAAGTCAGAACAGGGGAACCCGAAATCATTCTGACCTTGTCTCACAAAATTCATCATATCTCATGATTTACAATTCCATTGCTTACATAATTTCTTCTATAAGAAACTAGACTTAATAAGCTTTAATTTCATATTTTATTCATCCTATAATTAGATTTCTACAATTTTTGATGATTTTTCAAAGTTAGACTACTGCTGCTGTCCAAAACTGTTTTAGTACAAAATATTAATTACCATGTTATAACACCCTTATTTTCTTTTTCTACACCATTTCTCATCACTTTCTCTTATTTTCTCTTCACTAACATATCATGAACATAGGACCTTATGTAAGAAAACTCTACTATAACATTATTTCCATGCTTTGTCAATAATAACAAACTTAAAAACATATTGAAATCTTGATATACTTACCTTGTTCTATTGATACTAATCAGAACTTGATTTTCTCTCTCCTCCGGCTTCTATTTCTTGAATCCAACTTGATATTCTAACTCCCCATGGTCTCCTTAACATTTTTCTCTCTTGGTAGCTATGGAAATTCATTTGATTTTTGAGTGAAAATGGTGAATTTTTGTAAAAAGGACCAAATTGTAAAGAAAGCAAAACTTTCTTTCTTCCTCTCTCTCTCTCTCACGTTAGTGCATGGGAAATATGGATGAGAATTTCTCATCTTTCTTTCTTTATATACTAATAAAATAATAATAAAATATCTTATTAAAATATTAATAAAATAATATTTATCTAATTAAATAATTATAAAATATCAAAATATCTCTAGCATCATTATTACTTTCTAGATTTTCTCTCTTCCAATTGACCATTTTGCCCTTCATTATCTTTTAAAATTCCATCCTTAAGTCATCATTTAATTTGGTAAAATTGCAATTTAGTCCATCATAATTTCTTCATCTATTCAATTTGGTCCTAATTCATCCATTTTCCTTAGTTTCTAGATTATTCCACTCTTAAAATATTTACACTATTGGTCCTTCAAATTTTTCATATTTACACTTTAACCCCTCAAATTTTGAGTATTTACTCTTGTGCAACAAAACTTTTCTCACTTTTACAATTTAGTCCTTTCTTGAATTAATATATCATAATATACTTCTCAATATTGACATATCTCAGAATTTCCTCTTTTTTTTTCACTTTATTTCCTTATTTTACTATATCAAGGATAATATCTTACTGTAAATATTTTCAGGGTATTACAAGGGAAATGCCAACAGTTCGCCTTACAAAAACACGAAATAAATCGAGATTCCAGGAGCCATCTTCTGTCACCATTTCATTAAGTAAACAATTTGAGATAAGATTAGCATGAGAGAGACTCCACTGGATCAATGGCCCTACATTTGGAACCCAAGGGTCCTTCCAACACTGAATATTATTTCCATTTCCCACTGACCAAACTAAATTATCTCGGAGTAGGGGTTAAACCTTAGAAAGGGTCTTCCAATGAAACAAACATCGAGCTCGTCAAATATTTTCATCTATATCTTCATTCATACCATACTTCGAGCGTAAGACATGAACCCATAAAGTATTGGACTTCGAGGCTATATTATAGCCAAGTTTCAACAGAAGAAAGGTGTTTTGATCCCTCAACTGCCTAACACGAAGACCGCCACACGAGTGAGGTTGATAACTGACTAAAGCTATCTTCCTTCTACCATTCGAGGAATCCCAAATAACCTTTCAAACATATACTCTATCTCTTCACAGAATCCCTTAGGGATCATCATGGATTGCATGCAATAACTAGGTATAGTCAAAAGGATTGATTGCACTATAGTAGCTCTATCGGCTAGAGATAATTGCCTGGCATCCCAACTTTGTAGCTTCCTGTAGACCTTTTCCCTCCACAAATAGCAAGGTGTTGTTAGTGACCTTTTCATAGAAAAAAGGCACTCCCAGGTAAGTCCTAAAATTCTGCACTCTTTGAAATCCAAGAAGACCATTGATCAGATCTCTTAAAGCATCATCAACACTACTAGAGAAGAAAATATTAGTCTTCAAAGTATTTACTTGATTGCTATAAAAAGCATAGAAATGCTTTAGTATTTCTTTAAGTAAACGAGCATACTGCATGTTTGCTTTATAGAAAATGACCAAATCATCTGCGAACAAGAGGTTTGATAGAGTCGGACCCAATGAAGAGAGCCAAATAGGGTACCACTTACCATTATTAATCACAACATGAATACTATGTCCAAGTCATTCCATGCACAAGAAAAAATATACGATGACAACGTACATCCATGATGGATCACTCTAGCTGGCCTAAATTTCTATGTTGGGATATCATTCCCAAAACCTGCATGGTGGAACTCAAAATGGCAGACATAATTACTCGTCTAAGAAAGTCTGATATATCTTCAGCCTGGAAAGAGGCATCAATGAACTCCCAACGCACCCTATCATAGGCCCTCTTCAAATCAATTTTAATGGCCATCCATTGCTTATTAGTAAGTCTGTTTTTCATGGAATGAATCACTCCCTACTCTATAAGGATATTGTCAGTAATATTCCTTCCAATAATAAATCCAACTAATGTAAGCACATCCATGCCAATCAAGGAAACTGATCCGGAGGTCTTACCATTGGGACCTATTACCCGTTCTAAGGCAAAAAAATTCAGGGAAGTTCTTTTCCTTACTTGTGCTACAATTCCAGATTCATTCGATCATGTTTATGCCTTAGAACATAGGCTTTATAATGTGTTGCATGCTGATATGTGACATATTTAGGTTATACTATTCATTCTGTGTGTTTAAGTATGTATACATATTATGCTACGTATGCTTGAGGATTGGTTTGATAGTGTTTGTATTGTTTTTAAGTTGTTTGGGTGTTAATAAATAAGTGTGCACTTGTTTACAACTTATTAGACTATGTTACATTTAGTCTACATAAACTTTGATAAGTATTTATGCCTTTTGGATTAGGTACTCGAAGGGACACTAGCTCAAGAGTGTATATGCAGCTCATCTACAGCTCAAGATAGCTCAAAGTACTCTACACCAGCTCATGTCAGCTCACTCCACTTGTAGCTAGCTCGTTCTAGCTCAGCTCTGTTTCCGTCAGCTCAATTTCAGCACCACTAGCTCAACTTCAGCTGGCAAGTCCAAACGTAGCTGAATAATGATTTACAAGTCGGGGAGTGTACCAGTGCACATGTGGCAGCCCAAGTGGCATCCGGTCATTCACACATCCGCGTGGCAGCTTGGATGAGTGAGTACATTATTGGCCGAATTGGAGCAGCCCTTCCTTTTTCTTACTTGGCGTCAACTTCAAGGATAAGATCAAGTAGTTTGTGTTTGAATTTCAAATTTCAAATACAAGGCTACCATACAATGCTGCCCATTTTAGGAGTTATTAGGAGTTTAAAATTTGAATTTTAAATTCTCTATTTTCAGCCACACAAGGAAATTTGGCCATACACCTCTTTTTATCCATATATATATGTGTAAAAACAAAGTAAAAAGGCAGACACTTTGAATAAATATAATATTTGTGAGATTTTCTCTCAAACTTTGATTTTTCACCGAACTTTCTTGGCATATCAGACTGTATTTGTTGTGTCAATTTTACTTGATACTTCGAGTTCCTAGATTGCTATCTAGTGGGTCCAAGTCCATTGATGAAGAACAGATTTGATTCGAGTTCGTTCAGCATATTGTACGAGTTCTTTCGAGTTCCTCTTTTTTTTCTACATTTCCAGTAATATTCTACATCAATTCTACCATCTTTGAATGTTCAAGGCTGCCGTGTATGAAGCTTCAAGAATTCATCTTCAACCTTGATTCAAATCTGCCAGAAATTTCAGCCCTTTTTTTTCATTTTTTTCTTTCTTTTTTTCTTTTCTTATTCCTAAGATCGTTCTTAACCTAGAACGTCCATTGTGTCTTGTTTCTGATTGCAAGGAAGTGTTTGCTTCAATCCTAGGTCTGCAACTTACAAGGAACGTTGTTTTCACCGAGCAACGCCCTTATCACCAATCTACTCTTACACAATAATCTTAGGAAAGATATTTTAAAAATGGTTAGCAATAATTTTCATAATTAACTGTATGGAACAAAGCATAGGTTGATAGGGTGAAATCAAGATAAACTTTCAGGACTCGAGACCTTTAAAATAAGTACTAGCAACATATTATTTAATTCTGGATCAATATTTCCTCCAAAAAATATATTTTTAACCCATTAACAAATTGTGCCTCCAACTATTCCCCATTGTTTCTAAAAAAAGAGGGCATGAAAACCATCACTGCCAAGGGCTTTTAATGGAGCCATGTCAAATAGTGCATTCTTAATTTCCTCATCAGTAACCGCCTTGCTCAGAAACTCAACATAGAAAGAAGCTAAAAGGTAATCCCCACATAGGTTTTGGGCACCATACAACTTTTGGAAGAAACTAACCGCCTCATATTGAAGGAAATCTGCATCACAGATCCAAACACCTTTGTTATTTACAGAGCAGTGATTCAGTTAAATTTCCTCTTTTGTAAAGTACGATTGTGAAAATCTTAGTGTTCTTCTCCCCCAAACTAAGCCTATCACATCTAGCTTTTTGTTTCCATAAAATTTCTTCGTGATATAAAACATTTTCCAACTCCCCCTCACCTTCATTTTTTACTAAAACAAGTGATTAGAGTCAAAACGTTCCATTGCCCTTTGAATGCCAAAAAGATGATTTAACAACTGTCTTTTATGAGAACCGATATGGCCATAAACAGATTTTTTCCATTCCTTAATGTTAGAGGTAAATTCAAATAGTGAATTTGTCATACATTCATTAAACTGCCACGTATTTGACAAAATCAAAGAAATCAAAATGTTCAGTCCACCCAGCCAAAAAACAAACTAATCGACCTTGAAGAAAGGAAAAAAGGTTTATGATCAAACTTAATCCTCGAAAGGTTAGTAACTGTGTTGTTGGGAAAGGCCTTCACCTATGTATCATTACTGAGAGCTCGATCAAGCTGTTCAAATATCCCACCTCTATGCTAAGTAAAGTAGAGGCCTCTTAATCCCAAATCTTATAGTTCAACTGAATCTGCAAAATCCCCAGATAGAGGACATATCTTCCCACAACATTGTCCAACTTTATTTTCACTTGGGGAAAAGATAACATTAAAATCACCAATAGCAAGCCAATGGACCGCTTTCGAAGGAATAGAGAATTTCAAATCCTCCCATTGAACCTTTTGATTTTGCCTATTCAGACTTCCATAAACAAAAGAGACAAAAAAAATTGAAAAGGTATGCTACTAAAAACCTAAATCAAAATAAATTAAAGGTGATTTTAGGTTACCTCAACGTAAATTGAGCCCTTCCAACCAACACAAATGCCTCCAGAAAAACCAATAGCTTTTACACGATAAGAATACTGGAACCCTAACTTAGCAATAATTTCATCTACTTTAAAACCACTAACCCTCATCCCTAGTAAGCTAACTATTTTTGGCTTGTACTCCATAGTATACTCTTAGAGAATATGAGGAAACCTGGCATTAGCACGACCTTGACAATTCCAAGAAAAATGGAAAAATTCATATTCATAATTAAATAAAAAAGATCGAACCTTACTGGCTGGATACCACCATATCTTCCAACTGCTTCTTAGCAACATTATTTGGATCATCTTCTCCAATTTTTAATTCCATTTGGGAATTTATGAGCTCTATCATGGAGTTCATCGTGTTAGATAATGGCACTGGATTACCCTCGGTTGCCTTGAAACTACTACCATAGCTTCGTAGTGCCCTGTTTAACTTCCTTTCTTTTCTAAAATAAGCTGCTTCACACCAGAATCTCACCCTTGAGAGCCAGAGTCGCCACTTTTCAAAACTAATAAGGGGTCATCTTCAACGGAGCACAAGTTATGTGATAATGGATCCAATTTGGAAAGCTTCCAACATCACTCTATTCCTTTGGTTCAGGTCACCCTCCTGCATTGGTTGCTTACCTAGAGCCTTCAAGGATCTTCATGCATCCCCCAAGCCCATACAATTTTTATTGGTAGGTAAGCCAATTCTAATGATAGTTGACTCGACCCGTCTCCTTTAATCCATGCTTTTGCCTTGATCAGCTTCCTTTCTTAGTAGACTAGGGTCCAGACGTTCGATAGGTGTGCTTGCTTTTGTCGTATTTATAATTAATTTAGTGACCATCAAGTTTTTGGCACCGTTATCGGGGACTAAAATATTAGGAACACTCGATTTTTATTAATTTAACCATTTTTTATTTTGTTTTTAGTTTAATTTTTACATTCTAATTTTTCTTTTATTTGCTTCTGGCAGGTTCCTTTAGTTTATGACTAGAAGAAACCCATTGAGACCATTACTGGTTGAAAGTGAAATTGAAAGTACATCTCGTAGAAATCGTAAAGAAGTAAGGCAGAGTCGAGAGAATATAGTAGATGAACAAGAGGAAATTATTATTACTAAGGAGATAGGTGATAACAAGTATAATCAACTACCTCCTACAGTTGTTATAGATCCTACTCTTGTTCCTCATACTATGTACGATTATGCCAAGCCCAATCTGACTAGGGTTGAATCGAGTATTGTACGACCCTTTATTGCTGCAAATAATTTCGAACTAAAACCAAACACTATTCAGATGATGCAATAGTTTGTTCAGTTCGACGATTTGTAAGATGAATATCCAAATACTCATTTGGCCAATTTTCTGGAAATCTGCGATACTTTCAAAATTAATGACATCACTGACAACACCATTCGCCTACAGTTATTCCCTTTCTCATTGAGAAACAAAGCTAAACAGTGGTTGAACTCTTTACCATGAGGTTCCATCACTACATGGGATCAAATGACCAAAAAATTCATATTGAAGTACTTTCCACCGACTAAGACAACCAAGTTGAGGAACGACATCTCTTCCTTAGTGTTGATCAATTTAGAGACTCTATATGATATATTGAAGAGGTAAAAGAATTTATTAATAAGGTTCCCTCACCACGGGTTACCCTTATTGTTATAGGTTCAAACCTTCTACAACGGTTTGAATCCCTCAACTAGACAATTGATTGATGCAGCAACCGGTGGTACACTGAACAATAAAACACCTGAAGTGGCTTATGAGTTTATAGAAGAGATGACACTAAATAATTATCAGTGGCAAGTCATGATGATGAAACTGATGAAAGTAGCCGGTGTTTTCAACTTAGATGCAGTCACCATGTTATCAAATCAAGTAGAACTTTTAAATAAAATAATTGATGGTTTATATGTTTCTATGGAGGTACATCCAGTGATGTAATGCGATACAAATTGAGGAGGAATGAATAATCTAGAATGTTTACCCTTCGCTCCTAGCACAGAAAACGAACAAGTCAATTATATGAGTAATTATTCTAGGCTTCAAAATAACCCTTATAGTAATAATTATAATGCAAGTTGGAAGAACCATCCCAATTTCTCTTGGGGTGGTTAAGGAAATCAAAGAGCACAAGTCCTTCCAAGCTTCCAACAACAACCTTATCAGCAAGAGAAAAAGTTAAACCTTGAAGAGATATTGACCAAGTTTATCTCGGTGTCAGAAACGTTTTTTCAAAACACCGAAGCAACACTTAAAAATCAACAAGCATCGATTCAAGGGTGCAAGAACCAATTTGGTCAACTTGCTAAGTTAATCTCAAAAAGACCACAAGGTAGTTCGAATAGTAATACCAAAACTAACCCAAGGGAGCAGCTTCATGCAATTACTGTTCGAGATGAAGAAGGGTTAGTTGAATCTGAACCAGAACATAGGCAAGAAATTATGGTAAATAACGATAAAGTTGAGGTAAGCCAGAAAGAGCAAAAGCCGGTTGCCAAAAAGTATAAACCTTGAGTTTCATATCCTAACGCGACGAAGAGAGACCACACGAACTAACAATTTGGTAAATTTCTCAAACTCCTAAAAAAATTACATATTAACTTACCGTTTGTTAAAGCCCTTTCGCAGATGCCCAATTATGTCAAATTTTTAAAGAAGTTGTTGACAAACAAACGGAAGTTAAATGATTCGTCGATTGTGGAACTCAATATAGTTTGCTCGGCCATCATACAAAACAAACTACCCAACAAACTGAAAGATCCAAGAAGTTTAACTATTCCTTGTTTAATTGGTAATTTGAATATTGATAATGCTTTGGCTAATTTAAGGGCTAGTATTAATGTCATGCCCTATAAATTGTTTAAACAACTAGGTCTCGAGAAACCCGAACAAACTAGGATGAGTATTCAATTAGCAGATAGAACCATTAGATATCCTAAGGGTGTTACTGAAGATTTGCTTGTTAAAATCAATAAATTCATATTCCCCATTGACTTTGTTATGTTAGACATGGATGAAGGTAGTGAGGTACCTTTAATTTTTGGTCACCCCTTTTTAACAACTATTAGAACAATAATTGATGTTGGTACGAGTGAGTTAGTACTTCGTGTAGGTGATGAGTCGATTACTCTTCAAACTCGAGATTCTGTTAGAGAATCTAGTGATCGAGATAATTTTAAATCTTTTGTTAATGTTAATGACCATGTGGCTTAACCTTCTTTGTAGGAAACCCCTTGAAAAAAAGGTAATGGAGCCATGTTTCAGTCAATACAACAGAAACAAAACGGTTTACAATGAACAAATGTTACAAATCAATGAACTAGATAAATGGTGGACACATGTTAAGGTGAAACTGAAAAGGCACGATAAAGAGCCAAAGAGACGCCATGATGAGCATATGAATGGAACGGGCCAATTTAAGGTTGGGGGTAAGGTACTGCTAGACAATATGAACCCACGAATCTATCCTTCAAAGCTTGATGCAAACGGATCAAAACTATTCACGGTACTGAACGTTTTCCCCTACAGCACAGTCGAGGTAACTCATTCTGAATTTGGCACTTTAAAGGTAAACAATACTCGACTCAAACCTTATTTTGGTCATAGAACTATTAATGAGAAAGAGGAGCTTCGACTCCACGAACCACCATAACCATGCATATACGAGGTAAGTTGAGCTTAGACTTTAAATGAGCGCTTCTTGGAAGGCAACTCGAGTGTTAACTTTTGCTAATTCTTTTAATTTCATTGCACACTTATTTAAAATCTTAAAATTAAAAAAAAAATATGTTTTTTACCCACATGGCCTGGGCACACAAGCGTGTCCCAGGCCGTGTGCATAATGGGCATTTGACAGTAAGTTAAACAGCTTGGCAACATGGCCATGTGACCCACACGGCCTGGACAGACGAGCGTGTCCTTGGCCGTGTAGATCTTGGGACTTAGTTTTTCAAAAATTTAAAGGTTACACAGCCCAAAATGGTCCACAAGGCCATGTGGCACACACGGCTTGGACATACGGGTGTGTCCTAGGCCATGTGAAACTTGGAGCTAATTTTTTTCAATTTTAAATCAAGTTAGAAAGTTACACGGGCATGGCATACGACCGTGTGACCCACACGGCCTCTCACACGAGTGTGGGAGAAGTGAAAGAGATCACACACGACTTGAACACACAGCCAGGTGAAGACTGGGCTTAATTTTTAAATGCACACGGGCAGAAAACACCGCACACGGTCGTGTGGCCTAAACCCTAAAATTTCTTTCTCAATTTGTCTTTTTTTTATTCCCCAAACAAGCCACCCCCTTTCCCTCTCATCACCTACCTCCTCTCCCTTCCCCCCAAAGTCGGCCAACCCCACCCTACCTACGCACGATACCTCCTCCCACATGCGACCCCCTGTCGTAACTCCGACCATCGTCTTCTGTTGGTATTTCCATTTTACACTTTTCTTTATTTTATTTTTCATTTATTTCTATATTATTAATTTTTATTTTATTTTATTTTATTTTATTGATCTGTTTTATGATTTATTTATTTATTTATTTATTTATTTATTTTTTATTATTCTTATGCTTAGATTTTAATTTTATTTTAATTTATTTCTGCCATTTAGTTATATTTCTATTATTTTCAGTATTTTTTTTTGCTATTATTCTTACTATTACCTTTAATTTTATTGGTATCATTGAGTTTATTTCTTTTCTTTTTTGTTTTCGTTTTCTTTTTCTTTTTATCTTTATTTTTGTTTTTGTTTTTAGTTGCGTTGTTTTTATTTTTTTTAGACTTATTTCATTTATTAGACTTATTTTTATTTTTATTTTTATGCTTGTTTCTAATTTAGTTGTAATCTCTTACTCTTCTTCATTATTTGTGTTTATTTTCTTCTTAGTTTGCATAGAATCATGCACTCCACTTTCAATTATCTACAATTTCGCTTTTCACCATTCTAGCGATTTCATCCAATATTTAGGGTAGTTTCAGTTTTTTCCCTCTCTTATGATATTCTGCTTATACTGTGATTATATCTGTTTATACATTGAGGACAATATGCATTTTAATTGTAGGGAGGTTATTTATATAATTATTAGAAAATCCCTAAATTATATCTTGTGTTTAAGTAATTTTCTCATACTTCCATTAAAATGAATTTTTGTTGATGTGTTTTGGATTAATTTTTAGATATTTGTGTATTGGTTGATTTAAAATTTAAGACATGAGAGAATCAAGCATGATAAGTTATTTTGTAGAAATTAAAAATTTTTAGGTTGTTTCCCTAAATTGAAGTGTTATCTTGAAGTTTGAGATTTGTAAGTTTGACATTAAAAACCATGATTTTTTGTGAGATTTTGAGCCTTTAAAGCATACATTTTTCTTACTCAGTTTATTATTGGTTATGAGTGTATCAAACTGATTTGTTATTCTAGAACTTGCTTCGATTATGCATGTTGAGACCACACCTTTGATTTGATTTACTGATATGATAAAGGCACCTAAGTTTTAACCCACTTATCCCATAAAAAGCCTACCTTCGTAACTGTTTCTTGATTTACACATTAATGTTAACCCATAATTCATTTTTTCGTTGAGACTTTTTCTCGGTTTATTGACTTCTTTTTTTTGTCGAGATTTGATTTGGTTAGTTGATTAACTATGCTCTTCTGTTTGATTTGCTGAATTATTTCTGATTGTTCTAGATAAAAAAAAAAGAGAGAGAAAAATCGAAAAAAAAATATTGATTATTATTTAGTTCTATTTTGATTGAGCTTGAACAGTTAAATTAATATTTTGAGAAGAAGCTCGTTTTTATTCTTGAATAGTTCTTGATTTATCCTTGTTTTTAATTTAGCATTTGTTTATTTTTTTTCTAGTTTGGTAATTTATCAATTCAATCTCGATTATAACTAACTTTTCTAGCCTTTCTCCACACCCTTAACCTAAGCCCCGTTACAACCTCTTAAAGACCTTTTGATTTGTTTATCATCTCATTTTATAGTGGTGGAGATTTGATTTTCATGCAAGCCTATGGTAATGACCTTTCTTGTTTGACTATCGAATGCATATTCGTGAGCCTTAAACACTTTGAGTGATTTGAGTGAATCTTTAGTGAAGATGTCAATTCTTGTCGATTTTGAATTAAAGGTAATTAATTAGATAAGGGAAGACACCTATGTTTTCGTGTTTAAAAATGTTAGCTTGGATTGTTGAAGACTTTAGTGCTCTTTTAGTTGAATTGCCAATGCATGATTATTTGTGAATTATTTTGAGACTTTAGTGCTCTTTTAGTTGAGAAAGATTAATTTTAATGTGAGTGGGGATTTTGCTTGAGGATAAGTAAACGCTTAAGTGTGGGGATATTTGATAAGCTATAAAAGTAACATATTGTAATCCCATTCTTAATACGTTTTTGGATGAATAATTATGCAAAATTAGTGAATTTGATGCTCTTAATCCTTTAAATTCATGTTTCTATATTAAGGAGAGCATTTGGGAGTGAATGGAGCGAAAAACGAGCCAAAATCAGACAAAAAGAGTTGTTTTCAGGATTCATATGGCATGAGCATTTTCACATGGGCTGGACACATGGTCGTGTGAGCCACACGGGCTGGACACATGCCCATCTGCCAGCTCGTGTCAATTTCTCACCCTACTTCCCAAATACGTAGAAAAACCTAAATTTTAGGCTTTCTGAGCGTTCTAAAGTCTATAAATACCCATTAAAAGAAGACATAAGGGGCCAAGCAAAGAAGATCGAAGAAAACACTCGAAGAACACCGTTAGGATCAACTCGAAAGTAGATCTTCATCGAGATCGAAGATCTTCTTTTAATTTCTTTCAAAGTTTTATTGAGTTTGTTTATGTATTGTGGTTATTCTGACTTTGAGATGTTTTCATTTAGGATTATGAACTAATTCCCTAGATACCTAGGGAGGATGAAACCTATGATGAATCATTTTATTTAATTTATGTTTTTATGTGATATATATTTGATTCTTGTTCTCAATTATGTATGCTTATTTCTTGTTTTAATATTTCTAGGATATTAATTCATGTTTAATGTGTTTATTTCAATAAAGCATAAGTCCCTGTTTAAGAGTAGATCTAGCATAACTGAGTAGAGCTGCATGCAATACTAGAAATAGGACGACATAAATCTATCGGATTAGAGTCAAATTGATAATACTCTAAAATCACATATTTTTATGTATTAATTATATGTTTATTTTTAGTATGATCCTACTAATTTGAGCTATTTATGGTCTTTTATCTTCCAGGGACTAAATTGGAGGCAAAAGGAAATTTAAGGGGAAAAATCGCAAATTTGAAGATAAAATGGGCCAACATGCAACACAGGGAAAAAGGTGGTGCCAAAAATGCAAGCATGGACTACATAAGGGCAAAAGTGCAAAAGAAGATATTTTATAGCACAAGACTCTATTTAATGTTTAATTATATTAGGATTATTATTAAGGATTATTATTTAGATTTAATTTTAGGGTTTATTTTTATTTATCTTTAATTATCTTTATTTATTTGTATTTATCTTTTAGGTTTCTTTTGTTGTAAACATTCTCTCCCCCATTAAGTTAGTCTTTTTGTTCTTTCCATATTTTCTTCAATAAAAATTCTCTTTTCATTATTTTTATTTGTTTTTCTCCCAAAAATCACGAGCCACTAAATCTATCTAGCCGAAGGTTGTCGAAATTCCCCAAAAAGGATTCATGAGGCTTAGAATTCGCGCTTAGCCTTCTCAAAGAGTATTAATCGCTTCTTCGCATTACGGGGCTCACACTTCCATCCATGTCCCTTAATAAGTGATCTTTTCAACTTGTGTAAGAAACGGCCGTTTTGTACGCTTTGTCCCTTAATAAGAACCGGAGGTTAGAATCTCGCCACATAAGAAACTCTCTCTTTTCCCAAACTCTGTTTATTTTTATATTCTCCATTTTAATTTTTGCAATTTCAATTCAACTTTCAATTCTGTTTTTATTTTATTTTTCCAAATCAAAACTTTTAATTCTATTCTTTCATTTTTTCAAGAACGCAGGTTTTCTTGGGTACGATTCTGTCCAGGATTTCGAGAAACAAGCATTTGTGCAATCCGGTCCCTGAGGATTCGACCCTACTTCCCATTTATTGTTCCTTTTCATTATTTTGTAGGAAATAGGATATTTTTTGTGCTCTCAACGACCGCATCAAATTTTGACGCCGTTGCTGGGGGATCGATAACGTACTAATCTTATTTTTTTTATTTTTTCTTATGACCAGAACTACTCCAAGTACTCTTGCGTTCGATTCAGAGATTGAAAAGACTACGAGAGCTAATCGCAATGAAACAAAGCTAAGGAAAAAGAAGTCAATGGTGGTTGGGACTCAAAGTAATCCATCGCCAGAAATCGGAATCGACGACGAAGTAGAGTCTGGGGTTAACGAAAACCCTACTCAAACATTTGAAAGCGAAAAAGTAGAAGTCGATTCCCCAGAAGAATTGCTTAACGCTAGGGTTAACAAAAACCCTAATCTAGAACCTCAAACTATGGCTTAAACAATTCGGCAACTGGCAGAAGTTCCGGCAGAACAACCGCCACTATGCATCACGTATCCTACTATAGATACTAATTTTGAATTAAAGTCAGCCTTAATCCAGCTACTGCCAACTTTTCGTGGGTTGCAAAATGAAAATCCCCACAAGCATTTGAAAGAGTTCCATATGGTTTTCCTTAGTATGAAACCTCAGGGGGTAACTGAAGATCAAATTAAATTGCGCGCTTTCCCTTTTTCCCTAGCAAATTCAGCTAGGGAATGGCTATTTTACTTACCTCCTGGATCTATTACAACTTGGGCTGATCTTTCTCGTTTATTTCTCAACAGGTTTTTTCTAGCATCTCAAGCAGCTGAGTTAAGAAGAGAGATCGTTGGAATAAGATAAAAAGAAACAGAGTCTCTTTACGATTATTGGGAGCGATTTAAGAAGTTGTGTGCGAGCTACCCACAACATGGTATAACAGAGCAATCTCTCATCCAATACTTTTACAAATGCCTAAAACCCATGGAGATGAATATGGTAGACGCCGCTAGTGGAAGAGCATTGGTCAACATGACTCCTCAACAAGCAAGAGACTCGATCTCCACAATGGCTGCAAATTCTCAGCAATTTCGAGCCAATCCTGAACCCTCTAAAAGGGTTCACCAGCTAAGTAATTCTACCTTTGAGGATAGACTTGATAGACTTATTAATATTGTGAATTCTCTTGTTGCAGAAAAAGCAAAACCAGCCGAGTATGCGGAATATGTGCTACACTTGAACATACAACTGATGCATGTCCCAGTTTGTATGATGATACTATGGATTACTTAGATGCTGTGGGAAATTTCCCTGGGCCACCACAAAGGCGATACGACTCTTACGCTAACACCTACAACCCAGGATGGAGGGACCACCCTAATTTAAGTTATGGAGCCAATCCACGATATAATCAGCCATACCAAAATCGAGTTCCACAATAGCCACAAGATTCAGATAATTCTCTAGAAACTTTGGTCAATAAATTAGCAGCTAATATGCTTGATTTTCAACAGAAAACTGAAGCATCTATAAGAGAATTGAGCACATCAATTGAGAAAATGAGTTCTCAAAGTAAGCTGTCATCACAAATAGAACCGAACTCGAGACAAAACGCGAATGCAGTGATGTTGCGAAGTGGAAAGATACTGGAACCAATTCCTGGCAGAAATCTTGGCCAAGAAATCGCCCAGGAAAATCCTGAAAATGACGAACAGGTCCAAGCGAAACCCCCATTGCCAAAAATTCAACCTTCATTTCCAGGACGATTAAATCAATGTCGAAAGGGCAAAAAAGACAAGGAGATCCTTGAAACACTCAAAAATGTCGAGATTAATAAACCACTGTTGGATGCCATAAGACAAATTCCGCGGTATGCCAAGTTCCTTAAAGAACTCTGCACCAACAAACAAAAATTAACAGGTAATGAAAAGGTAAGTGTTGGTGAGAATGTATCTGCAGTGTTACAGCAGAAAATGCTAGCGAAATGTAAAGATAGGGGCATGTTTGCAATACCATGCAAAATTGGCCATTTAGGAATTAAGAAGGCTATGTGTGATTTAGGGGCCTCCATAAATGTCATACCTTTTTCTCTTTATGAATCACTTAACGTGGGTTTTTTGACAAAGACAGGTGTTATCCTTCAGTTGGCAGACAGGTCCATTGTACATCCCGAAGGAGTCCTCGAGGACGTATTAGTCAAGGTCAATGGGCTTATCTTCCCTGCAGATTTCTATGTGATAAAAATGGAGAATAACGCTCCTAGGACTTCAGACATCTTGTTGGGGTGACCTTTCCTTAGTACTGCAAATACTAAGATTGACGTACAAAGCGGAACCCTCACGATGGAGTTTGACGGGGAGATCATGAAGTTTAATGTTTATGGCACTATTAGTCACCCAAGTGAAGCCTTGGACGTAAACCGTGTCGACATAATTGACTCATCAGTAGAAAAAACTTTTGAGTCATCTTATGGAGATAAATCTAAAATAATATTTGATGATTTTGAATCTGTTAATAGATTATTGGCTCCAATGGATACTAAACTTCTACCTTCTGTTGTGCAGGCACCAGATCTGAAATTAAAACCACTTCTCGAGCATCTCAAATTCACATTTTTGGGGAATGATGAGACCATTGCCGACTTAAAAGGGATCAACCCCTTGGAGGAAAATATGAAACCAAGGAAAGAGGAACAAAGACGATTAAACCCAAATATGATGGATGTGATAAAAAAGGAGAATTTCTAAACCCATACGAAAGAATTCAGTTAGAACAACCCCAATACTAGCTGAGGCGTCAAACTAGCAATGTTAAACAAGCGCTTATTGGGAGACAACCCAATTTTTATTTTTCTTTATTTTTTTATTTTATTTTATTTTATTTTATTTTATTTTATTTTATTTTATTTTATTTTATTTTATTTTTTTATTTTTTATTCATTACTTTATTTTATTTTATTATTTATTACTTTATTTTGTTTGGGTGATAATTAATTTCTCTTCTTTTATCTAGGTACACCGACGCAAAAATGGGGAGAAAAAGGAGAAAAACTAAAAAAATTAGTATGAAATAGCCCTTATCTTATTCCTATTCTAACCAAGAATAGAGCATCCCTACCCCTGACTACCCACAACCTGCAACCAAACATCAACCCTTCAGCCAAACACTCCATCTATACACCTCCAAACCCTAAAAACTTATCATATTTTTTACCCAAACTCCCACCAGCCGCGGTACCTTCCTTCTACCCCCTCCACCGCCGATTTCTCCAACACCATGGTAAGAACCCGAAGCCGAGCTGCCGCCGAACCATCCTTCACCGTGAACAGCTACCGGCATCAATTCCCGGTGCCCCACATCAACCTAGCCGAAGAACGCCTTTCCCTCCTCCACGCGACGCCAAACCTTCTCCTCCTTGCATCTATGCATACACAATAGTGACGACATAGGGAGTGTTCTAAACTCTTTCTTTTCAGCATATTTATTAATATTATTTTTTCTGTCATTTTATCTGTTGATTTTTCTATTGTGTTACTGTTGTTGTTGTCTTGTGCTCGTTTCTGCCCACATTTATTTTTTTAAGAATATTCTGCCTCTTTTCATACACAAGATTTTTACCAGGAATTGCCCACTGTTTGACTTATAAGCATGATTTTTGTCTTCTGAGAAAATTATGATTTTGCTATAATTGATTTCATCTCCACTGTTTTATTTATATTATGTTAAAATAATTATGATTAATAGAGTTAACCCTATTTTGCTTCTAGTAAATTTGATTAAGTCTAAATACAGAGAGGACATTTAATACAATTGCATGCTTAAAATATGTTCATGACTATTAAGATTGTTGCTGAAACTTATTTTTGACACTTGATTATTGCTCCTAAGTCCTCCAAAATTAAAATTTCGTTTAAAAATAATAATGTTTACGTGGTTATGAGTGCAGTTTAAGACGTAACTAGCTAAGTAATTGGGGTAAGGTGCTTGGGTTGTCATTCTACTTCGCGTCAAAAGGTTGTATGATGTGTTAGGTAAAACTCCGCTAACTCGAGGTTATGAGTACAGCTCAGAACATGACTGACTGAGTAACTGGGGTAGGGTACTTGGGTTGTCATTCTATTTCGCGTCAAAAGGTTGTGTGGCGTGATGGGTAAAACTCCGTTAACCGAAAATAAACAATTTGTTTAGGAGTATGTTGGGCTGAGTAACTGGAGTGGGGTGCTTGGCTGTCATGTCTCTTCGCGTCAAAAGGTTCAATATATTCCAAAGTAAATAAATAATAATAAAGAAAAAAAGAAAAAAATTACTAATAAAATTGCATTTGGGGGTTAAAGGAGGAAACAAATAGGGTGTCTTGGTAGGCTTGGTAATTTACCTAATTTTCATGAAATAATTCAAGTCGATTTTAATTTTTGTGTGTATTAATTGAAATACTTTTCCTGTTTTGCTTAAAGCAAGCTTAGGGTTCTCTTTATTTTTCATATGCATTTTTGACTGATTTTTATAAAACTTTGGAATGATATTTCTTTCAAGCAAGTTCTAAATTTCATAATGGATAGGAACCATACTTGAGGGCAAGCATGGGCTAAGTATGGCGAATTTGATAATACTCTAAAATGACATATTTTTATGTATTAATTATATGTTTATTTTGAGTATTATCCTACTAATTTGAGTTATTTATGGTTTTTTATCTTTCAGGGACTAAATTGGAGGCAAAAGGAAATTTAAGGGAAAAATCGCGAATTTGAAGATAAAATGGGCCAACATGCAACACAGGGAAAAATGTGGTGCCAAAAAATGCAAGCATGGACGACATAAGGGCAAAAGTGCAAAAAAAGAGATTTTATAGCACAAGACTCTATTTAATGTTTAATTATATTAGGATAATTATTAAGGATTATTATTTAGATTTAATTTTAAGGTTTATTTTTATTTATCTTCAATTATCTTTAATTATCTTTATTTATTTGTATTTATCTTTTAGAATTTAATTAGGAATAGGTTAGGTTTCTTAATACTATAAATAGGGGACGAAGTGACACAAATTTCATCCATTTTTTGCTGTAAACTCTTCCCCATAAATTTAGTCTTTTTGTTCTTTTCATATTTTCTTCAATAAAAATTCTCTTTTCATTATTTTTATTTGGTTTTCCCCAAAAATCATGAGCCACTAAATCTATCTAGTCAAAAGTTGTCAAAATTCCCCAAAAATGGTTCATGAGGCTTAGAATTTGTGCTTAGCCTTCTCAACGAGTATTCATCGCTTCTCCGCATTACGGGGCTGACGCTTCCGTCCATGTCCCTTAATAAGTGATCTTTTCAACTTATGCAAGAAACGGCTACTTTGTACGTTTTGGGAATGTTGCACAGTTAATTCGTTGGCTTTTTACGTTAGAAGTTGGCAAGCCCAAGAGACAAAATGGCATGATATTCGTCATTGGGAAGTGATGATCTAGCAGATGACATTCCTACAAAAGCGAATGTTGGCTAGAGTCAGGTTCCGTCAAATCTTAAGTCTAAAATTCTGGAGCTGGTCCTCTTCCACTATAACTGGCTTGTTCTACTTGAGAAGGATCACTTTAAAGCCAAGGATTGGACCCAAGGCGAATCGAGACAACCGGAGGCTGGAATCTCGCCACATAAAAAACTCTCTTTTCCCAAACTTTGTTTATTTTTATATTCTCCATTTTAATTTTCGCAATTTCAATTCGACTTTTCAATTATGTTTTTATTTTATTTTTCCAAATCAAAACTTTTAATTCTATTTTTTTTTCAGGAACGCAGGTTTTCTTGGGCACGATTCTACCCAAGATTTCGAGAAACAAGCATTCGTGCAATCCGGTCCCTGAGGACTCGACCTTACTTCCCATTTACTGTTCTTTTTCATTATTTTGTAGGAAATAAGATATTTTTAGTGCTCTCAACGACCGCATCACAAATTTAATATGGAAATCCATAGATCGAGTTAATGCGATGATAGCGTTTTAATTAGAAAGAGATTTTAATTAATCAACCTAGAGTCAGTTGTTCTTACTCTCGAAAGAGATATTAACATAATTTAGAGACTTATACGGATCAAGACACAAGTGAATAAATTGTTTAATTTAGATTCCTAATAATAGGTGAAGTCTAGGTTGATTCTTTTTTGGGTATTGTCTATCTCATTGGTTAATATTCGATTATTTCCTTGGTTCATTCTCTGTTATGTTCATAGTTAAATTAGTTTAGTAAATTTAGATTAAAACGAATCTCTCCAAATTGTCGGCTAAATAATAGAAAAACGATAATTACTAGTACTTTTAGTCCTTGTGGATACGATATTCCCTACTCACCATAGTTATACTATTGTTCAATAGGTGTGCTTGCCTTTGTCGTATTTATAGTTAGTTTATGACCATCAATGATTTATTTCTTAAGAACCACAACCTTGGCAAAAAATAACAATTATATAACAAACATATAATTTCACATCCATTCTTATATATAACTCAAAACATATATAAGATCTAAAGAATGTCACTTTCTATGTAATTGAATCATTCAAGAAGAAGATAAGTCTATTTTGATTTATACTTACAGATAGAGCACAACTTGCCTCTGATATCAATTGTTGGAAAAACGAGTTTGGAAAATGCAGCGGAAAAATTTTTTAAGGAAAAAATAGAGTTCTAATTTTTTTTTCAAAACTAGAACTTGGTTGTGATATCTAAAATAATAAACACTTAATCAAAATTTTAGCTTTTCGATTCGTCTAAGATGATTGCTTCGATTGAGTACTCTTCTCCGCTATCCTCAAGCTCACGTCTGCTGAGTGTGGGCTCGTTTTGAATAAGGAAATTCTCCATAAAATTACCAATGGGGTAATTTTGTAATTTCTCTAAACTTTTGGGTCAAGTTTTAAATAAAAAATATCTCTAGAAATCTTCTAAAATAATTCCTTTAGAGAATTTTCTCTCTACAACTTTCTCTTGAATTCAAGTATGTGAAAACTAATGACCCATGACTCTCTTTATATAGGAGAGTTTAGAGAGTTCAACTATAATTAAACTTAATCACTTCAATATTAAATTAATATGATACTTATCAAGGTAAAAATTAGATTAAATTTAATATTAAATCTATTAAATTAGTAGAATATTTATCTACAAGATAAATATTAAATTAAATTTAATATTAAATCTATTAAAATAATAGTTTTTTGGAATACTTAATTTTAAATCAAATTATCTAGTAAAGTCTCAATATGAGTGTGATTCCTCCACAGTTCAACTGTCGAAGGACCACCCACTGACAAACGGAATGTCGCTGTCGCTGTCACCAGCACCATCGTGTCTAGTGGTGCCATCACAGATGCGACACCCTCACAACACCTCAAGTCAATTTAGTCCACGCTAATGATAGCTTGACCGGTCCAGTCTAGCCACTGGTTAGACCGTCAATCTGATTTCACATACTAGGCCCTATTCGACCAAATTTTGGGTCTCGATTTCATTTTTGGGTTCTTGGGCCCAATTTTCGATCTCAAGTCCAATTTTCACGTTCAATTACCTATGGGGTCAATTGTCTAACTTGAAAATTAATTTCTAAAAATATCATATTAATTTAATTTTTACTTGATTAATTTTCCCAAAAATCACTGAGATTTTTCAAAATTAATTTTTTTTAAAAATTCTTTAATCAAATTCTCTAGTTAAACAATTCTCACAACCGCCTAATTTAATTTCACATCGAATAAATCGACTCCATTAAATTTTTTCCAAAGTTATAGAATTTTCTTCTAATTTAAATGCAGTTCAATCGAGTTTTTATTAAGCTAGCAGAAGGTCTAATTGGGCATAGACAATTAGGTTCGAGTAATTGCATTTATATCCAGAAGTATCGTTCCGATAATTCACAATTTACTTAGTCGTGGAGTCAGTCCACAATAAGTGTCCACAATAAGTACCATGAATGAAAGCTCCTTATTGTATACTTTTTACGAAATCAATTCATCCAACTGCTTTGTCTAATGACCTCATCATGTGTGTGTTACCCTCATATGGTATCCTTGAATTATTTGAGTTAAATCCGTTCACTCAATACAATCTTATTTTATCCCATTGTCACCATTGTGTCTTCTTAATGATTAATATAACCAATGTCAACAAATGATTGTGATAAATTGTTTTTTTTTTAGAACAAGCAACTCTTGGTCACGTTCCATATTTATCAATCCATACAATGTCAATGATAGGATATTATTAACTCTTTAACCAAGCTATAAATTTCATTGTTTTTAGTAAAGTCATGTCATGCACAAGTTATGTACCCAACATACTGGTTATGAGTTCGATCATTTTTAGAGCATAAGCCTCCACTTATATCAAAGCACATGAGTTACATATGCATGGTCAATGGCTAACTCAGAATTTAGGTAAATCACACCATGAATATCACAAGTGAATTAATTCACAAATGAAATCAGAATAAATTCATCTTGGGACTAGTCCAATGTATAATTCTTTTAATGAATACATTTATATCTCGAATTGTGGAGTCAACTGCTCCGATAGCCAAGACTAGTCATCTCCCCAATTGGAATTGTAGATGACATAATAATCCTTTTAAGTATTTAAATCAAATGCTCACTTTGATTCTTTTACGGGATTACGGACTTGTTTAGATTATTTACCAAAGTAAGTTATTTTTTTCGAAATGTAGATGTTCTTATAATGCCATTTATCATCAATTTAAACTTAGACAATCAATGAGCTAATATTTGCTATCACAATTTCGCTATGCATGCAAAACATAAAAGACAAACACAAAATACATAATAGTGAAATGTGAAATTAACTTTATTTATTTATTCATCGTTCAAATACATAGAAAATAATTACATGTTTAATACAATATGGGTACATTTCCCAACACATACAACCAAGCACTATAAGTACGTGTTTTTTCCATTCCTTGAAATTAGTCCCATTAAGCATGGGTACAGAATTTGTATTAGTAGATATTGTGGCAGCAGAAGATGAACTAGTCGAATATAGAACAAAATAGATAAAAACAAGCTCACATGAATATTCATAAGTAAATAATAAATTCAAAATAATGGCTAATCCCATCTCAAGATACCGAACACAACATTAATATCAAGTCTTTGGACAGTAATATTAACAATAAGCGATACTTTTGTTGTAGCAATCAAACATTGACAATAAATTATGTCAAAAAATGAATCAATCTTTGGACTAACTTATTGCTCACATAAAGTACCTTATAATTATCACATATTTATGTTGGATCATCGGTACACCCCATGGCGCAATGAAAAAAATAAATTCGGTGATCATATCCAGGGATCCATGTGCAAGGAATGAATCGGGGTAAGAAGGTATGAACGATTACCTTTAATCATCTAGAAAACTAAAGATAACTATTGTGAAACTGATTACGCAATTGTATGTCGATTCCAAGCTGCTACGAAAAGTTTCGGTCTCTACGAAATCCACTTGGTGTGACAATGAACGGCAAGAACTCTATCAAACTTTTTCAGAGAGAGAAACTCATTAGCGGCTACTAGACCTCATACACTATATTTCGGGTATATAAGGTTTTTCTTAAAAACTCTATATTTCCTAATTCGGGAATAGTTGATATCTTAATATGAATCAAAATTTATTATAATAATTAATCGAATATAATAATTATAATTACCATAATTATAATAATATTTGACCGAAAAATTACAATTACAATACTTATAAAAATATTCAATCGTAAATTATAATTACAATAATTATAACAAGGATTTGGGTAAATTATGTTTAGTTAAATTTTATACAAATCAAATTCATATATATATATATATATATATATATATATATTAATTTAACCATTTTCTCATTATGTGTACACTATACTTGTACATACAATTCGTTCGATATTTAGCTGCCCAATTAAATTAATATTAATTTAATTCATGTGATAGCCAAAAAATAATACCAACTATGTTTGGATTCCATTCGTTTCAACCATAGAGTGTGACCCTGTAGGTTCTTGAAACGTTAGCGGTAATACTAAAACGATTCTAATATTACAAATAATGAGTGGCATCTAGCAATGCATCATTGCTACCAAAGTTACAATAAATCTTCCTTTGGAATGATTTATTGCCGACATGTAAAACTAAATAATCATCACATGTTTATTACCACAATTGCACGTGTAATTTTGTTAAATATTATCCTTCTTTTAGGCCAATCAATATTAATGTAGCTTAAGTTACATGCACACAACCTTTTATATTTTAAAAACAAAATAATTTCAAAAACGGAGGTCACTTTGGCAAGTTATTATTTCAATTAAGTTATTTTAACATATATATAAACATACTAATATTCAGATTTAAAATTTTCGTAATAGTCAAAGGTCAAAATTGAAATTTTTTATAGCACTATAATTTCTGAAATAACCCAAAATAAGGATGTCTAAATAGCGCAATAAAAAAACAAAACCTTAATCTTTAACTGATTTTTTTTAAAACCATATATGTCAAGACTAAACAAAAATAATATAGTGATTTAGGACCAAATAATTAACAAGCACATGTATTCATAATTTTGGCATGAACAAAACGCCAAAGCAATCCACACATATATGTATATTCAAAATCAAATAAAAAAACTTATCATGCATATACCATGTAAATCCAAAATTATATATATGATTAAATAGAGATTCACATGAATACTTGAAAAATATTTTCAAGCCAATAAATCTAAAATAAATAAAAAAATCATAATAGTTAGCATGTCCCACAATTCATACAAAAAAACCATATCATCCTAATTTAACCAAATATTTGGAACCATAAGATGCCAAAACCTAATATTAAATAAAACCAAACTTAAAACTAAATTCTTTAAACATATATCATAATCAACATCAATTTACATCAAAACAATGACCATTAAACTAATTCGACCAAAATTTATAACTATACCGTTAAAATCAATCTCAATTCATGTAAAATAAAATCTTATAATATTACTATAACCAAAATATTCGTCTCCATGAACATATATACAAAAAGTAAAATTAAAAAACCAAAGCAATTCTTATGAATTGCACCAAAGTAATTCATACCAAACCAATTCTTCGAATCATATATATATATATATATATATATATATAATTCAATCAACATCAATTCTAAGATATGTGGAATTTAATCGAAAATTACCAAAATCAATGAGAACTGAAATCACCAAAATTAAAAATTGAAAAACCAAACCCTAAATTTTTAACATAAATCTAAAAGATTTAATATGTGTATGATCGAAAACACAAAATTTAAATATCAAATCTATAAAATTTTAAAAATGAATCAACTCAAAAATAATAGAGAATCAATTCGTTCTTAATTATTCAACATGACGAGGTTTAGATACCACTTGTTAGAATCAGAAAATAATATCTTATATAAAACTTAATAAACCATAAATCAAGATTTGTCATATCAAATCATCAAAAATAAATCTAAATGCGGAAGCGTACCTGAATTCATAGATTTTTTGAAATCTTCTGATCTTATAATTTTGATCTTTCAAATTAGCACACAAGTAATTTTGAGAAGATGCTCTCTCTTTTTAAAATGGGATATTAGAAAAGTTACGTATGTGTAATTGGGGAATCATAACCCTAATATATACCTTTCACACATTAACCCTAATTTCTAATCAACCAATCATCAATTAAAAATTAATTACTAGAGTATATACACATATTTGACACATACTTTCTTTAATAATTAAAGCCCAATAAACCTTAACCAAATTAGATCACTTTTAATTTAGACTAATCTTGTATGATAGTAAATAATAACATGTAATTACTATTATTATATATGTGTTGTTCATATCTTTTAACATTTTTTTCAATTCAAACATTTTTTTTAATATTCTTTATGTTTATTTTACGATTCATGTTCGAGATTCGTAACTACTCTTCTCAAGATTGAAAGTTAAATGATAAAAAACCGTAAAATACTATTATCCCATAAAAAGAAACTGAGCTTTCAAACAAGCAACATGGTAGTTTAAGAATCCAATTATATTAGAAATGGAGGTGACACTACTCATAGCACCCAAACCAAATAAATCAATAAATAAAGGCAAAAGCATAAGAGAGATCCACCCAAACAGACCTCCTTTATTATTATTATTATTTTCCTGTGATTCTATGAACAAAGCAAAGTGGGTTCTGGAAGGAGTGGTTGTTTCGGGTTTAATGGATAAGGGGAATCTAAACTAGAGTGAGAGTTAGAGTTAAGAGTTAGTGCCTTACTGGACTTTTACACATTTATTGGAAAATAATGCATTTCTTTTGCTTTATTTGTAGTGTAATGGAGTGGAGTTCATATTATTACAAGTTTTTAAATTTTATTGGATTTCATTTTTTAAATTATAAGAATTTGTTTATACAAATTGCTTAAAATTTTACTTATGGTCTCTCTCTAGCACTTCAATAGAAAAATAAAATACGTTTTAGTGTACTCAAACTCACGTCATTCTGCATAGACAATAATGTTAATGTCAACCAAATTAAGACTCAATCGACTTAAATTTTAAGAATTATTTGAGCTCATTCAATTAAGTTTATGCATATGTTTATGTTCTAATTTCATTTGGATCACAGTTGAATATTTAAAAATTTTGAAGTCTAAACTAAAATTTAGTTTAATTCGATAATATGTTTCATTGATCATGTTGGGAATAAAATATTTACAAATTTTATATTCATATTCATATTTTTTTAATTAAATTTAAATTAAAATATATATGTATTATTTAAATCGAATTTTGATGAAATCGGTTTGAGGTAAAAAGTTCATTACCCAAAGTTGCTAATGAAAATATCTAAGCTTATTCACCTCAGTGAAAATTAAAGTTTTGAGTCTCGTACCTAATTTCAAATTCAATTACAAAAGTTTTGTAAGTTTTGAGTCTTGTATTTAATTTCAAACTCAATTACTTATTCTCCAACTCGTGTTAAATTAAAAATTATCAAACTAGTTAAAAGATAAAAATATATATTAAAATTTTCAAATTCAAATAAAAATCAATTAACTTATAAGCACTTGTATCAATATAATCTATATTATAAATAGAGTGACTCGTTGAGTTGGTATTACGAGTTACTCTTACTTTTAAAAAGTAATTAATATTATTATAAGAGTATTTTTCTCATACTTTTATATAACCTTTGAATAAAACAACTTAAAAACATTATTTAAGAATTGAACACAAGACTAAATTCATATAAAAAAAAAAAACTTTTACCACTCCACTAATAATCATTTTTTTTATATATTTTTATAAATATAAAATATTTTTGTTCACCCACATCATGGGTGTGATAAAATATATTATTATTTAAGTATTTAGTTGAGTTGGTATCACCCTTAACCAGATCATTAACTTAATTATGAAATTACAGAAATATCTTTTAATTAATTATAATTAATATTATTACAATGACATTTTTATCTTTTCATACTTTTATATTATCTTTAAATAAAAAAATTACAAATTACAAATTCAATAATCGAACACATTTTCAATAGTATTAAAGTATAAATTTATTATACTCTTAACTATATTTATTATTGAATAAATTTTATTTTCTTTCACCCATATCATGGGTGTGACAGTTTAAATTTAATAACACAAATATAATAATATCTTATTTTGTAATTTTATCATGAATATTAACGGAATTGAAAAAATATTATATTATACTTTTTTTATTAAAAATCTATAAATAATATAATCAAAATACAAATACAATAAAAGAAAATCAAACTAGTATAATAATTTAGACTAAAACCTAATAACCAAATAATTTAGACTAAAACCTAATAACCAAACTAAAATCCATATATACTACCAGCATATAGTCTCACACATATAATTACTCAAGACCAATAACCTCCGTGGCAAGCCTTTGACCATGTCTTTGCATTTTCTTGTCTATAAGAAGGCCGTATCTCATTCAGAAGTGTGTCAACCTAAGAGCGAGTAAATACTCGAGAAGAGAGAGAGAAGATTATGGGAGGCCAAACGCCATACGCAGCGTTGAGGAATATGTTGAACAAAGTGAAGCCATACCTGTCAATGGTGTCTCTGCAGTTTGGATATGCAGGGATGTTCATAATCTCCATGATTTCTTTGAAGCATGGCATGAGCAATTTCATCCTTGCTACCTATCGTCATCTTGCTGCCACCATTATCATTGCACCCTTTGCTTTTCTTCTTGAAAGGTTCCCCCTTCTTCTCCCTCTCGTTTTCTTATATCACACATTGTTTTTACAATTTAGTATATATTATCCTCTTTGAGTACTCACCGCTCCCTAAAGGCTTTATTATCAGAAAAACTCCTATATGTAGAGGTCCTGGTTGGTTTAATTGTTGAGGAACAAGTGAGTTTCCTGCCAATATCACTAGATTGTGAGCATGGCGCGATGTGATGTTGTCCAGTAAAATGAGAATACCCTTTCACTCATCTCACACCACATTCTTAATATTAATTTCTTAAACCCCTAAACTTAGTTATCACTGCTTTACATACTTCTTTCTGCAGGAAAATAAGGCCAAAGATGACCCTCCCTATCTTCCTCATGGTTGTCATTCTTGGTTTCCTCGAGTAATTCTCTAAAACTCTCTTCTTTCTTTGTATCTCCATATGTATCCAAACTGCTTCTACATATGTAAATACCTGCATACACACATATACACATATATATGGTTTCTGATCATGAAACTTATTGATCTCCGACTCGAAAAGGCTTTACACATTCATGCAAAGATGATGATTTTTCTTCGTTTAGCATATATTTATATACGATACAATGGAAAAGAAAATGGTATATTGTCAACTGCAAACCAAGAATGCAAAGGTGTAATCGATGTTGTTGATTTGATGAAACAGGCCAGTGCTTGACCAGAATTTATACTTTTTGGGAATGAAGTACACATCAGCAACATATGCGTCGGCTTTCCTTAACATAATTCCTGCTGTTACCTTCATAATGGCAATGATTTTTAGGTGAAATATTCAAACCAATATCCACCACCTTAAATAGTTTTCAAAGTTCCATTATCTTTGTTCTTTGTCCATTTAGTATTTTGTATATCCACACACTTGGTATTGGTACTGCCAATAGGATATTGAAGGCATTTATCGTTTTTTAGGTTAGAGAAAATCAATGTGAAGAAGATACGAAGTATGGCAAAGATTATTGGAACTGCAATCACAGTCATGGGAGCAATGGTGATGACTTTGTACAAAGGTACCATTATTGACTTTGTCAAGTCCGGAGGAGCTATCCGGAGGAGCTATACACCATGGAACTACCACTGAATCTGCAGATAAACACCGGGTTGCCGGTACAATAATGCTTCTTGGAAGCGTCTTTTGCGGGTCAAGCTTCTTTATTTTGCAAGTGAGTCAAAACATTCAAAAAAAACAGAAAGTTCATTAAACTTATTTATGAGCTAATATTGGGTTATGATTTCTGGTTCAGTCCTTCACATTGAAGAAATATCCGGCGGAACTCTCTCTTACAGCTTGGAAGGTGCAGGCGTATCCCTGGTTATGGTCCGTGACCTGAGTGCCTGGAAAATAGGCTGGGACTCAAGGCTTCTTGCTGCAACTTACTCTGTAAGTGTCCCATAAAAAACCAAGCAGACACACGTATACTTGACCATTTTAACATAAATTTGTGATTGATTAGGGAGTAGTGTGCTCTGGAATCACATTTTACGTGCAAGGAGTCGTGATCCGGGAACGAGGACCGGTATTTGTAACATCTTTTAGTCCTCTATGTATGATCATCACAGCTGCACTAGGGGCCATTATTTTAGCAGAAAAACTCCACCTTGGAAGGTATTGAGTTTTGATCTCAACAACCATTGGATGACTATTAGAGATACCTAATGCAGACAGTGACAGAATGCATTGTGAAGTAGCTTTTTTTGTGGCTTTAGTAACCATTAAACAAATTAGATGTCTTATTCATCTAGTGAATTCTGCATTGGTTTTCCTTCTGATTGCTCTTTTTGGTTGATTTCAGCATACTTGGAGTCATTATTATAGTCTTAGGGCTTTACACTGTGGTGTGGGGTAAAAGCAAAGATGGGAAAAACACAGAAACTGATGAGAAAAGCAATGGCCTGCAAGAATTGCCAGTTACAAACAATGCTAAAGCAATCAGTGTTAATGTGGGCATTGGTGGAGCTGACAAAATAGTTTAACATTCCAACTTCAAAGAACCCTTTTTAGCACTCCCAAGGGATAGAAAATACTATGAAAACCATCCCATCTCTCTCCATCTCAGAGACAAGTATTTTTTAGCTTACTTATCATCTTTTTGCTTGTACTCTATGGTCTTCAAGTTGGTGAAGCAAAACCATGATGAACCGTTGCAGTTTGCCTATATTTTTGTACAAATATTCTCCATTCCTACCTCTTTTCTTTAGCTTAAATGTTAAATATGTACAAAAACCAATCATGAGATGGTTGTTATCACATACTCGTTTTACCTTGTTTGTTAATATAAGGCATTGTCATTATCATTTTAAATTTTTTCTATGTACAAATAAATTGATTAATAATAAAATCCTAAGAATAATATGATTATTCTTAAAAGGTCCTCCGTCAAGTATTATGTGGGTTTGAATAATGATAATGCATTGATACTAATGTGTAGTTGATTGATGACAAAGTGTTGTTATTGACATAGGGATGTCAAAATTGATACACGAGTATGTGTTAGAGAACATAATGGACTGACTCGCTATGAGTATGGTTCTTGGATTATTATGTAATAGTCACAACATTACTCATAGTGATAACTATGTATATGATCCTCAGACTTCAAATCATTATTATCTTAACATAGTGAGTTGTATATTTTGACACAGTCAAACTTCTACCATAATATGTTATACTATAAAGACCGATGTTGGGTATGTCGCAATCTATGTAGAGGGATATGGTTGGTCAAGATAAGATTTGTCCCTCCTACATTATAGGAGCAATATCTTAGGCCTCTTGATGGAGTGAAACTAGAAATGCATTGTCATGCTAGAATAAGTTGATATGAGATATCACACATATTTGTTTATAGTATACTCAGAATATCAAGAAATATGATATTGGACTATGCAAATGTGGCTATTCCATGGCTTGTGTCCAATCTAGATATTAAGGATAAAATGATATAATACATGAAAATATTATCACAGAATGGTTATATTGACTCACGAGTTCTTGTAACTTGGGTAGCAATGATGCATTGCTAGAAGCCACTAATTGCTTGTAATATTAGAAATGTTCTAGTATTACTACTAACGTTATAAAAACCTACAGGGTCCCACCCTATAGTTGAAGCGAAGAGAATCCAAATATATTTGGTATTGTATTTAGTTGCCACATGAATTAAATTAATTATTGAATTAATTTAATTTGATAGTTAAATATTGAACACATTATATGTACAAACTTGTTGTGCATAAATAGAGAATATAGATAAAATTAATATATAAATTTGATTTATACAAAATACTAATTGTATATAGTTTATCGAAATTATTCATATAAACAGTTATAATAATTAATTTCGGTCAAAATATAAAAGACATGAAAATTGATATTCTTTAGGAAAGCATATAATTTCTTTTTATGACTTTCCATTTGTTTCTCTAATAATAAGGGAATAATCTCGTTTTATTTCTGATATATGATATCAAAGAAAATAAAAGGAATATAATCCCTTAGTGTATTAGGGCTACTAAGAAAAAAATCAAAAGGTCTTGCAACTTCTTTTTTTCTCTCTGAAAAGTTCAAGAAAATTTTGTTGTTCGTTCTTTGACTCAGTGGATTACGTAGAGGTCGAGACGTTGTTGTTGCGGCTTGGGATTGACATCATTCAAAGGAATCATATCAACAACGTTGTTCGTCGCTCTTCCAGTAAGGTGTTGTTTCGACTATTATTTCAACCAAATTCATTCATTGTACATGGATCCATGGTTGATGATCGCCGAAATAATTTTTTCGCTGCACCATGGGGCATATTGGTAGTCCAACGCTGTAACAAAAAGGATTTATGTGAAAACCAAACTATAGGAATCAAACAACTAAACTTGTTCAAAGATTTGGACTGGCATCTCAAATAATCAAGGGTCGTTATTTATTCAAATGCATTAGCCAAAATCAAATTCTGGCACAAAAGCTTAATCTTATGTGTAAGTGCTTTAAAATAGTTGTGGAGCGAAAAAAAAAAGTACTAACTAAAATATACCTATGTTTGGGGCCATCAATTCTTTCTTTTTAAGGTTTAGAGAAATGAGTTATAGCTATTTGTCAAAGGATAAATTTTTTGCGGGCTTCTTTCAATACGAGAGTATTTTTAGAAAAATTGCTCGCTTTTGAAAAAGTGACACCTAATGACTTAGATCTTGGGTTATAGCATTTGACGAGTTCATATGGCTACTCGGACCAACAAATGTCATAAAGTAGTCAAATGATAAGTATCGAAGAAATTGGTAAAGGTCTTCACGCACTTACACTCCAAACTTTTTAACCATGGTGGAATGGACAACTCATAGAGCACACATGGAAAGTTATATTAGTTACTTGGATCAATTGTTAGGGTTGATATTTTTTTGGAATCAAGTACGGGTTTTTTTTTTTTTGAATGCATAATGTTAAGCTTATTTTTGTTGTTAGATTGATTGACATGTAATGTGATGTAAATTTTACTATTCTTAAATATATTTTTTTCAATTGAGTGTCTTATATACATGTGATATAAATAATGATTTGTGCCTTATTATTTTTTAAGAATATCTATGTAAACCCTAAAATTGAAACCAAATAAATGAAAATGAATTGTACAATTAAATGAAACTAAAACCAAAAAAAAAAAAGATGAAGTTGAATCATACCGATTGGTGCATCTTTATTTAAACAAAAAATGTTTGAGTTTATCTAATAAGTTGCACAATTTAATATTCATCTTTGAAATGACTAAACCCTAAACCTTAAAGCTAAAACTTTTCTTTACCTTAAACTGTCTTCTCCTTGTACAATTAAATGATACTCTAGTTGTTCCTTTATCAGGTACTTTTCCATTGACCTTAAAGCTATTGCCTTCTTGAATGTTTTCGTTTTGCTTACATAGTAGGATACTAGGATTAGGCTTTTATTTAATTGTTGCAAATAGTATTGCTATATATATAACCTTTATAGTTTTTGCATTAACGAGAAGTTCAAGTTGATGAAATAATTGCGAATTTGTATACTCAACTTTGGAATTGAGTAATATATTTTTATTATGCTTTTGCTTTGTTTATGTATGTTCCCTAAGGAAAATGGAAGTTAAGTATTGTTTTTTCTCGTTATTGCAGCTTGTGCTTCTATTGTTTTGTTGTTCCTTTCTCAAAGTGGCTCATATACATATATATAAGGCACGACTCGCTCATATGGTGTGCTAAGGGTGACTAGGCGCTATGCGTGGTGACACATTGTCCCCTTAGGGGTTACACGTGTCCCAGATACTCCCCAGAGGATATGGGCGAGCAAGGTAAGACCATGTGATCTGTTGTAATTCGTTGCAGCATATTAAACTAGTTTTCGTACTTAAAGAGCTTGAATATAAGCAATTCTATTATGTTTTAGTTAGTTTTTCTATTTTAGCTTTAATTCAATAAAAAGTGTTAATTGAGTCATTTTATGACCTTAAGAGGCTAAAGGAGGCCTAAAGGTAGGTTAACATACTTAGTGAGTGTGCAAGACACCATTCAAAGGCATAGGAGCTCGAGGCTGATCGTCATGTTGCAACACAGAAGTCGAATGTCGCAACATAGAGAACAGAGTGCCAATATTCCAATATTGCTTTTGGTGTCGCGACACACCCCTGAAGTTGAACTTGAGGCCAAACAAAATGCCATTGATGTTGTGACATAGTCACTAGATGTCATGGCACCGTCCCTGGATGAAAAAGAATTACGAGCTGAGGGCGTTTTGGTTCGCACAATGTACTTTTACATAAAAATGCCAGCCGACCTAGGGTTGATGACAATAACCAACACTAACTCTAGAAATAGACTTTTTAGACACTTGTTTATGGATAATTGTTATAATTCAAAATTTTCCTTGTAATTTAGTTTTTAGTTTTCAATTTGTTTAGGCTTTAGGTTTATTTCCATTTGTTTTGTTCGTGTTTAATGAAGAATCTGATTTGTGGATTCAACCAACTCCCTGTGGATTTTGTGCTTTCGTCAATCAATATAATCAGGGTTCTCTTAAACCTTATTCTTGATTTGTTCTTTATGTTTATTCTATTTATCAAGTTTATTGTGCTTATGGATTCCATGAGGAACTAATCCTCTTAAAGGGATTAGTGAGTAGAGGTGTGATTAACTAATTGCTATGTAGGGTTTTCTAAACGGATCAACTGTTTAAGAGAGGAAAAACTTAAACCCTAGGCCTGACAACCCTAGAAAGTCATTTAGGTGGGAATTAACCCAAAATTAGTATGGCCTATATTTAAACCCTTTAACCCCAAATCAGTTTGGACTGTGAGGTCGAGAGATAAGTAGTTTTTACTAACTCGTTAGTTTATTGGAAAATCGAGAAACTCTACTAGGGTAACAACTAGTTGATTGAATAAAAACTCGAAATAGGAATTAGTTATGACCACCGAAGCGAGCTAATCACCCATTCTTAGATTTGATTTAGTTTAAAGATTAGGTTTTCCATTGTCATTATTTTATGCACGTTATTTCTTTTATTAGATTTATAGATAATTTCTCTATTTTTATGTTCATCATAATATAATTTATTTAAAGTACTAATTAGATCTATTCCCATTTATTTTAATATTAATTTAGTAATTGCCTCCCTTGGGTACGATTCTCGGAGTACTCACCTACTCCGTTGTAACTATATTGCAACCTAACCCATATACTTGCGGACACCACCTCAATTCCATACATTTAGTTGCAGTATTCACACTATGGACGTTAGCACATCCGGAGGCTATCACCATGCAAGTGGCGAGAACACATAACGGGCAAGCTCTTGAGGACCTAGCCAGGTTGGTAACGAGCAAGGGGCTAGCTAGCTAGACCGTACTTGGCCAACTAGGATGAGTGGTGAACACCTGTGTTGGATGAGTAGAGTTTACGTGGCATGCTCTATACTAGTTGTATAACAATTTGTCCCTCATCTTGTTGAATGAGAGTTATAAAGTGACTCTTCTAAGACACACTTACATAAATGAGCCTTGTGATTGAAACTTGTTGTATAGTTTTGGTACAAATATTGTCACATACACTTTGTTACACGGTAGTAGAATAAAGTTGTGTGTAGCTTATTGGTCTTATTTTTTGGAAAAATGAACCTTTTTTTGAGGTCTTTCTTCTTTAAATGATACCTGCTCAACACTAGTTTCCCACTCGTTGTTTGAAATTCACCTAAAAATTTACGGGATTGATGATCGTTTTATGATTCACTAAACTAGACTACGATCACGACTAAGGCAAGCGCACCTATCAAATGGTAGTATAGTTATGAGTCTAGAATATCGTATCCACAAGGACTAAAAGTACTAGTATTAACTATCTTTCTATTATTTAGCCTAAAATATAAGGGATTTGTTTTAATCTAAAATTAACTAACTAATTAACTATTGAACGCGACAGAGAGCGAATTGGGAAAAGTACTTGAAGAAAACTTATAAAGAGGACAATACCCAGGAAAGAATCCACCTAGACTTCACTTATTATTCTGACTCCGAATCAAATGATTTATCCACTTGTCTTGATCCATAGAAATCCCTAAATTATGTTAATATCTTTTTCGAGACTAAAAACAACTGGCTCTAGGTTGATTAATTGAAATTTCTTTCTAAATAAAATCCCTATTGTCGCATTAACTCGATCTATGAATTCCCTTATTAGATTTGACTCTAATTCGGCATATTTATGTCGTCCTATTTCTAGGATTGCAATCAACTCCGCTTAATTATGCTATAAGCACATCAACTTGAATTAATATCCTGAAAATATTAGATCAAGAATTAGGAACACATAATTAAGAACAAGAACAAGTATTTATCATTAAATTTAGAACATTAAATAATAAGATCCATCTTATGTTTCATCTTCCCTAGGTATTTAGGGAATTTAGTTCATAATGTGAAAGGAAAACATCTCAAATTTAGAAAAACAACAAGACATAAAAAACCTAAATAAACTTCGAGAGAAATTTGAATGGAGATCTTCAATCTGGAGGTAAATCTGCTTCTGAGACGATTCCAACAGCTTCTTCGAGTAATTTCTACTTTCTACTCTGTGTCCCTCCTTTAGGTCTTCTTTTAGTGTGTTTATATAGACTTTAGAATGTTCAGAAACCCTAAAATTTGGTTTTTTTCGCGTGTTTGGGAAGCAGGGAGAGATATCAACACGAGCTGGCACATGGGCGTGTGGCCTGCCCGTGTGGATCACATGGGCGTGTGCCCAGCCCGTGTGGATCCTGAAAACTCTGATTTTGGCCCATTTTTCGCTCCTTTTTCTCCCAAATGCTCTCCTAAGTATAGAAACATGAATTTAAGGGATTAGGAACATCAAATTCACTAATTCTCATCATAAATCATCCAAAAATATGCCAAGCATGGAATTAAAATATGTTACATTTATGGTTTATCAAAGATATCACCGACAAGAAGAAGATTCTTCGTTTATAGGTAACAACCTTCATACTCTCAACTATTATTTCCATTTTCATCTATCATGGTTAGATTTAGAAATGGTTTGGGTAGTCAGAGTGATGGCCATACCCAAAAGTGCATATCACAATTCCTCGGGCAATTTCAAGCCTTGGGGACTTCTTTAAGAGGTAGATATTGCAATACCCAAAGAGGATATCATGACACTGAAAGGAGTCTCCAATTTTCAATATTGTTGGAGGTATCGCGATTTTAGGGGCTGGTTATTGTGATACCCTTTCCTTTGGTGTCGTTATTGTTTTTTTTTTACCTCTAATAAGTCCATACACCACTCAATCACAAGTTAGGCCTCCCAATGCGCTATTGATTAATTTGGGTCACAAAATGGGAAAAATGAGACACTTTAACTTATTAACTAAAGCTTCAAAAGTAACAAAAAAAACTACACTAAAGATGCTATTTTGCTCAAGGAAAAGCTCCTTAAATATGTAGAAGAGCCTAATTTTCCACATCAATTTTTGGCAAATAAACTCCCCCACACTTAACTCTTTGCCTGTCTTCAAGAAAACACACAAAATATGCAATAGAAAAGACAATCCTTGGACTAAATTAGGCAATTACGTTACATAGCAGCAAAACATCAAACTTTTACAAGAATTACCTCACATGCAGCATAAGAATGATAGCTAGCTAATTTTCTTATTCCTAATGCAAACATTATTAGTTCAGTAAGTTGAAGTGTCAATAGATGTAGAGACATTATAAATGAACATATGCACAAATGTTAGCCATTAAAATAAATTATAAAGATAGCTCAAAAATATTTAACAAGAATTAATCATGTTCGTTCGAATGAATGATAACTATTTACAAATTAATGCGTAGGTGACTAATCCGGGTCCCAAATGTCTTTTAGGTTTGTAGCATTCTGAGACTTGGGATGGTTCAAAGTTCAAACAATGGATATTCAAAATGGGTTCAGGCACTAAAAACGGTTGAGCATATGACATTATTCCCTACTTGTCCCCAATGTATTTACGAGCTCACCTCCTCATGTATCCTTCTCTCGCCTACCTTATTTCTCCGAAATGGTAGAAGGCATTACGTGAAATTAGTGCATGCAAAATTTGTAAATGTGAACCAAAAGATTTTCATTTTTTAGCCTACTTTGATTTAGCTCTGGTTTTCTTTATTTGCATTCTTTCGTTCACCCTTTTTTTTAATGTACTAATTCACATAATCCTTTCATATTTTTTTTTGCACACACTAAGCCGTCATAATGTCTCTACCTATTCCTCAATATTTATGGTTCAACTTCCATTACATAGTGCATTTCAAGAACAGGACAGAGAAGGCTTGAGTACTAGACTCGTTTAGCTCGAGGCTTAAGATTAAGTCTTACAAGAAAAAGGGTACTCGAGGCTCAAAGATATAGGAACTAGGGTATATAGCAATAGGTAAGCTTTTAGACTCTAGGCTAAGTCAAACAATGCCTAAGGTCTTTCCCGAATAAATCACCTAGAACCAATTCTTTTAAGCACACATCTACTTAAACAAACAATTAGCAATTCAAATTATTTGTCTGCAAGGATCTGTATATTTTATTCATCCTACGATACATTTTATATATTTTCATTTTAGTTATTGCCTCTAGTCTATCATACATATTAACTAATTGAACTCATTAGTCTACAATTAAGAGTAAGAAATTATCTAATATCATTCAATTTTTACAAGTTTGGCAATTCTATGTACTCATTTTATATCTAACTACTAACTTATTACCTAATTATAGTCCCAGCACCATGCAATAACATAAAACAAAAACAAAAAATATATATTTTTGGTTATTTTAAGGTGTCTGTTGATGACTTTTCATTGCCAAAAATCCCCTACACGGGCCTTGGGCGATTGGCGGATGACCAGTTGCATAGTGCATATTAAAAAAACTAATTTATGAAATAATTTTTAAAGTTCAGTTTTACTGCAAGCATACAGGTCAGTTGTAACGTTTATAGTGTTACAATGAAACACCGAAGTATTCCAAGGATCGAACCTAAAGGAATAGGCAATTGAGAAATAACTAGCATACATAATTGAGGTTAAGTAGCTACTAATAAGATTTTATATTACGGCGATTCATAAAAGATAAGCTTGCAATAAAACTAAATATTCTACTATAAGGACTAAATTGCAAGAAATTTAAACTAAAGAGATTATCTAAAAATTAACTAATGGGGGTTGGTTGACTTCGTTGTGGTTCACCAAACCTCAGACAAGGGACATAAATTGCGTAAATTACCAAGTGGCTCCATTTTATCTTCCAGTCTCAATTTTACTGACTTAGACTGATTAGCTTGTTTATCTTCCGATCTCGCTAGTTAATATAGGACTAACGAACGAGTGTGCGACAAGATTACCTTCCAGTCTCACTTTTTCTTAACCTTCCCTTAGGTGCATCATTACCTAAATTCTTAGTTTTATTCATATTAGTCCAATTTGTTACGATTTAGTCATCTATCTAAAGATTTTAATTTATTCACATATTTATCAACCAACCTCCTTAAGGATTTAGCTACACATGCTCAAAATCAAGAAAATAAACATAACAATGGAAAACAAATAAGTCGTAAAAGTAAAACTTAAAAAAAACATAAAAGTTAATATTTTTATGCAAGAAAACTTAAATAATATGAAGCCAAAAGCATTTAATAAAAAAATCTAAAGCAAGAAATATAAAAGGAATAAGCTTTAACAGATTTAAAGTGAAATAAATTGAAATGCATTAAACTAAATCTTAAATAGTCTTGAAAACAAAGTATAAGGGCTAGAAATGTAAATAAACCTTAGCTACAACATTGACTAACTTAAATAACATAAAGAACATAAAAAATAAGAAGTAAATGCAGGAAAATAAACTTTAATCTAAGGTAAAAGAAGAGAAAAATAAAAACCCTAGAAAAGTGTAGAGAAAAACTAAAGAAAACCTAAAGAAAACTAAACCTAAAACTAAGCTAAACGTGTTTCTCTCCTCCTCAGCAATTTTTGGCTATTTTGAAGAGTGCTCTGATGACTTTTCGATGTAAAAATTGCACCTACATAGACCTTGTGTGATTGGTGGGTTGGATAGATACAGGTTGCCATTTTTGTCCAAGTTTGTCCCTTTGACGAAGGTAATATCACGATACCTAGAAGAGGATATCGCGATATCTCAGGCAGTGTTGAACTTGGGGGTCTTCTTTTAGAGGTGGATATCACAATACCAAGTAGGACGTCACGATACCAATGAAGGGTATCATTGGTCTTCTATACTGTCTGGAAGGTCACGATTCCAAGGGTTGGATATCGCAATACACTTGCCATCGATGTCGTTTTCACTCATTTTTGACCTTTGGCACATCCCTACATCACTCAAACACCCGTTAGACCTCCCAATGGCACTATCAGCCAATATAGGTAAAAAAATAGACAAAAATGAGATATTTTCATTTATTACCCGAAAAATATAAAAAATGCAAAAATAACGAAAACCTAAGTTAAAAACTCTATTTAGCTTGAGAAAAAGCTCCTTAAGTGTGTTGAAAAAGTCTTATTTGCCACATCAATTTGTGGCAAATTAGTGGACTAGGTGAACAAAGACTAGCCTTTTTGTCCAAGTTTATCCCCTAACGAAGGTGATATCGAGATACCCAGAAGTGGATATCGTGATTTGTAACCACCCTAATCCGTATCCGTCGCCAAAATAGGGTTACGAGGCATTACTGGATAATACACATCACTCAAATACATTTATGTAATCATAATCAAAATTCATTAATCTCATTCACATTCTCCCTTAGAAAGTCTTACGAGACCTTAAAACATGCTTAGAAGTGGTTCGAGGCTAAACCGATAACAATTTCAAACTTTGAGAAACATAAAAACTTTTCATGTTTTCAAGGTCACACACTTGTGCGAACAGGCCGTGTGCCTTACACGACCACCAAACACGCCCGTGGCACAGGCCGTATGAAAACAGGGTACACATACTGACTTGGGTCGCACAACTGACTACATGCTCGTGTGTCTAGCTCATGTAACTCTCTAACTTATACCACACGGCCGGTCACACGCCCATGTGCCAGCTCGTGTGGCACACACAGCCAATAGACACGCCCGTGTGTCTAGGCCGTGTCAAAACTGTAGGGTATATTGACTTTAATTCATAGGGTACCCCAGGGGACACATGACCGTGTAACATAGCCATGTGTCGCACACGGCTGAGACACACGCCTGTGTCTCTGCCCGTGTGGAAAAAAATAGGTCATTTGCAAAGCCAATTTGCCACCCTATTTTCATGCACACAAAGTAACCAAATGGTATCATTTCAACACATATTTAGCTAGCCAAAACATACCAAATCAATCACATAACATGCCATCAATCATCAACCATTTCATACTTCTTAAATATACCAATTCATCATCTATGATTCAAACCAAATATACCATTTCTCAAGCATTAATATATCAACTAATAACTAACTAAATGAGCAACCATTTAGCCATACAAACAACCATGGCAACCATGTCAAAACACATGGTAACTTATAAACATCAAATATAACACTTGCCGACATATAATTCAAGCCAACTCAAATGGCTATACATATCACCATTTACAAGCCAAATCTCATGGCTAATATCATAACTCAAAACATACCAAAACAACACTAGCCTATACATGTCATATACCATATATACAAAGCTTCAAAAGTACCAACAAGATGATCGATTGTGTGATGACATATTCCCAACGATCCCGAGTCCGAGCTAGCTTCGATAATCTATAAAACACAGACAAGTAACACACAGTAAGCTTCATAGCTTAGTAAGTTCGTACCAAAAATACTCAACAGTTCATATTATACAAATTATCAATTAATAAACACTTATTAGTTCTCATATCATCATTCAAATCTAATCCATGATCATTTATCATGTACATACAAATTCATCAAGCTTCATACACATAGTATCATCTACCACATAGGTATCATACGTATCTGTACTTTCCCGTATTTATGTATTTCATTCTCACCTCTTTGTTCAATATGTTTAATCGCTCAGAAATCTTTCAATGCTTTAAGAACTCGCACACTTAGTGCATAATTGTTTAGCTGAAGTTATAACGATATCGCACACTTAGTGCAATCATATTAAACCGAAGCTATCTCAGTATCACACACTTAGTGACACATAAAGCTGAAGCTATTTCAATTCGCACACTAAGTGCTGTATATAGCCGAAGCTATCTCGAAACACACACTAAGTGCCAAACGTAGTAGATTTGTCGTCGTGCACAATCGTAGTCGCATATATACAATTTATGCATTATCAAAGCATTTAAAACATAATTGTAACAAAGTTTCTCACGTACAAACTTACCTTGTACTCGAAATTGTCGAATCGGATCGATTACTCGATAACCTTCGATTTTTCTCGGTCTAAATTTGATTCCTTTCTTTCTCGATCTATATAAATTAAAAATTAACTCATTTAATCTCCTATTCATTCAATTTCATCCAAAAATATACATTTGGGCACTTTTGCACTTTAACCCCTAAACTTTCACACTTATTCAATTTAGTCCATATTTCTCAAATACATCAAATCCACGCAATTCAGTTTAATCCATGCTTATTCGAATTACCATAGTACCCCTAGCAGCCCATTTTTTTCATTTATTTCACAATTTAACCCCTCAATTTACACTTTTCTCAATTTAATCCCTAATATGCATTTTTACTCAAAATCACTTTACAAAACATGTACATCAAGCACCAAGCTTTCATAATTCATCATCAAACATCATAAAACACATGAAATCATCAATGGTAACTTTCAAAATCATCAATACTTTCAAAAATTGAGGCATAGGTTAGCTAAAACACGAAGGAACGGTCACAAAAACATAGAAATCATCAAAAACCGAGCTCAAAACATACCTCAATCAAGCTAAAGAAGTGTCAAATGTTTGAGCCCTAAAACGGCTTCTTATTCTTCTTATTTTCGGCTAGGATGAACTAAAAATGATGATAATTTCACTTGTTTTATTTAATATATCATTAATAATCTAATTACCATTTTAACCTTATTTAAAACCATTTAAAATCATTCATTAAATGGTCATTTATGTCAAATTTCACTATCAATGGTCTGTTTACAACATAAGGACCTTTCAGTTAATAAGCCATGGCAATTAAGCACTTTTAACTTGTAGCATACTACTTTTGCATTTTATGTGATTTAGTCCTTTTTTCTCAAATTGAGCTATTAAACGATAAAATAAGCTCACAAAATTTTCACACATACATATTCACATGCTGTAAACACCAAAAATAATTTTAAAATAATTTTAAAACCTCGGATTTGTGGTTCCGAAACCACTGTTCTGATTTAGCTAAAATCGGGCTACTACATGATTCATTAGGCAGTTTCGACCCTTGGGGTCTTCTTTGAAAGGTGGATATCATGATACCCAAAGAGGATATCGCAATACCACTAAAAAAAAAGTCTTCAATTTTCAATATTGTTGGAGGTATCGTGATCCCAAGGGTTAGATATCGTGATACCCTTTCCTTCGATGCTATTCTCACTCGTTTTCGACCTCCAACAAGTCTCTACACCACTCAATCACACGTTAAGCCTCCTAATAGCGCTATTGGTCAATTTGGGACACAAAATGGGCAAAAATGAGACATTTTCACTTATTAACTAAAGATTCAAAAGTAACGAAAAACTACGTTAAAGACACTATTTTGCTCGAGGAAAATATCCTTAAGTATGTCGGAAGAGCCTAATTTTCCACATCAATTTGTGGCAGATCAATGCTCATTTATTACCCCCATAATAAAGGCGTTTGATATATTCCTCTAGGGACTCCTCCTCCCTTTGTTTAACTAACATAAGGCCCATCGGAGTGCTCATTATCATCCTGTGAGCACGAAACCTTCCCAGAAACATATATCCAAGTTGCGTGAAACTTCGTATGGAACCTTACGGTAAAGAAAAATATCAATCCTTTGCACTCCCTCTCAAATTTATAGAAAAGGTTTTACATTTTGCTGCTTCTATGACACCTAAAACATTCATGTAATCAATGTATAGCATCAATTGTGCTCGCGGGTCCCTTTCCCCCTCAAAAACTTCCTTTGGGACCCTAAACTTCGAAGGTAAGCCTATAGTCACAATTTCTTAGGCCAGTGGGTTATTTAAATAGAAAATCCAATCCATACCCTATACGTCTGGATGTAATGCCTGAACATCCCAACGTAAAGCGTCCACTTCTTACCGCCAAGGTCTTGCATGCACACCATAACCCTCCTCCTACAAGGGTACAATGTTATTGTGGTGGTCCGGTTGCATTTTCCTCATTACTTCTTTATTTTGCCTAAATTGCTCCTAATGAAAAAGTTGTTGTCACTCATACATCATATTTTGTTGTAGCATTTAACTGCTCCTAATGAAAGAGTTGCTTAAACTTTTATCTGGTCCTACGAATTCGTAAGTTTTTGAGAGGTCTCTTGATTAGAAGGGTTGGTGGTTTCTTAATCGGAGTGGAAATTTAGGTTGAAAGTTTAATGGGTATCCTACTAGCTTGAGTTACCCAGATTCTCCGATCGATTGGAAAACCAACCAGTGAAAAAATCAAACTCTCGAGGGTGGTCTTCAATCTCATCTCTCACATTCCTCTGTGGTTGGGCCAAAAATCTCTCTTTTTGGTGAGCCATGTCAACTTTTGCTCTTTTTTTCTAATATCCAGAAGTATGTCCACGCTCACCGGACCAACTGTTGAGTGTTTTTTTTATTTCCTTCTCAGAGTGGCTCATTTACATATATATAAGGCATCGTTCGCTGATGTGACATGCTAAGTGACACGTTATCCCTCCTAGGGGTTGCATGTGCCCCAGATACTCCTAGAGGATATGGGCGAGCAAGGTAAGACTATGCAAGTGTCAAGCACACATAACGGGCGAACTCTTGAGGAGCTAGCCAGGTTGGTAACAAACAAAGCCCTAGCTAGCTAGATCATACCTCGCCAACTAGGATAAGTGGCGAGCACACGTGTCGGGCGAGAAAGGTTTACGCGGCATGCTTTATATTAGTTGTATAACATATTCAAATTTTCCTAAATATGCTTCAGATTGTGGATTGATTGTTCCTAATGGGAGCTATGTTATTATTGCTAGCCACTATGATCAGTGCAGCTATGAATTCGGATGCTGACATTCATGAGGTCGGATGGGTTTGAAATAAGATTTCACTACGTACAAGGGAATTTCTTTCCTCTTCTTATTTCCACCATACAGTTGAAGCTGAACTAGCAACAAGGACTCTTTATTATTTACAGAAACGTTTAGTAACGTAATATCAATTAAGAGAAAGGTCATTATAGCTTTCATATGGGCCATTTTCCAATTTTATTTTACAACAAACCATCTTCTCCCTTCCCATTTTTCTTCCATTCCTTCTCGCTCCACTAATCTTCATAACAAAATAATTATTAAATATTTTTAATTAAATTTGCAAAAATAAATTTCATAACGGTTAAATTATTTTCAAGTATCATAAAACTCAAAAACATGTGTCTACATGCCTTTGACAAAGTACAAAATTTTTTTGGTTCTCCAAGTCTTAACAAATGTATCTAAACTTATAGTTTTTAGGCAAAGTCTCGGGATCCAATAATGTAAGTCTTAAGACTTTGCAAGTTAGTAGTCAAAGTTCTATTTAGAGAGATTAGATCTTGAGACTTGCCATGCAAATCTTGAGACCTGACAATGTCTCACAACTTAAGCTTGCAAGTCTCGAGACTAGTAAAGTCAATTCCATTTTAAGGAGCATATTCTCGAGACTTGTTCATCAAGGATCGAGACTTGCACAAAAAATCTTGAGATCATCTTATGAGTCTCGAGACTTAGTTTTTTCTAACAGTTATTTTTAACTAAATCTCAAGACTTAACCATGAGTCTCGAGACTTAGTTTTTTCTAACAGTTATTTTTAACTAAATCTCAAGACTTAACCATATAGAATGCATTTAATGCACAAAATCAATACTCCCAACAACTAGAAACTTCCTCCAATTAACTCCAAATCTTTCCAAAAGATCAGTCAAATGAAGGACAAAAATAAGCTTACAAAGTTTATTGTGCAAAAATCCAAATCTTTCATTATTATACTCATCTTTTTTGTAAAGACATTAGTAAGTTTATTTGTTATTCTTTCTTTTTAATATTTAATTATATTTGTGAAAGTTAAAAATTGTAAATTTACTTTTGAGAGGTTTTTTATTCTCTCTCAATTTGTGAGAAATTACTTACCATTCGAAACTAGAAAATAATGTATTGTAAAAGTTATGCCTTCTTCTTAAGGAAAATCCTTGGTAGGAAAATCCTTAGTTATGATAAACTAAGCTAGTGGAAGTGCACAATTGAAGTCGAAACAATCTAAATTCTTGGTATTTTTGTTTTGAGCCTTCATTTAAAAAAATATTTAAACACTAATTCACCCTTGTTGGGATAATTTGAATAATTATCAACATCAAGCATGGGATGGTAAATACAATTTATCCATTAAATGGTACAAATGCAACCGTATCTATTCACAACATTTACATTTCACACCCACATGACTTAAATAACCATGCATAACTACAGTTCAGATAGACCATTTTTATTTTTTTTTAGTCAATAACTTTCTTTCTCTGCTATAGAACAGTTTAATTCATTCATAGTACCCTCATTACAACTTTTCCAGTTGTGTGAATGCCCATTGCAGCAAGTTTCACTATAGTACGGCTCTTATATAACCTGTCCAAGTCACAGAAAAACTGATTAACAAAAGTTTAATTCATTAGATTAGAAACTAAATACGGACATGGTCAAAGCCTAGCACACCGTGTTTAAATTCTCGACTCTAAATCTAGTGGCACCTAAGAAGATCTGTCGGGTACCAATCTTCCATAACCTAAATATATACAACTTTGCAGAAAAAAGAAAAGATTTCTAAGCTATTGATGGTTTGGTAGTAAAGGCAAACTTAGAGATCCCAGTTCTATGCTGTAGTATAATAGGTGATAATTTTGTTCAAACAGTACTTCAATAAATTGCGCGAATTTAACTCGCAAGATAACTAATCAAATGTTTCTGCAAGGAGTTTACATGGTTTATATATAAAAGGCATAGTTGTTTCAACAAATAACAATACTTGCTAAGGTATAAAAAATAGTAAAGATGTGTAGGTGTGAGGAGCCATTTATATCTTTCACCTGCTACAAATCAAAGCAGGTGCCATAAATTATCAGAACTGATTTAATCATCCATGCAAATTGTATATTGGACTTTGATCTTAAAATAGGATCTATAAGCATTGCTACTAGGATCAAGGTTCAACGATGTACACAAAGTTTTCACAAGCCTATCCTCTCAAAAAAATAAGGACAAGCATGCCATTCTTTTTTACATTGAGGGAATGGAATGCGATTTACAAGTACACAAAACAAAGAAGGAACAGCAGAACGTACCCAGCCAATGTAAGTCCCCAAGTTGACAACACATAGAACATCTTTCCAGCATGCCAAATGCTCAAAACCTTCTCCAATTTGCTGACACCTTCTAATGCTTTCAGCATAGCTGCTTATAAATCTCATCATAGTAAGTAAATGCTACATGACACTCACAATTGGTTAGAAGAATAGGGCAAGAGGCATGCTAATTAGTTACAAACTCAATGGAAATCAATGCTATCTGCTAAAATTCATCAGCGAGTTTCAAAATAGGCAACATACTCAGTAAAACAAAAAACAACTTTTCAAGTGTCTAAACACTAAGGTTACCAAACATGTAAAATGGAAGACACATCTGGAAATTGAACACATAATTACAGTATGAAGCAAACTTACTTTTCTGCAGTTCTTCTGGGGTCAAAGTCTGCAATATCAGGATCACAAAACAAACATAAGAACACGGTATATATAGTAAATTACGAATGGAGAAAAGCCAAACAAGTAGCTAAAAACCTGAGCTTTAGGGTTCGACAAAAGGCATTTTGCCATAAAGTTAGCAACACCATCCACAACATGCTCTTCGCTAACAACAACGTAATTCTCATCATCAATTCCACTCCACTCTTCAACATTGCTTGGAACCATTTCATCAGTTACCCATACCCACCAACTTGGTTCTTTTTGGTCAACGTTAATCAGAACTTCAGCTGAATGTATATCATCTCCTAATTACGAAAAAAACAGATTACCTGATCAATCAATGCATACATTCCTAATACAAAAGGAGAAATTTACCCCACCAGATGAGGTCATAATTTATAAGTCCAATTATGAATTCCTAAACATTGACAGGTGCAAATAGTTTATATAAAAATGATGAGAAAAGTAGCATTACTCTGCCATAATTTATTCTATTAAACAATTACAATTAAATGAAGAGATTTAGTGTATATAGGACCTGTAGCTTCCTTGAATGGAAACTCAATTTTAATATCGGATTCATTAAGAGATTTGAGTCGGGTCAAAAAGTCTCTAGAATCTACGGTAGATACCAACCGAGCATAGAGCTGCAATTAATTTCAGAAATTAGAACGAAAAAAAAATTAACACACACACAAAAAAAAAAAACCTAAAAGATTGAAATTTACATACGTTAGGGGGACAATCGTTTAACAGAACAGGAGATTCAGATAAATTATTGAGAAGTTTGAGGTTCTGTTCCAGTTGATTCCTTAAACGCCGATTTTCGGATTTTAGGGTTTCCAATTCTTTTTGAAGCTCGGAATTGTGAAGAGTGTGGGGAGCATCATGGTGATGGTGGAGGTGGTGGCTACATTCCAAGGCGGTCCATGCGACGTCGGCGACTTCGAGGACGGTCTTGGCAACTTCCACAGCTTCATGGCCGCCCATTGATAAAGGTAAAAAATGGAACTTTTCTTCGGGGACTTGAGATATGGGGGGAGAGGGGTTGGATGTTGTCGTTTTCACGTTTACGTGTCCTAAATTGCCGTTTCTGCTAAGACCGTCAACCAGTTTCGTTTAAAGCGCTGTTACTTGCTTTGACTCTCCCAGACACAACACCGAATACAGTTCACTTTTGCCTCTCATTTTTCATCCTTCTATAATTGAATTTGTTTCGTTTTTTTTTACTTGAAAATAGTAAGTTTTTTATTATTTATTAGTTAAAAAGTCTTCTCTCCTTTGAAATTTAATAAATTAATTTTTTTTGTAAATTAAAGTAATTTAATCCTTATAAAGTAAGCAATTAAGGATAATTAATCACTGAAATTATTGTATTTCATTAACTATACATAATTTTAATTTATATGATAACAAATTTAGCTCTCAATATTTATATTTTTTGTTAATTTGATCTTAATTCTAAAAAAATCTATAAATTTAGCCTTAACGTTTAATATAGTAAGCTAATTTTTTTAAAATCATGACTAAATTGATAGAGTGTATAAATTGTGATATCTAAATTTGTTATTATAGTAGTCAAATTTATGTAAAATTGACGGAAAAACACTAATGTTGTGATTAAATTTCTTTAATTGTTCGCTTTTAAAATTTATGGGATTAAATTACTCTAATTTTTTTGAGAAAAACCAATTTGCTCAATATTGGAATTGAGACAACGTACAAAGTTCTTTTTACCTATTTATTATTGTGTGTTTTTAAAAGTTTTTTATTATTATTTAAACCTTTCAACATTATATTGAGATGGGAAAAAAGACATGTAGGTCATGATGTAGTAACAATTGTTGTAATATGGAAATTAATTTACATGACAATAGAAGCATTCCTTGTTTAAAAGATATTGGTTTTTATCATGTTAGTCAAATTGAGAATTTTATTTTTGTTTCATTTCTCATGAGATAAAGCGGTAATAATACTAAAAGATGTGGCATTACTAAATTTTCTAATAGGCAGGTGTACAATAACGTGAAATTTTGAGTTTAATTAATGCAGGTCCTTGTTGCAACGTTTGGAATAAGTACTCAATATGCTTTTGATTAGAAAGGGTTTTGAGTTAAGTTAGACTAATTGAAAAGGTGATTCGGGCATCTCCCACAGAATGTCACACCAGAAGTATTCAATATAATGCTAGAGCTTGTGTACTTTGATTGATTGAAGGTGTCCAAATGCTAGGAAAGTTTGGTTACTTAGTACATACAATGTTACTCCAGCCTTAATAGAAGTACTATTAACATTCATCAGATCAGTGATAGTAGTGGAATAACTGGCTGCAATTCCAGCTAAAGTATCCACAGCCTTCACCACATAGGATAGATAAATGGCAGGCAGTCCATTATCAGTCCCATTAAAACGAGTACAGGGCAAAGGAACGACAAGGTTCTTCCCCACAGCAAGAACAGAAGGATCAGAAATGGAGTTAGCCTCCCTGATCTCATCAGCTGACACCAAACCAGCATAAATCGAGTCAGCAATGGATGAAAGCTTGTCCTGTGGGCTATAAACTTTTCTTGTAGAGTTTCGGATAAGCTTTGTTTGTGAGCCACAGAAAAAAAAAATCAAGCTGAAAGCCGTGACATATAAAAACCAACATGAAATATACTAAGTAAATAAAAATAAAATAAAATCCTGGAAAAGCAGAAAAAAGAGAATGGCCTCCTCAGTCTGGTGCCTCTACATTTCACCATGTTTGAAAAAGAAAGGTGTATCAGACGAGAACTGCTATTGCTACGTACACTCTTTTGTGTATACTTTTTTATTTTTGGTTACCCCATTGATTTCATGATAATATGTTGACCAGGAGGAGGAGGATTACTACATTTTCCCCTAAATAGTAATAACAAGAGAGTGCAGCGCCTGCAAATGCACCTGCAAAATCAAGAATTAATGAAGGAAGACGATGGCCATGCAACTTCAACAAGAAGAAGACAATTTATACTTCACGCGCCTCTTATTGCTTTTTCATTTCCCCAATTAATTATGTCTACCGCTATTGCAGTCGCAGAGATTGGTAACTCTGTTCATTATATTACTTGTTTCTTTTTTCAATTTTAATTTGTTCTCAGTTTTGATCTTCTCTTGTTTCTCTCTCTTTCAGATGTGCCACAAGATTTCCGAGTTTATACTGATGAAGTGAATAAGTTCAAGATTTTTATTCCGCAAGGTCAGTGACTCTTTCCTATATCCATTTCAATGTTTGTAAAATGAAATGATTACTTGTTGCTGTTGTAGATTGGCAAGTAGGAGCTGGTGAACCCAATAATTTCAAGTCCATTACTGCTTTCTATCCAGAAGAAGAAGCCAACTCAAATGGTAATGAATGCTAATCTCGCTCACATGCACTCATTTCCTAAATCCATTTGTAGGTTTGCGATTGCATATGCAACAAACTAAAATTGATTGCTTCAGTTAGCGTTGCCATCACGGGGCTTGGTCCCGATTTTACTCGAATGGAATCCTTCGGTAAAGTTGATGCTTTTGCAGACACTCTGGTACGGTTTTTATTTTCTTCTTTTTTTTAGTTATGGAGCTTTTGCTTAACTATGCATTGTTAACTGCTTTTTTCCGTTAGGTTAGTGGACTGGACAGAAGTTGGCAAAGGCCCCCTGGTGTGGCTGCAAAACTCATTGACTGCAAAGCATCTAATGGTATATATATATATATATATATTACTATTATTATTGCAAAACCATCCTCTTCCTCCACCATGAAAGCATACTTATTCCATGCCAATGAAGTTTAGTAGGATAATGATAAGAAAAAGAATACTTATTTTAAAAAAGAGAAATTATAAAAGATCATTTCATGTGAAGAAAAAAATTAGGGGGTAAAATTTCAGAGATCAAATTTTTAACTACACTTTGTTTCTCTACTTGATTAATTAACTTGTTTTGTTTATCCGTTTATCAGGCTTCTATTATATTGAGTATACACTGCAAAATCCAGGAGAAAGTAGAAGACATTTGTTTTCAGCTATTGGAATGGCATCCAATGGTTGGTATAACAGACTATATACTGTCACTGGACAGGTGAGCTTGCATCAAATATAACACATACATACATACATACGATTCAGTTGCTTCCATACCTTGCTGATCATTTGTTCCTATATACACATGTATGTACGTGTGTTTATATGTGTCATTTTCCGCATGCAGTTTGTGGAAGAAGAAGCAGAGAAATATGGTTCAAGAATTCAGAAGGTTGGTAGCTTTAATCAAACTATATAGAATGCTACGAGTTTTTGAATCTTCAGTATCTGGTGCATGGTTAACCCAAAACTAACCTCAGTTGGTGCAGCAACATGATGATTATTGTTGTTTTTACCATAATATAATAATATAAAGTTGATGATCTCGTGCCTTAAATTCGTCTTTCAGGCAGTATCATCCTTCAGATTTATTTGACGCAACTCTTGCTGGAAACCAAGCCACTCTTTATTTATTTCTACAGAGAGATCCTCTAAAAGTCGGGATATATCAGCCATTTATAAGTCATATTTTGAGAGAGAGAGCTTACATGATCAGGCATTGTCACCGTATGAGATTTGATCAATTAGTACTTTTCTTACCGTACGAGATTTGATAATTTTTTTGTCAAACCAAAAGAACTTCTTTTCGGTAAGAAATCACATCAATTCAATTCTATGAACACGTTATCAAACCAAATACTACCCTAAAACATCGATTTCATGTTTTTGATTACTTGATTTTAATGTTTAATTTGATACTTAAATTTGACTTGACTTCAATGTTTTTTAACTAAAGTACACATGTCAAAAGTTTATTGGATCACATGATGTCGTCTGGTTCGGAAACCAAATTGAACCTTGAAATCAATCTCAGGTACCAAATTAGGAAGAAAAAGAAAACTCAAATACTAAATTGAGTCTTGGAAGTCAAACACGGATACCAAATTTACCTAGTGGAATTTTAAGCTATGCTTAAAAAATTAAAAAGATGAAAAATTGGAAGGGTGAAAAATAAAAAGATAGAAAATATAAACTTTTTTCCATATTTGATGAGAAAAGAGTATAAATGTTGGATTTGAAACCAGATATTTAGCACCTACTGTCCAGTTTGTTTTTAATTAAAAGCTTTAAAAGATCAATCCTATGTCTTAAAAACTTCTGTAACCAATATATTTGATATTACATTTTTAAGCAACATCCTCTGGTGAACCAGTAAGACCAGACCCGATAGGTTCAAAACTAGCTATTCTCTTATGCTGTTCCCCACTAGTATTGTAGCAATAACAAAGACTAGACCTACCAAAAATTTAATGAACAGAAAAGAAGGCTACTCCCCATTAATTGCACTGAATGAGTAGAAATCAAGTAAATTAACTTACTAGTGCAATTTGAAAGCTCACGGCACATACTGTAATGCAATCATGGCCAAAGTTACATCAATACACAACTGGGACAGGTCAAAAAGTAAGAAACCTTCGAAACAAGGAGGAGCAAACTTACAAGGAGAAGGGTGGGATTAATTTGATAAGCAAAAAAATCATAAATGCAGTAGGAACAGCAGCAGCCGAATTCACCAAAGTCGAAGCATCAGATGTACTTCCGATAGGGGCACCCGCTGGGGCAAGTCCAGGAAGTGATCCAGTAGATGGCACTGTCTTAGGCACAGTTGTTGTGGAACCACCATCTGACTGGGGTGCAGGTGCTGGGGCGAAAGCCGAATCCCGTGTTACATGAGTAGGTGGGGCTAGAAGGGGAGGAAATTGCTGCGGTCCTGCATTATTTAATGGGAATTTAAAATCAGTCAAGAAGCATTCTATGACCATCTGGAAATATTTGTGAAATCAAAACATGAAACTGCTCATGTTCAGCTCCTCAAGATTTGAAGCCATAAGTGTTGTCATAGAAGCTGAAACTTTCATTTCTTTTAAAAAAGCACCAGCAATGAAGGTAACAAACTGATGAATAAATAAATCATTATTTGTATCTGTAGATGCTAGACAAAAAAAATCTGATAATCAACACCAGATAAGAACTTCACATTGCATTATATTGGGGGGAAGTTCAAATCTGTGAGTCACCCTAAAACTAAACAATTTCTTGTCTTTGTGCGTTTTGGAATCACAAGGTTTTACAAACTCATACCTGGACATCGGGGTTGAAGAGATGATGACAACCTGCAGAACACAGACAAGGTTTAACACAGATGATTTCTCGAACCGTCAATAAAAGCAACGTAAAAGCTGTAGTATACCAAGTGATAATGGTTCCATTAGCATAACCACCATAAGCACAAGAAGTAACATTGCATCCAGCACTACTTTGTTGCACTGTAACATTCCCCAGCTTGAGATTGCTGCTTTTACATTGCATGCTTGAACAAGAAACAGCCAACGAAGACGGCATACAGTACAGACTGTAAGATACAATCAGTACTGTTAGATTTAGGGAAAAAGAATAATCACAAGCAGTAAAGTCAATCATACAACTAATAAGCTAAGAAAAAGCTCAATTACTTGCGACTCCCGGGCCCACAACTGCACTGGACACAGTGGCTGGCAGTAATTGCATAGCTCCCATTAGGAACAATCAATCCATAATCTGAGGCATATCTAGGAAAATTTGAAGCACAAGCTGCAAGAACCCAAAAAAACAACACTTAACTTCCATTGCCCTTAGGAAACAGACATAAACAAAGCAAAAGCATAAAAATATACTACTCCATTCCACCAAGTTGAACTCATCAATGCAAAAACTGTAAAACTACAAAAAGGTTATATATAGCAATACCATTTGCAGCAATTATATAAAAGCCTAATCCTTGTATCCTAGGCTACTATGTACGCAAGACAAAAACATAGAGGAAGAAGGCACTAGCTTAAAATGATTAGAGCATTGCAGAATTCACCAAAACAAGGCAATGGAAAAGTACCTGATAAAGGAACAGCTAGAATATCACCGGCCTTAATAGAAGTACTCCCCATAGCATTAACATTCATCAAATCAGTGATGGTAGTGGAATAACTGGCTGCAATTCCAGCTAAAGTATCCACAGCCTTCACCACATAGGATAGATAAATGGCGGGCAGTTCATTATCAGTCCCATTAAAACAAGTACAGGGCAAAGGAACGACAAGGTTCTCCCCCACATCAAGAACAGAAGGATCAGAAATGGAGTTGGCCTCCTTAATCTGATCAGCTGACACCAAACCAGCATAAATCGAGTCAGCAATGGATGAAAGTGTATCCTGTGGGCGAGTTTTGTACTTAGTGGAAACGGATTTTCGAATTCCATCAACGCAGGAACAGAGGATAGGTATCTTGAGGAAGAGGTTGGAAGGAAGGATGTGGTTTTCGACGTCAGGGTAAGAGATATCGATGGCGTTAGATGTTAGAATGGAAATGGGGTCAACCTGGAAGAGGGAAGCAACCTCCGCCACTTTCAAATCAGTGTAGAGAGTGTATCCCAGCAAGGCGTTGCAGGAATCGGAGTTTGAACAGGGTTCGATGGTTGATTTTGAAGTTACCAAAGCTACATTGGAGAAAATCATGAAGCATAGGGCAACATAGGAGGAGAAAAAAGTAGGATTTCGGTTAGGCATTGTAAGGTTGCTGGATTCGAGGGGCTTCTTTGCTTGTTCCTCTTCGGTTAAGAGCAGGGTAAAACAGAGTGGTAGAAGAATGTAAAAGAACCGAGTGAGCTTTGCTTAGCTACTCAAAGTCACAAGATGGGGTTCTTTCCTTCAGTATGAAACGAGAATTTCGAACAAATAAAAGAAGTTATTGATCCAATCTAAGGATGGAATGGGGTGGAGTTGAAGGTTGCTAGGGTTTGTTCAGCTGGGTTTTAAGTTTTACCCTCCACTCTCAACAAAAACAGCACCACTCTTTAAACATGAGAAAAAGAAAGAGTAACAGTCAACAATGTAGCAAATTAAAGGTAAGTTTCATAGTGTTTGGGTTTGGGTTTCTTTGGCGTAAAATGGCTGACAGCAAAGAAGAAGTAGAGAGAGAGTGTGGGCGCGTGGAGATAAAGGGGACAAATTTGGAATGAAGTGAACACACACAACACAAGTCAGATTCCCGATCTTGGAGTCTTCAAACTTTATTACCTTTTTTACCGTTAAAGACTAATTTGTCCCTATCCTTTTTTTTAATTTTAAAATTACTTTACAATGATATTTTACTTTAGGGTAAACTATAAAAATGATAATTATATTATTGCTTTTGTTCTATTTTGGTCATTGAACTATTAATTTTTTCAATTTAGTCACTAAACTTTTCTAAATTAAATATTTTAGTCACTCAAAACAAATTTGGACTTTTTTTATTGGTCTAAATAATAAAAAATTTAGCCCTCCAATATTTAAACATTATATCAATTTGATCCTAAATATAAAATATTCAACAATTTTTGCCCTTAATGTTTAAAAAATTTGTCATTTTAGTTTGAATTCTAAGAAATAATAAATTTAGCCCTCAAGATTTACAAAATTTGTCAATTTAGTTTTAATTCTAAAATATTCAATAAATTAATTTTTGGTCCTTTACAAAAATTAATAATTTAAACTTCTTACCCCAAAAATGTTAGCTTTAGGTTTTAAAATTTTATAATATTATCCTACTCCTGTATAAAATTTTTAACATCGTCTTTTGGATAGACTATTTTTACACACCCCATTTAGCAACCCAACACATGGAAATGGGGAAAAAAAAAAGAATGAAAAGAACACCATATACTAATGATATTTAATGGGTTACGATAGATGAAGCAAAATTGATTACAAATATCTGATAAATGCTACAACAGCCAAACAGCCAACTTAAAATAAGAACATCACCAAACAACAAAATTCAATACCCAAAATAGGAAGAAAAAAAAAAGTGTGAGCTCAAGTTGCCATCTTCAGCTTCAAACAGACCATAAAATTATGAGGAATGGATTGTTTAGTTATAGATAAAGTTAAGTGAATTTTTTAGAATTCAATTTAAAATGATAAATTTTGTAAACATTGAGGGCTAAATTTGTTAAATGTTTTATATTTAAGATCAAATTGATATAAGGTATAAACATTGGAGGGCTAAATTTGTTATTAGATAATAACAAAACCAAAACCAACTTTGAGCGACCAAATTATTTAATTTCGAAAGTTTAGTGACTAAATAAAAAAAGTAATAGTTCAATGACCAAAATAGAGGAAATGCAATAGTTTAGTGATCATTTTATTCTTTACCTTACTTTTATAGTATTACAGTTATTTTCTAATGATATGTGTAAAATATATAATCCAAACATTTTGTAAAGATGAAAAACAATTCAATTAACTCAACACAAGTGGATATCGAGGTCCTAATGACTACTTTTTAAAATTTCTTTTAAGAATATTGAATGACAACTTTTTAGAATTTCTTTTAAGGATTTTGTACTTTGCAGTTACAAAAATGAAGTTGACATGATGGAACAAAACTTGATTATTGCAAGTGTCAAATTCATTAATACTTTTTAATGGTGAAGTTGACACTGATAGGCATTAACTTTAGGTATAGATAAATTGATCGATCCCACTCTCATATCCTATAAATCTAGTGGTTTCATTAGGAAAAAAATGTAAAAAAAAAAAAAAAAAGAATCATTCAAAATACAACTCTCTTAAAATCTTCTCTTCCATAGTCCTATCACAAACATTCCAATAGGCATAAAGGTTCAGTAACTTATTAAGTGCACATTTTTCATTATACATAAGCTAGTGGTATGGTAGATAATGTTATCTTATTGTTGTTTTCACAGTTATTAAATAAATTTCTCACATGATCTAAAGAAGAAATATTTTTTGTGTATGGTTGTCATTGTAGTAAGTTAGTATTAATGTTGTTGGTATCATTATTACTATGAAACGTTGAATTTGTTACAAATGTTATGGTATTATTATTCCATTTGTTGAATATGTTCTATGTATGGTACAAGGAAATTATATTATTGTATATGAGTGTCATTGTAGTAAGTTAGCGATAAGGTTGTTAGAATCATTGTTATTAAGATAGAATATTTTTATAATATTTGACATGTATTATTTGGTAGGTTCAAGATAGCAGATCGATTCTTGGCACTATTTTTTTTAATGGAAACATGTATTCAACTAATGATGAAGTCATATTCTAATTAGATAAACATTAGACATGACTTTTGATACTTCCTTGGACAACATAAACACAAGGACCTTTAGGAAAATCCAGGCTAAAGTATTAAGTACATATCCATCATGAAGTATAGATTTCCAAAGTCCAGTAGAAGAGAGTATAAATACATTGAGATGGATCCTAATGATAATGAAGATGTTGAGACAATAGCGTCTAGGCATCGGGAAAGCGAGGATGTTAATGTGGAGTTGTTAATGGAGGTTGAAGATATGCTCAATATTGGGTATGGGGTATCAAATTACATGGTCGATTTGACTATCCCAATGCCTACATATCGACCGAATATTTCATCATGTTTAAGAAACCTTAGATCCATCAATAACTGAAATAGATTAGTAATTCTCATTAACTGAAGATTACTTCATTGTTACTACATTTGGCATAGCAATTCATTTTACTCTTTAAAAATTATTCTTATTAATTGTCTTAGATAATTTTAAATCAACAGCTTGTAGGTTCAATCATCAAAATACTTTTTTCAATGAAAACATTTCATTGTAATTTATTACTTGACTAAGATCCTGTATACTTATGGATACATGAGAAACTAGTAGTAATGAGTTTTGAGATTTGAAAATTATTTATTATATTTTTGTTACTATTTTTAATTACCACTTTTCACACCAATGAGCAAATTTGACTCTACCAAACTTTTCTAAGCCATTTTGCTTAGAAACTAATGCAAGTTCATATGAATTTGGTACAGTCTTATCCCAAGAAAGAAAATTTGTGGCTTACCTAAGCAAGGCTTTAGCACCTAGGCACACTAACTTGTTTATTTATAAGAATGAGTACTTAGCCATAAGCATGGCATGCACTAAATGGAGGCATTATTTAAAAGGTATTATCTTTGTGATATAAATGTATAATAAGACATTAAAATATATGTTGGAGATAAACATACCACTACTATATAGAAGAGAAAGAAGGCTGATAAAATTAGTAGATTACAAGGATTATACCACTCAATATAGAAAATGATAAAGTAATGCTGTAGATGCTTTATCCAAATAATATAAAGAAGCTAGGGTTTGTTAAGTTATGATTTCTATATCAATCATTCTTATGTGGGTACATGATATTGAGGGATAGTTCTTCATTGTTGTTACGGTTAAAAAGCGTTTTTAAAAAGTACTTTAGAAAAGTGTGGTTTGTTAATTTAAAGTATTCTCCATTGTTGTTAAAAAGTGTTGTGGGAAGTGTAACACCCCAAACTCAACCGAGTAAGTTCAACCTGAATTTGGTGTGCCACATTATCTACAGGAGTGACTCTCTATTAACTCCCAACCTAACCTCCAACACACCATGGATTCACAACATGGAAATTGTGCCAAGTTTCACACATTGCAGCGGAATGTCATAACATCATGCATATAATATAAAACATGCGAGCTTATAAAACAATTAGAGGAAATGTTCGCATATCAATTTACAACATATTAAGGGTTCACAAACATTACTCAATCAAAAGTTCGCATAGCAACATTCATCGTGAGTTCACACAATCAACCTATGTTCGCATACAGTAATATAGGTTCACATGCTAACATTCATTATAGGTCCGCTAAATAAACGAACTTCTCAACATAAGGAACTGTACATGAATGGGTTATCATACTATAACAGAGTTTGCATAAATACATATATGGGTTCGCTAAATAGTAAAGTTGTAACACCACTTACCCGTGTCCGACGTAGAGACAGGATACGAGGCATTATCAGACTTAAACATGCACATACATGTAAAATTGGGCCATAAAATTTCAATTATATCAGAATCATTCGATCACATGCAAAATGTCCCATACACGAGCCTTCGAGGCTCTAAACATGCATTAAAAGCGGTTTGGGACTAAACCGAGAACTCACGAACGTTTTTACAGCACTTAGAAAATTTTCATGTTTGGAGAGTCACACGTCCGTGTGGGTAGGCCGGGTGGTCTCACACACCCGTGTCCTCAACCCGTGTAACACGCTGTTTATGACGTCAGTAAACATTTAGGGTCACACGGCCAAGTCACACGCCCGTGTGCTAAGGTCGTGTCCTCTACACGGCAGTGTCTCTACCCGTGTGGTCAACACTTAGGATATTTTCCAAGCCTTTTTGTTGCCTTAATCTTTCACATACTTAAATACTTTAAAGACACATATCATAACATCATTTTAATGATTTCGCATGCCTCACTAAAGCACATTTTTAACAATCAACCATAACATATTACCCAATAATTAATATCTACTTATTCAACAAATGTCCATGTTCAATCATTATCAACTTAATGCCAATTTACGCGTTTATTCCATAGCCATGACCACCCCGAATAGTCCTAGGACATTTTCGTGCACATATGTTATTTACTATTCATTCATGGCAGACAATTATAATCATATCACAAAGCATCAACACATGGGAAGGATAATTAGGCTTACAAGCCAAAACATTATAAGCCATATCTCATAGCTACATACAATGAATCAATATAAGCCAATACATTTGGATAAATCATAAGAACACATATCAATAACTAAGCTCCTATACATGCCACTCACTTGAAGATGCTTAAGACTTATCGATATCCCCTATTGATAGCTTGATATTGTGATGCTGCCTCCAACGATCTCCAACCCCGAGCTAACCTGACAACACTAAAGAAATGAAAATGAGGGGTAAGCTATATAGCTTAGTAAGTCCATATGAAAATAATAAGCAATTTATCAACATGAATCCATCAATTCTTACAACATGATTCCAAGGTAAAATAATCATAATTGCACTTTTACTTATGTTCAAGTTAAGTTGTTTACTCGAGTCATAGTCACTCAGTTAATTATAACTTGAGCTATGGAACTCCAAATCAAGATCCGCTAATTTTCCCTGAAACTAGACTCACGTATCTTCTTATCATAAAATTTTTATAATTTTTGGATTAGCCAATAAGTACAGTTTATTCTTTAAAGTCTCCCCTATTTTGCTGTCTGACATTTTCGATCCCTCTGTACTAAAAATTAATTATCTCTTTGTACAAGATTTGGATAATGTTCTCGTTTGTTTATTTAGAAAATATACTTATTAAAGATTTTAATCATATAAATTATAACCCATAATTATATTTTTACAATTTTTAATGATTTTTCCAAGTCAGAACAGGGGATTCCAAAATCCATCTGACCCTATCTCACAAAAATTCAAATATCACAGAATGAAAAATTCTTTTTCTTTCACTGTTTCTTTTATGTGAAAATAGACTCAATAAACTTTTATTTCGTATCTTATTCAACTTCTAATTCGATTTCCACCATTTTTGGTGATTTTTCAAAGTCACACAACTGTTGCTGTCCAAAATTGTTTTATTAAAAATTTCACTCTTAAATAATCTCACTTACTCCATTCCATCTTACCGAAAGTTCGCTCAACTATCGAGCACATTGCTCATAAATTTTCACACACATATACTTGCACTTATTCATCACATAGTCATATTAAATTAAACTAGTCATTACATGATCACATGTATTTTTACTTAGTCAATTTTCCGTTGAACTCATCGGAATAATAACAGATACTTGGTGGCCTGCACATATTACCACCCTTGTAATCGAAATTATTTGGTGCACATAGTAGCCTGCACTTAGTACTACATTTGTGACCAAAACCGTCTCTTACACATAGTGGCCTGCACTTAGTATCACACATGTGATCGAAGCTATCAGGTACGCATAGTAGCCTACACTTAGTACTACACATGCGACCTAACCATCTGGTACACGTAATAGCCCACACTTAGTATTACACACGTGACCTAAAATCATCTTAAACACATAGTAGCCTATACATAGTACTACACATGTATCTCACAATGGATCATTCGTATTCTGAAGGTCCAACCGGGAAATTTATCACTTTTCAACATTTTACCAATTCATCCATAATCAACTTCAATTCATAATTTACATCAAGTGATCATTCAATATATAACCACATCTTATATAATAACAAAATATTATAACATAAGTAAAAACAATATATTATTTCCATACAAACTTACTCGTTTCAAAGAAATATCATGTTCCATCAAATTTCCATTATATTTAATCATCCTATCACATGTTATCGACATTTGAGCTATCAATTACTTCATGGGTACATCACGTTCCCATACACAATATTATTAACATATAAATCAATACAACCATAGTAAAATAGGTTTCAAGTGTAACAACAATAACATGAATATCATGCTTATTTAATCACATGAACTTACCTTAAATGAAATTATGGTCAACTATTCCAATTTAGTCCATAATCTCGAACTTTCCCAATTTAGGCCTGAATCTCAGTTTTCTTGATCTAACATTTCAAATATAGCTCATATATTATTCAAATTATTCAAATTGACCCAAAAATCATACTTTTACAAATTTTCATTTTTACCCTTAAACTTTGTCATATTTACACTTTTGCCCCTAGGCTTGTAAAATGATTTTTATTTAATTTTTTTGCACTTTAAGCCTAGTCGAATCATTTTCATAACTATAGAAGCCCAAAATTTCCACTAAATCACACTTTTATGATAAATTTTATAACTTTAACAATTTAGTCATTTTTAGCGTTTTCACCGAAAACTACTTAGTAAAAATCGTTTCTCCAACCATAAACATGCATAATCTACCATTAAACATCAAAATGCACAAATTTATAACATGGTTCAAACCCTAGACCTTCATCATAACTCAAATAAATGGTAGGAATAGGTAGATCTTGTTACGAGGATTTCAAAAACATAAAAATCATAAAAAAAGGGGACTAGAACGGACTTACAATCGAGCTTGGAAGCTTTAAAAACCCTAGATACGTCTTCTCCATGCAAGTTTCGGCCATGGGGTTGAATATGGACAAAAACTGGCTTTTAATTTTATTTTTAATTCATTTTAATTACTAAATGACCAAAATGCCCCTAACTTAAAAATATTCTATTTCACCCATTTCATAACCATTTTTGTCCAACAAATTAACCAATGGTCTAATTACCATTTAAGGACCTCCAATTTAAAATTTCATAACAATTGGACACCTCTAGCATGTAGAACTCAACTTTTATACTTTTTATGATTTAGTCCTTTTGACTAAATTGAGTGCCAAAAAGTCAAAATTTTCGGACAAAATTTTTACAAAAAAATTATATAGAATTTTATACCATAAAAATATAATAAAAATAAGTTTTCTTACGTCGAATTCGTGGTCTCGAAACCACTATTCCGACTAGGTCCTAATTCGGGATGTTACAAAAGCTATCCCTAACAAGGGGTACGCATGTAATTTTTCAGAGTCGCAAACATACAAGGGTTGTAGAAAACAATACTTAGCAATAAATTTGACTTACAATTTTTTATAAAAGTTAAGGTAATATAACGTAACACTCATGCATGGAAAACATCAGCTTTATTCATAATAAAAAAAAGATAATTAAATAACAAATGTTTTACTTTAGAGTTCGCAGAATGAAAATAATCTTAAAATTTCAAGGAAAATTATTTCAATAATAGAATTAAATTATAATAAGTCTAATCTCACATAAATAAAATCTCATCGCTTATTTTCCCAGGTTCACTGATATCTATTCAGGTATAAATCTCGCCAAGTCATCTACCTCGCCACTACCATCCGCAACTTACTAACCTACAAAGTAAAATAGGAGTGGGTGAGTTCATTGCGAACTCAGTGAATAATCAGGAATCAGCAAAGTATGCTTACAACATAAAGTTTAAAACGGAAAGAGGACTTAGTCTGAAAATTGTGTTGATCAATGGGTTCGCGATGAAGGTGAGAGACCCAATTCGCAGATCCTTCTTGTCAAAAAACATATAAGTTTGAAAATAATTTCACATATACTTACTAAAAATCATACTTAAAAACTTAGCTTGTACTTTTTTGAAAATATATCTTAGAATAACATGAAACATGCTCACATACTTGTCTTATCAGAATGGCTGAGGAACATAAAACATGTTCTCGCTGACACTTATCTTATCAGAATATGTTGGATATGCGAATCTCCTTATAACGCCTCATAATGACTCAATGAGTCATTAACATGTCCCATAAGTGTAGCATAAAGCTGAACACTCTCCTATAAACCAACATGTCCTATTGAATGGAGCATAACTCAACATTCTCTTATATCTCCACATGTCTTAGGGCCTTAACGCTCAAAATCACAAAAAACTTATGGTGAGTACCCACAATCCTTTGGTATACCAATATATCCAACATAAGGGCTCACAAATGAGCACACACAGAAACTTATCACATAGAGCTCGCAAAAGCATAGCTTATAAAATTATACTTTTAAAACATGCTTGAAAACATAGTCTCACATAGGAGCACGAGTAACACATATCTTTAAAATATGGCTTAAAACATATCTTGGAAACAAAGTATCAGAACTTAAAAACAGAGTTTTGTAGGAAAACTTACTCTTGAAACTTAGTTCTAAAAACAAAGTTTTTTTAATAAAATAACAGTTCGCACACAAGTTATGAACCCTCGAGCATTCATACTAAAACATGATAGGTTAGCACACTTATGACAATTCTTAACCACTCACTAAAAAAACTTGAGAATTTACACAAGTTTTGCTTTGCCTTTATCTTTATTGGTAGATGGCTCAGCTGGTTCGCAACATACATAAACATACATGTTACTTAAATAGAAAAAACTTACAGAATTCACACATGTAAGTGAACCTAGCTTTCTGGACAATCAACCCTAATATGATAGAGGCTTACAATGGTTCCTACGAATTTGATTCAAAATATTGATGAGAGAATTCTCATGGAATAAGAGTCTTGGAAATCTTAAGATACCGTACTTGACTTAGGAAATGTGTTACTTGCACGAAAATTATTACTAGATACACCATATCTTTATTTCCTAATTTGAGTCTAACTTTGAATTTGATTGGTGAACTCCCAGTTCACAACTTGACTAGCAAACCCCCATTTCGCAACTTAACTGGCGAATACTAGCTCGTCAAACAGACAAGCGAACACAACTTCTGAAGATCCCCCTTACCACATCTTTTGGCATATACTTCTTACTGATCCTTACTAAAACTCTTTATTGAACTTTTTTGGAGAACTTACTGATCATTTTGAAGGGCATTAGTTTGCCAAAACACTGGTGAACTCCTTGCTGGTATTCATTTGGTGAATTCCTAGTTCGTTGAAGCACCGACGAACACCTTGTTAACCGAAACATTGACGAATCTTCACTTGCGAGGCCAAAACTTTCAAACCCAATCTTGGGATGTTACAGGAAATTAAAATGTCCATTTTAAACATGACGTTGGAAAGTAAAATATAAGTTAGCTTAAATGGTATTTAAATAATTTAATATACTTATACAACAATTAATATAAATTATTTGTAAAGTTTAATTTAAAAATATAAACCATATTAGAGAAAATTAAGAATTTTTTTATTAATTTACATGCTCATTGCTAACGGCTAAGTTAAAACTTAAAAAAAATGATTGTTATGGATTCATCTTGTTGTAAAATAAGTATTACGTGACAATCAATTAAACTTTTAATTGGTTGGGATGAAATAAATGAAGGTTTTTGATAATTTACATCCAAAAGCCAAAAGCTCTTTTTTCTCAGCTTGTAAGGTTGGGTTTAAAAGCTAATTTGAAATGCATTTTTTATTCCAAACTCGCATTGTTCTTCATTTCTCATGGAACCAAAAATGCTTTAGGCTTCAAACACTAGCTTGAAATACAATGAGAGATAGTTCTCTTTTGTTGTTGTGATTGAAATGTGTTTTTCAAAATTATTATTTTTTAAATGTTTCTGAAGGGTGTGATAGAAAAATGTTAGGAAAAAATATGTTTATTAATTTTTAGTGTTCTTAATTATCATAAAAAATTGCGGGTAAAAGTTAAAATGTCTTTTTTAATCATTATAATAGAAAGTAAAAAAAAAGTTAAGTTAATATAATGATAAATGAAATATAAATTTTAAATAACTTTTAAGTAATTAATATAATTTATTTGTAAAATTGATGATATATAAAATATTTTTAAAAAAGGTAAATATAATAAATAAGATTTAAATAAGTTAATGTAATGATAAATGATATTTAAATATAATGATATATAAATGATAAATTGATCTAATTATATATATATTTTAAATAGTTAATATAAATAAGGGTATTTTAATAATTTTTACTTCTAAACACAAAAGTGAAAAGCACGGAAAAGTACTTTTCCACTACACTTTGATTGCAAAAATGTGTTCTTCAGTACTTTTGCAGTGGAAAAGTATTTTTAACCAAAAAAATATTTTTTCACCACAATGGAGAACACACTTGAAGAATAAAGCTTGATAAAAATCATAAGTACAAATTTGTGAGAAATAGACAAATTCAAATACTAAATTTATATTTAACTTGAAAAAAACATTCTTTGAAAGTTAGGAAAGGGTAAAAATGAAATTTACTTCGTATTTTAGAAAGCCAATTGGTGGACTGAAGCTTTTAGCTCCAGTCAAGAAATCTCTATCTAGAGCAGCACGTTTGTGTCATTGGTAGTGTTCCACACAACCATCCAAATATCTATGTTGTGGTGAGATTGAAAACCAAAGCAAAATTATACAAAAGATTCTAACGCACTATGGGTGCGATTGGCGACAATATGTTTGTCTTTTGTGAGGTTAAAAATAACAGTGACGATAAGATTAGTTATTGTAGTGATGAGATAGAATACTGGAACAATGAGATTAAAAACAACGGTGATGGTGAGATTGATTACTGTAACGATGAGATAGGATACTGTAACAGTGAGATTAAAAATAATGGTGGGATGTGTATTTAGATTTAAACGCGACTATAGCAGTGAGGTAAGAATAGAAAATAACTATTAAAAACATTAAATTAGAAATAATAATTTTTTTATCATTATTAGAAATGATATATAATAAAAGTTTTAAATTATTAAAATATATGAAATTATAATTTTATTTAATAAAATAATAATATATAGCATAATATTTTTATAAATATTTTAAATAATTATTTTACAATCATTTAAAATTATTTATTATATTAAATGATAAATATACATTTATTTATTAAAAATAAATTAACAAAATTATTTAACTTATTCAAAGAGTAGAATAATAAATAAAAAAACATGAAAATATATTAACATGGCATAAGGAGTATGGATATAAAACAAATGGAGTAAGACTACAAAAGGAGAAAATAACGTCAGTGGAGTTGTAAAATTTGCTCCAGTGGAAAAGTAAGGGGTAAATTAGATAAAAAGACCCTTTTTAAAAAGATAATTAGAAGTTTAGATCATTTTTTCTCATATTTAGAAAAATAGGTTAATTTTAGTGATTTCTAATATTATAAAATTAAATAATTATTTTAAATATCATTATTATTTTTATATGTAAAATATTTTAAATATTATTATTTTTATCTACATGGTGGGTATGATCAATTTTAATATTATAAAATTAACATTAATTTTTATTATATATATAAATAAAGGAAATAGTAGTTAAAAATATTTTTGACATAATGATATATATAAAATATATATTTTTATTATATAATTACATAATAAATAGTTATTATTTAAAAAAGATGAATTAAAAAACTTAAAAATAATATATTTTTTAATTAAAAAATATTAATTAATTTTTTTTAAATTTAAAACAATATGAAATAAAAAATATAAATGTGGGTAGGAGAGGAATCAAACCCAAAACTTAATGATAAAATCACTAACATTTAACCATCTGACTAAAATAACTAATCTGTCAAAGGAAAGCCTTCTACAATAAGCCTTTTCTGTTTATTTCTCTAAAATCGGACTGTTTTTCTAAACATAAAAAAAAATGTAATTATCTTAAATAGAAAATTAAAAGAAAGCACATGTCGCTTCCTAATTAGTTGTAAGGCGAATGTAACAATAGGGACCATTGGTTACGAAAAAATAGTTTCCATATCTAACTAAACAAAACACATGATTTAAGATTCAATTAAGCCTATACGAGTGGTAAAAAAAGGGTAACCAGGCTATTAGTGTGGTTAGTGGAGTGGTTTAATTTGGGTTTGATCAAGCCACCTAAGATGATTCCCCTGTAATTACTTCCCAATTCCCTTTACGTGATCATTGAGGACGAGGACAAGCTACATGGGAAGGTAATGCCATGGTAGTTAACGGAGCTGAGCCAAAATGAACTAAGTCCACAATAACGAATCAACTAATTAGAGCTCCTGGAATTAGGGTCAACCTTCAATCGAATCAAATTAAATTAGGTGAAAAATTTTGAGTAAATTGAATTGACGAGTCCTATTTTATCATTCTAACTCGATTTAAAATTTTTTAAAATCAAGTCGAGTGAAATAAAATTCAAGTTGAGTCGAGTCGAATCAAGTGAAATTGTGAGTTTAATTAAAAAATTAAAATCTTGCTACAGTATAATTAAGAGCATATAAATTTGAAAATAAATATTTGAATTTTTTTTAAAGAAGAATAAAAATATATATTTTTTAATTAGACAAACTTGAATCATTAATTAACTTGTTTAGGTCCTAAAATTATTATTCTAGAAAATTTTTAATTTTTTAACTTTCTAGAATTTTTTTTATATTTTTAAATTTTTTATTTTTTATTTTTGTGATTTTTGTTGAGAGAGACCATTTTGCCTATTTTCAAACTTGACATGGACCAAAAAGATATTTAAAACAATATGTTATTTGAATTATTTGAACTATTTGAGTTATTCGAATTGTAAAATTCAAATCGATTCGAACTTGAAACTCAAATTACTTATTTGAGTTAACTCAAATAATTCGAATAACTTAATTCGATTAATTTAAATTTTGATTTTTATTTTATTTTCTCGAATGGAATGGAATCAAATTTTGTTTCCCTACCTAGAAGATGAGAAATGCAAGGAATGAATGGGCAGATAGACTAGGGAAGGAGAAGGTACAACTGGTTAAACTTTCAAATGGTTACTAAGGTGTTGCAGTATTTGGGCAAAAAAATACATGTTGCACTATTATTTGTGCTTGGGAATTAGGGTTATACAGAGATTCAGCTCCTATAATATGTTATGTAAAGCTGATGTATGAAAAATATTTCATACATGAAATATCACTCAAGCCTATCTTCCTTTTTTTTTTTTTTTGTTCTAACTCTAAAATTTTGTAGGGTAATTTATAAAAATAATCATTTATGTTTGGTTAAGTTTATGTCTTCGTCATTAATGTTTAATTTGTTATGATTTAGTCATTAATATTATCGATTTATAACATTTTGATTATTGAGATATTATTCAACATTAGAAGTGTTATAGAAAAAATCTAATGTGGCACAAATTGTATTGTTAAATGCTAATGTTGCTTTCATGTCATGCCTACATAATCTAAACACTTTTTTTTTTTTAGATTTAGCCTTTTTCACTTTTTTATATTGCTTTATTTCATTTTTATTTATTTTTTGTTTATTTTTCTTATTCATTCCTTTCTCCACAAAGCTCCCAAACACTAACAGCATGTTTGGTTGGGGGGTTTAAGAATAGATTCCAGCCCAATTTCGCGAGCCCACCACCAAACATTAGTTTGGTTGGTTGTAATGCTATTACAGTCCGAATCTATTCAAAGTGTATTACGAGAAAAAGGCTGAATAGTCATTCCCTTCCCTCACCATTGAATAACTATTCATTCTCGTGCAAAGTAAAAAAAAAATTCCCTTTTCAATTTTTGCCCTCACCTCTACCTAGAGAATGAAGAAGCACTAGAACCATCATTTTCTCTCTCGATTCATAGGTAAAATTTTTTTCTTCTCATCTCTATGTTTCCCTTTTTCCTTTTGATTGCAGAAAAGACCTAGGTCAATCTATTCTTCATTTTTTCTTCTTTTTTTTAGTCAATAAAACATGCAAAATTTGTCATCGGCCAACAAATGGCAAAGAAGGTAAACCCTTCCTTCTACTTCCGATGCCTATTTTGAATTGAATTCATTGACTTTTCTGGTTAAGTATGTTCTGAATTTTGAACAAATAAATCTTAATTTTGCTTCAACGCAAGAGAGATTACTCAATGAATGTGGGTAAAGAAGCCTTTTCGTCTTAGAAAGGTTTTTCAAGGTTTCCTTCTCTATATTTGTTAGAATGGAAGGGAGGACAATGGAGGGAAGGAAATAAAGGGGATTTTTGTTTTTAGCTACACATGTTTTGTACAATATATGGATAATGGAATGAAAGAAAAAGTTAAATCTTAAAATCCTAAATAAAATAACTATTCTTTTGTTGAATGTTTGATTCGCATCCACTTTCCTCAAATTGCCGGAAGGATTGATTTCCCAAGGAGATGGAAGCAGCACATCCAAACACTTTTAATTTCTACACTAACAAGGAAAAAGATAGCACCTTTTTTCTTTTCCCCTCCTGCCATCCCCCTAAACTTCCTTCCAAGTTGAAATTCTTTCTGCACTCATTTATTAAACTTTTATGGCCTGTAATTGTTATTATAACATTTTTTATGAGAACTTTTAGAATTTTTGGAAAAAAAATGCCCTAGCATTGTTAAAATTTTTAACAATATTTTTCATTCACAGTTTCATTGTTTTATTAAAGTTCTACTCATCTTAACAGGTGTTACCTGTGGCAGTTTACAACCACTATAAAAGGATATACCATTCCTTTGAGAAAAACGAGTTAGTACTTTTTGGTCTTCTTGTTTAATCAGTTCAGTGACTGATGAGTCCTCAATTAGTGGTTTATATAATTTCTTTCAGTTTCATGTCTGATTTATGTTAACTTAATTATGAATGCTTTATAACAGATTGCTTGTCTATTTGGTTTACCTTCCTAAACTGAATACTTACAGCTCAATGCCAGGGCATCTGAATTGGGTGACAATGATGAACATGTTGCCAATGATTTTGTTGAGCTGGATAAGAGCAATGTACTGTTAATAGGTCCTACTGGTTCAAGTACAGTCTTATATGCTGAATAACTTTTTGCTGCTTCTATTGATTATTCTCTTGTGTTTTTTTTTGTTTAAATTTTAAAACCTTAATTATGAGGACAGGAAAAACATTAATTGTAAAGACACTAGCACGCATTGTGAATGTACTATTTGTCATTGCTGATGCAACAAGTTTAACACAGGCAAGTTGGCCCCTAGATAAAGGCACTAGCTCAAATTGTGATGTATGCATTTCACTTGCAAAACTGCATTTCCATGAAGATGGAGGTGAAGTTATTTCTGAGTATTGTTTATGTACGGTGGCTGCACTGCGAAAACCATGGAAATTCTGTAGAATTTTTTTTGTAAAAAAGTAGTCATACTTTGTTCTTATAAGTGGATGTGTGTGTGAACTCGTAAAAATTGCATATTAGCAGGCAAAATAGCACAAATGACTAAACTTTTGCTGTGGTTAGATGACAATGCCCAGAGATGCTTTACATCTTGGTGGAGTGGAACATCGGGAGTTATATAATGCCTATGGATATTACTTCCACATGGCAACAACTGAAGGCCTTCTAAAGCGTGGAGATGGTAAAGACAGACCTTTTGTCTTGTCCAGAGCATTCTTTGCTGGAAGTCAAAGGTATGGAGCAGTTTGGACTAGTGATAATTCAGCGGATTGGTATCAGCTCAGGGTTTCAGTCCCAATGGTTTTGACGCTTGGTTCTGGAATGACATTCTCTGGTATGTATTGCATTTAAATGAAAAAAGTTAAAAACTTTTGCACCTTCTCCCTTTTGATGTTAGATAAACTTTCACAGGGGCTGATGTTGGTGGAATTTTTGGCAATCTTAAGCCTGAGTTATTAGTGCATTGGTATCAACTTGGTGCTTATTAGCCTGAGTTATTGAATGAATATAACATTTAGATTTCTTTTAGTAGATGCAAATTTGTTGTTGCTAAATACTTTGATGGGTGCTTCTTTTTCCAACTCAAGGATTCACCTTCTGTTCAATGTGTTTATTCTCATTGCTTTACTTTATTCAATGTCTATTGGTGTTAGTAAATTGGTCAACTCATGAGAATGTTGTTGCTGCACTTTCTTCTGAATTTCCTTGCCAAGAAGCTTGTAAGAGCCCAAATTTGACCGGGCTGAAAACTAAATAAATAAATAAACAATTATTTCTTTAACAGTCCAAGTTCATGTTACAAAGCCCAAACGGTGGGCCCAAAATCAAATATTTCAGACCCATTAACCAGGTTACTACCCAGCAGACCTAAAACTACCCAGCAGACCCATTTACACTCCAAACCCAAATCAGAAATGGCCCAAAAGCCCAAATAACTTTAAGGAAACAGGAAACCCTAGGGTTTCCTGAGGACTACAAATGCATGATAACCCGGAAGCCTTGGGGAGTGTCCGTTGAATTCCTCAAAATCGAGGCCATTAATGAGTCTTCTTAGCACAGCCTGGACGACTCCTTAATTACCAATCAGCGCCTCGCCGACACCACCGCCAGACTTCAGGCCTCCATCAACGCCAGCGACCCCTCCATTACCGGATTTTTCGCGAGCACCTGCAAAAAAGGAAAGAAACACAGCAGATACGAAAAACAAAAAAAGGAAACTAAAGAGATTTAGCAGATCACAATCAAGGATATGATACAACAGACAAAAAATGGAAAGAAATCTTTGATTTCTTTCTAGTTTATGTAATCACAGTAGTGACTATAAAAGCCCGAAATCAAACCATTGTAAATGGGGGATTTTGATGAAATAAAAAACCTATTTACAAATATCCATTCGAAGTGTTACAAGCAGTCTTAAGGTGATACATATACTCTATATTCTACTTTTTTTTACCATCGTTTGCAAATCGATTACTGAGATATTAAAAAAAGAAAGAGGTTACCTATGACTTACCATGGAAAGCGAAGGTTTTTAGCCTTTTTGAACCTCCGCGTATGATAGCGCGTGAGCGCGTGCAGGACCACTGGTCGGAGCGTGGCCTACAGAGGCCAGACCCTGGGGTTCCCTTCCTCCCTCTCTCTTTTAGAGATTTTCTCTGAGTTTTTTTTTTTTAAATAGGCTTCCAAATGATTTTTTTTTAAAGTGAAATTTGGCTTATATAGCCCAAGAGAAACGACGCCGTTTTAGCTTAATCTGATAAGCTTAAAACGACGACGTTTTAAAATCCTAGGATCCGCGCGTTGACCCGATTACCCGGGGAGGATCCGCGCATTTTCAAAGATTGGGTTAATTACCCAATTGGTCCTTCCACTTTTTTTTTGCGTTTATAATTATGTTTCATTCTATTTCTAATTTAGCCCTAATGATTTTAATTTTATTTCAATTTAGTCCCAACAGAAAGCATTCCAAGGCTTATAACGAAACGCTGCCGTTTTGAGAATAGGGCAATTTGCCCAATGAGTCCCTTTTATTTTACGCGCGTTTTAAATTGGGCCTTAATTCAGCCTTATTTCTTTTAAATTCGTCCCGTAATTTTGTTGAACTTTAAATTTAGCCCTATATTCATTTTATTATATATATATTTTTTATATGTAGATATTGTTTTATTTTTTATTTTTAAAAAACCTTACTTTTATATTATACACTATAAGATTATTTTATCATATATATATTATTACTATTTATCGTATATTATTTTTCACAAATTATTATTATTATTATTTTCCATCATTATTTTTATATATTATTATTATATTTTACTTGTATTATATATTTATTAATTATTTATATATATTATCTTTACATATATACTTTCGTTATTTTATATCATATCTATCATAATTCTTATTTCCTATATATTCAAATTATATTTTATTATATAACATTTATTATATTTCATTTTTATTCCATAATTATTTTTTATATATGTTATGTATATCATATACTATCTACTATATTATTTATTATTCATTATATTATTTAGAATTTCAAAATTTGTAAATTGAATTATATTTTTAACTCATATTATATACATATTAAATTATTATTTATTTATTTATTATGTATTATTTTAAAACAATATTTTTATGTTATTTGTTATTTTATAAACTCGTTCACATACTTTTTATTTTATTTTTTTAAACAATATATTTTATATATAATTATTATTCTTTTACAAATATTTTGTTATTATGTTTTATATAGGGTATAGCAAATAATATTTTAAGATTATTATTAAATATTATGTCTTTATTTATATGAATATTTTGTTAATAATAATTCATTCCATTTTTTTCATATATATATTGCATATATCGTGTGTTACATATTATTCTATATTTATTTTTTAATATTACATTTCATGAACATGTACATTGATATTGTACTATTCTTTTTGTATGTCATGCATTATTTGATTACTTTTTTGTATATCATGTATTATTTAATTATTACTTTGTATGTTTGTTCGTTTCGTTTATTCATTTCTTAATACATGCTATATATATATATATCTTTGTATGCATATTGTTAATATTTGCTATATATATATATATTATTTTTATATGTATATATTTAATGCACGATTTTTATATTATTGCCATCATTTTGTTTAAATGCATGTATTATTTACCTACTACAATAATATGTTACTATGTATGATTTACATTACAATACAATTCCCCACGCATCATTTTTTTAAAAAAAAAAACAATGCTCCAAAGTTTTCAAAATATAAAGGCAATGCTTGGTGTTTGGAAATTTCGAGAAAGTAGTGCCCTAACTTATTGGGTTGCGACTTTTCTCGTTGAATTCGAATAATCAAGTACCCTTCTAAGTTTTCAAAGGTTTTCAAAATGTGAACAACTGTCTTGGAATGGCAAAGCAATATGTCCTAACTTATTGGATGTAGTGTTTTGTTGTTTTGAGATAGGGATTTCTAAAAAGCTAACTTAGTGTCAATACTTTGATACGAGTGAACTCCAATTTACAAAAAATCAAAATACTTTAAAGAGGATTACATCTTAAAATTTTTAAATTTCCAGCATTAAAGACACTTGACAATCAATTAGGTACAAATTTTTGGGCGTTACGAGGGTGCTAACCCTTTCTTGTACGTAACCGGCTCCCGAACCCATCTTCTGATTTCGTAGACCAAAACTAATATTTTAAAACAAAACATTTTATAAGGTGATCCAATCACACCTAAAAAGATTGGTGGCGACTCCCGTTTTCGTTTTTCTTAAAGTCGATTCCCATTTTCCAAAACCCGATTTAAAAATGGTTTCGACAAAGCTGAAGACTACGATCATCAAGACAATAAAAAGTGCTTAGAATGTCTTCTTTAGGCATGGTTTCTTGCTCAACTTGATGCTATAGCTTCAAATGCAGGGACGGAAGTTAACACGTTGGTTGTGGGGAGTGAAAGTCTACTTCACTTTCAAGTGACCATATATGATTTTGGAACTTATGGACTTGTCTCATCTAATGGTTTTTCAGAGAAGAGAAATAAGATAGGATTTGTCAATTGAAATTTCATACACATTGACCATCTCAGAGGAAACACTCCAAAGTGGACAAGTCAGTGCATATGAACTTTCATTTTGGTAACTTTTTGTGTTTGTAATATTTGGATGGTATAATAACATGATAGAATGTCATTACAATGTTGTAACTTTTTAATGTTGTAAAATTTTATAACATATGGATTATGATATATAAACTAATAAAATCATGTAACTTTTTGCTAATATATGAATATTATGTTTGGATGTGAAATATAATTTTCAAGTTGTTTATTACTTCTAATATTTTGTTTTTTATTGTAGAATAATTAAATTATTTGTTTCACTAATGATATTTTAGCACATTAAATATGTATTACAGTTTAAAAATAATAAAATAGATTATATATTATTTTTATAGTATTATATATTATGATTTTTTAATTCATATAATAATTATATTAAGAATTATATTAAATTATATTTTATTTTATTAAATTATATTTAATAATAATTATGTTTAAATATGGTTAAATTATTTATTATTTTTATTAAATTATTTTTAATAATAATCTTATTAAAATTTAATAACAATAACCATAATCATCTGCCTAAAAAAAATTTTGTTAAGGATATTCTGGTCATTTTAGTTTTTTTTCCTTATGCTATTACAATATCATTCCATTCAACCAAACACAAGAATACTATTGCAATTCTATTCCATTCCATTCAACCAAACAATTGAATTACTGATTACAACTTATTCAATTACAGCCCTAAACGTAACCTAAGTGGCCACCGCCATTACCGCCCCAAACCATCTCACCATGGTTGACCTCTCTCACCATCACATTTTCCTTAGCTTTCTCTCGGACCCTCAACAACCATCATCAACCTAACCTACTCTCAACTGTTAGAACCATTCCACCACTTACAATCACCTCTCCCTTAAAAAAACACCACTTAGACTCTAAATCTAAGCTTTCTCACCACCATCTTCACCATTTTAGCTCACCCATCACACCTAACAGATCACCACCAAGCCCCACTTCAACCATTCTTACCACCACAGTTAATCCTTTTATAGAACCAATTCGATTACTAACCCCAAAACCAATTATTCTTAAAACCAATAAATACAATCAAATTAAAAAAATAAAATAAAGGATAAGCCCCTTTGTTCAAAAAATGACTTGAAAATCAATGAAAGGATCATAAAAAAAAAGAAAAGAAAAGAAGAAAGCAAAATAAAGTAAAAGGAAAAAAGAAAGAGGAGACTTATCCTAAATCTACCATGCATGGCACTTCGAGCATTTATCTTCCAATCCAAATGGTGGAAAGGACGAACTCGATAAAAGGAGCAACATAATATATAAACAAGCCAATCTAATGGTCAACAACGACATGGTGATAGGAGATTATTTCGCTACGTTTATTTTAAATATAGAAAAATCCATGACGATTTGATGAAATGGAAGACATATTCAAAAAGATCATGAGAAAGCGAGTTTAGAGGGTGAAGTTTGGGCTCCGCCGGCCACCGGTGATGACGACCCGACGCCGGAATTGATGGATTTTGAGTTTGGAGTTTGGCCATTACAGAGACTAGGGAGCATTTCAGTTAGAGAGAAAATGGGAAAAAAAAATGGAAAAATGGTAAAAACGAGAGACAAAAAAATTAACAAAGTGGTAGGGCTCACATGCATAAAAAAGAAAAATCTATTATTTTAATATATATTAATTTAAGTGTTAAATGGAGATTACATGAAATCCACATCACTATTTAATGACATAATTTGTGTTATATTAGATTTTTGTAATATTTGTAATGTCGAGTAAGATTCTAATAATTAAAATATTATAAATTGATAATAGTAATGATTAATTGTAACAAATTAATCTTTAATGATTAAATTAACCATTAGTGATTAAAACGTAAATTTAACCAAATATAAACGACTATTTTTATAATTGAACCAAATTTGTAACATATATTTGCGGTAGTGTATACGCTACAATCGAATCGCTTATAAACCGAGACCAACTTGAATAAAAGACTACGAACAAAGGTGCCACAATCTGACCCGGCCACGAACAAAGGTATGAACCTTGGGCTGGGCTGGGCTGGGCTGGCACAGCGTAGTCAATACATTCAATGCCGTCGGATCTCATCATCATCAGTCACCACCTAGACTCAGCGCGTCAAGTTCACGCGCTTCAGAAGGCGGGATTCTCCCCTCTTAAAGCGGGGCATCCATTTCTCGTTTCTTCAAATTCTCCCTCCCAAAAAGAAACCCTCAACATCCTTACTCCTCCATGCCACTACTGACCTTTTTCTTAATTTTTTTCCCTATCAAACCTCTCTGTAGCATTCCTCCCTAAATGGAAGAGTCCACATTGCAACTCATCTCTGGAATCGGCGCCAAACTCGGCCAACTCGCTCGCCCTAACAAAGATGTCCTCGTAAAATCTCTTCGTGTAAGCATAAGTTTCTTCTTCGTCTTCTTCTTCTTCTCTCTGGAAAAAGGAAAAGTAAATTTTCTCAAAAAAGTCGCTAGGACTGTCTAATACCACTGATTATGGAGTGTTTACAGCGAATGGTTAGGTGCTGATATTCTTATAGTTGATTAAATTGTTACTTACGAACATGGATTTACTTCGAAATTTGAATGAGTAAAATGTCGAATATGTCTTAATATTCTATAGTTCAATGTCTTAGATCATGCTTTATTTAGTTAAATTTACTAATTATTTTTTTCCTCTAAAATTTCGTAATTAAGTATTTTCCTGAGAGCTTCTTTGATAGAATTCAAATTTTTTGAGGAAAAAAAAACTTGTGTGATCTTCCATGTGGCTGAAAATTCTCTTCACAGCAAGTTGTGAGCGCATTGTCACAAATAGAGCAGCCTTCTGCGGTAGAAGTTGCTGCAAAGGAACAAGTGTTGCGAAAACTAGAGGCAGCCACGAAGCCATTGAGGAATTCTATTGTTAAGCACGGTCTACCTAACCATACTGATAAAGATGTTAGACTTTTGGTGGCCATCTGTGTCAGTGAGTTTTTCCGTGTCCTGGCACCTCAACCACCCTTTGCAGACAAACATCTTAGGGTAACATTTTTTTCTTTTTGGTATTGTTGTACACCATTGTCATTTCGCTCCTTTTTATCACTCAAGAGTCCAAACTCTTTCATTTCAGGACATTTTTAAACTCATTATCAGTATTTTCTCGGAGCTTGCTGATACTACAAGTGCATTCTTCTCAAGGAGGGTTAAAATATTGGAGACTGTTGCTCGATGTAAATGTTGTGTGATAATGCTGGATATTGGTTGCAATGATTTGATTCTTGAAATGTTTAAGACTTTCTTCTCTGTTGTGAGGTCAGATTCTTTTCTTTCTTTACTTCCTGTATATATATGGTAATTAATTATCTTTTCTTTTTAATTAAACAAATTGTAAGATATTGTGTCTTGAATGAACTTAATCTTTTTTGTATGATCTCTTTTCATGCAAGATTAACCTACAAGGAGTATTTATTTTTCAATCTATCTTGTTGTATTTGCCTCTGAATTGGAACTTACTTTAACTAGAGTTAAGAAAGTGTTACAGTTTTTCCTCCCAATCATTTAATTAAACATACTTGAAAAAAGTTCTCATTGCCTCTAAAGTAAACTGTTAACTTTTTTATGTTCTACTTGCCAGTCAGATTTTGGTAACTTATTTCTGGCATTAGAGCCTCCATTATTTATTGTAGCTTTGAATTTTGCATCAACAATTGTACCTTAAATTAACTTAGTTCCTTCTGTATGATCTTTTTCATACAATATTAACCTACAAGGCCTATATATTTTTTAATCTGTCACGTTTTAGGTGTCTCTGAATTGAGACTAACTTTTTGTTAAAGTTGAGAATATGTTACTGTTTTTCCAACTAATCTTTTAAGTCATGATAAATATGCTTGATAAAAGTTACTGTTCTACTTGCCTCCCAAGTTGACTTGTTAACGTTTTCATGTACTACTCACCATGCAGATTTTATTAACTTATTTGAGAGCCTCCATTAAATTTATTATAACTTTGAATTTTACATGTTTATCTCTCCTAGTTGAATGTTAGTGAAATGTTTTACCTCTGAAATTCTTTTATTTTTAATGCAATCATTGTATACTGTGGAGCATTTATTGCCTCTGCATGTGAGCCTTTTCTTTCGACCCCTTTGTTTGTTGCTTCACTACTCTTACTGTTTTGACTTTCCATTTTGTATATGCCGTGATAGTAAAATGTCATTTTTCTTTATTCACAGAGATCACCATCAACAGAGCTTAATCAATGACGTCTTGTCTATAATGACTCATATCCTAAATGAGGAAGTATCCCACCAGCTTATGGATGTAATTTTGGGAAATCTCATACAGGAGAGTAAGGTGAGTGCTGGCAGACTTTTATTTTTTGGTTCAAGCGAGACTGTATTTAACTTGTGTACCAGAACTTTGAGCCAAAAAGGGGTTTATGCATTGTTGGAGGAGGCAATATGAACTGATATTGATTTAATTTGTCAATATATATTATATGCATTAGATATTTCCCAGATGCCTTCTCATTTAAGTAGGAGTTGTGTCATTTGTTGGCACGGGAATGTGTGAAAATATCCTTTGAATGTATTTGTTGGTGGCAGAGGTCAGAAACCTCTTATTTACATTGTTAGGTCAGACACTCTAATCTTTCATCAGATGTCATGAAGTTTGACTGTTGCTTATGCTCGCCAGGTTGGGATTTTAATTTCGTTTGAGATTTTGATGATTCAAGGTATCCTTAGGATTGAGCTACTGTTTTTGTAAAATGACATCACCTTTTCATTGTGTCTATGATTATGCATAGAATTTATTTGCAACTGATGGTGCATTCTGATACTGGTTGCTCTTATTCTGATTGTAGTACATTTTCAAGTTCAAAGTATTGCATATATACTACTTAAGAAGAATACTGTGATTATTTATTTTGCAATTCAAATAGAGCTGAAATTTTTTGTTTATCAGTGTTTACTTCAGTAGCATGGTTGTGGACCATTTTCCATATATCATACTAATACCATATTGCAGATTATCGGCAGCTCGTGGTAGATGAGATTTTTCCATTTATGCATGTAAAAGTGAAAATTTTGAATATTTGTTTACATTAGTGTCTGTTATGTAGGATGCAACTTCCGCAGCTTCTCAGCTTGCTGCCTCTGTTATCCAAAGTTGTGCAGAAAAGCTTCAGCCATTTGTTTGTGGGTTTTTGACATCTTGCTCCTTGGATAGAGATTCTGTAGGTAGCGAGCTCAAAGAATTCTACCATGAAATTGTGTTAAAAATCTTTCAGTGTGCTCCTGAGATGCTTAATGCTATCATCCCTAGTTTGACCCAAGAATTAATGGTACATCATCCTCATAATGGTCTGGCTCTATTTGTTATTCATATTGCTTAAATTGTTTGGATTTAGTATTATGATCTCTTGTTCATTGTTTCCCTACAAAATGTTTCTTATGCTCTAATCTATTTAACTTCGAAAATTACTTCTAATTATTGTTGAAATAACATTGTCTATCTACAGACTGATCAAGTTGATGTGCGAATAAAAGCTGTTAATTTAATTGGAAAACTTCTATTATGTCCTGAATACCGTGTTGCACAAAGATACCATGCTCTTTATTTAGAATTTTTGAAGAGATTTGCTGATAAATCTTCAGAAGTTAGAGTTACTGCTCTACAATGTGCTAAAGCTTGTTGCTTGGCCAATCCCTCAGGGATAGAATCTCTTGAACTTCTCCGTAAGCAATTCCATAACTAGTTACCTTGGTTATTGTGCATGTCTTTTTTTTCATAGCCTTCAAATCTGATACTTATTTTCTATCTCTAACTTGCGACCTCAACAGCTGCCATTAAAGATAGACTGCTGGACTTTGATGATAAAGTGAGAATGCAGGCAGTGATTGTTGCCTGTGATATTGCTAGGTCTAACCTTAAATATACTTCACATGAATTCGTATCTGAGTTTACAGAGAGACTTAGGGATAAGAAGGTAAGCTTGTTTTAGGATATTGGTGTGATTAGTATGTTCCTAAAGCTGTGTACCACTCATTTTCCATTCTTGTGCAGATTTCTGTTAGAAAGAAAACCTTGCAGAAAGTGATGGAAGTATATCGAGATTATTGTAACAAGTGTGCAGAAGGGCACATCACAATATGTGATCGCTTTGAGCAGATTCCTTGCAAAGTGTTGATGCTTTGCTACGATAAAGATTGCAAAGAATTTAGGTAGGCATATTTGCACTTGGGCAAAAGAAATCAAAACTTGTCTCTCATTATGTGAAATTTGATGTTTAGGTCCCAAAACATTGAACTTGTTATTGCGGAGGATTTGTTTCCTATTCTCCTTCCTGTCGAAGAGAGGACAAGGCACTGGATCCACTTGTTTTCTCTTTTCAGCCCTTCGCATGTGAAGGCCCTCAGTGCCATTTTATCTCAGAAAAAAAGGTATTTATATTAAATTACTGCTTGAGTGATGGTGGCATATGCTTTATTACCATCTCTTTATGCTTTCAGGTTGCAAACTGAAATGCGGAATTATTTGGTCCTACGACGGAAAGAGAAGGTAGATTGCTTGCACTGCTTTCTGGAAAGTCGTAATGTTTCTTTGAGGGCTTTATGTATCAGCTCTCCTATGACTATTTCTTTCTAATTGAAAAAGGCCTATGTATTACTTGATATTTGCATTTATGTTGCAACCATTACCTATCCAAATATTTACTGTGGTGTGCATTATTATTGGTCATGGCTTTGGCTTTCTGCCATTCATTTCTTTCCTTGAAATGCATGTAAACATTCCAGAGTCAAGATATATGCATGCATGCATGCAGAATACTTTCTTATTGATGTTATTCGTTTCCCTTTCCATGACATCATTATAATTGGTATATATAATTAATGCATGTGTTTTATTTTTGTTTTTTTTTGGGTGTGTGTGTGTGTGTGACACATTTTTGTTCTTCCAAGTTACTGTTTGCTTGGTTTGATTAATAGAGCTGATAAATTCTTATTGCAGGAGATTAATTCAGAGGATATGCAGAAGAAGTTGAGAAGCTCTTTAGTGAAAATGTCAGCTTCATTCCCAGATCCATCCAAAGCTGAAGAGTGCTTTGATAAGTTGAGTCAAATGAAGGACAACAAAATTTTCTCTTCACTGGGTCAGTTATTGGATGAAGTGACACTTAAAAGTGCCATGGCCATAAGAGTGCGTTGTTTTTCTTGTTCCTTGTAGTTTACTTAATAAAGACTCCAAAATCACATGTTTTTCTTGGGTACTTTTGCGTCATTTTGCATGGTGTAATAAGGTTGTCAGGTTCGGTTTCCACATGTTTAGATGATTCTATAATAATACCTACATAAAGTAAGCGGATTGACAACACAGTAAATGATACTTAAGAGAAGAAGTATTTGCTTTAAAACGTCTGTTGGGCATGTGATATAGCAAGAAGCACCTGAATGACTATCGAAAAACAAAGATGTGAAAAATTTGAAGCTGATTTCTCCACCCAATTTTCTGATTGTGGTAGAGCTTAGTTGGATTCTGTTTGGTATCTTTTCCTTTCTGTGTCGAGGTCTATTTTTGCAGTTGAAGAAGCCCATGTTGATGCGTTGTATGACATACTTAAAACAGAAATTGGCCCTTGTTTTGACCCATTCTTTTGTCATATATTGTTTTCAGTACTAGAATTTGGAAAAAAAAATGCTAATTAGGGTAGAAGCGTGGGATTTAAATGGATCAGTTTAAGTTAATCATCAGAGTATTCTGAGTCATATGCTGTTGGGTGCTGCATGCATGTGATTACTTGTTTTGTGGTTAATAGGAAGGTTTGACTTGTTTTTGTTGATGAACATGTTGTCAAACTTGTTTAAACATTTAATGTTAAGTATAAAATGTTATATTCCCTTGTTTTCCCCGTTGTATTTCTTGTTCTTTAACCTTCTCTATAACTTGACCAAAATTTTACCTATCCTTTTCAGGATAAATTCCTTAAAGTGATAGGGAATAAACATCCACACTATGAGTTTTTGCAGTTGCTCTGCTCAAAATGCTTGTTTAATATATTTGACTCCGAGCATGTCAGTTGCATTCTCAATCTTATCTCCAGTGGTGGCTTGGAAAGCAATCATTTGGAAGCCTTTTCTATTGAGCTACTTCTGGTAAGAACAATTGCTTCTAATTGAACCTCGATGGTGTTCTTTTTTTTCTTCATTTTAAAAGGGGAGCTGCACTCAAAAGTTTAGCATGCATCATCATGCACAAGTAGAACTTTATTTTTTAATTGGAATATGTGACGCTAGTAATGGTTACTTGTAATTTTCTATTTAAATTTATTTGCAGAAATAGTAATGATGTTGCTACAAGACTTTCTTGTCTTTCTTGTTTTGACTCTAGCTATCTACTTTGTTTCCTCTACATTTTATGATTATAAATTCACAATCAAAGATTTTCTATTCAGTAATAACATCAGTCAGTAAGTGAAATACTAGACTTTTTTCTAAACTTAATCTTGAAGGTACTTCTTAAGGAGAAATGTCAAAGATTGAATTTTGGAAGTAGTGCCATGATAGAAAATTAATTTTTGAATTGCTTTTTATTATAGTGGTGTTTGGTAATTAAAAAAGCCTATGTCCTGCATGAACATGAATTTGATTGATTTTTTATAGATTTCAAATTTTCTTAAATTACATTTACGTGATACAGGTTATCATCAGCAATTTCCCTTCACTCATGAGGGGTTCAGAACTTGAGTTACACCTGTTGTTTGAAGAGAAGTATCTGATTCATGATAAGATCATTCAAGTTTTAGTGAAAGCAGGACCTCATATCTCTGTTAAATTTAGGTACTTCCTACCTTTTTTTTCAGAGCTTTGCACTTGATATTTGTGTTAGAACTCTGTTAGAAAGATGTGTTTTGAATTTCACAACCTTAAATACAATCTGTAGTCTGAAATAGGGATTTAACATTCATCAACAATTTATTATTATTTAAATTCTCTAAACAGCAAGCTGATGTGAAACTAGTTTAGGAGGTTGCAAGTTTCTTGAGTTGTTGTGCTGACATTCTAATCATCCTTAAAATTTTTTGTTGGGTTCCATGCAACATGTTTTCACTTTTTTCCTTATCTATGTCCTTCACATGCAGCGATTTTTACCCTGTTTTGAAGAAGATCTGTCTTGAGGGAACTCGCCCTCAGTCGAAATATGCTGTTTCCGCAATTGCTTCACTAATAGATGTATCTGAGCCTTACGTTTTCTCAGAATTATGTGAGGTGTGCTTTTCTCAATTTTATTTATTTACTATATCCTTATAAATGGAAAAAGAGGATGTGTGCCTGGCACACCAGGTGAAGAAGATGTGAAAAAGGAAAACAAGAAATAGACACAACATCTTTATTTTAAATTTAGAAACTTGTAAACTCATATCAGTAACCTGAAAGATTAGGCCTCTAACTGCTTTTTGTTAATTGCTAATTTACTGAGCCGCATTAGTAAACATCAGTTAAATGGAAGTTGAATGTTGTTGTCTTTAGCGCATTTGGATGGAAAATATTAAAATTTTGAAGAATTTTGAAATGAAGACATTTTAAAATGCTAGCATTTGTAACTGTTTGTTTGAATAAATATTGCTTAGAAGGAAATTTAGGCGATTGGAATTTCATGAGATAAAAAAATTGTAAATGAAAAATGATAATATAAAAAATAAAAATTTGCAATGAGTATTGCTAGATTTGTAAAAATGGATAGATATTATTACAATATAAAAATAAAAAATATGTATTCGGGTTAAATAAAAAGATATGTCTTAGTTTTGCATTTTATAGTGGACCATGAGGCCTAAAGTGAGGATATTTGGAGGAGATTTGAAAACCTCTCATGTTGGAACTGTCCCTCATCCCTTCTCGAAATTCCTCCTAAATTTTGAAAATCTTTTATTTATACCTAAACAAGTAAATTTATTTATTGACTTCTGGAAACCTTGATTGAAATGAAATCTCTTCTCCGAATGCCCATCCAAATACACTTCAAATGTCGAAATGGGAGGTGGGATCATAAATTTTAATGTTTTGTTGTCTTTTAGTGGATAAAAAGTCCAAAGGGCAGCTAAATTTTATTTCAATTTTACATTCAATTACCAGTCACTCTCCCTTGGTTACTTTCATTTTCAATGTCATCTACCACCTTTTTATATGGTCATGAGAGTAAGTCAAGTTAGCAATATAGTTTAGGAGGTCTTCAATTAGGTTGGTATCTGTTGTTAACTAAAGCATTTGACAGAACTGCCAACCTAGAGTTGAAGCCTGATTGTAATTTTGGTCTGTAGTTGTACAAAATTTGTATGCTTTCCAAGGCTGAAGAGGGTTGCCTGTGGTGATTTAAAAAAAAAACCTGTGTATTGCAAATTTTTTTATAACAAAAGAGAAAAACGGCTATATTTTCAAAGCACTGACTGATGTGTTTCAGGGCCCTTTTGATGACCATAACAATATTTTATCTGTTCAAGTTCAGGAACTTGTGGATTCTCTACATTGTGGGCGGAATACTGCAACTGTTTTGCAGTCATTAGGCTGTATAGCCCAATATTCTGTTTCAACTTTTGAACATCACTATAAAGAAATCACGCAATATGTGTATAAAATGATTTTTCAGGTATCTGATTTCTGCTTACTTTGTCTTCCTAGAATTTAGTGGCTGGAGCATCTAATTTGCTTTTGGTAGTTGTTATGTGCTGACTAATTTGAAATTTAATCTCTGAAGGCAAAGTCATTGGATGATCCATCAGTCACTGAGGATAGCTCCGGTTGTACTACTTGCAAATTAAAGGTTAGTGTCAAGAGGGAGCTTTCCTATGTAAAGTTGTAATAATTATAGATGTTGATTTCCGCTAGAGTGGAGTTTGATGTTTTAATAATAAAATTTATCTTTGAACTACAGCATTGGCATAAACTGATTTAATGCAAATTTGAGGGAGTATTCAATTAAATGGTGATCAAATGACTGAGAGCAACTTAGGTTCAGCTTGCAGACCAAACAATGTATTCTTATCATGTCTCATAATACAAGAAAATTATTACTGGGAGGAGTTGTGGGTGAGTTTTGTTAAGGCAATAATGGTGGTAGTGATTACTTTAGTTGTCTACTGTTTATTACAAGGGTTTTCCTCAATTTACAAATTATTAGCAAGTTGAGATCATTAAACAATTGATTCAGTTTTTTTAGTATTTCTCTGAAGCAGCAATGATGGATTCCAAAACATTATATTAATCATACTTCTAATATTGCAAAGAGAGAATTTTTTTTCCTGGGTATTGAAGGATATAATGCTACTGTAGCACTTTTCTCTAAATAGTGAATTAACTTTTTAAGTATGTTAAGTCCTTCAAATTTGTGTGGTTAGCATGGATAAAAAGTCCAATAGGGCTGTTAGGGATGAGTGCAAGTCTGGCATTCTAACTTTAACTTTTACCTAGCAGATTAGCTGATATGTCATTTTGTATATTGGTCAACGGCTTCTTTAAGTAAACTGCCACTTGTCCTAAACTGCTTTAACTCTTAAATTCTGATTCACTGTGATCTTCAGATATGATGGTCTTGTGAAGAACATTTTTGATTGTTCCTATCCAGATTATTTCTAGAGAAAGCTGACATTTAGATATTTTTTTTCTTGTTTGAAAGAAACAAGAGACTGTAGAAATAAGCAACTTCTGATTCAATGGCTTATATTTTAAGCTTCAGGTGCTCTAATATAATTTTTTAGATTTTGAAAGGAAGCTACAACAATTATATTATGAACTTAGGAGATATTATTTCACTGGCTGGAAGGACTTTATGGCTAATTTAGTTTGATGACAATCCTTTGCAGATTTATGGGCTTAAGATGCTTGTCAAGAGTTTTTTGCCCCATCGAGGGTCTCAGATCTGTAGACCAATTAATTCATTGTTGGGCACTTTGTTGAAGATGCTCCAGAAAGAGGATGTTCTTGATGATATCATCTCATGGTGCGTTCTAAAAGATATACATTGTCTATTGCCTTACCTCCACTTGGAATAATCTTTACTTCATCTCTTCATAGTTCTTGACCCTCGTTGTTGGAAATAGATTATAACTCTTATGATTTGAAAGTCTACTTTAAATGTGAAGGTCACTGCAAGCAGTTCTGTCCTGCTTAGTAATAATTTGTAATTAGAAAGTGAGAAAAGCAAATCTTCAGTGAGTAGTTTGGAGAGAATTAGGGAGAAAATTATTCTACCTTGATTAAAAGCAATCACTGCCCTTTTGGAATACCACTTATGGACTTATTGAGATGGAAAAGAAAAGGAGAGATAGGAAATGTATTTATGTTGTGGGAGGGAGTTTGGTCCTGCCAATTATGAGGTAGGGATAGAGTGACATTTTAAGTCTTTACGTGTGGTGGAGAGTAAGGAGTAATATTGTTTATGAGTTAGATACCATCTGACCACTTTTACATATGACCAATTAGCCTAGCTTCAAAAATCTATGATTGTTCTATTAGAGTGTGATTTGGTTAATGAGCCTTAAATGGGACTTTTGCACTTGGCTTATTAGTGAATATAAAAGAACCCTTATATGATTTATATAACAAATAAAATTGTTCATAAACCCAAATTCGCTAGAACTTACCTACATTCAGTCTTGGCTTGTTGTCTAATTTGTTCATTTATTTGAATAGACAAATATAAATTAGCCTAAAGTAAGGTCTAACTGGTGTTGTAGCATTTACCATTGTTCCTGCAAGGATTAGTACCTAAATCTTACTAAGTACTGGAATTCTAAAATAGAAAATTAATTAACAAGTAAAGTAAAGCAAATGTAGGATCACAACTTCACTTGAAACATCACTCAAAGTTTGTAATCCCTCAATCTTTCTCCTAATTAATGGAGAAGTTAATCTAGAGTTCTAATGTAATTTATATGTAATTTTGAGTTGCAATTAAACCTATACTCCTAACTTGCTAAATGTCTAGGGGAATTAACATTAGAATGAAGGGTTAGAAATGGATTGTAATTTTGATTGCATAAGGTTAATAAGCATGTTTATTCTATCAACAAATCAATCATGAAATTAATTAAATGTCTTGATGCTATGTTTAATTTTTGTCTAATATTATTTTTTCCAAGCTTCACCTAGAATTCCCAAATCAGTATGAAAGGATGACTAATCAATTTAGATTTATGAATATCAAATTAGACAGATCTCGAATTCATAAAGAAAAGAAATCAAGTATTACAAAAAAAATTCAAGATCCATTGTAATTAAACTAATTTAGTTCTTGAAGAATAAATAAAACTCAAAGCAAGGAGTCCATTGTCATCAACAATACAAAAGAAATAAAAAAGAGAAGAGAGAAATAGAAGGTTGTCATGCTTGAATCACCAAATTGCTAATTCTCTTTAGATTCTTGCAACTTTGTTTGGCTTCTCCTTTTGAAACTAAACATGCTTAACTATTTCTAAAATAAACCTAAGAGGTCTTAAAAATAAAAGGTTAAAGTTTTGTTATTGTAGGAATTACAAAACTTTTTTAAATTTGGAAACCTTGCTGAAAAAGACATCATTGGGCACTGTTGCCTTTGACACAAAAATTGTAGGGATGAGGTGTTGAAATGCTTAGATGCACGTGGGGCCCTACAATGTTTATTTTGGACATTGTCCTTATTAAATTTTCTCTATTCCTTAGTTTTGCTCTTTTTATTGCAACTTTGTCTCTGAGTGTTTAGGCTCCAACCACGCGAAATGTTAGACTCTTCTATCTTGTAAACTCAACATTTGATCTCCTTTGACTTGATTTTTGATCCTACTATAGAAGCCACATTTAGGTATTTGCTAAAGTAAAATAGAAACAATTAGGGAAAGAAAATCTAAAGGAAATAAACTCGACTAAAAAATAATAAAATTAAACCTAAAAGTCTAGAGCTTAGCTCGTGTTTAGCTCAAAATGTGATTAAATAACTATTTCATAGAATTACTGAAGATTTTGGATAATGAAAATTTGATTATTTTGATTGAAGAAACTAGAGAAATACAACAACTTCATAGCTAATAATCTTTTAAGAATAGGAAACTATCTCTGAGATAAAGTAGGAAACAAACTAAAGGATGGAAAGCTGGACATGAAAATTCATTTATGGTTGGATAGAAAATCAATAAACAAAATGAAAAGTTGCTTTCACTTAAATTAGTTTTTGAGTAAATCATATTCTCAAATTTCAACACTCCTCTTCAAGCTAGGTATGTAGATGTTGCTCAAGCCAAGCTTGGAATTTATTTCCTCAAATGTTTTCTTGATAAGTGCTTTTGTTAGGGTATCTATAGCTTGCTTTCTTGTGGGAATGTACTCTAGCGATATATCTCTATTTCAATTTTTTCTTTGATAAAATGCTTATCTATCTTGATGTGCTTGGTTCAATCATGATGTGCAAAGCTTTTTGCTATATTGAGAATCACATGATTGTCACAGCACACTTGTAGAGATAGTGGTTGAAACCTGTAGCTCAATTTACAGTCTTTTGTAGCCAAATTCCGAATGTGCTCTAGCGATATTTCTGTTTCAATTTTTTCTTTGATAAAATGCTTATCTATCTTATGTGCTTGGTTCAATCATGATGTGCAAAGCTTTTTGCTATATTGAGAATCACATGATTGTCACAGCACACTTGTAGAGATAGTGGTTGAAACCTGTAGCTCAATTTACAATCTTTTGTAGCCAAATTCCTTCACAGATCTCGTGATTTAATGCTCAAAATTCCGCCATGGTGTTACTATGAGAAACAATTGCTTGCAATAACTAGGTATTGACCTTCAATCTTTAGTACACCTTGCCTAATCAGCATCATTATAGTCCATATCTCTTAGTTTTTTGAGAATAGTCCACAACTAGTTGTTCTTTGTAAGCACTTCAGAATTCTATAAACTTCATCTATATTTTCTTCAGTTGAATCGTTCATGGACTGACTTAGTACCAGTTGGAAAACCTAAAAAACAGGGAAAGAACTCTTATGTTCTTCATTGATACTTGGCAGTATCTTCATATAAACTTCCTCTTCAAAAGCTTCGTTGAGAAAAACATTTTTCACATCAAGTTGATAGAAGAGCCCCAAGATTTGCAGCAAGGGAGAGGGATACTTTACCATGTTTGGTTTTGTTATTGGAGCAAATGTCTTGATAATTGATCCCATACGATTGAGTAAATCCCTTTGCAGCTAATTTGGCTTTCAATTGATTTGTACTCCCATCTACATTTCTTCACAGTGAAGATCCTTTTACTTCTTGCTATCTTTCCAAGTAGATCTATTTTTCGGGTTCCATTTTTCTCAAAAGTTTGTAGTTCTTTGAGGACAATTGCCTTCTTTTTAGGGAATTCAAGTGCCTCATGTATTGTACTAAGTATCTGCACTTTGTCAAGATTGCTTACAAAGGCAAAGTGATTTGGTGACAACTTTGCCTATGAGACAAATTTGTGAATCGCATGTTCTGTACAAGCCCGTTTCCAGTTCCTTAATGTTATTATTGTATCCTTAGGAAAAGATAAAACAATGTTACCTGGTGATTCTTGAATCTAATCATTAGATTCATGGTTTGGGCCAAATATCTCTTGTTTGTACGGAGGTTTTGGTCTTCCAGAATAGACACTAGAGTATGGTTTGGAATAGGCTCTTGAGTGAGGTAAATAATGTTCGGGTTTGGAATTGACTTAGATAAATTGATAAGACTTAGGTTCAAATTGGACACTAGTATGGTTTGATGACTAAAGAAATATGCATTTGATTAACTTTAGAACCAATTTGCTTTTATTTTGTGCATAGATGTGAACAAAGGCTGACCGTTTGAATTTTCTTAGGGGTAGAGTACTCTAAAGGTGTATGTTTGGGAATAATTTCATAAAGGACATGAGAGGGCATTCTATTTATTTGATAGAAACAATGCATCAAAAACAGGGTTAGGAATAGTAATGATGTTTAGACTTAGAATGGATTTTTTGTGGGATGGTTATAGGTGCTTAATGGAGACATAGTGAGGTAGTGGATAGAGTGGTCATTTAGTGCATGCTTCACTACCTTTTCTAACAGCAATAGGGAGGTAAACGTCGTTTGTTGGGTCAATATGTTTTTCAGCAATTTTTGTGTAAAAGTGGGTTAGCTCTTATTGTGATTTCATTTCCAAAGCTTGAGTTGGATTCTTGAACTTGTGTAAGTTCTAGAACAATCTTTCTTCTTGAATACACTTGAGAAAACTATGGAAGATTTTGAGTGACACTAGTTGGGAAGTGAGGTGACATAGGTTAAGAAGCAAAATTAGGTGACTCAAAAGTGAGAGGATTAAAGGACTTGAGTTCAACAACATGAGGATTAGGTGACTTAGAGGTGATAAGTTCAAAGGGCTCAATTTCAACGATACAAGAATTAGGTGATTTGGAAGTGATAGGTTTAGAGGGTTTGCATGTTCAACGAGGGATTGAAGTAAGAACTCACAAATATTATCTTCCATCATTGAAGTCTCCTTTTAAGTAGGACTTGGATAAAAAAAAAGGAATTTTTTGCGTAGGTGACACCAACAGAGATGTAAAAAATTATCACTTATGTGGCATTAAGAATAATTTCCCCAAAATCAGACTTACACACATTCTCTTGAAAGAGCAAAGCATGGGATAGTGTTGAGTAAATGCTCATTTCTTCTCTCAGCTACCTCTTTTTTCCAAGTTGTATTGACACATGATGAATCATGTATAATGCTTTGTGATTTGAAGTATGGTGACAGAATTTGGTCAAAATAAGCTTTACATTTTCTGTCCTAAAGCTTTTTATTCCAACTCCAAGATGGTTTTGAATCGTTGAGTGGAAATTAGGTATAACGAAGCTAACATCAAATTTTTGTTCAAGGAGGGAGAGCCATGTAACCCGAGTGGAAATATTACTATAGTGACAGCAATGAAGGCTGAAACAGGACTGTATTGCAGCAATGAAGGTTGAAATAGGAGGGAAAAAACAAAAAAGAATCCAAAAAATGACCTAAAGCTTTGATACCATGTTAGAGAATATAACGAGAAAATTTTTGAAATTCTTAGTCATCTACCTTCACAATACATGGTACTATATAAGGCATTACAAATGGAAAAATAGGAATGTAAATCATAATCAAATAATATCCTAATCAAATCCCTCAATTTAAGGGATTTTGAACTAATCTTCCTAACCTATTTCCAGCTCTACACTTTGACATCTATACATAAATATATAGAGAGAGAGTGAGAGACAGAGCTACACAAAGGGAGGTAGCACTCTTCCATTCTTAGTGTCCCCTTTCCCTTGATTATAACTTGAGACCTCCAAGATGGAGTCTTTTTAAGTTCTAAACATTGGGTGTCTGCTTTGATATATCTTCTAATATTTTTCTTTTCATTATTCTTTCCAAAAAGTTTAAGACATGGATTTTGATTTAGTAAAAGAATGTTCCTGACATGTTTAACATTGTATATTAAAGCAATTATTCGACAAAGAGTCTTTGGCTGTGCTAATTTTTTACCAAGATTCAGAGGATTTTGCAATTACTGCTGTCAATGTAAGCATTAGTTTTCTTTTGAAATTAATCTGACTCCTCAATCACAGTGTATGAGATGTCTTTTCTTTGAAAGAGTAGCTTACATTTTAGAAATGAAGATTCACCTGCAAAATTTTATGTGATTATTTCATTTCAGAGAATATTGGCAACCTTTACTCATTGCTTGAGCATTGGCTATATGTTCTAATGCAGTGCAGGTGATAGGGATTATATAAGATTGGCTGCTGCAAAATCTGTTCTCCAACTTTCTAGAAGATGGGACCTACATATATCTCCAGATATTTTTCGCCCCACAATTTTGATGGGAAAGGTAAGTAGTTTGATCAAGCAATTTGAATTCTAATCACTTCTTGCAAACTCCTATTGCTAACCATGTAAAACATGCCTTTTGATTTTAACTTTTTTTGCTTAATAATAAAAGATAAAAATATACTTTGTTTAAAGTGTGTCTTCATTTTTCATGTTTCTTCCTGCATACCTCAGCTTTCAGTTTTCCTGGAATTGTTAGTAATTGTTCATTTTAAGTTATATCCTTGTATTTCTGGTTAATTACTTTTATTCCTCTCCTATTCCAGGATGATTCTTCTTCTGTCAGGTTATCATTTCTTGATGAAACGTACAAGCTATTGAAGGAACGAGTTATACCTATAAGATATGCTTCTGCTTTTACTCTGGCTACTGCTGATGGCTTCAAGGATCGACAGCATGTATGCATTTCTTTTTCTTAATATATCTTGCAAATATAATTTGTATTCTTTTCTTTTTACTAATTCATACAAGCTGATTCGCTCTTCTAGTCATTCAAATACATGGTGGAGTTTATCAAGGAATACAATAGAGAAGCTCAAAAACGCCGAACATCCATGGTGCAGGGAGGGTCAATTGTGGACTACCCAGCATATTTGGTGGTATTCTTGATCCATCTGCTTGCACATGATGAAGGCTTCCCACCTGAGGGTTGTCAGGATGAAGCAATATATGCTCAATTTTGCAGGTAAAATGTTGTTCAGAAGTCAAGTTCTGAATTTTGGTTAACCTCAAACCGAACATTGGTGCATTTGCCAACATTGATGATGTTAATTTTTTTTTCCTTTTTGCAGTCCACTTCTTTTATTCTTACACACATCAATCAGCTCTAATAACGTTGATGATGATATGGATATTGTTAACGTTGCTGCTTTCTATTTGTATTATATATTTCGTGCTATTAAGAGAGCAAAGGATGCTGTTGATGTTCAGAGAACACCTGTGAGATATTTTTTAATTTTATAGAAATCCTTTATGGGTGAATAGTGTTTTTTGTTTCAATGCAACAAGATGCTTTGTGAATAATAAGGCTATTTCTTACAATGCAGAGGTTGCACTTTTTAGCTGATGTTGGAATTTCTGGTGTAAATTCATTTTATCAGAAAGGCATCTCCTCTTTACCCAGACCTGAAAAGATTTTGCTTCCATCATCACTTTATAAAATAACTCCTATGCAAAATGAAGAGGCAAGTTCCCAATGACATGTTTCCTTTTCTAAATGTAAAATATTTTATCCGAATTCTAATTTAGTTTTTCTATGCAGGCTAATTGGAAATCTTTTACTCATACTTTTGTTGAGAGGGTCGTTCACATTTTCAAGTCTCAAATCTCTCTGGTGTGTATGAAGTTGATATAAGATTGTCATGATTAATATATTGATGAATTTTATATTTGAATGCCATTCATATCAAAGATAGTTGATTCCGCATTGGTTTTTTATGGAACTTTCATCTTATATGTTTAGTATGGAATGATTTTGTATGGACTTTGTTTTTAATGTATGAGATGCTGTTTTTTTCCCTTGGTTTTCTTGAATTTGTTGAAGGACAGGTTTTTATTTGTGAAGTTTATTGATGAGTATTTTATATAATTGATGAATATTTTATATTAGAAATTTATTTAATCTCATTTATTTTATATTTGTAAATAATTTCTATATACATATATTAAATATTTTTCCAAAATGTGGATAAATCTGAAACAATATAGCGAAATAGATTGGTACCAGTTCTAGTAGAAAAACAGTGTATCCACCAATGCGGTATTCACTATCTTGATTCATATGCCCATGCATGCACACATACACACAATCACAAGCAAGTATTTCAATTGGAGATTGTTGATTGCATCTATGTTTCAGCCAGTTGGCTCTGTTCGTAAACGTGGTCACAAGTGTCATGAGGATGACAGTTTTATCTTGGTTTCACATAAGCAAGAAGATTTTTCAACTCGTGGGGCAGATCAAGTGCATAAGAAATCTAAAAGGCAGGGTGTCAATTTGGGATTTAGGGGAAGGTGTGCTGTTTCTCCAGATGCACTGGGATCTGTTGGGTCACACAATAAGGATTCTAGTGAGCAGGAATATGGTGCATCCAACAGTTCGGAATCAGCTTTGGAAAAAGGGAAGTCCTTTTCTTCACATTCTTTCACTCAAAAACCTTCTCAGATGGAATCAAAAGTTTCAACTCAGAAAGTTGAAAGATGTAGCACATCAGACGGAAATGTTGCTGCAGATAAAAGCCACACTGCTGGGGCTTCCAATAATTGCAAGGTAAAGTTCAATGCTCCTTTTAGTTCAAAAGTAGTATCTTTCTCTAACTGAGACCATTAGTTGTAGGTTTAGCTTTTTTGTGTTTTGCTATCTATATACAAACTGTATATATTTTTGACCAATGACTAACAGTTCTTTTTAACTAAGCAGGAATCGGGTACCAGAAATGAGGTATTAATTGGACAGCGGATCAAAGTATGGTCTACCTTTGATAGCTGGTAAGTCAAAGGAAATAGATCTTTCTGCAAGTTTTGCAATATATGCCGGTTTTAGTTTCATTTTGTTTTATCTTTATTTTTCAGTTTCTATTCGGGCACCGTGGATGACTTTAACCCAGAAAACAACACTCACAAGGTAACTGCTTGCACATATTGTTAGTCAATGGAGTATTTGTTCTGTAATATAAATTTTAGATGCTGCTTGGGAACTATGTGAGAAATTCAGTTTAACTGGAGTTGTTGATTTTATTTATTTGGTTGTCTCTAATGTCTTCAAGAAGGAATAAGGTTTTCTTGATTTTGAATTGAATATACATTCTCATATTTTCTTTTTTCAGTTTATTTATATTTTCTTTCTGAAAGAGTTTGTTTTACTGTTGTTGACTTTCTTAATTAGCTATAAAATGTGATATAAGTGCATTAACGAACTTCCACACCACACACAGAAACAAAAAGGAAAGAAACTCAAATGAAAGAGTAACATACTCTGCTTGGCTAAGGGTAAAACAATCCAACTCTTTTGATTAAATTTGTTTCCATGCAATTGACAGATTACATGTGATAGTGGGGAAGTTGAAATATTATGCTTGGACAGTGAGAGCTGGGAGACGATAAGTAACTGTTCTTTGATGGCGAGTGTAAGTGTGAAAGCTACGATCTTTCTTTTGAGCTTTGAACTGTTGACTTAACCATAGGTTTGTGTTTTGAAGATCTAAAGGAATTGGATTGTGTCCGATCCCATAAATATGCCAGTCTAGTTAGAATTAGATTTGTTCTTGCCTCTGACTAGAGAACTCAAATTAGTTCTAAATTCTATTATTCTGACTTCTATTAATTAACGGCAAATTAGCCAACTTGGGAGGAGGGCTAGGTGTTGCAGTAGAACCTGGATATGGTGGCTGCCTTAAATGGCTGATTACCAGCAAACCAAGAAGTTATTGGCAAAATAATCCTGTATCCCTGAAAATTAGAAACAGCAACAAAAATAAAGAATGTTCACAAAATATGATGACTTTATTGCTGTCAAACCCTACATGATTTTCCATTCAAGCATATGATTTTTGCAGCATCACTTTTGTCTTTCTTTGTGACTTTATCCTACTAATCTTGTTCTGTCCATTTTTTGCATGAAAGGAGGTTCAACCGTCAGATAAGCAAAACACCTTGCATTTGCGGCAATGGTGAGTTGATCTGTAAAACAAATCAACTATAATGATATGCATCTTGCTTTTTCCACCTCCGTGAAATTAGTATTGGACATATTGCTTGTATCATTTCCTTTTGTTAAGTTTATATACTTCATCATGCAAATCAATCTAGTTATTTGGTACTCCAACTGTTACTGTTGTTTAGCAATGCCTCAACTTTGTTACTTTTCTCCTTTCGTTAAACTTTGTTTCTGATTTTCCTGAGGCAACCAGATAATTTAACACTTATCTTGTGTTTGGCCTTCGTTAGTTATCTTGTTTTTTTTACCGTCTAGATGTTGCGACTACTGAAGGACTTTGATTTGCTGAATAACTATTGAAGCTATAATAGATATACAAATCAAAACTTATGGATTTTATTCCTCATTGCTGTTTTCTGCTTTCCTTTTGTTGCATTCTGGTCTCAATAGTGTCAAAGACACAGTTGATAAGTTAAGAAGTGATGCCAGGCAAGAGTCTAAGACAAAATTAAATATGGAGGATTGTATGGTTCCTTGCAGAGGTAATTTATCTGTTGCATTTATTATCTATTTTCCTTTTCTTTTTCTCCTTTGCAACTCTTGCCTGTTCTTTACATGTGTCGGTCATTAAAGGGCTTTTGTGATATTTTAAATTTATAGAAACGTTATTTAATTTTATGATCCAGAGAAGAAAAAGAAAGAGAGATCCAAAAATTCATCATCAGTATCAGAAGTTATGAATATACATGAAGATGCTGTAAGTGCCCCATTTATACATTTTCTTCCATTCTCTTTCTAATATAGGAAATCTTGAAAGACCATTTCTTAGTATTTTCATTCCAAGGAAATATTACCTTATTTTCTAAAATATTGGCTGCACCGTTCACTGCACACAACATTTATTGTCAAATAAAAGATTGGGTTTTGTTTGGGATTGTTTTAGGTTGCAAGAAGAACACGGAGTAGGAAGGTATAAAGTGGAATCGGAAGGTGTAGTTATTGAGGAAAGAGCAAATGAAATGGCAAGTGGTTTTACTCACTCTTGCCTGTAATCCCTTGCTACCAATTGGTTTTTATATAATATATATATAGTGTTGTTTTATATATTAGCTGTAAAAATGGATCATAGTGTCACCATCTGTAATTATCCTTTTAATTTTTATGGTATACATGTTTTTTGAGGTTCTGTTAAAAGGAATTCGGTTGTGGTATACTTGATTAATTAAAATACAAGAAGATGAAGGCCAGTGGAAACTTGAGCGTCAGAAAACATCCAGCTTTTGATCTTGTAATTTTCATAAATTGAAAATGATACGAAAGTTTATATTTCAAAATTAGTTAAGACATGTGAACTTTGGCTTTTTTCAGAATTAAGACATCTGTCTCCAATCTTGAACAATGTTGAACTTGAGCGAATCTATAAACTTTTGTTATTACTTATCAAATTATTTATATAAGTTTTATTATTGTTTTAGTGTATATATTGATTAATCAACACATGGTTATAATATTTTGTTAACCGACATAACTATAATATATACATTTTCTTGTTTTAGGGTTAGTATTAGTAGTGTATTTTTTTTTTCTATTTAATAGTGGAAAATGTTGACACTTCTAGTAATTTTTAGAATGGTTTAATTGTTAGTCTGACCTTTGTGTAATTGCCATTTGAGGTACTATCAATTTTAAAATCAATTTCCTTTATTTTAATCACTGATCAATTTAGTCTATGTATTATTTTATTAATTGATTTTAATTTATAGTACTTAATAATTCAACCTTCTCAATCCATATTTTGACTTGTAATTATTTTATTCTAATTATTTACTAGTTTGATAAAAAAAATTTAATCCAAAATCAATTTTTATGACACTATTAAAATTTGAATTGTTGCGATATTATCACTTTTCCCTAAAAAGAGTGAGAAAGAGCATGCAATTGCTTTTCACTAAATTTGGGAAAAACAAACCATTGCTTTCTGTTATTGTGTTTCCTAAAAAGAGAAAAATTGGAAAGAGCTTGCTATTTATTAACAAGAAAGTAAAATTTAACTTCAAATGTTCTCTAAAAAATGTCTTTAGAACATATACACTATTAGTAATGGTGACAACAATAAGTTGCTTATCCAACCTTAATATTTTTTTTTCATTAAAAGAAATGAATACAAATAAAATTTTTAGATTTCACAAGTAAAATTTTTAAAAATATATACCATTTTTTTTACCATCGCCAGACCTTACCAAGGAAATTGGTAGGTTTTTCCATAATCTTTTGTAGAATTTTTGTTAAAGTATAATAGACATTAAACACCCATTAGTTAATTTGGGGAATTAGTAAGATTTTAGATGAAATTCCATTGATGGTAACTTGAGGAAAATTGAAGTTTAAGTTTCAAAGCTCATGCATGTTAATAGTAATTAAGATTATACTTACTTTATGTTAATTTTTTGTTAAAAGTATTGAATTAGGCTAGGATTAAGCAATGATTATATAGTTAAATTACGTGTAATTAATAACCTAATTGTAAGAAATGTAAACTTTGAAGTTTGAAAATAAATAATGGTAGCAGAAGGTCCCTATACTATGTTTATAAAGCCAAAATTTAATTTAATTAGATAAAATTGTGAGTAACAAGTGTTTTGGATATTAGAGTGCTTAGGTACTAAATCAAACAAAAATGCATTCATGTTTATAATGTGTTAATTGATATTTGAATTGTGTGATTAATGAACTTTTTGTATTCAGATTTAATTTCATAGCTAAAGACGAGATAGGACCATCCCAAGATAAAGGGAAATCCAAAGCCATTGACAAATAGATATTTTAGTTTGTGATATCATAATTTGAGTTCGTTAAATAGTTAAATTTATATGCTTGAATTGCCAAATGATCGAAAATAGTAAACTATTGATATGATTATATTTGAAAGGTACGTATAGACTTAATTATGTGATTATGATAATTGGTATGTAATTTGTATATGTTTATGATTGTTTAATATCATATGACGATTGATTATGGAATTTGCATTATTAACATTGTCGAATTGAGTCACGGGTGTCGAAATCATTTTTTTGAAAGGTCGACTTTTTATTTTGAAAACGAAAATGGGAGTCGCTACCAATCTTTTTTATGAGGTGTGATCGGATCACCTCAAAATTTGATCTTTTTAATGAAAGGTTTAATTTATTAAAACAATGTTTTTCGGTCTACAAAAATTTAGAAAACGGTTTCGGGAGTCGGTTACGCACGAGGAAGGATTAGCACCCTCATAACTCCCAAAATTGGTACCTAGTTGATTACTTAATGTCTTAATGTTGAAAGTTAAAAACTCGAAAAGAATTTAAAATACGATCCCTCTTTGTATTTGTCGAGACCATTTTTTAAATCGAGTTTTGAAAAATGGGAATCGACTTTAAAAATGAAAACGGGAGTCGCCACCAATCTTTTTAGGTGTGATTGGATCACCTTTAAAACATTTTTGTTTTAAAATCATTAGTTTTGGTCTACGAAGTAAAAGAACGGGTTTGGGAGTCGGTTACGTTCGAGGAAGGGTTAACACCCTCATAACGCCAAAAAATTGGTACCTAATTGATTATCAAGTGTCTTTAATGTCGGAAATTTAAAAATTTTAAGATGTAGTCCTCTTTAAAATATTTTAATTTTAAAAATTGGGGTTCACTCGTATCAAAGTATTGACATTAAGTTAACCTTTTTGGAAATTCCTATCTTGAAACCACAAAACGCTATATCCAATAAGTTAGGACATATTGCTTTGAAATTCCAAGATAGTGGCTTGCATTTGGAAAACCTTTAAAACTTAGAAGTGTACTTGATTATTCGAACTCAACGAGAAAAATCGCAACCCAATAAGTTAGGGCACTACTTTTCGCGAAGCTTCCAAACACCGAGCATTGCCTTTTTTCTGAAAAATTTGAAGTCTCGTTTTTTAAAAAAAAATCGATGCATGAAGGAGCATATTAACATAACATACGAGATAACATGTTACCATGATAGGAAAGTAAGAGCATAACGGCATAAATATCATACACTAATCAACATATATAAAACATGACAATTTTTAAATAAGAAAAATATACATAAAACGGAATATATATTAAAGAAGAAATAGGTAAAAATCCTTAAACATATAATTCAACATGTATTTAATCATACAAAATGATGCGTGATATACAATATATCAATGTATATATATATAAAAAAATATTCATTTGAAAATAAAATATAAAAGTCTAAGATATAACATATAACGTAACAATAATACATTAATACTAAAGTAAAAATAAATATTGTATAATAATAAAAACAAAATTTTTTAAAAAATATATATGTATAATATAAACAGATAATAAAAATGTGATATTTAATAATAAATTTAAAATATAATATATAATAAAAATGTATTTATAAGCATAATAATTAAAAATACAAAAGATATTGTTTTAATAAAATAATGTATAGAATATAAAATATGCAAAAGAATTTATATTTATAATGAAATAATTATATAATATATATAAATATAAGTTTAAAATGAATAATTAATGATGAAATCTATGTATTATAATATTATATTATCTTCAAAATGTGTAATAATAGAATATAAATAAAAATAATTATTAACATATAAATAAAAATAAATATATATAATACAAGTTTAAAACCTTTAATGATAATAATATATAGATAAAAATGTATAATAATATAAAAATGACTTAATAATATATAAAATAATTATAATATATAATATAAAAGTATATATATAAAAATAGTATATAATATATAATAAACATATAATATAATAATATATAAATAATGATGTAAAATAATAATAACTTGTGAAAAGTAATATATAATAAATAATAATAATATAAATAATATATAATAAAATAATTTTATAATATATAATATGAAAATAAGGCTAAAAATAAAACAAATAACAATATAATAAATATATAGGGTTAAATTTGAAGTTCAATAAAATTACAGGGCAAATTTAAAAGAAATAACAGTGAATTAAGGCCCTAATTAAAACGCGCGTAAAACAAGAGGGACTCATTGGGCAAATTGCCCTATTCCTCAAAACGGCAACGTTTCCCAAAATGTAATTTAACAACTGTCGAGACTAAATTGAAACAATTGTAAAATATTAGGGCCAAATTAAAAAAATAAAATAATACGTAATTATAAATTAAAATAGGCGAAAGGACCGATTGGGTAATTAACCCAATTCTAAAAAACACGCGGTTCCTTCCTGGGTAATCGGGTCAACGCGTGGATCCTATGGCTTAATACGACACCGTTTTGAGCTTATTGAGTTAAGCAGAAACGATGTCGTTTCGAAGAGGCTATATAAGCCAACTTTGCAGCTTAAAGATCATTTTAACACTGGTCTTTAAAAAAAAAAACAAAAAAAAAGCTCTGCAGAGGGGAAGAGAGAGGTCCCAGCTTGACCTTCGGCCACGGTGCAGTGCTTGCGCACGCGCCTCATGCGCCGTCGTACACGGTGGTCTGAAGGCTTAAAAACCTTCGTCCTTCCACAGGTAATCTCTCTTCCCTTAGATCCTTACTCATGCAGGTTAGAACAGTTCATATATATTCAAAATAAAACACAAGATATGCGATGTAAATCACCTTTTGAGAGACTGTTGATATTTTTGAATGAATATCTGTGAATATATCTTTCTATTTCGTGAAAAAAGTGTCCATTTACAATGTTTGATTCAGGCTTTTATAGCCACTATTGTGATTACACAAACTGGAAAGAAATCAAGATTTCTTTCCATTTCTTGTCTGCTGTATCATATCTTTGATTGTGATCTGCTGAAATCTCTTTATTTTAGTTTCCATTTTTTTGTTTTTTCGTATCTGCTGTGTTTCTTTCCTTTCTTTGCAGGTGCTCGCGAAAAATCCGGTAATGGAAGGGTCGCTGGCGTTGATGGAGGCCTGAAGTCTGGCGGTGGTGTCGGTGAGGCGGTGGTGTCGGTGAGGCGTTGATTGGTAGCTGAGGAGTCGTCCAGGCTGTGCTGAGAAGGCTCATTAATGGCCTCAATTTTGAGGAGTTCAACAGACACTCCCCAAGGCTTCCAGAAGCTGCTGCGGTGCTGTAGTCCTCAGGAAACCCTAGTGTTTCCTGTTTCCTTAAAGTTACTTGGGCTTTTGGGCCATTTCTGATTTAGGTTTGGTTTATTGGTATTCTGTTCGGGTTAAGGGTGTAAATGGGTCTGCTGGGTAGTAACCGGGTTAATGGGTCTGAAATATTTGATTTTGGGCCCACTGTTTGGGCTTTGTAAAATGGACTTGGACTGTTAAATAAACAATTGTTTATTTATTTATTTAGTTTTCAACCCGGTCAAATTTGGGCTCTTACAGCTGCCCCTCTTTGCTCATTGCTGTGTAACAGGAGTCGGGCAAAGATTCAGAAAGACCAAATTTGACCGATCTTATTATGGTCTTCAATCTGCTTCTTGCAAACTCGAGATTGTCATGTTGATATCTTCAATCTGCCCTCCGTCGAACACAGAGATGCTAAATCTGCTTCTTCGATTTGTTCTCTGACAATACAGAGACGACAAATCATCTTAGATTTGCTTCATCGTAATCACGTGAAAGCCAAATCAGCTATGTCTTCGATTTGTTCCTTGTAAGCCCAAGGATGCCAAATCATCTTGGATCTTGCTTCAGTCTAATCGTCTGAAGGTCAGATCTGCTATGTATCTACTCTCCATTGAAGTGGAGATGCCAGATTTCGATTTGTTCTCTGACAACACAAAGACGACAAATCATCTTAAATTTGCTTCATCGTAAACACGTGAAAGCCAAATCAGCTATGTCTTCGATTTGTTCCTTGTAAGCCCAAGGATGCCAAATCATCTTGGATCTTACTTCAGTCTGATCATCTGAAGGTCAGATCTGCTATGTGTCTGCCTTCCATCAAAGTGGAAATGCCAGACTTCGATTTGTTCTCTGACAATACAGAGATGACAAATCATCTTAGATTTGCTTCATCGTAAGCATGTGAAAGCCAAATCAGCTATATCTTCGATCTGCTCCCCACCGAATACAGAGAGATAAGATCTATCATCTTGGATCTGCTTCAGCGTAAACATCTGAAGGTGAGACCTGCTATGTGTCTGCCTTCCATCAAAGTGGAAATACCAGACTTCGATTTGTTCTCTGACAATAGAGAGACGACAAATCATCTTAGATTTGCTTCATCGTAAGCACGTGAAAGCCAAATCAGCTATGTCTTCGATTTGTTCCTTGTAAGCCCAAGGATGCCAAATCATCTTGGATCTTGCTTCAGTCTAATCGTCTGAAGGTCAGATCTGCTATGCTGCGGCCTACTACTCTACTATTTTGGGTTTTAAAGCGCGCTGTCTCTGATAACCTGTAAAATGATTATGCTTGACAATTTAGGATGCTATGCTCGAAGTGAGTCGAATGTTCCTAATTAAACATGTTATGATGCAAAATGTCATGAATACGACCCCTATCCTAGCCGTCACCACTCATTCTTTCATTTTTCCTTTCAAAGCATTATTCTTGCTCAGTTTGTAGGCTTGTACCCTTCCTCCAATGCTATGATCCACGGAGGATGTCTGTAAAATAGTCTTTCCTTAAAAATTGAATCTTTGGTTTTTGCCCGTTTTCTTTTTGGACTGAAAAGAAATTTCTCGAGTTCATTCATCCTTACTTACGTGAATTTCTCAAACAATTGTCCTGTTTTAGTTTCTTGTGTCATCTAGAAATTTCAGAGTAACGCGCAAAACTTCATTTGTGAACATATTTAGTTCATCTATTATTATTTCAATGCAACATACTTAAAGAATAGTGAAAGACGAATAAATTTTAAGAATAATTAGATTTGAATGAATTATCAAAAAGATACAAAAGGGAATTAATCTGCTAGCCTATCTTCTAGAAGAAATAAAATCTAAAGATAGCAAACAAGACAGAAGTTAGATCTTCTAGATATCGCCGCTTGAGCTTCTATACACTAGCTCCATGAAGACTTTCTTGAGTTCAACATGTGTTAAAAGGATCCCAAGTACTCTGTTGATGCCCCAGTGTGCAGCATTCTTCGCTCTTTGTTGTATCAAATATAGCAAGATTACCGTATGCCCTTCAATATTTGAGCTGCCCTTTCGGGTTTTCAACTTAAAATCCCTTTGGTCACAAGGTGCCCTTTGCGGGTTTTCACCTTGGCCTCTCCATTTTTTATTTTTTTATTTTTTTATTTTTTTTTGAATCTCAAGGCGCATTTTGCGGGTTTTCACCTTAGATTCTCTTCTTCTTTAGACAAAGTATTTTTTAACTGAGTCCGAGTTCACTGGATTGGGTAAACTTTTCCCATCTATTTTCGCTAAGATCAATGCACCACCGGAGAAAGCTTTCTTCACGACATACGGCCCTTCCCAATTCGGCATCCATTTTCCTCTAAAATCCTTTTGAATAGGAAGGATCTTTTTCAGTACAAGGTCTCCCTCATAGAATTCTCTTGGTCGAACTTTCTTGTCATAAGCTCGCATCATTCGCTTCTGATACATCTGACCATGTCGAATGGATTTTAGCCTCTTTTCCTCAATCAAGTTTAACTGGTCATACCGGGATTGAACCCATTCAGCTTCATCTAACTTTACCTCCGTCAAAATTCGAAGAGAAGGTATTTCTACTTCAATAGGTAATACTGCTTCCATCCCATAAACTAACGAGAATGGAGTTGCCCCAGTAGAGGTTCTGACAGATGTTCGATAGGCTAGGAGTGCAAATGGCAACTTCTCATGCCAATCTCTATAAGTCTCAGTCATCTTTCCCACTATTTTCTTAATATTCTTGTTGGCGGCCTCCATTGCCCTATTCATTTTCGGACGATAAGGGGAATAATTGTGATGCTTGATTTTGAACTGGTCGCAAACCTCCGCTATCGTTTTGTTGTTCAGGTTCAATGCATTGTCGAATATGATCTTCTCAGGCATTCCATACCGACAAATGATCTCCTTATTCAAGAATCGACTCACAGCTGACTTAGTAACATTCGCATAAGAAGCAGCCTCTACCCATTTTGTGAAGTAGTCAATTACTACAAAGATAAACCGATGTCCATTCGAAGCTTTCGGTGATATTGGTCCAATGACATCCATGCCCCACATGGAAAAGGGCCATAGAGAAGTCATAACATGTAAAGGTGAATGTGGTACATGAATTTTATCCCCGTAAATTTGACACTTATGGTATTTCTTGGTGTAACTGATACAGTCCCCTTCCATAGTAGCCTAATAATAGCCAAACCTCATGATTTGCCTTGCCATCGTGAACCCATTTGCATGCGTCCCGCATACACCTTCATGAACTTCTTCTAAAATTAGCTTAGCTTCCACAGCATCGACACATCTCAAAAGTACTTGGTCTTTTCGTCTTTTGTACAGGATATCTCCATCTAAAACATAGTCGCAAGCTAACCTCCTCAAGGTTCGTTTCTCATTTTCACTGGCCTGTTCAGGGTATTTACGATCTCTCACATATAGCAATATATCTTGATACCAAGGGTTATTGTCATTTCCTTCCCTCTCAATGTTACAACAATGAGCTGGAGCCTTGTAAACACTCATTTGAATTGGCTTCATTTCTTCTTTTTTATTCACCTTGATCATTGAGGCCAAGGTTGCTAAAGCATCTGCCATCTGATTTTCGTCTTGTGGGAGATAATTGAAGGTGATGCTATCAAGTTCCTCAAGTAGCCCCAAAACTATCTTTCGATAACTAATCAATTTAGGGTCCCTTGTCTCTCATTCACCTCTGAGTTGATAAACAACCAACGCCGAGTCCGCATATACTTCTAGGGTTTTTATACCTCGCTTTATAGCTGCTTGAAGCCCCATGATGCATGCTTCATATTCAGCCATATTGTTCGTGCAATCAAAGTCCAACTTGCACGTAAAAGGATAATGATCGCCATTCAGAGATACCAAGACTGTTCCAATTCCATTTCCGACTGCATTAGAAGCCCCATCAAAATTGAGCCTCCAAGAAAAATTTTCAGTCATTACTATACACATCAACTCCTCATTTGGAAAATCGAAGTTCAATGGCTCATAATCCTCTAGAGCCCTACTAGCCAAGAAATCTGCTACCGCACTTCCTTTTATAGCCTTCTGACTTATGTAGACTATATCAAACTCCGAAAACAAAATTTGCCATCTCGCCATTCTCTCATTTAGAGCCAAAATTTGCCATCTCGCCATTCTCTCATTTAGAGCCGTTGACTCCATCATGTATTTCAACGGATCAAGTTTTGAGATGAGCCAAGTGGTATGGTATAGCATGTCTTGTCTTAATCTCTTGAGTTGTCCAAATCAGCGACAACAACACAACTTTTCGATTGGTGAATATCTCATCTCACGATCGGTGAACTTCTATCGAGATAATAAATTGCCTTTCTCCTTTTTTCCGACTCGTTATCTTTGCCGAGCGAGCACACATCCCATAGAATTACCGAACACCGATAAGTACATGTATTAATGGTTTATATCTGGGTGGGTGGAGACAATACCGGAGCATTCAACAAGTACTGCTTGACCTTTTCAAAAGCATTCTGGCATTCACCATCCCAAGTACCTTGATTGTGCTTTCTGAGGAGGCGAAAGATAGGATCACATTTCTCGGTTAGTTGTGAAATGAACCGAGCAATGTAATTCAACCTTCCTAGGAATCCTCAAACTTCTTTCTGAGTACATGGTGGAGGTAATTCTCGTATGGCTCTGACCTTGTCTGAGTCGACTTCAATTCATTTTTCACTGACTACGAAGCCTAACAATTTTCCCGATCTGGCTCTAAAGGTACATTTTGTTGGATTGAGCTTCAACTGAAATTTTCTCAACCTTACAAACAATCTTCTCAAGACCTCGATATGCTCCTTTTCTGTACACGACTTGGCAATCATATCATCGACGTACACCTCAATATCCTTATGCATCATGTCGTGGAACAAGTTCACCATGGCCCTTTGGTACGTTGCCCCTACGTTTTTTTAGTCCAAATGGCATTACTTTGTAGCAAAAGGTGCCCCACAAGGTTATAAATGTGGTTTTATCCATGTCCTTTGGATGCATCTTTATCTGGTTGTATCCTGAGAAACCATCCATAAAGGAGAACAACGAATATCCCGCTGTGTTATCTACTAAAGTGTCAATGTAGGGTAAAGGAAAATTATCCTTTGGGCTTGCTTTGTTCAAGTCTCTGTAATCAACACACATTCGTACCTTCCCATCCTTCTTAGGAACAGGCACAATGTTAGCTACCCACTCGGAGTATTTCACTTCTTGCAAGAATCCTGCGTCAAACTGTTTCTTGACTTCATCCTTTATTTTCAAAACGATATCTGGTGTAATATCCTGATTTTGGGCCTAGTCGGAATAGTGGTTTCGTGACCACAAAATCTGAGATAGAAATAATTATTTTATAATTATTTTGATATTTATGATATGATTGCATGATTGTGTGAAAATTTCGTGATGAAATCCTATGCCTAAAGTGCTTAAATTGAAATTAGGGACTAAATCGAATAATTTGCAAAACTTGCATTCTAGAAGTTTGTAGTATGAAATTGTTTTGAAATATTAATTAGGAGGTCTTAAATAGCAATTTTACCAATTTCTAAGTTTATGGACAAAAATTGGATATGGATGGAATTTTTGGAAAGTTTAGTAGTAAGGGCATTTTGGTCATTTAGGGGTAAAATGAATTAAAATACAAAATTAAAAGCCAATTTTGCTCATCTTCAACCCCATGGCCGAATATAGCAAGGAGAAACCATGGCTAGGGTTTTTCAAGCTTCCAAGCTCGATTAGCAAGGAAAATTGAAATTCGGGCTAAAATGGGGAAAATACCAAGTTGTGGACGATATGGTAAAAGTAGCCATTTTCGCATACTAGGTAAGTTCATATGTAAATGTTGGTAACATAGTTATTATTTTAAATGTTTTTATGTTATTTAAATGATATGATAATTATTATGAAATATTATACTCGTGATAATTGTTTGATAGTATGTCAAATTATGTGATATACTTGGAAAATGTGAAATACTACCGAGTATCAGTATCGGTATTCCGTAGAAGATGGTTGAGACACATGATTGGGAAAAAGGTCCCGTTGAACCTTAGGAATGGATTAGGATACAAGTGACATGTCATGTCTTTGGGATATTTGGGCATCCGAACTCGTTGAGTTGAGTCCGAGTTCACTTATGGATGCAAATGTCCGAACTCGTTGAGTTGAGTCCGAGTTCGTGAAATGTAACTAGGCATCCGAGCTCGTTGAGTTGATCCGAGTTCACTTATGGATGCGAACGCCCGAGCTCATTGAGTTGAGTCCGAGTTCGCTTATGGGCGGGTTACATAGTAGCTTGGCTACATATGTGGCACTTATGTGCAAACTTTCCATGTATCCGAATTATATTCCGATGTGTTCAACGGGTAAAGTTCTACTCAAATGGAGGAATACTCAAGATGAAAGGGACGTATTGGTAAGTGTTATGAAATGAATACTTTGAACAGGTATGTACTTAACCCTCGGGTTGAAAAATCGATATAACAACAATATGGTAAGATGATAAATGAAAATATGATATGAATGTCTTGGTGATGATTATGCAAATGATGTTTTATGTTTGCTTATATGGTTATGTTACTTGCTATTTGCATGTGAACTTACTAAGCATTTATGCTTACTCCCTCCTTTTCATTTCTCGTAGTGTTGACAAGCCAGCTCGTAAATCGAGAACGTTCGGAGGCACGCTCACACTATCCGTATACCATATTGGCATAATGGCTTGTATATTTTGAGTATGGCATGTATAGCATTATAATCATTTTGTATATATGGTCTTATGATATGGTTATTGAGTAGTATAAAAATGCTTGGTAATGATTAGCCATTAGAATGGCTAATTATGATCATATTTGGTGTTATGTATGTCAAATTGCTAGTTAATCCATGGAAACCATGAAATAAGTAAAATTTACCATAAAATAGATTCAGATAGCAGTAGTGACGTGAATTTGAAAAATCATTAAAAATATTATAGATATAATTAGATGATGAATAAAATATGGAATTGAATAATTATGAGTCTATTTTCATATGGAAGAAACGAAACAGGTATATGAGTTATATTTTATGAGATGTTTAAATTTTTGTGAAACAGGGCCAGAGCGATTTCTGGATCCCCTATTTTGATTTTGGAAATTCACCATAAATTGTATAAAAATAATTAGAAGTTGTAATTTATATGTACAGATTTATTATTGAGTCTAGTTTTAATAGAAACAAACTTCATAGTCATTGAAATTCTGTACAAAGAGATATATGATTCGTAATACACATAGGTCAGAGCAATCAAACCCTGAAATAGGGGAGACTTTAACTAATAAACTGTACTAATTGGCCTAGCCAAAAATTCTAGAAAAAAAATTAGTAAATAGATATATGAGTCTAGTTTCAGGAAAAATTTACGGAATTGGATTTTGAGTTTCAGAACTCGAGATATGAATTTTTAAGCGACTGTGACGTAGTTAGCCAGCTTGTCTGGAATTTCTAAAATTAAATTGTTTGAGCTGTTTAGGCAATGAATTAAGTCTGTTAACACCTCGTGTTTGACTCCGACAACGGTCTCGGGTACGGGGCGTTACATCTGGCCTCATTCTTCACAACTTCTATTGAACTGGCTTACGATCCTGTCTTATCGGAAGACGATGTACCACAATGTCAGTACTCAATCCAGGCATATCCTGATATGACCAGACGAAGATATCCTTGAACTCTCGAAGCAACTCAACTAGATCATACCTTGTGTCCTCACTAATTAGGGTTCCAATTTTCAACTCTTTCCCTTCCTCTAGGGCTATATTCTCTATTACCTCTTTCTCATGTGGCATGATTTGTTTCTCCTCTTGCTTAACCATTCTTAACAGATCGAGAGAAACGTTATAATCTTGAACATGTTCAAAATCCTGAGGTTCCTTTAAACACATGTCTTGCTCGCCAGAGAATTTAGGAGTTGTAGTATCAGCGCTCATATCATTGATATCTAGGGACCTGTGGGGGTATGAAAGAATATACAAAGAATGAATGAATCAAAGAATGATTGTTTATGTGCTATGAATAAAAGAATAAGAATTGCTAGAATTTGAAGGAATATTAGTCGATAAAAATGAAACAATATTCGTTTAAATTGATAAAAGCTTATGTTTTATTTAAATAATTATAGATGAACATGGGCCTCTTTTCACAAACATAATCTTATTACCCCTAGGCCCTAGAGTAACAAACATGTTTCGAGAATTACTCTGAAAAATTCCTAAAGACTACAGGAAGGTCTTCCGCAGTCCAATTGTTCAGAGAGCTCCCCGATTCATAAGGGCGAATGCCCTCGAGGTTTTCTTGCTTCGATCCCTCATTGTGTACAGCATTGACTTGATAACTTTCCTTTATCAGGAATCCTCCTGACTTAAATGATTTGGATATAGGTGGGAATGTTATCGGTTCCCACTCCACTTCTCTTCCATTCAAACGCGCCTTCCTTCTCGCTTGGCACTTCTCCATTTCTTGCCTCCTATGCTTATGGTCTGGCTTGAAACCCAAACCAAAACGGTCCTTCTTCTCACTCAACTTTGGGATTTGAACCCCTCCTTGCAACTGTCTTCCTAGCCCTTTTCCTAGTAATGCTCTCTTCCCCATCATCATTTATAGGGCCATTTTCGTGGCTCTAGACATTTTGGGTGTCGGCCTCTCACTTCCTTCCGAAATGAAAGTGGCATTAATGATTTCTAAAGAGCGAAAAGAACACTCGATAGCCTCTTCATTGGCCTCAACATAAGGGGCCTTGCTGGTGACTGCTGCTATGATATCCTCCTCCGCGTTGATGGTTATTAAGCGTCCATCTGTCACTAACTTCAATTTTTGGTGCAATGAAGAGGGAACCGCTCCTGCCGAGTGTATCCATGGTCTCCCCAATAAACAATTGTAGGAGGGCTTGATATCCATCACTAAAAAATCAACTTCATACGTATTCGGCCCAATCTCCAGAGAGGGATGTCAATTCGTCCCATTACTTTCCTTTCAGTTCCATCAAAGGCTCTTACCATGTTATGACATGTTTTCATATGTGAACTGTCAATGGGAAATCTGTTCAAGGTGGATAGCGGCAGGACGTTCAAAGCAGACCCATTATCCACGAGTACACTTGGAAGTGTGTATCCTTTGCACCGAGTAGTGATGTGTAAGGCCTTGGTTGACCCTATGCCCCCAGGTGGAATTTCATTATCATTAAAATAGATGAAATTGTCAGCACTGATGTTGTTTACTAACCGGTCCAGCTTGTTAACAGATATGTCATGGGTGACATATGTTTCGTTAAGCACCTTTAACAACGCATCTCGATGCACTTCAGAACTCAAGAGTAGGGCTAACACTGATATACGTACAGGCTGCTTGCGCAACTGCTCGACCATGCTATACTCATTATGTTTCAAGAATTTTAAAAACTCCTTAGCTTCTTCCTCCTTTACCGGCTCATTGATGGGTACTTCAGTCTCCTTCTCCCTTTCATCCTCGACATCTTTCGTCTTTGCGAGCTCCACTCTGATATTCCCCCGTCATAACGTTTCCCACTTCGTGTATGGGAACCTTCATTTTGCGTGCCCCTGGCCACGCTAGCTATACTCTCCCCCTCAGGTACTGTTATATTACAGTCATAACTCCATGGCACCCTTCTATCATCCTTGTAAGGGAAATGATTGGGTTTATGAATGACTATTTTGGGCCCAGCTTGCGACATCACCTCATTATTTCCTGGCAAAGAAATAATAATTCTCGGTCGGTAGGTTTCCTGTCGTTCACTCTCCAGCACACATATTTGTCCTTCACAAGAACTACCCTCAGAGACTTGTAGTTCTTTGTTAACCCCTTGAACTTTTCGCAATTTCGGATCAAATGACCCACCTCTCCATGGAATTCACAATGGTTTTCCATTCCTTCTCTTCCTTTTTTAGAGGTCAGCATACCTCCTTTCTCCATCTCCTCCCATATTACTTTCATAGGTGTCTTCACCTCAGCAATATCTTCCTTGACTTTTCCTTTCTTTATTTCATCGATGGCATTCACTCCTTGATTGCCATGATCTAGTAACGGATTTTCAGTATTAGGGGTACTATCGAATTTCACCACCCCCATTTTGATGAGCCTTTCCATGACCTTCTTGAACCTAGTACAATTTTCAATTGAATGCCCCGATATTCCCGCGTGATATTCGCATTTAGCATTTGCATCATACCATTTGGGGTACGGTGGCTGCAGCGATTTCAAGTGAAACGGAGCAATGACATGTGCATCGTATAAGCTTTGACAAAGCTCACGATATATCACAGGGATAGGGGTGAATTGCATCCTCTCTGAATTCTGTCTTGTACCCGATTCCTGTCTTTGAGTACTTTGTTGCTCACCCGTAGCTGCTTTAGGTTGTCCAACTGTGATTGCCCTGGAATTGAAACTGTTCATATTATTCACCTCATTGTCTTTTCTCCTTGGGGCCGATCTTTTAGCCACTTCCCCCTCAATTTTACCACCCCTCACGGCATTTTCAATCATCTCACCTGCCATAACTATATCCGCGAAACTTTTCGTGGTACTTCCAATCATGTGTGATGAATGGAACCTTTAAAGTATTAATAAATAACATGGTGGTCTCCTTTTCCAACAATGGTGGTTGAACTTGCATCGCCACCTCCCTCCATCGTTGTGCGTATTGCCTAAAATTTTCATTAGGCTTTTTCTCCATGTTTTGAAGTGTGATCCTATCACGGCGTCATATCACCACGTGGTTGTCTTTGTTGCATGAAGGCCTGTGCCAGATCTCTCCATGAGCTGATTCTTGCACAGCTCAACTGATTGTATCATCTAGCCGCTGCTCCTACTAGCTGTCCTAAAAACAATGGATCAATAATTGATCATTATTCACATATCCAGTCATTCTCCTACAGAACATTGTTATGTGTGCCTCTGGGCAAGTAGCTCCGTTGTACTTTTCAAACTCTGGCATCTTAAATTTATGAGGAAGCACCAAATCTGGGACCAAACTTAGGTCTTTTGCATCAATCCCATGATGATTGCCAGCGCCTTCCAAAACCCTAAACTTCTCCTCTAACCACCTGCAACGATCTTCCAATTGTTTTGCGGATTCAGTTGCCATTCTTTCCTTCTCCATCAAATCCAGATCAGGAGTGATGGGGTTGACCGAGCTATCAACCAAATTATTTCCCAACCCAGATGGGAAATTTACGGGGATTTCAGCATCAACTGGCCCATGTTGAGGCCTCACGGTGACAGATGGCCTTCTAGGAGGTGCTTCAGTTTGCAGTGGCATATGAGGCGAAGTAAAACCCGGAGGAGGACCTTCATTCTCTTCTTCAGTGATCGCCATGGGAGCTTTTCCTTTATCAGTGGCTCTCAACAGCTGAGCCATTTCAGCCATCATGTTCCTCTCAGCCTCTAGCATTTGCTCCCTCATTTTATTCTGCATTTTGGCCAACTACTCTTGCATTTGGTCTTGCATATCTTTTTATAATTGTTCGAACCTTTGATCCATACTATTAGTTTTAGTACGAGTGCCATAAGGATGTGTGATTTCCAGATTTTCTTTTCTACCTTTAGAAGTAAACTTTAACTAATCAGGGTCTTTCTATAATTTTGAATGCAAATGATGTGATGAAATGTTATGAGATGCAAATGCATGAATGCAAAAAGAATATCGATTCTAGTTCAACTTCATTTAGAAAATTTTATTTAGAAAAATAATATCTTTACATATAAGAAGATTAAAAATACGCTTTCGCTCTAAGGCCCAAAGCTTTAACTCTATCTAATAAAAGGGCTAACTCTCATCCTACATCCGACGATGATGAATACATCAGACTCAATACATCAGCTCGTATTGCCAAGTCTTGCACATACTCAGCAACCTCTCGAATCTAGGCTATGGCCTCACCAATGACATGATCCCTTTCTCTGACCTGTCCTCTGGCCTGATGTAGCTCTCCCTTCAGATAATCTTCTTGCGCCTTGAGTTGCTCAACCCGGAGTTCACTGTCATGCAATGCTACCTCCAAATCCTCAACCTTGCTTCTTAGCTCTTTTAACTTGACTGTAGAATTATGGTTTTGGTGCCAACGCAGGGATCTTCTAAGCTCAATTACCTTAGTCTTCAATCCTTTATTCTCTTCCTCTAATGCCAAATTCTGCACTTGCATCTATTGGAACTTCCTCTCCCAATACTCGGCTCTAGCCTTTTCCTCCTAGACCTCTTTCTGCAACTGCTCCGAAGATCCACCTACTCTCACCCTTCTCAAGGATACTTGTGCCCTTTTGTAATACTCCTTTAGATCATCTCGATCTTCCTCAATCTTCCTTTTTTCTTTCCTCTCTTTCTCAACCTCCATCTTTTGAACCTCGACGTCCAAACTCAAGTACATCTTTTCTTCTTCGAGCTTTGTTATCCTCTTCTCGAACTCCAAGTTATTTCTTTCGAACTCCTGCTTCATAATTTCCAACTCTGAGGGCTTTACTTACAAATATTCTTCTATCGGTCGAGCTCCTTCCATGCTTGGCTTGGGGATGTTATCGTTAACCCTTTTGCCTCTCCATTCAACGTATTCCGGTGTGGTTGCCGGGCCAATAGCTACTCCTTTCAACCGAAAAGTCTTTTTCCAAGCACTAGAAACTTCACTAACCTTCCTCTTGTAATCGGCTCCTCTGTATACGAACTCACTTTGAGCCAACCCCTGAGTCACTGGTACGAACTGCCTCAATCCATGCTGTCTCAGCACGAACAAAGGGGCATAACCAATGGCACCTCAAATTCCCAATAGGGGTACCCAATCAAAACTGCCGCATCGGTAAAGAACCTCACCAGGCATCATCCACGGAGCCCTCCACTCGACATCTTTCGACTGAAGGCTCTGAAGTAGCGCTATCCAATTCTCTTCTGGAACATCAACTCTTCTAGTTGAAGCTATTATATCTTTCAACGGTAAATAATCCTCGAAGAAAACCCGACAAACCACCCTATCTATCAACTGGAAATGACTATAGAACCAAGCCAAAAGTAACTGAGAACACCCTATAAACCTGCCAGCACCAGCCCTCCTACATGCACCTAAAGACCTGAATGTTTCCGCCAAAATTGCAAGGACAGAAGTGACCTTTTTACTGAGTCGATGAAAAAGATCTGTGGTTGCCTCATCCACATATCCCAAAGCCCTAGGGAAGACCATTAATCCATACAAACTTAAGGCAAAAACATCTACCTTCTTCGTCTCATCAGGGTGTGTCAAAATCAAATCTTTCAAAACTTTCCACGAAATGCACTTGCATTCACCCTTTCCCTTAATTCGGGCCGTGGCCCACTGCTCGCTCATCCCCGTAATAATCATCAATTTCTTCCAAAAGGTAAGGACACAAGCAGCTCGAGAATAGATCCTATCGCTCAAACACGGGACAACGAAGCAAGGTGTGTACTCTCTCCACTGATAGGGTACCATGTCTACTTCCCCAAAAGTGAAGCAAATCAGACGCACGGGTTCCAAAACTGAGTAAGGGCTCGGAATAAGTGCTTGTCTATCTGAACATCAAGCAAGTAAGGTAAGTCTCCGTAATTACCATAGAATAACTGCTTGGTCTCTTTGCCCCACTGATCCCAAATTTCCTTAAGCTCCTGGAGATTATTCTGCGTGACACTAATACAAGTGTAATCTGACGACTCCGACACGTATCCCTCAGCTATACTATCTCCTTTTTCTAGTTGAGTTTGCTCGGACCATCTATGGACGTTGGCGTTACCTTCCACTCTATCAAGAAGTCCGTTCTCCATAATAAAACTTCCTAACTTAGAAACTGATCGCGAATCGATATCTTTGTAAATGCAAAATGACATGCAAACAAAAGAAAAGAAATAGTCAGTGTCACATGATATCAATAAATTTCAATGATAACTTATAAGGGTAATATCTAAAGTTTAAACCTAACTAAGTTAGGCTCATACGGTCTTTCGATATGAGGTTGGTTCTAAAGTTTGAGGTACCCCAACCAGCAGATTCCTCGGTTCTCACCCATTATAGGCTCATTTGAATCGAGTTCGGTTCAGGGGAATACATTTCCCTATGGCTACACGGAGATGAAAATCTCACGAAACCATAAGTATGGATGTATTCTGAAAGTGATCCACTATCCTGCACGTAGGCGAAAACCTCACGAAGGCGTAGTTTCTCACTCTCACTTAAGGGTATGACCACAACGGTCATGCAAATGCAATGCGTATCATAATATATCAACACATGCAATAATACAAACACATGTAACGCAAAGAGGATTATATTTTAAAATTTTTAATTTCCGATATTAAAACAAGAGGTAATCGATTATATGGCTTGACTCTCTTATCGTCCCCAGCAGAGTCGCCAAGCTGTCGAGACCATTTTTTAAATCGAGTTTTGGAAAATAGGAATCGACTTTAAAAACAAAAACGGGAGTCGCCACCAATCTTTTTAGGTGTGATTGGATCCCCTTTAAAACATTTTGTTTTAAAATCATTAGTTTTGGTCTACGAAATAAAAGAACGGGTTCGGGAGTCAGTTACGTTCGAGGAAGGGTTAACACCCTCATAACGCCTAAAAAATGGTACCTAATTGATTATAACGCCTAAAAAATAGTACCTAATTGATTATCAAGTGTCTTTAATGTCGGAAATTTAAAAATTTTAAGATGTAGTCCTCTTTAAAATATTTTAATTTTGAAGATTGAGGTTCACTCGTATCAAAGTATTGACATTAAGTTAACCTTTTTAGAAATTCCTATCTTGAAACCACAAAACGCTATATCCAATAAGTTAGGACATATTGCTTTGAAATTCCAAGATAATGGCTTGTATTTGGAAAACCTTTAAAACTTAGAAGGGTACTTGATTATTCGAACTCAACGAGAAAAGTCGCAACCCAATAAGTTAGGGCACTACTTTTCGCGAAGCTTCCAAACACCGAGCATTGCCTTTTTTCTGAAAATTTAAAGTCTCGTTTTTTAAAAAAAAATCGATCCATGAAGGAGCATATTAACATAACATACGAGATAACATGTTACCATGATAGGAAAGTAAGAGCATAACGGCATAAATATCATACACTAATCAACATATATAAAACATGACAATTTTTAAATAAGAAAAATATACATAAAACGGAATATATATTAAAGAAGAAATAGGTAAAAATCCCTAAACATATAATTCAACATATATTTAATCATATAAATGATGCGTGATATACAATATATCAATGTACATATATATAAAAAAAATATTCATTTGAAAATAAAATATAAAAGTCTAAAATATAACATATAACGTAACAATAATACATTAATACTAAAGTAAAAATAAATATTGTATAATAATAAAAACAAAAGTTTTAAAAAAATATATATGTATAATATAAACAGATAATAAAAATGCGATATTTAATAATAAATTTAAAATATAATATATATAATAAAAATGTATTTATAAGCATAATAATTAAAAATACAAAAGATATTGTTTTAGTAAAATAATGTATAGAATATAAAATATGCAAAAGAATTTATATTTATAATGAAATAATTATATAATATATATAAATATAAGTTTAAAATGAATAATTAATGATGAAATCTATGTATTATAATATTATAATATCTTCAAAATGTGTAATAATAGAATATAAATAAAAAAATTATTAACATATAAATAAAAATAAATATATATAATACAAGTTTAAAACCTTTAATGATAATAATATATAGATAAAAATGTATAATAATATAAAAATGACTTAATAATATATAAAATAATTATAATATATATATATAAAAGCATATATATAAAAATAGTATATAATATATAATAAACATATAATATAATAATAATATATAAATAATGATGTAAAATAATAATAACTTGTGAAAAATAATATATAATAAATAATAATATAAATAATATATAATAAAATAATTTTATAATATATAATATGAAAATAAGGCTAAAAATAAAACAAATAACAATATAATAAATATATAGGGTTAAATTTAAAGTTCAATAAAATCACAGGGCAAATTTAAAAGAAATAACAGTGAATTAAGGCCCTAATTAAAACGCGCGTAAAACAAGAGGGACTCATTGGGCAAATTGCCCTATTCCTCAAAACGGCAACGTCTCCCAAAATGTAATTTAACAACTGTCGAGACAAAATTGAAACAATTGTAAAATATTAGGGTCAAATTAAAAAAATAAAATAATACGTAATTATAAATTAAAATAGGCGAAAGGACCGGTTGGGTAATTAACCCAATTCTAAAAAACACGCGGATCCTCCCCGGGTAATCGGGTCAACGCGCGGATCCTATAGCTTAATACGACACCGTTTTGAGCTTATTGAGTTAAGCAGAAACGATGTCGTTTCGAAGAGGCTATATAAGCCAACTTTGCAGCTTAAAGATCATTTTAACACTTGTCTTTAAAAAAAAAAAATGCTCTGCAGAGGGGAAGAGAGAGGTCCCAGCTTGACCTTCGGCCACGGTACAGTGCTTGCGCACGCGCCTCACGCGTCGTCGTACACGGTGGTCTGAAGGCTTAAAAACCTTCGTCCTTCCACAGGTAATCTCTCTTCCCTTAGATCCTTACTCATGCAGGTTAGAACAGTTCATATATATTCAAAATAAAGCACAAGATATGCGATGTAAATCACCTTTTGAGAGACTGTTGATATTTTTGAATGAATATCTTTGAATATATCTTTCTATTTCGTGAAAAAAGTGTCCATTTACAATGTTTGATTCAGGCTTTTATAGCCACTACTGTGATTACATAAACTGGAAAGAAATCTTTTCTTTCCATTTCTTGTCTACTGTATCATATCTTTGATTGTGATCTGCTGAAATCTCTTTATTTTAGTTTCCCTTTTTTTTGTTTTTTCGTATCTGCTGTGTTTATTTCCTTTCTTTGCAGGTGCTCGCGAAAAATCCGGTAATGGAAGGGTTGCTGGCGTTGATGGAGGCCTGAAGTCTGGCGGTGGTGTCGGTGAGGCGCTGATTGGTAGCTGAGGAGTCGTCCAGGCTGTGCTGAGAAGGCTCATTAATGGCCTCAATTTTGAGGAGTTCAACAGACACTCCCCAAGGCTTCCAGAAGCTGCTGCGGCGCTGTAGTCCTCAGGAAACCCTAGGGTTTCCTGTTTCCTTAAAGTTACTTGGGCTTTTGGGCCATTTCTGATTTAGGTTTGGTTTATTGGTATTCTGTTCGGGTTAAGGGTGTAAATGGGTCTGCTGGGTAGTTTTAGGTCTGCTGGGTAGTAACCGGTTAATGGGTCGAAATATTTGATTTTGGGCCCCTTTGTTTGGGCTTTGTAACATGGACTTGGACTGTTAAATAAACAATTGTTTATTTATTTATTTAGTTTTCAACCCGGTCAAATTTGGGCTCTTACAGTATTATGCTATTTTTAATAAAACACTTGAATAAATTGAAACGAACGTTAAAGACCCTCTTGTCTCGAGATAACAAAACGTCATATTCCGTAAATTAGGACACGACACCTTTAACCCTCGAGAATAAGTTTGTCTTTTATTTTTTATTTAAAATCTTATATGTTTTAATTTTGAAAGGATATTCGGATATTCAAGTTCAACGAGAAAATCGAAACCCCGTAAGTTAGGGTATGATTTCTCGAATTTCCCAAATACTGGACATTGCCTATTTTTGAAAATTTTCTTTTTTTATGAATTTGGGTGAAAATTAATGCAACGTTTAAAATGATATGTTTAGTTTATTCGATTATGGCATAAAAAACGGTTAAAACATAAAAAAGGGTCATACTTAGCGAATAATGATAGTGCAACATAAATTTGGAGTAATAATGACATAATATACGTAATAAAATATAAAATATATATAGAATTGATATTAATAAATCATAATGTTAATATGCATAAACAATAATAATAATGATGAACACGATAATATAAATAACAATAATAATAGCAACAACAAAAACAACAACAACAACAACAACAACAACAACAACAACAACAACAACAACAACAACAACAACAACAATAATAATAATAATAATAATAATCTAAATTTTGAAAGTACATAAAAAGTAATAAACAAATAAATAATGGAATAAAATAACAATGATAAAGGGAAAAAATAAAAATAAAACAAGTCAATTAAAAAATAATAAGTAAATAAATAAATAAAACTAATATAAGTTTGATTAAAAATTAAAAATAAATAAATAAATAAAATATTAAATGAAATATTAAATAAAATAGTTTTTAAAAAAATAAAAAAATTGAAGTTAGACAGACTAATGATTGAATTGAAATAGAAATGTAATTTGGGGTACAAATTATAAATAATAAAAATAGGCCAACAAGGATCAAAATAAAGTGCGCTAAAAGGACAGGGACCAAATGAGAAAATATCCCCTATCCTTATGAGCAACGTTTCTCAAGGGACGAAAATGAAATAAATATAAAATTATCGGGAAAAATTAAAAAAGACAAAAAAACAAAAAAAGGACTAAATTGCAATGCGTCGCAAAAGCAGAAGAAGCAATCGCGCAAATAGCCCAATAGTAAAAAACGCGCGGATCCCAGGAGCGAGTCTGATTGCGCGCGGGTTAGGCACAAAACGACGTCGTTTTGACGCATGGGTTTGGGGCCCAAAACGGCGTCGTTTTGAACCTCTATAAAAGCTAATTTTTATTTGTAAAAAAATATTCTGTCCCTTCTTTTTTTAAAAAAAAATGTGAGAGCTTTCTTTGCTCTCTCACTCTCCCCCTCCAGTCCTGGTTCTGGCCATCGGCCGCAGGTCGCCGACGACGGCATTGCCGTACACGGTGGTCGGAGAACCCAAAAAATCGATTTTTTTGACTTTTTTTATATATAAAAAAGGGTTGAGATCTACATGCAAACGCCTAAAGAAGGAAAAAGGAATGAAAAAGATTCAGCCTTTGCCTTTTAACCTCTCGTATGCCCCTTTTTCGAAGTCTGATCGAAACCCCAAAGAGTTTCCAGGGCTTTCGTGACGGAAGAAACCTCTGATGATGGCTATGTACGAAGGAAGCGAGTAAGTTTCAACACCTTTCCTCTTTTTTTATATTTTAATTATAAAATAACTTTGCAAAAAAAGGATAAAAAAATCACCTTTAAAGATTAAAATTTGATTTCTAAATTTTCTTTGATTTTACTCTTTGTTTTGATTACTTTGGTTTGCGTAAAAAAATACAAGTAATTGATGTGGCCTATTTTATAGACGAAATACAAGATTCTCTTTTGTTTTCTTTGCTTTTGTTTGCTACTCATAATGCCCGTACCTGGTTCTGAAGGTTGTTTTTGGCACATCTGACTCCTTTACCCGTAGGTGATAATAACCCGATCGAAGATCAATTTTTGAAAAACACTGATAGCACCTTTCAGGTGATCAAATAAATCATCAATCCGGTAATGGTACTTATTCTTTATGGTTACTTTATTAAGCTGCAGAGTCGATACACAATCTCAAAGACCCGTCTTTCTTTTTCAAACAGCCGGAGCACCCCAAGGTGAATGACTCGGTCGAATAAAACCCCTATCAACAAGCTCTTGCAATCGTGTCTTTAACTCTTTTAATTTGCAGGAGCCATCCAGATGGAGCTATGGAAATCGGAGTAGTTCTCGGAATCAAATCTATAGAAAATTCCACTTCTTTTCGGTGGCAATCCTGGTAATTCCTCCGAAACACATCGAAAAATTCACATACTCATGGAATCGCTCTGTATCTTTGACTCGAGATACCTTGGTGTCAAGTACATAAGCCAAGTAAGCATCATACCCTTTTTGACATACCTGCGTCTTTGCCATTATCGAAATCATATCAGATAACCCTCTATCTCGATCGATTTAACCCGAGCAACTCACCATTCTAACATTTTTAGCACAATATATTTTTGTCTACAATTTACTACATCGCATTTGGGTTAACCAATCCATGCCCAATATCACGTCAAATTCATCAAATGGCGGTAACATCAAATCAGTAGGAAACAATAACCTCTTACCATCAAGTGGACAATTTTACAAATTTTATCCACCAAAGCAGATTGACCCGGGGGTTCGAGACTTTAACCACAAATTCGATAGATTCAACAGATAAAATTTTAACAATTGCAAGTTTAACACATATATATGAATGCGTAGAACCAGGATCAATCAATGCAGTAATATCGATTATCAAGTAAAGAAAATGTACCAGTAATAATATCAGTGCTGAGGCATCTTCTCTGCGCACGAATGGCATATGTCCTAGCAGTGCTTGTGTTTGAGACACACTGCCGCAATATCTTTCGTAGCTCCTCGGCTACCACCGACATTACCGGATGGTCGAAGTGGTCTACCTCTCAAAACCGGATTACTCACCGACCCGATATCATTCGGTTTCTTTTTCACCTTTTTCGGACAATCTACGAGGAAATGGTCAAAAGAACCACATCGGTAACAAGCCCCGCTCTTTAATCGACATTCACCAAAATGAGCTTTATTACAAGATCGGCATCTCGGCCAGGAGTGCCAACACTACCAACATCGGTCACCGATGGAGTAGAAGGTCTTGGATTAGTGCGTTGAGAACCTTGCTCTCTGCCCGAATACCCAGTGGCTGAGGTAGAACGATCCTGATACTTCTTCAATTTCTTTGAAGCAGAAAACTGGGATTTTCCCATCGATCTTTTACTAAAAATTCGAGCTTCCCTCTCAGCCTGTTTCTTTTCTTTGCTCAATTCTTACGCTTTATAAGCTCTCTCGCCAATGTAGCAAACTCGAATTTCAAGAATTCGATCAGTAGCTTAATGTCTTCATTCAACCCTTCTTCAAATCGTTTGCACATTTCAGCTTCTGACTGTACCCATTCTCGAGCATATTTACTCAATCGAACAAATTCTCTTTCATATTCAGATACTGATCTGTTACCCTGTTTCAACTCAAGAAATTCTTTTCTCTTCTGATCGAGAAACCTTTGGCTGATATATTTCTTTTTAAATTCATTCTGAAAGAACTCCCATGTAATTTCTTCTTTCGGAACAACTGAAGCTTTAGTATTCCACCAATGGTAAGCTGTGTCTTTTAGCAGTGAGACGGCACATTTCAGACATTCTTCGGGTGTACAAGATAATTCCTCCAAAACCCGAGTAGTGTTTTCTAACCAGAATTCAGCCCGTTCGGAATCATCATCAACTGCTGCTCGAAATTCTTCGGCCCCATATTTTCGAATTTTATCTACTGGAGCTTTTCCTTTTCTGACAGATTCAGTACCTGTACCTTGTGGGATCTCGGGAACCGGTGGAGGAGCAGGAGTGGGAGCTTGAACTTGCTGCACTATAAGGTTAGTTCTTAAGTATTGATTAAACCATTCATTCATCATTTGAAAGAAGGCTATTTTTGCCTCTTCCCCTCGACCCTCTGTCTCGGGCCTTCTACTGCTAGTTTCTTCTCTTTGTACTGAAGCCGGAGCATGACTCCCAGCTTCCTCGGATTGAGCTCGGTCGGATGACATTACTATAAGAAAAACACATTTAAATGGTCAGGAGATATCACACTATCAATAATAATTTAAATGGCATGTATAGCTAATCTCGTATTTACTACGTCGGTCCTAGAACCGGCTAAACCTAGCTCTGATACCAATAAATGTAATACCCCTACCCGTATTCATTGCCGGAATAGGGGTAAAGTATTATCGAGTTTGCAAATTAAATTTTTTTACTCAATATATCCCCTTTTATAGATATCTAACCTTCCCTGTAAATTTTAAATCGAGACCAATCCACATCAACCAAACCAATTCAACATATTTTCCAAATATATTCATGCATATTTATAAAATAACATCATCACATACCCAAAACCAGGTTTGTTAACCATACCAATGGCTAACTCTACATTCATTTCACAAAATCATTTACTTTATTAGCTTATACATGCCATTGATTTCCAAAATAAAGTTTCTTTATATACCGAAATCTCGAGGTTGATAGTGTGATGTATCTCAGACCAAATCCGATCTTGAGCTCTTAACACTACAAAGCAGGGAAAATGAAAGCAGGGTAAGCACTTTGTGCTTAGTAAGCTCATGTAACAAGAATTATACTTACCTAATATTTTCAATACAATACAATAAACATTTATATATCCATTCAATGCATTATTACCCTAATATGCACAAACTCAACATTCAAGTTAGTACAATAATTTGCATGTACCAATAATATATACCATGATTGATGAGCTCATCAATACCATGATTTCTATTTCCTTGTTATTTTTCCATATTTATCCCGTTGAATTTCTTGGAATTTTCGATGGATTTTCAGAGGTACACTTTTAGTGTACAATTCCGGTCCGTCAATTCATATTCATGTGCACACATTTCCATTTCAGAGAGCACACTCCATGAACCTCATCCTTACAATGGGATTACGGTCCGAGCTAAATCTCTGTAATATAAACTCATAGAGTATTGTCGGGATTACCAGTCAAAGCTAAATCCCCGCAACGACAATTACTCTAATGAGCTTGGATCTGAATTACCAGTCCAGGCTAAATTCAGACCCTAATTCGGATTACCCGTCCGGGCTAAATCCATTTTTCACATATTCTTCGGGAGGGCTATATCAGGATAGGATCACCCGTCCGGGCTAGATCCTTTTTACCGTCAATTCCTTTTTCAGAGATCCATCGAATTTTCCTTTCATTCAACCGAGATTTCTTCCCATTTTTATCAAATATATCAATGTTTTATCAATTTTCATACAATGAACATTTCTTTATTCCAATCATATTCACATCAATAACATACATTTCAAGTATTTAAGAATATAATTCAAGTTACATGAACTTACCTTGATACTTGTTTGTGCACAAAAATCTACTAATCCTGAAATTTTTCCTTTCCTCCATCTAGCTTCGTATTTGAATCTTCTGGATCTAAATAAATAAATTTAATTATCAATTTAATACATTTCATGTTCATATACAACATTCTTTATAATTCAACTATTATTTATAGTTCATTCAAAGCTGTCTACTTAAGTCACAGCCACTAAATTATTTATAACTCGAGCTACAAAACTCCAAATTAAGTTCCGTTAATTTTTCCTGAAACTAGACTCATATATCTTCTTACCATAAAATTTTCAGAATTTTTTGTTTAGCCAATCAGTACAGTTTATTCTTTAAAGTCACCCCTGTTCTGCTGTCTAACAGTTCTGACCCTTCTTCACTAAAAATTAATTATCTCTTCATACAAGATTCAAATGATGTTATCGTTTATTTCTATTAAAAATAGACTCATTAAGGATTCTAGACATATAAATTTAAGCTCCTAATTATTTTTATTTATTTTTTTATGATTTTTAAAAGTCAGAATAGGGGAACCCGAATTCATTCTGACCTTATCTCACAAAATTCATTATATCTCAAAATTTACAAATCCATTGCTTACACTATTTCTTCTATGAGAAACTAGACTCAATAAGCTTTAATTCCATATATTGTTCATCTTCTAATTCGATTTATACAATTTATGGTGATTTTTTCAAAGTTAGTGTACTGCTGCTGTCCAAATTGTTTTAGTGCAAACTGTTTATTACCAATTTTCCCTAAGCTTTTAATAAATGAGAATTTCGTCCCTACTCAATTAGTCTCTCAATTGAGCTTATTTTTCTCAATTAACACTTTATTATATCACCTTAAACTAGTTTACAACCTTTAGGAATCAGAGTTTCAGAAATAGACTTTAATTCCAAACATTTTCACAATTAGGTCCTAAAAATCAATTTTCCATTGAAATTACCTAATAAAATCATCTCATAAATAAATTAAAACTTTAATTTCATTCTATTTCATCATAAACTTACAGAACTCAATCATGGTGACTTTCAATTTCATCCATGAAATCAAAAACTAATGAATTTAATAGTAGGACCTAGTTGTAAAAGTCTTAGAAACACAAAAATTACAAGAAAAAGGCAAGGATTAACTCACTTGGTGTAAAAATTATGAAATACCAGCTTAGAGAACCCTCCTATGGCGTTTTTAGCTGCTGGAATTGAAGAGAAATGAAGAGAAATCTAGATATTTCCTATTTAGTCCTAGCTTTATTTAGTTAATTTTGCAATATTCCAATTTTGCCCTTAATTTATCAAATTCCCTGCTGATTTCATGCCCTTGCCGTCCAGCCCAAATAAATTTTGGGTCTAATTGCCTTTTAAATCCTTTCTTATTAGACTCTTAAGCTATTTAATCATTCTAGCAACTTTTACACCTATTACAATTTAGTCCTTTTCATTTAATTGACTACCCAAATATTAAAATTTCCTAACGAAATTTTAATACCACATTACTAACATTTCATAAATATTTATAAAATTATTTTCGACTCGGTTTTACGAGATAAAGGTCTCGATACCTTGTTTTTACCCAATTTCTTCAATAATTTCTTTTTCTAACTAACTACTAAATCGGTAAAATTTTTCTATCAATATTTTCATACGATTTTCCTATCATATCAATTTTCATGCAAAAAATATTGAAATAAATTTCTCTTTAAATCGGATTTGTGGTTACGAAACCACTATTCCGATAATTTTGAATTTAGGCCATTACATGTTGTTTTGTAATTTGGACGGTTAAGATTTATTTTGGTTTTTATTTCTGTTTATTTTTGGGTCTTAGGACCGGGATAAATTGACCCATTACAATGGGTATAGTTCTCTAATACCTTGGGGGTCAAGAAACGTATCACCAGCTCAAATACCCTGAGAGTACAAGCGTATTCTGGTCTAGTTGGCGGGATCAATGCACTTATGCCCAATTAGCACTTTGGTGTGTATTTAGTGTGATGGTGGATTGATCTGAGTATCCATTATTATATTTGATTTGGTTAATAGGAGCAAAGATGTAAAAATAACATGTTGAACACACACACACACACACACACATATATATAATTGAAATGAGATATTAATGCTAATATGAAATATGATTTGGATATGATTAGTCAAATGCAAATACTCTGATGGTGCATCAAGATTCATATCTTGTAAATGAGCATTTAAATGAAATGAATATGATTGTACAATAATGAGGTATTTGGTTCCATGGTATATACATGCTAATGAAATTGATAACAATTTAGTTATTAACTAATATATTATGTTTGGTAGGTAGTTGTTTATATGATTTACTTATGTTTATAATTGAATTTGGATTATGTTAGCACCACTGAGTATGCTTTACTCAGCGTATATTTTTATTTGTTTTCGTGCGTAGGTTTCGGATAAAAGCTGTAAAAGTGTTGCGATCAAGCATCCAACTCTCAAGCTCAACTTGGAAGTCATTCCTATCCTATTTTGTATGTATTTATTGTTTTGAGGTCATATGGTATCTACCTAGGTTGGTTGGCTTGTTACTTAAGTTAGTTTTGATAAGTGACCTATAATGTTATATTAGTTGAATTTTATCTTTTGATTACTAGTTAATTATGCTTGATTATTTGAGATTAAATGTGCAAATGGGTTGGTTTAGTAATGATGTATTGAATGGTATAATTTGGTAATGTTTGAACATGTTTATATAAGTTAATTGGATGAATATGTTTTGTGGTACATTTTAGGTATGTTTAGGTTCATTTGGTTAGGTTTTGGACACTTAAAAGAGTAGGATTTTAATTATTTGATCATTGAGTCTTGAGACAGAAAGAACATGTCTCGAGACTGTTAGAATACATTTCATTAAATTTTGCATTCAAAAGTCTGAGGTCTCGAGGCATATTTATATAGTCTTAAGACAAAAGTCTGAGGCCTCGAGACATAAGAATATCGTAGCTAAATATATTTTGTCCTACTCCAGGTATCAATATAGAAATGCCTTATCTCGAGACACTCAAACATCAAAGCAAAAATAGGAAAACAAGAACGGTTGGTCTCGAGACATAAAAGACCTTGCTTGGAGCCACAACATGTAGTATCTCGAAACATGTTACTTCAAAGATAAAAATCCCAAAATAATTTATGACCTGTCTTGAGACATGAAGACTCCTGTCTCGAGGCATAAATTTGAATTGAATATTTGAGTTTTGATTTGAGTCTTAACTCTAAAATTAATTCGTATAACCTTGTAAATTGATAAAATGAAATCAATAAGTGTACAAATGCATGCATATGAATTATTTGATGATTGAATTGAATGTATTTGTGTTATTGTAGCTTGAGTTGCTTTAGCGATGTAATATGACATCACACATTCAGATTCGAGGTTCAGGTCGGATGTGAGGTGTTACAAATATCTTCTTCATAAATATTTAAGGGAAAACAACAACTTGCTCTTTTCTGATTTTTGTGAACTGCAACAACATTCTCTTCTTACTATTTTTCCTTAGTATGCTATTTTCAAATTTTTAGAAAAAAAAATTACTATTCCAAAATTTTTTAAGAGATGAGAAATTCTCAATTTTGAAGAAACATAAAAGTATATTATTTTATTTTTAATTTTTAAAAGCAATTTCATACTCTTCTCATTTTTTTTAAGGGAAAAACAATGGCATATTGTTTGTTGATTTTTTCTTTTAAAAAAGAAGTAATATTATATTCTCATCTTTTAGAAGAGCGTGCGCTTTCTAACTTAAGCTCTAGCATGTTATTCTTGAAAATTTTAAGGAGAAACAATATTATGCTATTCCAAATTTTTTGAGGAGAAAAGCAACATGTTTTCACATACACTTAATTATATGCATGAAATATATTTCGTACTTAAAAAAAAAAATTTCCATGCAAGAGGATGTAAAATGGGAAATACATTTTTTTACACAACTAGAATTTTTCTTTATGAATTTATAATTGTTTTATCATTTTTTTATTACATATTCTTGCATGAGAATTTTTTCTACTAACAAATCTTTCTCATGTAGAGAAAAAATATAGATATTTAATTTTGGTTATTAATATTTTATCTCTTTTCAGAGATAAATAAAATTATATTTTAGGAAATTGAGTTTCTAAGGTTAATAATAAAGTTAACTCGGAACAAATTAGTAGTGTTGCTTCATTTAACATCTCTTATCAAAGAACAACTCTTGTTTAGAATAATTGTTATTCAGAACAATCGTTGTTTAAGAATAACCGCGTTCGGAACAATTATGTTCAGAACATGGCTTCAGTTTAGAATAGTTGTCATACAATGTAGCTTTCATTTGGGAATAACTAATATTCGGAACAACTCTTATTTAGAACAACCACATTTTAAGAATAGTTATATTCAAAGCAACTATTGTTCAAAACAACTTTTATTTAAAACAATTGTGTTTTATAAAAAGAGCCCTTATTCGGAATAAGCACTTTCAGGAAAAGTATCAACATAAAACAACTCTGGTTCATAATAATCTCTATTAAAAATAACTTTGTTGAGAAACTCACATTTAGAACATGTCAGAATAATCTTTATTTAAGAACAACTCTCATTCAAAAATAAATTTTTTTTTTTAAAATAGGTTGCATTCCAAAAATTTTTTTACAAAAGATGTTTCACATGACAATACTTCACCAAAATAGAAGAAGTGAAAATAATCTTAGAACATAATAAGGTTCTTTGGTTTTCTTCCACTTTTGAAATGTTTCAAAGAACTTGAGAGCTTGATTTGATGGGTTAAATTAAAAGATAGTTAAGAGATTTACTTTTAGCTTTTTTCTTGTAATCTTGAGTATTTGTCTATTATTCTTTAAGCCTATTCATTCGCTATTCACCATCACCAAAAACTTAAGAACATTTATTAAATCAAAACATTTATAGCTTATGCAACTTACAATATTCTTCATTACTCGTATTTAATCCTCAAATTTAGGACACAATAAATAAAAATCCTCCAAGAACTTTTAACATTTTGACAATCTAATTTGAACTTTTTCAACCTATTCCCTCACTTAGATTTATTGTCAGTCACACAATTTAGCTCCACCTTGCAAACCACCGTCCGTCGCTACACTGCATTACAGGATCTACTCTAATATTTTCTTTTGCCTTTTCTCAATAAATATTATTTCACTTATTCTCTTTACCATAGATTTCTTTACAAAAGTTAAAACATATATTCCTTTTCAAAAACAAATAAGGTGTGCTTGAGAGTAGATGAATGCCCCTAACTTAGCTGATGGATAGCTATCCAAAAACCCTGTCTGCCTACTCCCTACCTATTATATTGTCCAAATCGACATGTTGGTGGGACCAATCTCATGATAATCTTTACTTAACTTCCCCCACAATATAAGCTATCACACACCAACTCAACTCTTTCATTCTATGTGTTAAAAAAGAATTTTTATATTCCCTCCTCTAATTGCTCTCTTCTTTCACAGTAGGAGTCCCATAGCATGATGAAGGGGTATAGGGAAGACAATTCATGCTGCTATTTCCATCCTAAAGAAGTTGTTATTGGGGTTTGCCCTCTGTGCTTAAATGAGAGGCTTCTTTTCTTAGCTTCAAAGCAAGCCCAACGCTCTTCATCATCCACCTGCAAAAGCAACCATAGATTAATTCATGGTGTTTCACTAAAGAAACCTCCCATTAACCTCCCCAAGATCTTTGCTTTAGGCTCACTTCTCAATCGTCTTGAGTTCAAGCATTGCAAATCTGAAAATTCCGATGCTCATGATGCTTCAACCAGTCAAGAAGGTAATACCCTTTTAATTTCTCCCCCTCTGCTCCTCCTTTTTTCTTAAGTACTTGGTTCAGATTTTTCAAGCAAAGACAGTATCTTTTTTGTTCTTGAATTCCCATCAACAAAAAGGAAAAAAAGAACTTAAATCAAAACATAATATTAGAAAGACATGCATCACATGCATGCATGTGTGTCTTTACTCTTTATGTTTAAAATTTTAGTTTGGGTAGTGACTAAAGTGTGGTCAAAATATGGTAAGTAAAACTGGAAAATAATTTTTTTTCCTATTTCCTTCTGCTTGCTATAGGTATCCTTTTTCCAATGTTTCAAAGTAAGCAGCTTCCCAACATAAAAATGTGTTTAGCATTGTATGTGTGTTTTACATGGGAAAAATCATGGAAAAAGTTTTATAATAATTGAAATATATATCAGTTTGGAAACAATGAATGCCATTAACAATAAATCCTATGATTTTATTCAGGTTCTGACCATATAAAATTTTAGTAAAGATGGCTTTCCTTTTTATATTATTTTCCCCTATTTTCAGGCTATGCTTTGTACATTGCTTTAGTTTTGCACTCACTGTTAGTATACAGCTAACTAGCTACAAGATTTGGTGGATGTACTATAATGCATACACTTTACCATAAAAGTAGTTGCTTTATCTTTTGCTTTTCTTTTAGTACTTTTACTAATCTTCCTTTGAAACCCTTGTTTCTTTTGTAGATTCCTTTATCTCAATTAAGTTTGAAGAGAATGGTGTTGGTTCATGGGACAAAGGCACAGTTTCAAAGGTCTCTCTTGAGCATTGCAGTATGTCATGGAACCCCATTAAGGATACCAATAAGAGTGTGATAGAGCATGCCAAACCACGAGCTTCGCTTAGGTGGCGTAAGCGGATTGGCCACTTATTCCAGCTCATGAGATGGAAGAGATCCAGCAAGGTAGAAGGAGTGAAAGTGATGAGAAGGAAGGGGTGGTGGATCAGGAGTCTGACAAAGTGGACCAAAGAATAAAGACATCTTTTGTATAGAAAGGGACACCTAAAGCTTTGCTTTTCATCTTCCTCCATGCCATTTTGTGCGTGTGTTTTGGGGCTCTCATATAATTGAGATGGTAAGAGTCAAAATATGCTTTATCACCCTAACATGCTTTGGTTTAAAGTTCTTTGGCTGCTGCTTCCATTATACTCTTTTTTCTTTTTCTGATAAACTGAACCAGCTGTAAAAGGATTATTTGTTTACAATGAGCCACATTCCTAATACAAGAAAAGAAATATTTGTATATTTTGAAGTCCCCATATCATGTGCCTAAAGTGAGTAACATTGCAGCATAATTTCACAAGGGCCAAACAGCAACATGCCCCCCAAAATATAATGCTAAAACTTGTCTTATTGTTGTCTTGGTGGGAGAGAATATTGTTCCTTCTGAGGAATTATATAAAAAAAAATTGATTTTATATATATTTATTTTTTATTTGTAATTAATTAGGTTTACACTTTTAATTTCATTGTTTTATATTAAATATAGAGATAAATATCAAAACACATGAATTTTGATTTATTGTGCAATGTGATATATGAACTTTAATTTTGTGCAATTATATATATAAATTTTGATTTAATTCAAATTTTAGGAATTATTAATATTGTTATCCATATAATATCATTTTATGTTTTAGGAATTTTTGACACTATTATCCACGTAATACTATTTTATGTTTGCATATCAAATAATTATATTTATTTAACATGAAAGTAAATAGCTGTTATTATTTAAAAAAAATTGTGTACAATTAAATAAAAATTTTATTTGTGTAATTAAATTAAAATTAAAATTTTTTGTGTATAATTATACTAAACTAAAATTTATGTATTACATTTAAGTATGAAAATTGAAATTTATGATATATATTAACATAACTATATATATTCAAGATATTAACATTAAGTAAGAAGATTTTTTTTAATTATTACTTATTTTTTATACATTAAATAAGTGCTTAAATTAATTAAACATAAATTTAAAAAAAAAAAAACAAATCCATCAATTCAATTAAGTCAACTAAGAATTAATAGTTGAATGCCAAATAATCATTGGCTTAAGTAGTGATAAAAGTTCTTGTTAATACAAGATTTCAAGTTCAAAGGCATGTTTTAACATTTATTTTCTTCTTCAAATCTCATGAGTTATTTTGAATAGAGTCATCAAATCTTCTATGTCCCTAACATGTTTCTTGGACTTGAAAATTTCCATAGTTGTTCATGGAGATTTCTGCCCCCACATGCCAGCCATTAAGCTGGTGCAAAATGGCCAAGCAGCCCCCTTTGTTTGTTCAGAAAGACCCTTCACTATAATATGTCCCAAATTGTAACTCTTTCCAGCAAAGGGACCAATGCAGTCAGGACCACAATGGTACTATTGAGAAAAGGCTAAAATGGAGTAGTCGAAAATGACAAGACATAAATCTTAACCCCACCGCCCCACATTCTTCTCCGCCATTATCAAAGAAGAAGATGATGAAAGAATCATGGGTTTCACTGGATATTTTCAGTCAATATTGAATTGGAAAACTATAGTGGCTATTTAATACAGTATACATTAAGGTTAACATTTTAGTCCAAGTTTCAACTTCCATTTTACTCATTTCAATCACCAATGAATTAACATTTTCATTTGGAGGTGATCTTAAAACAAAGAACATGGTGTGAACCAATAAAAGGGCAGCAGCTTTAGTTTGTTTGGTTTCAAGAAGCCAAAGGGAGGGCTAGGCTAGGCTAGGCTTGGCTTGGCTTTTCTTTTGCTAGCTTTTCTCAAGTCAAACAAAACTTTAAAAGAGGGTGGTTCTGTCACACCTCATAACTCCTACCCAAAATTTTCATAAATTATATATAAAGGGCGTTAAAAGCGTTAGACAAATGCATCTTTCAAAACTTTGCTTTTTTCTTTAACACCCTTTTTTGCGTTTCAAGCTTGACTTCTTCTTTATTTTTCTTATGGATAATTATTTTTAGATTAAAAAGATTGGCTTATGATCCTTTAGAAAATACACAAAGAACCCGCTTTATAATCTGCCTATACTAACCTATGGTAAATAGGACCCTTAAGGCCCAAAGACATTGCCAAGGACAAATCCCAATTGCCAGCAAACTATCCATAGTTTTCACTCCCCGACTATCATGCATGGCAAAGAAAAGATTGACACTGCCACGGTCCCGCCAAGTTTGCACGTTGCCCTACGAAATTAGATGACACAGGACAATGAGAACTAGCCATTTCCATGCACTGTTTATCCCTAAGTCAACATCTAAGTAAGATATAATCTTAGATATCTATTCTCATCTTCTTCCCCATCTAGCTATTACTTTGGTCCTCCCTCTCTAAATTTCCTCGAGTCCCTCGTTTACTTAAGCATCAGATATAACCGGGCTAGAATTTTTAAATTGAAAAAGCAAGAGGATTGAACTCTAAATTATAGGGACTAAATCTCAAATTATGGATAAGTACAAGGACTAATATATAATTTAACCCTTTTTTTATTTAAAGAAAAACAGACTTCCCTGTGAAGCTGTCTCCAATGACCAATTCGTGTTTCAACTGGCCTTTCTGAAAAGAGAAAGAAGTGAGAAGAGAAAGGAAGATTTGATAATTTGTGTGCGCTTCAAGATCTGCTCTATATCCATCACATGGTTTAACATAGCCAAAATACTAAAGTAATTCCAAGATTCAATTCAATGTCCCAAAAAATACTTTCATTTCAAAAAGATATTACATGAATATGATTACATTTAAGTTTGGGTAGTCGCAATACTTTGCTCAACTCTTTCAACAAACACTCCAAATTTCTTTCCCTTCAGAATTTATGTACATGAGTGACCATGAAAAACAAAAAAGAATGACTCAAAACAAGCTATAAACAACAACCACACAACTCACAAGGTAACTCTCGGTATAATGCACGTGTAAGACCATAAACGATATGATCACATAAAATGCGGAGTACCAAGTTCTTGAGCTGACGAGGGTTGTAGGGCACGGATTCTAACATCGTATTTTATATGGCTAGAAACTTCATTACTAGGGGATGAATTGGATTTGTCTAATACAAGAGGGTAGCCTGAAGTTTTTTCATCATAAGCATTTCCAATGTGGTTGCCACACTTGCGGCAAAGAAGTTTGGTTCTATGGCGGAACAAGCCCCAAGAATGCTTTGAAAAGTAAGGAACGCATTGGAACTCATCAACTTGTGTAAATCTGCTCTCATCTATACTGAAGAATGATATAATCCCTCGCTTTATAGACTTTCCATATTTCGAGCCAATTGTTGCGGTGTTTCGACTAGAAGAACTCAGGTTTAGCTCATACCCACAAGAGCCACAGCTGCAAGAAAGAATTGTTTCGACCATTTTATATCTTCAAAAAATGTAATGCTAAGGAAACTATTATGCAGTGTCTGAAACTAAAGAGACTTGGCAGTTCTGTATATACATTAGTTATCCTTATGTTGCTTTAGAGAGGAAGACTAGAATTTCAACGAGTGTTCGACGAAGGCATCATAATTTGAAATGATGGAAGCATCTAAGGAATTTTTCTGCTAATCGACTCTTTCTAAGTACTCATTGCAATTTCATGAAAAAAAAATAGAATTAAAAATTACTAGGACTATAATTCTCAATGTCAACTACTCTTAAGAATTTGTAAATTCCAATTTCATGTGCTAAACTAATAGGAAAAATCCTAAAAGGCTTTTGATCAGTTAGCCAAATAGAAGTAAATGAAAAACAAAATTCCCAGATGAGTTCATAACCTGGCTTTGATAATCTAAGTCAAACAGCCCATATCAATTTATGAACTTGCAGTTGCTATCAAAGCTAAGGAGATCAGGTTATAACTCAACAAACCATAAAAATTGAATCTTCAGATGTTTCATTACTCTGCCTATGAAGTACCAGCTATCAACCAAGCCAGAGAATTTGCGGTGAAGTTACCATACTACATAAATAACCAGTTCATTCCACTAGGACCCTAATAAACCTGTAATATAAATAAATTAAGGTTCTTCGGAGTTGGATATGAGTGACAGATAAGTATGTTTTGGACACATATATGCTTAATTTTTTACTAAGCTTTTCCATGTATTAACAGAATCTCTGGAAGATTGTAATGTTTGTATATGCTTAATTTATTTCTCAAAAAGATTTTCTTCTCATCAAAAGCTAATTCAAAATTCAGCTTTATACTCCAATCAGCAGTTAATAATGAACACTTTATTAAACTAAACCAGTCCCCTGGTTTACAATCAATGGAGACAAAAAAAAAAGCAAAAGCAAAAGCAAAAGCAAAAACAGAAACAGAAACTTTATTTAACACAATTAGGCATAGTCAACGCAACCAATTCCAATCATTTAAAAAAAAAACCCAAAATCAGTAATCTCATGACAAACAAAACCCAGAAATGAAACTTCAAAATCCTAAACCATGGAATTAAAAAAGAACAGAAAAAAGAAAGAAGGAATCGGGATACCCAGAAACCTGTAAGTTACATGTCCTAGAGAAGCAGGAGAAAAGGAATAAAGGAGATTCCCGTTGAGGTGTTGAATATGATTCATAAAAACCGAATTCTCCATTATTCCTTCTTCTTCTCACAAATCAACAACTCTGACGAGGATGACGGTGCTAAAGAAAGACCCAAGGTTTTAGTAAATAAGTGCTGAGGTGGGTTAGGAAGGAAAAAAAATTGTCCGCCAGAATCGGGGGTGGCGTTAACGGCTCAATTTTCAGGGCTTTTAGTTAGGAAAATAAATGGAATTAACAGTTCAACAATCTCGTTTTGAGGGTTTTGGCTTTTAGCTGTGGTTTTCTTATTGATGACGTCGTATCTATATTCGCTAGCATTACTTTTTTATTAAAATATGTGGAAATTGCGAATGTGGCTTTTGGGCGGTTCATCTAAGTTTTACTATTTCTGATTTTTCCTCTCATTCTCATTGGGTTTTTTACTAATTTAATTAAAAAAAAACCATCAAAATAATACAAACATAAAATTATGGCCACCTCACTTTTCTGATACATGATAAAAAAAATATTAGTTAAAAAAAACTGTTAAAAAAAGAGAGAGGATAATGTGTCAGATACGGCACTGATAAAACCTTTGTCAGAGGTGGCATCAGTTGCTGACGTAGCACAAGCGACATCCACTCCTCCAAACCCTTTATTTAAGTCATCAATGTTAAACGAAAGCACACACCAATAAAAAAATTGCAAAAGAAGAGAGGGAGAAAAGAAAAAAGAAAGAAAGAAAAATAAATTTTTCCAGTAAAAAAATTATAGAAGAAGAGAAGGAGAAGAGAAGAAAGAAAATGTATCTCTTTTTTGTTATTTTTAAATAGAATAGATTACGATAATAAAAAATATTTTGTTAGTATTATATAGCTTGTTTAGTGTTATTTTTATGTTTTGTTTTAAAAGTTATTTTGTTTATTGTGATTTTTTAGTAAGTTTTGTATTTAAATTAATTATATGTTTATTGTGAATTTTATGTTTTAAATTTTTTTAATATATTTGAAAATTTTTATGTTAGTAAAACTATTATAAAGTAATTGTTAATTAGTGATAACAACTGAAAATATTTCTGTATTGTTAGAAATGACAACATATTTGATTTTACCTGATAAGATATTAGAAAAGAATATTTACTCTAACCTAATATTTATAACATTGGCATATTAGTTCTAATTCCTTATTAGCCCATTTAAAATTTGATTAGAACTCAATTACTGGAGTATCTACACATATTTGACCCATACTTTATTTAATAATTAACGCCCAATAAAATTTTAACCAAATTAGATCACTTTTAATTTGGGCTAACCTATCATGATAGTAAATAATAACATGTAATTACCATTATTATATATATGATTTCATATTTCCCAACATTTATCTTTTAATTTAAACAAATATAAAACATATACAAAATACATTGAGATTAACCAAAATTTTATGTCTTGAAATACTACAAAATTAAAAACACTACATAAGTCTTGAAATTAACACATAATATTAATTATTAAATTTGATTAATTCGATTAATTTGATTAATTACCCGATTTCGAATCAAATTAACCGATAACTAAAATTTCAATAAAATATTAATCGATCTTCAACCGAACTAAATTTAATCACCAATCGATTAACCGAATTAGATTAACTCAATTAATTAATTCAATTTTAATCAAAATTTCAACCCCTAAATCTATTGAGTGTTAATTTCCTATAGACTTTGTGCCCTCAATTTGTGAAAAAGTACAAATGAAGTACGTAGACCCATAGATATTGAGGTGACTTTATTTTTTTATTTTCTTTAATTTAATTTAATATATTTATTCCATCGTCGTATAAAAATTATTAACAAATTCAAAATAATACAATCAAATGGTAATAATATTAAAACAAGTAATTGTTTAATAATATATAATCCTAAATCCTAAGCCCAAAATTTAAAAGAGTATAATTGTTTTAAGTGTTTGCTTTCATTTTAACTGGTCAATTTTTATGCATTCTATAAACCTTAAATTGAAACTTTTGACTAACGCTCATCAAATTATTTTATTGAGGTCAAGAATTTGGACTCAAAAAAAAAAAAAAAAGAACAAAAAAGAAACTTTGACTCTCCTAATTCAAATGCCGAGAATGAGCTTCCTTTAAGTATTGAAAGACATCCTCTAGACAATCATAAATAGTGAAACATTGCTTCAAAATTTATGGAAGACCATGGCCACCAAAGAAATTGTATCCGCGTTCATGTTTGCAAAAGCAGACAACAACCGTTAATTTCATTTGATACTAAATTAGGTTGCCTTGCAAACGAAATTGTAAACCCCCAGTTGAATGTCTAGTCTAATCCAAGTATGCAACATTTTCCTGAGCATGTATAGCATCAAAGTTAAGACATATAAATTGATATAAATGAAAGTTTTTTTTATTAACAACTGGTCACGTGTGGATTAAATTAACAAATCCATGAATTTGTTTGATATTTTTTATTTTTAAATCTAATTTATGCATGCATTATGTTGTCATACTAAGCATTAAGTATTGTTGAAAGTCATTAAATATTTTCATTATTTTCCCGCAACATTCCATGATTAATTTGGTTAAAAAGCAATGTAATCCATTGATGCCAACGAAGGGACATGAGAAAAAAAGGGGAGAGAAAAGTATTGAGACTTTAATTACAAATTGCTTGGGAATATCTAGTCTTCTTCCGCTTCATCAGTAACAAATTTACCAGTCCCAGGATTTATAGCAGCAAAGAAGAAGAAGGCAACGTTGAACAAAACAAGGGGTTCAATGTCGCTAATAGGAATCCCTGTCTCAATGTTTAACTGTGCTAGTGCTCCTTTCCCTGTTATAATTTCTCCTATCAATGAGAAGGCAATCCCCAGCTGAGCCAATCTTCCCACAAACAGCTCATTTGCCTTTGTGAATCCAAACAATGGACCTAATGAACACAAGCCAAAAGCCACTTTTAATTACCTTATTTTTAGATTTTTTTTTTAAGTGCCAATATGTGATTCATTGTACAATGTATAAAATACCTCCTTCCTTGAGACCCAATGCGCCCCTGATGCCCTTCCCAGGAGGGATTACTGCCCCTTCAATGCCTGTAGGAGGCTCGTCGACAAACTTACCTCGGTCGCCCAAAGCTCCGATTGCTCCGAGGAGGGTGAAAAGAATGAAGAAGAGAAGAAGGGGTTCAGCTTCATAAATTGGAATTCCTGTCTCCAAGTTCAACTGTGCTAGAATTCCTTTCCCTGTTATTGCTTCACCTAATAAGGATGCCTGCATAGTTTATAATTGCACACCATAACCCCTATGTTCTTGTGCTTACTACAAGCAACATTGGTAATTAACCCAGGTAATTAACAAGAAAATACATAAAACTTAAGACCAGTTTAAGTGCTAATTAACCAATTTTGGTTGCTTGAAAAAGGAAATTACTTACAGCAAAGCCAATCATGGCAACACGTCCAACAAAGAGCTCATTTTGCTTGGTAAAACCAATCCCTCCAGAGGTGCCAAAGATTCCATCTTCAACCTTTGGCTTTGGTTTAGGTGCAGCCTTAAAAAGTACAAAAATTGAGTATAGATTAAAGTTCAAGTTCAACTTAAACACTCATTATAAAAAATAAAAAAGAAACACGCCCAGAAGAAAATATAAAAGAAATTACCTTCTTAGGAGCTGCTTTGGTCTTTGGTTTGAAGAGTGCAAAAGTGGTGAAAGCTTTAGATGATGAAGCAGCAACAGTGTTAGAGTGTGGATTGAAAAAGAAATGAGAGGAGGGTTTAGGCTTTAACCCTTGAGCTTGAAAATGGAGTAAAGGGTGATCTCTCTTCAAGTTCACAACATGGCTGGTTGAAACGCTGGTACTTGACATTACCAGCATTGTTTGAGCCATTGATTAAAATTTCTGAGATATGTTTGTGATGGGGAGAAAAGTATATATTTGGTTTCAAAACCTTATATTCCTTTTGTTTTTAGATTAATGGTTCAGATTTCAGATTGCGCTTATAAAAGGAAGGAGATGTGGATGTGGTGCGAGTGGTGGTGATGGGCAATGAGAGTGCCCACGTCGTTCCTTACATGTTTTTATGGTGGAAGATAATTTCATGCACAAATTTACTAGGCTCCATCCACTGCACGGTTTTCAACACTACTTTTACCTCTTTCTCACATTTTTCTTATAAGCAGCTACCTCCATTTTCTTAAAAGGATTAAATATGTATTTTGAGTCTGAATTTGTATTTTCTCTTAATTTAGTACTTAAATTATTTTTTCTTAGTTTTTTTAGTTTTTTTAACGTCGGTAAATTTAAGACAGATAATGATGATGTGATCATTTAAATTTTTTTTAAAATGTTTAAAATTTATAATATATATAATTTAATATATTATAAATAAAATATTAGTATATTTTAGAAATTAAAAAATAAAAAATTAAATTGTTGTTTTTCGGGACAGTAAGAAATTTAATAATTTCTTTTAAAAATTTAAAACACAATTTATAATTTTAAAAATTGAGTAAACTACAAAAACTATCATTTATGTTTATTTAAGTTTACGTCTTGGTAACTGATGTTTCAATTGTTAATTTGGTCACTGGTGTTATCAATTTATAACAATTTGATCACTATGTCGTTAATCGTCATTAAAGGTGTACCAAAAGTTAGACATAGCACAAATTGTGTCGTTAAATGCTGATGTGGCTTCCACATCATTGCCACGTAATTTAAAAATTTTAACCCTTTTTTTCCTTTTTACTTTATTTTATTTTTAATAAATTAAAAAATAACCTCAAATGCCAACAACCGCTTATAATCTCATCCCTACTAAACCCCCATGGCAACATCATTATCTTCATCCACTCACCGTCACCCTCACCACTACTGTCATCACCATTATAACCCCACTAGTCCCTTGACCAGCATATCCATCAACTCTCAAACTAACATTCTCATCACCAATCCACGACCACCATTGCTCTGATACAGTTGAATCCAAAAAACACAAGAACAAGAGAATAGAGAAGAAAAAAATAAAACAATGAGAAGAAACATAATTCAATTTTCCACCCAAAATATGCATAATTGGTCCTCTCTTTCACCAGCTTAAAAGAGGAAACAAAAACAATAGTTATTTAGGTGGTTACAATAGCTGTTAGTAGACAACTGGCAACCAACTACAAAATGCCCCGTTTATTAAAAGATTAAACTCATCGTTTAACTAAAAGACAAAACGCACCATTTAAACAACCTATTACCCTCCCCAAAATGCAATGCATAGTAATGATAAATAATAGAATTTTAAATTCTCCCATAACATGCTCTCCATTCAACTCACTTTCGGCTTCACCGACACCCACAACCTATCCACCCTTACCCTCCATTGCTCCACCCATCACCATCTCTCCAACTCACGTAATCCCAGATATCAATAATCATTTATCATCAAGCAACAACCAAAAAAAAAACCAAGAAATTCAAAAAAAGAAAGAAAAAGACAACGACGACTCCGCCACGAATTTGATAGTTTCCAAGATGTTTTAGAACGATTCCAACAGTGAAGAAAAGAATTTTGACGCAGAGAACAACATACATCGACCTCGGGGAGATTCAATAGTTAGATTTGTATATTAAAGGGGTTAAATGCTGAAAAGTACCTAAACTGACACTATAATTTATGGCGGGTCAAATACCCCCACACTTAAGTTGTTGCTTGTCCTCAAGCAAATAAGATAAAAACAAAAGAAAACAATAAAAACACACACGAAAAATAAAGTACTCGAGCATGCTTTGTACACAAAATTAGATCAAAGTAATATAAACAAGATGGTGTAGCTAAACATGTAATTCTAGTATGATCGGTAACTGACTCATGATTTCTAAAGTTAGATAGGTTAGTTCGATAAATTACAAGGCAAACAAATCAAAGAATGTTAAGTATAGTTATCCATCAAAATAAATACACTAATATACATTTATGTTCAAAGAAATATAAGTGGTAAGAAATTTCAGTCCTCAGTTCAATTTTCATTCATGCAATGTATCACCTAGGTCATATAGGGAGAAGTGTTTGTATAGGGCATATGAATGTGTGCGAAGGGATTCGAACCACCAATTTGAGGTTTATAACCCACTTCTCTGCAAAAATGGTACCATATGGTTCCCTAAACCTAAGGCTTAAGTGCTACCATAGTTCCAAGTAGGTGAGTTATAAGCCTTGAGGTAGGGGTTGGAGTCTTTTCGCATGTAGGTGGGCTCCATAATTATTCATATGCCTTATACCAACACCTCTCATTTAAGTCTTACAGATCCACCAACTAATGTGCTTCTAACTCCATGAATCAAGCCCATCAGGCAATGACTCACGACATGCTAGCCTCGTTAGAGTATGGAGACAAAATCCCCACCGAGGTATAATCCCCACCTTAATAGGAAAGGCCACTTGAGGGGTGGTATAAATGCAACATCGACGCTGCTTGTTTTTTTCAGAAGAATGCTACGACCTTCGCGGCTAGAAAGGGAAGTTTGTCAAAGCCCTGTCGGGTGAAAGGCTTTCTCTTAACTCTGTGGCTTTGCCTTTGGTTCAATTATTGTGGAGTTGGACTCGTTACAGGTGATTAATGCTTTATTTGGTGATTCTATTGATGTTACTGAATTTGGGCTATAAACTAGGATATTTTGCTTCTTAAGATGCACTTTAGTAATTTAACTTTTTTTTAGGTGAGAAGATAAAACGGCTCATAGTTCAGAACAAGTAACTTTATTGTGTGATCGAATTGTTAAGTGGTTTAATATTTTGGAGTCTATTAGGCTTGTTCTTGATGTTGATGGTGGTGCTTCATGTGCCAATGTAGTAAGGGAACGTAGGATTGAGTGTACGGACTAAAGTTCGTCTACTTGGATTTAGTGTTTTGTTCCTTATTATTCTAGCTTGAATTTATGATGTTTTCTTTTGTTTTGATTGTTTCTTTAAAAAAATAAAATAAAAAGAATTATTGATTAATCTATTTAATTGTTAATTTTAAAATTTTAAAATTAATTTTTTTTTCCAAAAGTTTAAAATTAATTAATTTAAAAAATTTTAATCTCTAAAAATCTACCGTAACCATGGTAACCCAGTGGCATGGGATAGAACAAGTCCCAACTTGGACCTAAGGGGCAGTCTGGTATCTACGCGCGTAATATAAGACCAAATGAAATGCCCGAGATCTCGTTATTCGATCCTTCCTTCCGAGAGCATTGCCTAAACAAATCAGAAGAACACTTGGCGAGATATGGCAGCGAGCGGTGCAACCGGAGCCTCCCCGGAGGCGCCTAAGATAGTGTGGAACGAGACCCAAAGGAGGTTCGAGACTGAAGACAAGAAAGCCTACATAGAATACGTGTTAAGACATGATGGCAAAGTGATGGACATCATCCACACTTTTGTCCCTTCTTCCAAACGAGGCATGGGATTGGCTTCTCATCTCTGTGTTGCTGCCTTCCATCATGCCAACTCTCACTCTTTGTCTATTATCCCTTCTTGCTCTTATGTCTCCGTTAGTCCCCTCTCTCCCTTTCTCTCTCTTTCATTTCATGCCTTTTGTTTGATTGTTGACTTTCCCTCCTGGGTTTGTCAAATCTTTTAGGAACCCTGAAATTCTTGCCTGCTCTCACTGTATTTGTATGATTTAGGAACTTTGATTTATACTTGATTAATGGTAGCTCGCTCAATTATTAAATAATTTCATATAGAACTCAGGTTGGAACCTGGACATAGCATTGTTATTGGGAGGACAGTCACAAACCCTGAAAAACTTGGTTTTTATCGAGGGTAGAACAGACATGAAGTACCCTTTTCATTTGAACCAAGCGAGTGATGCAAACCAATTACCATTTTCCATCCAAAAGCTTTCTTCAAGAAATTATTCAATTCCGGTCATAGGCTGTAGCAATAGCATTTTTATGTTACCTTAGGTTGTCTTCTGATCAAATCAGATCAAATGACTAATTGAAGCTGAAATCTAGGTAAAGGGGGTTCTGTATAGCAAAATCTTATCTACGTGGTGGCTAGATCATGATCCTCTTTCATACTTAAATACCATATGATTGTATGCAATGGTCTCTTTTGCTTCTTAGACAAAGTGGATAAAGTATCCCAGGCTTGAGTAAAAAAACAGGGTTGTTGTTCTACTTCGAGGAGTGATATTGTCATTTTTGTTTATCATCTATTGCACTTCTGGAGTTAAACTACAGGGTAAAACCCTGCTATTTTTGAAGCCGGATTGGCAAGTCTTATTATTTAACTCAAGTGATAAGACCATGATTCTTTTACTCGAAGAACAGGGTTAGCAAGTCTTATGATGCATTTAGTGTTGTGAGCTTCCTGGTGTCTGCAAAAAAGTGACGTTGGCTCACTCTTCTGTCAACAATTTTGTGCTTCTTTGGATGATGCAGTTCCTTCAGTAATTGGTTTTTCATTTGTAACTAATCTTCTTCGAGAGTTTCCTTTTACAAATAGGTTTCCCTAAGTTGTTAAATCGGGGACTCTTTTCTGCTACAAAGTACATGTGTTCCTTTCTTGATGAGGAAATGTGAGAGAATTCAGTTTGAAGCTGGAATTATCTAATCCTTGGGATAATTAGGTGCCTTTGGATATGCTTTGACATCATAATTTGTGAACCATTCTACTGAGGAAATATATATTGCTTTGAATTGTTTCGTTCTCGTATAGTGCTGGTGCTTGTTTATGTCATGGTTCAGAAGTCTTTACTATACATTCGATCATATGTTTGATTTGCTCTTTTCAGGACACTTTTCTTCTACGGAACCCGTCTTGGAACAGTCTATTGTACTCAGAAGACCTGAGATCCAATATCTAAATACCTTCATCTCTTTGTTGTTGTGATTATGCTGAAAGATAATCTACTATATGCATCAACATCTCCCTTTGATCGTGGCGTATACTCTACTTTCAACCAAATGATAATTTGTGTACTCTTGCAAGTAATATATTTTGCTAACACTTTGTATGTATGCAACAGCTTTTGCATTTGATATTGACACCGTTCGAGTTTGGTAACTTTAGTGAATCTCTACTGCCTATCTGAAAGCTAATAACTTCCCTTTCAATAACAAATGTAAGTAGGTGCATAAATCCATGCATTTTGAATCTATGGTCCAAGGCATGAACTTCATATAATCTCATGAACACAGATGTGTTTCTATATACTATAAATGCCAGCTGCTTGTTTGGAGGAAATATGGTATTACTAGGAATACTTCGGGGATGTGCGAGTCAATTCTAATATACTTATTCAATATTTTAAGTATTATATTTATAATACGTAACATGAAACAAAACCCTCTTAGGAAAGCAATCAAACTCCAATCAAAAGAATTGGTGCTCTCAATAAAAGAAAACCACTATACCTCAAATCGACATATAATGAGGCACATGAGAAACGCGCAAGATAAATCACTAAGTATGAAGACATCTACCAATGTAGCCACTGACGTTACCTTCAAAGAGGGAACGAGCCTTAAGCAATCAAGATCAAGCCAACCAAATCCCGAGAAAAATTACACATTCCTCAACTAAAGGGGTTGTGAATGTTGGGGAATAAAACACTAGCAGCCCATAAGATGATCCATGCCTCATCAGAAGAAGCCTATAAAGCAAAGAATGCCCACACCAAGGAGAGATCGTCTGCTTCAAGGCTTAAGAAGGCACCTTATGTACCCGCTGGCCACTTCCCAAGCCTCCTAAAAGAGCACAACACTTGCCACTTTCTAACCCTCTAATGGGAGCGCAACACCTGGTTCTCAAGTTGCCACCAAATGCCCCTCTTGCAAGTTCAAGAAAGGAGTCCAAGGTGCCTGTAAACCGTAGCTGCATGCAAACCACGAGACAAGCACTCCATTGCACCAAGATCTCACGCCCAAGTAACTTTGAAATCATAAGCCACAAGACCCTCACACCCTAAGAGTAATTTGAGGAGTTCAAGAATGTCTACAAGTCACTCAGAAACCCCAAGATTAGGCCTCTTCACGTGTCAAGGCTTTCCAACGCCTAACTCCAAACTCAAACCCTACAAGCTCCCTTCACCACCTATAGTTTCTCTCCCTTCAAAACCTTGAGCCAAGACGTTTAGATCCCCATCCTTGAGGAGCACACCTTGATCGCCTCTCTTGCACTTTCAAGGCTCGTCTCTCTCAAATACTACGAGAGTAATCATTCCTCTCACCAAAAAGTCTCAAGGAGTCCGTAGGCCCCTCGGGGTCCTCTCTCAGCCCCTTTTGGTGCCCAAACGTCAACCACACCAGCTTCAACAATTATCATGTTTTTGCCATATGGAACTACAATATTTCAAGAAGTAAAAAGATAAATAGCTAAAAATAAGTATAAAAAGTAATAGCCAAGTCCAACCTTGAACATTAATTTTGTTATTATTTAACATAATAAGTACTGTTCGTTTCTTTTTCTTTTTAGAAATTTCATAATACAAATAAATACGCACGTCTCGGGATCATTTTAGAAGTTTCTTTTCATCATCATCATCACTAGCAGAACTTAAAAGTACTATCAACAGAAGGTAAATTCGAGTAAACCCCAAGAATATTATCAAACATTATAAAAAGTAAACATTATGTTGAATCCTCCTGTGGGGGTAGATGAAAGGAAATAGAAGTTTCCATTAGAACTTCAATAAATTGCCCTTTTCTCCATTTGCATGACCTAGCTGTTATAAGCACAGCAGATTACTTCACAGCCAGAGAAACCTGTTTTTAAAGCTAAGGCCTCATATTCCTTTAGGGTTCTCTCTTTGGCCTCCGGGATTTGAGCTAACATAAACAGATCTTGTTCACAGACAATGTTAGAAGAAACACTGGTATATGGAACCTCGGGTAAGATAGATTCCACAATAATCACTTTCCCAGCATTAGGGAGAGCTTCCCAGCAGTTCTTGAGAAGCTTCAAGCAATGTTCATCACTCCAACCACGGAGTATCCACTGCAAGTTTCATAAAGTTACTAAGCTAAATAGATTTCACAACTTCTACATTTATCAATTATGATAAGAAGATAGAAAAAAAAAAGTTCTCCATTCACTAAGCTATAGGACATAAAGGCTTACCTTTAAGAAAATAGCATCACCTTTTGGAACACTTTCAAACATATCTCCGCCAACATGCTCAACACCTATATTGTTAGAAAAAATATGTGAGGTAAGAAAGAAAAATTTAGAACAAGATGCGTAATCACTTTCTTTAATGCTATAAGTTTCCCTCTAAGATACAACAAGTCAAAACAATAGAGCAGAGTAGCAAAAGGTATATCAATATATATAAATATATATTTTTTGGTATAAGCCACAAAAAAGGATCTGTTCAAGAACAAACACTTTTTATTCGGCAAAAGATGTGTTATTTCACATCTTTTCGAAAAGGTTAACCCTTTTAAAAGAATATTACCTTAACGTAATTATTCATGCATGCAGTTTTGGAAACGTAGCTATTCATGTATGCAATTACTTTTGGTAAAATAATGTGTAATGGTAGAAAATTTTTTATAGTTGAAATTAAGTTATATATTTTCATAAAAGTTAAAATGTAATTTTATCACTGTATTGGTTTATATTTTGATAGGTTTTGAAAGGATTAAATCGAAATTCTAACATTTTAGGGAGCAAATTATAATTTTACCATATATTAACTTAAAATTTTATAATTTTTGAGAGATTAAAGTAGCAATTTTCATTTTGAGTGCTAGAGCCCTGCCCCACCCTTCCCCTGAATATAATAATTATAATATAAAAAAATAATTACACCACTAAACTCAAACCAAAGTGCTTATCCTCAAATATATATATATATATATATATCCCACTTTAGATGAGCTAGACATGAAAATCAATAATCGAACATCATATATAAACATTTTAACTTGTTCATTTCTTAGCAATGTGGGTTTACTCATCTTTGCCAACTACCCTGCAGAACATAATTTGAGATGAATTGGTTTATCATAATTAATAGCAGATGAATTAGATAGACTTAAACAAGAAAGAAATTGATATTGTTCTGTAGTTTGCTTGTGGTTTCAAGTGCTTACTGTTAAGGCATGTAAAGAGAAAACAGCACAACTAAAAGCATTTCCCAGCGATGGTAATGCTTTAAATTAACACAGATTCATATCAGATTGGACTAACAAGTATCCCATAATTTCATATAGATTTCAGAGAAATCTGTTCAAGAGATAAAAGGGAGTGATTGGTATAGAACCTGAATAAGTGGGTGCATCAGCCAAAACATGAGGCAGATCAAAGTTGATGCCCTTGATTTGAGGATACTTTGAAGTAATAAAACTGAGAGCAACCCCAATTCCACCACCCACATCAACCAACACTTTCAACCCATCAAACCCTTTGTAAACATCAACAATCTTCCTCATTATCAAAGCAGTATGATTTGACATTGCCTGGTTAAATACTCTATTGAATCGTTGATCAGTTCCTGGATATTCAAATGCTGTCATCCCGTATGCCTTACTAAAAGGAACCCCTCCTTCTAGTATAGCATCATTTAAATGGTACCAGCTTTGCATGAAGACTTGGTCATGGTGCAACAAAAGGAGAGGTGCAATCGACCCTCCATCTTGATTCTTAACAAGGAACTTGCATAGTGGGCCTGCACCGTACAGTCTTTCAATTTCTTAATGATAATCTAATTAATGGAATTTTTTAATCTTTTAATTAATCGAAATTTATATATATTTTAAAAAAAAATATAAAATATATAAACATAAATAAATTTATAATATTTATTTGACCAAATTAACTAAACTAGTAATAGCTTAATACATATAATATTTAATATTATTTATTAAGTCCAATTAATTCGGTTAATTACTTGATTTTAAATCGAATTAATCATTAACCAAAATTTTAAAAGAAATTTTAGCCGAGCTCCGACCAAACTAGATTAATTAACCAACTAATTAACTAAATTAGATCAATTCAATCAATTACTTTAATTTTAACCAAAATTAAAACACTCTAACTAAGTAAATAGTCACTCAACTATTTACACCACTAAAAGCTTTACCTGTGCCCATAATCTTTTATTGCCCTTTCCTTGACTTTCTTTTAATAAATTTTTTTAAGGATAAACTATATTACTAGTCATTCAATTATGCCTAAAATTTTATTTTAGTCATTTAATTTCAAAAAATTACAATTAAGTCACCCAACTATTTAGGATCGTGTTTTTTTATTCATCTAGATGTTGAATAGCTAATCGAAGGATAACATAACCCTTTTCTAATTGAAATAGTAATAAATTTAACTATCATCATTTATAGGTTATGTCAGTTTAATCTTAATTTTTTTTAAAAAATAAGCTTTATAATATATTGTGTCAATTCAATCTTAATTCTAAAAAAATTAGAATTTATTTTAAAAAATAAAAAATAAAAAAAATCTAATTTTTTTAAATATAATAAATTAAAAATACATAAAATTATTTTTAAAAATACATAAAAGAAATTAGCATAATAAAAAATTACATTGATAATAGAGTTTTTAGACATTGCAAGCAGAGTCAGGGGTTGACAACTGTTCTATAAGGGTATAGTAAAATACTAAAAAAATAAATATTTAAAAAAAGGGGGCACAAGACAATTTTTAAGATTGTTTGTGGAAGAAAAAAATACACTACCAATATGTCAAATAATAACCCATAAAAACTATTAAATAATAATAGTGAAAAGAGAGAAAGAATAAATGAGGTTTAGATCAAAGAATAATATACGAGTGAGGTGCGATAAGATTCATATTCAACTAATACTTATAATTCCTCTTTAGGTTTGGTTCTTTAGAGTTTGTTCCATTATTTTGCTTTGGGCCTGTTTGATTCATTTACCTGTTTTTAGCGAGTAATGGGTTGAAATCAAAAGGGGAAATATTTATTTTGACATTTCTCACATGATGGAATTGTTGAGATAATTTTTTAGTAGTGTCAAGGACCATTGCCTATTGGTGTCTAACACTACAAGGTCAGAAACTTGCCAAAGTCGACAAATTTTGGTAACAAAAATTTTGAACTTCAATTCTAGTTGGTACTTTGGATGACTATAAGCCTATCTTTGGCATCTAAATTACTTATAACAACATATTTTGAAGATTGTTTGGATTTGGATCAAGGCAATCGACTTTCCAAATTCAGTAGAATCGGATTCAAACGGGTAAAACTAGGAAGTACATCTTGAAGATTCAAGACTTATCAGAGTTCAATGAAGATATTCTTTATGCTTGTAATCTTGCTGGTTATATGGGGAGATTGATTGTAATCGAGATACTATGTTAGTAAGTCTCAATTCCTTATAAATTAAGGAGACTTATGTAGATATTGTAATGAGTTGAGAGCACTTATTTTGGTTCATTAAGGACCATTTATTGTGAGTGTATTAAGTGAAAATCAAGTGTTGCTTGGTTAATATCCTAAGTTTTCTAAAACGTAGAGGAGAGCTATCTAGATTTTAGGTACAAATGCGATAAATCTAATCTGTAACAGCCCAATTTCAGTGAAATCGGAATAGTGATTTTGGGACCACAAATCCGAGTCTAAAAATGAAATTATTTAAATTCCATAAAATGATAGGTATTATGATAGGAATATTGCATGAAAATTTTTATCGAAAAATTTTATCAATTTTGTGTTTAATTGTAAAAAGGACTGAATTGAATAAAATGTTAAAGTTGTATACTATGAGCTATAGGAATTATATAGCTAGAGAATTCAAAATGTGAGGTCCTTATATGAAAATTAGACCATTGAAGAAAAATATGTAGATATTTTTAGTGAGTCATCCATGGAAAATTGAAAAAGGTAAAGGACTAAATTGGAAAGTAGAAAAATGATATTAATTAAATTAAAAGAAAAACATATCATTTTATCATCTTCTTCTCCATAAAATACATGGAAACCTTAGGAGAGAGAAATAAAATTTCTCAAGCTTGATTTGGTAAGTTTTATGTCCCGTTTTTAGTAATTTTAATATTTTTGAGATCGACAAAGCTTAATTTCTCTATTTGGGTGATTAAATTGAAAGAAAATCAAAGTTTAGAAAATTACCCATGGATTAATATGCTATAAATTGAAAGTTTTTTATGGAAAATAAAAGATTATTGATAGATAAATCACTTTTACAAAGTGATTTTTAGTGAAAGCATGTGTAGGGACTAAATTGTAAAATAGTGAAATTCTTAGAAAAATTCTGAAATTTATGAAATACATGTGCTGTAAAAGTTATGTTGAAATTTTTAATAAGCTCGAAATAAGGAGTAAATTGCATGAATTTTAATTTCCGAGCTTAGGGACGAAATTGGAATTAATTAAAAGTTTAAGGGCAAAATGGTATTTTTGCCTAAAATGTGAAATGGGCTTGATTGAATGCAAAAATCATAGAATTGATGATTAAATTTATTTATATAGATCCGAAAGTGTTGAACAAAGAAAAAGATCGAGGGAAAGAAAAAGCCTCGGATTAGTAGATACGAACAATTGTCAAGGTAAGTTCGTATAGCTAAATTAAGCATGTAAATGTGTTGAAATAATTGTTGAATTTTGTGCATCATGATTTGCAATTGGTATGTACATGTAATAAACCAATGTTGATTTGTGATTAACATATAAATAATGAAATGATGCATGAATCTGTTTGAATATTGATTACCAATTAGACAGGTGATTACCATGAATATGAGATCTTGCATATGTTGCAATAAGGGTTGTCCCTAAAGGATAATCTTTTGATCTCATTATGAAAAGGAAATGTACACCTTGTGTGTACCATGTGAAAAGGGATAGCTTCGGCTATCGAGTTTGAAAAGGAAAGGTATACTTTGTGTATACCACATGAAAAGGTTATGTACACTTTGTGTGTACACTTGAAAAGGTTATGTACACTTTGTGTGTACACTTGAAAATGTTAAGTATACTTTGTGTATACCATTTGAAAAGGAAAGGTAAACTTCGTGTGTACCACAAGAAAAGGGAATGTGCACCTCAGGTGTACAATTAGTGTAATGGCCTAAATTCAAGGTTATCGGAACAGTGGTTTCGTAACCACAAATCTGATTTATAGAGAAATTTATTTTAATATTTTTGCATGAATATTTATATAATAGGAAAATCGTATGAAAATATCGATAAATTTTTTTACCGATTTAGTTGTTAGTTAGAAAAAGAAATTATTGAAGAAATTGGGTAAAAATAAAGTATCGAGACCTCGATCTCATAAAACCAAATCGAAAATAATTTTATAAATATTTATGAAATGTTAGTAATGTGGTATTAAAATTTCATTAGGAAATTTTAATGTTTGGGTAGTAAGTTAAATGAAAAGGACTAAATTGTAAAAGGTGTAAAAGTGGATGGGATGATTAAATAGCTTAAGTGTCTAATGAGAGAGGATTTAAAAGGCAATTAGACCCAAAATTTATTTGGGCTGGACGGCAAGGGCATGAAATCAGCAGGAAATTTGATAAATTAAGGGTAAAATTGAAATATTACAAAATTAACTAAATAAAGCTAGGACTAAATAGGAAATATCTAGATTTCTCTTCATTTCTCTTCAATTCCAGCAGCTAAAAATGCCATAGGAGGGTTTTCTAAGCTAGTATTTCATAATTTTTGCACCAAGTGAGTTAATCCTTGCCTTTTTCTTGTAATTTTTGTGTTTCTAATACTTTTACAACTAGGTCCTACTATTAAATTCATTAGTTTTTGATTTCATGGATGAAATTGAAAGTCATCAAGGTTGAGTTCTGTAATTTTATGATAAAATAGAATGAAATTTAAGCTTTAATTTATTTATGAGATGATTTTACTAGGTAATTTCAATAGAAATTGATTTTTAGGACCTAATTGTGAAAATATTTGGAATTAAAGTTTATTGCTGAAATTTTGATTTCTAAAGGTTGTAAACTAGTTTAAGGTGATAGAATAAAGTGTTAATTGAGAAAAATCAGCTCAATTGAGAGGCTAATTGAGTAGGGATGAAATTGTTATTTATTAAAAGCTTAGGGGAAAAATGGTAATAAACAGCTTGCACTAAAACAATATTAGACAGCAGCAGTAGACTAACTTTGAAAAATCACTATAAATTTTAGGAATCTAATTAGAATATGAACAAAATATGAAATTAAAGATTATTGAGTCTAGTTTCTCATAGAATAAATGCTGTAAGCAATGGATCTATAAATCATGAGATATAATGAATTTTGTGAGACAAGGTCAGAATGAATTCGAGTTCCCCTGTTCTGGCTTTTAAAAATCATAAAAATTTGAATAAAAATAATTATGGGATTAAATTTATATGTCTAGAATTCTGAATGAGTCTATTTTTAAGAGAATCAAATGGGAACATCATCCGAATTCTGTATGAAGAGATAATTAATTTTTAGTGAAGAAGGGTCAGAACTATCAGATAGCAGAGCAGGGGTGAATTTAAAGAATAAACTGTACTTATTGGCCAAACCAAAAATTCTGAAAATTTTATGGTAAGAATATATATGAGTCTAGTTTCAGGGAAAATTAACGGATCTTAATTTGGAGTTCCGTATCTCGAGTTATAAATAATTTAGTGACTATGACTCAAATAGACAGCTTTAAATAAACTATAAATAATAATAATGAAATTATAGAAATTGTTGCATATGAACATGAAATGTATTAAATTGATAATTAAATTTATTTATTTAGATCCAGAAGATTCAAATACAAAGCTAGATAGAGGAAAGGAAAAAGTTCAGGATTAGTAGATTTTTGTACACGAACAAGTATCAAGGTAAGTTCATGTAACTTGAATTATATTCTTAAATGCTTGAAATGCATGTTTTTTTATATGAATATGATTTGAATGTTCATTATATGAAATTTTATGAAACATTGACATATTTGATAAAAGAGGAAGAAATCTCGGTTGATTGAAAGGAAAATTCGATGGATCTCTGAAAAGAAATTGACGGTAAAAAGGATCAAGCCCGGACGGGTGATCCTATCCTGATATAGCCCTCCCAAAAAATATGTGTAAAATGGATTTAGCTCGGACGGATAATCCAAATTAGGGTCTGAATTTAGCCTGGACTGGTAATTCAGATCCAAGCTCATTAGAGTAATTGTCGTTGTAAGGGATTTAGCCTGAACTGGTAATCCCGACAATACTCTATGAGTTTATATTACAGGGGATTTAGCCTGGACTGGTAATCCCGCTGTAAGGATGAGGTTCGCAGGAGTGTGCTCTCTGAAATGGAAATGTGTGCACATGAATATGAATTGACGGACCCGAAAATGTACACTAAAAGTGTACCTCTGAAAGTCCATCGAAAATTCTAAGAAATTCAACGGGATAAATATGGAAAAATAATAAGGGAATGGTAATCATGGTATTGATGAGTTCATCAATCATGGTATATATTATTGACACATGAAAATTATTGGATTAACTTGAATGTTGAGTTGTGCATGGTAGGATAATAATGCATTGAATTGATTTATGAATGTTTATTACATTGTATTGAAAATATTAGGTAAGTATAATTCTTGTTACATGGGCTTACTAAGCACAAAGTGCTTACCCTGTTTCATTTTCCACTGTTTTGTAGTGTTAAGAGCTCGGAGGTCAGATTTGGTTGGAGATACATCACACTATCAACCTCAGGATTTCGGTATATAAAGAAACTTTATTTTGGAAATCAATGGCATGTATAAGCTAATAAAGTAAATGATTCTGTGAAATGAATGTAAAGTTAGCCATTGGTATGGTTAACAAACCTGGTTTTGGGTATGTGATGACGTTATCTTATAAATATGCATGAATTTATTTTGAAAATATGTTGAATTGGTTTGGTTGATGTGGATTGGTCTCGGTTTAAAATTTGCAGGGAAGGTTAGATATCTATAAAAGGGGATATATTGAGTAAAAAAAATCGTAAACTCCGGTAATACCTCGTACCCTATTCCGGCAATGAGTACGGGTAGGGGGTATTACAATTAGAAAATGAAAGGTCCATCGAAAATTCAAAGATTCAACGGAAATGTATTAACAAGTGAAATAAGAAGAAATGATATGATGAATTCATCTATGCATATTAATATTTTTGTACTAACCAATTTGGTTGAATGATTATGAATAGGTCATATTTGCTAGTTTGCTAAGTTGATGGATAAATTGCCTTATGTGATTTTATTTGTTATAAATGAATGGTAAGTGTTGTATGGTTATATGAACTTACTAAGCATATAATGCTTACTAGGTTTATTTTTTTTCTATGTTTTATAGTGCTGAAGCTCGTGAAGGTTGGATTGGGTCGGAGCTATCATCACACTATCATTTCCTTAATTTTGGTATAAACGATAAACTCATTTTGATATAATGGCATGTATAGGCTAACAAGGCCAAATGGTGATGTAACATATTTGTTCACAAACTAGTCATTGGATTGGCTAGTAATATGTATTTTGAGATAATATGGTATGTTCATGTTCAACAAGATATAAACCACTTTTCATAAAACATGATTTACAAACCAATGTAAAGGTAAGTTTCAAGGTATAGTTAAGAGTTGGGAATGTTAGATTAAATGACGGAAATTGGTTGAAATGGATGGTATATACTTGTAAGTTTTCATGCAGGAAAATGGTTAAGTTTGGGTGAGAAATAGGGCTAGGAAATGGCCTTATTTCGTCCACACGGATAAGACACACGGGCGTGTGTCTAGGCCGTGTGAGACACACGGACAGCCCACGGGCGTGTAAAATGACCGTGTGTCCCCTATATTCTTAAATATGAAGTTAAGATAGTACACGGGTAAAAGACACGGCTGTGTGTTTGGCCGTGTGAAGGACACGGGTTTTAAGCATGGTCGTGTGTCAAAACCGTGTGAAAATGGCTTTAAAATGGTGAAAAATCAGTATACCACACGGCCTAGCCACATGGGCATGTGCCCAGGTCGTGTGCCCCTCTGATGCTTAAGAAATTACAAGTCAGAACTGCCCACGGGCTGGCCCCAAGGCCATGGGATCCCCACGGGCTGGCCACACGGCCATGTCTTAGGTCACACGGACGTGTGCCCCTATCTTCAAGGTAAAATTTCAAAAGTTGTCGGTTTAGTCCCGAATCATTTCCAAAGCATGTATTGGGCCCCGTAGGCCCATATTAGTGACTTTATGATGAAATATGTGAAGTTTTGACTTAAAATGAAAATTTATGTCTCGATTTTGTATAAATGCTAGTGTATATGTTTGGTAATGCCTCGTAACCCTGTTCCGGTAACGGATACAGGTTAAGGGTGTTACATAATCTGATGAGTGTTAGAGGTTGTAATCATTTGTTTTACGAGTTGCTAATATATGGATTCCGATTATCTCTTTGGACAAGACCCCACGAATGTTGAAAAACCGAATTGATATATATTATATTAATTATTTTTCTGCCTTATTCATACTTAGTGCCTAATGCAATTGACACTAATCTATAGCACTGCTTTTGGTACTGCTCAAGATTGCTTAGAAATATCATTTTAAAACTTTCAAAAGCTATTGTGTGAAGTCGGGTTATCTCTTCCATGCCAACAACACTTATCAAGTGGAGAATGAAGGTTGTAGTGATATGATGTGGTGGGAAAGTGATTTGAGCTTGAAAACTACACTTAAAGTTAATATGTTCATTCTAAAGGCTTATCATGTAGTTCAACCGCAACCAATGAAGCCCTTTTTAATCATTATTATACATCACGACTTCTATGTCTAAGGTGCATGGTGGTTTCTCATTAGGACCAAGCTCTTGAACTTACTCCATTGCAACGAGATGGAGCTTATTGCCACAGTGTGCTAGAGATTTAGAAAATGTGCAATACCTTTTATGTTTGAAGGTAAAAAGGAGGATCATATTTTCACTTGAGATTTTGCTTTCCATTGTCAACTTTAAAGATAGAACAATGCTCATTCTTGGTCTTAAAGGGAAAGCTCAATTCCATTGAAGGTTATGAATTGCCTTTAAAAGAGTATTAAAGTTAACTACGAAGTCTCATTCAAAGGGAGAGACAAAGAAGTGGTATTATTGTTACTAAAAACTACAACAGGGATATCATTGATAAAACCAACGCACTAGTGTCACGAGGCTAGATCTTTAGTCTCGCAATCCGTGCAGCCTTAAGCGATTTATTCACTTCAAATACGCTTAAGTTAGCCTAACTCCCAAAATTGAGAATTCTCTTAGAACTCTCTAAGACACCAATATAAAGCGAAAACAGCTCAAAAGATAAAGAACTCGAAAGAAGAGAAAACCACAGAAAAACAAAAGCACAAGAGAGTTGTTTGAGTAAATGCTATCAAGAATTCTATCACTCAATGAAGTGATTTACAATGAGGGGAAGAGACATCTATTTATAGTTAAGCTTCCCCAAATTCAACAGTGCAGATTAAAGTACATCAACAGTCAAGATTAAAAGCTATCTACAAAATCAAATCTCTAATATTTACAAAATCAAATCTTCTAAGATTACAAATCCTATAAGATTGCATATCTTCAAAGATTACGTTTCATATTTGTTATGCTTTATAGATGGGTCTTCAATCTCTTCAAGCAACAGACCAGTCCTATTGGGCCATGTGACCTTTCTCGAACAAGATGGATCATTCAAATGTGTCATGGTTGTGGGCTCCCATGCACAACCCATGACACTAGTGTTTGCATCGTTGGCACTAGTAGCTGAAGCTCAAGTTTAGAGACTTAGTCCAAAGTTAGTTGTTGCAAAATGATAACAATAAGTGATGGTGGAGTACTGTGAAAAGCTCATCAAATCCATCAAGAAGAAAAGGGGTTGCCCATAGGAAAATTTGAGAATTGTTTATGATATTAATGGTGCCATGTAGGGTCATACGAGTTTCTCTTTTGCTTAGGTTAGATGTGGATGTAGACTAGGTTGTGAAAAGAACCCAATAAGGTTCACGTTCGCAACTTTGGCTCAGGCGCCCCCTTGCAAAGCACAATCTCATTCCTTCTGTGTTGTTATATAACATTTTGGGAATACTTTTATTTCACAATATGGAAAAAAAAAAGAACTCCTAATATACATTTCTAAAAGTTATTTCTACAATATATTTTAGGGATATCTCGACATTAAGGTAGTGTTTGTTGCTTTCCTATATTATGATTACAATGGAATGTGATTCTTTCGAATGTGATTGCCAGAAAAGTTACTTTACAATATTTAATATACATTAAAATGTATTGATTAAAATCCCAAAAAAGTTACATTTTCATGTTTGATTCACTAACAACTTTCCTAGGAATGTAATAATAATTTACAAATTTACCCTTATTAAATAAAATGCAATATTCATTTATTTATTTTTATAATAAACATTATTCTTAACAAATATTTGAGTTAAGTATTTAATATTGAATGATAATTTTTACATTTTTCAAAGCCCTAGTGTAACATAATTTATATTTTATATTGAAAAAAAATTATTTACTTAAATAATACATAACTATTTTGAAATGTTATTGATCATTTGTCTTATCTATTCTACTTCTAAATGGATTGTCAATCATTTACTCATTCTCGAAAATCATTCTAGTAAAATTCTCATTCACATACAATAAACCATAATTCAAATATAAATTATGCAAAAAGGTTATGATCAAATCAGTTTTAGAGCTAAACATAAACCTTAGGTTTTTTTCCCTTTTGCTCGTAAAAATTCATAAATTTTATAATAAAATTGAGTTCTCAATTAATATAACAAAAAGAAAAGAGAAAATATAAATGATATTATATATATATATATGATTAAATATTGATATAAAGTATAAAAGAAAAGAAAAAATTACATTCCAAAAATCTGTTGAAGTAATAGAAAAAATCAAGTAGTAAGAAAGGGGAAGCATGTAATAGCTTCTTCTTGTTCTTTTTATGTTCATTAATAAATTAATACCCTAAACTAATATAAAATATGATTAATTTTGTGTTGATTTTTTTTTAACTTTCCAATTTACATGGAAAGTAACTTTCTCACAATTTATTTTGGGAAACACATTGCCATGTTTATGAGAAAGTAACTTCTAAGGAAAAGTTAGATTATAAGGAAAGTAAATAAAATGATAAACTATCAAAATAATCATTTTTATTTGTCTCAGTTTACGTTTTAGTCACTTATGTTTGAAATATTACGTTTTAGTCACTTACATTTTCGTGTTGTAACATTTTAGTCATAGAGAGTTAAATGTTGTTAACGGTGTAATAGTAAGCTAACGTGACACGTTAAATCATCATTTCAAATGAAAATTTTAGGTTAAATTATACAATTGGTCATTATATTTTTTTCATTTTGAGCAATTTAATTTTTTTTCTTTTATGTTCTTTGAACTTTCTTTCTTTCTTTTTTCATTTTCTTCTCCTTCTCTCTTCGTTTTCCTCCCTTCTCTATTTTTTTAACGTAGTTTTTCTATATTTTCCATTTGTTAAAACTAGCCCCTATATTTTTAATTTTTTGAACAATTTAAATTTTTAATTTAATTTCTTTATTTTCCTTTTTCTTCTTCCCCTCTATTTCTCTTTTCTCATATTCTTCATTGTAGAAATATAATCTTTGCCCCCCAAATAAACCAAGTCATTGTCTCTTTCATATGATTCCTAAATTGAATTTCACTCAAAACTGAATATCAATCATTCTTAATAAAATCTCGATTTGAAGATAACCTAATTTTGAAACTAAAATTAGGTCTAACTAATCAATATAAAAAATCATATCATTAATCAAATCTAAGCATAAATTGAATTCTTTATATTCAAAACAATTTTTTCCGTTTCCAAACTTTTACAGAATCATGTAGATTATTCATTTTCTCTTCTTTTATTTTTTAACGAATAAAATTAAGCAAATGATAAAATTAATCTAAACCTTATTGGATATTCTCAAGCAAGCTTGATTGGAAGCCGAGTATGGATGAACTGAAGAGAGAAATGGAGCATAGAACCAAAATGGTTTGGGTAAAGTTGAGGGTAAGCTTTGTACGATGGTCATTTTAGTTATTGAGAGTGTAGAGCTCATTTGAAGAATTTGTGAAACAACGCAGTTCCGAGAGGGCGAGAATGTTGTAGGTAAGATAGATAAGGTGGTCGTGGCGATTGATTAGGAGGTTTAGGGAACGGGCTCGTGAAACTTTGTTTAGAGTGGACTGTCATAAGTCATGACTGGTGAGGTTTTCGAGTGAGACGACCTTGTGGACTAGGTCATTGAGAGATTCAAATTGGTTCATTAAAATGATGATGGATGATGAGAGTTTGTAATTGTAGGTTGAGAATATGTAAAGCAAGTTTTATTTTGGTTTTAGCTTTCGCCTTTTCTTTTTTCATAAACATAAAAAAATTTTAACAAATGAAAAACAGAAAAACTACGTTAAAAGAGATGAGGAAGGGAGCAAAACAATGGGAGAAGTAGAAGAGAATGAAAAATAAAGAAAAAAAAAAGAAAGTTAAAAGAACACAAAAGAGACTATTTTGGTAGTTTATCCTAAATAAAATTTAAAATATCAAAAGTTGAAATAACTTTCCAACTAATTAAATTATTAGAAGTGACTATTTTCTATCATACCAAATGCTACCTAATAAATCTTAAAATCAAGTCAGCCAAAATTCTCTTTTCTTGTCTCCTCTTTGATTCCAAGAGCGCTCGATAATAAGAATTTTATACCTTCCAAAAAATACATATATACTGAGTAACTTAAAAAATATAGATATCGGTAAATAATGAATTATTTTACCATAGTGAGAGGGGTTGGTAAGGTTGAGCAAGAAAAATGAAAATCGATTTTAACTAAGGTGTTATGACGGTTTATAGAATGCAAGCATAAAATCACTCAAAACTAAATTAAATTATATTTTTTATTTAATATATATTTTATTTTAAATTGTTATGATATAAAATAAATATTTTATGATTTAAAAATTGTTAAAAAATTATCAAATAATATTTAAAATTTATAAAATAAAATTAATTTTATCAAAATAAATCTATAAAAATTCAAATCGAATAGGGAAAAACTTAAACTGAAATGTCATCTTAAAGATACCAAATCTGGGTTGGCTCTAATCTTTAACCAGCTTTCACATCACATCACCGTTTAAAATGAAAAAAGAAAACGAGTGAGAGTGAGATTAAAATTAAAAACCAAAACAAGCAAGAAACAGTCTCGCAAGTAGCTACCAGTACTTCAAAGATCTACGCAGTGTATTCAACCTCTCTAATTTTCCCAGGTAAATAATTCTCTTTTATAAATCTCGATTTCCTCTTGCACTCCTGTGTTCCACTGATCTGAAACTGTCATGCTCTTTCATTTTCATTGACCCATTGCATTACTCCACTTCACTTTGTTCTAAATTTTCAGATTTCCATCTGGGTTTTTATCTTCCCCTGTTTTTATTTTGTGGGTTTTTGTTGTAATCTGTCAATATATTATCCAGAGCCATTCCAGCCCATAATCTTAAGCAAAGATGTTGTTTTTCGATTCTCAGACTTGTTTCTTTTGATGAAATATACAATGAAAGTGAAATTTGCTGCCTTTATTTCCTTATAAATCTACATTTTATTTGTGCAATCCTTTCTTTTTCCTTTTTCATTGGTACGTGCCTAACTGCGGTACGGGGCTTTGAATTCCCTATGAAAGTATGGGATTTCCTTTTTAGGTATAACCTTTTGCCCTAGTAGCTAGCTCTTTGGATGTGGTTCTCCTAAGGTTATTATCAGTTGGTATTAATGACATACACCATATTTCTCAGTTGCAATCATGGAGCAGAGTAGTGGTGCAGTGCTCTCTCAGGCCTAGAGCTGTTTGAGCACTGTGATTGAGGAGCATTGCAGATCGTTGTATGCCTAATGTTTGTTTCATTTATTTCTTATTTGTCTGCTTTAAACTTTTTTTTCTTCGCATCAATTCTTAGCTTCAGTTTTTTCTATATTTTTTGTTTTCTGTTTGAACTTTGAAAGATTTTGATGTAGTTTATCTAAGAGTTCGATTTATTGACTTTTCTTGATCTGTTTATTCTTTCTGCTGAACCGATGTGTTGGAAATTTTGGGTACTTAAGAGATTCAGGCATTTAGCAAACTTTTTACTTATATAACTTGTGTGAGATTTAGGTGACAAGATTGAAAATTTAGTTAGGTAGTTATTGGATTTCGGTATTATGAAATATTATTAGGTTCAAGTATCAGTATTCAAAATTGTGGTTATCCTGCCCTTGCTATTCCTTGGTTCATCTGTAAGAGGCTGCTCGTGGTAGTAGTAGTAGAGTCATATATCTTTCTGTTTATATCTGAATATAGCCATGAGTCAACTGAGTGCTATATCTAATAGATGTGCTTTGGGAGCCTTAGTTTGCTTCAGGGTTGGCATTTTCTTGGGTTCTGGCTATTTATCTTGGACTTTAATCTTAAAAATTGTTTAGTTTAGATCATTATCAGTTTCTTAGTGCTTGTTTCCAAATTTAATGCATTCTATATTGGTCTTGATTTTGATTTGTTTGTAGTCTTACTAATAACCACATTGCATGTGTCTCCAACTCTTTAACATTTTTATATTAAACGGTGATTCCCATGACTTGACCTTCTGTTGCTAATCCTTTTAGCTGAGAAGTTCCTTCTGTAGGTTGGTATCAGTCTAGAAAGCCACTTTGAAGTATTTATTTTATCAAAAAAAGAGATTTGTTTGGTTGTGGATGAGTCTGATTGTTATTTTATAACCCAAAATGTTGCTCAATATGTTGCAATATTTCCTTTCTACTCCAGTGCTTCCTTATAGAATGAGACTGATTTTTTTTTATGTTGATTTTAGACCTCAACTGGAGAAAAATATTACATTTTATGCATGTTTATCTTGCAGCCAAGATAGGTGCATGCATAGACAGAGCCTGTGAAATGCATGTATACACAATACGTGCTTGCTAATAGCTAGACCTAGTAATAAACTTGTAGTCGTTTTGTTTTCAGATGTCTAAGGATGTGGAGGATCCTGCTGACCGTGGTCCTGAAGTCTTGGTTCCCTCTGGTGATGCCCAAGAAACATGGTATAGTTGTGTTCTAAAGCAAGTATCTGTCTATGGAGTGGCGGCAGGATACTGCATTTCAGCTTCTCTTCTCTCCATCATCAACAAATGGGCTGTAATGAAATTTCCTTATCCAGGGGCACTAACTGCTTTGCAGTATCTGACAAGCGCAGCTGGTGTAGTTCTCTGTGGATGGTTTAAGGTCCTAGAGCATGATCCACTTGACCTTCGGACCATGGGGCAGTTCCTACCTGCAGCCATTATATTTTATCTCTCTCTCTTTACCAACAGTGAGCTCCTCCTACATGCTAATGTTGACACTTTCATTGTCTTCCGATCAGCGGTTCCTATATTTGTTGCAATAGGAGAGACCCTTTACTTGAGCCAACCTTGGCCTTCATTGAGGACATGGATCTCATTAGGCACCATTTTTGGCGGCAGTGTCCTTTATGTTCTTACTGATTACCAGTTCACATTAACTGCCTATACTTGGGCTGCTGCATACTTGGTAAGTATGTCTATAGATTTTGTTTACATAAAGCATGTGGTAATGACTATTGGTCTAAATACATGGGGTCTTGTACTGTACAATAATCTTGAGGCTCTCCTATTGTTTCCTCTTGAGCTACTAATAATGGGAGAGTTGAAGAAAATAAAGCATGAAATCTCGGATGAGTCTGATTGGCACTCTTTTCAAGTGATTCTACCTGTGGGTTTATCATGTTTATTTGGGTTGGCCATATCTTTCTTTGGGTTCTCTTGCCGAAGGGCAATTTCTGCTACAGGATTCACTGTTCTTGGTATAGTTAACAAGCTATTGACAGTTGTGATTAATTTGGTTATTTGGGACAAACATTCGACTTTCGTGGGGACTCTGGGGCTCTTGATTTGTATGCTAGGTGGTGTTATGTATCAGCAGTCTACAAGCAGTAATCCCAAAGCTGTCAGTGAAGCTACAGTTCAAGAGACAGAGGAACAGCAGAATTTACTTGAAATGCAAAACAACTCACAGGCCAAGAACAATGAAAAAGAAGATACTAAGATAGAGAAGTGAAAGGGCTTAAAATATGAGCATTCTAGGCCTTATCCCATCTGCATATGGAAACCATTGTTTGATTTGGTATGGCTGATGAATTCTCATGAAAACAACAATCTCCATATGCACAAATACTTGCATTGAAGATTCAGGCTCAAGTCTTATACACCTATGGCGTTTCATCTGGTCGGTCTTCTATGCTCGAACTCAAATTTTTTTCTTTATCAGATTGATACATGATTTGTATTTCCCATCCAACAACCCGGGAGGACTGGATAGAACTTTAATTTCTTTTGTTTTATATTACTACCATGAACATTTTATTTGACCCAATCAACTCATCATCTTATTGGTGCCTAAGAGCTAAGATTATATGTAGATATAAATGCATTTGTCAGGTCAAGGTTTAGCTTCTAGTCTTTGGTTTCAAGTTCCCTCCATTCATTCACTTTATTTGTTGTCTGTTACCACTTTTTGACTCTTCATATTTATTCATAAATGTATTTTAGTTGTACCGATTGTTATGCACCATGTTCTTGTTCTTTGTATCGTCAATAACGGACATCAGATGTAAGGTTTTGGTCTTTTAAGTAACTGTGAGACTTGAGCCCGTCCTTTTCTGTTTTTGTTTCCACCCTGATAACTGGAACCAAGACAAATCGTTACTTTGTATTCAAAATGGAAGAATGTAGCTTTTGAGTTGTTTTACATTGCACTTGAAGAAGTCATGGGCAAGCATCAACGGTGATGGAGTCATATTCCCATTTTCTGATTCCCAAAAGCTAACCTGGACTGGACTAGGGTGAGTGTTAGATACATGAGTAGGCTATATTGCTATTAGATTTTTTCCTTAAAAACTTTTCCATACGATACATCCACATCTTATTTCCAAATATGAGCCATAAGTCTGGGTTCGGTAAGGACTCTTGTAAGTGTAGGATGTCTTGGGTTCAAATATGTCATTTTTGAGTAACTAAGACTCAATGAATTTGTGGTTCTTCAAAGAAGATATCATGGTATTGTTGGTCTGGGGAGATGAGAATACTGGTCTGCTGGTTTTGACACCAGCAACTGTTAAGCTTCGCAAACTGAGGGCAGATGATGGTTTTCAAATTACTTTGTGCAACTACATTGTGGAAATTTGATGTTCCATTATCAGATTGAAGGTGCAATCAACCACTAATAGTTGGATGATGTTGCAATTAAAGTTGACAAAGCAAGTTGCTGTGGTTTATCTTATAAGATAAATATTACCTTATATTATCTTATAAGATAAATATTATCATGTTAGCATTAAATATATGCAAATTGATATGTAAATTATTTTACCAACATCGTTAAAAAAAATTAATTTTATTTCTTTTAAAAAATTAATAGTCAAATTTATCTAAAATAAAAATAAAAATAAAAATCACATTGATAAAAATGTAAACTAGAAAATTATATTTATTCATATTTTAAACTATTTATATGTTCATGCAATCAATAAAAATTCTTCAACTTCACTTAAAAATCTCACATAACTTGTGGAATCCTTTTTTTTTTAATATATTTAATTTTTTTAATCTTTTTAGAGACTTACAGCTAATTTACAAGTTTTTATATGGGATAATTTTCTTTAAATGTAGCCAAAAGAAATTAAAAATGAAAATTATACTATTTTTTTATTATAATACTTAAAAAAATTTTTATCACAAGTAATAAACTAAACTATTTTTTTTCTAAGTTTGACCGTTAAATCTATCTAAAACAAATGCTTAACCCTAAAATTGTTACCTAAACTATCCAGTTACAAGTGGTACTTGATTTTATTTTCCAAATTGCTATTTTTGTTAGTTTAGTTGTTAAGTCTATTTTTTTTTTTAAAATAACTAATTAAAATTTGACATTCGACAAAAAAGACAATATTATTTCATTATATATATATATATAAATTTCTTTCTTTAGAATCAGACCAATGGTTGAACCGGTTAGGCTACCAGATATTTGATTTGATTGATTCTTCAGGTTCGATCAAATAAATTATTAAAGATTCATAAAAATAAAAAATATTAAAAAATATAGAACATCAATTCAATTTTTTTTTTAGCTAGGTTCAACTAACTTATATCAGTTTGTGGGTCAATCGATTTAATCCCTATCTTTGGATCGATACCCCAATCGATTCAATTGGGCATTCCAATTTGATTTTGAAAACACTAGTTCTGATCGATGAAATAACTTTTTAAATCTTATCAGGTCAAGTAAGCAAGCGAAGAAGTTCAAAAATAGAAAAAAAAAAAATTAGAAGTTCAAGTAAGCTAGCATCTCGACCTTAGGAGAGCAAATTTCTAGCATCGTTGGTATTGTCATACATTACAAAAAAATAAGAAAAAAACAAAAAAAAAATAGAGAGATATAATGTAAAAGAAAAAAAGAAAATGAAAGAATTAAAAAATATTTTTTTAAGTTCACATGACATGATAGATTATTATTGGTTGAAATTTTTTTAATGGATATAACATTTTGTGTAAAATGAGTAATAGAAAAATAATTTAGGTATCACTTGTGACAAAAAAAAAATATTGGTATAATAATAAATTTAACCCTCAATGTTTACACATTTTCTATCAACTTGGCCCTTATTCTTTTTTCGAATTAAATTTGACTCTTAATCTTTAAAAAAAAAAGAATCAAATTGCTTTTTTATAGCAAAAATGATGATTAAAACAATAATTTTAAAATTATTGGTGTAACAACTCGCATGACAGTTCATATGCACATCATGCTAACAAAAACATCATTTAATTTATATGTCACGTCAATAAATAATTTAAAAATTATAAAAATTAAAATAAAATGAAAATTAAAAAAATAAAAAGTTTATAAAAATGCAAAAAGAAAATTATCACGTGGATTCTCTGCAGCATGACATTTTAATTAGTATTCTTCTTAAAAAACATTTTTAGACTCTTTTTTTTTTTCAAAAATTGATGGATAAATTTAATTTTTTTAAAAAATTAAAGATCAAATTTAGCTAAAAAAATAAAGATTAAATTAATAAAATATTTAAAGTTAAATTTTATATTATGCTAAAAATATTTAGGTATCAAAATAGAAAAAAATATTAATTTGGGTTATGCTTTTATAAGATTTAAGGAAAAATAATAATTTAGATATAAGTAGATTTTTGAAGTTATTTTACTGCAAAATTTGAGAAAAAAAAAACATAGTTGATTTAGTTATTATTTTTAATATTAAGGCACTATCAAATAATTATCTTATCTCTATTACCATGTTTATATTATTAATTTTTTTCACGTCATTGAAGTCCAACAAGACATTATGCTAACCCAGAGAAGATCATTTTCATGTAAGTCGAATTTGTATTAGGCTACAGATCCTGCATTATTCATCGACACATGTTTTCATATTAAAAAAAAAAAAAAAAAAAAAGCCGCGGCGGCTACAGTTAACAAAAAGAGGAGAGCAGGTTGGCAGATGAGGCATCATCCCTCAGTCAAAGTCCACAGTGGTTCTTTTATGAAACTGGGTATCTTTGTCTCTGCTCAAATCCCTGCCAAAACAAAAACACCATTCAAAACTTGAAACCCCCATTCACATAGTTTTTATTTTAGAAAATGTAAACAACGAACTTACACCCTGGCCTTTTCAGAGCTCATCTTTGAGCGACTCTTGATGGACAGTTTTGTCCCTGTTCTTTTCAATGAAGTCAACAATGTCTTCTTTGGTCCTATCACCCTCATATGGAGTAATATTTCCATTAGCTGATCTCAAGTAGACAGTTGGGTAACCTCTCACATCAAAGTTCTCATCCAATATATCATTTGAAGTTGCGTCCTGTAATGGTGAACAAGTTTGGTTTTAAACCATTTTCTATTATAAAAATATAGAATCTAAACTGAAATTGAAACCTTAGAAATTGAAAAATATACAATAAAAACTTACAAGTTTTGCGATCAAAACATCGGCATCTTTTTCATAATGGACAGCAACTTCATCCAAGATTGGTGCCAATTTTTTGCAATGTCCACACCAAGGGGCATAAAACTCGAGCAGAACTGCATAAATACAATTCCATGCCAATTCTAAGCATTCATCATAAGGGGGCAAAAAGCATAAAGCAAACTACTAAATAGACGCACCATTTTTCCCTGATTTGAAAACCATGTCTTGAAGGGTGTCAGCAACCACCACTTTCACTGGTTCATTGTTCTCCTTGGGAATAGGTTCAGACTTCACATACGGTGCAACTTTTCCTTCCTGCAGTTAAGTACTTTGGTGAGCAAAACAGAAGACAACCACTAAAGAGTGTATATCTCATTAGGCTTGATAACCATCACCAAATTCATTACCTTGAAATCCTTCACCCATGGTGCAATGTCATCAGCCTTTAAATTTGGTTTAAAATACTTCTTCCCATCATCACTCTGAATGATGATTAGAGGTACTTGGCTTTCTTCAACTCCGAAATACTATTTTCCATCCAACAGAAAAGTTTAGACTAAGGTAGCAATTAGCGAAGGCATTAAACATGTTGCCATTTCCGAGTAGAGACTAACCTGGAAGGCAGCTTGGCTAGCCTCAACATCTCCCAAAAGGAAACTAATGCCCTTTCCTTTGTATTGCTTCGCAACTTCACGATATTTTGATTGCAATGAATCAAATCCTTCAGTACTCAAGTCAGCAAACAACATAGCCTACCCAGATTCAGAAGTCATATTAGTAGACGAGCTTAAAAGGATGAATAGAAATTTTTATATGGCAGTTTAGAAAACATGAATAAAGTTTGTACTCCAAGATAATTATGGAATGAATACCAGTCACACTCTAGTTTGACTTTTGAATTTACCTTAGCATTGGGACTGTTATAGAACTTCGCAACAAAGGGGTGATTGCTTGGGTCATTGTTAAACAGAGTCACAAGAGGAATGCTAGATTCTTCAATAAACTTCTCTAGAGCTTCCGGTTTAAAATCCTGTAAGCAATTAACTTCTGTAAAATAGCTAATCTTAAACAACAGAAACTTATAGATATAGATACATTCAATGAACCACTTACCTTAAAGTCAACAACGAGTTCATCAAAAGGCTTGAAAAGTCTAACAAGAGGGCCAACAACTGATGATTCACCACGGGGAAGGTGTTTAGCATCCAGAGTATGACCAAAGTCATAATCAGAACGTAATTTCTCAGCGAGTGCCATATAGCTCTCAAACTCTTCCCCAGAAAATTTTGGGAACACCCCAACCTAGAAAAAAAACATTTATATACATATCAGCTAATCTTTGTGATGAAAACCCAATGAAACAAAAGAACAGAGAACAGAGACCTTACAATTACTATCTTCTTGTCATCAATAAGGTTACTGGCATCTTCTGTTAATTTTATTTCAACAGAAGCAGGGCCACTTTGTTTCTTTAAATACTCTACAATACCATCAGCTTCACGTGGACCTTTGTATTCTTGAACATTCTTTCCTCCATTTCTCAAAATTTGAAGCGTAGGGTAACCCTTGACATCATATTGGCTTGCTAAATCTTTGTTTGCTTCATCATCAGCATCAACTTTAGCTAGAAAGATTGGAGGATCATGTTTACTCAAAATGGATGCTGCTTTCTCATACTAGACAACAAACAACAAGTTTAATCATTAGCAGCCATTTAAACGTAAAAATTATCAAGAAAAACCAATGCTTTTCGGGGAATCTAATATTGTTTACCTCGGGAGCAAGATGCTTACAGTGCCCGCACCTAAGAGTACAAGGAAAGAGGATTATTTAGTCATAAGAAGGTAAACGACACTAACAAGGTATATCAGGAAAACCAAAAAAAAAAAATGTAAATTGAAAAACAGGTAAAATCTCTCGCAACGGAAGCATTTCACTGCTAGATTAAAGAATCAGTGTACAGATCATATATCTGTAGGTTGTCAACTATGGATCATGTTTGCTTTGCTTAGATAACAAAATAGGATTTTCATGCTAGTTACAAGAGAGTAGGATTTATGAAAATTTCTCGCTACTTCAATAGTAAATGAGAATTAACCGATTGTGTCCGTTTGCGAGTTCAAATTATATATATTATATATATAATCATTGCATGCACTTTAAGAACACAGATTAAAATAAAAAATCGTCCGCTTAAACTCATTGCATGCACTTTAAGCTCAAATTGAAAATCATTTCCAAGAAAAAGAAATCATCAGAAAAACAATTATATCTAATTTAACATCACCATTTAAAAATTTATAAGACAAACTCCTCGAATTCTAAAGCGTCTACTAAACTCATTGCATGCACTTTAAGAACACAAATGAAAAAGCTTACCAAGGAGCGTAAAATTCGACGACAATGAAATCGTGCTTGCTAAGAGTGTCAGTAAAATTAGAGTGATCCAATGTCAAAACGAATTCTTTCGATTCACTGCTTTCTTCAGCAGAAATGGCCGATAAAGAGCATACAATTGCAGCCAAGGCAAACCAAACGCAAACACTTCTCGCCATTATCGCAAAGCTATAAGATATCTTCACCTTTTTCTTTTTTCTTTTCTTCTTTTGGTCCGTTTTGTCTCCTAGATTTACAGAGCTTTTAAGGAGTGATGAAAGCAGTTTAAAAAGTGAATGACACACAAAAGGTAAGTTGCTAGATCACGCTCGCGAGTACAGAGCTGAAATCATACTCGCTCTTGTGTGTGGCTGATTTCTTACGTGGAGGGTTATTATTGGTTGAAGTTTGTCATTGTAAGCTGATTAGGAAAGTGATTAGTGATTTAAGGCAAGTATATCTGGGATTTAGTGCCTTGGGATTTTCGTGGGTTCAAGTAAGAAATGTGTGAGTGCGAACTCCGTGGCCAAATCAATAAAAACTTGCCACCTCATTTTTATTATATTTTAATTGGCTTTACTATTTTTATGTTCACGTGGTTTTGATCGTATTGGATACAAACGGCTACGTTCAGACATAGTATGTAATATAACCATATAAATGCCAATCCACCTCTAGGAGTCTTCGCCAAAGTTGAAACTATGGAATGAGATGTTTTATGATTTATTTTAATTTAATTTTTGGTTTTTTTTAATATTTTGATTTTTTTTTTGGATTGTGTTTGGTGATGTATTATAATTAATTCAGATATACATTATTCGTAATTGCGTTTATAAACATTTTAAAAAATAACATCATTATTATTATAAAGTTAAATTATATTAACAATCACTAAATTGTTAGTAAATTTTTTATTAATTATTTAATTGTGAAAAGATATAAAATATTCATTCAATTATTCAATTTTTTCTTTTTTTGTTCACTAGCTAATAAATTTGTTTATAGGTCAGGTTAACCGCTCAATGAAGGCTCACTTGAAATTTGGGAGAATTTGGGTAAAAATATTAAGCTAGAAAAATGGGTTTATTCAAAAAGTTAGGCCCGTTTAAAATATGGGTCGAGCTCGAACTTGAACATTCAAAACCCGAACTTGGCCTTTTTTTAGTTTATAATATTTTATATTATGTTATTTTTATATATTATGAAATTTAGAACACATTAAAAAGATAAGCCTATACTAAATATATAATACTACTCTAATGTAAACATTAAAATAATATTAAGATGACTATATAAAAATTTTCAATAAATAAAAAATCTATACAATTATTAAATATTAAAATAATATAATATAAACATATATTTTTAAAATTTAAAAATAATATGGGCAGGCCTAAAATGAGTTTGGGTTAGTCTTTTGTAAATATGGATGAATTTGAACAATTTTAAGCCCATATTTCAAGTCGAACCAAGATTGAGTAAGACTAAAGTATGTTAATATCATGCTTAGGCCCAACCTGACCCATGAGCACCTCTATCAGCTAACTAATGGTGACAACTTTGAAAATTGGCTTGATAACAACCGTAACCCTCAACATTTATACATTATGTTAATTTAGTATTGATTTTAAAAAAATCTAACCTTCAACATTTACATATAGTGTAATTTAATATTTTTTGCAGTTTTGTTTTTCTTATGGGCTAGATTATAAGATTAGCCAAATCAACGCAGTTAATGTGGGAAGAACTAGAAAATAAGATTTTTAGGAGGAGAGATCCATAATTGGCAAATATCCCAAGCTCATCTAGGCAAAATGGCAAAGGAGGGATTGGTTATTCCACCATTTTCACGATTTCTTTTATTTTCAATACAAAAATTCTCTCAATTTTCTCTCGACTCCTTCCATTAACCTTTGATTATCTATCTGTTCAAGATTTTAGATAGGTGAATTCATTTTTCAGAAAAATGCTTGAGTTAACTCGATAATTAATATGATACTTTTACATTTGATCAATTTTTAGATTAAGTGTAAAATGTAACATACATTTATTATCATCATTTGTTGGTCTTTATCGAATATAAATAGTTAATAATAAATATAATGTAATTAAGTAAAGTCGGTGTAATTTATATTAAATACTAAACAATTTAGTTGAATATTTTAATTTAGTAAGTTAAAATATATGTGAATTATCACTCATCAATAAAAATTTCAAATTATTTAAATAAAATTAGTAAAATAACATATAATCATATTTTAAAAAAATAAAATATGTCTTAAAATTAAAACAATATTATTATTGTATAAAAATAATCTTAAAACCAGCAAGTGATTCGGTATAATGGTAAAACACATTACATTCTTAAAGGGAAGACCCAAGTTTAAACATTGAAGACACAATATTATTAGGAGAGATAGCCACGACTCCCAAATATGGACCGTAAAACGGACATAAAGTATATATATAAAAAACCAACTTTTTAAATCATATACTAATTCAGTTGGAAATCCTCAAAGTAATTAAATTTAAGAGTAATTGTTTATAATTAACCGCGTAATTATCATAATTTTCATCCTTTAATAATCGGATAGTGCAATTGAAACCATCAAACTACATTAATTCAGTGGTAAACTAATTACCCAAATATGTCATACATGTACAAACAATTAAAATCAAATCCAATTATTAGGTAATTTTTCAAACACAATAAACTATATATATTTTTTATAATTATTAGATTGTATTTTTCTGAAAAATCTTTTATTTTTCTTTATAAAGTGATATCTAAGTAAAATTTTAGTAATTTATTCTGCCAAGTTTTGAATGGATTTGATTTTTGACATCGTTAACTAGTTTGATCCACAGATACTAATTAATAGGCGTTTACACTTCACATGTATAAATGGGTGATTAGATTAAACAGAAAAAGAAATGGTGATTAGTGCAATATAATAAGGAAGCTTCTTAGTGGTGATATTAGTAGTGGAGCAATCACAATTCTATTGGTAGATTTGTAAGTTATTTAGGGCAGCCCTGTGACACCAAATTGGCAACTTCAATTTTACAGCTTTTTATTTACACAAGTTAAGAAAATGGTTATTATGTTTTATGATTAAATTCTATTTACAATATCAAAGGTTATATTTTATGAATTTATGGTTAGATAATCTAAAGAAAATAAAGTTATTTTAATTAAAAAAAAGGATTTTATTTCTTTTATCTTTAAAATGAGGATAAACCATCTCGTCTTAATTTAAATACCCTAGAAAAGAATTGATCAAATTAATTACTCCACTGTTAAATGGTAATGGAAGTCTAACGGTATATTTTCACGTTAGCCACTCTAAAATTAAGGTAAACTACCTATTAAGCAGTTTAAATAGGTTCATTTCTATTTTGGTTACCTCGAATTTTTTTCAATACAAATGTTCTATTAATCTTTCGTTACCATTTACCGGTGAAGTAATTTATTTAATTAATTTTTTTGAGTTATCAAACTAACACAAATTTTTGAGTGACCAAATAAAAACCACCGTATTAGAATGATTAACTATTAAAAAGTTTTTAATTTAAATATATATACCACTCATTTCAATTTCCCATAACATCAATGTTAAATACTTTAAACCCAGCTTTAAAATTTTTAACAATAATATTAAGGTATAATAATTTATTTGTTCTCCAATTTTATAAAAAAATAAATTATTTTAGCTCTCTATTTAAATTTTTATTTCTTTTAATTCTTGAACTTGCATTGTTTATCAAATCACTCTAAAATGGATGAAAAAAATATTTTTGTTAACTTTGCTAATGTGACAATTCATATGTATATCATATTAGAAATTAATTATATTTTTAAAAATAAAATATTTATTTAAAAATATTTTTATTTAAAATTTTTAAAAAATAATTTTATAAATTTTATAAATATAATTAATTGCTTACGTGACATTCATGTGCCAATTCATGTGCATGCTACATCAGCAAAATTAACAAACGTTAACTTTTTCATTCATTTTGAGGGTGATTTGACTAACAATACAAGTTTGTAGACTAAAAGAAGCAAAAAAAAATAAATAAATAAAGGGCTAAAACAACTTTTTTCTTTTAAGTTAGAGGGCCAAATAAGTCATTATCTTTAATATTAATGGTAAACTACCTCATTAGTCACTTTGAATAGTGATCGGGCCACCTCAAAATTTTTTTTAATAATGAGGTAGTTTACTTTACCCTAATATTAAGGGTAAACTACAACTAATGCCACTAAACTATTAATAAGTTTATGTTTTGGTCACTTAACTTCAAAAAGTTACAAAATGAGTAATGAACTATTTAAAAATTTTTATTTAAGTCATTGGGTAGTTAAAATCATCGTTGTATGTCCTCTGTTAGTATCACCAACACCAATCGAAATCTCTCATTCCCCTCTTCTTCTAAGATTTAGTTTTTTTCTATAAAATAACTTTGAACATCATGAATTAACGAACCAAAATTCAAATAGCTTTCTTCTCTGATCTTTGACATCGATTGTCAAATCAGTTTGAATATAAAATATATTCTTTTACTCGTCGAAAAATACTGTTCCATCGTATTGGTCATTGAATCATCACTTGAAGTTCACCTACCAGACATTAACTCCTCTTATGGTAAAATTTTATCCTAATAAAAAATCTATTTAACTCCTCTTATTGTAAAATTCTACAATTAGTCCCCATACTCTACGTAAGTTATGAATTTAATCCCTATATTTTTATTTGATCAATTTTAGTCTTTGTACTTTTCGAATTGATTAATTTTAACCCTTATACTTTTTGAATGTTAAAATTTAATCATAACCAAACAGTAACAATTAAATCTATATGGTTAAATTCTACTATTAATCCTGTATATGCGTAAAATTATAGATTCAGTCCATATTCTCCAATTGGATCATTCTTAATAGGTATATTTCTCGAATTCTAAAATTTCAGTCTTGATGCAAATGACCATTATTAAATCCATTAACTAGTTTTCCTGTGAGCAATGTGTAGAAATAGCATGCTAACATGACATTACAAATGCAAGGATATGTTTGCCGCATCAAATTTTGAAAATAACAAAACTTAATGAATTTAATAGCTAACATTTAGTCAAGACTAAAATTTTTAAAATAAAAAAGTAAAAGGATCGAAAACAATCAAATTAAGTATAAGGGCTAAATCCACGACTTTCGCATAGTACATAGAATAATAGCAAAATTTTATCCTAATAAAATGATTTATTTGTTAGTTAGGACATCAAGTTCAACATATAATCATTTTCAATGGAAATATAAATAAATGAAAATTTTACCTATAGCGATGGGAAGACACCAAGTTTGTTTTGAATGTACAGTAAATACTCCATCATCCTCCCAAAAGTAAAGCAGCTACATATTCAGCAATCGCCATGCTTGAAGTCAGCCCGGGTGACTCGATACCGAAAAGATTTACAAGACCACCCACTCCATGAATGTCTTCTCCCTACAGAAATTAGAAATTTATGTCAAAATAACCCAATAGATTCGAATCACCAAAATCCACTCTAAACTCTTAACAGGTTTAGAATGGATAGTATCTGTATATATATACCCATGTAAATCATTAGAGACATCATCCTTTTCCTCCAAATTCTTACTGTTTAACATAAACCTATGAAACATATGCAGTTATCTTCGCATAAAATGTATGTACCACAAGTTTATTTAAATCATGAGAAGCAATAAATAAATAAATTTACTATTACTATTTCTGTTATTACACGGTTACGATTATTAATTATCTTTAGGCTTCAAATCTAGAGTTAGGATTAAAATTTTATTTGTAATATTAGAATAAATAAGCTTTAAAATATTTACAACAACATCCTTATCATTTTCTTGATTTAATAGAAACAAACTAGAGGTTCTCTATAAACCCTATGTTTTCTAGAGCTGTAACTTCTTTCTAACTTGTTTATTTAGACCTAATTCTATTGATTTACTACTATTTTCCCATTAGATCCTAGGGTTTATATTAGGGTTTGCTATTGAGCTATCATTGGATGTGATAGCGGTCAAGGAAGACGAAATTAGGGTCAAGAAACATAATTGGCTGCGACAAGAATAAATGGGATCTCATTGTCTAGCAAGGTTAAACCAATATACGAGGGATGAGACAGGAGCCGTTCAGTTATTGGACCTTGAAAATACATGAAAACATGCTTTAATGGCTGAAAAACGTATTTGACAGGATGGTGCAAGAAAGCCTATATCGGGAAGGATTGAAGGAGTAGCAAAAAGGGGGCTTGAAGCAATTTAAGGCATTAAAACTAAACTAACAACCTTTAAAATTAACAGTGAGCTTCCTTTAAAATTAACAGAATGCTTCTTAAGATGGCAGCAACTCAGATTAGTTGTTTTACTTGCGGGAAAAATGGCCATAGTTCTTACTCTAGTCGTGAACAAAGGGTGAACTTAACTAAGAATAGCAAGAGGATATGTTAGACCCTATTTATGATGAGTATGTTTAAGGAATAGAAGTAAAACTATTAAATAGGACTACAAACTTAATGCTCTTACTCAGTGGTTCAAGATACAGTACATTGGCTAAAGCTTGTCCATTTAGCTTATCCAACTAGTGAGAAGGGCTAGGTTGTAGTTTGTTGCTCGCTACATTTCTTACCAATCATAAATTGTGGACAAACAACTGTCTAAACGCTAATCTGGGAACACTTCTTTTTTGTTATTCCTTTCTTAGAGAAAATTCAGCAAGGTAGTATTTCTTAATAATAACAAGAAAAAGAGTAGCTCTTTGTACCATAAATGAAATTCAGGCATATGGCTTGACAAAGGTATATATCAGTTTTATTACTCCATATTAAAGAGAATACATGAAACAAACCTGTATTACAAAATCACAGGCAGACTGTCCAGGTCCATGAAGTTTTGGTCGAATCCCTGCATAACCTGGTATTAGAGATCCATCTTTGAGATTTGGGTAGTACTTCCGAATCTCTGGATAAAATCTTGCAACACGATCAAAACTTACAGAATAGTCAAACCTGAGAGCATGGAACCACTAAGCTTAGTTTTTGACCAAATGACAATGACTTTCATGATACAAGCACATACATTCTGTTCAGCAAAAGAACTTAATCAGTTGCTTTTATGCAACAAATGCAGCACCTAACTTATCTGAATGAACTCGGGGGCAAAATTTGTTCTCTTTCTTATTTCAAATCCAGTGCATTTGCAAAGCCATAAAACAGCTACTGATGGAATGGCTCAAACCGGTACCCCCCCACCCCCCTTCTCAAGAAAACTCATCCCCTCTATTGAAATAAAATGGAAATGTGCTGAAATTTTAATTTTAACCTCTGAAAGAGGGTTCATTAACCAGCCAAGCTACTAAATCAATAGAATTCTTGGAGACCACCTCTGATGCCAACACTCAATATAGCTCTTCTAACTTCAACAAAGGAAATATCAAATGAAGTACAGACTTCCTTGACGTATAAGATTACTACTAACTTTGAACAAAACTTACTGCACTATCTGCTACCGAGTTCTAGAACAAACTTATTCTAAGAGTCAGATTTCCACCTCCAGGACAATTGGATACAAAGTGGAGTGTGTTTGCTCAAACAAAGCAAAGAGAAGCATAGCACAATCAAATTACTTGGTCCAAAAAGTTCTAGCAAATGAGAATATAGTATAAGTTATATTGAAATTTAATTAGATGCAATTGCAATTTCTACTGCACAAGAGAATTTTCTTACTCAAAAAGAGTTTCTCAAATGTGATCATGACAGTAGACAAACTTCCAAAACATAAACGAAATGGAAAGAATCCTAATATGAGATAAATATTCTTCCAAGTTAGGCATCAAGAGATTTCTGCCAACCACTATATTAGTTTAGGACATTGGCCACTGTAACAGAAAAAAGCAGGACTGACAATCTAAGTTAACACACAAACAAAACAATGAAAGTTATTGAAAGGAAGCTGGCTCTGGAAGAAAATATAAAGTAATAACTATAACAACTCTTCATCAAATTACAAAAAAATAAAAATAAAAATGATGAGCAATGAGGACATGAAATCTCAAAAGGAAGAAGCACCTAGCAGAGAGATGGAAACAAAGTGTACAGTAGAATAGGAAGAATTTAAGGCACAACATCAGTATAAACAAATGATACATACTGAACTATTGATGCTGGGATAATTGTTATGCATGACATATTTTCCATTGCCAGCAAACAAGAGAAAGACAACAAAAAAAGAAGAGCAAAACCTACTGTGATTTTAATCCAAATTACTCACTAGCATGTATTTTGTGTTTTAATGAATATAACCTCAAGGGAAATGGCGCCTTCTACTATTACTCTCAAAACTTAAGTAATCACACCTGTTATAATCATAACCATTTAAAGGAAGTAAATCACTTATTCCTCTACAAGGGACTGTAGTCTTGTTATTTTAAGAAATACAAATCTACAAATTATGGAACTTGTATAGGTTGTAAACAAACAAAACTATAGAAAATTCATAATCATGAAATTGGGAATGGAAAAAAAGTATTACACCCAAACCAGCATAAAAAAAATTTGGAATAGGAAGACAAAAGAATACTTATTAAGGAAGTTGGTTGTATCAGGTACATGAGGAATCCACTCAACATCTGGGCCAAACTTGAGCTGACCATCTAAGTCCAGAGTAACATGCACTCCAAGACCACCTTCCTCTGGTACAGGATATATCAAGTGCTTGAAAGGAGGATGTCTGGTAGAATTTGCATTTGAAAGGATAAAGTAGGAGCCACAAGCATAATATGCAGGAGGGATGATAGCTGTGTTTAGACCATGGAATCTCTTAGCCAGAGTGGGAGCACTCAAGCCTGAAGAATTGACTACAATTTTAGGCATAAGTTGGAGGTCCGGTTGCAATGGAGTGTTTCCATCCCAGTTTGTAAGTGTTTTGGTTTCACAAACATGGAGGACCATTTGATTTCCTTCAAGATGACCTCCAATGACAGCAGTGTTGTAAGAGAAGGTAGCGCCATTAGTTTCAGCCTCCCCCTGGATCCTGGTAATGGTTAGTCACTTCACCAAATTAATTGAGAAGAAAAGAGGCATACCACTAAAGACAGCATCAGAGAATGGGAATCCAGAATGCCAGAAGCAGGGGATAGCAAAGCTTTGACACAGTGCAATTCAGGCTCCATTTTGATAGCCTCAGAAGCGTCTAACATCCGAAGATTTTCAACCCCATTTTGAATCCCACGATTGAACAGTTGATTTAACTTTGGAATCTCGGAAGTACCTGTGGCAACTATGAGTTTACCGATCTGGTTATGAGGTATCCCACGCTGAGAGCAGTAGTGATAGAGTAATTTTCTTCCTCTCACACAAAAACGAGCCTTGAGAGAATTGGAAGGATAGTAGATGCCGGCATGGATGACCTCGCTGTTGCGGCTGCTGGTGGCTGTTCCGAAGGTGGGAGCAGAGTCCAGGACCAAAACCTCTTTCCCCTTCAACGAAAGCTCTCTGGCCACTGCCAGTCCCACGATTCCGGCTCCGATCACGACGCACTCCGCTTTCTCTTTTGGGGCATTCCGCCACGTTTCAGATGGTTTTGGTAAATGAAATCTCCTCTTGATCACCCTAACAACGTCCTGTTTTAGCATCTTTCTGCAAACGTCAATCATGCTTCCCATTTGATACTGTTGAAGCAACAAAACGATGATTCATTAGGGAACCCAAGATGGAGAATATCGATAGCCTTCTGATTTTTCTGAAAGAGATGAAAATCGAAAAGTGTCGAAACATGTTATTTACTGTTGGATTTTAATTCACTTTTTGTAAAGGTGTAAATTACACCAACAGTGGATAAGAGTTTTTTTTTTTTTTCAATTTTTTCTGTGCACATTCAACTTGACAAGTAAATGCATATAAGGACTGTAGAAATATTAGGCCAATTGGCATATTTCCTCACTTTCATCTGAATATTTTATCATATCATATCAGGTAAACTCGAACACACACACACACACACACACAACAATGTTTTGGTCATCAATTTCATTGTCACCAACAGCAATAGCATCGCCCCCTTTCCCTCTCACTGAATTATTCTTCCCTCCGCTTTCTCCTACTCCTACTCTCCCTCCTGCTACCTTCAAATTACGCTCTTTATCCACTTGTCGTTGTACCAAAACAGACTTAACAAGTCAACATGAAGAAACACCACCAAATCCTTATCCAAAACAAGACGAAACGCCACAAGCAGCAGCAGCAGCAGAAGAAGAAACCTTTCAAGTGCTGACAGCCATCCATACGCAATACAATGACATTCTCATTGTCGACACTCCTCAATCTAGGATGCTACTACTCGATTCCACTCGTGCGCTTTTTCTTTTCTTTTTTAACATTTGTTATTAGACAGTGGATTGATTCATCCTCAAATCCCTATGCAGATAATGTCCATAGCGTTCTACAAAAGGGTGATGGGAAATGGACCGGATCATATTGGGTATGCTGTGAAGAAGCCTCTTCTTTTGTTCTTTCATCATGTAATCAATTTAAACATGTTTTGTTTTGTTCTTGAACCTTATAAACCATTGATTTTGTGATTGTAATTGACAAGCTTGTTCAATTTGATTTTTCTGAACCCTGTTTTAACTTTTTTTTTCCCTTCTTTCTCCCCTTTTCAAAATTAGGACGAATTCGTTAGTTTGCCACCAATTGTACCTGAAGGTCCCATTGCAATCTACGGATTGGTAACACATTTCATCTCATCTGACCTGCAATTTCTTTTTCTTGTTAAATTGAAATTCAGTGAATTTGTTTGTGAAGCTATATATCATACTGTAGGGCGGCGGAACAGCTGCACATTTGATGCTTGACGTGTGGCCTTCATTGCAGCTTGAAGGTTGGGAGATTGACGAAATAGTAAGAATAAACTTATGTTGACAAGTGCATAATATACATTCTCCAATTATCACATTAATTGTTTTGGCCATAAAATGTTTTGATTCATGATTTCCCTTTTCCTATTCACAGTTACAAATATGATTTATATTGTTGATAGCCACCGGTAAGTCTTAGTCTCCTATTTGATGAATTTTATGAAACTTCTATTACTCGGATTTAGATTTTAGTGTTGGATATGGGTATGTGTCTAATACGGGTACACTTAGACTTTTCTACGTCCTTCATATATTTGTGGGGTTGAACCTCCATGGATGCTTTATGAAAAAGGAAGAGTTAGAACAACATAGTTTAAAACACTAGATAGACACAATAGAAATATTACAAGTAGCTGAATTTTTCATCTTTATTTTGATTCATTTAAACAAGGATCTGTTTATTTTATGAGTCATGGTCTATCCCTTTCCTTCTATGCCATTTAAAGCAACTAAATAATGTGGCATTTGTTCTGTTGAGCACTTTGCTGCTAAATTTATTAGCTATATTTTCCGGGTTTAAATATTCAAATCAATGAAGATTCCAGTCTCAATTGATTCCTTTCTTGGTGGATGGTTATTATTTCCTTTTTTGTATTTTTGTACAACAGTTAATTGATAAAGCAAGAGAATATTTTGGGCTATCCAATCTTGAGAAGTGTAATGACGTTGGTGGTCAGCTTCAAGTTCACATTGATGATGCTTTTTCACATGAACAACATCGTCCTTCAGGCTATGCTGGTGAGATTTCAATTTTAATTATATGCATTGACATGTGTATTTGACATTTTGAGATCACAAACACACACAGACATGCACTGAGTTTCTCTTGAGTAGGTGATTGTGTTTCACGGACTAACTGGTATGAACAATTATTGTTCAGGCATCATTATTGACTTGTTCTCTGATGGAAAGGTTCTTTCACAGTTGCAAGAGGTATGTACAATGTGCCAATGATGAAACATATGTAGGTGATTGTAGAGATTATTTTTGGATTTAGTTAAGGGAGATTTGGTGGGGCTATAGAGTTATTATAGGGCTGAGGTTGAGTGCAGAAAATAAGGAATAAAGAGCTATAGTTTTAGTACTGTGAGCATTATTTCGGAAATTTTGCATTTGGTTCAACTTTTTATGAGTGTGGATGTAGGTTTTAAATAAAAATATACTTTTGTGTTTTATGAGATTATCCTTTGTCGAATTCCTAGTGAAGAGTACTAAAATTGAATAGAGAAGGTGAATAAATCACTAAACTTAGCTTGGATCATTCATTTGACATCTAAGGTTCATCGCTTTGTCAATTGGACTAGTTTCATTTCCTATACAATGACTAGCCTCAAATGCATTGCCATGTTCCAATCCTAGTCGAACAAGGACTTATCAAGTTGAAAGCTAGCAAACTAACTTAAAGCAATATTAAGTTATTGTTGTTATTACGGATATTAGGGGATTTCTAAATCCCATAATATCATCTCTCATCAAATCAAGAATTAAATAGGATATTGTGTTTATGATTTTAAGGGATATGATAAAGGAGAATTTCGTAATTAGTGATTCTTTGTTTCCAGATTTTCCCTTGCTTTATGTGCTATAAATAAGGTTGTTTAACAATAGCCCTATGCAGAAATGTCAGGAAAAAAATAAAACACAAATATATGCATTCTCTTAGCCTTTTTCTCTCCATTTCTTCATGGTGTCAGAGCTGTTTCTGAAACCAAATCCCTTTTTTTTTTCTTTTGTAAATTCTTAAATTCTTCTTATCTATTAAGTTCCCCTGGCAACCAAAAGGGGAACTTTGCCCGCTTATTCTGAAGTCACATCCAACCAAGATCCTGCTAATACAAACACCAATGGAGGATTTGAAGGGAACTTACTACTTGTCACCAGCCACAAATTAAACTGGAACAATTATTTGCAATGGAGCCAATCAGTAATGATGTTTATTTACGACAAAGGCAAAGATGATCTTATCACTGGAGCTGCTATGGTAATGTCATTAATTCTATGAACAATGAAATTGGTGAAAATTTTGTTCTTTAAGAAACTGCTGAAGGCATTTGGGATGCAGTTAAAGAAATGTATTCCAATAATGAAAATAATTTGGTCTTGTTTGAAGTTGGAAGCCTACTTCACAACTTGAGTCAAGGAGGAAATGCCAGTGACAGAATATTTCAGTACTCTTACTAAGTTTTGGTAACAAATTGATATGTACTAGAAAGGATCTGTATTTCATGAGAAATACCGGCCAAGAGTTTGAAGTTTTCACTAATGTGCACTCGGTAGGCTTAGTAAAAGATCGACACTCAACTTTTGGATATTGTACATCTGTTGGGGGGGGGGGAACTTATCACCTGGAAAAGCAAGAAACCATGTGTAGTCTCCAGAAGTAGTGCTGGGGCAAAATTTAGGTCGATAGCACTTGGAATTTGTGAAAGAATACAACTTGAAAGGGTACTAAAGGAATTAAAGGTCGAAATCAACGGTTCTATAGAGATGCTTTGTGACAATCAATCATCCATCAATATTGCTAAGAATCCTGTACATGATGACTAGACCAAGCAAGTAGAGATTGATCATTATTTAATACAGGAGAAAATAGAAGAAGGGAGTGTCAAAGTACTCTAAGTTCCTACATCAACTCAAGTTGGCATTATCTTAACAAAGGTTCTTCCAATAAACAAATTCAAGATTCTTATTTCCATGCTTGGCTTTTTCAACATCTAAAATCCAGCTTGAGGGTTTTTTTGTTATTATAGATAGCAAGGGAATCCCAAATCCCATAAAATCAGGAATAAATTAGGAAATTCTATTTCTTATTTTAAGGAAGAAGGTTAATGAAAATATAGTAATTAGGTTGAATTCGCAATTATTCTTGTTAGATGTTCTCTTCCTATATGTACAATAAATGTCTATGTAGCTTATGTAGAAAATCAAGAAATAAAAATACAGAACATTTTTTTTAGCCTTTTTCTCTCAATTTCTTTACTTTCATACAATTTTAATGCACTCTCTAACTTGTACCTAGTGCCAGCTTGTTTTTAGTTACCATTTACATGTTTCTTGTCCATATTTGACAGGTTGCAACATGTTTTATAATTGCCTTTGTCAGGTTGAAATATGGTTGGAATTAAGTGATAGATTGATGCCTGGTGGTCGCCTTATGGTGAATTGTGGTGGTGTAAGTGAATCATCTTTGGATGGAAAAGTACAGCATCCATCCATTGATGACATTTGGATGCAAAATTCTACCATCAAGGCATTAGCTGAAGCATTTCCTGGACAAGTATGTTGTTTATTTCTCTGTTTTTCTTTCTTATGGACATAATATTTTTGTGATTAGTAATAATGCTTTTTAGGTAAGAATGGGTGATGATGCTATTTTCCGGTAATATCTTAGCAAACGGTTGAATAATTTAAAACTGATGAAAATATAGAGCCACCTAGATTATCTAGCTTATGCTTGTTTTTTTGTTTCTTTTTTATTATTTAACACACTTGATAAGTAATTCTTGAATGTTTGTATTAGCACGTGAGCTTGGGAGTGAAAGGGAAACCAAGAAAGAAACTACAAATTGAACCAAGAAATAAAAAGTTGAATATAGACTGAAGGGAAATTGAATCACATTGAAGTCAAAGATCTTATCTTGTATACATTACACATACTAGCAAAGTTTTGCTGATATAAGATTATTACTCAAACCTTCTTGGTTGCTATGTGCGATTGAAGAATTGTCTCGTGCAACTTATGTGCATGCCCTTGAATTAAACACGGGTAACACAATGCATGTAAAAGAGCAAGAGTATGATCTATTAGATCCTATGTATGATGAGTATTCTGAAGAAAGTGAAAATGTTTATGTATATCTGGTTGAGGGAATGTCTTCGGTTGTTCGTTGAATTACAGTCACAACCTCAGAAGGTGTAGATTGTAGGCAAGCCTGAAATCTTTTGATATCTCAAGGGAAACACAAGTGATAATTTGGAGTAAACAGAATCAATTTTGTTCAAACAATTGAAACTAACTTTACTAAGAAAATTCAACGTTGAGCTCAATAAAAAGCATAAAAACTTGAAGGCAAGTAACATTGTGAAGGTAAGGCAGCCTGTCGGAGAACAATTGCTTGCAATCAACATGAAAGCTGAGTTATTGAAAGCTGTTTTTCCAATTGAGTTGGTTCCTAGAGAAAGTTGGTTCCTAGAGAAAGTTCATTGCTAGTGGATGAAATTCATGAGAGGTACAAATGAGGACTTTTTGTTAATAATTTTGCACGACTGTTTTTCCTAGTGTCTGAACAATAATTATTTGCTTGAAGCTATATGGGACAATATTTATTTGGTCTGTTTCTTATTTTGTCACATTCATTGTGAAAGCACTTAAAAGGTGGTTTGAGCATATAAAATAACTTAACAGCAAGTTCTATCCCGCATCTAATGGTTCTTCATCAGTCTTGGATGTTTTATCCCCTCTTAAAACCACTTTGTGCTATACATTCCATTTGGTCACCATTCATATTCCAGGTTGTGACCAAGACATCTAGTGTCTATTCAAATACCTTGAATTTTCCTCATGTGGTGTTGATGATATGACAAAAAGCTAGCATATTTGGGTGAACCTGGGTTTCACTTGAGTGAAGATGTTGATCTGATGCTATTGAACTATATACCTACACAAGAAGTATATTGGTTGCTATAAATCCTTTTCAAAGACAGACATTTATCTGACAATTGACAAACAGGAGATGCAAAAGTGCAAAGGCGTAACTTTGGGTGAGTTGAGCCCACACCCGTTTGCAGTTGTGGGTCCTGCCTATAGACAGATGATCAATAAGGGAATTAGCCTAGCAATTTTGGCAAGTGGTGAAAATGGATTTGGTAAATATCTAGCCTATATGGGAGGGAGAGTTAACAATGCATTGGAACAGTTTGTGTAGCAGAATGTCTTGGAGTCTAATCCATCTCTAGAAGCATTTGACAATACAAAGACTGTCAGAAAGAATAGCTCAAGTCGCTTAGGCAAAATTGTCGTAATTCAATTTCATCCAAAGGGCATGGAGTTGCAATAAGAACTTATTTTCTAGAAAGATTTCATATTTTCCAAGTGTCTAGTTTAGAGAGAAACTATCATTGCTTTTATACGCTTTATGCTGCACCAACAAAGGATGTTGAGAAGTAAAAATCGAGGATTCCATGAACTTTTCATTATTTAAACCAATCAAATTGTATTCAGGTGGATGCTCTAGATGAATTAGAAGAGTATCCTGCAACTAGGGGAGCTATGGATGTTGTTTGGATCAGTCAGACAGAGCAAGATGCAGTATTTCTATTTGTGGTTTCAATTCTACATTTAGGAAATTTTGAGTTTGTTAAGGGACAAGAATAATATGATTCTAAACTTAAGGATGATAAATATCGATTCCATTAAAAAGTTGTCGAAAATTTTCACGTGAAGTTTCTTGAAGTCCTTGTGTTGTTTTTGTGACCCGTGATGAGATCATTTCATAATCATTGGATCTGGATGTTGTAGCTCACATTAGAGATGCTTTGTCCAAAATTGTTTATTCAAATTTTGATTGGCTTGTGGGGAAGATAGATATTGCTATTAGTCCGGACCTGGAATCAAAATCTTGATTGATCTTTATATTTATATAATTGAGAGTTTCAAGACAATTAGTTTTGAGTAATTCTGGATCAATATGACAAGTGCAAAGCGATGACATCATTTTCTGCAGGTTTTTATGATGAGCATGAGTTGTGGAATGGATTGAATGTTTTTTGCTGAAATGGTGGAAGTTCTCACCAAAATGGTGTAAAACCTTAGTGTTAGCTCAAAGTGGTGATGAAATCAAGAGGTCGGGTATTATGGATTTACCATAAACTCTAGGTTCATGCATGTTCTCCATTAGCCGTCATACCAAGGAATTTCCAATTCTGTATTTGAATTACTACATTTTTCATGGTAAAGAATAACTTTTACACTCTTTTACACTTGGCTATTCATGTATTTGTATCGTGTTTGTGTTATAATTGTGAATTTTGATATGTTAATAACTCATATTATATAGAGTTTGAGACATTTATGTATTCCTATCACTTTCTCTTGTCATGTCTGCTATTTATATTCAGACAGAAACTTCTAACTTCTATTTCCTATCCTATGATAGAAGGATCTGAAAACCCTTTATCATATAAGTTGACATGAAGTGTCCAACTCGGACTTTAGTACCTAGAATTCCTTTGTTTCTTTTACAGTTCCAAGTTCCAAACTGCTATCATGGTGACGACCAAATAGTTTGAAGTTAATAATTTATTTGAAGATCCTACTTGCAAGAAGAAAATATTGCATAAATTGGTAGGTCATATATGATATGGAGAATCGCTAACCATGAATCATATATGATTTTCACAATCAAGTTATTGCTTATTTTTAATCTTATGCAGATCAACAATTGTGAATTTAACTGTTGGTGTGGATATCTATTTTACATTATCTCTTGGATGGAAATGTTAAATTTGACTTCTTTCTGATATAGGTCAACTGGAAGAGAATGCCTGAAAGCCAAGGACAAAACTATCTTGCCCTAACAGGACCTTTGCCAGATTTGACCTCATGGTCAGCTATGGTCCCAAGTTGTCTAAGTGAAGCTGTGAAACAATGGAAGCATTGTAGGCCCTTTCATTGATAACATATTAGGAGGAAGATGTGTACTGTGTGGCAAGCAAAGGATTTCGCTCATACATGTGCAGCACAGGTTTGGAATTCTCAACATGTGCCACACCACTAGGTTATGCTTTTAGTCCTGTAAGAATAGGTCATTTCTTTTCATTCTTACATTGTACTATTCTTTCATGACAAATGATTGCTCTAAAGAAAATGTTATCTAACACTAATTTAGAGCTAATTTGTTTCTTGTTCTTAAGTAAAAGCTTCTTGTTAGTGTCATTTTCGTTTATTTTCTATTTTTAAGGTAGTTTTTATCATTTCAAGGTAGTTTTTGGTAGGAAAAATAATAATTTTGGAGCATATCGACTTATCTCAATTTGGTATTTGAATCTAATAGTTCCCAAATACTTGTAGAAAGAAGCGAACCCCTAACGTTTTCAGCATTACCTCAAGTTTTAACCACCACTCTAGAAATTTTTTCTACTCTGAAAATTTGTCATGAATGACACAAATTGGTATATAATATATCAATATGATAAAATATTATTTTTCAAAATTAAATATAATTATTAATTATTAAAAAAGTAATTATAATTAATTATGTTAAACATCTTTCAATTTTAATTATCAACTTAATTAGTTGAATTACTTTAAATAAAAACTTAATTGATATTTATATAATGAAAATAACAATAAATATTATAATATGTACATTAAAAAATAGGGTAAATTACACCAACAGTTATTTAACTTTGAGATAGTTGACAAAACAATTACTTAGATTTCATTTTAGTTACTCAACTTTAAAAAAATAATAAAACAGTCTTTTTTATCGTTTTTCGTTACAGACGTAATGGTAAAATGACAATGGTAAATGACAGCTCCAGCTGGCCGGTTCTTTTGAAAATTTATAACCATTAATGACTATTTACCAGGCCTTATATCATCGACTCCGACGAAGTTTAATACTTACAAATAGAAATTAGGCTTCTCCACCGTTCTGGAGTTGCATTCACCACCACTTTTCTTTTAATTTTTCTTCTTTAGTATTAATTTTATTAATCCCCACATGCAAGCCAGGCCACATTCTTCTCCGCCTCTTATTTTTCAAATAACACCAGAAAATGAAACGAAGTTGAAAAACCCAGAACAGAAAAACAAAGAATTTTTTTTATTTCTTTTTTGGAGAGATTTCTTTATTTTTTTCTCAAATTATGGGATTTGTTACAATAGACCCTGCCGTTTTGGATAATATAATATGTCGATTATTGGAGTTTAAGCAGGAAAGGACAGGGGGCAAGCAAGTGCAGCTGATGGAAGGTGAGATCCGTCAACTTTGCACTTTCGCAAGGGAGATATATTAGCTTTTTAATTCATATTTTCTTTTTTAGATTTTCCATTTGAAAAATGGTGAAAATTCATGTTTTGCTTTTTTGGGTATTTTAGTTTTAGGATTTGGGTGTTCCTAATTTTGACTGGTTAAGGGAAAAGTTGAAAACTTTGAAAAAATGTTATTAAGGGAAAAGTTGAATGCATTTGAAGGAATTAAGGAAATGTGTGTGTGTTCCTGAATGGTTATGCAAGTGCTTAGGAGCTGCATTGAGATAATACTTGATTTTTTATTTAAATTGCATTAACTGAAAATTATTTACTTTTTGATGTTGTTCTTGGTATGATTTATTTCTTAGCCTGCTTGCTAAATGGAAGTAGGGGATTAATTGTAGTTTAATCTTTAGAATAATTGCAAATGAGGTTGAGTACGTTTTTTCTTAGCTATTAATCAACTCTACCATGAACATAATCTGAATTAGATGAGAGCTATGGATGGTGCGAACTTATCACTTTCTTGGTGCATTGCATCCTTGTTTTAGCTTTTTTCTGGAATTTAATGTCATAAGAGGAAGAGAGGGTAGCTACGGTCTAGGTATGAGGATCTTGGTTTGCTTCTTTTTATCTTAGCTACCTTTAATTTTTGTTTTTACAGTCTTCTTCAAATTCTTCATAAATTGAGTGGGCGGACATCCAACGTGGCAAGTTAGTTGGCCACGTCAGCTAGTTAACTTGCCACATCAGCAGTCCCGTTAAGACAGTAACGGAAACTATTAATCAGTGACTGTTTTGTCATTTTTTTTAACGTTAGTGATTGTTTTGTTATTTTTTAAAAGTTGAGTGACTAAAATAAAGTCTATGTGACTGTTTTGTTAGCTACCTCAATTGAGTGACTGTTTTGTTAGCTACCTCAAAGTTGAGTGACTGTTAGTATAATTTACCCTAAAAAATATTATATTATAAATTTATGTTTTAATGGGATAATTATATTTAGCATATATTATATTATAAAAATTAGATTTTGCTCTCTTGTACCCAGGTCTCGAGATATGGCATTTTAGCCTTGAGACAGGCAAGTTAGTATCCAAAATTTAGCTCTAGGGGTCCAAAGTCACGACGTAGACCCTTAGTTTTGAGACAATGCATGTCAGTAGCTAAATTGCTATGGTAACAGGCCATGTCTAGAGATATAGGCCATTGCACCTATAAATTGTGTTTTTATGCCTGAAATTGATTTAAAAGTTCTCAATTTTTATTTTAAGCACAACTTAAGTTATGAAATGAGTTTTAATTATGACATTTGAATATTTGATCATCTGATTGAATGATAGAAAATTGGATGATGTCCCTGGATATCTAAATGCGATCACTTACTCAAGACTATTGTTAGTCTCGGTAATGAGTGTTATAGACAATGTTTATAACACAAAAATTATCGAATAAGAAGATGATGGTCCACTCACGTACAAATATGTTATGTAGGATGTTGATTCTAAGCTTTGGAAAGAAGTTATGGATATTGAGATAGATTCTATGAAATCTAATATAACTTAAGAAATTGTAGACTTATTAGATGAGATTAAATCTATAGGGGATGAGTGAATCTACAAGAGAAAACGAAATGTAAAAGGAAATGTTGAAACCTATAAAGCTAGACTTGTAGCAAAAGGATACATACATAAAGAAAGTATCAATTATGATGAGACCTTGCTTCTAGTGATGATAAAGTATATTCACATTCTTTTATCTATTTTTGCAACTCTCAACTACAAGACTTGGCAAATAGATGCCAAGATTGCATTCTTGAATGATTAACTTAACAAGAGCATCTATATAGTGCAACCTAGTGATTACATGCTAAAGGACAAGGGTATAAAATTTGCAATTTTGCTTAGATCCATTTATGGATTTAAGCTAGCATCTCACTTATGGAATTTAAGATTTGATCAAATGATCAAAACCTTCAGATTTGAGCAAAATGTTGATGAACATTGTATTTATAAACATATGAAGAATAGAAAGGTCGTTACATTCTACTTATTAAAAATTATATAGCGACACTACCATTGGTTAAACTATGGTTAACTCAAAGTTTGACATGAAGAACTTGGGTGAGTTTAATCATGTTCTAGGTATTTGAATATACAAGAATAGAAAGAACAAATTGATAATTTTATAACAAGCTTCATACATTGGCAAGATCTTAAAACAATTTGCAATGTCTGGTGCGAAGGAAGGCATTCAACCTTCTACATCAAGTTTTCATATTTATTTGGATGATTATCCTAAAACAATAAAAAGAAAGAGAACATATGAGAAGTATTTCATACGCATCAACAGTAGGAAGATTTATGTATGTTATGCTTTGCACGTGCCTAGAAACCTTCTATATTGAATGGTGAGTCGATATCAGGTGTGTTGGAAAAATCTGGTTCCAAATCGATTTTCTTGCACAACGAAAAATAAATGTTTTTTTGAAAATCGAGCTGGTTTGTGATATTTATAGCAATAAACCCTTTACTGAAATCGCACATGTGTTTTCGCTAAACGGATCCTTATTGTTCTTGGTTTTCAACCGAACGACATTTTTCACTATCCTCGTACCATGAACTGCTTTGAGTGTGGGCTTGAATGATTCAAATCAAACACAGAACTTAAAATAGTTATTTTAACTTTTAGTGTGAAAAAAAAATCTCTTCTCAATAGAAACCAAAAGAATTGTTATTCCGAAAAATAAATTTAATACTTGATAATAAACTCTTACTATTTTTAGTAGAGTAACAATATCTTAAAGTTGTGTAAATAACCCTACATCTATTTATAAGAAAAAAAAAAGTAAAACCCTTATTGAATTGTAGAAGTTTATTTCAATTAGAAAAACAAACTCCTACTCTAACTAGAAGTATAAAGGGCGACAACCCTAGTTAATAATACTAGGGTTATTGTCTCTTCCTTTAACATGAGGGACTTTTAGGCCTCTTCCATATTGGGTCAATTACAAGTACTTGAACTTTTAACCAATTCTTTATAATTCGATCCAACCCGATATTTGTTCTTCTATTTCTCAAAATAAACATCTCAATTTATTTCCAATTAGATAATCTTCTAAGCCCAACCCTAATCCTGTTAAAATCATGACTTTATCGTAAAAGAATCTATGAGAGTGTTTTCATATTCAATGGGTTTACCATGACTAAATGATTTAATTCCATTTTCGAACTTCATTTTATTTGAAAAATATAAATTTATTTCCAAATACTTTTCATTTTTCATCTTCATTTTGGAGAAAACCACATTCATTTCCAAATGATTCAATTTCTCCATTTTCATTAGAAACATTTGGAAATGATTATGGTTTTGTCCAAAATAAAAATGAAAATAGAGAATGAAATCATTTGAAAATGAATGTAGTTTTCTCCAATATCTTCTAAAGGGCATGGCTATGGGAGTAAAAGAAGGAGTGGTCATCTTGGAAGGGTCTTAAATAAAACGATTCATGGATGTGGGGGACTTTTAACTTGCTGGCAATTCATATGTCCCACTTCTAGAAGCTATGACTTCTATGGAAAAGTTCCTTAGTGCACAAGTGGAAACTTCAACAGATAAGGCTGACACCCAAAATGGTGGTGTTAAAACATTTGTTACGTCCTAGTGGTTGGTTCTCCTACCTCTTTTTACTTTATTTATGAATTTTACCATTTTATCTTGGAATTTTCAAGGTTGTGCCAATTTGAAGTTTTTCCGTGTTTTCTATGAGTATAACCGAGAACATAGACTAGATTTGATTGACATTTTAAAAACGAGAGTCAGTGGTAGGAAAGCAGATTTGATTATTGTGAAGCTTAGTTTCTAGCATTCTCATCATATAGAGGCAGTCGAATTTTGAAGTGGTATTTAGATTGGATGGAGGGAGTCGGTTTGTGTTGAGGTTCTCAAAAGTCATCCCCAATTTGTTTTAGTTAAAGTCTCTGGTAATACTTTTAGGCAGCCCTTTTTGGTCACTTTTGTATATGGAAGCCCTGATAGCCATAAACGGAGACAACTCTAGGGGACCTTACAAAGTACTATTCTAATAGATGGGTTTCCATGGATGGTGATTGGAGACTTTAACACTACTCTTTCCTCTAGTGAAAAGAGAGAAGGACGGACCGTAGGGAAAATGTGTCCACTTTTTGGTTATTTTTTGGATTTGGCTCAGTTGTACAATTTGGGTTTCCGAGGTTCATAGTTTACATAGTAAAGAGGAATGATTGTTGAGTGATTGGATATGGCTATTTGCAATGATGCTTGGAACTTTGCTTTTTCACATTCCATGCTGACACACTTACTGTGGCTTAAATTCGATCACAGACCATTAAGCTTGTCTCTTATATCTGAATATCACCTCTCAATAGGGCGTCCTTTCAAGATCTTAATGGGTTGGGTTAAACATCCAGCATTTTTAGATTTTGTTAAAGAAAATTAGAAAGTTTTTGCTAACATGTTGGCAGTACACTCTAACTTTATGATCCTTTCAGGTTCTTAGTGGGTTGGGTCAAACATCCAGCCTTTTCAAATTTTGTTAAAAAAAATTAGAGAGTTTTTGCTATGGCAGTACACTCTAACTTTATGAAGCATATTAAACGATGAAATACAGAGTTTTATGGTCACATTAATACTCGTAAGAAGCATTTGACTCGGAAGTTAAAAAATATTGAGATTGCGCTTGATAGAATGAACTCTGCTTATCTTAATCAGGTTGAAATGGAGGTAAGATAGGAATTGGAAAATGTTCTACATCATGAGAAAGTTTTATGGTATGAAAAGGCACGATGTGATTGGTTGGTGTTAGGGGACCGTAACATCAAAATTTTTCACATGCGCGCTTTGAGGAGAATGAAACAGAATAGAATTGATGCCTTGAAGAATGATATGGGTGAGTGGATTTTGGATGAGGATAAATTGAATAGTGAACACCAACGTCCAATGAAAGGATTCCCCCTAATGCTTTCCCACGCCTTAATGATGAAGATGTTACTTTTTTAAATAAACTGATCTCTAATGAGGAGATTAAAGTTACTCTTTTTGATATGGCTCTGTTGAAGGTTTTAGGAAGTGATAGTTACCATGCCTTATTTTATCAGAACCAGTGGGGATATGTAGGTGTCTCCGTTTGTAATTGGGTTAAGAGCGTTTTTTATAGAGAAAACATTGACTCTAATTTGAATAATTCATTTATCGTGTTTATCCCTTAAGTCCAAAATCTGGAAGGTTTCTCTCATTTTCGGCCAATCAGTCTATGCTCTACTTTCTACAAACTAGTTATGAAGGTTATCGCAAACCGATTTAAAGTGGTCTTTCCAAGAATCATAACTTCCGAGCAAACTGAGTTTGTAGCATGAGGAAACATCACTGATAACATTGTCATCGCACAAAAGGTTTTTTTTTTTTGAACAAAAACTAGCCCAAACAGGCCTAACTTTCATTTAAAGCATCCTGAATAACAAGATTATGTAACTCCCTAGGGTAGTTCACATCAAAAGCCCACGTACAATTATTTTTAAGGACAAATTTGCTAATAAAATCAACAATCCTATTGCTAGTTCTGGGCACCCACGTGACTATCGTAGTCCCAAAAGTTTTTAGCTGCCTAAAAACATTATTTGCGTGCTGCCCAATAAAAGTAATGTCTTGCCCTTTTCTATTAATTTTATTTACAATATTAGCATTATCAGACTCAAAATGAACATTATTTAAGTTCATATTTTTTTCCCATAAAACCCCTTTCTCCATAGCCATAATTTCAGCCCAGTCACTGTTAAAAGCCGATTCTTTAATGCTTCCATAGCCACCTAGTACAAAACCATCTTCGTCCCTCACAATAACCCCCAACAATGGCCGCATCCACATTTATTTTTTCAACACCCTGAGCAGGTTTCTTCTACCCATGGACAGTAGGATGTATAGGTATCATCGACTTTTCTCTGAGGTTATAAATCTTGAAGTCATCGCTAAGAGCCCGAGCTTTATTCCAAAACGTGAGTAGACTCTCCTCTTTACCTTGGAAGGTAAACTTGTTTCTGTTGTTCCAAGAGTTCCAAATAAGAGTAATGAAGTCCTCCATGGCTTTTTTATCAAGAATTCTCATAGCAACTTCTAACCAATCAATGTACTGGTTGAAATCATTTCTTACCAGTATATCATCAAGCCCACCACACACCAAAGTCTCCCTAGCAGTGGGGTAATCCTTTAAGGCATGAATAAGAGTTTCCCTTTCGGCTCCATATCGCTGGCACTCCAAATTCGTCGCATGCCTAATAGAAGCAATTTTAACATTGGTAGGCAAGATCTCATGTCCCATTCTCGAAGCAAAAACTCAAATTTTGGGCAAGATAATAAGCTTCCAAATCTTCTTCCAAAGCAAGCTATGAGGACCCATGCCCTTTTTTTTTTAAAAGGAATCAAGAATATGCTGATTTAGTCGTAAAAATTTCATAATTACTATGAAACCACACCAGAATGTCTTTCGGAGAATGAAAAAAATAGGGATATTACAAATTTGGTCCCCCCATATTATCCCCATAAATGTCACGCACCCTATTTCTGTACCATTGCATGCTGTTTGGGTCCTAGAGCTCATGGACTTTCCTCTCACCCACAAGCACCCTTTGGAAAATAACAGAGTCCCCATTCAAGCCTTCGAACCCCCAGTTGTCATTGTGAATGTCCACCCCTTTTCCATCGCCCACCATCTACCCAAAACCTTGTTTTAATTTCCTAGCAACTGTGGATATACTTCTCTAGATAAAGGATGGTTTCTCCACTTTTTTAGGACTGTAAATGTTACCTTTAGGAAAATATTTAGACTTGAGAACGCGATAGCAAAGCGTTTCTGCATTTGTGAGGAGCCTCCACGCTTGTCTACCGAGAAGCGGCAAGTTGAATAAGTGAAAATCTCTAAACCCGAGCCTCCCATACCTTTTGGAGCACACACATTGTCCCACGCAAGCATGGCCCATCCACGATCCTTATTTTTGCTTGTCCACCATATTATGCGTATCTTTGAATTCATATATTCAATGACACTTTTAGGAGCAAGAAAAACAGAGAAAGCATAAGTGGGTAAAGCCTGAAGAATAGATTTAATAAAAACTTCTCTTCCACCATAAGATAACAGCCTTTTGGACCAACTATTTACTCTACAAGAGAAGCAGTTAAGTATGTCGTTAAAAGGTAACAATTTTTTCTTTCCAATATGAAGAGGTAAACCAAGGTAATTATTTAATTTATCAACAACCCGCATGCTAAGCATATTACCAAGGTGTTCCCTCTGAGTTGTAGGAGCCTTCGGGCTAAAATAAACCATAGATTTTTCATAGTTTATTTGTTGACCAGACACCCTTTCAAAATCATTTAAAATTTTTGTGAAAGCTTCAACTTCATCTTTTTTATTTCTAATAAAGAGGAAAGCATCATCAACAAAAAATAAATGGTTAATTCTTGGCCCATTAATACTAGCCTGAACTCTCCGGATAATCCCATCTTATTGAGCACGATTGAGTATTCTCGAAAATGCCTCCATGAAAAATAGGAAAAGATAAGGAGATAGGGGATCCCCTTGACGGAGGCCCCTCTCTAAAGTTATTGTATTTGTTAAAGTCTCATTGCACTTAACCACATACTTAATCGAACAAACACACTTTATAATTAAATTGATCCAATTATCAACAAAACCCATATTCTTCATACGACTTCAATGAACTTCCACTCAACCCTATTGTACACATTGCTCATGTCAAGTTTAACCACGAGCCCTTTATTTTGACTTTTTTTTGAACTCTGAAGGTAGTGTAATAATTCATTCGCAATTAGAATGTTGTCATGGATCATTTTTCCTGAGACAAAGGTGCTTTGATTCTGACTTATACAACTGGGCAACACCTTCTTCAACCTATTCGCCAAAGTCTTCGAAATAATTTTGTAAATAACTCTGTATAAACTAATAGGCTGAAAATTAGACATATCAGTGGGATCTTTCATTTTAGAAATGAGGACAATTATCGTTTCGTTAATACAAGAAAAATATTTTTGACCATTTAAAAAATCATGGCAAAGGTTTAGAATATCTTTACCCACGACCTCCCAATTTTCCCGAAAGAAAACATTCGAAATACTGTCAATGCCTGGAGCCTTGCGAGGGTCTATCTGGTTGAAGGCATCTAAAATTTCCTCATTCGTAAAATCCTTTATCAACATATTATTGGTATCATGGTCAACACACTTAGGAATATAGCTCATCTTTAGCACATCATTATAGCCAACGCTTAACTTGAACAAATTTTGGAAATAATCCCCTACTATCTTACAAATGCCCTTAGTATCACACACCTATCGACCATTATAGTCTTTAAGTCTTTCAATATTGTTCTTCTTCTGTCTGTTAGTGGCCCTCAAATGGAAGAACTTTGTATTCCTATCCCCTTTCCTAAGCCAGATGATTCTGGATCTTTACGCCCAGTAGCATTCTTCTTTAGCATAGAGATTGCTTAACTTCAAATGAGGTTCCCTTAGACTGTTAGTATTAGAATTAGTAATAGCCCCATCGATAAATCTATTGATTTGCTCAGTCAAGTCACGAATTTGGGCTCTCATATTGTTATACTTGTTGAATTGCCAAGGACCCAAGACCCCCCGCATCCCATCCAATTTCTCCTGAATATTTTCACCCCTTCTATTCCAACTTTCCTTGATTATCTCCTTTGCTCTCTTGTCCTTTGCTCAGCATATATCATAACAAAAATAAAGCCTAAGATCTCTTTGGTTCATTTTTGGCCTTTTACCCATCGTATCCATGAGAACAAAGTTGTGATCTGATTTAGCCTGTCAATGGTATTAACATCTATAAAAGAGAAAAAAGCAACAGCATTAGCAGACATAACAAAGCGGTCTAACCGCTCTTTTACAAGCGCATTACTGTCCCTATTGTTGACCCAGGTGAACTAGCCCCTGGTAGGTTTGATATCAACTAACGTTAGCTCCTCAAGCACCTCTCTAAACTCTTTCTTTTTTCGCATCATCCAATATAGCATTGAAATCTCCCCCAACGATCCATTCTTCTCTAACAGTTCTACCAATACTTTTTAGGATTTCCCAATATTGAGCTCTCGCACTAGGATCCGCATTGCCATAAAAACCCGTCAACTGAATATTGAATCTATTATCCACCTTCACTAAAGAGTCAATATAATTGCTCGAAAAAATTTGGATGACCACCTCAACCTTATCGCTCCAAAGCATAGCAAGCCTACCACTCCTCCCATTCGAGTCAACCACTAAGTAATTCGACATTCTGTAAACATTTTTAATCTAAGAAAAGTAATTAGAATTGATTTTAGTTTCACTTAAAAAGACTATATCTGGAACATTTGCAACTAGGAGTTGCTTCAATTCACAAACTGTAGTAGGGTTTCCAACCCCACAACAGTTCCAGCTTAAGACCTTCATTGTTCTTAGCGAGGTTGATCGCCAGCCGCCGCCTTAAAAGGTGAAATCTTATCCATTAACTTTCTCCTCACTAATTTGGATGGACTCTTATCTATATTATCTCCATTCGGGCCCCTCTGTCTCTTTCTCTTATTTTTGAAACTAAATAAACCATCTCTGGTTGTTTTATGACTCTTTTTTTCCACAAGCAAAGTAGACATTGAATCCTCTTCACTCTCCTTCTGTTTTCCCTTTTGAACTAAATGTCCATTGTCTTCCCTTGTATCTGTATTACTTTTCTTTTTATCCTCAGTCGATAATGTCTTTGTCAACACTATTTCAAATCCATTACGCCATGTTCCCCTTTCTTGGTTCGGGGTCACTATATTTGCCCTCACCCACCTCCCATATTGTAAGTTTAACGCACTTGACTCGGGACCTTCCACTTTGTTTCGACATCTTTTAATGGTGTGTCCAATCAAGCCACAAAAAAAGTAGAAATCTGATAATCTCTCATACTTCAGAACACATATAATTTTAAAACCTTCTCTTCCCACAAGTTTCACAATCCTCTTTAAAGGTTTTGATGTATTGATTTTAACTTTTATTCTTATGAATTCAGACCATCATCTATTTCTATCATTCCAATCAATTGCCACCAGTTCACCTATGGCTTTTCCCACATCCAACGCAGTTTGACAATCCATATATTCCAGAGGTATGTTGTAAATCTTTAGCCAAAAGAGGATATATTGAACTCATAGGAAGTAATGTCTTTGTCCTTTACAAAAGGCATCATTGAGAATAAGCAGTTGTCAAACAACCAGGGCATAAAGTTGGAGATTCTACTTTTGTCTTCAAAACAACCAAACTTAATGATTATAGCCTCATCCTTCAAAGCAACAAAATTTACCTCTTCTTTCGTGAACCATGGTGTCTTAAAAACCCTATACATTACTTTCCTATTCGGCTTTTCTTCCGCCATAATTCTACCCATTGCCCATGATTCATCTCATTGATAGTTGTTTTTAACCTTTGTACTAATAACCTTGGTAGCCTCTTCTTCCATAAATTTTAGTTTTTTCAAGAACTTATTTATATCATCAGTCATCGTTTCCTTATTGCTAATAGTACTCTCTTCCATCAGCCCGTTGGAGCCGAACCAAAGTCGACTTAAAACCTAAGGAAATTTCAACGCCAGAATCCAAAGATGACAAAAAAAACCTATAGGTAAACCAGAAAGAAGAAAACCACAAGAATCATAACAACCAAAAGAAAAAACAAGAAACTGCACTACAAAACTAACAGAAAAAAAAGAAAGAAAAATACAAGAGAACAACAACAAAAATAGAATAACAAAAAAAGAGTTAGTATGGCTTTCTAACAGAAAAAAAAAGAAAGAAAAATACAAGAGAACAACAACAAAAATAGAATAACAAAAAAAGAGTTAGTATGGCTTTCAAACCACTATCTAAGCTAATATCCAAAAACTCTATTATTTAATACGTAAAACCCCTATGCATGCAAAAGTAACTAAAATATAAAAAGACCTTTTTAAATACCTCGTTTTCACGCAAACAAACAAAGAGTAAAACAATTACGAAAGATAATAGAGAACAAATCATGGGCTCCTTAAAAAATTTACCACAGAAATGACAAAACAAGCACAACACACAAGAAAAAAAGAAAAGGGGACCTCCTACACGAAAAGAAAAAAAAACTACTAAAAGTAAATAAAAAAGAGAAAGAAACCAAACAAGATCACCGATAAACCTGAAGAAAACCCTAAAGAGAATATTTTACCAGCTACTGCCTTTGACAGAGACCTTCCACGTCAAGTCACTAGCACCGAACACCACTGATAAAACACAATCGAGAAACAATCACTGTACACCAACACACACGAAAGCCCCCTTTGCTGCCATAATATTCAGACGAATAAAGGCAGACCCACAAAGCAAATCAAGAAGGAAAAGCGTCAAAATCTTGGAGAAAACCTGTAATCTTGTTCTGGTGTTACTATTTTCTAAAATAAAAGACAAGCAACTAACCTTTTTAATTTTCTCATTGCACAAGTGGTTCTCCACTCTATGAGGAGTATACAAAAAAATAGGAGATGGATGACTATCAAAATTAATCTAGGGAGAGAATATGATCGTGTGCATTGGGAATTCATCGATGCCTTGCTTCAGGCTGCAAGTATTTTTAATTTTCTTCGTAATGTTATTATGTTTGCAATTTCAAGTTCCACTATACATGTTTTGTGGAACGGGTTTCCAACATAGAAATTTTGGCCTGTTAAGGGTGTTTGCTAATGATGTCTGCTATCTCCTTATTTGTTTATTTTGTGTATGGAATGGTTGGGCCAAAGTATCCATTCTGCTATAAGCTTCGGTAATTGGTCCCCTATTTGTCTAGCTCACACCGGCTCACCGCTAGCTCATCTCTTCTTCGCAGATGATTTGATCTTATTTGGACGTGCTGAAGAACATCAAGCTTAGGTCATCAAAGACATTTTTGATAAGTTTTGTGAATATTTGGGACATCGAATTAATATGTAGAAAACAAATATCTTCTTTTTTTTAAAGGCGTTGATGGTAGCTTAGGGAGATGTATAAGTAGAAACTTTGGTTTTCAAGAAGTACAAAACTTAGGATCTTACCTTAGAGTGCCCCTAGTCCATGAGAATGTCACTAATAACACTTTGCGTTTTGTTGTTGGCAAGGTGCATAGTAAACTGTCTAGCTGGGACGTTAGACAACTCTCTTTAGGTGGTAGGTGACTTTGGCTGAATTGATTTTGCTTTCAATTCCAAGCTATTTTATGCAGACAATGATGGTTCCTAAAGGCTTGTGTGATGAGATTGATTGAATAATTAAGAAGATCGTATGGGGTCCTATAATGGTGGTACCAAGATAGCTTTGTTAAGTTGGGACTCAGTGTGTCAACCTAAATCGCGTGAAGGTCTTGGTCTGAGGCACTTGAAGGACCATAACACTTCTTTCATGATGTAGGTTGGATTCAACATTATTTCAAATTCTAATGCCCTTTGGGTTCAGATTCTCCGGTCGAAGTATGGGGTTACAAGTGGTTTGCCCGAGAACTTATCAAGAGGAAGCAATTATTTTTTATGGAGATCCCTTTCTAAGGTATGACCCTTCATTCACGAAAACTTATTATGTTCTATCAGGGATGGGAATTGTGGACCCTTTCATAAACAGATTCCTTCCACTTCTAATCTTAATATGGCTTGTCTTCTTAGCAATATGATTACAAATGATGGATCATGGAATTTGGACCTTTTTATACTTTGGGTTTCAGAAGATGTCATCAATAAGATTGTAGGTGTCCCACCGCCTCACCCATCTTTTGGTCCAAATAGAATTAAATGAGGGCTATTTCGACTAGCTCTTTCTCTCTCAAAAGTGCTTATGGTAAGATTCGGGAAGGTACATTGAATTCAAAAGAGTCAATTTAAGAGCTTCCTTAGAAGTTTAAAGGCCCGTAATAGGTTCGATTCTTCATTTGGCTCGTTCTCAAGCTACATGTGCTTATGAATGCAGAAAAGGCAAGGCGCGGAGTTGGTAATGACAACACATGTGGTTTTGGTGGGCATGGATCTGAGGAGGTGTTGCATGTTCTCAGAGATTGCCCTACAACTAGGAATATCTGGGACAAGCTCATTCCAGAAGGATCGCCCTCTAGATTCTACACCGGATCCCTCCTTGAATGGATGACTGAAAGCCTTTAAAACCATTAAACTCCTTTTTTTTGGGTGGGGTAGATTGACCGTGCCTTTTTGGGATGATTGCTTAGAGTATTTGGAAGAACCATAACTTGTTTACTTTTCAAAGTATTTTCTGAAGTATTAACTGTTGGAACATTTTCAAATATTTATAGTGTTCCAATAACTATAAATAAATGGGTGTAATTAATCAAAAGATTACATTGTTTGATTTTTTGAAAAAGAATTATAACTATTTAAATAATTTTATTTGAATAGTTATAATTAAATAAATAATTATATGTTTATTTTAAAGACATTATTATTCAGAAAGATACCTATTGATGAAAGATGTCTCTATGAAGAGACATGAAAATTCCTATAAATAGGAATGAGATTTCATTTGGAAATCATACCAACAAATTCTAATATTCTTTCTTTCTTTTCTTCATTTTCTAATATATTAGATTATTCTATAAAGTATTACTACAAAAATCCTTTATAGAAATTGAGTTCCTTGTCAAACATTACTCAGTGTGTAGTGGGTTATTCTCGTTAGTGCAAAACACAAATAGTCATTGGCTTCATTGTATCTTCGAGGTTAATTTGCTTGAAACTCATTTGCACACCAAAGATAGGTGAGGGCGAATATAACCTTAAAGATAGTGGCTTTATACATACCTTAGAGCCTTGTTCTATTTCTTCTTCTGTTCGAGTTCCGTTCGTATGTTCGAGATTTTCCTCACCGGAAATTTGTACTAACAATTTTAAGGTTATAATTCATGATGACTACCACAACTCATGCAAGTGGAACACTAAGGGAGTTGGCTTCCAATTTTGTCAAACTTGATCGGTTTGATGGTGGCAATTTTCGACGATGGTAGAAAAAGATGCACTTCCTATTATCAACTTTAAAGATTGCTTATATTTTGGATACTCCAAGAACTGACAAGACTGAAAACGAATCTGTTGCTGCAACCCGAGAAAGACAAAAATGGGACAATGCTGATTACATATGCATGGGCCACATATTGAATGGTTTATCTGATGGTTTGTTCGACACCTACCAAAACGAGGTCACCGCTAAAGAATGATGGGACAAATTGGAGACAAGATACATGACCGAGGATGTTACAAGTAAGAAATTTCTTGTCAGTCATTTCAATAATTATCAAATGGTTGATGATCGTTCTGTTATGGAACAATTTTGTGATATTGAAAAGATGTTGAATCAATTCAAGCAATATGATATGAAAATGGATGAAATGATTGTTGTATCTTCCATAATAGACAAACTTCCTCTATCTTGGAAAGACATTAAAAGAAGTCTAAAACATAAGAAAGAGGAAATTCTCTTGAGGATTTGGCAAATCATCATCGTATTGAAGAAAAATATCGAAAGCAAGATCAGAATCTAAATTCTGAAAATGCCAAAGTGCATGTTACGGAGGAAGTACAGACTACTAAACCATTCAAGAGAAAGTTCAAACAGACTGATAGAGCACCTAAGTTCAAAAATAAACAAAAGGGCTCATGCTATTATTGTGGTAAGCCGAGACATTTCAAGAATGAATGTCAATTTTTAAAGAAGAAATCATCTTCTAAGGCTGATAATAATGAAAAGTTCATTGCAATGATATCTCAAATTAATATGGCTCAAGATGATAATACATGGTGGATTGATACTGGAGCAACCAAAAATGTGTGCAAAGACAAAAGCATGTTCACAAAGTTCACACAATGTGAAAATGACAATGTCTTGTTCATGGAAAATTCTTCCACCGCAACAATCAAAGGCAAAGGGTCTGTTAAACTACAATTCACTTCTGAAAAGGTTTTAACCTTAAATGATGTATATTATGTACCAGAAGTTAGAAAGAATTTAGTGTTTGGAAGTCTGTTAAATAAGTTTGGTTTCAAACTTGTTTTTGAAGCAGATAAATTTATTTTGTCTAAGGGAGGAATTTTTTAGGGAAATGGTATATGTATGAGAGAATGTTCAAACTAAATATTATTAATAAGAATAAAAATACTATTTCTACTTATATGGTTGAATCTTTTTGTTTATGGCATTATAGATTAGGTCATTTGAATTATAGGAAATTGAATGACATGTATAAGTTAGATTTAATTCCTATTTTTAATAATAATATTGGATATTGCAATACATGTATGTTGACTAAAATTTCAAGAAACTCTTTCCCTAAGGTTAAAAGAAATACAAAATTGCTTGATTTGATATATAGTGATTTATGTGGCCTGCAAAATACTCCTACATTAGGTGGAAAGAAATATTTTGTTTCTTTTATTAATGATTGCTCTAGATATTGTTATGTATATTTATTGTATTCAAAAGATGAAGCACTTGATAAATTTAAAGTTTATAAATCTGAAGTTGAACTTCAGTGTGAATCATTTATCAAGTGCTTAAGATCGGATAGAGGTGAAGAATACTATAATCCAAGTTATTTTGAATCCACTGGGATTATCCATCAACTTTCAGCCCCCTACACACCACAACAAAATGGTGTAACTGAAAGAAAAAATAGTCTTGACTGAAATGGTAAATTGAATGTTATCTTATTCAGGTCTTGGACAAGGTTTTTGGGGAGAAGCTGTTCTAACAGCTTGTCATATATTGAATAGAGTTCCTAATAAGGAAACTAAAATAACCCCTATGAAAAATGGAAGAAAAGCAAACTAAACCTTAATTATTTGAAGGTTTGGGGTTGTAGAGCTATTGTCAAAGTTCCAATACCTAAACGTAAAAAGTTAGGTGAAAGAGGAATTGAATGCATATTTATAGGATATGCACATAATAGCAAGGCATATAGGTTCATGGTAATTGAACCAAATGATTCAATTTCAATTAATACTGTTATTGAATCAAGAGATGCTATTTTTTATGAAAATAGATTTAATTCTATATCAAGACAATTACAACCACAACAATTGATTCATTCTTCAAATGAGAATGAGATTACATTGGAACAAATTGATAATAATGATGAATCTTGTCAAGAATTAAAAAGAAGTAAGAGGATTAAAAAGGTCAAAGATTTTGGACCAGATTTCATTATGTTTCTTGTAGAAGGAAAATGTGAAAGTATATGCAATAAGATACCTTATTGTTATAATACGGAAACTGATCCTATTACATTTGAAGAGGCAATGAAATCTCAAGATTCTTGTTTTTGGAAAGAAACAATAAATGATGAGATAGATTCAATAATGTGAAATTAAACTTGGATCTTAGTTGATCTTCCACCGGGTTCCAAACCAATAGGTTGTAAATGGATCTTCAAAAAGAAAAGGAAGGTCGATGGAACCATTGATAAGTTTAAAGCAACGTTGGTAGCCAAAAGGTTTTACACAAAAAAGAAGGTATTGGTTACTTTGATACCTATGCTTTAGTAGTAAGAATTGCTACAATTAGACTCTTAATATCACTTACCTCTATATATAATTTGGTTGTTCACCAAATGGATGTTAAAACTGCATTTTTAAATGGTGAATTGGAAAAGGAAGTGTACATAGAACAACTGGAAGGATTTGTTGTTCCAGGTGTAGCTACGTAAAAATTTCGCTCGGTCGCTAATTGTGGCGATTCATTAAACATTTGAAAACAAACTTTCGATTTTATTAAAAAGGGAGTCGCCACCGATCTTTTTTCTAGGTGTGATCGGACACCTAATAAATCATCTTTCTCTTTTTTTTAAAAGAAAATTTATTTTTTAAACAAAAGGAAGGCTGAATTTGGGTCTACTCGAAAATCCAGAGAAAAATAGGGTTCGGGAGTCGGTTAGGCACGAGGAAGGTATTAGCATCCTCGTGACGCCCAAAATTGGTATCTTGTTAAACACGTGTTGTCTTAAATTTCAAAATGCGAGTTCAATGTAACATTTAATCGTGATCCGATAGAAAATAAGAATTTTTGTTTTCGATTTTTTTAGAAGGATATTCTATTTTTAACACGAGTCGATGCATTTCACCCAACATAGCGATGAAATCGATGACTTGATGTTAAATCGGTACATTGCCTTATTTATTGAAATTAGTAAAAACATGAATAAGATCTTTAAAGTAGTGAACAACAAAATGATATAAAATGGGCGGCAGACAAAAAATAAACGAGTTGGAAATACATTGAAGCAAATAATAAATATGACAAAAATATTAAAACAATAACAATGCATGCGATAGATTGAACGTAATAATAGCATCCAACGTGAAATAAAAAAACAATGAATATATACTTAATAAAGGTATTAAGAGTATGTACGTAAAATATAAATATATATATGTACGTAAAATATAAATATATATATATGTATATATATATATATATATAAATAATAATAGTGTTAGAAATATATGATGATATTAGAAATATATATAAAATGGTATAAAAGATGTATAACTAATAATGTTAAAATATATACACAATAATATATATAACATACAATATTGAAAACATATATACATAATATATATATACTGAAAAATATGTAGATATACATAATATGATATTAAAATATTTACATAATACATAAATGTTAGGAATAAAAGCGACTAATAATTATGCTACGTAAGTATATTCATAATTATATTAAAAACATATACATATATAAAAAAAATATACACTAGTATATAGTAATTATGATAATAATAATATTAAAATATAAAAAGCAAATATAATAAAGATATTAAAATAAAGTAATAAAGTAACAACATATATAAATATATATATACATATACGTAATATATCTAGAACATATACGATATATACATAATATTCTTATATATATGTAATAAAGTATTGAAATTTGTACATGATGTATATAAAAAAAAGGTGTTTAAAATACGTACATAATATGGTATTTAATATGTACATATAAGATAATACAATAACATGACTAATATGGTCTTAAAATATATACATATGACATGGTATTTAAGAACATATATAAGATAACATATATACATGGAAATAGTATAAAATATGACCAAGAATATTGAAAATATGTATATAAGATAACATATAAATAATTTAAACTACAATATAAAAAAAATATATATACATAATAATAAAGATATATACTTAACATAGTATAAAAATTCGTATACATATATATATATTATGAATAAGAGTATTATTTAAAAACAACTATAAATATATAAAAGTGTATATATATATATGAATATTAATTGAAACTAAAATAATGTTAATTATAGTAGGAATATACTAATAATGATACGAATAATAATAATAATATAATAATAAATATAAAAAAACAGAAGGATGAAATTAATAATTAAAGTATCGAAGATATAAAAAAGGGCTAAATTGAAAACAAAATATAAAGCACGGGATAGATTCTAAAATAAAAACAAAAGAGAAGGACTTATTTGAACACGGGCAAAACTAAGGGGGATCAAAAGCGCAATATTTCAAAATTTTCAAAACGCTGCGCAGTAAGAGGGATTAATTTACAAATCAAATTAAATTTAAGGGCCAATTTATAAATAAAAATAACTTGATTGCAAATGCATGGAAAATCGGAAGGGCTAAATGCGCAAATAGCCCTTCCACTTAAAAAAAACACGCGGATCCTGTTCGGAGCGGGTCGGGTCGACCCGAACCGGGGCCAAAACGACGTCGTTTTATTGTTTAAACGAGAGGTACCAAAACGCATCGTTTTGGTCCCCTATAAAAGATAATTTTTTTTTAAATTTCATTTGGAAGGGAGAAAGAAAAGAAAAAGGGAGAGAAGGGGAAATGGAGAGGGACTCCTGGCCAGGGGGCCGGTCACTGGTCGACCGTCGGTCGCCGTCCATCGCCGGCGCCGGCCACCGGGTAAAATTTTTTTATTTTTTATTTTTATTTATTTATTTCTTCTATGTATTTATGATATATATATAAATCAGTAGAATAAAAAAGAAAAATAAAAATAAAATAATAAAAGTAAACAAAATTACCTTAAAAGTTTTCTTTTTGATTTTTGATATTAGGTTCTTTGATTCGATGCTATACTGGTATTTAAATGTGGATAGAATTGCTATTTTGCTCAAAGATTGGATGTATTTCTTCTATTTTTTTAACTGCCGAAGAAGCCAGTGTAAAAATTTAGATCTGGCTTTTATAGCCATTTACAAATGTTTTTTTATTATTTGTTGTTGTTGCGTGTTACATTTCTTTGTCTGCAGAAGCGATCCCGTGCAAGGAGGCGGTGACCCGGTCTTTGGTGGCGGTTGGTGGCCTTAGCGAGAGGCAAGTGGGGAGGGTTCTTGTGTTGAGGTAGTTTAGGGGCTAGGGTTAGGTAAAGAGAGGCTAGGGTTTTTGTTAGGGTTTTGGGCTAGGTATTGGGCTAAGGTTAGTTTTGGGTTAGTGGGGTACATTCGGGTTTGGGTAATTAGGCTAATGGGTATTGTAATGTAAATGGGTCAGGGGTATTGGGTAGAGGTTTTTTTTAGGTTATTAGGCTGATGGGTTAGCTGGGTTGATGGTTTGGTTTTAGGGGATTAGTGGGTTTAGGTAAACGGGCCAAAATTGGCCTACAACAGCTGCCCCTCTTTGCTCATTGTCGTGTAACGGGAATAGAGCAAAGACATAAAGAAAGGACAATTTTTCCCCAATATTGCCAAGTATTGACTTCTTTGATGCTCTTCTTGTTCAGGTAGTCTCCTTTCATTCCACCGCATCTTGTAGCTTTGGTTCACTCCACTGCATCTTCAAAGATATGCCTCATAGGTTCAGTCTACTCTTATACCGCTACGGTGAGATGAGGTTTTATGGTCTTCTCTTCTGTAACTTTAGAAAAGCAAGATCTAATATCCTCGATCAGCTCCACTGTAACTTTGACCTACTCTGATCTTTATTCTTTACTCGGCATGTGATCCTGAGCTCAACTCATTTCTCGTAATATGAATTGACTCTTTAAAAACTGACATTAAAAACAGGGATTGAAAATAGCTCAGCACGTAAGCCAAGGCTCAACTTACCTCTCGCAATATGAGTTGGTTTTTTTGAAACTTAACTTGAAAATCAGATTCTGAAAATACCTCGACATGTGACCCGAGGCTCAACTCACCTCTCGCAATATGAATTGATTTTTGAAAAACAGAAATTAAAAGGCTCAACTCACCTCTAGCAATATGAGTTAATTTTTGAAAAACAGAAATTAAAAGGCTCAACTCACCTCTAGCAATATGAGTTGATTTTTGGAAAACAGAAATTAGAAATACCTCAGCGTGAGACCCGAGGCTCAACTCACCTCTCGCAATATGAGTTGATTTTTTTTTGAAGAACAGGAATTGAAAACGGAATTTTGAAAATACCTCAGCATGTGAGCCGAGACTCAACTCACCTCTTGCAATATGAGTTGATTTTTTTTTTAAGAACAGGAATTGAAAACGGAATTTTGAAAATACCTTAGCATGTGAGCCGAGACTCAACTCACTTCTTGCAATATGAGTTAATTTTTTTTTGAAACATACATTGAAAACATCTTGGCATGTGACCCGAGGTTCAACTCACTTCTCGCAATATGAGTTGATTTTTGAAAAATATAAATTGAAAAAACAGAAATTGTAAATATCTCGGCGTGTCCCGAGGCTCAACTCACCTCTCGCAATGTGAGTTGATTTTTTTGACAAATAGAAATTGAAAATACCTCAGCGTGAGACCCGAGGCTCAACTCACCTCTCGCAATAGGAGTTGATTTTTTTGAAAACAGGAATTGAAAATACCTCAGCGTATCCCGAGGCTCAACTCATTTCTCGCAATATGAGTTGATTTTTTTGAAAAACAGGAATTGAAAATACCTCAGCGTATCCTGAGGCTCAACTCACTTCTCGCAATATAAGTTGATTTTTTTGAAAAACAGGAATTGAAAATACCTCAGCGTGTCCCGAGGCTCAACTCACTTCTCGCAATATGAGTTGATTTTTTTGAAAAGCAAAAATAAGAATATTAGGATACCAAAACATATCATCTGGTGGAACTTCAGGTGTCTTTTTCCTTGATCTAGTATAAATACCATCAAAACCTCTCGCTCTGCTAGAGTACCTGCGTATGTCATGCATGATGTCATCATGATATGCACATGCTTGTCTTAAATGCCTGTATGCGTACATGATTATGCTATGCGCCTTGGGCTTGTTTGTCATATGTCCCTTTTCGTCATGATTTTTGATGATTTGCGTTCATTGCTTTGACTCCTGACTTTCTCTTTAGGCCCTGTAACCTGCATTTCTCAGATATCACTCTTTTGCCCCCGGTTGAACTTTTTCCTTGCATTGAGGCTCTTGTACTTATCAAATTCTTATCCGGGTAACGCTTAACATTTCTTTTGTTTAGAGTATGTCATTTCACTATTTATCATGTAAATGAACCACATAATGAGATACATGAAAATGGTCAGGTAGGGACAAAAAGATACCTCACATTTATTCATTTCAAATGTAGCAAACAAAGAAAGTTAATCAATGATAGTAAAAAATGTCACAAAGAGAAAAGGGATCGCATTTCAACAAATACAAATGCTCTAGATATTCAACACATGAATTCTTCCACGTTCCTCAATCAAGAATCTTTTTGAGCATGGCTTCTTGCGTAGAAGATTTCGGGCTTTCAGAAATGCCTCAAATACTGTAGCATCTCTGCTTGACCCACCGTTCAAAACGTCTTACTTTTTAAACCCAGGTTTGCTTCATTAGAATGCCCTTTCGGGTTTTCATTCTAATCTTTTGTGTTAATCAAGACGCCCTTTTCGGATTTTCACCTTGATCCCTTTTTTTTTAGGCATAATATTTCTTCACAGCATCTAAATTCACTGGATTAGGTAACTCCTTCCCATCCATCTCAGTAAGAATCAAAGCTCCGCCTGAGAAAGTCTGCTTTACAACGTATGGTCCTTCCCAATTTGGTGCCCATTTTCCTCGCAAGTCTTTTTGTATTGGGAGAATCTTTCTCAACACGAGTTCTCCTTCGTGGAATTCTCTTGGCTGTACTGTCTTGTCATGGGCCGCGATCATTCTCTTCTGGTACATTCGTTCGTGACAAATTACCTTTAGACGTTTTTCTTTGATGAGGTTTAACTGGTCATAACGAGCTCGAACCCATTCTGCTTCCTCTAATTTCGACTCCATTAAGACTCGTAGAGAAGGGATCTCAACTTCGATGGGTAACACGACTTCCATTCCATAGACCAGAGAGAAAGGAGTTGCTCCTGTAAATGTTCGCACAGAGGTGCGATATGCATACAAAGTAAATGGTAGCTTTTCGTGCTAGTCTTTATAGGTCTCGGTCATTTTCCCAATAATCTTCTTAATATTCTTGTTGGCTGCTTCAACAGCTCTGTTCATTTTTGGGCGATAGGGCGAGGAGTTATGATGCTTTATTGGAATTGCTCACACACTTCTTTCATCAACTTATTATTCAGATTCAAGGCGTTATCTGAAATGATTCTTTCAGGCAAACCATATCGACAAATGATTTCCTTTTTCAAAAATCTGTAAACTGCAGTCTTCGTCATATTAGCAAACGAAGCGGCTTCTATCTATTTTGTGAAGTAATCAATAATCACAAAAATGAATCGGTTTCCATTAGAAGCTTTTGGGAAAATTGGCCCTATAACATCCATGCCCCACATAGAAAAAGGCCATGGAGAAGTCATGACATGAAGGGGCGAAGGGGCTGCAAGAATTTTATCGCCGTAAATTTGGCATTTGTGGCATGTTCTTGCAAAACTAATGTAGTCACCTTCCATCGTCATCCAGTAGTAACCGAGCCTCATAATCTTCTTGGCCATAGTGAAACCATTGGCATGTGTCCCACAAATTCCCTCATGGACATCTTCAAGTATCTTTCTGGCTTCAACAGCATCTACACATCTCAAGAGTACCTGATCTTTTCCTCTTTTGTACAGGATGTTCCCATCAAGAACAAATCCCACTGCCATTCTTCTGATTGTTCTTTTATCATTCTCATTTGCTTGTTCGGGATATTTTTGATTCTTGATATATTCTAATACATCATGGAACCATGGCCGTCCATCTGGCTCCTTTTCAATGCTGAAACAATGTGCAGGGACTTCATATATGCTCATTTGGAGATGCATTATTTCTGTTTCTCTGTTTGCTTTAAACATTGAAGCCAAAGTGGCCAAGGCATCAGCCAATTGGTTTTCTTCTCGTAGGAAGTAATTAAAAGTTATTTCTTCAAATTCTTTAATCAGTCCTGCCACTAGATAGCTGTATTTGACTAATTTCGAATCTCTCACTTCCCAATCTCCACGGATTTGGTAAATCACCAATACTGAGTCTCCGTATACCTCTAAAGTTTTGATGTTTCGTTCAATTGCTGCACGAAGTCCCATGATGCAAGCCTCATATTCCGCTATGTTATTGGTGCAGAAGAAGTTTAATCTGGCAGTGAATGGATAATGGTTCCCTTCTGGCGATACTAAGACTACTCCAATCCCATGCCCCAATGCGTTCGATGCACCATCAAAACTCATCTTCCATGGCTTTTCTTTTGGTGACTCATATTCCTTTTCTGTGATGCACATTAAGTCTTCGTCTGGGAAATCAAACCTCAAGGGCTCATACTCCTCTGTCGTTCGAGCCGTTAAGAAATCAGGTATTGCGCTTTCTTTTATCGACTTTTGACTTACATAGGTAATGTCGTATTTCGATAGGAGAATCTGCCATCGTGCCATCCTTCCTGAGAGTGCCGGTGATTCCATCATGTATTTTATTGGGTCTAGCTTTGAAATTAACCATGTCATATGATACAACATGTATTGCCTGAGTCTCCGAGCTACTCAAACCAGAGCGCAACAGTATTTTTCGATGGACGAATACTTTGCCTCATATTTAGTAAACTTTTTGCTGAGGTAGTAGATCGCCTTTTCTCTCTTCCCTGACTCGTCGTGTTGCCCCAGTACGCAACCCATTGAATTCTCGAACACAGTCAAATACAATATCAATGGTCTTCCCAGGATTGGCGGCACTAGCACTGGAGGGCTAGACAAATATTGTTTTATTTTATCAAAGGCCACCTGGCACTCTTCATTCCATTCTCCCGGGTTATGTTTTCGAAGAAGCTGAAAGATCGGGTCGCATTGGTTGGTAAGTTGAGCGATGAATCGGGCGATGTAGTTTAACCTCGCTAAAAATCCTCTGACTTCCTTTTGTGTGCGCGGAGGCGGTAACTCTTGAATGACTTTTATTTTATCTGGATCAACCTCGATACCTCTTTCACTGACGATGAAGCCTAGCAATTTTCCCGAGGTTGCCCCAAACGTACATTTGGCCTGATTGAGCTTCAGCTGGAACTTTCTCAGTCTTTCGAACAACTTTTTCAGGTTCACTACATGCTCTTCTTCCCCTCTGGATTTAGCAATCATATCGTCGACGTAGACCTCTATTTCTTTATGCATCATGTCATGAAATAACGTCACCATAGTCCTCTGATATGTTGCCCCAGCATTCTTTAATCCGAACGGCATCACCTTGTAGCAGAATGTTCCCCACATTGTTATAAAAGTAGTTTTTTCCATATCCTCAGGGACCATCTTTATCTGATTATAACCCGAGAATCCATCCATGAATGAAAACAATGAATGTTTGGCTGTGTTATCCACCAATGTATCGATGTGTGGCAAAGGAAAATTATCTTTAGGACTTGCTCGATTCAGGTCACGATAATCCACGTACATTCGTACTTTGCCGTCTTTTTTTGGTACCGGGACTATGTTAGCCACCCACTCAGGATATTTGAAGGCTTGTAGGAAGCCAGCATCAAATTGCTTCTTGACTTCCTCTTTTATTTTTAATAACATCTAAGGTCTCATCCGTCTTAGCTTTTGTTGAATGGGTTTGCATTCTGGCTTTAATGGGAGTTTATGGACCACTACATCTTCATCCAATCCTGGCACGTCCTGATATAACCATGCAAATACATCTTTATACTCGTAGAGCAAAGCAATCAAATTATGCCTGGTGCCCCCTGAAATAGAGGTCCCAATCTTCACTTCTTGCTTTCTTCCAATCTTCACTTATTGCTTTCTTTCTTCCGTTCCCAGATTTATTATTTCAACAGATTCTTGATGAGGCAAAATCTGTTTATCCTCTTGTTCCACCATTCTTAACAAGTCAGGAGAAGAGACATAGTCTTCAGTATTTTCTTCGGCTTCGAATTCTCCTAAACAAACAGCCTTCTCAAACTCGATTTCAGGACTCGTAACGGGTTCGTTCATGCCGTTGATATCTAAGCACCTGAAAGTTGAATGGAAACGGAAACTATAGAGGGGCATCCAAGTATTGGAAACAAGACGAAATGTTATGGCATGACATGAGACAGATGTAAGGATAGGCTATGAAATGAGAAAATAATTATGAAATTAGTGATAATGCAAAAGATCGTGACAAAATGCATCTTCATTGATATTCATTTGAATGATAAAGAGCGAATGCAAGCTCTTACAAAAGAATTCTATTATATCTAAAGACACAATAGAGGGTTAACGTTTGAGCATTACTCTAAAGACTTATAAACTACAAGAAGGTCCTCGGTAGTCCAATTGTTCAACATGAAGCCCGGGGGACAAGGGCGTATCGTTGAAATATCCTTAATTGCATCACTTCCTTTGTCAATGACATTTATACTGACGTTCTGAAGACCCCTTTCAATTAATATCAGCGTGCTTCGCAGATTATCTTGTCCGGGGTATATCATTCTTGCAGATGTAAATGTTTTTGACAAAGGAGGGTACGTTATGGGCTCCCATTCTATTTCTCGGCCTAAGGTTCTTGTGATCCTTTTCTCTTGATCTTTCTTCCATTGTTTCCTTCTTTGACGCATGTCCGACTGAAAACCTAAACCATGTCGGGCCTTGTGGTGCACTGGCTTTAGAGCCCTGACTATTCCTTGCAGATATCTCTCTAAACCTCTTCTTGCTCGAGCTCCCCTTCCTACAGTCAACCTTACACCCATTCTGGTATTTCTCGATAGTTTTGGCACAGGAATTCTGTTTCTCTCAGCGACGAAGGTGGCATTGACAAACTCAAGGGATCGGAAGGAGCATTCTATAGCGTCTTTGCTTACTTCAAGGTACGGTGCATCAGCAGCGATAGATGCGATAATGTCTTCTTCGCCCTCGACTGTGACCAAACGGCCATCCATGATAAACTTTACTTTTTGATGTAGAGAGGACGGAATTGCTCCAGCAGAATGGATCCAAGGTCTTCCCAAGAGGCAATTGTATGATGGTGTAATGTCCATGACTTAAAATTCAACATCGTATATATACGGGCCCACTTCCAGAGGCATCTCAATCTTTCCCATGACTTCACGCATTGTCCCATCGAATGCCCTTACCGTGGAATGACAGGGCCTTAAATAGGACAGATCTATCGAAATTCTGAAAAGCATGGCCAGAGGCATGACGTTGAGCACCGACCCATTATCGATGAGCACGTTCGGTATTATGTAGCCCTTGCAGCGAGTCGTAATATGCAGTGCCTTCACGGAGCCTCTACCGTTTGGCGGTATCTCATCATTACTAAAAGAGATAAAATTGTCCGCATTCAGATTATTCACCCACCTATCAAGCTTCTCAATAGATATGTTGTTTGCTACATAAGCTTGATTTAACACCTTCAGCAAAGCGTTTTGGTGTGGTTCAGAATTTAACAGTAGAGATAGAACCGAGATTCATGCTGGTTGCTTATTCAATTATTCCGCCACATTGTATTCACTGTGCTTGATAAATTTCAAAAACTCCTGTGCTTCCTCCTCATCCACAGGATTTTTGGTTTCTTGCACGGGTGGAGTTTTTCTCGCTCGACTTTCGCCTCATATCATCATCGCCTTTCCTTTTTGTTTCAAATCACTATTCTTCTTCGCTGGTTCGACTTTTTTTGAATAACATCTCCCACTGCGAGTGAAATGACCTACTTCCCCAACGTTTCCAGTCGCGGCTTTGGATTCTTTGTCTTCAGGTGTGACGATATTGATGTCGTACTTCCAGGGTATCGCTTCATCGTCCTTGTAGGGGAAAGGAGATGGTACTTCGATTATCACTTTTGGTTTCACTGGCTCCTTCTTCGCATCGTAATAAATTATTAACGGTTGGTCGGCACTATACAGGAAACCTGACAATTGATTGTCAGAGGCGCATATTTCTCTTCTATCAGCCTCTTCGCCTTTATGAAAAATCTTAATCTCCTTATTATTCATCATATTTTGCAGTAATCTCCTGAACTCCTCGCAGGACTGAATGTTGTGCCTCTCAAAACCATGGAATTCGCAAAAACTTTGACCTTTTGCATTTTTTTCTTTGAACACTCTGTTAGGACGACAGAGCAACCCCTTTTCAACTAGTACCTCCCAGATTTTCTGCAGAGGTGCTCTTATTTCAAAAACCCATCTTCTACTTTTTCGTTTGTCCTCCTCTCCCACTGCGCTCACATTTCCTTCGGTGTGGTTTGGGAATAGGTTCCGGGCAATACTGTCAGTACCATCAAATCGCAGAATACCCGCATCGATGAGTCCTTGAACTCTCCTTTTGAAGGCAAGGCGGTTTTCCATAGAGTGCCCCTGATTCCCGGCATGGTATGCACAATTAACATTAGGATCGTACCATTTCAGGTACGGGGATTTCAGTGGTGCCATATAATGGGGAGATATCAATTGTTTCTCCAAAAGTTTTGGGTACAATTCCCCATACAACACAGGGATAGGAGTAAATTATGGTCTCTCGGGATTAGGCCTTGCTGGTCTTGATTCGTTTCTGGGTTGGCTTTGAATGGGTACAGTATTTTGTGGGAATGTGGTGACGGGCCTTGGGTTGTTCGTGGCGTATACGGGGTAGGAAGGAGGTGGTACTTGGTAATAAGAGATTTGAAGAGGATAATAAAAATTCAGAGGTGAATAATTTTGAGGTCGGGGTTGGTTTGGATACGGATTAGGGGTATAACGCCCTCCCATTCCCACTATATGGGCTTCTGGTTCTTTCTTCTTTATGGGCGCTACCCTTCTTGAACTCTCTGAACCTTCCATCTTCCCACTTTTGATGGCACTCTTAATAAGTTCTCCGGATATTACGATATCTGAAAAATCCTTCGTAGCACTTCTCACCAACTTGTCATAGAATGGTGCTCTCAGAGTATTGATGAAAAGGACTATTATCTCAGTCTTAGTCAGTGGTGGCTCCACTTGGGCCGAGTTATCTCTCCACCTTTGAGCATATTGCCTAAAGGTTTCTGCTGGTTTCTTCTCCATCATTTGTAGAGTCATTCGGTCAGGCACCATATCAGATACGTGTTTGTACTGTTCGCAGAATGCTGACGCCAAGTCCTTCCAGGATCGGATCTTTTCCCTACTAAGCTGGTTGTACCATCGAAGAGCTAATCTGACTAAGTTATCCTGAAAACAGTGTATGAGTAACTTATCTTCATTCACATAGCCGGTCATCTTCTGGCAAAACATGACGAGATACGCTTTTGGGCATCTTGTCCCATCGTACTTTTCAAAATCCGGTACCTTAAACTTCGGAGGCAGAATTAGATCGGGTACCAAACTGAGTTCTTTAGCACCTAGTGCAGAGAAGACTTTAGTGCCTTTTATTGCTTTAAGTCTTTCCTCCAAGCTCTTATACTTCTCTTGAGCCTCGTGATCATCGGTTTTCAACTTGGCTATTTCTGCTGGATCATCTAGATCTAGAACAAGTGGATCAGCAGGACTAGCCCCCATGTTTGATACGAACATTCTTTGCCCCAGATTAGCAGGTGGCGCAGGTCGTTGCTCTAGACCTGTAGGTTCCCATTGAGCGTACCCTCTTTGTGTTGCATGAGCGTGTGGTGGAGTAAATCCTAGAGGATGGGGCGGATCCTGATCGAGATTAACTCTTGACTGTGGTTCTACGACGTCAGGGTTCATAGGTCCTTTTCCTTTTACTAGAGCTGACATCATTTCCATCATCTTGGCCATTTGGTCCCTTTGTTCGAGCGATTCTTCTCGAGATCTCACCATTAAGTCTCTTGTCTCTTACTACGACCTAGCCAACTGCTCTTGTAATTCCTTTTGGATTCTTTGTATCCTTTCAATCCTTTCATTGAATTCAGCCTCCATTACTCTAGCTTGTCGGCACGTCCTATACGAATGACGTGGTTCTAGTCTTGTAGTATTACAACTGCGAATTGTATGTTTTAACCTCAGCGAACGATTATGGGATATGCAATGAATGAATGAATGAATGAATGAATGAATGGATGTATAAATGTCAAATGAATGTTAGTCATGAAAGAAATGCAAGAAATCAGTGTTGATTTCAAGATAGCCCCTATTTAGGCATTTCATTCATCAAAAGAGTCTATTACAAAACATTTTGCCATTTTCGATTCAGCCATTACACAAACTTCCTAGCTATATCACTATATTTCTTTACTCGTGCTAAGAATTCTGATATGTTTGATCTTCGACTTGGAGGGAATTGGCAAATGAGAATTTCAGCTTCTTCCGATAGTTGTATCACGTGCATAGCTACCCCGCGAATTTCATTGATCAAATAGCTAAGTTGTATTTCTCTTTCTTGGAGGTCCATTTTATAAGCGTGAGTGTCTTTGTCATATTGATCATTCTTTTCTTCCAAAGCCTTCAAAAGAGTATCTAGTTGTTGTTGATGATCTTGCAACATATCTTCTAAATCTCGTATCCTCTCTTTTAGCTCTTGACGTTTGGATCGACTAGTCATCACCTCGGCAGACACAACTTCATATTCGACGTTCTTCTTCCTTAGCTCCATCATAACCCGCGCAGCCTTGTCCTCTTCTTTTTTCGCTTTTCCTTTCTAAAATTCCATCCCACCTTTGATGTCGCTTAACTCTTCTTTCCATTCCGATGATGATTTGCCTAACCAACTATTCTTGATAGTGACTCTTAACTTTTTGTTTTCCAGATGAAGGTCCCTTAAATTATTTCTTACGACTTCAGCTTCTTTTTGCACTTTCTCAGTTCTGGATCTTTCAATCTGAATGTCGATCTTCAGCTGGTAGTTTTCCTCTTGAAGAGCACTAAGGTCTCGAGATATCTTGGCCTTTTCTCGTTTAAATTCTTATCTTGCCATTTCTAGCTCAGACGGCTTTCCTTCGAGAAAGGATTCTGGACAGTATAGTTTGTTGACGAGATTTGCTGACTATTCACCCGTCACTTCCTCCATATGTCGTAATCTTGGGTGAGGATATCAGCATATAGAGCCAATTCCATCAGATGAATTTTCTTCCAAGCCTTTTCAGTGTCTCGGACCCTTTTCATATATCCCTCACCCACAAAATTAAACTCGAACTGTGCTAATCCTCCGGTGGTGGGTATGAATTGTCGCGAAGAAAATTGCCTTTGGACTAATAACGGAGCGTATCCAACTCCTCCCCATAACCCGAGCAGTGGCACCCAATCTTGATTTCAAACCTTGTATAATAGAACTGACGGGCGTATCTACGGTGCTCTCCAAGTTACGTCCTCGGCGTGAAGGTTCTGAAAAAATGAGACCCATTATTGTTCGGTGACCTCCTTTGGCCATTCTTTCTCGAGATAAGCTTCTAACGGGGTAAATGTTTTTGAAAACATATAGAACGGTGTGCGCTCTACTTTCCAGAAGTGGCTCAAAATCCAAACATTGAGCAACTGTGCGTATCCAATAAATCGTCATTCCCCTTTCCTTTGACAACTACTTAGGGATCTAAAGGTCTCGGCCAGGATAGTTGGGATAGGGTTGATTCCTTGTTTTAACCTTTCAAAGAAATCCACTACTGCAACTTCTATATGTCCAGAGCTTTTGGGAAAACGACCAAAACGTAAATGGCTAAAGCGAACAGATTTACCCTCTTCAACATGTCGGGATGGTTCAGAACCAAATCTCGCACGGAGAACCAGGGGATACAGACGACTTCATTCTTCTTCTTTATTTGTTTTTCAGCCCATGTGTCAGTCATGTCTGTTAATCTCACTAGCTTTTTCTTGAAGGTCATTGGCTTAGGCTCTTTCATATATATCTTATAGGGTTGTACATTATCGACACGAAGCAAAGCAGCATACTCTTCTATAGTCGGGGTCACGTCTTCCTGATTGAAAGTAAAACATTGGTAGGTCGGATCCCAAAATCTGATCATGGCTTGAATCAAACGCTCGTCTATGTTGATAGTGATCAAGTGGGCTATATCTCCGTACCTCTCAGCGAAGGTACCCCTAGTGTCCGAGTCCCACTGATTCCATATTCGAACCAAGTCTTCTAGATTATTCTGACGAACATTCACAGTTACGTGCTCGGGTAGATTGGCAATACATCCCTCCACTATACTATCCCCTTTTTCTTTCTGAGTTTTTAGAGACCAGTCCCGAACCACGGCATTCTTCTCGGTTGTTTGTATAATTGACTCTTCCATTAGAAACCTGTTTTTTGGCAACCGATCTCTAGTCAACACCTTCCTAATATGATGCCTATAATGCATGATGAAAAACAATAAGGCAAAGACAAACAACCTTGATTAGTAATTAAATACAGGCAGAAAAACATGGAAAATTTAACAAATCGAACTACCCGATCTGGTTTATTAAACAGACCCAATCCCCTTGTATAGAAAGCAAAAATGCAAAAGGTAAGAGGCGTTCCTCCCGTGCACTTATTTTGGTGACTATTAACAGACAGAGGTTCGGCATGGCTCTAATTAGGTGGCTCGTACGGTTCACTATATGCGGTTTCGGTTCTAGACAGGTACTCGAATTGTTCGTACTATTGTCTACTAAGACTAGTATGAAGCCTCGGTCGTAGCCCATCACAGGCTCACGAGTTCAATTCGAGGGATTACATTTACTTATGCCTATGTGGAGGGACAAGTTAACTCACGAAAGCATAAGTCGTATGTAATCCGGAAGTATTCACTAGCCTGTGCGGAGGGACGAGTTAACTCAAGAAGGCATAGTGTTTACTTCCACTTAAACAAACGGAACCCGGGTAGAGAGCTCATGTTATGCAAAAATGCAAGTACACGGTGTGTGGGGAGAAACTCACAAACCTTTTCGTTTTATTTAAAAAAACTACGAAGCTAAAACCATAAAACTTAAAGCTGAAAAAAAAAGATGAAATGAGTTAGAACAACATTTACAACATAATGCGAATGCATGACATTTTGAAAACACAATTTGAGGATCACGACTAAATACTAATTTGAACAAGGAACTTTGAAAATTTTGACAACGCGAGTTTATTCCAGACACGACTCTCAAAAAGGGTCCCTAGTGGAGTCGCCAGCTGTAGTTACGTAAAAATTTCGCTCGGTCGCTAATTGTTGCGATTCATTAAACATTTGAAAACAAACTTTCGATTTTATTAAAAAGGGAGTCGCCACCGATCCTTTTTCTAGGTGTGATCGGACACCTAATAAATCATCTTTCTCTTTTTTTTAAAAGAAAATTTATTTTTTAAACAAAAGGAAAGCTGAATTTGGGTCTACTCGAAAATCCAGAGAAAAATAGGGTTCGGGAGTCGGTTACGCACGAGGAAGGTATTAGCACCCTCGTGACGCCCAAAATTGGTATCTTGTTAAACACGTGTTGTCTTAAATTTCAAAATGCGAGTTCAATGTAACATTTAATCGTGATCCGATAAAAAATGAGAATTTTTGTTTTCGATTTTTTTAGAAGGATATTCCATTTTTAACACGAGTCGATGCATTTCACCCAACATAGCGATGAAATCGACGACTTGATGTTAAATCGGTACATTTCCTTATTTATTGAAATTAGTAAAAACATGAATAAAATCTTTAAAGTAGTGAACAACAAAATGATATAAAATGGGCGGGAGACAAAAAATAAACGAGTTGGAAATACATTGAAGCAAATAATAAATATGACAAAAATATTAAAACAATAACAATGCATGCGATAGATTAAACGTAATAATAGCATCCAACGTGAAATAAAAAACAATGAATATATACGTAATAAAGGTATTAAAAGTATGTACGTAAAATATAAAAATATATATAAATAATAATAGTGTTAGAAATATACGATGATATTAGAAATATATATAAAATGGTATAAAAGATGTATAACTAATAATGTTAAAATATATACACAATAATATATATAACATACAATATTGAAAACATATATACATAATATATATACGAAAAATATGTAGATATACATAATATGATATTAAAATATTTACATAATACATAAATATTAGGAATAAAAACGACTAATAATTATGCTACGTAAGTATATTCATAATTATATTAAAAACATATACATATATAAAAATTATACACTAGTATATAGTAATTATGATAATAATAATATTAAAATATAAAAAGCAAATATAATAAAGATATTAAAATAAAGTAATAAAAAGTAACAACATATATAAATATATATATACATATACGTAATATATCTAGAACATATACGATATATACATAATATATAAGAATATATATGTAATAAAGTATTGAAATTTGTACATGATGTATACAAAAATAAGGTGTTTAAAATACATTACATAATATGGTATTTTATATGTACATATAAGATAATACAATAACTTAACTAATATGGTCTTAAAATATATACATATGACATGGTATTTAGGAACATATATAAGATATCATATATACATGGAAATAGTATAAAATATGACCAAGAATATTGAAAATATGTATATAAGATAACATATAAATAATTTAAACTACAATATAAAAAATATATATACATAATAATAAAGATATATACTTAACATAGTATAAAAATTGTATACATATATATATATATTATGAATAAGAGTATTATTTAAAAACAACTATAAATATATAAAAGTGTATATATATATATGAATATTAATTGAAACTAAAATAATGTTAATTATAGTAGGAATATACTAATAATGATCTAATAATAATAATAATAATATAATAATAAATATAAAAAAGCAGAAGGATGAAATTAATAATTAAAGTATCGAAGATATAAAAAAGGACTAAATTGAAAACAAAATATAAAGCACGGGATAGATTCTAAAATAAAAACAAAAGAGAAGGACTTATTTGAACACGGGCAAAACTAAGGGGGATCAAAAGCGCAATATTTCAAATTTTTCAAAACGCTGCGCAGTAAGAGGGATTAATTTACAAATCAAATTAAATTTAAGGGCCAATTTATAAATAAAAATAACTTGATTGCAAATGCATGGAAAATCGGAAGGGCTAAATGCACAAATAGCCCTTCCACTTAAAAAAAATCACGCGGATCCTGTTCGGAGCGGGTCAGGTCGACCCGAGCCGGGGCCAAAACGATGTCGTTTTATTGTTTAAACGGGGGTACCAAAACGCACCGTTTTGGTCCCCTATAAAAGATATTTTTTTTAAAAAATTCATTTGGAAGGGAGAAAGAAAAGAAAAAGGGAGAGAAGGGGAAAGGAGAGGACTCGACTGGGGGAAAATCCATCGTCGATCGTCACGCCGTCCGTCGTCTGCGGCGTCGGCCATCGGTGGTAATTTTTTTATTTTTTATTTTTATTTATTTATTTCTTCTATGTATTTATGATATATATATATAAATCAGTAGAATAAAAAAGAAAAATAAAAAGTAAATAATAAAAGTAAACAAAATTACCTTAAAAGTTTTCTTTTCGATTTTTGATATTAGGTTCTTTGATTCGATGCTATACTGGTATTTAAATGTGGATAGAACTGCTGTTTTGCTCAAAGATTGGATGTATTTCTTCTATTTTTTTTAACTGCCGAAGAAGCTAGTGTAAAAATTTAGATCTGGCTTTTATAGCCATTTACAAATGTTTTTTTTATTATTTGTTGCTGTTGCGTGTTCTCATTTCTTTGTGCGGTAGAAGCGATCCCGTGGTGAGAGGCGGTGGACCGGTCTTGGTGGCGGTTGGTGGCCTTGGCGAGAGGCAAGTGGGGAGGAATTCTGGCACTGAGGTAGTTTAGGGGCTAGGGTTAGGTAAAGAGAGGCTAGGGTTTTTGTTAGGGTTTTGGGCTAGGTATTGGGCTAAGGTTAGTTTTGGGTTAGTAAAACATTCGGGTTTGGGTAATTAGGCTAATGGGTATTGTAATGTAAATGGGTCAGGGGTATTGGGTAGAGGTTTTTTTTAGGTTATTGGGCTGATGGGTTAGCTGGGCTGATGGTTTGGTTTTAGGGGATTAGTGGGTTTAGGTAAACGGGCCAAAATTGGCCTACAACACCAAGACAAGAGCTTAAGGTTTGTAAGCTTGTTAAATCTTTATATGGACTTAAATAAGCACCAAAACAGTGGCACCAAAGGTTTGACAATGTTGTTTTAGCTAATGGCTATAAAATAAATGAATCCGATAAGTGTATATATAGCAAATTTGAAAATGGAAAAGGTGTCATAATTTACTTATATGTAGATGACATGCTCATTTTTGGCACGGATTTAGAACAAATAGAAAACAAAAAGAAATTCTTGTCAAACAACTTTGCTATGAAGGATATGGATGTAGCAGATGTTATTCTTGGGATTAAAATAACCCGGGATGAAAGCACTATAACTTTATCACCATCACTTTCCATTGAAAAAGTGCTTAAAAAGTTTGATCTTTTCAACTCTATACCTGCATCTACACCCATGGATCCTCAAATAAAATTAGTATCTAATGCTTGTAGGAAAATTGATCAATTGAAATATGCAAGTCTAATTGGTTGTCTTATGTACATAATGACTTGTACAAGACCAGATATTACATATGCTGTTGGGAAATTGAGTAGGTACACAAGTAATCCAAGTAGCTTGCATTGGCAAGTTTTGAATAGAGTACTTAGATACTTAAAGAAAACTATTAATTATGGATTGTGTTATAATGGATATCCTCCAGTTTTAGAAGGGTATTCGGATGCTAGTTGGATTACAAGTTTTGAAGATCATGCATCTACTAGTGGATGGATTTTCATTCTTGGTGGAGGAGCCATTTCTTGGGGTTCCAAGAAACAAACATGTATTACTGATTCCACCATGGCAGCAGAATTTATTGCATTAGCCGCTGCATCTAAAGAAGTAGAATGGTTAATAAATTTGCTTTATGATGTACCTTTATGGCCTAAGCCAATTTCACCTATTTCTATCCGTTGTGATAGTGAGGCTACTCTAGCAAAGGCATATAGCCAAATATATAATGGAAAGTCTAGACACATTGGATTAAGACATAGTTATGCCCGACAATTAAATTCTGATGGAGTGATCACTATTAATTATGTGAGGTCAAGTGAAAATTTGGTGGATCCTTTGACAAAAAGTCTTGCTAGAGATACAGTGAAAAAGACCTCAAAAGGGATAGGACTCAAGCCCATTAATTAGAGTCACCCATGATGGAAACTCGACTCAGTGCTTGGTTTAACGTCAAGTCTTGAGTTCAATGAGACAAAGTACATCATTAGTATGTGACTGTTAGCACTGTAAATAAATCCATCCTAAGATTAAAGTGCTAGGTACCCGCAATGATAAGGGAATGATGAGTAATGTACTCTTAATGGACCCATAACATAAATATGTTAGAGTGTTATAATTATGGGAACACTCTTGATGGGATCTACCTATGTGAGTGGAAGTATGACCGTTTCTAGGAGCTCAAGGGCTTGGTTCTGATAGCACTCATGAAAAGAGGACACAGGCACATGGCCATAATAGTGTCCCTAGATACTATGCATTGACCGATGTTGAAATCATTGTGTGAGATGTGTTCGGTTAATCAAATGAAATAGTTGGTTCAAAGCTGAGTCTACCATGCAATTTCGATTAACTTTAACATGTTTTCACTAAGTAAAGTTTCAATCGTAAGATACCTTCATTTATGCAAATTGATTTCCAAGAATATCAAAATATAAAATATTTTGAAAATGGGGGGAGATTGTTGGAACATTTTCAAATATTTATAGTGTTCCAATAACTATAAATGAATGGGTGTAATTAATCAAAAGATTATATTGTTTGATTTTTTGAAAAAGAATTATAACTATTTAAATAATTTTATTTGAATAGTTATAATTAAATGAATAATTATGTGTTTATTTTAAAGATATTATTATTCAAAAAGATACCTATTGATGAAAGATGTCTCGATGAAGAGACATGAAAATTCCTATAAATAGGAATGAGATTTCATTTGGAAATCATACCAACAAATTCTAATATTATTTCTTTCTTTCCTTCATTTTCTAATATATTATATTATTCTATAAAGTATTACTACAGAAATCCTTTATAGAAATTGAGTTCCTTGTCATACATTGCTCAGTGTGTAGTAGGCTATTCTCGTCAGTGCAAAATGCAAATAATCATTGGCTTCATTGTATCTTCGAGGTTAATTTGCTTGAAATTCGTTTGCACACCGAAGATAGGTGAGGGCGAATATAACCTTAAAGATTGTGTCTTTATACATGCCTTGGAGCCTTGTCTTATTTCTTCTTCTGTTCGAGTTCCGTTCGTGCGTTCGAGATTTTCCTCACCGGAGATTTGTTCTAACATTAACGAAGTCCTTAAGGTCTCTCATAGCTGAGCAAGACAATGTACTTCAGTTTCAAAGGCATCAGCTCATAAGATACAAAGATCTTTAGCTAGCCCTTCTATAGCTAGCAGTTGGGTGTGCTTAAACACGGATGGTTCAGTTAGGAATTAAGAAGGTTTTGCTGCAGCTGGAGGATTAGTGTGTGATCATAATGGTGGGTGGATCATTGAGTTTTGCAGATACTTGGAAAGTTACACAATGACAGAGGTTGAGCTTTAGGGCATCTTAGATGGGTTGAAGCTTATTTTAGATAGGAGATTCGAAAGAGTCTCAATTCAAACAGTCGACCTTGAGGCAGTTAGTGTCATTCAGGATGGTTATTCTAAAAACACTAATTCTGCTCTAGTCAAAAGAATTCATCTACTCCTGAAATTGGTAAAGCAACGGAAGATTCAACATATCCTTCGAGAATAAAACACAACCGTAGGTAGTCTTGTTAAGATGGCTTGTGATAGAAGAATAGGTTTAAAATTGTTTGGGGATCCTCTTTGAGGATATAGTTTAATTGATTTTGTCTACTTTTATCTTTCAAAAAAAAAAGTTGGAAAATCGTAGTAATAGAAATTTATTTCATTAACAAAGCAAGCTTTTACAAGATAATTTATTTTCTCAGCACATAATATAAAACTCCATATAAAGAACTCTTTTTTTTTTTTTTGAAAGAGAGAGTTCTATATAGGCACTCTTGATAACCGGGAAAGGTAGCTTAAGTAGGCACATAAATATAACACATAGTAGGACAAAACATAAGAGTTTTGATCCTTGGATGGGCAAATATACAGCAGCAACACTTCCTTAAGCATCCAAATGAATCATGCATCTCAGACCTATACCCTGGAGCATGTAGTCGAATGCCTTGTTAATATCGGCAAAAGGCACAGAGTGTGTGATGAACTTGTCCATATCCAGCCCCAGCTCCTGCAACAATATCAACAAAACCATCATCGAAATGAACTATATTCTGTAATCTGTATAGAGGACATCACCTTACCTTGTTCAAATATTTGTCGACAACCATAGGAATATCAGTGCGTGGTTTATAGTTGCCATAAAAAGCACCCTTAAGGGTCCTCTCACTTAGTAGATTCATTGGATGAGTTTTGAATGCATCGTCTTTCTTTGGCACACCCACCAGCACACAAACACCCCAACCCTGTAATTCAAGAAGAAGCATATATGCGTGTGACAAGTATTGCAAAGAGGTAGTATAGTTTTTTGCTGGAAGAAGCTAAATTACATCATGGACGCATTCAAAAGCGGAAATCATGGCTTGGACGCTCCCTGTACACTCCACACTGCGATCCACTCCTCCGCCGGTCATCTCCACAATCACCTCTTGAACAGGCTTGTCGTAGTCTTTTGGATTCACAAATTCTGTAATCCCAAACCTCTTAGCTGGTGGCAGGCAAAGAAATATGATCAGTATATTAGTATTTTTAGTGAGAAACAACGACAAATCATATAATGATATAAATGATGCTATGATAGGTACCTTCTTCAAATCTTCTGGGGTTCACATCAACAGCGATGATCCGAGAAGCCCCACAAACCCTTGCACCTTCAGCGGCCTAATTTGTATGGATAAAAGTGAATCAAACACATTTACCAAATAGCCTAGAGAAAAACCATAGGTGAAACAAGAATAAACTCACGGCAAGACCAACGGCACCCAGTCCAAAAACTGCAACAGTTTGACCCTTTTTGGGTTTAGCAACATTCACAGTGGCCCCAAAACCTGTACATATCCCACAGCTAATGGGACAGACTTTATCAAGCGGGGCGGTTGGACTGATCTTGGCAACCTGGCCAACATGGACGACAGTATATTGGCTAAAAGTCGAGGTTCCAACAAAGTGATAGATAGGCTTGCCGTTGATGGAAAATCTGGTTTTCCCATCAGCAAGCATAACACCTCGGTCGCAGTTGATCCTAAGCAGTTCGCACATGTTATTGCTTTCTTCTGACAGACAGTGGCGACATTCTTTGCATTCTCCGGTGAAGATAGGGAGCACATGATCCCCAGGTTTCAAATCATCCACACCCTCACCCACACTCTCCACGATCCTATAATTATAATTGTAAGATTATATTGATACAGAAAAATATATAAAAAAGTAAAATGGTTTAACTTTCATACCCTGAGGCTTCATGACCAAGTATACGAGGAAACAGAGGAGTGTAACCCTGCCAAATTAAAGAAAAACAGTGACAAATACTTGTAGAAAATAAATTTTGTAATATTCATTATATCGTACAGTAATACCTTACACTCCCAGTAGTATACATCAGTGTGACATAAAGCAGTGAAGAGAATCTTTATACGGACTTCATGCTTTTGGGGTGGTGCCACTTCCACTTCTTCTATAGATAGTGGCTTCCCAGCCTCCCATGCCACCGCAGCTACAATCAAAACCACACTATTTTTACATATTTAATGCTATGGCATGAAGTCAAGTATATTGTAAATGTTGTCAGAAAAGAAATCAATGTAACCCGAACCAAGAACAAAAGGTATATTTGGTCATATGTATGTAGGAAACAAGGGAATTAAGGAAAAATTGTAATTGTTGGGGTAAGGGAGAAGAGATAAGAGCTTATCATCACCTTTGCAACGAATAACCTGACCAGCAGTGCTCATTGCGTATGATTTTTTTCTTATATTTTAAACAAGATTTTCTTCTGAGTGTAGTGAGAAAAGCAGCTTCAAATGGTTGCATTTATAGAAAAAATTGTAGTCCACTGTTGACTGCACAATAAATAATATTTGAATGTACGAGAATATCTTCTTGGGTATTTTAGTTCAATTATGCTTCATTTATATTGATAATTAGCATAAAATATTTTTTTTAATTATTTGGCACATCTATACTATTATTTAAAGGTTTTATATATCATCTAGTACTTGAGTATCAAAATATATAACTTTAAAACCCTAATTTAAGCACTAAAAATTTGACATTGTTATCATTGAGCATTAAAATATATAACTTTTGTCAAATATAATTATAAAATTGAACCAAAAAAATAATAGAGATACCACATTAGAAAAAAAATTTGAATTTAAGTACCGAATTTATTGTCACTCATCATGAATTCCAATTTAGTTAAGAAATTACTAAAACATATTATTTTATAAATAATAAACATTAGTACTATTAGACTTTTTTTTTATATTTTGTGAAAATTTAAAAAGAAATTGAACATAATAATATTTCAACATAAAATATGATAAATTTCAATATTTTAAATCTACCATTTCAATAAAAAATGCATCTTACTGGAAGCGCATCTTACAAGGTGTGCTTTTAGACAACAGTAACATCCCAACGGTCAAATTTCAAATCCTCCCAACGATCAATTTTCAAATCCGCCCAACAGTCAAATATCAAATCCTCCCAATGGCTAGTTTGTTTCCTCTATCAACCCAACCATTTCCTCCATTTTAATTTAAATCCAATGGTCTCAATTGTCTCAATTCTCTCAAGATTTTAGTTCTAAATTTTTCATTAAATTTCTCTCAAAATCTTGTTGTTTTAATTTTTTTAATTCGTAATTTATTCATTTCAATTGATTTTTATAATAGCAATTCCTCTTATTCGTTTCGATGACAACTATATTTCTGGCGTGCAATTACAAATGGTAAGGAAAAAAATTGTAATTTTTTAAATTTTAATTAAGTTCATTTTTAAGTTGTTAACATTATTAGATTTATATTTTTTTGTTGATATAATCAGGTGGAAGATCGGATTTTGGAGACGTACATACACAATCTATCTGCGAAGGCACTGCGTGGAATTGAACCTCAATTGCAAAAGGTAGGATTCTTGTCTGTGTCTCGTATTCTGGAGGGGTGTAAATTGGATTTCACACATATGAGCACTTTGGTGGAAATATGGAGACCCCAGACATACACATTTCATCTTCCATGCGGTGAGTGTACAATCACACTCGAGGACGCAACTTTACAACTCAGTTTACCGATGGATGGGCTAGTCGTTAGAGGGTCAGTGGTCATTGGCACTTGGAGGGCATTTTTGAGCAACTAGGCCAGGTGTTGGATAAGTTTTTTGGTAGTCGGATAGAGATGAAATGGTTGAAAGATGAAGATAACTTCGGTTATCTCGACAATACCTCGAGTGCCCTTCAAAGAGAACAAAACACCCGAGCATTCATCATGAGGTTAATCAGAGGTGTTCTAATGCCTAATAAATATTAAACTCTGGTGCATTTAAGGTGGCTACTATAACTCATTGACTTGAAAGAAGTGGGTCGACTTAGTTGGGGATCAATTGTGTTGGCCAAGTTGTACCAAGAGACGTGACAGGCGACACAACCATAAAAAATTAAGATCGGTGGTTGCATACTCCTACTGTAGTCATGGGCATGGTATCAACTACCATTTTTACTTCCCCGAGTTGATGCCCATTATACTTTTCCACTTGTAACAAGGTAAAATTCATTTGATAATATAGTTACCATAATAATTTTTTTCATTTTTATATTTTTGAATTAAAATATTATTTGAATAGGTGGAATAATAACCCGAGTTATGTTGGACTAGCAGAGGAGCTCAAGACTACTGTTAGATCAATGATCAGAAGTCGAGGTTAGTTTTTTAATTTTTCAAATATATAATATTTACGTAATGATTTAAAATTTAATATTATGTAGATAATAAAATTTATAATTTTGTACTATAGTTTGAATGGATGTCATACGCTGATCAAGAAATTTTTGGCCAATTGGTTGCAATTTGACGTGTGTGCACTAGGGCTGAGAATCAACGCTTAAAAAAATCAATAATATGGCGATATTTGTAAGTATGACAGGTCAGTTGTAATATTTATAGTGTTCAATAGAACACCGAAATTTTTCAAGGATCGAACCTAATAGAGTCAGTGATTTAACGATTCCTATTAAACAAGCATGCAAGAAAGAGGTCTAGCTAGCTACTCAGTAATTTCTATATTACGACAATGCATAATTTGAGGCTAATTAAGCTAATTGATTACCTAGCACTAAAAAGAACTAAATTGCAAATACAATTGAAATTTACCATTGCTTTTTTTTTTATGATTCTTGAAGGTAATTGATAGGTTTTTAATCTTGGTTGTTAGTTGGAACTATTTTATAAAGTGAATTTGGTTAGTTTTAAGTTTAGGGACTAAAATGATAAAATAATAAATTTGGCATTAAATTATTGTATGAATTTATTAATTATGGTCTATATGAGGGTCATAGAGAATTCAACCGTCTTAAATTGGATTTGATTGTAATAAATGTGAAAGTTTCGATTTTAGGAACTAAATTGAATAAAAGGTAAAATTTAAGCGTAATAATGTAAAATTTCATTAAAGGGTCAATTACATGAATATAGACATTTTAAGGTATTTTAATTGGTTAATTGAGCTAAATTATTATATATAGATCAAGAAACGGATCAATCAGTTGATAATCGCGGAAAAGGAAAAGTTATTGAGTAGTCCTCGTCAAGGTGTTGGTAGCTACTACATTTAGGTAAGTTCGTATTGATTTGTTATGCCTATTGATGTTTTAAATTCTAATTATATATGTGTATAATGGGCATGGTTAATTAAGTTAAGATTGAAGGTGGAAACAAATGTTTGAAATGTAAATAATGGCAATTGTACTTGCTTGAATTGAATCATGTTATTTTATGGAATGTTTGTGATCAATTTGATCATGGTATGAGGTTATAATTATGAAAAGATTAAGGTGTACAAGTTAAGACCCATGTGAACTCAATGAATAACTAGGATACAAATAACATGTCATTAGGGTGTTCTAGGCACTAGGTGTAGGTGATTACAGTTTCTAGGTACTATGTACCGGTGTTATAGTTCTAAGCACTTTGTGCCAGTGATATATTTCTAGATACTATATACCAGTGGTGGATACCATACCGATGGCTGAAATCTAGCATTTGTTGCAGATTCTTGTCAGCTTGTGTGAGCAGCATTCTGTATTGGTTAACGTTCCAATGATTAGCTCATATGAGCATTTATTCCCCATGTATCCAAAGTTAGTTACTAAAGTTCTTCAAGCAAAACAATTAATGAAATATTCAGGAATGGAACTCATGGCATGATTGGTTATTACCTAAATAAAAATCAAATGGTATGTGGGACATATATCTTATGATATTGCCAATGTTATGAAGTTTACTAATTTTTTGGTATGGTAGGTAATGTGAAATAAGGCAAGGATTGTTGCTATATGTTAAGTTAAATTGTATGCTTTAAATGAAATATATATGATGTTTAATTTTTACGAACTTACTAAGCTTTAAGTGAGTTTACCTTGTTTTGTCTTCTTTATGTAAATTTTCAAATTCGACCTGTTTATTGAATCATTTCTGAAGATCACACTATCCGTCAACTTTTTCTGTAGCTAACTACTTTTTTTGGGCCGGTTATAATTGACATGTAAATAGGATTATGGTATTGTATATGTGTACAAGTACTTTGGTTAAGCTTTATGCCATTTTGAATAACTATGTGTATAAATATGCAAGTTATGGTGGTTGCTTTGTTGGTGATGGTTGATGATGTTTATGCAAGTTTAGTATCTTTAGTATAATTGGCTTATTGAATGAGCATGTATGGTTTAGGCCATATGGAGTACCTTATTTGATAATGTTTAAGTAATGAGAAAATGAAGTATAGGTGTTGTTTGGAATGGATATGAAATGCTAATTTGTTTAGTGTTTGAATGGTTAATGTTTTATGTATGAATTGTGGTGCCAATGATGACATATTGGTTAAACACTTGGGTTGTATGTTAAATGGAGTATTTTGGCAAGTTTTTGATGTACTTTGAATAGGTTAAATAGTTGGTATGGCATGACTTGTAGCTTAAGGGACTATAGGTGTGATTACTTAGGTTAGAAGGTGTTTTTAGGTGTACACAGCCTGTGACACCGTCTGCCACACAACCTTGTTTCACACACAGTTGCATGGTATGACCATGTGGTCTGTTTGATTTTGGTGCAGGTTTGTTCACATAATATCAACATGTTACACAACTTGGTGACACAACTTTGTGACCCAAGATTACATGACATCAGTTTGTCACACGGTTAGGCAACACGGCCATGTCTTAGGAATACACGGTCTCAACCTTGCCACACGGCTTGGCCACACGATCGTGTGACCCTTGTTTGCACTTTTTGCCTAAATTTTTGTAAAAGTTTCAGTTTAGTCTTGAGTTGATTCTGAGTTGGTTTAAAAGTCTTATATGCTTAATTAATGCCCGATTTTGATTGTAAATCACATCATACTTGTGTTAATGTTTTTTAACATAATTGTTGATTATTTATGCAGAATATTTTTATTACAATAACGTTTAACAGTCATAATACCTTATAACTCAGGTCAGGTGATTGGACTGGGTATAGGGTGTTACATTTAGTGATATCAGAGTCACAATTTAGTCGATTCTAGGGTTGAACATAACATATATTGAGTCTAGAAATGTATACCAATTTATAACATATGATAGTGTTATGACTCCTAATTAGTTTGACTTGTTTATTAGGGGTTCTGCATATTTTTGAAAAACTAAGTTTTAAGTTGAATAGTTGGATTTAACTTATGATTTTAGTTATAATGTTTAGCTTTCGGGAGAATGAAAGCTCTAACATTTGGAAAGGCTAAGCTAAGAAGGAAAAGATCAAGCATCAGGTGAGTTTTCATATTCTATTTTTAGGATACTGCATGACTGGCATGAATCATGAATCTATGTTTTTTTTATCATATATCTTTTCATGTATTCTTATAAATTTTGGGATATGAAGGGAAAGGTATTGACATGATAGAATAAGTTAGGATTTGGGAAATGATATTTCTATATACCGCTACATGGTGTTGTTGGGTGCAAACCGTGATGTACGAAGCTCTAGGCCTTGCGGAGGGGACATTGTGGTGTTCGAGCATAAAGGCAAAAATGGCGAAATAAAGTTATGGGTGGATGGATAGGGAAATAAAATTCCATTAAGATTCTATCATACGATGGTACTAGGTGCAAACCGTGATGTGCGAAGCTCCAGGCCTTGTAGGGGGACACTTTGGTGTTCGAGCATCATGGTTAAATAAGAAATGAATCGATATTGATGATTATTAGGTTCCATAGAGAGACATCGTGATAGCAGTCAATAAGCTTTATAGGGCGACACCGCGATGATGATAAGATCCTTTAGGGCAACACCTCAAAAAGGTTTAGGGTGTAAGACCATAACTCGGCTATGACGACAAATAAAGTCTGCTAGGATAATAAACACGGGGATTACAATATTTAAGACCATAGCTCAGCTATGGCGACCAAAAGAGCCTGTCAAGACAATAAACATGGGAATTACGAGGTGCCAGTTGGAGTCCGTCGGGACGATAAACATGTCGGTATACTATTTAAGACCACAACTTGACTATGGCAGCATATAGAGTCCGCTGGGACATTAAAAATGTGGCAGTCTACTTAGACATTAAAAACAGGGCAGTTTGACGAGACTTTAAACACGGGATGGTTCACCAGGATGTTAAACATAGATTCATAATGTAAAGGACCATGGCACAGTCATGACAACATATGGTAGTCCATCGGGATAATAAACACGGGGTGGATTGCTAAGAGGTAAAATGAAAGTGTTGGCAGGTGATATTTAGACAGCAGGTTTGAGGAATCCGCCGAGAATGGAAAAAGTAATAGAATGGGGAAAAGACTTCCAAAATAGCAATTGTAAAAGTAGGAAGAGCATATGAATGACAACCTGACGAGATTCACACAGGGGAAATAACGTGTCAGTAATGTCTGGCGTAAAGACAAACAAGAGGAGATTTCTCCGAGGATCACAGATAACAATCCACCATTAAGGACCGCTAGAAGGTGCTCAATAAAACTTTGATGTGAGAGAGAGAGAGAGAGAGAGAGAGAGAGAGAGAGAGAGAGAGAGAGAGAGAGAGAGAGAGAGAGAGAGAGTGTGTGTGTGTGTGTGTGTGTGTGTGTGTGTGTGAGATACCAATAAGAAATATCTAAGGGACAGATGTGTCTGTCAAGAGTAATCCTCTTTAGAAAAAAACCTATTGCGCGTATAATCACCATAAAGAGAAACCGTAAAGAAGAATTGTGTTAAGATAACATTCTGCTGGGTGTTGTAGGCTTAAATGGTTCTATATAGATAGATACGTTTCAACTTAAAAGTAAAGTATCGTGAATAGGGCAGAATACTAGGGAGTCATCCAAACAACATTATAGCTCGAGTATACGGCAGGATAAAGAAAGGTGAAATAAGGTTAATACTACTAGTGCGGTGTAAGCTTTTTTTAGTAGGCCTTGTGAATAGAATGTCAGTTTATCCACCAGAGCTAGGGTGTGTTACGAGCCAAGATAAACTAAGAAGGATATACATGTTAAGAAGTGTGAGGAAAATAGGGACAGTAGGTGATGTGTGCAAAGACATGTGAGAATCTACAAGGATGATAAATGATTTAAAATCTGATAAACCGTAGTATATACATATTTTTACCCCATGCTTGGTATACTTTTTAATGATTTTTCCTTGGTTTTATTTAATTTGATGCTCATAATCTTTTAATTTCATGTTTTATGCTCAGGAGAGCTTAGGATAGCAAAAAGAGTGAGAAACGGGCCAAAAACTGACAAATTGAGCCTAAATCAGTGCTTCACACGGCCTAGGCACTTCCACACGGGTGATCCACACGCCCGCGTGTGACACACGGGTAGACCACATGCTCGTGTGTCATGGCCGTGTCGACATTAATCCAAGTCAGAATTGCACACGGCCTGAGCACCTTCACACGGGCGTGGCACACGGCCTTGTCCCTGTCGAGCCCAAGTCTAATTCTACTCGGAAAAGGCCACTTTTGAGGGTTTGAAAGCATTTTAAACCCTATATAAACACCCTAGAAGAGAATCAAGGGGGAGACGGAGAGTAAAAGGTAGAAAATACTAAATGATAGCCATCGGAATCACCTCAGAGGCAGGATCTACATCAAGACTGAAGATCTCTATCCAATTTTCTAGAAGTTCTTTGGGTTTCTTTATGTTTTGTTATTTTCCAAACTTTGAGATACTTTCCATTATTATTATGAACTAAACTCCCTAAATACCTAAGGGAGATGAAACCTAGGACGAATCTTATTACTCTTTGATTTATATGATAAATACTTGTTCTTCTTGTTAATTGTGAGTTTAACCCTTACTTTAATATTCTAGGATATTAATTCAGGTTTTTTGATGTGCTTATTCAATGGAGGAAAAGTCTCTGTTTAAGAGTAGATCTCATTCATTATTAAGCGGAGTTGCATGCAATCCTAGAGATAGGATGACATAAATCTCCCGGATTAGAGTCAAATCTAATAAGGAAATCCATAGATCAAGTTAATGTGACAATAGGGGTTTTAATTAAAAAGAGATTTCGATTAATCAACCTAGAGTCAGTTGTTTTTAGTCTCGAGAGGGATATTAACATAAATCAATGATTTCTACGGATTGAGTCAAGTGAATAAATCGTCTAATTCAAATGTAATAAGTGAAGTCTAGGTGGATTCTTCCTTGGGTATTGTCTTCTCCATCGGTTTTCCTAAAGTATTTTCCAACTTAAATCTCTGTCGTAATTTTAGTTAATTAGATAATTAGTTTTAGTTTAAAACATAGTTTAATTTTTAGGCTAGATAATAGAAAGATAGAAATTACTAGTACTTTTAGTCCTCGTGGATATGATATTTCCTGTCTCACCATAACTATACTACTGTTCAATAAGTGCGATTGCCTTAGTCGAATTTTGAGTTAGTTTTACGACCATCAAGTTTTTGGCGCTGTTTTCGGGGACTAAGATATTAGGAACGCTTGATTTTTATTACTTTAGCCATTTTTATTTTTATTGCAATTTACTTTTTGTTTTTAATCTAATATTTCTTTTCTTTACTTTTGGCAGGTTTTTATAGTTTATGGCTAGAAGAAACCCGTCAGGACCTCTACTTTTTGATAGTGAGATCGAGAGCACAGCTCGCAGAAACTGAAGAGAAATAAGGCGAAGCCTATAGAGAAAGGGCAAGAGAACGATATTCACACTGCAACCGAGGATATGGTTGAAAATCAGAATAATCTGCTACCTCTTGTGGTTGCTGTAAATCCAGTAGATCAGAATCCTGCTCCACGTACTATCTATTATGATTATGCTAAACCTACTTTAACAAGAACTGAATCGAGTATAGCTAGGCCTGCTGTTGCTGCAAATAATTTTGAACTAAAACCTAACATGATTCAAATGATACAATAGTTTGTTCAATTTGATGGTTTGCAGGATGAGGATCCAAACACTCATTTAGCAAATTTCTAGAATTCTACGACACTTTTAAGATAAATGGCGTTTCTGACGATGCTATTCGCCTTCGATTGTTCCCATTCTCATTGAGAAGTAAAGCTAAACAGTGGTTAAAATCGTTACCACGATGGTCAATTACCACTTGGGAACAAATGACTGAAAATTTTTTGTTAAAATATTTCTTATCGGCTAAAACAGCTAAATTAAGGAATGATATCTCTTCTTTTGTGCAGATGGATTTAGAAACACTTTATGATACATGGGAGAGATACAATGACTTATTAAGAAGGTGCCCTCACCATGGGTTACCTCTATGGCTGTAGGTTCAGACTTTTTACAATGGTGTGAACTCCTCAACAAGGCAACTTATCGACGCAGCTGCCAGTGGAACTTTAAACAACAAAACACCTGAAGAAGCTTACAAATTTATTGAAGAGATGTCACTGAATTACTATCAGTAGCAAGTCATGAGAACAAAGCCGACAAAAGCAACCGGTGTTTTCAACCTCGACGTGGTTACTATGCTATCTAACCAGGTAGAAATTTTAAATAAAAAGATTGATGGTTTGTATGGTTCTACTCAGGTATATCCAGTGATGAGGTGTGATTCAAATGGAGGAGGAATACACAACATAGATTATCCATCCTTCAACCCTAGCACCGAGGAGGAACAAGTTCACTATATGGGTAATAATCCTAGACCCCAAAATAACCCGTATAGTAATACTTATAATGCAGGTTGAAGAAACCATTCCAATTTCTCGTGGGGTGGTCAAGGAAATCAAAGGCCACAACATCCCCTTGGCTTTCAACAACCACCTTACCAACAATAGAAGAAACTGAACCTTGAAGAGATGCTTACAAAATTCATCTCGGTGTCAGAAACTCTTTTTCAGAATACCGAAACAACAGTTAAGAATCAACAAGCATCGATTCAAGGGTTCGAAACTCAAATAGGATAGCTTGCTAAATTGATCTCTGAACGACCACAAAGTGGCCTACCAAGTAACACTGAAACTAACCCAATTGAGCAACTTCATGCCATTACTGTGCACAATGATGAAGGGTTAGTTGAAGCTGAATTGAAACCGAGGCAAGATAATGTGGAAGATAAAAGTAAGGTTGATGCAAGAAATGGTACACAGAAGCTGGTAAGCAAGGAATATAAACCTCGTGTACCATACCCTAAGGTGACAAGGAGAGACCACATGGATGAACAATTCGGTAAATTCCTTAAATTATTAAAAAAATTACATATTAACTTACCGTTTATTGAAGCTCTTTCACAGATGCCAAACACAGCGAAATTTTTAAAGGAGCTCTTGGCTAATAAACGAAAGATAGATAATGCATCGCATGTGGAACTAAACGCAGTTTGCTCAGCCATTCTACAGAATAAGCTATCCAACAAGATAAAAGATTCAGGGAGTTTTACGATTCCTTGCTTAATTGGTAGTTTGAATGTTAACAATGCATTAGCTAATTTAGGGGCGAGTATTAATGTCATGCCCTATAAAATGTTTAAACAACTAGGTCTTGGGAAACCCAAACAAACTAGGATGAACATTCAATTGACAGATAAAACAATTAGTATTCCTAGGGGTATTATTGAAGACGTGCTTGTCAAAATTGATAAATTTATATTCCTAGTTGACTTTGTTGTTCTAGACATGGATGAGGATAGTGGCATACCTCTAATTTTAGGAAGGCTCTTTTTAGCAACCGCTAGAACTATCATAGATGTTGGCACAAGTAAATTGATACTTCGTGTAGGAGATAACATGATTACACTTCAAACTCGTGATTCTGCTAATATATCTAGTCATCGAGACAATTGTTTAAGTTCTGTTAACTCGAGTAATATTATGACTCAAACTTCTTTGCAAGAGTCCCCTAGGAAGAATGTGATGGAGCTTCATTCGAATCTATGCCATAAAAACAAAGCGACTTACGAGGAACGAAGATTGCAAATCGATGAACTAGACGAATGGCGAACACATGTCAAGGAGAAACCAAAAGCACACGATGAATCTGAGCAACACCACGACAAGCGTAAGGATGAAACAACACAATTTAAGGTCGGGGACAAAGTATTGATAGATGAAAAAGACCCACGAATTGCTACTTTAGAGCATAATACAAACGGAGCAATTCCCTTTACGGTGTTGAATATCTTTCCATATCGTACAGTCAAGGTAACACATACTGAATTCGGAACTTTCAAGGTAAATAATACTCGACTCAGACCCTATTTTGATAAAATTAATAGCAGAGGTGAGGAGTCTCAACTCCTCGAACCATCGTGATCGTACAAATATAAGGTAAGTCGAGCTTAGATTTTAAATAAGTGCTTCTCGAGAGGCAACCCGAGCACTAACACCACTAGCTAGTTTATTTTAGCTATTTTTTGTGTCTTTTATGTAGGAACAGTGACCCACACGGCCTGGACACACAGACATGTCCTTGGCCGTGTGGAAACAGGGCTTTAAAATCCCCAAATATCGAGCCACACGGCTTGTGATAAATCCACACGGGCGTGCGACATGGCCGTGTGAAGCACACCGCCTGGACACACGGGTGTGTCCTAGGCCGTGTGAAAACTGGAGCCAAAATTTTCAATTTTCAAACAAGTTAGAGAGTTATACGGGTAAGGTACACGGCCATGTGTTCAGACACATGGGCGTGTGAAATACCACACAGGCGTGGGAGAAGCGAACAACAAAGAATACGACCGTGCGACATGGCTGTGTGAACCACACGGGTGTGTCCCCAGGTCGTGTGACAATTAGGCGTTTAATTTTCACGACAAACAAGTGCTAAACTTGAGCCACACGGGTATGTGACACGACCGTATAGCCTAACACGGGTCTCACACGGCCGTGCCCATTTAAAAACCCCTAACCCTAACTTTATTTTCTTTGTCTTCTTCCACAACTCTCCTAATCCTAGCCACTGCAACCCCCTCAGCCCCCTCCTCCTACCGCCGTCAACCACCATTGGTCGTCCCCCTCCCTCTCTTTTCTTTCCTTCTTTCCTCCTTTTCCTTTCTTTTCCTCTCCTCTTCTTCTCCATCAACCGACCATCCGACCCCCCTCAACCCTCACCTGCTCTTCCCTGACCGTCGGCCAACTACCATTGTCCCCTCCATCATAACAATTGGTTCTGGCATTCTTTTTTATTTATTATTTTTATTTATCTATTTTATTTTATTGTCTTTTATTAAGTGAGACTAATTTTTAAATCTGGTGATTCTTAGTAGTTATAATACTAGTTCTGAACAGTTGGATTAGGGATTGCACTATATTGGTTCTTGAATTTCATTCACCCATTGTTTTATGCATGGAACCTTTGATATTTGGGTGGACTTAGTGTGTCATCAATATTAGGGTCTTTAGCACTTTTTTTTTTTCATTTCATTGGTTTTTATTTTTATTATTATTACTATTGCTCATTAATTTCATACACTGTTAGTTCGATTTATTGTCTGTTAGTTTTGACATTAGTGCCTATAGGACTAGATTATACATGCCCACCATTTTTATTTTATCACACTAGAGTCTTTTAAGTCACACTTTTGTCTTATTCACATTTCTCCTCCTTAGTTTCTCGATATGTTGATTGGTGATATTTATTCTTGCTTTACTAATATTAAACTATTCTACTTTCAGGAATACTATGACGAACACACGAGGCAAGAAGACTACCGTCTTCTCTTCGAAAAAGCGGAAGGGTTCGGCGTAACCTCCTCGAGCGCATCGACAGAAGCTCCTCACCCTCTACTTCGATTCTCATCAGGCCTACAGGACGACCTATTCCAGCTTCTTCGAGTACGACCATTAGGAGTGGGCCGTTGTATTGATTGGGCCGCGTTGGAGCAGGTCCAACTTGCTCACCTTGTTCGATTTCATCTCGATACTGCCCTGTGGGATCGGTTCTTTGCAATTATCGAGTCTACCTATTCGAAGCTAACCTTAGAGTTTTGCACTACATTCCATCTACAGCATGTGATGAATACACATGACAAGGTTGGTACTATCATTTTTAGACTTGGTGAACTCGTAAGACACATAAGTGTACTAGATTTTGGAGCTGCTTTGGGCCTTTACACGGAGGAGTTCATGGCCTCCGAGAATTTTTTACATCTTCATCGTCATATACACTATTCACCCTATTGCTGTTGGACCGATCTTACAGCGAGTACGGTTCCCTATGATGCAAGTCACTCAAAGGCGACTTCTCTTCCTCTAGCATTACGTTACATCAATGCCATCTTGGCTCACACCTTGACTGGGAGGAGAGAGAGCACCAGCGTCGTTAGCACCACCAACGCTTATTTCTTATGGAGCATGGCGATTGGCCATGAATTTGATTTGGCATATTTTATTGCCCTTAATTTTTGCCACCAGAGGGATCGCCATAGGAGGGGTCCCATCTGCCTTGGCCCCTACGTGACTCGTCTCGCTTGACACTTCGGCCTCTTCGACACTCTAGAGATGTCATTGACACTCACACTAGTCAGTCAGATGTCTCCTCAGGGAATTTCTAGCATGATCCACATGAGGATGATAGAGCGATGCCGTGGATTTGACCCCCCTCAGTACAGACTCGTCCAGTCTGATGACTAGGATGAGCCAGAGAACATTACTGATGATGTCCCTCCCCCTCACGAGGACCCACCCCCACCACCACCACCTAGTCACTAACCTCCTACTGCCACTTTGACAGATTTATCCGAGCGATTCACTCACTTTGAGCAGTAGTGTTTTGAGCGATTTGACGGCATCGATGCCACTTTTCGACAGATTTGTCACCACCTCCACATCTCTCCTTCGGCACCGTCGACCCACGAGGCATCCGATGATGAGGACCTTTGAGTCCCTTTATTATTATTATTATTATTATTATTATTATTATTATTATTATTATTATTATTATTATTATTATTACAATTCTATTTTGTCTCTTATTTATTTTTGAAGACTTATGTTTTTTATTTTGAACTATGTTTATCTTTATAATTATTATTAAGTGATCCCTTAACTCTCTTCCACAGTGGTGTTTCTTTTCTTATTAGTCACTCAAAATCATGCCTTTCATTCGGCTTTCTCTACAACTCTTGCTTTCGCTCTTCTAAGGATTACATCCAAAAATTCAAGGCAGTTCCACTTCTTCCCTCTCTTCTGATATTATGCTTATAATGCTATAATCTATCTTTGTACATTGAGGATAATGTACATCTTAAGTGTGAGGAGGTTATTTATGTGATTATCAGAAAATCCCTGAACTTTTATCTTGTTCTCAAATAATCTTTTCATATCACTTTTAGAATGAATTTTAATCGATTTATGATTTTTATTGGTATGTTTTGAACTAAATCATAGGTAACTGTACATTGATTGCTTAAACTCTAAAACATTAGAGAATCAAGCATGATAAGTTGACTTTTGAGAATTAAAATTGCTAGGTTATTTCCCTGAATTGAGGTATTATCTTGAAGTTTTGAATTCACAGGAGTGACATCAAATACCCATAATTTTCGTGAGATTTTGAGCCTTTTAGAGCATATAACTTTCTTGCTCACTGATTATTTTTATGAGTGTGTCAACATTGATTCGCTATTCTAGAACTTACATCGATTATACATGTCGAGACCACACATTTGATTTGATATACTAAAATGATAAAGGCACTTAGGTCTTAACCCATTCACTCCACAAAAAAACCTACCCACATAATTGACCCCTAGTGAACCCCTTTACGCCTTAACTATTATGTCTTGATTTTTCCCTTAATATTAACCCATAACTTAACCCTTTTTAATTCATTAAGAATTTCCCCCTTTTATTGACTCCTTTTTATTGAGATTTGATTTGATTAGTTACTTAACTATGTTCGTTCATTCCAGTTGCTGAATTATTCCTTATTATGTACTTTTTGTTATGCTCTTATTCCTTAAAAAAATGTATTGATATTCATACAAATTACATATTGTTATAAAGAGCTTGGATAAGTTACAGTTATTATATTGAAAGAAAAGCTCAATTCATTAGTTTTGGTTAGGGTTAAATCTGACACTTGTTTGTAATTCAGTGATTAGCTTTTTTTTCAAAGTTTGGTGATTTATTAAATTAATCTCGATTCTAACCCTCTTTTTCAGCCTTTATCTACACCTTTAACTCAAGCCCCATTACAACCCTGTTAAAGACCTTTTGATTTGTATATCATCTCATTTATAGTGGTGGAGATTTGATTTTCATGCAAGCTTATGGTAATAACTTTTCATGTTTGACTATTGAGTGCTTAATTATTGAACCTTAAACACTTTGAGTGATTTGAGTGAATCATTAGTGAGGATGTCAAACTTCTCAATTTGGAATTAAAGATGATTACTTAGATAAAAAGGGATACCTATGATTTTATGATTGAAATGCTCAATTTGGATTGTTTGAAACTTTAATGTTCTTTTAGTTAAGCTCTTAATGTATGGTTACTTATGAATTATTTCGAACACTATTGATGAGAATTATAAATTGAGAAGGGTTTATTTTAATTGTGAGTTGAGGATTTTGCTTGAGGACAAGCAAATGCTTAAGTGTGGGGATATTTGATAAACCGTAGTATATACATATTTTTACCCCATGCTTAGCATATTTATGAATGATTTTTCCTTGGTTTTATTGAATTTGATGCTCCTAATCTTTTAATTTCATGTTTTATACTCAGGAGAACTTAGGATAGCAAAAAGAGCGAGAAATGGGCCAAAAACGGACAAATTGGGCCTAGGCACTTCCACACAGGTGATCCACACGCCCGTGTGTGACATACGGGTAGACCACACGCCTGTGTGTCATGGCCGTGTCGATATTAATCTAAGTCAGAATTGCACACGGCCTGAGCACCTTCACACGGGCGTGGCACATGGCCGTGTCCTTATCGAGCCCAAGTCTAATTCTACTCAGAAAATGCCACTTTTGAGGGTTTGAAAGCATTCTAAAGCCTATATAAACATCCTAGAAGAGAATCAAGGGGGAGACGGAAAGTAGAAGGCAGGAAATACTAAAGGATAGCCATCAGAATCACCTCAGAGGCAAGATCTACATCAAGACTGAAGATCTCCATCCAATTTCCTAGAAGTTCTTTGGGTTTCTTTATGTTTTGTTATTTTCCAAACTTTGAGATGCTTTCTGTCGAAACTATTTTTTTGAAAAATAGGGGTCGACTTTGATTTTGAAAATGAAAATGAAAGACGGGAGTCGCCACCAATCTTTTTTTGTTTAGGTATGATCGGATCACCTTGTAATTTGATTGTTTTAATAAAATATTTTATTTTACTAAAATAGTGATTTTGGTCTATGGAATTTGAGAAAACGAGTTCGGGAGTCGGTTACGTACGAGGAAGGATTAGCACCCTCGTAACGCCCAAAATTGGTACCTAATTGATTAATTAATGTCTAAATGTCGAAAGTTGAAAAATCGAAAAGAATTTAAAATACGATCCTTTTTATTAATGTTGATTTAAAAGAAATGCTTGAATAGATTAAAACGAGCATTAAAAGGTCCTCTTGTCTCGAGACATCAAAGCGTCACATCCCGTAAGTTAGGGCACGACATTTGAACCCTCGAAAATGAGCTTGCCTTTTAATTGTTTTATTTTAAAATTCATATTTTGATTTTTTTGAAAGGGTATTTGGCGGTTTAAATTCAATGAAGAATCGAAACCCCGTAAGTTAGGGCGCGACCTTCTCGAGTTTCTAAACGCGAAATATTGCCCTTTTATTTAAAAATCATATGTTTTGAAATTTAAAAGGATGTTTGGCTATTTAGGTTCGACGAGAAAGATCGAAACCCCGTAAGTTAGGGTACGATTTTTCTTGAGTCTCCTAAATTCGTAACATTGCTTTATTATTGAAAATTCCCTTTTTTTACGCATTTGGGTAAGGGTTAATGTAATTTAAAATGATACACGAATGAAATGTCGTGTTAGCAAAGGACGATAATGAATACAATAATAAAAATGACACATGAGAATCGTATAATATACTCTATTTTAACAATGATGTGAGTAATCATAGATGAATAAAATAAACAATAGTAATGACAATAATAACAAAGTACTAAATAAATATAAACGTAAATATAAATATAAGGGCAAAGAATTTATAAATATTGGAAATAAAGAACCAAATTAAAACATGAATGAAATTTAAGGTGCAATTTGTAATAAAATGCAAATAAAACATATAAATAAATAACAATGATAACAACAAAATAGGTATCAATCAAGAAGAAATTAAGTTTTAAAACAAAATAGGATGGGTGAATAAATGAATAAGTGCATAAAAAGATATTGAAGAGTGTGAAATAATAAAAATGAAGGGCCGAATTTAAAAAGTAAGGTAAAATAGTTTTAAAACCGTGTCAAAAGATATACATAGATAAATGATAAACTAAGATATATACATATATATATTTTAGATAGATAGGTATATATAAAAAAAATAATAGCAATAATATTGCAAAAACAATTAATTTAGTAACACGATAATAAAACAAATAGTTAAATGCGAAAAATAACAAAAGAGTAATAATAATATTAAGTTAATCAATTTAATAAATAAATAACAAAAATAACAAAAAAAGGATTAAAATGTAACTTAGAGGGATTTTAGGGGTACATTTAAAAAAAAGATTAAAGGGGAGATTGAAGGGTTTAATTAAAATGCGCACAAGAGTGAAGGGATCAGATGGGGAATTAATCCCAGTCCCTATGCGCTGTGTTTAGGTGCGGATCAAAATGTAACAAATTACAAATTATGCGATAAGATTAAAAAGAAAAAAAAAAGCAAATAAGGATCCAATTAAAAATAACCTCAAAAGCGGAAGGACTGAGGGCGCAAATAGACCCTTAGTCCAAAAACATGCGGATTCTAGGCGGTTATGGGTTGAGTTTCGGGTCAGAGGCCAAAACGACGTCGTTTTGGCCTCTGAAATTAATCTTCAGAACGGCGTCGTATGGGGCAATTATATAAGTCAAAATTTTTGTCAAAAATTTCATTTTTTCTTCTTCACAAAAAAAAAAAAATTGAAGTCTCTCCCCCCAAAATCCTCTCAAGCCCTTCCCCTCCGGCAGAGTTTCGATCGCCGGTCCATCGTGGTGACCGCCGATCGTCGGTGACGGCGCCGTCGTCCACGGTGGCCGAAAATCACCAAAAAGACCCCTTTCGAGCGCCTCAATGCGTAAAGCCCCGATCTGGGGTTATTTTCGCTAGAGCTCAACTCCAAAGGCAAAAAAAGTTAAGGAATCCCTTCGGGTTTCCTTCGTTTTTGCCGAAGAGCACCGTTCATCATCGGGAACGGCAACCTCTTCCACTCGCGGCACAACGATGGGGATTCGACAGGGGTAAGCTAACTTTTATTGCTTTCTTTTAGTTTTAATGGAGAAAAGATAAAGAAAAAAAGAACAACAAAAATGGTGGATCACCTTTCGAAAAGTATTTCGATTGCTCTCTGTATTTAATTTTTTGTATTAATTTCGTGTGTTTTTTGTTACAATCTATTCTCGTGGCTTTATAGTCGAATACATGTGATTTTTCTCTGCTACTGTTCTCTTTTTCTCTGTTTGCAGGTAGCGCTGGATCAGGTGGGCAGAGGTGATTGGACGGGGCTCCTGTCTCGGGCGTTGAACGCGCTGACACCACGTGAGGAGTAGCGCGGCGCTGAATAGGGTTAGGAGGGCTAGGGTTCTTTGTGTTTAGTTTAGGTGTTGGGCTAGTTAGGCTTTAGGGTTTCTTAACTTTTGGGTTTGTAATTGGGTTTTGATTTGGGCTATTTAATATGTAAATTGGACTGTTTGATTATTGTTTATTTTGGTTGTCCAATTTAGGCCTGGGCAAAAATGGGCTTCTACACTTTCTATTATTATTATGAACTAAACTCCCTAAATACCTAAGGGAGATGAAACCTAGGACGAATCTTATTACTCTTTGATTTATATGATAAATACTTATTCTTATTCTTAATTATGAGTTTAACCCTTGCTTTAATATTCCAGGATATTAATTCAAGTTTTTTGATGTGCTTATTCAGTGGAGGAAAAGTCCCTGTTTAAGAGTAGATCATTCATAATTAAGCGGAATTGCATGCAATCCTAGAGATATGACGACATAAATCTGCCGGATTAAAGTCAAATCTAATAAGGGAATCCATAGATCGAGTTAATGCGACAATAGGGGTTTTAATTAGAAAGAGATTTCGATTAAACAACCTAGAGTTAGTTATTTTTAGTCTCGAGAGGGATATTAACATAAATCAGGGATTTCTATGGATTAAGTCAAGTGAATAAATCATCTAATTCAAAAGTAATAAGTGAAGTCTAGGTTGATTCTTCCTTGGGTATTGTCTTCTCCATCAGTTTTCCTAAAGTATTTTCCAACTTAAATCTCTATCGTAATTTTAGTTAATTAGATAATTAGTTTTAGTTTAAAAACATCCTTTAATTTTAGGCTAGATAATAGAAAGATAGTAATTACTAGTACTTTTAGTCCTCGTGGATACGATATTTTCGGTCTCACCATAACTATATTACTGTTCGATAGGTGCGCTTGCCTTAGTTGAATTTTGAGTTAGTTTTACGACCATCAAAATCCCACAGGATTAGTTGAATGGTCATAAGCAAACCAAGAAACGATCGCTCAACGGTCATTCTGCCATCAAAGAAAGGCGGAAGGCAAACAGGAGCCTGACACTCCAAACAAAACGGGATCATCTAAACGAAACATAGAGTAGTGTGTGTTTAGTTATTTTCTATTTAAACCCTGCATGATGAGGTTTATTTTTTTAGTAATACAGTAAAGAAACTCATTGGGTTTATTCGAACTTACAAGGGTTTTGACTTGTGGTTGTAAGACTCGTGGAATAAGGAACCCTAGAAGGGACCAAGCCAGACTGTGTTAGATCAATGATCATCGTCAGTAAGGTGTCATGCACATAGGAAGAGGGTACCTTTAGAAGCATCGCCTCGAGGTCAAATATATTATAGTTAAATAATTTTCTTAAAATTGAGATTGGAGATAGTAAACTTTTGTTTTAATTTAAAAGGTTTCGGCTATAAGAGATATTTATTATTTAATAAATTTTATCTTAAATAGTTAAGTTTAGAATTTGTGGTTGGGACCAATCCAGTTCATTTGTGGCACTCTATACTCGGATTCGGCGATCGAGTTGGGTAAGGGTGTTACATTTTCTCATAGATTCTTTTTACAATAAAGTTTCCATAATTTTAATAGAATTAAAATTAGGTTGAGAAAATTATTTAATTTAAATTAATTTAATAAATAATATTTATTTTAGGAAATAGAAAAAAACATTTATTGAGTTGGATTAAATTATAAAGTGTTGGGTTAAAAGTTTAGGAAGCACATATATTTGGATTCAATATAAGAGAGGCCTGAATCCTCATAATAATACATATGAGGGGAGGCACACCCTATTAGCTGCCCCTCTCTTCTAGTTCAACTAGGAGATTGATTTTTCTATTAAATAAGTATTATTTATGTTCTACTAATTTAACTAGAGTTTTACTTCCTCTCCTTATAAATAGATGACATTGGTAGGACTAAAAACATAATTTTGGGATATTGTTTTTCTACCCAAAAATAGTTCGAATTTATTTTTAAGTATAAAATATATTTTTCGGGAATAATAATTGTTAGTTTCTATAAAAGAGATATTTACTTTCCTGCTGAAAGTAAGAAAATTATTTTTGGCTCTGTGTTTGGTTTGAAATTGTTTGATCCTACACTCGAAGCAGTTCGTGGTACAAGAATAGTGGAGAAGGTCGTTCTGTTGAAAACCAAGAACATTTAGAATCCATCTCGCTCAAAGCACATGTATTATTTTGGGAAAAAGTTTATTGCTATAAATATCACAAATCGACTCGGCTTTCAAAATTTTTATTTTTCTGCTATGCAAGAAAACTGCTTTCGAACCAAATTTTTTCCAACACATGGATGCCATATATTAGGAGTCAGATTGCATTTTATTTACTCTACTCCAAAAATAGACAATTAGTTCTTGTACATTAGATCAAAGAGCAAATTGATACTTTATATTAAAAATTTCATCCATTTAGTTTGTTAAAAACTAGCGTGGTTGATGAAAAAACTAGCTCATGCTGACGTACATTAATCAATTTTTAATAGTATAAATAAATAAAAATTTTAACAGAAAGACTGATTTACTGTTTAATGTAACATATATAAATTAATTTACTCCCAAACCAACGGATAAGCTTAAAGCCGTAGTAGCTGTCGCCATTAATTTTCTTTTCTTCACCTTTTTGTGCAATTTTTTCCACATACTAATTAAGCATTTTTCGCTTTTATATTTTATTTGATGAGGTGACAAAGGTTGGACTACTTTAATCTGTGAAAGATTAAGATATGATATTTTAGCATTATAGTAGTGGTTTATCTAAAACATTCTTTTTTGTTTTTACATGCACAAATATCCAAGCAGGAGAATTTGGACTTTTTTCCTCTCCAAGGCTGAAATAACCAATATTTTATTTCTATTTGTTATAGAATTGAATTTCTTCTAAAGGAAAAAAAATAAAATAAAATCTTATGGAAGTACTAACCGTTGCATTTAACAAGTTTAATTCCAATAGAATTAATTTTATCAAAATGGTCCTTCCATAAAATATACTAAATATCCTTCTACTATTTACAATTTAATCTTTATAATTTTTAAATTTTAGAATTTTTGTCCAATGTTTAACCTCATTAAATTTTTTCTGTTAGATTAACTGATTTGATAGTTTGAAATAAACAAATTATTTACTGTGATAGTCATGCAACAAGAAAAAATAAATTTGTAATGAATTTAAATTTAGCAAAAAAATTTAACAATATTAACAATTGAACTAATTTTTTTAAATCTAAAAAATAAAAATAAAAAACTAAATTCTTTAAAATAAAAGTAAAATAATTTAAAGCACAATTTAACCACAAAATTATTATAGATTGGACATATTAGGGACAAAAACTACTTGTGGGCGAGATGAACGCAGTACATGGCCATCCTAAACTTTTTTAATTCGTCCAATAGAAAATGTTATTATTTATTCAAAAATTTTAATTTTTAACATTTACTCATTTTATCATTTTGGCCCTTATTTCTTTTTTATATAATTTTGGTCGTCGACTTTTAAATTTTAGTCAAATAATTTATTTATTTTTATAAAAAATTTGACTAAATTGTTAAAATTTTATTGGTATTGATGTATTTACTAGCGTGACATTTATTTGACAATTCATGTTAACAGTTCTATCAGTTTTTTTTATAAAAAAGCAAGCAATCTAACTAAATTTTAAAGGTTGAAAGCCAAAATGAACCCTCAAAAAAAAATAAAGGCCAAAATAATAAAATAAGTAAAATCATGGCTAAATTTAGCTTTATGCTTTATTTAACTAATTCTTATTGTACTTTATAATTATTTATGATGTTTTGTTTGAATTATTGTACTTTATAATTATTTATGATGTTTTGTTTAGTCATGTGTATTTTTTTCATTTCTTTTTACTTATTTATGTAAATTTCATTAAACTTTTATATTACATATGGTTGGAAATTCTAAAATAATTATCTAAAAGTAAAAAAAAAAAAGGAAAAAATGAAAAACTATGTGTACTGTTTTTAAGATAATCGATAGGTAAGTTGTATCAAAATTATACATGAATTATGATTTAATGTATAATTTTATATATGAAATTTTGATTTGATTCAATTCTTTTCACTTATTAATACAATTATTGATATAACATCATTTTATGTTTATATATTGCAAACATAAATAATTATATTTATTCAATATAAAAATAAATTAATGTATTTATTTCTTTAAATTTGTATGGTTAAATCAAAATTAAAGTTTCAAATATAAATTTGAACCACAATTAGAGTTTCACGTATATAATTGCACCAAATTAAAGTTTATATATACTTTTGAGATTTATCCCATAAATTTTTCTCCAATTTCTTTTTCTTTTAAATGGAATATATATAATATGATATGATATTTTCTTCAATTATTATTTTATTTTGTGAAAAATATTTTTTTTGAATAATACCATTTTAAAAGTTCGAACTTGAATTTTTTTAAAAAAAATATAATGTCCCTTATCATTATATTCAATCTTTATTAATTTAATGAGTAGATTTTAAATAAAAAATATTGGATCTATTTTTGAAAGACTTTTTTACAGGGGCGTGCTCCCCTCCCTAAAATGAATTTTAATTCCTTTTTTATTAAATAAAATGATAAAAGGATTGTGTTTGATGTAGATTGTTTTAAGTAAAATTATGGTTATGTTTTCGTTATTATGTTTAAATTTAAGATTTTTTTTTATCTATATTTCAATTTGACATATTTTGGCTCATGTACTTTTATAATATTATTAGTTAATCAAAATAGTTGACACCTTTAATTATTTCAGTTAAAAGTTTACGGCAATTCTCTTAAAAATATATATACACATTCTAAATAATCATGTCGAAATAGTTTCTGTGTGAGTTGAGCATGTGATAGAGGAAGGCCCTTATAATAAAGGATCAAAATTACAAATTGACCATTTAACTTATAATGAAAAATATATATTCTAACTTATCATGATGAAATAGATTTTGTTTTTTATTTTTGTTATTAGAAATGTGTTTTTAAGAAAAATTCATATTATTATTGTAATCAGAATAGATAAGGATGTTAACTATTTGGACTAAGTCATATCATTATAAAAGTAAAGAATTAAATTATGTCAAATTAAAATTTAAAGAATAAACCTCAAACATGAGTTTAGTAAACAGATCAAATTTGCAATTTGATCATTTAATTATAATGGCAAAGGAAAGAAAAAATTGGAGTTAAACACGTGTGATAGAGGAAGACTCACATAGTAAAGGGATCAAAAATGAATTTGACCATTTAACTTATAATGGAAAAGAATGGAGTTCAAAATGTGTCGTAGATAAAGAGTATAGCTAGTATCGTAGTAGTGTGGACATCTATTTTTCTAGGAAAGCAATTGACATTGAGAACGACAAGTGGGAAAAAAGAAGTAGAAGAAGAAAGTTGATCTATTATCTTTGTAGCCACCTACTAGAATGCCATTGGCTCTTGAAAAGCATAACTAGATATTATGTTATATGATATGAGACAGTTGCTCCATTATTAGTAAGGATGAATTATATTTTGATTTGCATTATAATGTGGAAGTATACACTTGGTTAAGCCACCTTTCTGTTTCTCTGTTTTCGTAGTGGTGCTTGAGCGATGGTGGACTTTTCCAACTTTGTTATGTTATGATTGATGTTGTGTAGGGATAAACTCAATTAGACAATGTACAAAATGAATATAATAATAATCGAAAAGATTGAATATGTAAATTTTACTTGAAAAAACTCCTTAAGAGAAGATAAAAAATCACAGGTAAAAGGAGATTTCACTATAAGAAAGAAAAGTACAAAAGATGGAGAGAATAAAAAAAACCCGAAGCCCCACAAGAAAAACTCTTCGAAACAAAGAACAAAATTCTCTCAATCTAAATAATTTTTAGTTGTGTAAAACCTAGAGTAACTAAGGTCTATTTATAGGCTGAAATTCGTAGCATATATAATTATAACAACTCTAGAATAATCAGAGTTTAAATCAAAATAAGAGAAATTCTCTCGCATATTCATTTATGGTTGTTATTTTTTCTTTAATTGTTGAGTTTTCAATGGACGAGGTGGGCACATAGTCTTCCTTAACCGTGAAGATGCATGTGCTATGGGGTGGGCATGTTGTCTTATTGGAGCTTTGACGGGGTTTGATATTGCAATGCTAAATGTTATTTCCTGTTGGGTTTTCAATTCAAGTATTCATGATTTTCTTTTTGGCTGGATTTTGAGTTGTTTTTGAATAATAATTGATAAACCATAAAAGTAACATGTTTTAATCTGATTCTTGATGCGTTTTTGGATGATTTATTATATAATTTAGTAAATTTGGTGCTCCTAATCCTTTAATTTCATGTTTCTATACTTAGGAGAGCATAGGAGAGCAAAAGGAGCGGAAAACGGGCCAAAATCAGACAAAACGAGCTATTTTTAGGAACCACATGGCCTGAGCATTCTCACACGGGCTGGCCACACGCCCATGTGCCAGCCCGTGTCGATATCGCTCCCTGTTTCCCAAACACGCAGAAAAAGCCAATTTTTAGGGTTTCTGAGCATTCTAAAGTCTATAAATACACATTAGAAGAGGATCTATGAGAGCACGCAGAGTGGAACGAAGAATTTACTCGAAGAATGCCAACGGATTCAACTCAGAAGCAGGATCTCCTTTAAGATTAAAAATCTCTATTCAATTTATCTAGAAGTTTTTGGGTTTCTTTATGTTGTGTTGTTTTCCTAATTTTGAGATGTTTTCCTCCCAAAGTATGAACTAAATTCCCTAAATACCTAGGGAAGATGAAACCTATGATGGATCTCATTATTTGATTTTCTGGATTATATCATAAATACTTGTTCTTGTTCTCAATTATGTAAGCTTATTTCTTACTTTAATATTTTCAAGATATTAATTCAAGTGTGATGTGCTTATTTCAGTTGAGCAAAAGCCCCTGTTTAAGAGTAGATCTAACATAATTGGGTGGAGTTGCATGCAATCCTAGAAATAGGACGACATAAATCTACCGGATTAAAATTAAATCTAGTAGAGGAATCCATAGATCGAGTTAATGCGACAATAGGGGTTTTAATTAGAAAGAGATTTCAATTAATCAACCTAGAGTCAGTTGTTCTTATTCTCGAAAGAGATATTAACATAATTTAGTGATTTTTACGGATCAAGACAAGTGAATAAATAGTCTAATTCAGATTCAGAATAATAAGTGAAGTCTAGGTGGATTCTTTCCTGGGTATTGTCTTTCTCTTTGGTTATATTCAAGTACTTTCTCACTCTATTCTCTGTCGCGTTCTTAATAATTAGTTTAGTTAAAGTTAGATTAAAAACTTCCCCTTTAATTTATAGGCTTGATAATAAAAAGATAGTAATTACTAGTACTTTTAGTCCTCGTGGATACGATATTCCCGACTCACCATAGCTATACTACTATTCGATAGGTGTGTTTGCCTTTATCATGAGTTTAGTTAGTTTAATGACTCATCAATAATGAAACTAGATGGCTAATTAGGTAATTGTTCTTATGTAGTCCTGTGTTGTAAGCCTTGGTTATGATTTTCTTTCACAACTTTTTAAATAAAATTCAATTTTGTAGAGGAAAAAAATGTTAATATGTGTTTTTATTCGTTTTATGGTATGAGTTTAATTTTGTTTAGACTAAAAATGGTATTCAAATAAAATCGTTGCCATGTAATAAGTAGGGTGACAACAATCTGCAGTAACAACTTATTGAAACTACAAGGTTAAAATATGTTCTAAGTCTCTATACCTTTCATAAATTTAAAATTTGGTCCCTTTACTTTTATTTCATGAAATTTAGTCCACATACTTTACATATTTCAAAATTCAGATCCAATTATTAATGTCGTCTTAAAATTATTTTGTCAATTTTCTTGGTGTAACATTTTGATTTTATTTTTTTTTAAATACTTCCTTTGTGGTCATGTAACAAACTAAATAGAGTTTTAATGAACAAGAATTTAATAGAAAAACTTTAATAGTGTTAACAATTGGACTTGCATTTTTAAACATAAAAGTAAAGGGACTAAATTCCTTAAAATAAAAGTATGAGGATCAAATTTCAAATATACAAATAGTATAAGGACTTAGAGCATATTTTAACCAAAATATACAAAGAGGGATCTACTTACATCGATATAAAATCAATTTTTATCAATATAATTAAACTTGTGACCTCAGCTTTACACAAATATAAATAAATAAATCTTTCCCCAAATTTAAATATTTGATTTTAATTATTTTTAAAATTATTTATTAATGATATTTCATTAGGTTTTATTTTTGATAAAATGTTTAAAATTGTTCATAATTTTTTTTCAATCTTTAAAAAAAATAAAACGCGTTTGAGCACGCTCAAATTCTTATCTTATCTTCTTGTACCAATAACAATGTTAATACTAATCGAATTAAATCGTAATCCAATTTCATTATAATCAATTAATTGCATGTAAACTTTATATGTGATGAATGATCAAATTAAAGTAAGAGAATAAATAGTATGAAACTGTGATTCCATATCATTTTTATCCTTTTTAATAGGAGAATGACAAATCAATTTTTTCTCTTGATTTTTAGCTTTTTTAGTTATATTTAATTTTTTTAGGAGGGAAAAAATAGAAAATTATAAATAAAAATCTGGTTTGTTATTCTTCTATTAAAAAGAGATAAAATAATGTAGAATCACAGTTTTATACAATTCTTTCTCAATAAAGTAATGATCGTCGAGATAGTACCAGAATAATCACGTGGTTGCCATTATTGTGGACATAGTCACAAAACTATCCGATTATAATGAAAAAAGAAAGAAAGGAACCCCATATATTAGCATGATAGTCAAATGTATTCACTGTCCCAAATATGACCTAGATTTAAATCGCGCTAACTGTATTTATCGTTCAAATTTTACTCTCTTATTGTAATTAAAAAAATAAAATATATTTACGATCCAAAGATGCCCAAATTATTGTACCAAAAAGAAAAAACAAATGGCTAGATGTCAAATCATACCATAAATAATTGAAATATAGATAGGTAGGGCAGATGTCTATTCGCAGTTTCATAGAAATATGAGATGAGGTAGGCCAGATGTCTAATTGATTATTTTGGCAGCTTATTCACTTCTTTTTTGATTTGATTTGAGAAGAAAAACAGATGATAATTTACAACATTCCCAAAGTTTATTTAGAGTAAAAATGTAGTTTTATATTTTAATAGTTTATATATTTTTGTATTTTTATAATTTTTAAATAATTAAATTATTATTATTTTAAAAAAATCAAAATATAATTTTATTATTATTAATTTTAAATTTTATAAATTATAAAAAAATCTAAATAAAAAATTTTACATTTTAAAGTTATACATCCCTACCAGTGTCACCTCTTATTCAAAGCAAGCTCATCAATAATATTATTTGTTTTTTCACCTACGTACATTACATTACAAATTAATAATTAAAATATATTTATATCTAAATTAAACTCAAATAAATAGAATACTCAAATATAATGTTAACCTTTTAAGTTTTAATTTAATTTTATATATTAACTTTGGGAGAACATTTTGTTCATATAATTTCTTATATTTTTGTGTATAATATTTTAACAATTTAATCATCATATTTCATATTCTTTTTATATAAATTATATATGTTAAATTTGACGTAAATCATAAATTTTTTAATCATTTATTTTTATGTAAAAGACTTTTAAAGGTTCAGTAAATATTAATATATACGCTATTTTAGATCAATATGATATTGAATTGGTTCCAAATTTTACATGCGTGATAACTACAATTATATCTATAAATTCAACGATTAAATTATTAAAAACCAATTAATTTTACATAAATAATTTAATAAATTCATCTTAAATTTAATGTGTAACCGAAAATTAATTGAAGTCAAATATATTTTTTTATGAAAACTAAATATATATATATATAATTTTATTATTTTGTAATTAAAATTAAAAAATAAATAATAACAAAAATATATTTAAATTTTGCTTAGTATTTATAAACCTATATTTTACACTAAACCTAAAGGGCAAGCTTTATAAATTTGTTAAAATTAATTAATTAAAATTTTTATGTAATATGATAAATTTACTTTGGGAAGGACTTCCTTCTAAGAAAAAGAAAAAAAGAATCTTATCTTCTCCGGCCAAGGATTTTTCTAAGTCCTTTGTGGAACGAATTTTTCCTCAAAATAAAAAATAATGCTACTCAAAAAATAGAAAAAGGGGTTATGTACTCTTTTGAATTGAATGTTATTATGTTCACTTTTATTTGATAATTTATCAAAGAGCAAGCACAAGAAATAAGAATTGTGGTTGTAAAATTATTTTTTAAGTAACTCATTAATCACGATGGTTAATATTTTTTTATTAATTGTATATAATTTTGATTGATATTATAAGAATGTTTATATATTTTGTGTAAATATTGATAGAATGTGTAAATATTGCAGGTTAAATTTATTAAATTAAGATCAAATTAACAAAATGTATAAACTTTAAGAGTTAATTTTTTTATCAATAAAATATGAACAATTTACATAAAATGCTAACGTTGTGATTAATTATCCTTGTTGAGTAATTTTATCTTGTATCTTATTAATAAGAACATTCGGGTATTTATATATACTATTATTGTTCACGACATAACTCACTGTTCATGACTTGACCCCTTGACCCCACTATGCTTAGGACTGACGTTCTGAGCGGATTTCAGGCTTGCTGGACACGTGTTTCACTTTGGGTTACTTGCCAGGTCACGCGGTCTCCATTTTGCGAGTTCCTTGAGTATATGCGAACTGAAACCACAACTTTCCCTTGATTCGTGCGAGCTCTCTTCGCTGTCCTTTAACAGTTTATTTTACACTCAACCGTCTAGTGAGACTTATCCAAGTGACAAGAGATAATAAATATTATCACAATTTACTTTGGAAAATATTAAAGAAGAAACGAAAGCATAAAAAACAAGAAAAATAGCAATCGCCAGTCGCCACTAAATGATGGTGCTATTACTTCAATAATTATTAGGAATAGGAGCATAAGTTCTCCGCGTCTCACAGTGTAACCGTACGGGTTGTCGTAGTCGTGGTTCCCATGGTCACGTTTGATTATATCGCAAAGCCGCATAAAGGTCCACTGCTTTTATTCACGCCGCCCAGCACGACATGCGATCTTTAGTTTTCTTCAAGTATAAATAACAAATTTCATAAATTCCCGTACTTTTTATAAATTAAAATTTTAATCTTTATATTTTTATTTTTAAAAATTTAATCTCTTTATTTTTTAGATTTTAAAGTTAAGTTAAATTATTAACAATATTATTTTTTTGTTAAATTTATTTATGTGATTTTAAAATTAAAAATAAATTTACTTGATAGTTATTTAACTAAAAAAATAACGTTATAATGAACTTACATTTAACAAAATAATTTTAACAATTGGACTTCAATTTTAAAATCTGAAAACTAGAATAACGAAATTCCTAGAAATAAAAGTGCATAAGCCAAATGAAATTAATCAGAATTCATAGTTTGTTCTCCCACTCACTAGTTGAACTATTTTTAGAAAAAGATGGGTAAACTATATCTAACGTCACTAAATTATTAGTAAGTTTATATTTCGGTCATTCAATTTTAAAAGTTACAAAATGATCTCTGAATTTTTTGAAACTTTTCATTTAAGTCACTGGATTGTTCGCATTACCTGCACCAATCGAGAGCTCTTCTTCCCTTTCTCCTTTACAATTCATTTTTTTTTTCATGAATAGCTTTGAGCATTACAAATATGTGAATCAAAATTCAAACAATTTTCTTCTCCGATCTTCGACAATAAGCGCCAAATTGATTTAGATCTAAGGTATGTTCTTTTACTCGTCAACATGTACTGATCCACCATACCGATCGTCGAATCGTCATTTAAAGCTCACAAACTGGACTTTTAAAAAAAATTTAACAACACAATGACTTGAATGAAAACTTTGAATAGTTTAGTGGTTATTTTATAACTTTTTGAAGTTGAGTAACCAAAACGTAAACTTACTAATAGTGTAGTAACTTTAGGTGTTGTTTACCCAAAAATATATATTTGGTTGTATTTAAAAATATATGTATATATATTTATATATTACATGCATGAAAAATTGATGATAAAGATGTTAAAATAAACTACAAGTTAAACTATACTTCAATGAAAAAAATGTATTTAATACAAATATTTATTAATAATAAACATAATGAAAAATATTAAATTGTATGATAATTTCATAAATTATTACCACATTCTCAGAAAATTATTTAGTTAATAAGACGCGTTGATGTAATTTTCTGTGAATTTTAATAAATACTTTCTAACATATTTCAAATATTATAAAATAACTGTCTCTTCAATTACATTCTTATCAACAGCCTTTCAAGAATCAGATTCTAATAGAATCTTAGCATAGAAAAACACCAAACGCCCTCTAAAAATTTTCAAGATAAAATCTCAATGAGGCTTAAAACAAATCAAATTGGTTACAACCCTCAAATCAATTTTTTTAAAAAAAATAATCAAAATAATTTCTTTGTATTAATCATGAACGTATAGAAATTTGATTTAAAATTGTAAATTATTTTATGTTCTCTACAATCAGCGAATATGGTTGTTGATTATTTGACAGAATTAAGCAAGAATGATCTTGTTGGTCTGAAAATTTATTAGTATCCTCTTAATCAGATTGCTAAGGGTGTGTTACAAGAAAGTGTTGGTGACTACTACAAATTTAATCATGACTAATTATTTGATTTATTGTGTTTTCATAAAATCATTCTACTATATCATGTCTAAAATTAACCAATAATTCGGCGTAGGTAGTCCATCATCTCAAGCCCATTGATAACTTGATAATTTGTGGTGACAATTTTCATGGGAAAGAGCAAAGTAAATTTAACAGTTCCTCCACTAATTGCAAGATTTCTATGCAATTCTACATCACCTGGCTCTTTGGATTGGTCTAAAAGTATGTTGTTTATCTATCTTCCAAATAGTCACATTGGGTTATCAAATATTTAATCTGAGTTATAGCGACTAAAAGTCCATCACTTCACTGGAATCTTAATTAGCATATTTAAAAGAGAGAAAAAATTAACTCTAAAAGAATTTTCTTTCTCTTCTTTTTATGGCTCTAATGAACTTACCATCATTTTCAATCCCCCTCAAAAATAGTAGCATCTACATAGCATTTTCGCCATCGGTTTGCCCTTGCTCAAGTGTCGACAATAGTCTCTTTATGTCCACTCATATAGATTTGCGAAATTTTAAGATTTTTTTTTAACAATTTTATTTTAGGTATTAATTATATTTAAATTTTTTTTGATACAATGTCTAAAATTACCTATAATGCTTTTCAACACACGTTAAACGTTTAAATTAGTTGTTTTTAACACCAAAACAGGTCACATGTTAGATTGGATGACAATTAAAACTGAACTGAAATTACAAAGGAAAACAAGGGAGAGAGGGGCTCAGTGGTGTTACCGAATTGATTAAATGTCCAATTGGAGTGACTCAAATATGAAAAAAAAGAGAAAAGAATAAGTGAATAGAACTCAGTTTTTTGTAATGGAAAATTAAAGAAATGAAAACATGGATAAAACAGAAAATTAAATGGATAAAAGCATCTCGTGAAATTCTTGGAAGAATTGTTTTTAAAAACGATAATGATTCAACAATAGATTTTTTAAGAGTAGAACTCTTAAAAATATCAATAATCGGATTTTAAACATTAAAATTGTTTATAACTCCTAGTCTTAAAAAATAAATGTTAAATCTCACAAACTCGTAACACTCTTTACATTTAGGAAAGAAAAAAAGAGACAAAATTACTCAAAAAAAAAGAAAAAAAAAGAGAGAGTATGTTTCATTCAATCAAATAATGTGAAGGACAGACTAACTTATTTATAAGCTGAAATTACAAGAAGCTTAAAATGAAAAATAACTCATAAATTAAATAGCTAACTTATATCCTATATTAATCTTTTTAGTCCCTTAAAAATCGATAAAATGCAATAAAATCACCTATAACTTGTTTCAACTAATGTGATGTAAGATAAAAACAGATTAAATTTGATTAAATTTTGGTTAGCTATGAAAAGGGGAAGTTTTACAGTGACAAATTTGAAGTTGACAGGGACGGCCTTCTAAAATGAAAAAATTTTTATTTAAACTCTTTTATAGTTTATAAAATTTAAATTAATAATAGTAAAATTATATTTTGACCCTCTAAAAATGATAATAATTTAATTTAATTTTTTAAAAATTATAAAGATATATACTATTGAAATGATAAAATTATATTTTTATTATCATAAAAATATACAATTTAATTTCAATCCCCTCTAAACAAATTTTCTAACTTCGCTCTTAAAGTTTTATCACAATTCTCTGGTTCAATGCAACCCAATCTCTATCTCTCTTTCTCTTTTCTTTTTTCTAAGCTAACCAATGTGTGGTCGACCATCCTTGGGACTTCTCAGCTAAACTTTTCTAAGTGTTTTTGGGCTCCCAATGGCAATGCTGCGCATTTTCTTGTGGACTTAACCTTTTCCCCATATAAATATTGAACAAAAGGATACCTCGACTTAACCTTATACACACCCCTTCTATCAAAATGCCACATCATTCTATTGGAAAAACATGAAATGGGTGCGTGGCAAAATTTTAAAAACAACCCAAAATCAACTCGATTAGTTAAGAACAATAAATCATTGATAATTTAATATTTAGGTGTGTTTTACTTCTACTTTCACTAATTGGAGAAATTGATTTGTAATTAATCCGAAACTACACTTTTTTTTTTATAAAAACGATCATATCTCGGGTTATAGAACTCGGAATCAAGTGATTCAAAAATCATTGCAAATAACTCGAAGATCCACAATTTGGATACAAGAATCACACAAAAAAAAATGGTTAGAAGGTCTTGAAAAGTCTAGTCAAACTTAACCTTGTAAAATCCTTTGATTAGTTTTGAACTTCCTTTCGAAAACTGCACTACTTTATGAAAATGATTATATCTCGATCTACTAACTTCAAAATCAAGTATTCAAAAATTGTTTCTAAAAAAAAAACTTGAAGCTCTACGATTTAGGCACTAGAGATTAGTTTTGAACTATCACTTAACTTCAACCCTTATTTACAATTGATCGGATCTTTTCCACTCTTCTCTAACTTACGAATCATGCAACCAATTTAAAAAACAAGTATTTACACAAAATTCCATAATAAAAAAAATGGTATCAAACAATCTATCTCTCTTTTATTCAAATGAGTGAATTGAAAACTAGGATTTTGTAATTTTCATCAATTCGTGATTTTTTATCAATCTTTTCTCTTCAACAATATTACATATTTTATAAAAAGCTTATTAAAGGTCTAATTATTTAGAGTTACCAATAAAATAAAGAGTACAAGGGCTAAACAAACAACTTGAGTGACAATCCTAACCTATAAGGACTCCTCTACCGCCACCCTTGTTTGCTTTGGCGACAAACACCCTTCCCATATGAGCAGGCCACCTTTTAGAACTATTTGGGTCACCTTAAGACTCACATATGTAATTTTAGATTTTTACTTAATTAAATAATTTACATAAGTTATATTTTAATCTCGTTAAAGTTATGATGAGTTTCCCATATAAAACTGCATATATAATTTCATTTGATTAATTTTATTTCATTCCAAATAATAATAGTAAAAGATTAATGGCTGTGAGTTACTGATTAAAGCGATGTTGGAAAGCCTTGAAATTCAAGAAAAGGGGTAAAGTAATTTTTTAGAGAGAAACAATGTAAAATTGAGTGATTGTTGGATAAGGGTAAAATTGAAACAAATATTAACATAAGTGATATTTAAAACCCATATTGACATGAGTGAAAACTATCACTTACTTTCTTTTTGGGTTACAATATAGGAATTTGAGACTCAATGTTCAACTAGACCATCGACTTCATCTTCTTTACCCTCAGGACAGATTGTTAAAAACATGAAATCCAATTACGCATCATCGAACCCATTTAGTCATCACATCAACCCTTAATCTTGTTGTTGGGATTCTTCCTCTTCTTTAGTAATATTATTAGTTTTATTATCCATCATTTAAAGTTCAAATATATTATTGTTATTAGTTTGTTATTCTTCTATGTATATATAGGTTGGTATTGTTTGACAAGAGATCCAATGAATAAAAACCTTCTTATCTAAATTACTTTATGTGTATCCCGTTCTATATGGTATCAGTTGCCTATCTCAAATGAGGTTAGGTATCGATTCTAATGGCTATTGACAATTCCCTTTCCAACCCTCTTGACCCCAACAATCCCCTCACTATAGTCACAATCCAGAACTCTATCAAACTCAACTCCACCAATTATCTTTCCTGGAAAACCCAAATTGAATCCATCCTTATAGGCTATGACCTCTTCAAATTTAGTGATGGCACACATCCTTGTCCACCAAAAACTATCACTACGAATAACACAACCTCCATCAATCTGGTATATTAAACATGGCTATGACAAGACAAACTCTTGTTTGGTGCATTAGTTGGCACCACCTCCCAAACCTTGTACCCCTAGTCTTACGGTGCACAACCTCAGCTGAAACTTGGACGGTCCTCACCAACACTTATGCTCGTCCATCTCGTGGTCATATCAAACAAATCAAAGATAATCTCAAAAACATTTCCAAAGGCTCCCAAACTATCACTGACTATATGCAAGCTATTAAAATCAAAGTCGATGAGCTTGCTACTCTTGGTAAATTGTTAGATGCAGAGGATCTTATTGAAAAAGTCCTAGATGGGCTTAATGACACCTTCCAACCAGTTATCGATGCTGTCAATAGTCGCGATACTGCCATCACCTTTGATGAGTTGCATGAGAAACTGATCAACAGAGAGCTCGCCTTACACAACTCCTCCTAATTGTATCAGTTACTACTTACTCAACTCACACTCAATGCTCTAATCAACTGCTTTACCGATCTCCTACGCCATCTGCATCTCAACAGTACAATAAACCTATGCGTCTTTTTTTGGGGCAAATGTCAGTGGTGCCAAATTCAAGGGCATGTTGTCACTCAGTGCTCTCTCTTTCGCCAACAGTTCCCGAATGCAGTCGCACCTCCATGTCAGGTCAATTCATCTACATCTCTTATGCCTCCACCATGGAAACCTCAAGCTCATGTAGCTACCTCCAATTACTCATCCTCCGATCCTTGGCTATTAGACAGTAATGCTACACACCATATCACAACCGATCTCTAAAATTTGTCTGTTCACAATCCCTACACTGGCTCGGATGAAGTAATAATTGGTGATGGCTCTAGCATTGCTATTACTCACTCTAGTTCTACCACTCTTCCCACTCCCTTTCACTCATTTACTCTATCTAATGTCCTCTGTGCTCCTAATACGAAACACAATTTAATTTCTGTGTCTCAATTTTGTAAATCGAGCAATGCTTCTATTGAATTTTTACCTTCTTCTTTTCTTGTCAAAGATCTACAGATCGGGGCAGTTCTTTTCCAAGGTCAACCTAAACATGGTGTCTATGAGTGGCCCTTAAACTCCACCCCGTTATTTGCTTTCTCTACAATAAAGACAACACCTCCTATTTGGCATCACCGACTTGGTCACCCATCTCTCTCGACATTCAAGTACATGATTTCCTCTTTTCATTTAGATGTTAATACATATCCTCTGTTATATACATATTGTAATGCCTGTCACTCTAATAAAAGTCACAAACTTCCTTTCTCTGCTTCCACCTTATCATCTTCATCCCCTTTTGAAATAGTTTTTACTGATGTATGGACCTATCCAATACACTCTATCGACAAATTTAAATATTATATAATCTTTGTCGATCACTTTACCAAATACATATGGTTGTATCCTTTAAGACGCAAGTTTGAGGCTCGTGATACTTTCATCCGTTTCAAAGCCGTTGTCGAAAAGTTCTTCAACACTGAAATTAAAACAATTTATTCAGACAATGGCGGTGAATACCAAGCCTTATTGTTGTTTTTCAACATCAATAGAGTTTCCCATCTTACATCTTTTCCTCACACCCCTGAACATAACGGCTTTGTTGAACGTCGACATCGACATATAGTAGAAACTGGTCTCTCTCTTCTTTCCTATGCCTCAATGCCTCTATCCTATTGGTCATATGTCGTTTCCACAACCATTTATCTTATAAACCGTATGCCTACGCCTACACTTCACAATGACTCCCCAAATTTTAAACTTTTCGGCACTCTTCCTAACTATAACAAACTCTGAAGCTTTGGTTGCCTTTGCTATCCCTGGCTATGTCTCTATGCCTCTCACAAACTTGAACCCAGATTGACCTCTTGTCTCTTTGTTGGTTACTCGTCTTCTCAAAGTGCCTATCTCTGCCTTGATACGTCTTCCCGTTGCCTGTATATTTCTCGTCATGTTTGTTTTATTGAAACCGTCTTCCCTTTTACACAAATTGCTCCTACTCTCCCGAGAGCTACTCCCGTTACTATTTCTGAATGGTGCTCCTTGTCTATACCAATCATTACTTCATCCGCCTCAGCACCTACCACTACACCTGCCTCTAATGTTCCATCTCTTTCCACCATTTTATCCGATCCAAACTTTCAGCCGTTTTCTCCGACTACTCTTGACCAAACCGTCTCACAAACCACTACACCTATTTAACCTGAATTACCAACCCTCCCCACCTCTACTCAACCTGAATTACCAACCACCACCATCATACAGCCACCTTTACCCTCTCCTAGTATTGTTACTCATTCCAAACAAAATATACACAAACCCATTCAAAAACTCAACCTTCATGCAAAACTCCATCACCCTACCTGTGAACCAACCACAGCTACTCAAGCCTTAAAAGACCCTCAGTGGCGGCGTACCATGTCCGATGAATTTGATGCTCTTCTTCGCAATGGAACATGGGAGGTTGTTCTATTGTGCCCCACTCAAAATTTAGTAGGCTGCAAATGGATATTCCGCACTAAATTTCATTCTGATGGCTCTCTTTACAGGTACAAAGCCCGTTTAGTCGCAAAAGGCTTCCATCAACACTCGAGCATCAATTTTACTGAAATTTTTAGTCCTGTTGTTAAACCAACCACAGTGCGTCTGGTACTTAACCTTGCTGTTAGTCATGGTTAGGCCCTTCATCAGCTTGATGTCAATAACACCTTCATCCAAGGCAAACTTTCAAAGAATGTATTTATGAATCAGCCTCCAGGGTTTGTAACACCTCTAACCTGTATCCAACGCCGAAATAAGGTTATGAGGTATTACCGAACAAAACACATCATTCACATACATTTATGCATTTATATATAAATCTCATCCAACACATTCACATTGTCCCTTATAAGGCTCTACGAGACTTTAAAACATGCTTAAAAATGGTTTAGGACTAAACCGATATCATTTGCAAACTTTGAAAAAATTATAAAATTTTCAAACATTCAGGGGTCACATGCCCGTGTGAACAGGCTGTGTGCCTCACATGGCCACAAGACACACCCGTGTCACAGACCGTGTGAAAATAGAACATACATACTAACTTGCACCACACGGCAAGGACATGCCCATGTACCATGACCGTGGGAAATCTGGAGGGGCTACTGACTTGGGTCACACGGCCGGCCACACGCCCATGTGCCAGCTCGTATCTTACACACAGCTAATAGACATGCTTGTGTGTCTAGACCGTGTCAAACTTGTAAGGTATACTGACTTAAATTCGAAGGATACCCTAGGGAACACACAACCATGTAACATAACCGCGTGTCGCACACGACTGAGACACACGCCCATGTCTCTACTTGTTTGGATAAAAATAGGCTATTTGCAAAGCCAATTTGCCACCCTTTTCTCATGCACACCTAGCAATTAAATGGTACCATTTCAAAACATTTATAGGCATCCAAAACATGCTAATTCATATACAAATCATGCCATTTAAACATCATTCTTTTCACTACTCAATTCCACAACCAAAAACATGCCAAATCAAATTGATACTTTAACTAATATCCACATTTAGAAATAACCCAAATCATCAAGCATTTAGTAAACTAAAATGGCATCCAAACATCATCTTAAATTATACCAAAACTTACCATTTCTCAAACCTTAACACACCATTAACAATTTACTAAATACTTATCATCAACCCATCAAAATAACCATATATGTCTACCAAAACATAAGGCATCATAAATACATCACATATCACATATTAACTCATAACATAAGTCAAATTCAACCTCATCAACATCAAAATTTACAAGCCAACTCACATGGTTAAATCATAACTCAAAACATATCAAGATGACACTAGCTTATACATGCCATATACCATATATATATATGCAAAACTTCAAAAGTACCAACAAGTTGATCGATAGCGTGATCACATTTCCCGATGATCCCCGAGTCTGAGCTAGCTTCGATAATCTATAAAACAGGGAAAGAACACGCAAAAAGTAAGCTTTAAAAGCTTAGTAAGCCATATACAAATAAAGCCATCATATGAATAATTGCATATCAATTCAAATATGATAAGCATAGCTAAACACATACAAGTTCACAAACCTTTCTCATTGAACACATATTCAATATCATAATTGAATTCATCGAATACTTCCCTTTCATTACTTGTATGAATCTCGTACATACCTGAGCCATTTAACTCATTCACACATTCTTTCTCGACTTGACTTTGCTCGTTCAACCATTCGAAAATATTAAGGATACTCGAAAATCACATAAAACTCGTACAATGTCATATCCCAGATATCGTCTTACATGTTATCACATATCGATGCCACTGTCCCAGACAGGGTCTTACACAAAATCATAATACGATGCCAATGTCCCAGACATGGTCTTACACGTAATCACAATACAATGCCAATGTCCCAGACATGGTCTTACATGTAATCACATCTCGATAACCTAATGTCATGGTATTCGTTTCCTATACTATTCCTAAAGTTCGTACGGAACTTTCGGATATCGTAACTTCGTCAATTCTTGCTCGTATTTTCTCCTTAGATATTCATAGCAATTCAATGATAATAAAACATATATAATTCAATTCGATAACATTTATTTTCATATGAACTTACCTCGTAGCCAGAATAGAGGAACTGACCTCGTAGTCAGAATAGAGAAACTGGATCGACTATTCGATAACTTTTGATTTTCCCCGATCTATATTCAATTTCTTTCTTTCTTGATCTATATACATTCAAAATTAACTCATTTAATCACCTATTCATTAAATTTCATCCAAAAATACCTATTTGGGCATTTTTACACTTTAGCCTCTAAAGTTTCACATTTATACAATTTAGTCCTAATCTCATAAAATTGCAAATTCATTCAATTCGGTACAAACCCATGATAGCTGAATTTAATACTTGTTACTAGAAGCCCATAATTTTAGTTTATTCACACTTTTTACCACAACATTTCACATTTTCACAATTTAACCCCTAATTGATATTTTTGTCAAAATTCACTTTACAAAACTTATATATCTAGTATCAAACATTCATAAACCATCTTCAATCATAAAATTACACACATTTTCATCAATGGCAACTATTGAATTCTTTAACAGCTTTAGAAACAGAGGTACGAGCCAGCTAGTATTTAAAGCAATGATCATAAAAATGTAGAAATCGTCAAAAACCTAGCTAAAACGGACTTACTATTGAATCATGCATGAACCGAACACTTGAATTTTTGATAATGGTTTCTCCTTCTTGTAATTTCAGTTGGAAGATGATGAAAACAAATAATTTTTAACTATTATAACTTATTAACCAATTTACAATATTAACCTTTAATATAAACATAAAATAACACTTAATGGATGGTCATTTATGTCAAATTTCACTATCAATGGTCTAATTACATCGTAAGGACCTTTCATTTAATGTCTCATAGCAATTAAGCACTTTTAACTTATAGCATGCTACTTTTGCATTTTACGCGATTTAGTCCTTTCATCAATTGAAGCACTCAAACGTTAAAATTATTTCACAAAATTTTCACACATATATAATCACATACTATAAACAAAAAAAATAATATTAAAATAATTTTTTGACCTTGAATTTGTGGTACCAAGACCATTGTTCCTATTTAGCTAAAATCGAGCTGTTACAAGGTTCATCGACCGCGATAATCCTAATCATGTGTGTCAACTTTGGAAAGCTACATATGGGCTTAAATAGGCTCCGCGTGCTTGTTACCATGAATTACGGTCATTCTTGCTATCTTTTAGATTTATCAACTCTATTGCCGATGCCTTGTTGTTTGTCTTTCGTGGCCACAATATTGTAATTTATCTTCTTATCTATGTTGATGATCTCATTTTTATCGGTAATCCTCTTCGGCTATATCTCAGTTTCTTTAGCACCAATATGCTTGATTCTCATTGAAGGATCTTGGTCAATTGCATTATTTTCTTGGTGTCGAGGTCATTCCCCATGCTAATGGTTTATTTCTTAGTCAGCGCATATACATTGCTGACCTTCTTTATAGAGCTCAAATGAATAAATCTAAACCGGTTTCAAAACCCATGTCCTCCTTGGTGTCTCTTACATTACATTCTGGTTCCCTATTAGCAGATGCAGCTACTTATTGCACCATTGTTGGCAGTCTTCAGTATCTCTCGTTAACAAGACTCGATATCTCCTATGATGTTAACAAGTTGTTGCAGTTCATGCATCAACCCACGATCGACCATTGGACTACCGTTAAACGATTATTACGCTACCTCTGTGGTACCTTGGATCATGGCCTCTCCATCCATCGTCATTCACCTCTTGCCCTTCATGCTTTCTCTGATACTGATTGGGCTGGTGACAAAGATTTCTTTACCTCTACAAGTGCTTATATTATCTATCTTGGTCACAATCTCGTGTCTTGAAGCTCGAAGAAACAGAAAATGATTGCTCGGTCTTCTACCGAAGCTGAGTATCGTTCCATGGCTGATACAACTGTTGAGTTACGCTGGCTGTGCTCCCTTCTGTCAAAACTCAGTGTCATCATACCAAAATAGCCAATGATATATTGCGACAATGTTGGAGCCACTCATCTCTATGCTAATCCAGTATTTTATTCGCACATGAAGCATGTTGCGCTAGACTACCACTTCATTCATGAACAAGTACAAAGCGATTGTCTTTGTGTGTCTCATATTTCCACTACTGACCAGCTTTCTGATGCTCTCACAAAACCATTACCTCGCTGACAGTTCGTTAACGTCTTCAACAAGATTGGCCTCGATTCAACGTCGTCCATCTTGCAAGGCCATGATAAGATTTTTTTCAACTACCTTGATCTTGTTGTTGGGATTCTTCCTCTTCTTTAGTAATATTATCAATTTATTATCCACCATTTAAAGCTCAAATATATTATTGTTAAATAGTTTGTTATTCCTCTATGTATATATAAGTTGGTATTGTTTGACAAGAGATACAATGAATAAAAACCTTCTTCTCTAAATTACTTTTTGTGTCTCATATTCTATATCACTCACTTTCATCACTTTGTTACTTATCAAACCAATATTTTGTTATATAAAACTTACGTAATTAATAGAAAATAAATGACTAATCACACCAGTTTTTGCCCTACAAAATTTATAATAATTTATGTAAGTTAATTATATTTTGCGTAGTTTGCACAAAATATTATGAATATTGTAATAATTTGTAATCATGCAACCAGTGGGTGACATTCAAAAAACAAGTACTTACTCAAAATTCCATAAAGAAAAGCGATATCAAACAATCTATCTCTCTCTTTTAGTCAAATGAGTGAATTGAAAATTAGGATTTTCTAATATTAATCAATTCGTGATTTTTTATCAATCTTTTCTCTTCAACAATACTACATATTGTATAAAAAGCTTATTAAAGGTCTAATTATTTAGAGTTACCAATAAAATAAAGAGTTCAAGGGCTAAACAAACAACTTGGGTGACAATCCTAACCTATAAGGACTTCTATGCTGCCACCCTTGTTTGCTTTGGCGACAAACACCCTTCCCATATGTGCAGGCCACCTTTGAGACCTATTTGGGTCACCTTAAGACTCACATATGTAATTTAGATTTTTACTCAATTAAATAATTTACATAAGTTCTTTTTTAATCTCGTTAAAGTTATGATGAGTTTCCCATATGAAATTGTATACATAATTTTATTTGATTAATTTTATTCCATTCCAAATGATAATAGTAAAAGATTAATGGTTGTGAGCTACTGATTAAAGCGATACAATTTTAGAAAAATTTGAAAATCAAGAAAAGGGGTAAAGTAATTTTTTAGAGAGAAACAATGTAAAATTGAGTGATTGTTGGAAAAGGGTAAAATTGGGACAAATATTAACATAAGTGATATTTAAAACCCACATTGACATGAGTGAAAACTATCACTTACTTTCTTTTTAGGTTACAATATAGGAAGTTGAGACTCAATGTTCAACTAGATCATCGGCTTCATCTTCTTTACCCTTAGAATGGATTGTTAAAAACATGAAATCCAGTTGCGCAGTATCAAACCCATTTAGTCATCACATCAACAACCATATTCACCATTTTTGGAACTATCATTCACTTTCATCACTTTGTTACTTATCAAACCAATATTTTGTTATTTAACACTTACGTAATTAATAGGAAATAAATGACCAATCACACCAGTTTTTGCCTTACAAAATTTAAAATAATTTGTGCGAGTTAATTATATTTTGCGTAGTTTGCACAAAATATTAATAATATTGTAATAATTTGTATAATTGGATAATATTTTGTATAATTACACAACTACATTAAATATTACAAAAATTATAATAATTTATAACTAGTATTTTATGTAATTGAATCCAGTGATACCTTAGGCCTTTTAGCTAAGTACGGCCAGATTGAATTGTTCAATTGTGGACTTCCCAATGGGATCTTAAGCTTCTTCCTTTCATGACAAATATATAGAAAAGATATTGAGATTTCAATGTCATTTGGAGATTTTTCCAATTTGAAAGGGTTTTTGGGATTCTTTCATGCTTGCCTTTTCAGACGAGGAGTGTTCAATGAAAAATGAAAATCTAGTACCATAAAAACAAATCCATAGCTACTATCTTGTAAAGTTGATATTTTGAATAGCTATGGCAAACATAGAAAGCACTTCAACTTGCATATAAATATATGCAAGTCTAGAAGCTCAGTTAGTTTGGATATTAATCAGTCTATCCCAGAGGTGATTGATGATTTTAATAATCTCAATTTAAATTATATAGTCTATCTGGTTCATTGGCTGAATTTGGGTCGGATTCATGTATCATATCTAATTCATACATATAATTGTTTAAGTTTGATTCGATCTAAAATATGAATTTCACATAGTTTGAGTTAATTACACCAGGCATTCCTAAACTATGACCATCATTTTCAATTAGTTCTTAAACTTTAAAGCATTCTACTTACATCTCCAAACTATCGAGGTTATATCAATATGGTTTTTCCGTTACTAAAATCGTTAATTTAATAGTTAACTTGGACATCATATCTCATGTGACATAATTTAAAATGATTTTTTTAAAAAAAATCAATATTGTGGACATGAGTGTTGTAAAAATCTTGATTTTGAGGTTTTCGAAGCTTTTATAGAAGTATTATCTCTCACCCTCTATTTTTTCAGTTTTATTTTATTTTTAGTTTTTACTTTTAAAAGTTATGTGACAATGTTTTACTTTATTTTAAAATTTTTATTTTAAATTATGCCACATAAGATTTGAAGTATCATTTAATGGTTAAATTAACTATTTTAATAATGAAAGGACTTGATTGATATAATATTGATAATTTTGAAGTGTAATTAGAATGTTTTGAAGTTTAGGGGCTAATTTAAAATGAGAGACATAGTTGGAGATGTCTAGTGCAATTAAATCAAAATATTTATAAGTATGCTCATATTTGTAAAATGCCTAAGGTAAAATGGAGAGATTAAAATTAGTGGTAGGATATATATTTGGATTCAATCAAAACCGTGGCGAGAGATAATTTAGAATAAAAAAAAAGAAGGAAAACAACTATTGAAAACATTAAATTAAAATGTATATAATAAAAAATAATTTATTTTTTATTTGTAACATTAATAAATAATTATTTTATTAAATGATTTTTTATTATTCATGTAATATCTATTTTATTATTTATACTTTTATAATAAAAATATGTATTTAATTATTATATTTTTTTGAAGTTATAAGAAACTAAATTTTATATATTTATTATGTAAAAAATATTATATTTTTATTTCTTAATTAACACATAAACCAATTTTTTTTGAAAAAAAAACTAAAAGTTCTATGAAAAACAAAAATCAAATAAAGGACCAACATGTAAATAGGAATTTTGATTGGGCTGCTCTTTTTCTGATTGTACCCTTAACCCTTGGTTATAAATTGGATGGACAGTGCTGGTCTATGGATACTAATCCATGGTAATTGTTACTTGTAACTTTCATTATAATTTAATGATCATTTTATAATTTTTTGAAGTTGAGTGATCAAAAAATAAATTTATTAATAAAATAATGACCTTGGGTGTAATTTACCCTTTTTTTTTACCTTTAACTCATTTAAGGTTGTTGATATTATTATTTTATATGTATTTTTTTAAAATATAACCTTTTAATTTAATATCTAATAATTATAGATATCTTGACCATCATATATACTTTTTTCGATTTATTAAAATTTTAAAATTAAATAATTTAATACATTTTTTAATCTTTATATTATATCTTTATATATTTAATTTTCATGTTATATGCATTACATAATATATAAAAGAAAAAAAAAGGTAATATCTTAAAAATTAGAAAATGAGTTAAAATAGGGTCAGGTCAAATTTTTTGTTTTAAGTATTAGAGCTCCAGTGCAATTCAAATTTTATAAAGATTTTTTTTATTACCTAAACTCATTTTTTAAGTCTAGTATTTTTATCTTAACCTTATTAAATTTTAGATGAATTTTCAAACTTGAGCTCAGAACAAAGAAACTCTTGTACTTCTCATGCTCAAACTTATTTCTAATATTTTTCATAAAAATTAAAAAGTATATAAAATTTTAATTGCAACCAACAATCAACACAAACAACATATGCATTGTAAATATCAAACTAGATAATAAAATATTACAAGATTGTAGTAGGATCTGAAAAACACCATAGATATAAAATTTTATTTTTTGCTTAATACAGTAGAGCTGGCAGCAATTAGTACTCAAAAGAAAACACTTTTATTGAGGAAGGAATAACTCAATTGGGGAAACAAGGCTGATAATTGTGATCATGACATTGATGAACCCCTTGGAATTAAGAAACGGTACGTAGCATCATGTTTTTGAATTCTTCAAAATCAATCATGCCATCCAAGTTGGTGTCATAGAAGCAAATCATGTTCCTGCAATCTTTGCCTTTCTTTTCATCCCATAAACCAAGTCTTACCAACACGCTTTGAAGCTCCTCACATGAAATGAAGCCATCACCATTCAAGTCAAACACCATGAATGCCTTGGCAAGGTCACTGTCTCCATGATCATCATCATCATCACCGCCACCATGGACCATCATTATTTCTTCTTCCTCCTCCTCCTCGTCAATGGCTGCCTCAATCTTGGTGTTGTGGTTGGAGATGGAATCATAGAAGAACAAGAATTCTTCAAAGCCAAGACAAGGTTTTCCCACTAAGGACTCCAATTCTTCAAGGCTAAACTGGACTTCGATTCTCTCAAGCAACCAATTAAGCTCCTCCAGGCTAACCAAGCCATCCCCATTCTTGTCAAGCTTCTCGAAAATCCGTCGCAAGTCGTTCTTGCTAAGGGGAGACATGTTGTCAAAGGGAATATCACCATTAACATGAAATGCTTGAAGCTTGGTACTTCTGTGTATCAACCAGTTATGATGAAAGCAGAGTGACGGATGTGTTGCTATTTATAAGGCAAATTATTGGGTAACGAAGCTTGCAAGAAGTTTCCTATGGAAAATTATGGAAGGAAAGATATATATATATATATATATATATATATTTCCTGATAAATTGAATTTTCATTTTTCTTTTAAATGTGGTCTTCATTCATCTAAGTCCTTTTCATTGTCTTTATTTTGCTGCAGATGAAACACTCGTCATTAATGGGAGAAAATTCTAGTCCCAAAATTTGGATCTTCTACAAATACCATATATTTGTTTTTAGGGTAAACTACAAAAATAATCACTTTTGTTTGTCTCAGATTACATTTTAGTCACTTATGTTTGAAATGTTACATTTTAGTCACTTATATTATCGTTTTGTTACGAAGTGGTCACTCCATCGTTAAGCTCTGTTACCTCCCTAATGGCAATCCTACATGGCAATCCAAATGGGTTTTAAATATCAACTTGGATGTCCAACTGGAATGAGAATAGGCTTTTAATTAAATAAATTTAATTAATTGAAAATTTTAAATTATTAATACCTTGAATTGGAAAAGAGTAACTGTTCGTCTCCTTTTTCTTTTAGTTTTCATTTCCATTTTGACTAAAAACACTAATCTCATCCTAGTTGGACATCTAAGTTGGTATTTAAAACTCATTTAGACTGCCACATAAGATTGTCGTTAGGGGGTAATGGAGCTTAACGGCAGAGTGACTAAAACGTAATATTTCAAATATAAGTGACTAAAATGTAATCTAAAGTAAATAAAAATCACTATTTTTATAGTTTACCCTTATTTTTATTGTAACGCCCCAAATTTCTCTAATTTTGGCTTTAAATGTGTTGGGTTAAGTGGTTATGTGCTCTTGGATGTGTTTGGGAGTTCTAAGTTCAAAGCTCTGATTTGGGCTAAATTTTGGGTTTTTATTTGAGTAAAGTCTGACTTTAGGTCAGTGGGCTTATAAGGTATTGTTGGTGGAAACTTATCAGAATGGGCATGCTGGTCTAATTGGTAAGTGGTAAGGGATTACATTTAGGGTTTGGAGTTCGATTCCTTGCAGTAGCGATGCGATTATTATTTTTGCTACAAGTTTTAGTTAAGTGTTGGGTTTTATTAAAATTCTGAGTTAAGGGTTTTAGGAAAAAAATTAGGGGTTTTTCTTATTTTCGTCTTTTAGGCAAAATATTTTCTCTGCCGTTCTTTTTCTTCCAAAACCCCTGTTGCCGAAATTCTCTTATTTTCTTCCTCCTCTCCTTCGTTTTTCTTCTTTTTCGATAAGCTTAGGCGTATTGCTAGCTGTTCTGTCGCTTCGGTAAGTATCACTTTAATTAAGTTACGTGATTTCCTTTAGAGATTGTTTAAGAGGGTTTTTGGTTACTGTTTAGGGAATATCCAAGGCTCTGTAGATCAGTAATCAAGTTCTTAGCAGCGAGGAAACACCGTTCTTCGTCGAAGGTAAGTAGATCTCACGTTTCAGAATTTGTCCATTCTTATCTAAGTCGATTTAAGTGACTGATTTGGGTCGGTATTGTCAATTTTAGGCTTGGGAGTGCTTATGGTTGGATTAGCAGCGAAAACGAACCAGGTGTGTACTCCGATTAAGTAGAAAACGAGATTCGGCAAAAACCAAAAAGTGGTCTGTCGACGCCACACGGGCGTGTGGTCTACCCGTGTGGTAGCCTACGTCGCGAGACATGGGCATGTCGCTGATGAGCCAGGCCGTGCACGCACCACACGGGCGAGACAAACACAGGCGTTTGAGGTTGACGAGGCCGTGTGCGAGGCACGGGCCCAAGCAAATGGGCAGTGTGTGGCACACGGGCATATGAGCCCACACGGGTGAACCACACGGGCGTGTGGGAATTTGGGACAGGCCGTGTGATCCACACGGGCAAGGCCAAGTTGGGCCGTGTGAGCCACACGGGCAAGGCACACGGACATGTAAGCCCCTTTAATCTGTAATGTTCTGTTAGGTTGCACGGGTCGCCCAAGTCGACTGTGACCTGTAGTAGGGTCAGTAAGCCTTATCTAGACTCTTAATTCTGTGATGTATGTGCGCGCATGATATACTTAGCATGATTATCTGATATGTTCCATAAATAAATGTATGATTTGTTTGTTTGTATTAAAGCATGTCATATTTGTATGATGCAGTGCATCGGGGTGGGTTTGACGAAGTGAAGGGAGTATTTGTAGGGCTTTATAAGCCCGTTATCTGGCAGCTAAGCTGCATACTTATGATATGTGCTACGATGCGGTACCTTATAGTGTGTAGGGTTGGATAGGTCGATTATATCCCCATACACGGTGTGCAGGGATGGGTGGGTCGATTTTATCCCTATATGGTGTGTAGGGTTGGACAGAGATGGTGTGCAGGGTTGGTGGGCATGGTATATCTGATATCTGATCTATTATGCATATGACTTTCATATGGCTAAGGCCGAATAATCGTATTCTGTTATCTATTTGTATGCATGATGTTTGTGGGGATGTACACACTGAGTTTGCGAAAACTCACCCTTTTATTTATTTTGTTTGTCAGGTAATCCTCAGCAGTAGATGGATCAGTGACGGAGGGCTCGATGGTGACCACTAGTAGACATTTTTTGGTTCTATGAGTAACATTTATATCACTTGTTTTACTTTAATATTTGTTTTTTAGGATTATTCATGTATTCAAACTCAAACTGTTTTGGGTTTATTTGGGTTTTTAAATTTTTAAGCTTATTGATTTATAACAGAATGATGTTTTAGCTTCCGCGTTAATGAAATGTTTTCACATTATAATTGGAATAGAGATTTCACGACTTAATTAAAGATAATAAACTGTACGATTTTCACTGAGAAGATTTTGAAATAAAAAAAAGGTTTTCTACAAGCATTCACATGTGACGCCGCCAGATTCGGCCATAACGTTCAGGCCGGGTTCGGGGTGTTACATTTATACTAGAAATTCATTTTTAAAAAATTGATGGAGATAAGTTTTTTGTATATTACCTTTTGATTTTAACTCATATTTGGAAATAAAAATCATATCGAATCGTATAAGGAAGTAAAAATCTTTATTTCGTATCCTTATTAAGGCTAGAAATGAGAAAAGAATATTTATTTTATCTATTTATAACAACTATATATTTACAATTTAGTTGAGTTGTTGTCGCACATCAATGGGGAAGTAGATTTTAGGATATAATCAATTTTTAGGGAAGTGTTCGGTCTTTGTTACTGAGCTATGGGGAATCTTGAATGGTTTGCTTTTGCTTCAGAAGTAAAGACATAATAGGGTCTTCATCCAATCAGATAATCTCAAGGTAGTTAAAGTTATTTGTGATTGTCATTTAGCTGGAGCAAGTATTTTACTTGTTAGAAGAATCCGACAAAATTTATGTTATGAAGACAAGTGGTTCGTGCGGTATGCTTCTAGAGAGAATAATCATGCAGCAAATGCATTAGCTAAAATGGCTTTTGCAAATGAGGACGAGTTGACCTGAATTTAACAACATAATTTAAAAAATGGACTAAAATGTCACATTGACAATATTAGGTTAAATTCAAGTTAAAAAATGGTATTGTAATGAATCTGAATTTAACAACATAATTTTAAAAGTGTTAACAATTGACTTGAATTTTGAAATTTGAAAAGTGGATGGACTGAGTTCTTAGAAATAAAAGTATAAGCACTATATTTCAATTTTACAAAGAGTGTCGGACTTGTGACATATTTTAACCTTAATATTATCAAGTTCTCCTTCTTCCATATACTCTTTAAAGTATAGATCATCCTAATATTACCTATGAATGAAGTAATGAAGTATTCAACATGCAGTACGATCTAACCTTATTTTTTATTCTATATTGAAGTGATGTTATTAATATGAGAAATCTTTTTTAGAACAATAAATGTCTTCTCATTCTCATTTCGAAGCTTTATGTCTCAAATTAAAGAGTTTGCAAGTCATCTTCGGTGCTTGTGTATGGCTCTATTATCTCAAATGGTATCATATACCATAATATGGTGCAACAAAACTTTTTGTATTTATATAACTAGCATCTACTAGATAATATTTAAGTTCATGATGTAAACAATCTGTAGCCTTGATTATAAAAAACTTGTGTAAGTATACTAAAAAAAATAAAAACTTGTATAAACTTAATTTGAAGTATAAACTTAATTTGAAGAAAGAATTATACTAGATTATAACCTTTTTTTATAATATGTAAATTAGATTAGATATAATATAAATTTTATAAAATATAACTTTTATAAAGGGTACAATAACTTTTATAACACTTCTTATAAATAATATAATTTTTCATCGTAACTTTAGAATGTTATTTTTTTTATTAATAAGTATATTATTTTTAATAATAAATAACATAGACATGTAAATAAGTTATATCCTTATTTTTTTTTGTCATAACTTTTTTTCTTTTATAACACTTAAATTATTTTCTATAATATACTTTTTCGCAATAACTTTAGATTTTTTTTCCAGATTTAAATAATAATTTTTTTTGCTATAGTATTATAAAATGCACACAAATTATTATTTCTAATAATTTTTTAGGAATTATATTATAACTTTAAAATTTTTTTATCATAACCATCTCGAACAATCATACGAGTTTATGTTTATAATATAATTTTTATAACTTAAATTTGTATAAAAATAATATTTTAAAGTTAAATCATGTATATGTGTTTGGAAAGCCATAGAGTAAAAGGATTTGGGTTTAATTACCCATGTAGTTATTTCAAATTTCTCCCTTCTCCTAAGAATTGGAAAATGTAGTTAGGGTGCTCCAATTACGCCAAATTCAACGAGATTCACCAATTACAATGGTTAACCAAACATGTGACTTCCGTGTAATTACAAGTAATTACATCCAAATTCAATTACTAGGCAGCTTTTCAAACACTATCTAAATCTCAATTCAGTTGTGAAATTATCAAAAGTGTATTTCTTTTTCAAAACAAAAAATATTATTACGAGGATATTTATGTCTTATATTTTCATGAATCTAGAAAAATACATACACATGATAAAATATAAATCTAAGACATCATAAGTTTCACTATCTCAATTTTACCATTTCAATTAAAACTATATTTGAGTTTTATATCAATTTTTTAAAATAAATTTACTATTATGTGGTAATAACAAAAGTAATATTAAGTAAGTATTAATTATTTTGATAATATATCAATGTTGAATTAATTTATATATAATATATAAAATCACAACTTTCACAATAATTTTTGAACTAACAAAAATATTACTAAATTCACATTAAAAATAATTTATTAAAATGTTACTAGTTAATAATTTTACGAAAATAACCAAAACAGAAATGATAGAATACATGTTTTGTCATATCAAAAAAAAAAAAAAAGGTAACCTTGTCATTTACGTTAACAATTTAACCCAAAACAAAAATGATGAAAAAAATTAATAACAAAACTGAATTTTTTTATAACTTGATGACTAAAATAGAAATATGGTAATAATTGAATCACTAATGAAACAATTTTCCCTTATATTTATAGATTGATTGGAGGAGAGATAAGTATGGTTGAATATTGACTCTCTGACAACAACGTTCAGCATTATATGTAGTACAAATAATGTACCAAAAAGGATTTGTCTTCGGCATGTTGTATCGTTTATTAGATTAACAGTAATGGCAAATTGGAGGGTGAATGTAAGGTGCTACTAATAAAATGCATATTATTTGTATAAAAAAATATTAAATACCGACTGGGTATAAATTTGATTGGTATAAGTATTATTGTCAATATAGGATGACGTAAGTTTAAGTGTGCTGAAGCGCATTATCTTCCTATTTATCGGTTGAAGAAAAACTATAAATAATTTTAAACATTATAAAAAAATAGATATAATTAGAACTTATAATAAAATTACTAAAAATATATTTAAAAAAAAATCAAATACATATTATTTGTTCAGAGAAATATTGGTGAAAAATATTGCAATATGATTAGGTTTATAGGTTTTAAGGGTCTGTTTGTTTGCCAGTAAAATATTTTTCGGAAAATGATTTCTAGAAAATGATTTACTTTTCTGGAAAATGATTTATTGAAAATATTTTTTGGTGTTTGGATGAAGCTGTGTAAAATATTTTTACGTTATTTTGTGATTTCACGAAAATATTTTCCGTAAAAGTTATTTTTACATATATTAATAAATTTATATACATATTAATAAATTTTTATATTTTAAATTGTTTTTACATATATTGCAATGATTTATTTATAAATAAATAAATTAAATTAAATATATAATAATACTCAATTATTAAGCTACAATATTAACCTTCATAAATTGAAAACAACCAAAGTCAGATAAATTATTTGTAATTGTGTTAAAAAAATAAAAAACAAGGATTGAATAATTATAAATTAGCTTCCAAATCACAATTAATACTAGAAATTAATAATATTATCCAAATGCATAATTAGTAGTACACGAAATAATAACAACATTGTCCAAGTGCATAACTAAATATTACACCACATAAAAGTATCAATATCTTCAACCTTGAGAAAATTTTTGAAGCCAAGTTTTTTTATGCTTCTTATTTTTAACTAAAAAAGCTTTGGCCTCGGATTCATGACTCACTAGATAATTAAACACAGAACACAAGAAGTCATCATGAAATCCTTCTTCCTCCATCGACATCACTTGTTCGTAAAGCTGTGGTGTCTTATCCGCAGTAAATTGTTCCAAAGCATTAGCAATTTTGCCAAGTTGTTCACCCACAAATTTAACTTGTTCATCAATGACACTTTCTTGAACATTTTTTCTTTTACATTTGGATGTGCCAGATGAAGATACATTTGTTCTTACCTTTTCATCCTCTTCATTGTAGCAGTCTAGAGGCACTGAATCTTGGTTACCATCATCCAAATCTACGTCAGCAAATGTTCTGGCAAAACTCCCTGTTGCCATATCTTTGCCAACAACCAAAGCCATTTCATCATAGCGATCAATGCTTTTATTCAAAAATGGTTCATACTTCTTATGTGCCTGTTGGATATTATACACAATTAGAATAACAAGTATAAAACAATTGAAATATACTTAACATATATATACATATATTACCATCACTGCTGCATCATATGTCGCTCTATCACATGTGATCATTTTCATGTTATCATCCCATCCAAAACCACTTCCACCTCGAATTTTGCATATAATTTGCCATTGGTTTTTTACAGTCTTCAAATGATTTTCCACATGCTTCGTGATCGCATTGGACTTGGAATCTTTCGAAATAGCTTTCGACAACTCGTTTAATAGAAACAGATTTTGAAAGTATTAGAAGGCTTATTTCCTTTTCTGGGCCTCCTCTGCTAGAATTTCAAGAAAAACATGTTCCATCGGTTTTGTCCACCTGAATTGCTTGGAGGTCCCTTCTTTGTTGCCTTTACCCATTCTACATTAATAATTGTCATTGTCAATCATTTCGATATCCAACAAGCTTAAAACATAATAAATTCAATATCTAACAAGATTAACATAATCAATATTTAACAAATTCAAGACATAATAATTTCAAAATCCAACAAACTAAAATTTTAATATCATTATCCAACAAACATTAACAAAAAAAGAATAATTTTAATACTAAAACATACATAACATAGAAACAACAAACCTAAGACCTAAACCTACCAAATATTTCTAACCATATAATCAGTCCACATAGTTTGTGCAATTTCGTCTCTAGTAGCAGACCATTCTCTTGCTTCTTTTCTTCTCACTCCGTAAGAGTTGGTATTATCAAATCAGACTCAGACTCATCGTATAATCCTTGATTAAGTAAATCATTAGGATCAACTCCCATGATATGATTATGAATGATACAACAAACCAAAACTATATCTACTTGAGTTTGAAAATTCCAAAATGGTTCAGCATCTAATACACGAAACCGTTTCTTCAAAATTCCAAAAACACGTTCAATAGTGATTCGCAATGATGAATGTCGAAGATTAAAGAGTTCCTTTGCATTTTCAGGCCCTTGAGCACTAAACTCTTTTAAATGATATCGGACCCCACGATATGAGGTAATAAATCTATTTCGAATACCATATCCAGCATCAACAAGATAATATTTGCCTACAATTTTACAAAACATAATTAATACTAATAAATTATGAGCTTATTAGAACTATTTGGTATTAATGATAATTATTACCTTCTGGAATTCGTAATCCTCTTGGGCGTGAAAGTGAATCACTTAAAATACGAGAATCATGTGCACTACCTTCCCAACCAGCTAGAACATAGGAAAATTTCAAATCAAATGTAATGGCAGCCAATACATTTTGTGTCGTCCCCCCTTTACGGCTGCGAAATCTTCCTTTAATGCTAGGTGGAACAGATGCACGAACATGAGTTCCATCTAATGCTCCAATACAATCTTTAAAATAAGGATAAAACCTTCGATTGTTTCCGATTTCACTAGGAGTTGACTCATCAGGTGATCTAATAACTAGTTTATACAATTTCAAAATAGCTCTCAATACAATCCTAAAGTAACGGTGAATTGTCTCAGTTGATCTATAATATCTAGATCCAATCACTCGAAACCTTACATTATGACCAATTATATGTAAAAATATCAGTACTTGCTCCCTAATATTCACAGATTTAGTTGATTGTAATAAATTATTCCTACTAAGAATATCACACAAATTAAAAAAGGCAATCGGTCTCATCCTTATCATATTAATACAATGTTGGTCACCACTATATAAAATACTATTAATATAATTTTCTCTTTCATAATCTCGATTCACACGAGGGTGAGAAGTAATTTCGTTCATAGTTTTTAATTTTTTAATCCAAAGAGCCCCAAAAGCTAAAATTGAAGCCACGACTGCAGCAATTACATTTTGATGTTGACTACGATCCATCTACACAAAACAATGCCACACAAATATTTGATCACTACAAAAAAGGTGCAAGCTTTTCATAAGATCACATATATGAATAAAGCTACCATGACTAAAGTGCATACATACATATATGAAAATTGATATCTAATACACTAGTAGCTCATGAAGATATCCAAAAGTCAAGACTTTAAAGATATATATTTATTAAAATAATTATAACGATTGAAATTATTTTTTATTAATTAAAAAAGTTGAAAAAAAACCTTTAATAATATCGAATTTTTATTAAATCTATGTTAGTATAGATTATTTTAGGTTGAATTATGGTTACTATTTATTTATTATATTTAAATTTATGAATTAATGGTCAATATGCGCACTCAAAATTATTCATGTTGAACATGAATTTTTCTACTCGGCCAGCCTGCTTTGCATATTGTTATTGCCTTATTGGTTAAATGGTTGATATATTGGGTGGAATGATTTAAAATATGTCTGTTATTATAATGTGAATGAAATAATTCAAATTAGTTAGAATATTTTATTCTTTAGAGCTTTGCAACAAAGACAAATTAATAAGCCAAGTGTGTATTTTTTCTATTCTGGGAGTGGGGAGCTAAGGTATTTGTATAATGAATCATCTTTTCTATAAGATTATATAAACTCGACAATGATTTGAGTTGTAGTTCGAGAGATGAAAGCAACCAGAAGGGGACATTGACGTTAACTGTTAGTTAAATTGAGGAAGAAATGATGATTCTTAAAAATTTATATTTTAATTTGATATTATTTTATTATTTTATTTTTATAATATCATTAATTCATGCTAAATGTTATTTTATTTTATTATTTTTTATCTGATACTAATACAACTAGAATTCATGTTGCCCCAATAGAGAACTAGAAATCAACTAGCATACACCCAATATCAGTCTCTGATCAATACACGAGAGTTCTCAATACCATAGTGAATATGAAAATCTCAACACAAAAAAATCAAAGAAAAGCTGGAAATAAATAGTTAGAGAAAGATGATTCAATCTTTTAGCATTCTAATTGCACACCTCTCAAAGAGAATGAACATTCTATAAATAGAGCCAATAGCAAGAGAATTACTCAAGTCGATTTACTCAAGCATTACAAGGACAATTAGCACATATTTTGCCAAAGCAGTTTACACATACCTTATAGTAGCTATCCACACATGCTTTGCAAAGACAATGCATAAATAATTTACAGTTACACATGACTACCCTACATAGTAATCTGATTCACAAAGAAAATTTCACAGTAATCTAATTCACAGCACATACCATCGAATCGGCAGCAGAAAAATCTAACAAAAATTCCATTAAAAACAGAAGAATTACCTGAAACAACAACAGAATCTTGACGAACAGCAACAAGAAGGTGAATCTGAAGAAAGATCAAAAGAAAAAAAACCAGTTAAAATTTCAGGCATAAAATCGGCTAAAGAAACAAAGAAGGCATAAAATTTTCCCTATAAGACTAAGCACATCAAGTAACCACAAGTGTTTTCCCTATAAGACTAAGCACATCACAGCACAGTATATAGTTTTCAAAGTTAAACACTGCACAGTACAAAACCATTGCTACAATTGAATAATCCCACAAATAAAGAGGAATCAAGAAGACAAGCAACCACAACAATCATTTAAGGAGAAGGTTAAGGATTACATAAGTATCTAGTTTGAAAGTTAAACACTGCACAGTACAAAACCATTGCTACAATTGAATAATTGCACATCCAACTAAATTACCTAAATCCAAGCAAGAACAGTTTTCAAAGCATGTTCGATCAAACAGGGAATAAGCAGTAGAAGTTTGCTTTGGGCAGAAAGGAGTCAACATGGTATTTCCATGGGGAAGATTGTCACAGAAAGTAGATGACAAAACAAAGGCTATTTCGTATATAAAGAAATAGTGGATCAAGGCTCAAGGTAAGTACCTAGGTTGAATAGAACAAACAATCTTAATAACTAAAATTGATGATTTAACTGATTGGACCATCTATGATCCTTTTTAACAAATAAATATTTTTGTTTTCTTAAGTGAAACATCCAGTAGAAAGTCAAGGGAAAGTAGTAAAGGAGGTGGTTCATCGGCTGGAGACCAAAAGTGGAAGGGAAATTATTCCCAAACCAATAATGCTTTGGAGACTAAAGCTGATGCTTGGCAGAATGCTGAGTTGCACAAACTTAACAATCGGTATTCACTAATTTATTTTCAATTTTAGGCTCTTTGTTTTAATATTCCTTAAATGAGTTATTATTATTATTAATTATTAATTATTTTAATAATTTAGTTGAGTTTTCAAAGCATTTAAACATTAAAAGATATATAATAATATCAAATGCGACTACCTTCCCAATTCAATTGCTTGAGCTAAAAGAGCATTCACTAATATATATGATAAAGCTCAGGTATGAGAATATGAAAGCATCAATTCATGAATGGGAGAAGGAAAATAAGGTGAGAGCCAAAGTCACGATTTTCAATAGGAGAAAAGTGTTGTGATCCCTACTTGAGATTCAAAGAACACATACTCCTTACTGCTTGAAAACTGTTTTGCTGAATCCTATGATGGATTGGTTGAAGTGTAGAAAGAATTGGAGAAGAAAATAAAGAGGAGCCATCAAGTTTACCAATTGAAGATATCAAGAATTGATGATATCGCAGGTGGAGCAAGAGCTCAAGTTGATGACAAAAGAAGAAATGAGGAATTGAAGATCAAAGAAAAAGCAAAGCAAATAAGAGCTACGGGAGTCGTTCCTTTTACATGTTTATGTTTCTAAATTACATCCAAATAGGAAAAGACATTTGTAAATCAACAACAAGATAATGTAACTTCAATTTCATACCTATTCCTTTTAGAGAAGAAGATAAAACGATTATCCAATGTTCAATCTTTCGAGTTACTTCAAATTTGATTAATTCAGATATTCGATGTAAACTATAATGAATGCTTGCTGGTCTAACTATGTGACAGTACTAATTAAGTTTAATGAACTCTTTTTATATGTTGATTTGACCTGCATGGACTTCTGCTTCATTTACATATTTAAGGTATATTTTTATGCTTTGACTAAAACTTTATGATCACTATATATATGCTGTTAATCCTAAAAATTTATGATCAATATATAGTATACATATAACACTATTATTTGCTAAACTACCTTATACACATAATAAATAATAAGGTGCTCACGAGTACAAAAAATGAAAAAGAAAAAGAACATGTAAATAAATATAGACGAGAGAAAACAGAAAGTCAAATATATAGTCCAAGTTCAATCCGACCTACTTTTGAAGAAGTAAAAACAGAAATTATGACATGAAAATGCACATGAAGGGGAAAAAACTTTCATTTTGGCTCTACTAATTACTTCATTCTAAACTCTTGGTAGTTCATTCATACAAGGTTCATGCATAAAGTCTTCTTAAAAAAACCCCCAAAAACCCCACAATTTGTGGATTAACATAGCTCAATTAGAAGAAACAGGGTTCATTGTCGACAAAAACTTCTTAAGGTCATTGAGGTATTTGTGAAATTTAACAACATTCAAAATATTTGTTTTTAAGGTAAGTACCTAGGTTGAAGGTGGCGACTGCTTGCTCGATGCGAATGAATAGCCTACTTTCTTTCGTACCCAGGAGAATGGGAATTTTCCAACTGACCTTCAGAGATGGGAATCAACTTGCCTGCTTCTATGCGTTTTCCTTAAGTGCTAGTTCTGCTTTCGCTGGATTCTAGAAAGGCATTTGTTCTTTGACCCCAGGAGAGGCAACTCAATAGGAGCTGCTATAGAATCCGAATATGGCTTTGCTACTTTCAAGCTTGACTTTCTTCTTTCTGGCGTGACTGCTTCTTGTACTTCAAAATAAAACCCCTGAAAATCCCCCCCCAAAAATGGTAACTAAGGAGCCAAGACCCGAAAAAAAAGCTATCCAGGAAGAGGAAAATGCCTGCGAAAGAGAGAGAGAGAGAGAGAGATTGCATGAGAAAGAGAGAAAGAGAAGGAGAAAAGAAACGAAATACCAGCAGCAAGAGAAGGGGCCTTACCTGGATGAAGGAGAAGCACGGGAAAATTTCTTACAGAAATTGAAACGGTAAGACATTTTCCCAAAATGTAAGGAATTTTACGCGTGATTTGAAAAATGTTTTCCAAATGGAAAAGGTTTTCAGGCTATTGGTAATTTTTAAATTATAATTACATCTTAAAGTAGTACTTATTTAGATAATTGTTATACATGCTCCTTATTAATTATAATAAAAAAAATTAATTTAGATTTTATTACAATATATTTATCACGAATTTGATTATTATTAAGCACGACTAACTATCAAATGAGGTATGAGAGCTTAAAAGCTCTATTTGAGGGCAATATTGCGTATTCATTCTGGTGATAAAAAGATAACTAATAACACTGGAAAATGAGAAAAATATTTTCTGGAAAATAAAATACAACCAAACAAACACACTTTAATTGAGATAATATTGATGGTTTTGAAGTGTAATTAGAATGTTTTGAAGTTTAGGGGCCAATTTAGAATGAGAGCCATAGTTGGAGATGTCTAGTGCAATTAAATCAAAATATTTATAAGTATGCTCATATTTGTAAAATGCCTAAGGTAAAACAGTGAGATTAAAATTAGTGGTGAGATATATATTTGGATTCAATCAAAACGGTGGCAAGAGATAATTTAGAGTAAAAAAGAAAAAAGAAAATAACTATTAAAAACATTAAATTAAAGCGTATATAATAAAAAATAATTTATTTTTTATTTGTAAAATTAATAAATAATTAAATTATATATTGAATAATTATTTTATTAATATTTTTTATTATTCATGTAATATTTATTTTTATTATTTATACGTTTATAAAAAAAAGTATTTAATTATTATATATTTTTTGAAGTTATAAGAAAATAAATTTTGTATATTTATTATGTAAAGAAATATTATATATTTATTTCTTATTTAATACATAAAACAATTTTTTTTGAAAAAAACCTAAAAATTCTATGGAAAACAAAAAATCAAATAAAGGACCAACATGTAAATAGCAATTTTGATTGGGCTGCTCTTTTTCTGATTGTAGCCTTAAGCCTTAACCCCTGGTTATAAATTGGATGGACAGTGGTGGTCTATGGATACTAATCCATAGTAATTATTATTTGGAATTTTTCTCTATGATTTAATAATCATTTTCTAAATTTTTAAACTTAAATGATGAAAACATAAATTTATTAATAAAATAGTGACTTTGGGTATAATTTTCTGTATAATTTAATTTTCATGTCATATGCATTACATAATATATAAAAGAAAAAGTAATATATTAAAAACTTGAAAATGAGTTAAGATAGGGTCGGGTCAAGTTTTAGTTTGAAGTATTAGAGCTTGAGTTCCATTCAAATTTAATAAAGATTTAAAATTTTTTTTACCTGAACTCATTTTCTGAATCTAATACTTTTATATTAACCTTCTCAAATTTTAGATGAACTTTCAAACTTGAACGAATATCTCGATCCATAGAACAATTATATTAGAAACCATTGAGCTCAAACTAAGAAACTCTTGTACAAACTTGTTTCTAATATTTTTCATAAAAATTTAAAAAATATATAAAATTTTAATTGCAACCAACAATCAACACAAACAACATATGCATTGTAAATATCAAACTAGATAATAAAATATTACAAGGTTGTAGTAGGATCTGAAAAACACCATAGATATAAAATTTTATTTTTTGCTTAATACAGCTTATATTGGGGAAACAAGGCTGATAATTGTGATCATGACATTGATGAACCCCTTGGAATTAAGAAACGGTACGTAGCATCATGTTTTTGAATTCTTCAAAATCAATCATGCCATCCAAGTTGGTGTCATAGAAGCAAATCATGTTCCTGCAATCTTTGCCTTTCTTTTCATCCCATAAACCAAGTCTTACCAACACGCTTTGAAGCTCCTCACATGAAATGAAGCCATCACCGTTCAAGTCAAACACCTTGAATGCCTTGGCAAGGTCACAGTCTCCATGACCATCGTCATCATCATCATTGCCACCATGAACCATCATTATTTCTTCTTCCTCCTCCTCATCATCAATGGCTGCCTCAATCTTGGTGCTGTGGTTGGAGATGGAATCGTAGAAGAACAAGAATTCTTCAAAGCCGAGACAAGGTTTTCCCACTAAGGACTCCAATTCTTCAAGGCTAAACTGGACTCCGATTCTCTCAAGCAACCAATTAAGCTCCTCCAGGCTAACCAAGCCATCCCCATTCTTGTCAAGCTTCTCGAATATCCGTCGCAAGTCGTTCTTGCCAAGGGGAGACATGTTGTCAAAGGGAATATCACCATTAACATGAAATGCTTGAAGCTTGGTTTTTTGTGTATCAACCAGTTATGATGAAAGCAGAGTGACGGGTGTGTTGCTATTTATAATGCAAATTATTGGGTAACGAAGCTTGCAAGAAGTTTCCTAAGGAAAATTATGGAAGGAAAGATATATATATTTCCTGATAAGTTGAATTTTCATTTTTCTTTTAAGTGTGGTCTTCATTCATCTAAGTCCTTTTCATTGTCTTTATTTTGCTACCGGCTGAAACACTCGTCATTAATGGGAGAAAATTCTAGTCCCAAATTTTGGATCTTCTACAAATATCATATATTTGTTTTTATACTAGAAATTCATTTAAAAAAAATTTGTTGGAGATAAGTTTGCTGTATAATACCTTTTGAGTTTAACTCATATTTGGAAATAAAAATCATATTGAATCGTATAAGGAAGTAAAAATCTTTATTTCGTATTCATTATTAAGGCTAGAAATGAGAAAGAATATTTATTATTATCTATCTATACCTACTATATATTTACAATTTAGTTGAGTTATTGTCCCTTGTTAATGGGGAAGTGAATTTTAGGATATAATCGGTTTTTGGGGAAGTGTTCGGCCTTTGTTGTTGAACTATGAGGAATCTTAGATGTTTGCTCTTGCGTCAAAAGCAAGGACATGATAGGGTATTCATCCAATCAAATAATCTTGAGGTAGTCAAAGTTTCAAATAATATATAAAACTATAAGTTTCGAATAACTTTTGAACTAACAAGAATATTTTTTTTTATTGTGTTCATTATATTACTAAATTGACATTAAAAACAATTTATTAAAATGTTACTAATTAATAATTTTACGGAGATGATCAAAACATAAATGATAGAATATATGTTCTGCTATATCAATTAAAAAAAGGCGACATCTCTATTTATGTTAACGATTTAACGAAAACAGAAATGATGAAAAAAATAAATAAGAAAAATGAAAATTTTTATAATTTGATGACTAAAATAGAAATATGGTAATAACGAATCACTAATGAAACAATTTACCCTTATATTTATTGATTGATTGGAAGAGAGATAAGAATGGCTGAATATTGACTATCTGACAGCAACGTAGTATCGTTCATCATTATATGTAGTACAAATAATGTACCCAAAAGGATTTGTCTTCAACATGTTGTAACGTTTATTAGATTACTATGGGCATAATTGTTTGTATAAAAAAATATTGTAGACAATCTAATTGATATAAATATAGTGGCAGAACCATTTAGAGGTCTTAGGAATTATGGCTTACTTAAAATGGTAAATTTTTAATTTAATTTTTTATAATTTATAAAATTTTAAATTTATAATAATAAAATTATATTTTGACTCTTTAAAATTTATAAAAATTTGATTTAACATTTTAAAAATTATAAATATATAGATTATTAAAATGATAAAATTATATTTTTATTATTATAAAAATATAAATTTAATTTCAGCCTCCAAAAATTTTTTTTTGACTCTGCCACTATATAAGTATTGTTGTCCATGTAAGAGAAGGTAAATTAAATGTCAAAAAAATAGATATAATTAGAACTTATAATAAAATTATTAAAAAAATATTGGTGAAAAATATTAAAATTTTATTGGTTTATAGGTTCCAAAATGAAACACATGTCTTCAGCAAAAGGAAAAGGATGAAACACGTGTCTACACCACGCAACATTTAATTATTCTGGCTATGGTCGGTTTGTCATCTATTAATTAATGGATTTAATATTTTGAAGAATATTATGATGGAAACATCAAATTCCACACAGAAAAAAAATAAAATAAAAAACGAGTTTAAAAAAAAAATCTACTATATTAAAAACAAGTGAGATTTCTTCAATCAAAGTTGATATTTTATAATGTATTTTTCAATTGTATTAAAAATTAAAAATTAAATAAATAAGATATATATTAAAATTTTAATTATGTTATGTACTAAATAATTATTCAAAATATTTTATCTGAATAAACATATTTAAATTTAATATTTTTTTTCTTAATTTCATACTGAAGTTTTATTTATTTATTTATTTCATGTATACTTGAGGCATTTTTTTTTTAATTTAGTATTTGAATTTGTCATTTTTTTCTTAATTTGATACTTAAGTTTTTTTCTTATCCAATTTGGTACTTAAGCTTCTCAAATGTTATATAAACTACTCCAATATACTGACAATTTTTTTTATGAAGTAGCAAAAATAATAAATTTATGATCTACATATGACAGAAAAGATGGATTTTCTTTTTTGTGTTTTAAATATTCAATTGCCTTTAGTTTAATTAATTAATTTTAGTTTAATTTAACATAATGTTTTTTTAGGGGTTTAAAACTCTTGTTTTCTTCTTCAATATCCATTTATTAAGCACAACTCAAAGAAAAAAAAAATTTAAACACAAATTTCCTCTCGTACTGATGATATTTTTCAGAATTGAGGGCTTCACGAAGATCAAGTCGTGCTTTAAACACGAGGTCCCTCTTGAATCATCCCTACCACTAACGGTCAAAGTAATATCAAGTCATATGAAAAGTGAAATTTGAGCATATTGTTTAGTGAATTCAAGAAAACTCCAAATAAATATAGTCATTCCTACCATTATATTTCATATCATCTATCACATGTTGCCATGTTGGTCATATATTAGCAATTTTTGTTCCCTCATGAAAAACTAACATCGTTGATATTTTGGAGTAATTTGTATGACATTTGAGAAGTTTAGATAACAAGTTAGACCAAAAATTTTCATGTGTGGAATTAGGAAAAGTGTCAAGTTAAGGTATCAAATTGGACAAAAAAAAAGTTTAGGTACCAAATTGGGATAAAGTGTCAAGTTCAGGTATGTGACATCTTATACCCGACCCAGTTGTTGGATCCAAATATAAAATGCCACATTCTGTTGCCGAAGCAACTTACTTTTCTATCTTACTTTATCAAAATGAAAATGTAGTGGTAAAATTATTTTATAAAAATTTCGGCGGCTCTTCTGCCTATTTGACGTAAAAACCCCTATAAAAATTTAAATTTCACAATATATCCACATTTAAATCATTTCCCTGATCAATTCTCAACACTTCGATTTCTCAAAACATACCAATAAACTAGATTTCTACGCTTTACTATTTCATCAAAACATTAGTTATAAAGTACAAGCCTAGGTACATGGAAAAGAAAACATAGAAAAAATGTTTAAATTCAGTTTACGACACAATATTATATATATACAAGCCTAGGTACATGCCATTTATATAAATTATAAAGTACACTTTTCATCAACATTGTTTGAGCTAATCTTGGGATGCTACTAGAACGACTTACCAAACATAACCACTTGCTCACAGAAAAATAGACAAACCATACGCTGAACAATTTTTATACTCAGTGGTGCTAATATCATATAAATCATTACATGAGTATTGAATATAAATTACTTGATAGCAATAAATCAAAACATGATTATAAATATCACTAATAACATCACAATAAAATAAAATTCTAATATTAATAAACTTTAATATTACGATATTGACAAACCGAGTAAAAAATAAGTTTTTTTTTTAATCAAATTCAAAATCATGTAATTAATTTAATTTGAACAATATGAAAATTCAAATAAATTTATCTTTTGTTTTTACTTTTCTTTTAATTTAGACCCCGTATTAAAATTTAGAATCATAACCAGATATACGAATCCGCCACCTCGAGTTGTTCAACAACGGTGGCTATCAGAGCAGTCCACTGCTCTCTGGGAATTAAGACTACCCACGACTATCTAGGAATTGGGGCTAACAATAATAAAAACTTCCCAATTTGGCCTTTCCTCCCTCGACCCTCTGGGAATTGGGGAGATCTAAATCCTCTTATATAAAGACTTTATGACATGCCAACTATATCTGATTTAGTCTAATAGTGTAGCGGGGTAAAAACCAAGTTTTATGATCCGTTTCAATTTAATTTCATTTTAGTTTCATTTCATATTCAAATCATATATCACCTAATGTAAAATTAGACTTCCAATTCAAAACATATTAAACATTTTCTTGTTCAATAATCTAAAATCATAATACTCAAATTCAAATTATAACCATGAATTTCCTAATTCAATCATTTGAAAAACATAGTCTTCATCTCAAAATATAATTTTATAAATATTAACTAAATCATTCAAACTTATCCAAAACTCATAAAAATAAAATAAATATAACTAGTCATAGTAAACTAAATATTCTAAAGCTTTATGTAATGAAAATAATATATTAGCACAAACCGAAGTTTCAATCACTTTGCTCCTTCTCTTTGCCTTTCTCTATTAAGATGCTCGCTTCGTCTTTAGCTACAATAGGAGCAATTCAATACGAAATAATGTCATTTATCCATTCTAATACCAAAACTAATAAAAACGAACTTAAATATTCATGGTTAATCAAGTTGATAACTTAAGTTTCCTAGTCCAAAATTCGTATATCTTTCGACTCGATTATTTGTTTTCAATTCCTTTTTCACCAGAATACTCACTGGTTCACAAGCTATCATTTATCACCAATATTACACAAAGTGGCCAACGTTCTCTGCTTCCCCTTCACTGTAACACCCTCTAACCCTATCCCGTAGCAGAAACAGGATTACAGAGTATTACTAGTCACTACTATTCGATTACGATTGATAGAGAAAGAAATAAAATTCAGTTCATATAATATATCTTATTGTCCCTTAATGGGCCCTCGAGACTTATAATGTATATTAGAACCAAACTGGGACTCAATTGGAAGCTTATAAAATTTTTTGTTCAACTCTTAAAATTTCCTTTAAGGAACAGTACCACACGCCCGTGTGACCTAAGAAACACGCCCGTGTCTTCATGACATGCCCGTGTTGACACCCCGTGTAACTCACACGGCTTGGACACTCCCGTGTCCTTTACCCGTGTACTCCTCTGACTTATTGTTCATGAACAAACTAGTTTCACATGGCCAAGTCACACACCTATGTTCTCAGCTCGTGTGGAATTATTTTCAAATCGAACCTAGTGCAGTTTTCACACGACCAAGCACATGCCCATGTACTGTGGCTGTGTACTCCACACGGTTGAGACACACGCCCGTGTCTCTGCCCATGTGATAAAACCTGAGCATTCTGTTTTACAAAATTTAGGTGTAGAGGACACACGGCTTAACAACATGCCCATGTGTAAGCTGTGTGTCTCACACGATCTGATCTCACGCCCGTGTGACAGGCCATGTGAACTTAAAATTGAACCTTATAACTCAAGTTTACCATCCTGCAAGCTTTGAATAATAAGTAACTTAAAAATCCAGTCTTTCAACCAATCCAAAAGATAATTAAACACATCTAATACACATTAAACCTCTAGTATAACGATTTAACTCACGTATTTTCAATAACTATTTAACATAGAATTTCCAAACATTATACTTAAATACCATCCAAATCAATTCAAAATAAACTATATAAGTGACTATATTATAAATATAATTTTTGCTTATATAGATTAACCTTTATCATTCTTATACTAGTAACATTCATACTCAAAATAACATCAAAGACAACCTAGCTACATGTCAATCCTCAAGATAAGATACGTCACCAAGTATTTGAGTTCGGGAATTGGCTTGGATGCTGAGATTTTAATCGCTTTGTACCTAACCTGCGCACAGAAACAAATCGTACGATGAGTATGCACTCAGTGGTATTTCTATAAACCAATACTTAAATTTACAACTATATTTAAATCATAGATTTTAACAAATAAACATATCATGAATATTCAATCAATTGTCTCCATTCTATAAAACATATATCAATAGAATAAAAACCAGTAAGATTTTCAATTCAACTAGTGTCATTCAGCCTTCAGTACAGTAGTTTACCCCTATTAACATAACTCGGACCTGAACGGATACACGGATCCAACCCACACACCAATATAGCACATAGTGCTTTATCGGCCGAAGCCGGAAAATAATAATAGTAATGATATAATGATAATAGTATGGTGCAGTACCTCATCGTAATTTAATCTGGAGCGATACTTGATAATGATATGACACACGAGGTGCATTATCGACTCAAGGTCGAATATCCCTGAACACTTCCAATCTTATTGCATGCCAATTATATCCGACTAGCCCGACACTGTTAATAGGATTTCTTTTTTAAATTCTTTTCAATTTAACATTTACATTTCAAGTCAGTACAGTAAGATAACGATACTTACCTCATTTTCATTTTTCATGTAATTTAATACTAAAACAGTAAATAATTGTTATGTTCGGTTTATAGAAATACAAATTGTAGTTTTCTCGAATTACTCTTCGTCCACTTTCTCTTTTCCTTTCTTTGTCGACGTTTCAAGTATTACGTTAGCTACCAAAAATTAAACAATTCAAAATCATTAATATACAATTTTACATTACATGATTCAATTCCCATACAACTTTTATCTAAATTCCAATTTAATCCTTAAACTATAGTCAATTCTTTTTTCTTCAAAACCAATCCCTTATTTTTTTTCTAATACATCTTTAACAAGTTTTAACATTTGATTTCCTCCAAAAACATCAATTCTACAATCTTTTCAATTTAGTCCCTACTATAGCATAACTTATATTTTTTTTAACAATTCAATCCTTCTCCCACTTCTAACTTGAATTTCTATCACTTTATCTCATAATTCATTCAATTGTTCAACTTAGTCAACATCTAAAAATTCACTAACTTACTAAATTTTAACATAAATCAAGTAAAGCTTTGTTTTAGGATTCCAAAAACATGAAAATTACAAGAAAATGAGCTAAATTGACTTAACATTTAAAGCTTTAAATCCTTAAACCTCAATTTCCCCTTTTCTTTTTCTTTCCCTTTCTTCCCTTTCTATTTCGTTTTCATTCTCTGTTCTTTCATTAAATTTTGTTTCTTTTATTTTCTTTATTTACTAAATATATTATAATATTAATATAATAATAATATAATATTATTTACTTATTATATAAGTAAATACTAATAATTATCAATATATGTTTTATACATACTCCACATGTATTTCACTATTACCACACACTTGGCACTCATGATTTAATTGATAATTTAGTCCTTTGACTTTTCTTTATTCTACGATTCAACTTTTACCCTATATTCAATCTAGTCTTTTCACTAGATTCGCCTTAATTCAAGCTAATTCACTTAGCCAAAATCTAATTAATCATACTACTAACTTCGTAAATATTTCTAATAAATATTTACGAATTTATTTTTACGGAAATAGAAATCTAAAAGTATACTTTTCCGATACTCGTAAACTTTGGGTCATTACATTTCTCCCCCTTAATAAATTTCGTCTTCGAAATTTACCTCAAAAGAGATGAGGGTACTGTGATCTCATAGTATCCTCTGGTTCCCACGCTGCTTTTTCAATGTTATGACTTTTCCATAGTACCTTTACTAAGGGAACTTGTAACGCCTCAAATTTTTTATTTTCAGATTTTTACGATTTTTGGGCTTAGAAGTGTCTGAATTTGTGGTTCGTGTTATTTTGGTTTAAATGTATGTTGGATTAAGTATTTATGAGCTCTGGGGTGTGTTTGGGAGGTCCTAAGTTCAGGCTGTAACTTGGGCTAAATTTGGGTTTTTAATTGAATTAAGCCAGACTTGAGGTCGGTAGGCATATAAGGAATAGTTGGTAAAAATTTAACAGAATGAGTCTACTGGTCTAGTGGTTTAGTGACAAGGGATTACGCTCAGGGTTAGGGGTTCGATTCCCTACAGTGGCGTTAGAGTTATTTTTGCTGCGAGTTTCAGTAAACGTTGGGCTTCATTAAAATTTTGAGTTATGGGCTTTAAGGGAAAAACCTAGGGTTATCTTTTTGTTCCTCCTTTTTGACAAAATAGTTTTTACTGGCCGTCTTCTTTTTCCCTAAAAATTCCCTGTGCTGCCGAAATTTCCTTTTCTCCTTCATTTTGCCTTTCTTTTTCGATAAGCGTAGGCATGTTCAAGCGATTCTGTCGATTCGGTAAGTAGCGTTTAAATTAAGTTAAATGTTTTCTATTGAAGATTGTTAAGAAGGATTTTGGTTGTTGTTTAGGGATTAATCAAGGTTCGGTAGATCAGTAATCGAGTTCTAAACAGTAAGGAAACACCGTTCTTCGTCGAAGGCAAGTAGATCTCGTGTTTCAAAATTTGTCCATTCTTATCTAAGTCGATTTAAGTGATTGATTTTGGCTCGATATTGTCAATCTTAGGCTTTAGAGCTAGGCCGTGCACGCACCACAAGAGTGCAATGGACACTGGAGTGTGAGGCTGAAGAGGTCATGCGCGAGACACGGGCTCAGGCAAATGGGCCGAGTGGGCCACACGGACGTGTGGGCCCACACAGGTGAACCACACTGGCGTGTGAGAATTTGGGATAGGCCGTGTGATCCACACAAGCAATGCCAATTTGGGCCGTATGACCCACACGGGCAATGCCAATTTAGGCAGTGTGACCCACATGGGCAGGGCACACGAGCGTGTGAGCCCAATTAATGGGAAATGTTCTGTAAGGTTGCACGGGTTGCCTAAGTCGGCAGTGACCTGATTGTAAGGGCGGTGAACATTACTCAGACCCCATACTCTGATTGATTACTGATTTGTATGCAAAAACATATTGTTATAAGCATGTGTAACTGTCTGATTCTGTATGTTTGTTCTGCCATGATATTGATATGATCTGATATCTGCATATAAGCATGCCATGATATGTATATTGCATTACATTGGGTTGGGATTACTGTGAAGAGAAGGAAGTCTGAGAGGCGATTAGCTTGATATCGGGCAGCTACGTTGTCCTTATCCGTTAAGTATTGTTCTACGGTACCCTTTTTGGTGTGTAGGGTTGGATGGGTTGACTATATCCTCATATTTGGTGTATAGGGTTGGGTAGGTCAATTTTTATCTTCACATGGTGTGTTGGATTGGTCGGAGATGGTGTGCAGGGTTGGTGGGCATGTTTTCTGATGTCTAATCTGCTATGTATGTAATATCTGTATGGCTAAGGCTGAATTATCTGTACTCTGTTATCTGTTTGTATGCATGTTGTTTGTGGGGATGTATACACTGAGTTTGCAAAAACTCACCCCTCGTTTATTTTGTATGTCAGGTAATCCTCAGCAGTAAATGGATCGGTGTAGTGGAGGGCTCGATGGTGACCAGTGTTGGACAGTTTATGGATTTTTTAGTAAAACGCTATTTCGTCTGCTTTATTTAAATATTCATTTTGGGATTATTTTGGAATTTAATGTAACAACCTAATTTTTAATGGTGTCAGAACAATGATTCGAGATCACTAAATCTGACAAATGAGTAGGAAATATTATTAATTTAGTGAGTATAAGTTAAATGTGAAGTTAGGAAAAATTTTGAAATAGTGAATAGTGTACTAAAAACAAATATTAAAATAATTAGAATCGAAAACGAGGTATCGAGACCTCAGGAATTTTAAATCGAGCCATAAATATTTTTATAAATATTTATGGAGTGTTAATAAGTTAGTATTAAAGTTTCGTCGAGAAATTTTAAAGTTCTGATAGTTAATTAAACAAAAAGGACTAAATTGTATCAAATACAAAATTGTGGGAAATGATTAAATAGCTTGAGGGTTTGAAAGGAAAATAGACCCAAGGCCTATTTGGGCTGGACGGCAAGGGCATGAAATCAGCAAGAAAATAAGGAGAATTAAGGGAAAAATTAAAAAATTACAAAATTTACTTAATAAAGCTAGGACTAAAGTGGAATTATTTAGATTTCTCTTTATTTTTCTGCATTCTCATCAGTAAAAATGCCATGGAAGAGTTCCCTTAAGCTATTTTTTCATATTTTTACTTCAATTAAGTTCAATTCTTGATTATTTCTTGACATTTTTGTGTTTTTGTGACTTTTACAACTAGGTCCACTTGTTGAATTCATTAGTTTTTGATTCTATGAAAGAAATTGAAAGTTGTTATGAATATGTGCTGGAAGTATATGATGATTTGGCATGAAATTAGAGCTTTAAATTGTTTATATACTGATTTCATTGAAATAATTGAATAGAAAGTGAATGTTTGAGACCTAATTGTAAAAGAGCTTGAAGTTAGAGTTTTATGTGGAAATTCTGAATTTCAATAGTTATGAAATAACTTATAATGTCCAGGAAAAGTATTAATTGAGAAAATTAACTTAATTTAGGGGTTAATTGAGTAAGGACTGAATTGTATGAATTGTGAAATTTGGGGCAAAATGGAAATCAACATTTTGCACTAAAACTGTTTTGGACAGCAGCAGTAGTCTAACTTTGAAAAATCACCAAAAATTGTATAAATTAAATTAGAGTATGAATAAAATATTAAATTAAAGCTTATTGAGTCTAGTTTCTTATAGAAGAAATGATGTAAGCAATGGAATTGTAAATCATGAGATATGATAAATTTTGTGAGACAAGGTTAGAATGATTTTGGGTTCCCCTATTCTGACTTTGTAAAATCATCAAAAATTGGATAAAAATAATTAGGGGCTTAAATTTATATTTTTAGAATCTTGAGTGAGTCTATTTTCAAGAAAAACAAACGGAAACATCATTCGAATCCTGTACGAGGAGATAATTAATTTTTAGTGAAGAAGGATAGGAACTATTAGACAGTAGAATAAGGGAGACTTTAATGAATAAATTGTATTAATTGGACCAACCAAAAATTATGAAATTTTTATGGTAAGAAGACATGAGTCTAGTTTCTGGGAAAATTTATGGATCTTAATTTAGAGTTCTGTAGCTCAAGATAAAAATAATTTAGTGACTATGACACGGATGAATAGCTTGAATATTCACATAAGTAAATAGTGAAAATCATGTATAATGTTACTTACAAGTGTGTTATTTATACTAAGTATGTGGATGGAGAGGAGGAGGAGGAAAAATATACACATATATATATGAATGACTTGTGTATAAATTGATCACATGTCCGATTATAATCGATAAATGTTGAATTAGAAATGATATAATGTTTTATTTGGAATATTTATTATGAAATTATGATTATCGTTATAATACAAAAATCGAACTTCTGAGTTTATATGGCTAATTTTAGTGATCATTTGTTAATTTTATGAATTTCATGATGTGTTATTTCATATATATTGATGATAAAATCGTGAATAATGTAAAAGCATGAAAATTGAATAAATGATCAAATTGAGTATTTCAGTTCAGTGACAAGATGAATTGAAGGAAAAGACCATGGTTGGACCATGGAAACAAGTGATAAGTGATAGCTTCGGCTACACTTATCTGATCAAGGACAAGTGAAAGTGATAAGTGATAGCTTCGGCTACACTTATCTGATTAAGAACAAGTGAAAGTGATAAGTGATAGCTTCGGCTACCCTTATCTGATCAAGGACAAATGACAAGTAAAAAGTGGTAGCTTCGGCTACCTGATCAGTGAAAAGTGGTAGCTTCGGCTACCTGATCATCGGCTACTTGATTAGTAAAAAATGGTAGCTCTAGCTACCTTATCAGTGAATAGTGGTAGCTTCGGCTACAAGTGACAAGTGATTTTTGTGTAAGACCATATCTGGGATATGGCATCGGTGTGATATGTGTATAAGATGTAAGGCCATAGCTGAGCTATCGCATTCTAGTGAAAAGACCATAGCTATGCTATGGCATAAGTGATTATTAGTGAAATTCAGTGCATACCGATGCAGACCAATTTCGTAAGATGTTCACTAATTTGAAGAAATTTGGTAAGTATTACATGGAATTATGTGACATAAGGAAATACGAGTTGATGAGACATGAGCATAAAACTTGGTTGATGAATGAGTTCATTTGTGATTATATATTTCTACACCTTTAGTGTATTATCCGTGTGAATTGGTATTCTAAATGAGTTAATGAGAAAACTTCTAGTATGAAATAATCTGAGTTCGAAATGAAATATCATGAAAACGTACTTGAAATATATTGGTATGTCTTTTATATGCTATTTGAATTCATAAATGTGGAAAGTAAATGTATGTGGAAGTATGAGATGATGATAATTGTATATGGAATTTATTGATGAATACGTACATCCAAATTTATATGATAGATTTTAGTGAACATTGAAATTGGGCTCAATAAGTAATTTGGCAATTTAAATCGTGATTGGTAGGAAGAGTTAATGAATTGAATATTTATGAATTGTTACACGTATTTGTCTAAAATACGAGGAAGTGATGATAATTGATACATAGAAATATGAAACTATGATATATATAAAAACATGGAATATGTTTGATAAATGTGTTCATTCATAATTATGAAATTATGTACCTCATGTGTGCTATTTGCATAAAGATGATATTTCAAATATTTTGGTAAATAAAGCTTAAATATGAAATAGTATGAAATCGAAACAAATTGTTATGAAAATGTATTTAAATTATCTGTAAGTGTTTCATGCTTCTCGGTAATGCCTCGTACTCTATTCCGGCGACAGATACGGGTAGGGGGTGTTACATTTAAAATTGTTAAATGTTTGAATTATAACTGATTGAGGTTTTAGCTTCCACGTTAATGAAATGTTTTTATTTATTATTTGGGGATTAAGATTTCACGACTTAAGTAAAGATAATGAACTGAACGATTTTTAACTTGCTAGGGTTTTTCTAAAAAGCACTCTCATGTGACGCCGCCAGATTCAGTCATAATATTTAGGCTGGGTTTGGGGTGTTACAGAACTCGTTTATTACGTAGTTCTTTTACCTCACGTGCCAGTATCTTAACAAATTTTTCTTCATATGACAAATCAGATCAAATCTCTATATCTTCATTTGAAATCACGTGAGAAGGATCAGATCTGTATCTTCTTAGCATGGAAACATGAAAAACATCATGAATCTTCTGTAATTCGGGAGGCAAAGCTAAACGGTATACTACCGGTCTAATTCTTTCTATAATTTCATACGGTCCAATATATCGTGGACTCAATTTACCCTTCAATCCAAATCTCAAGATTTTCTTCCAAGGAGAGACTTTGAGAAATACTTTATCTCCAATTGAGTACTCAATGTCCGGATGTTTCTGATTTGCATATGATTTCTGCCTGTCAAAAGCTACTTTCAATCTTTCCCTAATCTTTTTAACAATACCTTCTATTTCTTGAATTAATTCTGGTTTAATCATTTTATTCTCATTCAACTCTGTCCAACACACTGGTGATCGACATCTCCTACCATATAGAGCTTCATACAGTGCCATTTGAATACTTGATTGGAAACTATTATTATATATAAATTTGGCTAACGGTAAATAATGTTTCCAACCTGATTCAAAATCAATGATACAAGCTCGAAGTATGTCTTCTAAAATCTGAATAACTCGCTCTGACTGTCCATCGATCTGTGGATGAAAAGCTGTGCTAAAATGAAGTCGAGTACCAAGAGATTCATGTAATTGTTTCCAAAACCTTGATGTAAACTATGGATTCCAGTCTGAAATTATTGATACAGGAATGCCATGTAATCTCACAATTTCCCAGATATATGTTTCTGTAAGTTTTTGAAGTGACCAATCCGTTCTGACTGCTATAAAATGAGCTGACTTTGTAAGCCGATCAACAATAACCCAAATAGCATTTTTCTTACTTACTAACAATGGTAACCCAGTTACAAAGTCCATTGTGATACACTCCCATTTCCACTTAGGAATATTAATAGGCTAAAGTAATCTAGTTGGAACCTGATATTCAGCTTTGACTTGCTAACATGTCAAACATATAGCCACAAATTCCACTATATCCCTCTTCATACCTGGCCACCAATACAATTCCTGTAAATCATAGTACATTTTTGTTCCTTCGGGATGTAATGCAAGAGAACTGTCATGTGCTTCTCAGAGTATTAACTCTTTTAACTCTGAAGTAGTTGAAATACAAAGTCGATTTTGATATCTCAAACAATCATGCTTATCAATGCTAAAATTTTCTACCATACCATTCTGCACCATCTCTCTCTTCTTTATTAGCTTTTCATCTTCTAACTGTGATGCTCAGATTTTATCAAACATTAACGGCTTTACTCTTAACTCAGCTAAAAGACTTCCATCGTCAATAATACTGAGTTGTGCAAACATTGGTCTCAATTCAATTACAGTTTTTCTACTCAATTTGTAAGCTACCACATTAGTTTTACCCGGTTGATAGTCAATACACAATCATAATCTTTTAAAAGTTCTATCCACCGACGCTGTCTCAAATTTAACTATTTCTATGACAGAAGATACTTGAGACTTTTATGATCAGTATAGATGTAGCATCTCTCTCCGTACAAATAATGTCTCTAAATCTTTAGAGTGAAAATCATAGCTGCTAGTTCCAGATCATGAGTCGAATAGTTACGTTTATGTGGTTTCAATTGTCGTGAAGCATAAGCAATTACATTTCCATTTTGCATCAGTACACACCCGAGACCACTTAAGGAAGCATCGCTGTACACAACAAAATCTTTTCCTGACTCTGGTAAAGTTAATACTGGTGCTTCTATTAACATTTGCTTCAATGTTTCAAAACTTTTCTGACACTGTTCACTCCAAACAAATGAAACATTCTTTTGCAACAACTTTGTCATCGGTAAAACTATCTTTGAAAATCCATTCACAAATCTTCGATAATATCCGGTCAAACCAAGGAAGCTACGTACCTCTGACACATTTTTGGGAACGTTCCACTGAATTATGGCTTCAATATTCTTTGAATCTACTCTAACCCCATCTACTGATACTACATGACCAAGGAATATAACTTCTGATAACCAAAACTCACACTTGCTTAATTTATCATACAATTACTTTTCTTGAAATATTTGCAAAATAATTCGGAGATGCTGTTCATGTTCAATTTCAGACTTTGAGTATACAAAAATATCATCAATAAAAACCACTATAAATTGATCCAAGTACGGCTGAAAAATCCAGTTCATAAGATCCATAAAAGCAGCTAGAGCATTTGTTAACCCAAATGGCATTGCCAAAAATTCAAAATGCCCATACCGTGTTCGGAATGCTGTCTTCGGTACATCACTCTCCTTTACCTTCAACTGATAATATCCCGACCTCAAATCAATTTTTGAAAACATAAAAGCTCCTTTTAATTGATCAAATAAATCATCAATGCGAGGTAGCGGGTATTTATTCTTGATAGTCACCTTATTTAGCTGTCGATAATCAATACATAACCGCATTGAACCATCTTTCTTCTTAACAAATAACACTGGAGCTCCCCATGGTGACGTACTAAGTCGTATAAAACCTCGGTCTAATAAGTCTTGCAGTTGTATCTTCAACTCCTTCAATTCAGTAGGTGACATACGATATGGAGGTATTGACACTGGATTTGTACCCGGGTATACTTCAATCACAAATTCAACTTCCCGATCAAGAGGTAATCCAGACAATTCTTCAGGGAATACATTAGGAAATTCACATACAGTTCAAATTTTACTACACTAATTCTCAACTGAATCGAAATTAATTACATATGCTAAGAAAGCAACACATCATTAATAAAGAAGCTTATTAGCTTTAATTGCCGAAATAACACGAACTGTTCCACTGGTCCGAATACCATTTACTTCAATCTGATCACTACTTTCATTCTAAACAGTGAATTTATTTTTATAATAGTCCAAAATTACTCTATGTTCTGACAGCCAGTCCATTCCCAGTATAATATCAAAGTCGCCAAATGGCATAATCAATAGATCAACAGAAAAGATTTTATCCTGAATCACTAATGGACATCTTCGACATATCTGATTCACTAACATAGTTTGCCCTAGTAGACTAGACACATCTATCATTACTCTGGACAATTTAGGTTTTAAATTTCCCGTCTCAACTAATTTTGTATTAACATAAGAATGTGACGATCCTGGATCTATTAAAACATAAACGGGTTTTGAATGTAATAGGAATATACCTGTCACCACATCATGAGTATCTTCTTCTTCACGAGTTCTTACAACATACGCTCGGGCTAGAACTCTTACTTCTAATTATTGTGTAGCACTTTCACTAGCTCTTCTAATACCTCCTCTAGCAACTGAACCATTTCAGCCTGATCCTCGGCCTATGGAAGTAGATTCAAATCTTTGTGACACTTTTGGTGCTACCTTACTAATCTTCGGGTAGTCCTTTACAAAATGATCAGTGGATCCACATCGGAAAAAACCCCCAGTTAACCTTCTACACTCATCTCTATGCATGTTCCCACAGTGTTCACACTCTAGAATTTCAGTATTCTGATTTGGACTTTTAACACTAGCAGTAGATACAGTTGTCTGTTTTCTTCGACTTCTATCACCTCTTTTCGATCTAAAGCTGAATCTTCAATTACCTCGAGATTCTTTTAACCGTTTTGGTTGTGGACTTAAACTAGCAGTTGTAGGACCTTTTTCAGCCGAACGAGCAACTTCAGACTTCTTATTTTTCCTCAGTACCTGTTCAATCATCTTAGCTCTTTCCATAAGATCTGCAAATTCAGTAATTCGTAGATGCATTAACTGAAATCGAAATTCATCACGCAACCCTCTCAAAAACCGTTTGCATCTGTCAGCTTCAATTGGTACAAATTCAGTCGCATATCGGCTTATCTCAAAAATTCCCGTTCATAATCCACTACAGATATTTTGCCTTATTTCAGTGTTAAAAATTCCTGTTTCCTATCTTCCATGTACATTTCTCCCAAATACTTTTTCTAAAATTCTCTTTGAAAGAACTCCCAGTTTATTTGCTCTTCTGGTACACTTTGAATTACTGTCTCCCACCATACATACGCTTCTTTTTGCAGTAAAGAAATGACATATGTTAGGCTTTCCTATGGGGTACATTCGAGTTGCTTCAAAATTCCTTTTGTAGTTTCCAACCAGTTTTCGGCTTTTGACGGATCATCTCCCTTCAAACCCAAAAATTCAGTAACTCCATACTTACGCAGTTCTTTAATCGGGGCTCGTCGAGTAGTAGGAGTAGTAGCCATTCCAAGTATGGTTCCTATTGCTCTTTGAAGAGCATCAGCTATCACTCTGAGTATTTCTATATTATCTCTTTCTCTAGTATCACTCCTTTCGATATTTGGCGGTTGATTACTTACTAGATTTACACTAGGTGTTACAGGTTCTGATTCATTCATATTATACGGTTCATCATCTTCATTATACATTTCTTGAACAGTTTCTTCAATTCTTTCATCAGACATCTTTAACACTATAAAACAGAAACAATTAATTAATATGTAATTCAGCATCCAATTCCCGACTCAAATTTAATTCAATAATGGCATGTACCCCTAGACTCATTTCTGTACTCGATTTAGTCTTAGAATCGACTAAACCTGAATAGATTTGATACCACTAAATGTAACACCCCCTAACCCTATCCCGTAGCCGAAACAAGATTACAAGTATTACTAGTCACGATAGTTCGATTACGATTGATAGAGAAAGAAATAAAATTCAGTTCATAAAATATATCTTATTATCCCCTAATGGGCCCTTGAGACTTATAATGTATATTAGAACCAAACTGGGACTCAATCGGAATCTTATAAAATTTTTCGTACAACTCTTAAAATTTCTTTTAAAGAACAGTACCATACGCCCGTGTCACCTAAGAAACACGCCCGTGTCTCCATGACACACCCGTGTTGTCACCTCGTGTAACTCACACGGCTTGAACACGCTCATGTCCTTTACCCGTGTACTCCTCAAACTTATTGCTCATGAACAAACTAGTTTCACACGACCAAGTCACACACCTGTGTTCGCAGCTCGTGTGGAATTATTTTCAAATCGAACCTAGTACAGTTTTCACATGACCAAGCACATGCCCATGTACTGTGGCCGTGTACTCCACACAGTTGAGACACACGCCCGTGTCTCTACCCATGTGATAAAACCTGAGCATTCTGTTTTAGAAAATTTAGGTGTAGGGGACACACGGCCTAACAACATGCCCATGTACAAGCTGTGTGTCTCACACGGTCTGATCACACGCCCGTGTGACAGGCCGTATGGACTCAAACTTGAACCTTATAACTCAAGTTTACCATCCTGCAAGCTTTGAATAATAAGTAACTTAAAAATCCAATCTTTCAACCAATCCAAAACATAATTAAACATATCTAATACACATTAAATCTCCAGTATAACGATTTAACTGAAGTTTTTTTCAATAACTATTTAACATAAAATTTCCAAACATTATACTTAAATACCATCCTAATCAATTCAAAATAAACTATATAAGTGACTATATTATAAATATAATTTTTGCTTATATAAATTAACCTTTATCATTCTTATACTAGTAACATTCATACTCAAAATAGCATCAAAGACAACCTAGGTACATGTCAATCCTCAAGATAAGATACGTTACCAAGTATTTGAGTTTGGGAGTTGGCTTGGATGCTGAGATTTTAATCGCTTTGTACCTAACTTGCGCACGGAAACAAATCGTACGATGAGTATGCACTCAGTGGTTTTTTTATAAACCAATACTTAAATTTACAACTATACTTAAACCATAGATTTTAACAAATAAACATATCATGAATATTCAATCAATTGTCTCCATTCTATAAAACATATATCATTAGAATAAAAACCAGTAAGATTTTCAGTTCAACCAGTGTCATTCAGTCTTCAGTATAATAGTTTACCCCTATTAACATAACTCGGACCTGAGCGGATACACGGATCCAACCCACACACCAATATAGCACATAGTGCTTTATCGGCCGAAGCTGGAAAATAACAGTAACAGTAACAGTAATAGTATGGTACAGAGTACCTTATCAGAATTTAATCTGGAACAGTAATAGTAACAGTATGACACACGAGGTGCATTATCGACTCAAGGTCGAATATCCCTGAACACTTCCAATCTTATGGCATGCCAATTATACCCGACTAGCCCGACACTGTTAATAGGATTTTTTTTTAAATTCTTTTCAATTTAACATTTACATTTCAAGTCAGTACAGTAAGATAACGATACTTACCTCATTTTCATTTTTCATGTAATTTAATACTAAAACAGTAAATAATTGTTATGTTCGGTTTATAGAAATACAAACTGTAGTTTTCTCGAATTACTCTTCGTCCACTTTCTCTTTTCCTTTCTTTGTCGACGTTTCAAGTACTACGTTAGCTACCAAAAATTAAACAATTCAAAATCATTAATATACAATTTTACATTACATGATTCAATTCTCATACAACTTTTATCTAAATTCCAATTTAATCCTTAAACCATAGTCAATTCTTTTTTCTTCAAAACCAATCCCTTATTTTCTTTCTAATACATCTTTAACAAGTTTCAACATTTGATTTCCTCCAAAAACATCAATTCTACAATCTTTTCAATTTAGTCCCTATTATAGCATAACTTATTTTTTTTTTAACAATTCAATCCTTCTCCCACTTCTAACTTGAATTTTTATCACTTTATCTCATAATTCATTCAATTGTTCAACTTAATCAACATCTAAAAATTCACTAACTTACTAAATTTCAACATAAATCAAGTAAAGCTTTGTTTTAGGATTCCAAAAACATAAAAATTATAAGAAAATGAGCTAAATTGACTTACCATTTAAAACTTTAAATCCTTAAACCTCAATTTCCCCTTTTCTTTTTCTTTCCCTTTCTATTTCGTTTTCATTCTCTGTTCTTTCATTAAATTTTGTTTCTTTTATTTTATTTATTTACTAAATATATTATAATATTAATATAATAATAATATAATATTATTTACTTATATAATAAGTAAATACTAATAATTATCAATATATGTTTTATACATACTCCACATGTATTTCACTATTACCACACACTTGGCACTCATGATTTAATTGCTAATTTAGTCCTTTGACTTTTCTTTATTCTACGATTAACTTTTACCCTATATTCAATCTAGTCTTTTCACTAGATTAGCCTTAATTCAAGCAAATTCACTTAGCCAAAATCTAATTAATCACACTACTAACTTCGTAAATATTTCTAATAAATATTTACGAATTTATTTTTACGGAAATAGAAATCCAAAAGTATACTTTTTCGATACTCGTAAACTTTGGGTCGTTACATTCACCATGGCCAAATGTACCAAGTAAGCTTTCCATCCATTTTTATATCTTCCTCATACTTTTAACAAGCTAGAATTCATCTTCTAATCATTTTCTTTTAACAAGCTAGAATTCATCTTCTAATCATTTTCTATCAAAAAATGTACCTATTTCACTTAAGTTTTCTAAACTTCCATCAATGTCCTTTAATGACAACTTTCAATATACTTGATAAAATAAAATAAAAACTATTGATATATATATATATATATATAACAAGATTCAAAGATTCAAAATCTATTAAAAATTTGAAGAAAAACGATACTTTATACTTGATTTTAAAGGAAAATGATGAAATAATTTTTTTCTTCCCCAACTTTAGTGAATAATAAAGTAAATAAATAAATAAAATACTGATATTTTAAATAAAATATTAAATAATAAGTATTTAATAAAAATATTGTTTAAAAGCAATCATGAAACGATAATGGTAAAATTTCCATTAAATCTTTTCCATCAAAATAAAATAGTACAATTGTACTTTATAGTCTCTATACTTTCTCAACTTATTCAGTTTAGTCTCAGAACTCAATATCGAATTTTTTAACTTAACCACTTACTCCTACTAATAACTATCTATGTTTTCATTTATGACAGTTTCTTCTAAAAACTATCACAATTTATTTTACTACTTATTTATAGATCACTTATTTAAGGACTTTTACCATAAATATTCTTTTTTTTTTAAGTGAGGATGTTATAAGGTACAAAATTGGACAAAAAAAAAGTTTAAATATCAAATTAAAAAAATATGTCAAGTTCGGATACCAAATATTATATTAGGCCTTGATATAAATATTAAATTGATTATTTAAGGTTAAAAAAATCCTTAGTAAAGAAATAAGTTAAGTCTTTAAGAAAAAAACATGTTTACTTGAGCTTTCAGTGATCAAAAAACTCAATTGAACTCTTTTATTGACAAAAATTATTGTTGATCAATTTGATTGTTAACAAATGCTGACATGACTAATGAAAGCAATAAGAATCAAATACATTGTTTGTATTTTTAAATAAAAAAGCACGTTAGCATATATCTAAAAAATAAAATAATAAAATTTATTTAAAAATATAAAAAAAATGCTAGTAAAAATGAAGCTGAACAAATTAGATATTCAAGTTCATTTTAAATGTGGTTGAAAATACAATAAAAATTGTGTGATTTTCATATCTTGCTCTTTTTAACATAATGTCTAAAACTACCTATAGTCCCTCCAACCCATAAATAGGAGGATAATTCGCTTCAGTACACTCAAATCTACGTGCTCCTATATTATCAATAATGTCCATACTAAGCTAAGACTCCATTGATGATTCAAGGCAAAATTTTAATACTATACCAGATTTTTTAAAACTATACTGTTAAGAACTTCCTTAACACTCTAAAGGACATTATCCCATTTAAAATCAAAAGAAATTTGTAAGATAAAAATAAAAATAGAAACAATATTGAAAATCAAAGTAAAGAATTGATTTGCTAGCACGGAGAAATATCAGTCTATAGTTTCATAAAGACACTGAGAATAGATACAGCAATATAAAACAAGTTCATAGTTGGGACTGCAATACAACTTCGAAATTATTACAAGAGGTAAATATGCATGAGTTTAAGATCATATCACATCCCTGGAATTAAATATTCAGGTAAAATGTATCATATTATCACCAGAAAGCAAGCTTGAGAGAATTTCAGGCTTCAGCATGCCCCAATCCACAGTGTTATTACATTCTCTCTTGTAAGTTTGGCTGCATTGGCTGCACTTGGAAGGTGGAAGACATCTGTGAGTTGTAGTCTCGGGCTCGCTGGTATCCATGATCCATCTGCTCTCTTGCACTTTCATAAGCCAATTGTTGTTGATTCTGCAAAATATTAATTAAAAGAGAGATTATACATGTGCGTTATGGAATCAGACTATATTGATGATGATGATGAGTTTCAGACCAAAACATGAATAACATTATATTGGAATATGCATGCATGTTTATATTTATATACTATTATCTAGGACTAGCAACATTTACATTATTATTTATTACAATACAGGGATAAAATAGAGGAAATCACTGATCTACCAAAGATCCTTACTAGCCTTAAGGGCTTTCAACTGATTAAAGGAGAAAAGTTTTCCCTTTTGTATGCTCCCCTTAGGGTTATGTCAACTCAACAAGGTGCCACCATATGCATTGTGCTTTTTTAGCTCTTTTGCTACAGCATACTTGGCTGGGTGGAAAGAAAATTAGAAAGATCGAGAATATAATTTTTCTGTGCTTGGTAAGAAAGATAAAAAATTAAAAGAAAAGATAATATTTTTTAATCCATTACTTGATAGAGTTGAAAAATGAAAAAAAAAAAAAGAAGAAGAATAAAATATTTGAAAAATGCATAATTTTGAACTAATATATCTCTTCTATTTGGAAGAATTGATTTTTAAGAATCAAGATAGAAAATGATCTTTCCTATTTCTTTCCTCTCACTTTTCTTTCCTACCAAGCAAACTCAAAATTTTGTTATTTTTTCATTTTTCCATTCATTCATTCCTTCCATCCCTCCACTTTTTCACCAACCAAGTACACCCTAAAAGCTAAATTGATATAGCATTGAGCAGTCCCAACATATGGGAACCAAGACCACTTTTTTTCCGTTATTATTCATGGATAATTATACATAAACTTTGATTGAATATGTAATGTTATGCGTGAACTTTAATTTGGTACAATTATATACATGAGACTTTAATTGTGATTTATATGTATACATAAAATCTTAATTTTGACTCAATTGTACACATTTAAAGAAATGAATACATATATTTATTTTCATATTAGATTAATATAATTGTTTGTGTATGTATAATATCAATCTAAAATGGTGCTAATTTGATAAGTTGCTAATGATTTGTAAAAACTGAATCAAATAAAAATTTCATGTATAAAATCACACAAAATCAAAATCTATATATAACATTACATATTTATCTCAAATTAATTTGATTAAAGTTGAAACTGGCTGATTGAGCGGGATGACGTAACATTTCTGCCCTCCTCAATCAGTAACTTATTATACTAGAATGAACTGTTGGACCAATAATCATGATATATTTGATCCAAAACCAGAATAAATCTTAAAAAAATCTACATGCTATTTGAGATATTCCTATATGTTACTTCTTGCCTTTTTATTCTTTTTTTTTTTATAGCTTCTTTAGTTACATGCAAAAAAAAAAAGCCAAAACTTTCAAGTTATGATCACTCTTTTCTTCCCACTCCATTAATACATACCATATGCTTTTTTTGTTGATACAAGACTTGGTGGTATTGAAAGCCATTGAGGGGTTTTTTAAGTATTTGGTGAAGTATGCGAAGAATATCAGTAATAATGAGTGCTTGGCCCTTCTTTCGGTGGAGAAGAGGAGCTTTTATATAAGGTTTTGAGCCCTCTTGTGTGCCCCTTGAATAAAGACAATACCGTCTAAGCCTATAAGTTAAGTGGCAGTTGGTCAGATTGAGGGGTGCCTAAGTTGACTCGATATGACTAGTAGATGGTATTAGGAAATGATGGACGGACAAGCACTGGTCACCTGGCAAGGAACTTAACGTTATGAAGTGACCTTCTCCGAGGCTACTAATTGGTTAGGTTGTTGTAGCGATGTATGTTGTGCCGAGAAGAACTCATAGCAACATTTGGTTTTTTTATGGTCATTTCCTTAATTTCCACTTGATGTTTTAGTGAGTTTGTCAGCTTTTGACATGGCATTTGTTGATTGGTGTAGTTAGTGATGTATTTAATGTGTTTTGATTGCTACATGCTTGTTATAACAGTTGATGAGCTTTTTGTCACTTGGTTTTCCTACCTAGATAACTACAAGTTTTAAAGCTTTTTTTTTCTTATTTCTTCTATTTTTTGTTTTTGCTTTCTTGTTTTATAGTTGTTCCACCGATTGACACAAACCCTCCTTCGAGGATCCTGATGTTTTGATAGAAAGCAGTGTTTGTGAGTGTTGTGCCAGATCGAAGGAGGTGAAGGTTGTCAGTATCAAGTGACCACATTACAAGTATGATTTTATAATAGTTCTCACAAGTTAGTAATGCTTTGGCAGGCACTTTTTCTTTCCCCTTTACTTATTTTGAGCAAGGTTTCATCTATAGTTAAATCCTTGGCTTGTTGTTGTGCTATCAGACTAGGAGATTGCTCTAGGTCAATTGGCGGGGTGTGCTTGGCATCTTTTGATGGCTTTCTTTTTAAATTATAATTAAGTGTGAATCACCTCATGCTAGTAATTTTAAAAATTTATTTACTCTCAACATTTCCAATGAGAAGAAAAGTTGAGAAATATGTTGCTTTGTGATATGAGGTAATTCACTTTTGGGTTTAGGTTGAGGTAACTTACATATGGACAAGTTAGGAGATGAGTTTCCTTTTCCTACTTCCTACAAGGATTGTTCTTATACTCCTGTTATGGATGCTCAAGAGTTTGTCACAAGTTGAGCGGTCTCTTGATCATGGTCATTTTTGGAGGTTATATTTGAACAAAAGAAGTTTGAATGAAGTGATAGCAAATGTCAAATGAACTTATCTCATGATTTAGCATTAGGAAGGAGTGGCTAATAGGTGATCAGGATCCTATAGCTTAAAATGTTGCTTGACAAATTCATCAATCCTACGTTGCCAAACCATTCATTTTAGATAAGGTCATATAATTTCAAACAAAGTTTGCATGTTGGACGATTTCGCCAAGCATCATTTTTGCCAAAAGATCCTAACCACCCCCCCTCCGTAGAGCTAAGTCACAAGTATAAATCAAAATGCTACTTGAAATAAGGAAGATCATCTGCTCCCACGTAATTCAAAATTCTTTCATTCAAACAGAACTTCTAATAATGACTTAAAGTCAAACACAATACTAATTGACCTAGAACAATCTCCTAATCTGATAGCACACACCCTGTTTGATAGCACAACAGAAACAACAAATCAAACTCTACTTCAAATGAGTAAAGAGGAAGGAAAAATTAGTTGATCTCATCTGTCGAAGCATCACTCAACTTGTCCTACTTGTAATGAGGTAACTTGGTATCCTCAACGCTAACATGACTTCAACCTCTACCTTTTCGACTTCGCGAAACACTCCCAAACACCACTTTATGTGGAAGCATTAGTCTCCCAATAAAACGATCATTTATATACTAATGGAACAATATTGACTTTTAATTTTTTCTCAACAATGGAGCAGATAAAATATCAAACGTCTCTATGATTTCTTCTCTCCACAACCTACTTCGTTCTAAGAACTTTAGAGAGGGCCAATTATTGGCTATCGTTGGCAATTGTTATACCCTATAAAGACCTTACCAAGCAACCCTCGCCAAAGAAAAACAAAACAAAACTTAATAAGGAAGGCCATCAGATCTTAAACAAATTTCCTAAGAAGACCAGCACTTATGTTCATCATTTTTCAATACCAACTCCTCAACACAAAACTATGCCTTGACTAGTTACATTAAATCAATTCAGACACCTATAAATCAAATCAACCATGACCCTATTCTTAGGGCTTAAAAGTATGTTCTCTATTCAACGGATCCAAAAAAGCCCCCCACAGAAGACCCCAAAACCTTAGGGTCTCCTCCGCCAAAAACCAAGCACTTATTATTATCTATACTCTATGGATACTTCGTTAGTGGCTCTCGGTATTATCACAATGTAAATCACCTGTAACTTCATTATCAGACCTTGCATCAATAGTTTTCTTGAAGTACAGTGTCTACAATGAGAATTAATCTGTATATGAAAATTTGAATAGTTATAGATGCTTTGTAAGAGAATGAATACCAGAATGAAACTGAGCTGCTTGTAGTCCTCCTCCAGGAATTTGGTCTAAGAGAAGCACACAATAAAGTTAGGCAAATAAAAGCTTCACTTCACATATGCTACTTAAAGAATACATATTTGTGCGTGTCGAATAAGCAAATCAACAGTAATTCTAATATTATATCATCTATTAAGAACCGATAATCAAAAAACGGAAAGAAAAACAGTAAGCTACTTGTAATTAATACTGTATACATACATTTTTCCATGTCTTATCAAGGACATCCATCTGTACGAAAGAAAAAGAAAAGAGAGATTGATAAGCTTTAACTCAAAGATATATATATATTTTCCTCAAAAAAGAAGAAGATATATATATGTGTGTGTATTTAGTGATGTTGAAGGAAAAATAGAGTACTGTTATGTAAGTAATTAAGGCAAAATCTACTATCCTGTTTGCCACGAACATAGGTAAGCCCATTTTCAAGGGCATCCTCTATGGCCATCAGCTCCTTGTAAGGCAAAGAGGTGATATCCTCCCCTTTCAAATGCCTGTAGAAAAATACTTCAACAACTAAGACACAAAAAAACATAGATCCCAAAGAAACATATCATAGATGGACAAGTGTTGACATATATACCTCAGTTCAATCTGCATGTTATCGTTCTCTTTCTTGATTCTATCAATTTCATTGCTGAGATTCTGCAGAGTTTTTGTTTTAAGAGAAGAAAAATTATCTCTCACAAACCACAAGAAAAATCATATTTAGATATGAGCTTATAATAAATATGTTGGTTAAATTTGTGGTTTAGACCAAGAAACCCTAGAGCTACCATCATGAACTAGGTAGATCTTACATTGAGATCTGTTACATCCATTATTGTTTTGTGCCTTTAAACTAACTCCCATATAGTTACTTTAATTTTCACAAAGGAAAGGAAGGTGGAGAATAACATTTAGTACTAGATCTGTTCATAGATGTTATATATATACATATATATATGCATGAAAGATAAAGGTCTAAATTACTAGATCAATTCATCCCACTTTTATTGAGAAAGAAAATAAATATATATATATATATATTATCCCACTTGTGGATCCATTTAAGGAAGTTCATATGGAAGAAAACTCAGAAAAAACAAAGAAAAGAAACAAACTTGCCTCATGTTTAGCATCCCATAACTTCTTCCCTGAAGTCTTCTGATATTGGTCCAAAATATCGACCAAACTTCACCAAATTAGGATTTTTATTTTTTTCAAAAAACAGAAAACCAATCAAGAAGAAAGTACAGAAAAAGGGTGAGAAAAAGCAAGGAGGAAATAAAAGTTGATATACTATACTTAGTAGAAGGGCTGCAATACTCGTGCATCTTGCCAGAACTACCAAAGATAATAAGAGAAACTTTAGCATCACACAGTATAGTAATCTCTTTAGCTTTCTTCATAATCCCATTCCTTCTCTTTGAATAAGTAACCTGCCTGTTACTTGAGTTCTCAATCCTCTTGATCTCGATCTTCCCCCTCCCCATCTTTCTTTTTCTTCTTCTTCTTTTTTTTTTTTTTTTTTTTTTGGTTGGTGCAGAAAATGAGGTTTGAAGAGAGACAAGTCATAAAGAGTAAAAAGTAACAGGGAAACATTCTATTTCAGGTTTGGAAGACAGGGAACTTTCGAAGTGTGATAGTAGGGACATGTTTGTTTCAGGGTTATTGATAAGGCCAAGCCATTTGCCTTTAAAAAACAAATACAAATCTGCTATATATATATATATATATATATTTTTTTTTTTTTCTTTTGTTGAAAAGAAATATCGATCTTTTGTGAGTTTAGGTTTAACCTTGTTAACCATTGGTCTGTATGAGCCTCCATAAGACTACAGCTAGTAATATAGTAATAGGTTAAGGAAAGCGTTTAGGGTTAGGGTTTTTGAAAATGGAAATTTAGACCAGGCTCGTAGGTAAACAACGAAGAGAAGGGAACAACAAAGAATTTTGTAGGATGGCTATGTTTGACACGCAAAATGATATTTGTTTTGGCTGTTTTAAAATAAATTATTTTAAATTATATATAATTAATATGAATAATTATTATTAAAGGTAATTGCAGTAAAAAAAATATTTCAACATGGATTCAAACTTAATTAAAATAATTAAATTAAATTTAAATTAAGTTAGAGATAATATTAAATATTTATATGAACAAACTACACATGAAAATTCAGGTGGTGAGACTAAAATTTTAGCTTTATTACGAATTTTGATTATAGACCTATGAAAAGTATTAAAAAATTGAATAGAGACGAGTTATAATAATATTTTTGTTTTAAAAAATCATTCTAATATAAACTATTTTCCAATAGTTACATTATACTATTATATATTTAGATAAAGTACAAATATAAAAAATTTAAAATATAATACATTATAAATTTGAAAAAAAAATGAAAAGTTGAATTCCAACCTATCCATTGTTGTGTATGACCTCCCAAATATATACTAAATTATAATTGCAAACTCTGTGACTTTTTAATTGTTATTTTCAAATGTTTATAGTGTTTCAATAACTATAAATGAATGGATGTAATTAATCAAAAGTTATATTATTTGATTTTATGAAAAAGAATTATAACTATTTAAATAATATTACTTGAATAGTTATAATATTAAATGAATAATTATGTGTTTATTTTAAAGACATTATTATTTAGAAAGGCACCTATTGAAATATGTTTTTATGAAGAGACATGAAAATTCTTATAAATAGAAATGAGATTTCATTTGGAAATCACACCAATAAATTCTGATATTATTTCTTTCTTTCCTTTATTTTTTTTAAAATTATTAGATTACTTTATAAAGTATTACTGCAGAAGTCTTTTGTAGAAATTGAGTTTCTTGTTATACATTGCTCAGTGCGTAGTGGACTATTCTCGTTTCTCGTCAGTGCAAAACAAAAATAGTCATTGGCTCCATTGTATCCTCGAGGTTAATTTGCTTGGAACTCATTTGCACACCGAAGATAGGTGGAGCCTTGTCCTATTTCTTCTTTTTCTGTTCGAGTTTTGTTTGTATGTTTGAGATTTTCCTCACTGGAGATTTGTACTAACAATTTTAAGGTTATATTTCATGATGATTACCGCAACACATGAAAGTGTAACACTAAGGGAGTTGGCTTCCAACTTTGTCAAACTTGATCGATTTGATGGTGACAATTTTCGATGATGGTAGAAAAAGATGCACTTCTTATTAGTAACTTTGAAGATTGCTTATGTTTTGGATACTCCAAGACCTGAAGAGAATGAAAACAAATCTGTTGCTGCAACTCGAGAAAGACAAAAATGGGACAATGTTGATTACATGTGCATGGGCCACATATTGAATGGTTTATCTGATGGTTTGTTCAACACCTACCAAAATGAGGTCACCACTAAAGAATTATGGGACAAATTGGAGACAAGATACATGACCGAAGATGTTACAAGTAAGAAATTTCTTGTCAGTTGTTTCAATAATTATCAAATGGTTAATGATCGTTTTGTTATAGAACAATTCTGTGATATTGAAAAGATGATAAATCAATTCAAGCAATATGATATGAAAATGGTTGAAATGATTGTTGTATCCTCCATAATAGACAAACTTCCTCCATCTTAGAAAGACTTTAAAAGAAGTCTAAAACATAAGAAAGAGGAAATATCTCTTGAGGCTTTGGCAAATCATCTTTGTATTGAAGAAGAATATCGAAAGCAAGATCAAAACCTAAATTCTGAAAATACCAAAGTGCATGTTACGGAGGAAGTACAGACTACTAAACTATTCAAGAGAAATTTCAAACAGATTGATAGAGCACATAAGTTCAAAAAAAAACAACAAAAGGGTTCATGCTTTCATTGTGGTAAGTCGGGACATTTCAAGAATGAATGTCGATTTTTAAAGAAGAAATCATCTTCTAAGGCTAATAATAACGAAAAGTTTGTTGTAATGATATCTGAAATTAATATGGCACAAGATGATAATACATGGTGGATTGGTACCAGAGCAACCAAACATGTGTGCAAAGAGAAAAGCATGTTCACAAAGTTCACACAATGTAAAAATGACAATGTCTTGTATATAGGAAATTCTTCCACCGCAGCAATCAAAGGCAAAGGGTCTGTTGAACTACAATTCACTTCTAGAAAAGTTTTAACCTTAAATGATGTATATTATGTACCAGAAGTTAGGAAAAATTTAGTGTCTGGAAGTCTGTTGAACAAGTTTGGTTTCAAACTTATTTTTGAGGCAGATAAGTTTATTTTGTCTAATGGAGGAATTTTTGTAGGTAAATGGTATATGTATGAGAGTATGTTCAAACTCAATATTATTAATAAGAATAAAGATACTATTTCTGGTTATATGGTTGAATCTTTTTGTTTATGGCATTATAGATTAGGTCATTTGAATTATAGAAAATTGAATGACATGTTTAAGTTAGATTTAATTCATGTTTTTAATAATAATATTGAAAAATGCAATACATGTATATTGACTAAAATTACAAGAAACTCTTTCCCTAAGGTTAAAAGGAAAATAAAATTGATTGATTTGATATATAATGATTTATGTGACATGCATAATACTCCTACATTAGGTAAAAAGAAATATTTTTTACTTTTATTGATGGTTGTTCTAGATATTGTTATGTATATTTATTGTATTCAAAAGATGAAGCGCTTGATAAATTTAACGTTTATAAATCTGAAGTTGAACTTCAGTGTGAATCATTTATCAAGTGCTTAAGATTGGATAGATGTGGAGAATATTATAATCCAAGTTATTTTGAATCCACTGGAATTGTCCATCAAGTTTTGGCCCCTTACAAACCACAACAAAATGGTGTAGCTAAAAGGAAAAATAGTCTTAACTGAAATGGTAAATTCAATGTTATCATATTCAGGTCTTGGACAAAGTTTTTGGAGAGAAGCTGTTCTAACAACTTGTCATATATTGAATAGAGTTCCTAATAAGGAAGCTAAAATAACCCCCTATGAACAATGAAAGAAAAGGAAACCAAATATTAATTATTTAAAGGTTTGGGGTTGTAGAGTTATTGTCAAAGTTCCAACAGTAAAAATAGGTGAAAAATGAATTGAATGTATATTTATAGGATATGCACATAATAGCAAGGTATATAGGTTCATGGTAATTGAACCAAATGATTCAATTTCAATTAATACTGTTACTGAATTAAGAGATGCTATTTTTGATGAAAATAGATTTAATTTTATTTCAAGACAATTACAGCCACAACAATTGATTCATTTTTCAAATGAGAATGAGATTCCATTGGAACAAATTGATAATAATAATGAATCTTATCAAGAATTAAGAAGAAGCAAGAGGATTAAAAAGGTCAAAGATTTTGGACCAGATTTTTTTATGTTTCTTGCGGAAGGAAAAGGTGAAAGTATATGCAATAAGATACCTTATTGTTATAATATGGAATCTAATCCTTTTACATTTGAAGAGACAATAAAATCTCAAGACTCTGCTTTTTGGAAAGAAGCAATAAATGATGAGATGGATTCAATAATGGGAAATCAAACTTAGATCTTAGTTGATCTTCCACCGAGTTCCAAACCAATAGGTTGTAAATGGATCTTCAAAAAGAAAATGAAGGTCGATGGAACCATTGATAAATTTAAAGCAAGGTTCGTATCCAAAGGTTTTACACAAAAACAAGGTATTGATTACTTTGATACCTATGCTCCAGTAGCAAGAATTGCTACAATTAGACTCTTAATATCACTTACCTCTCTATATAATTTGGTTGTTCACCAAATGCATGTTAAAACTGCATTTTTAAATGGTGAATTGGAAGAGGAAGTGTACATGGAACAACCAGAAGGATTTATTGTTCCAGGACAAGAGCATAAGGTATGTAAGCTTGTTAAATCTTTATATGAACTTAAACAAGCACCAAAACAATGGCACCAAAAGTTTAACAAGGTTGTTTTAGCTAATGGCTATAAAATAAATGAATCTAATAAGTGCATATATAGCAAATTTGAAAATGGAAAAGGTGTCATAATTTGCATATATGTATATGACATGCTCATTTTTTGCACGGATTTAGAACAAATAGAAAACAAAAAGAAATTCTTGTCAAACAACTTTGCTATGAAGGATATGAGTGTAGCATATGTTATTCTTGGGATTAGAATAACTCGAGATGAAAGCACTATATCTTTATCACAATCACATTACATTGAAAAGAAACTTAAAAAGTTTGATCTTTTCAACTGTATACCATCATCTACACCCATGGATCCTCAAATAAAATTAGTATATAATGATAGTAGGAAAATTAATCAATTGATATATGCAAGTCTAATTGGTTGTCTTATGTACATAATGACTTATACAAGGCCAGATATTACAGATGCTGATGGGAAATTGAGTAGGTACACAAGTAATCCAAGTAGTTTGCATTGGCAAGCTTTGAATAGAGTACCTAGGTACTTAAAGAAAACTATTAACTATGTATTGTGTTATAATGGATATTCTTCAGTTTTAGAAGGGTACTTGGATGCTAGTTGGATTACAAGTTTGGAAGATCATGTATCTACTAGTGGATGGATCTTCATTCTTGATGGAGGAGCCATTTCTTGGGGTTCCAAGAAACAAACATGTATTACTAATTCCACCATGGCAGTAAAATTTATTACATTAACCGTTGTATCTAAAGAAGTAGAATGGTTAAGAAATTTACTTTATAATGTACCTTTATGGCCTAAGCTAGTTTTACCTATTTCTATCTGTTGTGATAGTGAAGCTACTCTAGCAAAGGCATATAGCCAAATATATAATGGAAAGTCTAGACACATTGGATTAAGACATAGTTATATCCGACAATTAATCTCTGATGGAGTGATCACTCTTAATTATGTGAGGTCAAGTGAAAATTTGGCAGATCCTTTAACAAAAAGTCTTGCTAGAGATGCAGTAAAAAAGACTTCAAAAGGGGTGGGACTCAATCCCATTAATTAGAGTCACCAATGATGGAAACTCAACTCAACGCTTGGTATAATGTTAGGTCTTGAGTTCAATGAGACAAAGTACATTAGTATATGACTGTTAGCACTATAATTAAATCCATCCTAAGATTAGAGTGCTAGGTATCTGTAATGATAAGGGAATGATGAGTAATATACTCTTAATAGACCCATAACATAAATATGTTAGAGTGTGTTATAATTATGGTAACACTCTTAATGGGATCTACCTATGTGAGTGGAAGTGTAGCCGCTTCTAGGAGCTCAAGGGGTTGGCTCTAGCAGCACTCATGAAAAAGGACACAGACACATGGCCATAATAATGTCCCTAGATACTATGCATTGACCAATGTTGAAATCATTGTGTGAGATGTGTTCAGTTAATCAAATGGAATAGTTGGTTCAAAGCTTAGTCTACAATGCAATTTCGATTAACTTTAACATGTTTTCACTAAGTGAAGGTTCAATCGTAAGATACCTTCATCTATGCAAATTGATTTCTAAGAATATTAAAATCTAAAATATTTTGAAAATGGGGGGAGATTGTTGGAACATTTTCAAATATTTATAGTGTTCCAATAACTATAAATGAATGGATGTAATTAATCAAAAGTTATAATATTTGATTTTTTGAAAAAGAATTATAACTATTTAAATAATATTATTTGAATAGTTATAATATTAAATGAATAATTATGTGTTTATTTTAAAGATATTATTATTTAGAAAGACACCTATTGAAAGATGTCTCTATGAAGAGACTTGAAAATTCCTATATATAGGGATAGGATTTCATTTTGAAATCACATCAACAAATTTTAATATTCTTTCTTTCCTTCCTTCATTTTCTAATATTATTATATTATTCTAAAATATATTACTGCAGAAATCTTTTGTAGAAATTGAGTTTCTTATTATACATTGCTCAGTGCATAGTGAATTATTCTCGTCAGTACAAAACGAAAATAGTCATTGGCTTCATTGTATCCTCGAGGTTAATTTGCTTGGAACTTATTTGCACACCGAAGATAGGTGGAGGCGAATATAACCTTAAAGATAGTGGCTTGATACACGCCTTGGAGCCTTATTCTATTTCTTCTTTTTCTATTCGAGTTCTGTTCGTGTGTTCAAGATTTTTCTCACCGAAGATTTGTACTAATACTAATATAACAATTACGATATATAAATTAAAGTAAAAAAAATTATAAATGAAGTTATAGAAATTATTTTTATTAGTATTATTTTTCTAAAAGCTGATGATAAAGAAGTGACCAATGTGAAGAACATTCTTAGGGTGTTTGAGATTTTTTTGGGGCTGAGCATTAATTTTAACAAATCTTTCTTAGTGGGGTTTGAAGTGAAAGAAGAATTAATGTATAGGATGGCTGCCATTTGTAAATGCAAAATAGGTGCCCTACCTTTCAATTATTTGAGGATACCAGTGAGTGCAAATCCAAAAAGATTATCCACTTGGGAACCGATCATAGACAGAGTCAAAAAGAAGTTATCAGGGTGAAAATGCGCACACTCTCATGGGTTGGCAAGGTAGTGTTATCAGGATGGAAATGTCGCACACTCTTATGGGCTGACAGGGTAGTTCTTATTAACACGGTGTTGTCCTCGTTGCCAATATACTTCATGTCATTGTTCCAAGCACCGGCGATTGTTATTAAAAAATTGACAAGATCAGAAGGAATTTTCTTTGGGGGAACATGGATGGAAAAAAGAAGATGGCGAGAATTAGATGGGATATTGTTTGTAAACCAAAGTGTAAAGGCGGTGCGAGACTGGCAAATCTTGGTGTCAAAAATAAAGCTTTATTGGCTAAATAGAGCTGGAGATTTGCGACAGAAAAAGAAGAATTATGGAGAAAGGTTATTCTAGCTAAATATGGGTCAAATGATCAAATATGGTGTTTTAAGATGATTTACACAAAAGACATGTCTGCTGTTTGGAGAAGCATTTTTGAAAATACTAAAGATAAGAAAGTGTCTAAATGGGTGGGATCAGAAGCATTCTTTTGGAAGATAGGAAATGGAAAGTCGACTTTGTTTTGGTGGGACATTTGGTGTGGGGATCGACCTTTGAAAGTGTTGTTTCCAAGGCTTTTTTGCCTTGCTAAATTTAAAGTTAGTACAGTAGCTGATTTATTAAGTTATTTAGGGAAAGGGTGCGTGAATTGGGAAGGCTAGTTTTCTAGATCTTTGATGGATAGGGAGAAAGAGATGTGTAAAGATTTGGTGGATAAGGTGATTGGAACAGTGTTGATTTCGGAAATAAAGGATATATTGTGTTGGTCCAATGATAAACTCGGGATGTTCTCGATTAAAAGATGTTTGGATTTATTGATAATAGGTGATGAGGCGGACGTTAATTTTACTTGTGGTAAAGTTTGGAATATTAAGGTCCCCCTAGAGTTCGTAGCTTTCTTTGGATGTTAACTATCGACAGAATTCCGTCTATAGAATTTCTGTCTAAAAGAGGTGTTAACATTCAAAATTTTTCGATATTTTGCCCTTGGTGCAAAAGAGAGCTGGAAAGTGCATCTTATCTATTTTTCAAGTGTAGATTTATGGAAGGTTTTTGGGATAAAATCTTCAATTGGTGGGATGTTGTATGGAAGAGAGTCGACGGTTTTGTGGAATTTTTTTCATTGTGTTACAATGTGAAATTGGATGAGAGTAAGAAAAGATTATGGCTGATTTCTATTGCTGCAGCATGCTGGACAATTTTGATTGCAAGAAATGGGCTGGTTTTTTATGGAAGGAGAGTGAATATGGCTAATTTGGTATTTCAATCTAAGATGAGGGCATTGTTGTGGATTAGATCAAATCATAATGAAATCATGTTGCAGGAGAAATTTTGGTGGTTAGCTCCACAAAGATGTCGTGTGGTGTCTCACAAATCTAATGTTGTGGTTTCCTTTTAGAGACCACCTTCTTGTGGTTGGTTAAAATTCAATGTATATTTGTGGTATAGCAAAAGAGGACAAGGCTGGGGGTGGAGGAATATTGAGAGATATGGAGGGGATTGCAAGAGGGATTTTCTCTAGTGCTGTTGGTACAAATGTTGCTGAGGAAGCTGAGATTGGAGCAATGAAGTTTGCTCTCAAAATGTTTGCATCTATGAACTAGAAGTCTTCTAATTCTCTGGTTATTGAAGTAGGTTCTTCGGTGGTGTTTTCTTGGTGTATCAATAAGGAATTAATACATTGGACGCTTCATGCAACTTTTTCAGATATTGAAACTGCTAAGTGTAAGATCGGATCCATTGTCTACTCTTTAGCGGATAGGAATGGAAATGACATGGCGTTCTCATTGGCGTTGGCTGGTGTGAACAGGCCACATGTGTTTAAAGCATGGTGGTGATTTTGGCTTAGATTAGTGTTTTCTTGTTGTTGCAACTATGTTTTTTGTTTATCTGCTGTAATTTTCTTGTTTGGATACTGCTATGTTCTTTTTCTGACTATAGAGTAACTTGAATGAAGCAAAAAAAGAATATACTTTTAAAAATGAGATATTTTGGATTTGAATAAATTTTTATTCAATTAATTTTAAATTTGAGTGGAACATATTTGAATTATCATTTTTTTGTGATTAAATTCAACCAGATTAAGGTGCGTTTAACTTTCTTTTTGTTTCACTCTACATTATCTAATCTCACTGCCACCGCTATTTTTACACTTCTGCATGTACACCACCGTCCATCCAAAGGGGCCCTAAATTTAGATTTGGGTCGATATTAAAAAAATCATAAGATTAATATTATAAAGATAGGAAGAGAGTATGAAATACAACAAATTATAAGGTTGAGGGCTTAACCCACAATTTACCCGCTAGTGTGAAAAACAAATTAACAAACAAGTCTTTCATATTTTATTTTACTATTGACTTTGACCGCCAACAACTTAAGCTAGGAAAAAGCAAAAACATGTTTGACCACCGCCGGCCAAAATAGATGGTTCAATAACCAACCAAACCCTTTATAACATCAGGTCCAATATGTCCAAATGCCATTGTTTTAAACATTATCAACATGGGAGACTCCCACCTTCCTGTAAGGAACTCAGTGCTGCCAAACATTCACCAGTCTTTTCGGCATTGGAATTAGCCAGCACCTTAAAGAGACCTCCATTTTTGAGTTACCAAATCCATTCTGTAAGGATAGTCTCATCTCGCCACACATGGTTATTTAGCACCAGGATACGCTCACTGTGGACAAATAGAGAAAACTGATGTTTGTAGCTTTGGTCATGAGCGAGAGAAAGTACTTGACACGTCAAATTCATCATATTTGTTGAAACGTGGAAGAAATTTTGGATGAATCAATATATAAGAGAAAAAAGGGCCTAAAGGGGTGATAGAAAGGTTTGGTCGGGTTAGGATTCTTTGCGCTCATGGAAAATTGTGGAGGCTCTCAAGATGTTAGAGGGTGATATTGATATTCCTAAGGTACCACCCTCGCTCATGAGTCATTCACCTCATCTTTGTGAAGTAATGCATCTAAAAGTAATAATATCCCAACATTATGTCACTATTGTTATTGTGTCGTCTCTATTGTTTTCATGCAATAATTGGGCTTACAGTTGCGATTATAAGTCCATTATATCTTGAGCATGCTCTTAGTGAAAGAACACTAGAGAAAACAACAAGTTCTTAAAGATGAAGCTATAACAGAGAAGAAATATTAATCTCAAGGTAACAGATTCTGATCTGCCTTTAATCTGCTAAGGTACATGCTTATATAGAAAAGGAAAGCCTAAACTGCTATTAACAAAATAGCATAACAAAATACTAGCTTTTGTAACTGACTAACTACTTAGATAATTACACATTAATCACGTGTGTATTAGATACTATAACATTCATCCAACTTCCTCAAGTGAGACAACCCGAAGAAGATGACGAAATCGGGTAAACATCGAAACAGACAATGGCTTAGTGAGAATATCCGCCACTTAATCACAGGCGGGAACTTCGCCAACAACCAACTCACCACGAGCCACCTTTTCTCGAACAAAAAATAGATCAATTTCAACATATTTGAACTTAGAGTGCAGGACCGGGTTAGTTGCAATGACTACAGCACTAGAATTGTCACACCACACCGTCGGAGGATCAACCGAGCTTAGTTGTAACTCTGTTAACAACGAGACCAACCACGTAACATCACTAGTGGCTGCTGCTAAACTCTGATATTCAGCCTCTGCCGTAGAACGAGAAACAACTTGCTGTTTCTTAGAACATCAAGAAATAGGTGTGTGACCAAAACACACACAATATCCTGTAGTAGACCGACGATCATCAAAATTAAGACCCCAATTTGCATCGGCATATCCAATCAAAGACAGCCTATCAGACTTCTGAAAAAGTAAACCATGAGACAGAGTACCACACAAATACCGTAAAATTTGTTTCAACGCTACCATGTGTAGAGTAGTGGGTGCATGCATGAACTGACAGACCCGATTAACAGTGTATACAATATCTAGCCGTGTCAAAACAATATACTGAAGAGCGCCAGCAATACTACGATATTCAGTTGGATCAGCAAGAGGTTCACCCATATCTTTTGACAACATAGAAGAGCTTACCATCGGTGTATGAACACTCTTGGTATTAGTCATAGAACTTCGAGAAAGAAGCTCACGAATGTACTTGCGTTGGCATAAATGCAGACTACCTGAGGAAGATCGACTGACTTCAATCCCCAAAAAATAATGAAGCTCCCCCATATCCTTGAGAGCAAACTTGTTGTGAAGCTGCTAAACAAAGTAATTAATCTCATCGAATGAACTACCAATGATAACAATATCATCCACATAGATAAGAACGTAGATAGAATGATCAGAGGAAGAGCGAACAAATAACGAAGCATCAGATTTTGACAATATAAAACCAGCAGAAACAAGAAACTATTTTAACTTGTCAAACCAGGCACGAGAAGCATGCCGTAAGCCATACAAAGCTTTAGTCAGACGACATACTAACTGTTCACCATTTGGACCAGTCTGCTCATAGCCGGGAGATTGCTGCATGAACACATCATCAGTTAAGTCTCCATTCGGAAAAGCATTATTGACATCAACTTGTCGAAAATGCCACCCCTTGGTTACCGCAACAGATAAAATGGCTCAAATGGTAGCAGGCTTGACTACCGGACTGAACGTCTCCTTAAAATTGCAGCCAGGTACCTGGAAACATCTCTTGGCAACCAATCGTGCCTTTTGATGGTTAATCGTCCCATCAAAATTCTTCTTAATCTTAAACAACCATTTACAACCGATTACTTTCCGGCCAGGAGGGAGGGGACTCAGTTCCCAGGTCGAGTTAGCCAGCAAAGCATCAAACTCAGCTTGAACTGCTAGTCGCCAGTCAGGATGAGCAAGAGCCTCCTCAACAGAACAGGGCTCAACCTCAACTTTGTCAGCACACAGGGCTTTGGGTTTAAATATCCCAGCTTTAGACCTGGTCACCATTGTATGAGTGTTAGTAGTAGAGACAGGAGGAACAATAGGAGGCTCAGAAGGAAAAGTTGCAGTAAAAGGAGTCGCCTCAGGAACAATAGATCTTGAATTGGATCTACATGAAGAAGCACCATCTGTAGCAAAGGAATCAGGCTGAGGACTATCTATAAAAGCCCCAACTGCAGTCACAGGATCCAGTCGAACCTCGGTAGGTATCAGCGATCGAACAACTGGTACATAGGTAGTGGTATTCAAAGGCAACTTGTCACCGAGAGTAGGAGAAAGCGGAAACAGAAAACGAGTCTCATCAAAAACAACATGTCGAGAGACAATGACCTTTCCATCTGGTGTTAGACAAAAATAACCTTTATGACACGGGCTATACCCCAAAAATGTGGAAGGCTGAGACCAAAACTCAAGCTTGTGTTTGCCAAACGGACGTAAGTATGGAAAACAGCAACAACCAAACACTCGGAGATGACCATAAGTCGGTTCACGACCAAACAAACATTGAAACAGAGTGTTCCCTTCGAGCACCGACGTGGGCATTCGGTTAATGAGATGAACCGCACTACAAAACGCATAACCCCAGTAATCCATCGGTAAATTAGCCTGAGCCAGAAGAGTGAGACCAGTCTCCACAATATGTCTGTGTTTACGCTCAGCAACACTGTTCTGTTTAGACGTGTGGGGGTAGGAAACTCGATGAAGTATCCCCTGATTAGCTAAGACAGAAGAAAATGCATGAAACTCACCTCCCCAATCACTTTGAAACTGCTTAATATTCTTTCCAAACTGATTGAAAACCATCTTCTGAAATTGATCAAAACACTCTATAGCCTGAGATTTACGACTGATCAAATAAACCCAGGTAAAACGACTAGTCATGTCAATGAAAGAGACATAATACAAATTCCCTTCACAAGGAACAGAAGTCGGTCCCCGCAGATCAGAAACAACCAATTCAAACAAATCAACATACTTAATGCGAGACTGCGAAAAAGGTAACTTATGTGATTTACCTTTCTGACAAGCTACACAAACACTATTAAGATGACTTTTATTAAAAGAAATCTGACAACTTGTAAGAACAGTTTTTACAATATTATTAGCTGGATGCCCTAGCCTTTTATGCCACAAACTAAAAACATCAGTGACCGAAGAACAAACTTGAAGAGCAGCATTGTGTACAGAAGGAGACAAACTACCCGAAGCTGCCGAGAAATGATAGAGCCCATCACGAACTTGGCCCCGCATTAAGATTTCCCGTGTCTGAATGTCCTTAATCACACAATACGATGGGTGAAACTCAAAAAATACATTGTTGTCAGTAGTAAACTTAGACACAGATAGTAAATTCTTTCGAATGCTCAGCACACACAGTACATCTGAGAGATGTAGGAGTTTTGTTGTCGTGGGAAAAATTGCATTCCCAACAGATAAAATTTTAGTAGACACACCATTACCTATTAAGAGAGAAGAGTTACCTGAATACGGAATGGAGTCATGCAAAGCCGAATCATTTCTACAAACATGATGTGTAGTACCCGAGTCTGGGCACCAAGACGTGCTGCTGACCGGTAATGGAACGTACGAATCAGTAGAATTAAAGTTGGAGTCATATGCGGTAGCATCAGAATAACCGGAAGTATGCAACTCAGAAAGCGTGGGGGGAAGCCCAACAAACTGAGACGAATCATATGGAGACGAATCAACACTAAACACCCGAGCTCGTGGTTTTGTCTGCCATGGGGCCTCATTCTGCCAAGATCTGTCAACACCAACACAGTTAACAGAAGGCGCAGGCGAAATTGGATCATCAGCTGGACAAAACCGAACCAACCCACTAGGCCCACTAGGTCCACGTGGCCGAGAAGCCATGGGACTATACGGAACACCCAAAGACGCATCACCAAATTGAAGGCCCATGTCATTTCGGGTGGCACCAAATTCATGCCCATTACCATATGGCTTTGGGTCAATAAAAGTATGCTGCCCACTTCCACTTTGAACAAATGGATTAAATCCATTATACCCATGCCTTGCATGTGGCCCACATGGAAGACAACTGTCACCACCAAAATTTGGCCAAAATGAAGACCTCCAATTTTGACCAAACACATTCATTCCCATTCATTCATCATCTGTCCCATTTGTTTCATCTCTCACATTTGTTCCAGGCACAAAACCACCACGTCGAAGCCCTGAGACGTCAACTGGAGATTGATCATCACGATGGTACTGGTAATAGTATCTCTACACAAGATGATCAAATCGACTACAGATTTAACACTGTAGCCTTGGACGGAATGAACGACCGCGACCACTAGCAGAGGAACAACCTCCTCCACGAAGCGCAATGTCCGTCGTCTGAAATTGCGGCCCTTCCACGGTATTCACAGCAATCAACATTTTCGGAGCAGATCGAAGCTGTCGAGCTTCGGACTCAAGTAAGGCATCCATGAGGCGTTGAAATGGTAAGGGTTCCGAGGAGAATGATGCGGATGAAACAATCGCATCAAACTCAGAGGAGAGGCCAGTAAGAAGAATGGCCGTTCGTTCAGCCTCCGATATATGCGAACCAGATGCTGCAAGCAGGGCACACAAACTCATGACGCAATTGGGACTGCTTCGAGCTCGAATCAGCCGCAAACAAATTGTTCGCCATAATCTAAACATCTCGCGTCTTCCGAACATCCGTGAATGAAGCCAAGAATGACGAACCAATCGTGGATAGGAGCCAAGAGGTAAGCAAACTATCCTGCTGGTCAAAAATCAAAACAGATGGATTTACGACGAGACTTCCATCAGAGGATTGAATGAATCTCGTCGGAGCCGTCAATGATCCGTCAAGTAAACCAAACAACCCGTATCTACGAAGAATAAGGCGGATCTGCTGCTGCCATTGCACAAATGAACCTTTATCCAATTTCACAACCTCATGACGAGGGAAAGACGTAACCACCCAATCACCGAGAAATGTCGAGCCACTAAGCTCAGCAGAATCGGATTCAGCAGAGTTCGTGGTAGCCATGCCCGAGAATCACCAAGCGACTGATACCATGAAAGAACACTAGAAAAAACAACAAGTTCTTAAAGATGAAGCTATAACAGAGAAGAAATATTAATCTCAAGGTAGCAAGTTTTGATCTGCCTTTAATCTGCTAAGGTACATGCTTATATAGAAAAGAAAAGCCTAAACTGCTATTAACAAAATAGCATAACAAAATACCAGCTTTTGTAACTGACTAACTACTTAGATAATTACACATTAATCACGTGTGTATTAGATACTATAGCAGTTAGTATTAGGTTCTAATATGAGCTTCTTCATGCCAGCTTAGTAAGAGGTACAACTTCCTTACTAAGTTATTGGTTTTAGAAATATTTTAACATTTTAAGTAACATTTTATGTATTAAGTAATTTTATGATGATTTACAAATTACTTAATTTCTTCTTAGAAACTTTTTAATGTTTTATAAATGAATTAATTAAGTAATTCGTAAATAAGAAATTACTAATTCATAAGAAATTACTTAGTAAATGAAAAATTTTGTTTTTCTATTTGTCTTGGATGGATGAAAAATAATATCTATTTTATCAAACCCAAGATGCAATCACTACTGGAAACTTAACTTGTCAATAAAAAAACTTAAAATTTCTCGAGAGACATATCTATGGAATTTAAATTTTGAACATATTAATCAAGAAAGAATCATTAAGCTTGTGAAAGATAGAACTTTAAACTCGCTTAAAAAGATGCATCTTCCACAATGTGAATATTGCTTGGAAGCTAAAATGACCAATAGGCCTTTTAATGCCAAAGGCACGAAAGGCTACTCAACTCTAAGAACTTGTGCACTTGTGCAAACCGATGCATGTGACCTCATGAACATCAATGTACAAAGAGGCTAGGATTATTGCATATTCTTCATAGAAGATTATTCCATATATGGATATGCTTACCTAATACACAGCAATAGTGAAACTTTTTGTAACAACCCAATTTGTAGGATTATTTATTGGATGCTCCTGACAATGGTCTCGGTGAGATGAGGCTACTTCTTCATCAGCCGGGGCCATTTTATTTTGAAGGAGATTTCAGATTGCTTGTGGTCCTTGTTGTCGTTGCAGTTGTTCTTGCATTATTTTCATTTGTTATTAGAGTTCAAAGATTTTCTTGGAGTTAGAAATGAGTTGGGTGTAGTTTGATCCTCGGGAGTAGGGTAAAGTGAAATTCTTGATGTTGGTGGAGAACCTTTTTTCGGGGTTGCTATAGTATTTCTATCGAGGAGAGGGTTCCTTTGATTGTATGGGTCTGACAGATTGTAAGATTGATTACTAGCTGGAGGATAATTAGTAATAGCTGGAAGGTTTTCTTGATTTAAAGATTGGTGATTAGTGATAGTTATGTTTGTTTGCGAGTAGGTCCATGCTTATTGCACCAATTATTAATGTAAAGTTGTAGGAGGGGAAAAGGGATCTAAGAAGAGGGCCATTGAAGAAGGTTCACATAAAATTCCCTTTTGTGTTAAAATCGTAGAGGGGAAGGAGATAGTCCTCTCCTTAGTAAGTGGGAATGTATATATACATACTTCTTGGACAGTCTTATCAATTCATAGGAGATTAGTCATGTTAGGACTTGTTTCCTAAGTCACGTGTCACCTAACACCTTCAAAGATTGTATGAAAATTCATATATACCAAATTTATATATCAAAATTTTCTTAGTATTTTTAAAATAATTTAGTAATTTATATGTTTTCATATTCAAATTTAAATATATCAACATATTCAACATTGAATTTTTTAGTATTTTTAATTAATTAATTAATTTGTTTTATAATACTGAAATTTTTAAAATTAAAATTTAATCTATATGTTTAAAAAAATATGCATTATATTTTTGTAGTTAAAAATACAATTAGAAAGCTATTTTAATTTTTTTTTAATATTAGAATTGATATGTGCATATTAGTATGAAGTGTACATAGATTGTTAGGCGAGTTACCATGTCAAAATCATTAAAAAATAATATTTTAGTCAACATTTTCCTTTAAAAAAACGATTTAAATCTTTTTAAAAAGTTAAATGCCAAATTTAATTAAAATAAAATAATAAGAGTCAAATTGATTAAAAATATAAACATTGAAAACTAAATTTAGCATTAAGCCTTATAAAATGGATTAATTTACTCCCGAATTTAATCTTTTTCTCTTGTAAGAGGGTATAGTTTTACTTTCTTAATAAATGATAGCGTATTTAACAAAGGAAAAAAAAGGTTTTATGTTATTGACAAACATGGAATTAAAATGAATCTTAATGTTAAATTATATTTTTGTTAAAAAATTATAAACATTATTAATTAAAAATAGGACTCATTGATTATTTTAATATTATAATTGGCGAGGTGTCTATTAAAAAAAAATGTAAACCCTTCCCATTAGAAAATTACCATATTTGAGTATGTATTTGTAATAATATATATTATATGATATTTATAAAAATATATTAAAATTAGATTGAAATAACTTATTTTAAGTCTAATTCACGTTGTTGTTAGATTTGACTGATCAATTAGATTAAAGAACTAATCAAAATATCAATTCAAAATATCAACTTTGATGGGCCGGTGTCGATTAGTAGGTAGAGTGTTTCTATTGGAGGAGTGTTAAGGGACTTGAATGCAAATTGGTTGTAGGCTTATACGATGAGTTTCGATAAAGAATCAATTTTTAAAGTTAAGACAAAAGTGATATTGGAAGGCATTTTCATAGTTTGAGAGAAATGGTTCAGAAAGGTTAAAGTAGAGAGTGATAATGCATTGTTGGTAGAATTAATCTTGTCTAGTGGAGAAGCCAATAGTAGCTTAGTAGAATTAAGGTTATCGCATCAGTTGCTGAGTCGAAAATGAGAGATACGAGTTCGACATATTTCGAGAGATCAGAATGGTGTTGCGAATCACGTGATTAAATGTGTTGACATAAAAAATTCTTTACTCCATTTGTTTGTAGTTCTACTGGATTCGATTAGAAAATTGTTGATTGAAGATCGTAATAAATTTAAATCCTTTTAATTTATGAATTGATATTTTTATAATCGCTTAATACGATTTCTTTTAAAAATAAAAATAAAAGATTTTATCGGATTAAATTGGAATAAAAATTTAGTAAGTTGATAAAAGCAATCGACTGGTTGCTTAAATGCAAAGAATCATCTGTTGATTTGCGGTAATTCCTTGATTTTCATCCGTTCATGTCGTCAGAAAGCAATCAAATCACTACTAAACTTGATTTCTTATACAAATAATTACTTGATATGAAAAAACATGAAATAGTAGAATAAGAGATTGGGAATCCCCCCAATTATAGGAGATTCTTCTCTAAAAATCTCACTTTTCAACTCTCCAAAACTCCATAATTACCCTGGAGTAGTAATCATGATCATAAAAGAATAAACATAAAATTAGGCAGAGTGGGAACGACACCCAAAGAGACAAAATTTACTATACTAACAACTCTTCCCGGCCCTACCACTCACGAGGACCTCCTAAAGCCTTCCGCTTGTCCTCCCTTCACTTGTCACCACCCCCGCTTAACTTCCATCTCTCATCACGGATTTACATTTTTATGACCTTTTATGCATATAATAATAATTTCTATTTTTATATTAAAGTTGTATGACTCGAATTTAGTCTAATTTCGTTTGAAAATTTTAATATGTAACTTATTTGTTAAAAAATTAAAATAGAGGAATAAAATAAAAGATTTGTAGGGTAAAGAATTGAGGGTCATGTTGCATAAGTTGAATCCGTATAATATTATACTTCTTCTATTAGACATTAGTGAAAAATTGTTCGTCATTTTTTTAATAAAAAAATTTCACGTAAAATCTACATATTCTTTTCTTTCTTTCTTATAGCTTTGCGATTATTCTTACTGTTATTATCGATGTATAATATAACACTGTCATTCTTTTGTAAAGTAAAACAAATATATAATCATATTAATTTAGATTGGTATGTGAATTTTTTTAGTTTATATATATTATTTGTCATCGTGGAAGAATAAATAATAGCAGACTAGAGATTCTTAGTGCTTCAAATGATACATTAATTCTATAATAATTATTTTGATCTACAATTTTTAGCAATCTTATTATTTAAGCTAATATTCTTCACTAACAAGTTTACTTTACTAATCAGTTTTGGCTTCAATAAATATAGCTTTACATGATAAAAAAAATATACTGATAGTGTTTAAATTATGAATAAATTTTTGTTTTTGGTAATTTAATTAGAAATTTTATAATTTGGTCATTAAATTATTCAAAAGTTTTTATTTATGTTATTGGATTGTTAATTTTAAAAGAAAAAAGTTTCGCCAGCAAGCTTCAAGAGACAATTAGACGATCTGTATGGTGGATTAGTATCCATCAACGAGTAGAAGAGCATACTTTAGATCCAAGTCAAGATGACGGTCAATGTCGGAAATTGGGAACAAAAGCTATTTAAATTTTAGTTCGTAAATTTATGATATTTAAAGTTGTTTTATAAAAAAAGCTAAACTATAAAAGAGAAAAGGAAAGAGAGTTCTGATTGGTGCAGGGAATGCGAACAAAGAAAGCCATATAGCATCAATTTTAACAATTCAATGACTTAAATAAAAACTTTTGAATAGTTCAGTGACAAAATTGTAACTTTCTTTAATTAAGTGACCAAAACGAAAACTTACCCATAGTTTAGTGACTGATGGTGCAGTTTACCCTAAAAAAATCCTGGTTAACATAGCAGTTTCTCCAGCTTTTTAGTTTTTAATAACACCAAAATTGGGGACATTTTCACCGATTGAACTGTTCTATGCTCTATTGCTCATTCTGGCTGGTAGTTGCTTTTATAAGGATCTCCACTAGATATTCAACAATTTAAGCATCGAGTAACACTTTCAATTTGCTAGCTTTAATTGTATGATAAAAGTTCATGCTATTCTATTCTATTCTATGCTCAAAGTTGTTCATTTTGCAATGACTGATGGGGAAAGTTACAAGTTCAAATTGTAAAACATTGACCCCATTTTGTTGAACAATACAGGGAAAAAAAGAAGAAGAGAAGAAACTGCTTAGCAGTAGTGGAAAGTAACAACAACAAATCTGGCTTGATGAACATGAAGTAGAACTTTTTTAACCTATAAAGATTATTTTTCCTTGCTTTTTAAACTGTTCAATCATGAGTTGTCTGATATGAGCTCAATTCAACTTGAACTAGTAGGCGGTGGAGAAGGGCTTATATGACTTGAGATCAAGAATAACCCCTGCAATAGAACCAGCAGCAGCAGCTATTGTGATAATAAGGCAAGCAATGCTGAGAATCTGGAGGCAAAGCCATCTTGTGCTCCATTTTGCTATCTTGTTTTGAGAAATGTACATCTCTACTGGGAAGTAAACTGTGAGTGGCCAGAATCCAATAGCCCCAAGTAGTCCAACAATATCATTAAAGAAGGGAAGAAGCATGGAGATCAAAGTTGTTAGCATCACAAAAATTGTCCTCCAAACCAGACGAAAGAGGTTGAGATTGTAAGGGCGAAAGCCGGGAATGGGGATCTTGATGTCTTTGGTTATGAATTCACTATCTGGAAACCTTTTAGCTGCTGATTTCTCAATGAAGGCAAAAAGGGGTTGGCAGTAAACTTGGTATGCTCCGACAAGGTGAATTACAATGGCAGCATTAGCAATGTCAAGGAGCCAGAATGGGTTATAGAATCCAAAACCGGTTAGAAGGTTCCCGGGGGACAAGTCCCCGAAAGCAGCATAGCCCATGCAACCACACAACATGTAGAAAAGTGTTGTCACTCCAACACTTAACAAAGTTGCCTTGCTCATTGTCTTTGATTCGGATGGTGGAGCCTTAAGTGTGTCCTATACAAGTATCATACTGTTATTGGAGGTAGATAAATTGGACAAAATGAAGTTACATACCTGAATTTCAATGAGTATGAGGGAATAAGAATAGGCAAAAGCCATGTCTCCAAGTGCCTGGAAGCTCCTCCATATTTTTTGTGTTTGAGTAACAGTTCCAACACTTATACCAGTCAGGCTTCCCCTAATTTTTCCATTCTCTGGTAAATTAACCAAACATTAGGTTGCATGCATTGTAAGTGTGTAAAAGAAAGCTGTGAATACCTGCTACTTTAGCAATTCCAAGTCCAAGTCCAATTGTTGAGTAAGTGAAGGACATGACAGCAGCAACAATGGAAAGCCACCATAATTGATCAAAGTCAGGAATTTGAGAGAAAATGATTTCAACAATGCCAAAACCAATCATATAAGGGTTGCTATTCATATGACATGGATTTTTGCCACGGCTTGCATGGAAGCAATTAGACCTTTTTATAGCCCTGTTACAATACCCGTTAGCCCCCAAACAAACGCAAGTAAAGAAGACAGCAAACATGTTCTGGCTGGAACCCTTGTGTTCAGAAACTCACATCATGCTAATTGATGATGCAATTGTGTATCCAATGGCAACTCCAAAAAGGTTCAAGTATTGAACCCACCCACATATCTTCACTTCAAACCCACCTGAAAAAACAAAAAGGTTAAGTTTACAAGTTTAGGAAGAATCCTCCCATTTTGTTAATGCAATCGTAAGTTTCATTTTAGTCTACCAAGATTTGCTCTGACAGCTTCCATGTAAGTATAGTTTCTCTTGCCATTAACAGGGTCATCACAGCGGTAACAAGCAGCAAGAAGAGTAGAGGTGTAGTAAGTTACAAAAGAGAACAAAAATATAACTGCTGGACCAGCTATCCATCCAAGCTGGGCAGTGGCCCAAGCCAGGGACAGGACGCCAGAACCAATCACAGCCGTAATAATATGAGCACTTGCCGTCCATACCGTTCCTGGCACATGAAAAGAACAGTGATCACATAAGCAAATGTTTGGTGCAAAGGGATGTTGCCATAAACTTGGTGGAATTTACCAGTTCGCTTGAGTCTGCCATCGTCATCAAAGCCAATGGGGTGGTCAAAAACCAGGTTGTTGTGAAGGTGATTTTTGACAGCACCCTTCTCTCCCATCTTTGCTAAGTGACACAAAAAACCAACAAAAGGATAGAGAGCAAGGAAGGGAGTGTTGCAGGAGCTGGTGAGTTAAAGAAGAAAAGAGAATAGGCTGGTGAGGAATGAAGGCAGTGGAGTATATATAACTGCTGTGGGTTGTCCATATGACACACACAACCTTAAACTAAACTTTCCATTATTACAAAAAGTCTGTAAAATTAATGAAGTAATCTTTATATGTCTTTAAAGGACCACCTCTGGTTCAGAAATTCTGTTGTCCTCCATCCTTACTGAAGGGGAACAAGGTTCCTTTACATAAAATTTCTTTTATCCATGATCCAAGAATTGAATATAAAATGAATATCAATAATAGTAGCAATCAACTAATGACAGTCAAATGCTTTTATAATGATTCTAAACCGTAAACAAGGCTCCACCGCCCCTGGAAAAAAACCATATCAGCCTGCCAATGGTGGGTGGACAGTCAGTATCTAATTCCCGTTTTAGTTCCCAATGAATAAGGAGAGAAAGGTCATTAACACAAAAGAATTTAACCATTTACTTAGCATCTTTGAAAACATTTTCATTTCCTTTTTTCTGTTTGCCATAAATCTTTCCCAGTGAAAACAACCTTCATTTTCTCAGGAAAATAGGACGCTTTTTTGACATTTTCATAACCTTGCCTTTACTCAAATTAAAACAATATCGACGGTTATACTTACATTCACATGCTTTACTGTTCAAATTTGGCACTTAACTAGTTTTAACAAGTATTAATGTAGTTTTGATTTCACCAAATATTTTAAAATTTACAAAAACAAACATGTTTGTCTTTATCTTTCCACAAACATTTCACCATGATTATCATGTATGAGGACAATTCCATCCCATGGCTGCAAATTTTGTTGTAATTAGATTTCAACCGGTCTAAATCGGGAATCAATTGGGGTTTGGAGAGTGCTTTAAACCGTTAGATCAGAAATCAGTATAAATCAATTGAATTGACCAAAAATTAGTTGAATTGTTTTCCTTTAAATGATTTTTTAGTTAGATAGCTTGAATTGACGAATTAGTGATTTGACTGATTCGGCCATTAATTCAGCTTAAAAAATATTTAATTTCACTTGCTGAATATGTGTAATAAATTAATATAATATTGAATGAAACTATTTATGTTACTAGTTGATATCATATTGAATGAAACTATTTATGTTACTAGTTGGACTGTTAGTTGCAACTCCCCTTTGAACCTAACAAGATGCAACATACCTTACTTGTTGGCAATTTTTGAGGTTTTTTACCTAAATAATATAAAAAAAATTAATTACGAAAAATATATAAGATACAGAATAATTATGAAAATAGTCATTTGCTATAGTGTTCTGAGAGTTTATTATTAATTTTATCCTCTTTTAACATAAAAAATAGATTGGCCTTTTATCTATTAATCTAAAAAGTTTTTCTACCAAAAAGTATTTTTGTAAGTAAACCGATTCTAATTGAAAATAAATTTTATTTATTTTTAAAAAATATTTATAATTTTATTATCAATTTGATTTACGGGCACTATATAAAATTATAATTATAAAAGTTTTAGAAAAATATTATTATGTATAAATTATAATTTTTAGTTAAATTTATATATAGTTTCCAAATATAATGAGAGCAAAAGAAAATTACTATAAATACTGTTATGTCAAACATAATTTGAACAATAAAAATATTTTTGAAAAATAAATAAAATTTATTTCGAGTTGGAATCAACTTATTTACAAAAATACTTTCTGGTAGAAAAACATTTTAGACTAATTGATAAAAGGTCAATCTATTTTTGGTGTTAAAAGGAGAATAAAATTAATAAAAAAATAAGGGATTTAGAGTGCAATTTAACCTTTTAAAATTTGGTGCCGCCATACTGTCAATGGCACCCGTGAAGGGTTTTTTCAGCTGCCAATTAAAAAGGAAAATTTTCATATAAGGTCCTTAGAGTTTTTAGATCATCACATTTTAGTCTAATGCCACCAATATGTCAGGTGGCATTGTCAGAACACTATAACAAATACCTATTTTCGTAATTAGCCTATTTTCTATACCTTTTTCATAATTAATTATTATTTTTGTATTATTTGGGTAAAAAAAACCCCATTTTTTGACATGCATAATTATTCACTTACATCTTCTTCTTCTTCTTTTAAATAATATTTTGAATAGCAATCTACGAGGTTATGATTGATGAAATTATTTAATCAAGCAAGGTGTTTTTTAAAGAGTATTAGCATGATCTATTTACCATATTTGAAGAGAAATTGGTTTTGAAGAAATATTAAGAAAATAATACCTCTTTTTACTTCATGTTTTTCAAAGCACTTAATTGGGAGAAATTGAAGGGGCGTTGATCAATCATATTAGCTAAAGATTCATAAGCTCAATATTGCCTATCCATCAAAGACTTGTTTATTGGTTTATGTATGAATTTGAGAGAGCACTATGTTCAACATTGGGACATGTTAGAGTGCAAATTATTTATAAACAAACAGTTTTTGTTTAGTTTGTAATTATGCTTTTAAGGGGGAAAGATTTAATGGAAGAGTGAATCTAATTGAAAGTATAGGAGTGAGGTTGCAATATGGTAAGTAAGTTGAACTTAAATCACATCTTTTACTATTGATTCATAGTGGTTACTCACTTGACAAAGCTTCGTAGATGTAAGAAAGGGTTTCGAGTTGCATAACAAATTTTCATGTCCATTGTCTTCAATTGCAACCCACAATATAACTAACCTAAAATTCAACACTAACATTTGGCGTTAAAGCTAGACATCAGAAGAATTTACTGAAGATCTTGCTGTTGAATTGCTAAAAGATGGAAGGTAGCTCGATTTCAAAATCCCTTATGCTTGATGGCTCCAACCAGGGATTTAAATAGCGGTCCGATATCGATATAGCGGCCGTTATATAGCGATAGCGGCACCGTCCGAAACCGCTACTACCGAAACCGCTATTATTGTTTTACAATAAGTTATGTGAATTTTTAAAAAAAATCACAACCGCGATACCTGCAGTGACCGCAATAGCATCCATTATGTCCGCAACCGCGACAAACGCAACGCTACTAAAAACGCGGCCGCGACCGCAATTTAAATCCCTGGCTCCAACTACACCTATCTAAAAGTGCGAATTAGAGTATCTACAAGTCTCTAGATAAAAAGGCATGGAGGAGAGCAATGCTTACTAGTTGTCCAAAGCCTTAAATGCCATCTTCAATGGCGTGAACCTCAAGATTTCAAAAGAATTTCAAAGTACACAACTACTTTAGAAGATTAGACCATACTTGAGAAAATACATAAAAGTACCTTTATTGTCAAACAATTCAAACTTCATAAATTAATGACCAAATTTGAAACTCTCAAAACGCTTGAAGATAAATCATTATCTAATTTTTATGCAAAATTATGGGAAATCTCTAACCAATCTTTTGCTCTTGGAGAGGAGTATGCTAATACCAAGTTAGTTTGCAAGGTTTTGAGGTATTTTACTGAATGTTTTTCCATTAAAGTGATTGCAATAGAGGAGGCTAAAGACATCAATACGATGAGGATTGATGAACTAATCTGGTCCTTGTAAATGTTTAAGATGAATCTTGAGGAATTCAAGAAGAGAGAAGTTAAGATAGAGAAGAATATTGCTTTACAAATTGCTTCATCAATTGCAACTGAAGAAGAAACTATTATGGAGGATTTGTAGGACAAAATTAGCCCTACTCGCAAAGAACTTTAATAGGGCGTTTAAGATGGTGTCAAGGAAGAACAAAAGTTTTGAAGGGGCTCAAAACTTTAAAAAAGGAAAAAGAAAGGTCATTACCATCAATGATGAAGGACTCAAAGAGAAAAAGAAAGGATAAGACAACGACCCCTACCGTCTTTGTTAAAACCAAGGGATAAAAAAATAAACATGAAAGTTCCTAAAGACCAAAAATTATCCACACTGAGAGACATCATAAGCATAATGAACGAATTATGTGTCATTATTGTGGTGCCTCAAGGCATATTAGTCCCAAGTGTTACAAACTTTTGAAAGGTCTAAAGAAAAAGCAGTCAATTGCATCTCCAATTGCAACTTGAGTTCTAACTAATAGAAGATATAAACAAAAACTTGTTCGGGGAAGGAAAGATCAAAGGTGTTTCTCACTTGCACACCTATCCTTGTAAGCTTCTCTGAGCAGAAATTTGATATATGATCCAATAAAACTTAAAAAAAAAAAAAAAACTATAATCCAATATATTTTTCTTATAAGAAAAAAAAAAGATTGTTTAAAGATTGAATCTGAAATTGGTGTTAACTAATAATTAGAACCCAAATTCTTTGCTACTTCACATCTGTTTGAATCAACTTTGATCTAATAAATATTAAATGCATTTGTTATTGTACAAAAATTATAGTATAATTATGAACCGCTATCTCTCTACTCTAATTATACTTTACAAAAATTGAAAAGTTAATCTAATGGTTGATAAGTACATGAACCTGAGTTACTAATCTTTGCTAATTTGTTTCTATAGATGTTCAACGGTTAATTTTGACGATAAGATTTAACAATGTTACCTAATTGGATAAAGTTTTAAATTTTATTAAATTTTGAAAAATTAGAAAAAAATAACTTCTTAGAGAAATAAAATTAAATAATTTTATCTACTTTACCTTAAAAACAATTAAATAACATCCTCTTTATTTGCCCAATCAATAATGCAAACCAAACTAATGAAGGAATGGGTTTGGTGACCACATTTCATTTCATTTTCTGGAAACAAGTGGCTAAACCAACCTCATACAGGTAGAGAGTGTTTTGCTTAACCATGTGGAGTTCCATTATTAAGGATCCATTAACCATTTTTAGTGCCACATTTTTGTTAAATTGTAAATCAACTAACTAAAACAAACCTTTTTTTTTCTTTTATATTCATTTGAGAAAAGCCCTTAGGAATATATGATAGCGATGCATACCCAAAAGAAACCACTTTTTATGTCTTGCTAATGGTAGAGATTGATCAATATAACATACTCAACAAAAGCACAGGAGATTTATTAACTGCCTGATCACCTCACTAAGTGGTTGAATTCAACAGAAAAATAAAAATATTTCTTTTTTAGGATCATGTTTTGACATTTTTCTTTTGTTATTTCTAAGCTTGTTACAATATTTTAAGAATCTTGAGTTCTTAACAAATAAATAAATTGTGTAATAAATTTATAAAAAGTTGATATAATAATTTAATGTTATTTAGGTTGAAATAGTAAAATTGAAATTATATAGATTATAATATTTTGAGTTTGGATCCGATTAGGTTAGTTTTTTTTTTTTGTAAAAATAGAGGGTTTTTGGTAATTTTACTATTAAGTTTAGGATTTGATTGATAGATGACATCAATTTAGTCAAACTTTAAATATAAATAGTAATTTTATCACACGTATATGCAAGTGAAAATCACGTATTTAAAAAAGCACGTGTGCGTTAAAATATAACATCTATTTTTTAAAGGTAAATATAACATCTATTTAATGATATAACTTGAAACTACTAATAATAACATATATGCAATATGTCAGGTTGACTTGTGACATTAAATCATCAACAATATTATCTATATATACCTTCAGCATGATGACGGTGAAAAACATATTTTATGTAAAAAAGGAAAAGCATATAAGGCAAAAGTTAAAAAGTTTAAGACGTTTGATATCATATATTCATTTCTCATTGTTTGTTGAGAAACGATTGTATAAAATTATGATTCTACATCATCCCTATACATTTCCAATAGGAGAACGGCAAATCAGATTTATCCCTTTCCAATAGCATTTTTAATTGGATTTAAAAAAAAATTTAAGGAGGAAAAAGCCGAAAATCAAGAGTGAAAAATTTTGTCATTCTCCTATTGGAAAGTAATAAAGATGACGTGGAATTACAGTTTCATACAATCCCTTCTCTATTTTTGTTACACGTCTCACCCCCATTTAGATACTATTTTACCACCTCATTATTAGTCAAATAGGGGAATTTGTTTAACTTGGCAAAATTTTAACTACTTAAATTGGGAAATTTTTATTTGGGTACCAAACAGTTAAAACGAATTATACTATAAAAATTAATTTTAAGTTCTGAAGTGTTAAAACGAATTGTACTATAAAAACTAATTTAGGTACCAATATGTTAAAACGAATTATATTTATTTTTTGAGAATAAGTTTTGGTTGGATTAAGCCTCCACTTTTGTTATATATTTCTAATTATAACCATTTTTTTAGTGAACATTGAAAAAAAAAAGTTGGTAAACATCAATTTTGAATTTCTTTTTCCTACATATAAAAAAATCTAGTTAGCTAGCTTAATTATGTTTCCCTTCAACAATCTTTAAAGGTAATTTGATTATTTTCTCGGTCGATTGAGTTTTAGTTTAATTAGTATTGATATCATTATCGATATAAAAGGACGTGAGTTCGAGTGTGCTGAAGCGTATTTATTCTCCTATTTAAGAGTTGAGATGAATTATAAATAGTTTTAAGCATTGTATTAAAAAAATTCGATTATTTCCTCCAGATTGTTGAACTCCTTTTCCTTTGTTTCTTTCCCCCAATATCGTATGATAATTAGAAAAAGAAAAATAACAATAAATTATTTTTTATAAGAGAAAAAGGCAAGACTTAAAGGATGAGATTCAAAATTGGAATCAATTAAAGATTTAATATTGATCTAAAATTAATATTTTTCATATTCAACTCTATATGAAAACAATTTTAGATAATTATGTCTTTATCCTACGATGAGTCAAGACTCGATAGAATTTAATTAATTTTTTTATCAGTAAGGTGAAGAATTGAGCTAATATTTTTTTTCTTTATCATCAATTGAATAATTGTTCGCGACACATGATTTTATTTTATTATCAGTCCAAATTTTTGTAATCTTTAAAAAAAAAAAAAAACAGGATTCAATGATCAAATGGGTGTCAACTAAAGATTTAATATCAAATTTTTTGTTACTTCAAAGGAATTTAAAGTATTGGTGAAACCAAAATGAAGAATCCATTAAATCTCAAATTAATAATATTATAGATGAAAACAAATTTAGATAGGTATGTGTTTATTTGATAATAGGAAATGTAGGTTGGAGGTCTCACTCCACAAGCAACATATGGAATCTCTCTTGTTATTGCTAAAAAAGAGCCAATGGTGTGGATTTTTAGGACGATGTGTGCCGATAATGTATACATCTCAGTAGTTGGGATAAACTAAGAAGAAAAAAACCAAATGCCTAATGAAATCAAATTAAAGAAATATCCTAATCAGTTTCAATGTCAGATAGACAACGGGATAGATTTTTTTTCCTTTTAATATTCGAAATTCTTTTAATAATCTCATTATAAGTTCTGATTATATCTGTTCTTTTAAAGATAATACTTAGAATTATCCATAGGTCTTCTCTAACCTCATAAATAGGAAGATAATGCACTTCAACACACTCGAATCTAGATTCTCTTGTATTGACAACAATGTCTATGTCAATCAAACTATTAATATTCGAATTTAAATATATATATAATAGTTATAAAATTTGAATTTATTTATTATTTGTTAAGTGGGTCTAATTTCAATATTGTATTTTTTAATAACTATATTGTAACCCTTCTGTTAAAATAAATAATACTAAAAATGGCATGGGATAATGTTCTCTAAAAGCCTAGCCATTATTGGAACTATTTTATGCCCTTTATCAATAGGTATTCTACATTCTGGAACTGGATATAATGAATATGGCATGGAATAATTGGCAAAGTTATTTAAAATTCCAACCTTTCAAGCAAGACCCATCATCAACTTAGAGAGAATGAAAAATAGAAGCAAATATTCTCATTTGAACATCAAATTCTTTGGAAATATGTTTAATAATAATTATGTTGATATAAAATGATAAATAAGACATTATAAACAATCAAACATATGTATAAAATTTATGTTTATAAAAAAATCTCAAAAGAGAAGAAAGTAATATTTTAGCTTAAAATCAAAGAATTAATTAAGTCTAAAATTAAGTAGTTCAATTTAAAGTGATTTAGTTACTTATTTTAATCGAAGTTAAACATTGTCCATTCATACGGCTACTTGATGTATGTATTGGATTAAAGGGATTATTATAAATTATTCTTCTTTCTACCCATTAGCGTTACACTCATAAAATACATATGCTTCATTGCTTGGGGTTCCGTAACAAAAAGAAAAATGTTTGGGAGGGAGAAATCAATTTATCGTGATGTTCTTCATCAACTTCAATAATTGACTTCAATTGCGCAACAAGTAACTCTTCGTATTCATGAAAACCATATTACTATAAAGATCATAAAATTATTATTTATGCAAAAAAATTTATTTATTTGATTATTTTTATATTAAATATTGAAATTCCATTTTAAATCTCGTTCCATTTATTTTTCATGATTTATAGATGAAAATAATTAAAAAAGTATATAAATGTTATTTAGTGCTAATTAACCCAAAAATAAATACCTATTTTAGATTTATATTATTTTAATACTATTGAACACATGTCCAATGATTGTTATTTGTAATTTGTAAAAAAAAATTTATTTATATTATTTTGTCTGTCTATTGACACGGGTTTTGTCTGCCTATTGATACGGGTTTTTTTCTTTTCTTTTAGTTTTTGTTTATAGTTTTGGAGTAAAAGTTTTTTTTACGTTCTTGAGTGATGGAAGAGGAACTGGCTAATCTGAATTTGATAGATGAGGAGAAGGATACGTTTTATGAGGAAGGTGCGGCGGTGGATCAGAAATATCAATTCAGTTTGGTGGGACGATGCTTGATGAATAGTGTTGTTCATTTTCCATCTTTACATAATAGTATGGCTGATATTTGGCATCCCATTGAGGGAATTTGTATTTCGAATTTAAGAGAAAAAAGATATATTTTTCAATTTTTTCATAACGTTGATATTCAAATAATGCTTTCTAGAACTATATGGTTTTTCAAAAATCATTTATTAATCTTTCACAAGATTCAAATGGGGGAAAATTTGCTATTAGTTCCGTTATCCCTATCAGAATTTTGGGTCCAAATACATGATTTGCCTCCATGTTTGATAACAGAAACCATGGCAAAACAATTTGGGGATTTTTTGGGTTAGTTTCTTGAATATGATACATCTATCCGACAATGGGTATCCAAAAATTTATGCGTATTCAGATCCGATTGGATGTGAAAATTCTGTTGAAAAGGAAGAAGAAGATTTTGATTGGCAAGGATCGGATTGTCTATGCTTGTTTTCAGTACGAGAAACTAGGTTTATTTTGTTTTATTTGCGGTAAGCTCGGCCATGGGGAGAGTTTTTGCTCGTTTCAGACCAGAATTGAGCCCTCAAAAATAGTTTTTAAGTAGGATATCTCACTATGTGCGGTGGTACCACGACAAAACGCAATTGTGAGCAAATGGCCCCGTGAAGCAAACGGTTCAGAATGCAAAATGATGAATATGGAAAGTGGCACTAGAGTCCAAAATTTAGGGGAAGAGAGAGATATTGGGCATAATCGTAGGGACAATGTGGAGAAATCTTATCTAAACCCTAACTTTATTCCCTTAGAATCTGAACAAAAGACATTAAATAAGGGTTTTGACAACTGGTGAAATACGGACAGTAGGAGTTTAAATGGGGCTAGTAGTGTAACACCCTTAACCCGTATCTGTCGCCGGAATAGGGCTACGAGGTATTACCAATCAACCTCAACACGAAAGTATACATTTAACATAATTAAGTATTTCCATATAAACATCAATCAAATATAACCACATTGTCCCTTAAGAGGGCTTACGAGGTCTAAAAACATGCTTAGAAGAAGTTCGGGACTAAACTGATCACATACAATTTTTTTCAGAACTTAGAAAATTTTCTTACGTTTAGGGGTCATACGCCCGTGTGAACAGGCCGTGTGCCTCACACGGCTACCAGACACGCCTGTGTCACAGACCGTGTGAAAACAGGGCATACATACTAACTTGGGTCACACAGCTAACCACACGCCCGTATGTCTAGCCCGTGTACCCTTCGAAATGGCCACACACGTCCATGTGCCAAGGCTATATGCCTCACACGGCCACCAGACACGCCCGTGTGTCTAGGCCTTGCTCAAGACTAACTTGAATCTCTAATTATTTTCTAGGGGTCAGACGGCCATGTACTAAGGCCATGTGTCACACACGGTTGAGCCACACGCCCGTGTGCTCAGCCGTGTGGAGTGAAAATAGGCTTGATTTTAAGCCACATTTCTCACCCTCCTTAAGCATACCTAAACCAAACAACTTGCATCATTTATAAACATTTAAAGGCAATCAAAACATGCCATTTAATACACAAAACATGTCATATTATTCACAACCATTTCAATACTCAAAACTATGACCAAAATCATATTGAAACATTATGTCAAAACCAACTATTTCATTTATCTACTTTATGCATTTTCTCAACATTTTATCTCCTATTTTAATATCACAAAACATTCCATCACAACATCTTATAATGAAGCCACAATATTATCATCTTTCAAGCATTAACAACTAACCAAATGAACAACCATTTAGCTATATCCACAACTATGGCAAACATAACAAAATAAGCCAACATATAAGACATTATGTACATCACTTTTACAAGCCAAATCTCATGGCTAACATCATAACTCAAAACATACCAAAATGACACTAGCCTATACATGCCATATACTATATTTACAAGCTTCAAAAGTACCAACAAGATGATTGATAGTGTGATGACGTTTCCTGACGATCCCCGAGTCCAAGCTTGTAACATCCCTAACCCGTATCCGTTGCCGGAATAAGGTTACGAGGCATTTTTTATCAACCACAACATAAATCATACATTTGAGCAATCATAATTAAAATCCATTCATCTCAATCACTTTGTCCCTTATAAGGTCCTAAGAGGCCTTAAAACATGCTTAGAAGTAGTTCGGGACTAAACCGATAACATTTAATAACTTTAGGAAATTTAAAAAGTTTTCTTTGATTTCAGGGTCACACACCCGTGTGAGCAGGCCGTATGCCTCACAGGCTGCTCGACACGTTCGTGTCACAGGCCGTGTGAAAATAGGGCATACATACTGACTTCTACCACACGGCCAGAGACACGCCTGTGTGCCATGGCCATGGGAAAACTAGGAAGGTTACTAACTTAGGTCACACGGCCGACCACACGCCCATGTGCTAGCCCGTGTGTCTCACACGGCCAACAGACACGCCCATGTGTCTAGGCCGTGTCAAAACTGTAGGGTATATTCCCTTAATTCGAAAGGGTACCGTAGGGGACACACGGCCGTGTAACATGACCATGTGTCATACACGGCTGAGACACACGCCCGTGTCTCTGCCCGTGTGGATAAAAATAGGCCATTTGAAAAGCCAATTTGCCGCCATTTCCACAAGCACACATAGCAACCAAAATAGCACCATTTCAATACATCTTTAAGCAACCAAAAACATGCCAATTCATACTCATGTCATGCCATCTATCATCAACCAATTCAACTACTCAATTCCACATTCAAAACCTATTAAATCATTATGCCAAAATTCATCACATTAACAACTATTTCATATCACAAATACACATCATTAAACTATATCAACAACTAAGGCTAACATACCTAAAACAAGCCAATATACAAAAGGCATTATGCACATCACTTAGGCCAACTTAAATGACCAAATACATACCAACATTTTCAACAAAAACTAGCCAAATCTCATGGCTATATCAAATCTCAAATCATATTACACTAGCCGATACATGTCATACACCATATTTACAAGCATCCAAAACTACCAACAAGTAGTCGATAGTGTGACGATGGTTCCCGATGATCCCCGATGTTTGAGCTAGCTTTGATAATCTATAAAACATGAAAAGAACACACAAGTAAGCTTTAAAAGCTTAGTAAGCTTGTACTAAATATACTCAACAGTTCATAACATACAAATCATCAATTTGAACTAATTCATATCTAAATCATGATGACCAACAAACTTTCCTCATACTTACTCAAGTATTTATGAACAAGTTCACTGCTTCTTCCATTTGGATTTCATGCTTTATATGTACATATATGTACAAATTCATACCGAACTCATACCTTTACGTGATACTGTTGAAATACTTGATATCTCGCACACTAAGTGCCAAAGCATAGCAGAAGCTATTCCAATTCGCACACTAAGTGCTTTATATAGTCGAAGTTATCTCGAAACGCACACTACGTGCCAAACATAGTCGATTTGTCGTCGTACGCAATCATAGTCACATATATATAATTTATGCAATATTAAAGTATTATAAACATAATTGTAACAATGTTTATCACGTACGAACTTACCTCGGACGTAAAAACAACAAACTAGTTAATTAATTGAGTACTTTGTTCTTGCCTTGATCTAAGTCCGGATTCTTTTTTTCTTGATCTATATTATAACAAATTCAACTCATTTAATCACATAATCTTTCAATTTAGTCCACAAACACATATTTGAGCATTTTTCACTTTAGCCCCTAAAGTTCCACCTTTATTCAATTTAGTCCCTATTTCTCAAAAACACAAATTACGCAAAATTTAATTTCACCCAAGCCTAGCCAAATTTCTTAGGAACCCCTAGCAACCCAAAAATTTTATTTATTTCACAATTTAACCCCTCAATTTACACTTTTCTCAACTTAATCCCTAATATGCATTTTTATTCAAAATCACTTTACAAAATAGGTAAATCAAGCACCAAGCTTTCATAATTCATCATCAAACACTATAAAACACATGAATTCATCAATGGAAACTTCCAAAATCATCAACACTTTCAAAAATTGAAGCATGGGCTAGCTAGTACTCAAAGCAACGATCACAAAAACATAGAAATCATCAAAAAGCAAATCAAAAATTGTACCTTAATGAGCTAGAAATGCTTGGCCGAATGAAAACCTAACTTAAGCTATTCCTCTCTTCAAGTTTCAGCTAATGAAGATGATAATCTAACAAATTTTAGCTTTTGTTTTATTTAATATATCATTTATTAACTATTTACCAATTTAACCTTTAAATTAATTCAATATTTCAATAATGCCAAACCAAATATCATCCACTAATTCACAATAGGGCTATTTACCTCATAAGGACTTACACATTTAAATTTCTTAGCAATTAAAGCACTTTAACAAGTAGAATGAAACTTTTGCATTTTACGCGATTTAGTCCTTTAGTCAAATTAAGCACTTAAACGATAAAATTATCTCACGAAACTTTCACACATATATAATCACATACTGTAAACACAAAAAATAATATTAAAATAATTTTATGACCTCAAATTTGTGGTTCCAAAATTACTGTTCCAATTTAGCTAAAATCGGGCTGTTACAAAGCTAGCTTCGATAATCTATAAAACATAGACAAATAACACACAGTAAGCTTCATAGCTTAGTAAGTTCGTACCAAAAATACTCAACAGTTCATATTATACAAACCATCAATTAATAAACACTTAGTAATTCTCATATCATCATTTAATTCTAATCCATGATCATTTATCATGTATATACAAATTCATCAAGCTTCATACACATAGTATCAACTACCACATAGGTATTGTACGTACCTGTACTTTCCCATATTTATTTATTTCATTCTCACCTCTTTGTTCAATACGTTAAAATCGTTCGAAAATCGTTCGAAAATCTTTCAATGCTCTAAGAACTCGCACACTTAGTGTATAAATGTTTTGCCGAAGCTATAATGATATAGCACACTTAGTGCCATCACATTAAACTGAAGCTATCTCGGTATCGCACACTTAGTGCCACATAAAACTGAAGTTATTACAATTCGCACACTAAGCGTTGTATATAGCCGAAGTTATCTCGAAATGCACACTGAGTGCCAAACATAGTCAATTTGTCGTTGTATGCAATCGTAGTCTCATATATACAATTTATGAAATATTAAGGCATTAAAAACATAATTGTAACAATATTGATCACGTACAAACTTACCTCGGACGTAAAAACGACGAAACTAGTCGATTAATCGAGTACTTTGCTTTTGCCTCGATCTAAGTCCGAGTTCTTCTTTTCTTGATCTATATACAATAAAATTTAACTCTTTTATTCACAAGCACGTTCAATTTAGTCCACAAACACATATTTGGGCATTTTTGCACTTTAGCCTCTAAAGTTTCACATTTAATCAATTTAGTCCCTATTTCATAAAAACACAAATTACTCAAAATTCACTAAGACCCATGCTTGACCGAATTCTCTATAGGTCCCTAACAGCCCATATTTCACATTTATTTCAAAATTTAACCCCTCAATTTACACTTTTCTCAATTTAATCCCTAATTGACATTTTTGTCAAAAAATCACTTTACAAAACATGTATATCAAGCACCAAGCTTTCATTATTCATCATCAAACATTCAAATACTTAAGAATTCATCAATGGAAACTCAAAAATTCATCAAAAAATTCAAAAATTAGGGTGCGGGCTAGCTAGTACTCAAAGCAACGATCACAAAAACATAGAAATCATAAAAAACCGAGCTGAAACACTTACCAAATCAAGCTTGCAAGTGCCGAAACCTTTAAACCTATTTTGGAATCTTTTCTTCTTCTTTTTTTAGCTATATGATGATGATAACACATAATTTTTATTTCGGCTTTATTTAATATACCTTAATAACCAATTTACAAATTTAACCTTATTATTAAACCATTTAAACAACCTAATAAATGCCCATTTATGTCCATTAACACTATCTATGGTCTAATTTCATCAAAGGACTTCTCATTTATAAGCCATGAAAATTAAGCACATTTAACATATAGAATGCACCTTTTGCATTTTACGCGATTAAGTCCTTTTTTCTCAAATTGAACTATTAAACGATAAAATTAGCTTACAAAACTTTCACACATATATAATCACATGCTGTGGACACTAAAAATAATATTAAAATAATTTTTTGACTTCATATTTGTGGTCTCGAAATCACTATTTTGATTTAGCTAAAATCGGGCTATTACAAGTAGTGAAAATGGGCCTATGGATCTGTTGTTGGATGAGGAAAATGACCCATTTCTTACTATGGAAGGCAAGAAACGAAAAAGAGTAGCGGGTAATAAGACACTCTCGTTGGGGAATGACATTAAGGGAGGACTTCATGATACAGCGGCTAGCTCTACAAGGCGGAGTAGCCGAATGCAATGAAACTTCTAAGTTGGAATGCCTATGGACTAGGGAGGCCACGGACTATCAATAAGCTCAAAAATAAATTGAGGGCCATGAATCCCTGAATTTTGTTTCTTATAGAAACAAAATTAAATTCAAAAAAGATAGAAATGGTTCAGTTGAAATGCAATTTTGGAAATGGTATTGATATAGGGGTGATTGGATCAAAATGAGGCTTATCATTGGGTTGGAAAGGAAACTCTTTGATTATGCTTAGGATTTATTCTCATTACTATATTGATGTTGATATTCATGATAATGAAAGTGGTGAAATTTGGAGGTTAACGGGTTTTTATGGGAACCTTGATGAACGAAGTAAGCAGATGTCATGAGAGTTACTTAGTCATTTGGGACATGATCAAATAGTCCATTGGCTTGTGATTAGGGATTTCAATGAGATCACCAGCTCTTTTGAAAAAAATGGTGGATGACTTAGGTCAGAACAATATATGGTTGAGTTTCGAAGTGTTTTGGATTACTGCAGGCTTAATGACCTGGGTTTCACTAGTAGGTGGTTTACATGGGAGAGGGAAAGATTTTTATCAACTAACATAAAGGAATGACTTGATAGAGGAGTCGCAACCTTGGAATGGATAAGTCTTTTTTCCAGGCTATTTAATGGAGCATTTGAGTCATACTACTTCAGACCATTATCCAATTCTTGTGCAAACAACAGGAAAGTTGAGGGATGATAAAAGCCACGGAGCTAAACATTTCTGTTTTGAGGCCAGATGATGCTTAGAACAATCTTTCGAGGAGGAAGTAAAAAAGAATTGGGCTGATTCATCTGTTTGTATTCTTACTAAGTTAGCGAAAGTGGGTCAACAGTCCAACAATGGAGTCGTCTAAGGAGTCAGGAGCGGAAGAGAAACTGAATGGATTTAGAGGAACGGTTGCTTGAAATTTATAATTGGGATCCATCTGATAAGGTTTTGTCCGAAATTATAGATATTCGGTTAGGTCTGAATTTGGAGACTAATAAAGAGAAATTTTTTGGCGAACAACATGCCCAAGTTAACTGGTTGAAAAATAAGGATCGGAATACAAGTTTTTTTCACAAAGTAGCTGTGACCCGTCAAAATCGTAATTGGATTATTGGGTTGGAAGGAGAGGATAGATGTTGGGTTTCAAAAGCTAAAGCGATGTTGCAGATTACTTTGAAGCACTTCGAAAATCTATACACGGTGTCCAAGACAGGTGACAATGAACGGCTGCTTGGGTTAGTGAAGAAACGGATCACAAATAGCATGAATGAAAAGCTGCTCAAACCTTTCACTAAAGAGGAAATTGGGCATGCGGTTAAGATAATTCCTTGGAGATCGATGGCATTTCAGCAGTGTTCTATCAAAGGTATTGGCATATTGTTGGGCTTGATATTTCTAGGTATTGTTTGTTTGTCTTGAAGGGTGAGATTGAAATGGGCAAGATTAATAAAGCCCATATAGTTCTAATTCCTAAAGTTGAGAAACAGAAAAATCTTTTACAATTTAGACCTATAAGTTTATGTAATGTGGTTTACAAAATTATTGGAAAAGTCTTTGTGGAACGAATGAGTGCAATGTTGGGTGTTGTATTAATAAAGCCCAAGGGGCTTTAATTCTAAGGAGACATATTTCGGATAATGTTTTAATTTCTTATGAGGTCTTACATTCCCTTAAAATGAAAAATAAGAATAGAAAAGAAAATTTTACGCATAAACTTGATATGAGTAAAGCTTATGATCATGTTGAGTGGGATTTTTTGGCTAGAATGATGCTTAGGTTAGGTTTTCATACTGATTGGATCGTTCTCATTATGCGTTGCACCTGTTCTGTTACCTATACAGTGGGTATCAATGGGGATATTAGCGGTCGATTTTCTCCTTCGAGAGGATTGAGACAAGAAGAACCATTCAGCCCTTATTTATTCTTAATCTATGCAGAGGGTTATTCTACACTATTGAATAAGGCAAAACAAAACGATCTGATGAGGGGTGCTCCGATTAGGAGGGAAAGGCTAGCGATAAATCACTTATTTTTTTTGCGAACGACTGTATAATTTTTGGTGATGCCTCGTATAAGGGAGAAAATACAGTCCGTAACATTATTATGGAATATGAGTTGGTTTCGAGGCAATAAGTTAATTTTGAAAAATCGTTAATTTATTTTGGTGCAAGTGTGGATTCTAAAGAAAAGGAGTTAATTGCCAACATTTTTGAAGTCTGTGTAACAACAAACCCCGAGAAGTATTTAGGTCTGCCAATGGTGGTTGAAAGAAATAAGAGGTAGGCTTTTGCAAACTCTGTTGACTGTTTCAGAAGGAGAATTGAAGGGTGGAGTTTTCACTATCTTTCGATAGAGGGTAAGGAAGTATTCATTAAGTCAATTTTATAGACAATTCCAGTATACTTTATGTAGTATTTTGTTTTGCCAAAGATTTTATGCAGAAAGCTAGAGGGTATTTTGAACAAATTTTGGCGGTCTAATAGCAAATCAGCTAAGAGCATTCATTGGAGTAATTGGAGTGCGCTGTGTAAATCCAAAGTTGCTAGTGAGCTGGGATTTCGATATCTCTTTTTGTTCAATAAAGCTTTACTAGCAAAACAAGTTTGGCGGTTATTATCCTAGCCCAGTTTCCTTTTAGTGAAAGTTTTTAAAGCCCATTATTATCCATTCACAGACATTATGTCAGCAAAAGTTGGATCTTACCCTTCGTTTACTTGAAGGAGTATTAGTAGTGCCTGGGGTCTGATTGAGGACAGATTAATTTGGTGCATTGGTAGTGGTAACTGTGTGAACATTTGGAATGATCCATGGCTGCCTAATCTTAGAACTAATAGATTATCAGTTCAGAGTATAAATCCTTGTTGGACTACAGTAAACCAATTAACTGGTGTTGAGTCGAGTACCTAGAATAATAAGGTAATCTGCAAACCTGTTGACAAAGACCAACATTTTTAACATTCCTATAGCTAGTTCCAAAGTTCAGGATATGCTGGTTTGAAGACACGAAGCCACTGAGGAGTATTCTATGAAGAGTGGGTATAGGGCTCTAGTTACAGAAAAATTACACAAGACTAAATACAATCCTATTACAGCAGACAAATACAATGACTTTTACAAATTGCTTTGGGCTTTGCATCTACCAACCAAAGTTAAAACACATATGTAACTGTTAATCAACAATTATGTGCCTCATTTTAGCAATCTAAATAAACGGAGGCTCCGGAGAATTCTGACTATTTGATGTGGTCCTGTGGTGTATTACAATGGCTCTAAACTTATCTGAATATCCCGATTGCTCCAATAGGGAATACCTCGAATTATAAAGACCGGTTAGTAAATACTTTTATTGAAGCAGATGAAGGTACCAGACAAATTTTGACTATTTCTTTTTGGGCTCTATGGTATAGAAGAAATAAAATGGTACATAAAAGTCTTAAGGTATCTATGCAAGAACTATCGGGCTTTATTCAAAGTTATATACAGGAGATAAGTTTGAGTCAATTCTCTATTTCCTCATCTAGAACTATGGTGAAAGAGTTATGGCGCCTCCTAACCCTAGTACTATTAAGTTCAATTTTGATGCTTCTTTTAAAGGTGATCCTAAAACTTTTGTTGTAGTAGTTTTAGCTCGAAATGATAAGGGACAAATCATGGGTGCATGTACTTACCTATATGAGGGAGTAGCAGATGCCTTTGTAGAAGAAGCTAGGGCCCGTGAAAGGGCTCTTCTGTTTGCAATTGAAATGGGTTTTAGGAGAATATTACTGGAAGGGGATTCCCTGTCGATCATTAAAAAACTCAAATCAGAAGGGGAGGACAGATCAATTCTCAAACCAATTTCCCAAAGAATTCAACTTTTAGAAGGTCATTTTGAGGAAGTTACTTGCCATTTTGTTCCAAGAGAAGCTAACAAGGCGACACATAATCTGGAAATAGAAGGGCATCAGCGTCAAACACCATGTTTCTAGGTCGAGGAGGCACCAGATTTGACTGAAAAGGTGGTGGATAAGGAGTGGACTACTTAGCTTCATCAAAGCTGAGAAATAGTTGTTAAGCTTTGAAGATGGAGAAGGTTTATTAGAATCTACATGGTTGGTTTTCGAAGCAATATCCTTTTTTGTTTTGCCTGTACAGCGTAGTTGTTGATGAAGGAAATGATAATGGTTGGCATTCTCTTATGGGTTTTCTTTTTAGGGTTTGGTTTGGGGGTGTGTTCTTGAGTTGATGGTTTTTTTTCTATCTGTGCACTTTATTTTATGTTTTTTTTTTGTTTGGCCTTTAGTTTTTTATGTCTTCCCATTTTCCTATAGTGTGTTAATGCGTCAAACTTTCTTGAGCCAAACCCCTATTAATGAATATTAGTTTTCTATGTAAAAAAAAATTGACATTATAATAATATTGATTATACTTTAAAAGAGGTGATATTTCTATAATTTTATGGTTGAGTTAGTGATCTAGTTTTGAGTAACCAATTCAGTAAAGTGCTTAAATATAAGCATTAGATTAGATTAGATTAGATTAGATTAAATAATTATTTACTTATAATATCAATTTAACATTAAATTATTATAAGGTAATGAATTTAACATTTATATTATCAAAATCGTCATATTAAGGGTTTCTTTACTGGCTAATTTTTTGTCAATAATTCTTTCTAGATAGGAAAAAAATAGAGGTTGAAGTTTCTCTCTTGACACAGAGCAATGAAAGATCTGGTTCTCCAATCCCTCTTGCGGTGGAAAGAGCCACGAAGAAAGTATGAAACAAGCCAAGTAATGAGAATGATAAGGTGAGAGTGCTTAATACAGAGGCCAAACTATTATGGAAGGGAACACTTCTAACCAATCTACCTTCGAATGTTGAAGATAAAACAGATTTGTCTAATGATGAGTTTGATGTCTTGGACAGTGACGGTATCGAAGTACTATAAGGTGATGTTCATATTTCCTATGATGGGCCTTATCCGAAAATCACTTTTTTAAATGAGTGCATGATCTTTTTTCCAAGAGCATGGCCAATGCGGTTATCATCAAGCCTCTTGGTAGATCCATTGGCTATCGTACGCTGAAGGGAAGACTTAAAACCATTTGGAATCTTCAAGGGGAGTTCAAACTGGTTGATTTAGACAATGATTATTTCATATTGAAGTTGAGTTTTTCAAAGGATTACAAAAGAGTTTTGATGGAAGGGCCTTAAATAATTTTTTGACACTACATCATGGTGTAACCTTGGAGTAGGGATTTCTCAACTAAAGAAAAGCATCCTGCTAAAGTTGTTTGGATTCAGCTACCATGTCTCCCGTATAGGTATTATATTAAAGGCATGTTGAGGGCTATCACGAAGGTGTTTGGTCAAGTGGTGAAAGTCGATTATAATACTATGAATGGAAAGTGAGGGCGATTTGCTTGGATTTTAGTGGTTGTCGATCTTGACAAACCTCGAAGGTCGTGGGTGGATATTGATAGTACACCACAAGCAATTGAATATGAAGGCTTACCAATTATCTATTATGAATGTGGTACATATGGCCATACACATGAAACATGCACTAAGAAACAGGAAGATCACGATGCAATGAAGAGGAGGATTATGAATATAAGGAATCATGGACAATAAAAAGTCTTTTCTTCAGACTCTAGACATGTAAAAGAAAGTACAGGGGAGAAATCTTTGTATGACCCTTGGATGCAAGCTCCAACTCACCGGAGTAGACAATATATTACAAGAAAATATGGTTAAAAAGGAAAAGAAAATATAGGGGAATCTCGGGGGAATCAAGGCTCAAGATTTATTACAATCTTAAATTTAGAGGAAGAAAATCAAACATAAACAACAACATTGGGGTAAAGCCAAATAATCAAGGGGTGGTTATAAGGCAAGGGTCCGATCACTTTTTTAATACAGGATCTAAAAAGTCAAAGTCAACAGATAAATAAAAGAAAGTTGTGTTTCCTTTTGCGAGAAAGATTTTAACTGCTGCAACAAAGGGCTCAGTACAAAAGAACAATGATGGTAGTGGGTCTAATGGAGCCCAACAGTCAAAAATGGTGTTTCGAAAAGTAACAAGTTTAAATCCAGCTTACCATCGAGTTGTACAGATTGATAACTCTTTGCCTATTCCCATGCAAACTGTAACACCCCCTAACCCTAAACCGTCACCGGAACAGGGTTACAAGGCATTACCGGACATATCAGACAGCTTACGAATAATTCACAATTAATATAACATTCATAGTAAAACAAATAATTAAGTCCCTATGTTGGACTCTCAAAGTCCAAAACACGTATTAAAAGTAGAACGAGACTTGTTCGAGTATTTCGAAAAAAAAATTCGTAATTTTTAATTTTTTTTTATAAAAATTTCGGCAATATTTCTGCTTATTTTTACTTAAAACCCCCTGCAAATTTCAAACCAAAACAACTAATACCAATGTTTCAAATTCACCTAACTGATATTTATACCATTAAAATAATTTTAACTTAAATAATTATCATAGCATCAGTCAAAATTTAATTGAAAACTTAATTCATTTATCAACTTAATGTTTATGTGTCAAAATATCATATACCTTTCTTACCATTTCATTTAACCATTTAAACCTTATAATTCATCCTTCACAACCCAAATAATATACATATTTAAGTGATCACACAACACCTATGTACATGCCACTTTTACCCAAAAGAAAAATTCATCACCAAGTTTGTGTTGGAGTCGGGAATGTTCTGGATGATGAGCCGGGATACTTAACTTCTACTAACCTGCGCACAAAAACAATCGTACGCTGAGTATGAATATACTCAGTGGTATTACCATAATTCAAATTATAATAGCAATAAAGAATTATAATTACCGAACATGTAACTATCCAATTTCTCAAATATCAATTCATTCTTAAACTTCATTCATTAATAATAACAATACAATTTTTAACTACTCTTCAATTTCCATCATATATCACATGTAACAATTTCAATCACTACATGAGTATTAAATTCATGCCTTTCATTCTCAATCTTCATTTCAATTCATAATTCAACTTTCTCATTTCTTTCAATATTTCAATAATATAATCAATCAATTTATTTTAAATTTCTCATTTTACATGTTCACCCTATTAACAGACCCGGACTTTGACGGATATACGGATTCCAACCCAGACACACCGGTACGGCACATTGTGCCTAAAACGGTACACAGTACCTGATCAGAATACGACACACAAGGTGCCTAAAATACGACACATAAAGTGCCTGATCAATAAAGCCGGCAATTCCCGTACTCTTCCAAATCCTATGGCATGCCAATTATATCCGACTCAGCCCGACTAGTTAATAGGGTATTCCATATCACTTTTCAATTTCAATTTCAACTCAATTCAATACACTTTTTCATTTCAATCCATAAGCAATTCAATTTCAATACATATTCATCATTAAATTAAATTTTTATACAATTCAACAAATATACTTACCTTATAATTTACTTACCATATACATAAATTAAATTAAACATTTAATGAATAAATAAATAATTTGAATTATAGTAATACAAACCCGAATTTTGCGATTACTCTCGATAACTTTCTCCTTTCCTTTTCGTACAATGCTTGAGTTCTTTGTTGGCTACGAAAATAATAGTAATTTACATTATTATTTACAGCATTAGTTAAAATAAATAACTAAATTTCTAAACAATTCCTACCTTATTCCCAATTTAATCCTAACTAAACTTATTTACTTTCTTAATCCAATTCACTCTCTTTTTCTATTCAAATTTTGTCTAAACTCATATTTAACTATAAAATTTCCAGCATATTTTATTAAGTTCAAAATTTCTTTAATTTAATCCCTACAACATAAAACTTATAGCCTAGTTTTCAATTTAATCCCTTAATCGATTCTAACTTAGAATTCATTCAATTAAATCCCTAATTCCATAATTTGTCCAACATAAACCCTATTTGAAAACATGTGAACTCTTGAACTATCAACTTAATTTCATCAAAACCTTATTTTAAAGCTTCTAAAATATCAAAATTAAATAGAAATGACTTAAATGACTTACCAATCAAAGCTTTAAACCTTAAACTATTAGTTTTTCCTTTTTTTTTTCTTTTCCCCTTTTCTTCCTGCTCTGTTTCGAATGTCTCTGTTTCTTTCTTTTCTTTGTTTCTTTTTATTTCATTCTTTTATTCTTTTATTTACTTTGTTTATTTAATTAACATATATTATAATATATTTATTTTAAATATTTATTAAGTATTTAATCATATACACACAAGTGTACACCATCAATACCATACATTTGTCACCATTTATTTTATTTTTCACACAAAAAAATCTAATAATTTAATTATTTAATTAACAAATATCTTTTACTTTAATATTAAGTAAATTAGTTATTTTATTACAAGTGTACATATTTATATTATTACAAATGTCATTATCTAATTTGTTTTTCATACCATAAAAATCTTGTTTTAATTATTTATCTAATAAATATCTTTTACTTATTAATAATAAATAATAAATATCTACTTAATAAATAATACTTGTATTACAATTGTATTATACATATTATTACACATGTATTTAATTAAACCATACAATTGTCTACTATTTACTTCATTTAATAATAATAATAATAATAACAATACTAATAATAATAATAATAATAATAATAATATAAAACCATAATGATGGTTTATAATTATATATAATAATTATATAATATTTATATATAACCTAAATAAAATTTTAGATTTTAATACATATATGCCGCCTCAACTTTTGTAAATGGTTTAATTACCATTTTAATCCTTTTTATTTTTTATTACTTTAGAATTAAACTTTTACCCCTTATTCAATTTAGTTCTTTTTACAAATTACTCTAAATTAAGCTAAATTCACCTAATTAAAACCTAATTAGGCACACTACTAAACTCATAAATATTTCTAATAATTATTTTCGAACTTATTTCACCAAGATGAAGGATCTATAACTCACTTTTCCGGTGCCTGTGAATTTTGGGTCATTACACAAACTCATTCAAGGCCTATGTGTAACAGCCTATTTTTGATAAAATCGAAACAATAGTTTCAGGACCATAAATTCAAGTCAGGAAAAAAATTTATTTTAATACTATTTTATGATCTACAGTATGATAATAATATTGTGTGAAAATTTCGTAAAGAAATTTTATTGATTACATGTTTAATTTGATAAAGGACCAAATTGCACAAAGTGCAAAAGATGAGTTCTAATAGCTAAAGGGATTAAATAGCTATAGAACTTTAAATTGGAGGTCCTTATATAGTAATTAGACCATTAATAAAAATTTATTAGATATTTTTGGATGATTCATCCATGGAAAATTAGAAAAGGCTAAGGACTAAATTGGAAAATGATAAAATTAAAAGATGATAAATAATTAAATAGAAATAAAAATTATTTTATATCATATTCTTCCCCAAATATTTCATGGAAACCCTAAGAAAGAGAAAGCAAGCTTTCTTGGCCAAATTAGGTAAGTATTCAAGTCTCATTTTTAGTAATTTTTATATTTTTGAAATCGGGATAGTTTAATCTATCTATTTGGGGGATTAATTTGAAAAGTTATCAAAGTATATAAGTTATGTCATGGATGAATATGCTGAAAATTTGAAATTTATGGTAGAATATGAAAGGTTGTTGATAGATAAACAACTTTTACAAAGTGAATTTTGATGAAAACATGATTTAAGGACTAAATTGTAAAGTTATGAAACTTGAAGAAAAGTTCTAAATTTTATAGAATAAATGTGCTGTAAATTTTATATTGAAATTTTGGTTAGGCTTGGAATAATGAGTAAATTGCATGAATTTCATTTTTTGAGCCTAGGGACGAAATCGTCATTAATTAAAAGTTTAGGAGCAAAATAGTAATTTTGTCTCTGATGTAAATTAGACTGAATTGAGTTTAAATTGTATTAAATTTATGTTAAATTTACTCGTATAGATCCGGATAAACCAAATTCGGAGTTAGAATGAGGAAAAAAAGAAAATGTCGGATTAGTAGATTTTACGTACACGAACATTTGTTAAGGTAAGTTCGTGTAACTAAATTGTATATTTATATGCTTAAATTAGATTTTGTGTATGTAATTTATATAAATATCATATATATATAACATTGAAAACTTAACCGAAAAAGCCCGATCAATGATAATTCCCGATAAATGATAAATGATAAAAATGTTATTTTTATACTTGAAATGAACGTGGAATGTGTTTATTTGAATTATCTGAATGTTATAGATGTATGAAATAATCACATGCCTGATAATGCTTGAAAAATGTTAAATCCAGTTTGAATAAATGAAAATCGATGGATAAATGTGATTTCCCTTATTGAATTAGGTCATACATTTGTTACTAACGGGATTTAGCTCGGACGAGTAATCATATTGACCTCATTACAGAAAAGATTTAGTTTGGACTGGTAATCTTGATATAAGCCCTCTTGAGCATATGTACAGATAGGATTTTGCCTGGACGAGTAATCTTAATTAAGCTCTTGTGAGCATATGTTGGAAATAGGATTTAGCTTGGACAAGTAATCTTGTTATATGATATGTGGCTTGAAAGTGTGCTCCCTGGTTATGTGCCCTAACGGGTACCCCTGAATACGAATTGACGGATCCTGATTTGTACACCTCGAGTGTACTACTTGTGTATCTACCGATACTTCAGATAAATTCAACGGGTAAAAATCCTGATATGAGAAGATATGAATAAGAAATGAGTTATTACACATATCTATTTGAAATACATGAAAATGATGATACATGATAATTGATATATGCACATATGAGATGATGATATTTGTACATGGAATTTATTTGATGAATATATTCATCCTTGATTATAAATTTGTACACCTTGAGTATACTACTTGTCTGACATTGATATTTTGAATGATTTAATGAGTAAAGTCTCGACATGAAATAATCTGAACTCCAGATAAATTATTATGAATATGTACTTGAAATAAAAATTTATGATTTATACATGTTATATGAATACGTGATATGAAAAGTATATATATATATATATCTGGAAATCTGATTGTTGTTGAGTCCATATATGTTTCTTGATGATATTGTGGAATGTATGACTAACAAGGGCAATGAGGATATGTGTAGGGCTTGAGATCAAATTGATTGAATGTGCCTTACATTTTTGTCTTGAAATAGAATGAATGGTAAGTTAAGTACGATGTTATATGAACTTACTAAGTATTATATGCTTACTTAGTTTTATTTCCCTATTTTATAATAAACCGGAAGCTCATTGGGTTGGAAGCTTTGCGGAGATCACTCACATTATCCATCAGCTCATTTCGGTATATATGGTAAATCAATTATAGTTATAATAGCATGTATAAGATAATTGGCCATATTGGCATGTAAATGCAAATGGTATTGTAATCTAGCCATTGGAATGGCTAGTGATGATTATGTTTTAGTATATATTTATTAAGATGATTTCATAGTGATAACATAAATATTTATTATTGATTGATCGAGATAGATTAAACGAGTATGCCTATAGAAGGTAAGATTAAAAGCATGAATGTATGTAATGATGTATCATGTTAGATGTTAGAATTAACTTGGTTATGATGCTTGAATTGATTGGTATATGAATGAAAGTTTTGGTGTAGGTCATTGGCAAAGTCTGGGTGAGAAATAAAGCTAGAAAATGGCTTTATTTTGTCCACAATGGTAGACACACGGGCGTGTGTCTTGACCGTGTGTGACACACAGCCTGACACATGGGCGTGTAGTTTGGCCATGTATCTCCTGCATCTTAAATTTGAGAAACAGAATGCTCAAAATTGAGCAGACAGGCAGAGACATGGGCGTGTGCCTTAGCCATGTGAGATACACGACCTAGAACACGGGCATGTGTCTTGGCCGTGTGAAACCTGCACCTAATTTGTTTAATTTACCATACGGGCGTGTGGTAAGCCGTGTGGCACAAGTCAGAGAGTTACACGAGGTCGAACACGACCTGCAGCACAGGCATGTCTTAGGGTCACACGGGCGTGTCCCTTAGACCACACGAGCGTGTCTGCCCTGCATCCTAGAAAATTTTAAAAATTTCGCAAAAAATTCTCTGAGTTCCCGATTTAGTCCTGACTCAAATCTAATGCTCACATGGGGCCTCAAGGGTCCATTTAAGGGATGTTAAGAATAATCTCGAAAAATAAATAGTAATTGACATGAATTATCTGTAAATGTTTTGTAAACTTCAGTAATGCTCCGTATCCCTGTTCTGGCGACGAATACGGGTTAGGAGTGTTACACTATGTCATCCATCATGCAAAATCCTTCTAATCATAATGAAAATTTTCTTAGCTCTATGAAGCAAGGGGTTAATGAGAAGGATTACAAGTCTCGTAAACTACCTAATGATGTGGTAAATGAAAACCCTCAAGTTAGGGAATGGATTAATGTCATGAATAATAAAATTGATGCAATGGAACCAGATGACAATTCGATGGAGGGGTCTAATATGGCTGGTGACGACCTTGATCTTGAGGGAGCAACAAAGTTGTAAGTCGTCTTCTTTTTTTTCTTTTTATCTTTACAAAGTTGTAAGTCGTCTTCTTCTTTTTTTTCTTTCTATCTTTCTCTATGGTTAAAGTTTTATTCTGGAATTATCAAGGTACAGCTAGCCCAAATTTTAGTCGTATCTTGAAAAATATCATACTGAATCATAAACTGAATGTTGTTATCCTCATGGAAACTAGGGGGAATGGTTGTAAAGTGGATAAGATCATCAGAAAGACCATATTCAAATACTCTTTTCATGTTGAAGCTTGTGGAATCTCAAGAGGCATATGGGTTATGTGGGGAGATGATGTTTATATAGATATCTTGGAGGTGGACTTTAAGAACATTCACATGTCCTATTCTAACGTGGTTGATAAGAAGAAATGGATACTCACGGTTATTTATGCTAGTTCTAATGCTTCTAATAGAATTTATCTTTAGCACTCTTTTTATTCCATTAGTTCAAATATAACTTTATCGTAGATCCTTGGTAGGGATTTTAATGTTATTTGTTCCTCTGATGAGCGAAAAAGTGGTTTAGTTAAGAAGAACGGGCACCATAGTCCTTTTCGAGATTTCATATTTGATACAGGTATTGTTGATCTCGGGTATAAAGGACCAATATTTACCTGGCGTCGGGAGAGTTTATTCCAAACACTTGATCGCTGCCTTGGTAATGATCAATGGATTCTTGAGAATCCAAACATTTCTATCATGCACCTTGAACAGGTTGGATTTGATCACCACCCCCTTTTACTAAATTTTGTAGCCTTGAATAATCTAGGTAGTCTCCGTCCTTTTTGGTTTATCTCGGCTTGGTTGAAGCATGTTGATTTTGTCGAGTTTATTAAATGTAATTGGCAACAAAGTGCAATTATTACAACTAATCTTGAAAATTTTCGAGAACGGCTTTGGGATCAGAATTTTAATGTTTTGAGGCACGTAGGAAGGAAGAAGAAAGAAATACTTGCTAGGCTTGGTGGTATTGAACGAGCACGGGAAAGAAGGTTTTCGTCATTCTTGGTGAATTTAGAGAAAGATTTAAAGATGGAGCCTGATTTGTTACTCGTTTATGAGGAATATTTATGGCTTCAAAAATCACATTCCAAATGGATTAATGATGGTGATAAGAATACTCGTTTCTTCCATTTGAATGCCACTAATAGGAAGAAAAGGAATACAATCACGTCTCTCAAGTTATCTAATGGGGAATGGTGTGAAGATCAACAAACTTTGAAGCACATGGTGGTAGGTTACTATAAAAATCTCTTTTCCAAGGACACAAATACTTTTGAACATTACAATGTTAGAGGTATGTTTTGCTCCCCTAGACGATAATGACTGTGATTTTCTACATCGAAAGTATTATGGATAAAGAGATTAAAAAAGCAGTGTCCAATATGCAACCACTTAAAGCACCAAGAGTTGACGACTATCCAACTATTTTTTTCCCAAAAGAACTGGAATTTGATTGGGATTGATACTTGTAATTTTGTTCGTGATTGTTTTATTAATTGCTAATTTGATTCTTGGGTTAATCGGGCTTTACTTGTTCTCATTCCAAAAATGAAAGTTCGAATTCAATCCAACAATTCCGGCCTATTAGACTGTGTATTGTCCTATTTAAGATCATTACCAAAAAAGTGGTTAATCGTCTTAAACCTTTCCTTCCACAGTGGGTTCAATAGACTCAAACCAAGTTTTGTTCCGGGCCGTAACTTAATTGATAATATTGTGATTGCTTAAGAGATTATACATTCCATGCGAACTAAAAATGGAAGGTAGGATGGTTTGCTATTAAAATCTAATTTGAGAAGGCATATGACCGTCTCAACTGGGATTTTATTGAAGGCACCCTCTTGGATTTGAAAATGTCGAGATCCTTATGCCAACTTATCATGCATTGTATTTGTTCTTCATTGTTGCAAGTTTTACAGAATGGTACCATGACGGGCTCCTTCATTCCCTCTCAATGAATTTGACAAGGTGATCTCCTTTCTCCATATATATATTTGTGTTATGCATGGAAAGGTTATCTCAAGCTCTTTCCCTTGAAGTTGATTATGGTAGATGGCGTCCTATCAAGCTAGCCAGAAATGACTCACTTTTATCCCACTTGTTTTTTGCAGACGATTTGGTTCTTTTTAGGAAAGCGACAATGGAACATATGAGAGTCATCAAAGGTGTGCTAGAGAAGTTCTGTAATGCCTTGGGTCATAAAATCAATAAGGATAAGATGATTTTTTTTCTAAAAATGTGCTGATACATCTATAATAGAACATTAACCTTAGGTTAGAGGTTAAGACAGTGAATGACCTTGGTTGTTATCTTGGAGTGCCTCTTTTCCATTGAAGGGTCACAACTGAAACTTTTAATTTTCATCTCCAACGTATGCATGCAAGTCCTACGGGGTGGAAGGCATGGACTCTATCTCTAGCAGGAAAGATTACTTTGGCGAAATCCGTCCTCTCAACTATTCCTTCATATATTATACAGTCAACTACCATTCCCAAAGGTACTTGCATTGAAATGGAAAAGCTGATCTGAAATTTTGTTTGGGGTTCTACAATGGAGAAAAAAATAGTTCCTCTTTTCAAATGGGATTTCATTTGCCAAGAAAAATTAAAAGGTGGTTTGGTTTGGAAAAACATTGAGAAGCAAAATCAAGCCTTTATCGTGAAAGTTGCTTTCAATTTGGTGCATAAAAAAGGAACATTTGTGGGCAAGAGCCTTATGCTCGAAATATAAATGGGAAGGTTGACTTCCTCTATCTTTAAATAAGAGGGCTTGTTCAAACTTATGGAGTAGAACTTGTAGTGTATGGGATCATGTGCGAAAGAATATCATTTGGAATGCGGGGAATGGACAAAATGTCGAGTTCTTCAATGACTATTTGATACAAGGGTGCGACCCTCTTGTGGAACAATCTACTGTAGTGCAACAAAGATGAAATGGATAGGTTTTGGTAAGTGAAGTGACGAATCGAGATAAGAGCTGGAATTGGAGCAAAATTGATTGTTGGGTGCCTAAGGAAATTAAATGTATAATCGCTGCAATTAAACCTCTATCGCCAGCAAACATTGATGATTTTCTTGGTTGGATTTGGGACAGAGGCAGGTGTTTCTCGATAAAATTAGCATATGAATCTTTATCTAATGATCAATCCTTGGTAGAGGATTGTAGATGGAAATTGATTTGGTCGTATAGAGGATTACAGCGGATTCGAGTATTTTTTGTGGTTAGTTTGCAATGAACGACTATTGAAAAATCGAGAGAGACAAAAAAGACACATGACAAATGATCTGTCTTGCTCTATTTGTGGTGGTGCTATGGAAGATACTAGTCATGTTTTATGCACTTGCTTTGTTGTTACTGCAATTTGGTCACAATCAGTTAAGGGAGATAAGCTTGATGAATTTTGTCCATACCTATTAAATATTGGGTTCTTTTGAATCTTGCCAATCCCAAATATTTTGCACGAGACCTTAATGATTGGGATATTTTGTTTGGAGTTGTATGTTGGTCCTTATGTAATCGTCAAAATAGAAAGCTTTTTTAGAACAATTTCATCGAGCGAGAAAGTGTCCGTGAAGCTAGTCCCATGTTGTGGAATGAGTGTTGAAATGGTGAATAAGGTAACCCTATGAGAAATAAGGAACAAATTATTTCTATCTGTTGGGAGCCGCTGCTGTTAGGCTAGCTTAAATTAAACACGGATGGTGGTCTCACATGTGATGGAAATTCTGCTACATGCAGAGGAGTTCTCAGAGATCATTCGGGAAAATGGTTGGTAGGTTTTTGCATGAAATATTAGAGCCACATCTGTTCTAAAATGTTGAAGTATGGGAGCTTTTGATGGCCTAAATATGGCATGGTCATTGGGGACTAAAAATCTAATTCTTGAGATGGATAGCTTGATAACTATTAATTTCATTGGCAGGGAAGACCAACGTGGTGATCCGTGCAATACAGCGTAAGTTGAAGTGGAGATGGTTTGCTCGTATTAAACACGTGTATTGTGAGGCTAATGGCGTGGCAGGTTCCTTAGCAACCTTTGTGAAAATGAGGGCAATAAGAATGCTGACCGAGTTAGAATGATGTTTCTGAAAATAGTTAAGAATTAGTTTCGAGTTTCTTTCCTCTTTATGTATATAAAAAAAAATCGTCATATTAAGAAGAATATATTAGTGATTAAGGCTTTGGCCCTCTTTACCAAATATATATATATATATATTAGCTATTTTGTTTATATAAGGCAATTATCAGTTTAGTGAAAGGTAATTATCTATAATAAAATTAATTAAAACAAATGTAATCAAATAATGTAATTAGAGTTTAAGAGTGTAAAAAGTCCTTAAACTTTTAAAAAAAAAATTAAATCCCTCTTTTTTTTCTTTTTTTTTTTTGCACTCAATTGAGCACTTGAACTTTTAAAATGCATCAAAAATGCCCTCAAACTTTTTCACAAAAAGCAATTAAGCCCCTACTTTTTTTCACTCAATTGGGTACTTGAACGTTCAAAATTCATCAAAAAAACCCTCAAAAATTTTTCAAAAAAAAATAATTATGCCCCTACTCTTATTAAAAATTAGAAAAAAATTATATAAATAATAAATAATAAATTTTAGAAAAATTATTAAATTTTAATAAAAATATAAAAATTATTAAAAATTAGATTGTCCCAAGGATTTGAGGATGGAATTTGAAATGTGATAATCGTAATTGTAATTTGTAAGTTAAAATTAAAATTTGATTAAATATTGAAAAGAAAAATAATTTAAAACTTAAATTTTGAAAACTTAAAAATTTTGAGAAACGAGTTTTGATCTCTGAAATGGGTATTTCAAGTCGTACCCCTCATTTTAAATCTAATAGCCTTTATTAGAGGGCTATTGTCTTTTTACATCATTTGAATAGGGAAATTCAATCCCTTACATCATTACATAATTGAAACTTTCATTACATAATTTGAAACTTTCATTACATCATTACATAATTAGAAACTTTCAGTATTATTAAATTTAAAATGCAAAAAATTAATAATTTTCAATTTTTTATATAAAAATAGTAAAAATATAATTAAAATTTTATAAAAATCATAAAAAAATTAATTACCCGTGTTTTTTTCAATTAAAGTTATCACATATTGCAACATAGTGTGACATGTGGCAAAAAATGATTAAAAAAATTAATAAAAGTTATAAAATGTTTCTTTTGATACGATAATTTTATAAAATTTTTTACGAAATATATATTTCTTTACATGTATAATTTTTTACAAAATATATATTTCTTTACATGTATAATTTTTTTACGACTTTATAAAATTTTATAATTTTTTTATTTTTATATATTTTATATTTTTTTACAATTTTTATAAAAATTTTACATTTTTTATATTTTTATGATTTTTATTTTTCTAATTTTTAATTTTTAATTTTTAATTAAAATTTAATATTTTTTATATTTTTATTGATTTTAATTTTATTTTTTTGTATTCTTATATATTTTATATATTTTATGATATTTATAAAATTTTATATATTTTTTCCATTTTTAATTTTTCTAATTTTTAATATTTGAATTTTTTATTAAAATTTAATAATATTTATAGTTTTATTGATTTTAATTTTTTATAATTTTTTTCATAATTTTTAATAAAAGTAGGGGCTTAATTGCTTTTTTTGAAAAAATTTGAGGATATTTTTTATGCATTTTAAAGATTTAAGTACCCAATTAAGTGTAAAAAAAAAAAAGTAGGGGCTTATTATATTTTTTAAAAAGATTTGAGGTCTTTTTTTATTTATTTTAAAAGTTTAAATAGCCAATGAGTAAAAAAAAAGGAAAAATAACAACTTAATTACTTTTTTTTAAACATTTTAAGAGCTTTTTGTTCCTTAAAGTTTATAATTAATTTAGTTTTTAAATTTATTTTAAATAAAAATGTTTTGCATTTATTAAACGAAACTTGGTGAACATTCATGGCATCCATGTGTCGAAAACTCAAACTTTCCACAAGTTTCGATTTCATTATGTATAAGAATAATGATGACGAGAAAGAACAAATTAAAATTAAAAATAATTGGGCCTCAAACCCAGATGAGAGGCTTGTGATGCCCAATCACAAGTGGGCCTTGATTTGACATTTAATAAAAGAAATAGGTTTAAGAGTGCAACAACATAAATTCATAAACAGAATACTCAAAAATCTTGCGTTGAGGTCTTACACATCATGCTCCAAAGACTTAAACTTAACAAAATGGTGTCAGGTGGATGGAGGAGAGACTTGAATTTTACCTCCATTGGGAACAACAATAGAAGAAATTTATCGCAAGATGGAGGTTGGTGCAATAGACAGTGGATCTAATGGCATGTGACATTGCCATGTTTGAGCGATCTTGAGGCTTTTCTTGGTGTGTATGTATCTTGATTTGTTTCAACTCAGTGTTTTTTCCTTTTAATAATTGGGGAGGAGAATGAGTTTGTTTGAGTTCAAATTCAGACTTTTATGTCTACAACATAATATTTTTACCATTGGGTTAAAAGGTTATTGGCAACATAGTATTTATTTTATTATTCTAAGTGAGTGTTGTTTCTCTAATGTGATGTTTTCTGAAGATACCTCTCATATGCATAGTATCTTCTAATTTGGTAACCAGATTTTGAGGTCTTTATTATTAATAAATTTTATGAGCTTAGCCAAAAAAACAAAAAAAAAAAATCATAGTCATTAAGTTTGAACTATTTTATATTCTTTAATTTAAAACTTTATAACAATGCTATTAAAAATTTATTGTAATAACTCTTATTTGATATTCCTTTAAAGAAGGATAAAAATGAAAATATAGTAACTTATCTTTATCACTAAAAATTATGTAAAGAATCATAAAAAGTTAATATTAAAAATCTTAAGTCTTAAGGCAAATAACTTAAAATCATATGAATAAAGTGATGTCATTAAAGTGTGACTCATGCATAATTTTAAATTTACGAATATGTTTCAGTTTGTGCACAAAAGTTTATATGTTTAATTGAACATTGAATGATTATAAAAAAAAATTTTAATTATTAAATGTATTTTTATAGATGAATATGAAAGGAAATATCAACTTTTGAGTGAGAGTTAGAGTAGAGTACTCTATGATCATGTTAAAGATTTGATTTAAATACCACTTATTCAAGTTTTAGAATTATCTTATGGTTTAAATATTTTATTGAGTTAGTATCATGAGTCAAGTAGGCATCAACTTAATTATGAAATTATTAAAATATCCTCTTATATATAAATTAAATTATATTTTTGTGATTTTTTTTTTCTAATGAAATTTCAAACCAAGATAAACAAAATCAACTTTTATGAAATTAATTTTCATATAAATCTACCATTTATAATTGTTTTACTTTATATAGGTTGATATATTCAGCGCAAAGGAAACGACAACAGAAACCCTAAACTTACATATATGTAAATCAGCTCTAGCCGACCTAAATAAAAATGGGTTAAGTTCTAAGTAGAGCTGAAAAGATTTTGTCTGACATAAAAGGAGAATCCATGGCAGACCCATGGAGGACGGAGACAAACTTTTACAGGTGCTTGCTTCCCTCAAAACCCTAGCTTCAATTCCAAGTACTCCAAATCCCCGGTGCTTGCAGTTGCACTTAAACCAATCTGAAGATCAGTTTCCCTTTCAATTTCCATAGGATACTTCCTTCGTGTGCCGAGGTGATGACCATCATCTCCAAAACCACTTATCGGCATCCACTCGCCCAGCAGATCCATGGTGAGGCACTGAGTGTCTGTGTCAGTGTACTCCTCCTGGTCGTTGTACTCATACTGAGCCTCGTTTCGAATAAGCTGCCTCAGAAAATCCTCACCTTCTTGAGTGGTTTGTTTCATGAGCTTGTCTTGGAGCTGGTCAGTAGCGTTAGCCTCCTCGTCGTGTCTCTTATATGGATGATGACGAGGAGACTGATTTGCAGTAGGCTGCTTCGAAATAAGTTCCTTGTTGGCAGCAGGTTTAGTCTTCGGAGGGATCAAAAATGGTTTGTGAAAGGGAGGAAGAGGGTTATTCAACACCGCTGCAAGAACCGGTGACATTTTCATCGGTTCTTTGACAAGACGATGGGCGTTTTGGTGACCGCATAAGGCAGGTGTGGAGTTAAAGATTTTGAAACAACTTGGACACTCGTACTCCGCCTTTGGTTCCTCCAAATCAACCACCACAGCTTTCCCTTTGGAGTCTGATTCTCCTGGTTGCGCCATGCTTGACAACGGTGGGGTTTGGTTTGAATTTGAAACACCAAACTAAACCCTGACTGTAGATTGTTGAGTGAAAGAGAAAAAGGCAAAGCATATATAGCTAGAAGACAATGCTGGACCCCTAATAGAAATTAATGACTTATGTTAAAGACATAAATCATTTATTAGAAATGGGAATATCAAGGTAGGGAAGATTATAATGTTATAAGGGAAGGTTTTAAAAGTTTCATAACTGAGCAATAAGGTTTAAGGGTCAAACACTTGTATCCATTAATAACAATTCTCTCTCTATATGCAAGTTTTGCCATTCTATGATGTTTAATTGGTTTTTGGTTCTGACCCTTCTTAGGCGTTATGTTTTTATTATTGCTTTAGGTAATTGGTTCACTTTTTTTCTTCTCTCTCAAAATGTTAACAAACCCAAGAAAAGTTTTAGGATTTGAAATATGATGGGGAAGAAAACACATTTAAAATTCGGCAAAAATCGATCTATACGTATCTAAATTTTACGTTTACTGATTTAAAAGTTCAATTATAAATATTAAGATTCGAATCTAATTAAATTTTACAGTTATAATTTTAAAATATCTGACTTTTTAGGCAAAGAAAACCATAGGGTATAAGCATGAGTACAAAGGCAGCAAATGAGATATGAAAGAAAGATAAAATGGGCATAATTACCACCAAGCCTTAAACAAATAAGAAGGATGCATTTGCTAAAGCATCCACCATAGCTTCTATAGGGACATGGAAAAAATCAACACGACCAATTTTCAATTTTCTTCTATTGATGTCTTTAAAATTCTCCCATAAATGCTACGACCTTCCGTTTTCCTTGAGGACCCATGTGATAGCAATTATCGAGTCAGATGCAACAATCAGATGTAATTTTGTTTTCCACACATGTATGCAAAAATCATTTTTGTAAATGATCAAGGCCTGGAATTATGTTAATATAGGCAAAGCTTAACTTTATTATCAGCAATTAATGGGTTTTTTTCCTCCAGTTAAAAGCTAAAGACATCAACTAATAAAGCAAGAAAATTTGGAAGAAATTAAAGCATACATATATAATATAGTAACCATCGTCGGAAGCTGTTACTTTTACAAGTTAAGAACAAAGTAAATGAAGAACTTAGCTGACAAGTTAAAAAGAAAGAAAATTTGGACATATCTTTGAGGGCCACTCATTTTGTTGCCCCCCATAAGTTTTATTTACTTTCTTTTACGTACATCAGATTCTCATGTATGATGCCCTTAGCCATCTTCACTTTTTCCAAGTATTTTCCATCTTTTTTCTTAGAGCCTCAAAGTCAAGTCCAGTTCCTCCACCTTTGAACTCTTCTGATCAGCATCATCTTCCCTACTTTCATTGATTAAGGCTTCACCATGTAGACCAACATTGTTTGTTGTTGAAACCGAGTAGTACTCCTTGGAACAGCCGTTATCTTCTTTAGCTTTTGGCCAAAAAAATCTTTCTTCATTCGGATACAGCTTCATCGCCATTGCTTTGATATCGAAAGGCCTGTTATAAGGACGATGCTTTTCGTTTTCTTGATGAGAACCCTCATATGGGACTACTTTGCCATTGAGTCCGGCCCTTGTTTGACCATATTCGAACCCAGCAGGCACGAACACTAGTGATTTTGGATGAGCATACATGCACATAAAACCAGGAAGTGGAACCACAGGCAGAAATTGCACCATAGGGCCATAGCTCGGCGTTGATGACTGATTAGTCAGTACTACTAGCGCCCTTTTTGTTTTGGCTCTACCATCAGGTGGAACAGTCGACTGCCTTGACAAGGCGAGGCGTCGCTCGTTATAGAGCCTAAGCTCCTCATTCCTTTCCTTCTTGTGCGCATTCTGGTGACCTCCCAAGGCATACGTTGAAGTGAACCTTTTAGGGCAGCGGTAGCATACAAATGGATGAGTAATTTCTTGGGATGTTTCGCTAGAAACTGATGGTGTGATTGGATTGGAGGTCTCAGCAGAGCTAGCGTTGCCTAGCATGGTTTTATTAGGCATTGAGAAAGCGAAAGGTTAAGCAAATTAAGAAGAAAGTGAGGTTAATTGAGAGAATAGATTTCAAAGCAAGGAAAAACAATATATGCATATATATATATATATATAGAAGTTATAGAAGTTGTTTTAAGGATTACTTAGTGTTATTGTAAAAAAAAAAATTGATATTTTTTAAAAGAAAATTTATTATTTATTCAATGAATGGAACCATATAATTCAAAGAAAAAAATAGCAAACACTCGTCATAGATAATGAAGGACAAGTTCCATCAACACAACAAAGGCTTTAGCCTCAGCATCAACAGAATATTAGAACATGTTGACAATTGGCTTTGTCACAACTCAAGCACGATATATTTGGAGTAATTGTAAGCACTCAATACGATAGGAAATCAACCCCGAATGGCCCAAAGCGACGAGCAAAAATTGACAAAAGAATCAAACATTTATGCAACTAGAGAGGACGACAACAAAATCATCTTTAAAATCACTTGTAAAACTAAGATTACATACAAAAACAAAACTAAAAAATATGCTACAAGAAAGGTATCTGAAATTTATGAAATTTGTACAAGTTGCATGAGATTGTGAAGAGACAGACACGTGATGAGGTTGATCACTCGTTGAACCAAAAGTCTCTTTAAACATACTCTCCATTCGCCTTGTATAGTAAAACAAATGGTTAATAAAAAGAGAGGTATTTGAATTTGGTAATTTTTTTATTTAATATTTTTTTGGATTTAATTTGCATCTAAACTTGGAAATCATAAGTCATTTTAGTACTTCTTTTAGGTACTTGGCGAACACCATTAAATTAAGTTGACGTGGCACTAACGACTAATAACATAGTGCCACATGTCAAAATGCGATGTAACCACATGCCACCATGCTATTAGTCATTAGTGCCACATCAATGTATTTTAAAGGTGTTAATTAGGTATCTAAAAAAAGTACCAAGTTGACTTACGATTTCTAAATTTGAGTACTAATTAAGTCTAGAAAAGAGTTTAGGTAACAAGTAAATACAAGAGGTCAAGTTCAGGTATTTCCATATATATTAACTGTAAAACAAATATGAAAGATACCTTAATCATAAATAATAATAATAATAATAATAATAATAATAATAATAATAATAAAGGATAGGAGGTGACACCAATTACCTTACGTGAAAATTAGGAAGGTGTGGTTTGTCTTGCGCAACTGCAAACCTTCCTACCACAACCTGATGTTTAGTTGATAGTTTTTTACTATTATGATTTCCATTTTCCATGTTGTATTGGAGGCATTAAAGGTGTGGTTAGAAATGATAAAGGCGAAGTTATGATAATTTTCTCTAAATCTATTGGACCAGTCGTGCCATATCTTGTTGAATCTTTGGGGCTATGTTTATGTTTTTTGCTTGGAGATGGTGTATCTCTTACAAATTCCTGGCTTTTGGTCTATCCATCATATCACGAGATCATCTAATTCTAGCTAAGTTGGGGGTGAAGAGAAGCAGGTTTTGAATTCATAGGTAGCTGGGTCAAGTTTCCCATTAAAGTTTCTTATTTTTCGAGGTTTCCCGCCTTTGTTCTAACTATTGAAAAAAAGAAAAAAGAAAATTCACATTAATAATATATTTTTTATATGTTTTATACTTATTTTAATCAAAAGATAAAAAATATATATATAAATTTTAATTAATTTAATTAACCGAAATATTTCGCTAAATTAATTAAATTTATTAATAATAAAACCCAAAATAAGATTAAAAAAGAAAAAGAAAAATATCATATAAAAGATAAGTCAATAAAAACACAAAGAACAAAAAATTAGATCAAAACTCTTGCAAAGACAAACTAGTGAATACAAATCAACACCTGAAAAATAAAACAAATGTTATTATTTGATACATTGATAATATATTTTTCTTATTTCATAGGTAGTTTTAAAAAATTATTATGTACTTTTTTTTTTAATATTTTACTATATTTCTATAAGACACTTATCAACCCTGAACTTTACTTATGGAATATAAAAATTTCACTAGCAATGTAGCAAATATTATACATACCACCACAATACTTATTCAAAACACACAACTAAGAACATGATAATCAAAAGACATAATAACTTATTCGGCCCTCCAACTTTACATAAAAAATCATTTTAGCACTCTATTTAATTTTTTGTCACTTTTAGCCATTTAACTTACGTTGTTTAATTTGTCAAATTACCCCAAAATGAATGAAAAAGTTAATGTCTATTAACTTTACTGACATGGTATACACGTGGATTACCATGCGAATGTATCAGCAATTAATAAATTTTTTAAAATTTAAATTATTTTAAAAATTATTAAAAAGTGTAAAAAAATTATAAAAAAATATTTTTAATTTTTAAAAAAATTAATCAATTGCTATCGTGGCATACACATGGATTACCACATGGGTGTCACGTTAACAAAATTAGTACATGTTAAATTTTACATCTATTTTGGGGTGTTTTAACAAATAATATAAGTTCAAGGGTTAAAAGAAATAAAAAAATTAAATAAAAGGCAAAAATATTTTTTTTTTAAATTGGAAGGTCAAATGAGTCATTACAACTAATCAAAACAGATGAGCACAAAGTCATAAGCATGAGCCGAAGTATCTAAGGAGCAATATGTATCAAATAAAACTTTGGTTAACAAACCATTAGACTAACGACAAGTATTAGGTGAATTAATAAAACATCTTACAATCTTAAAAGAAGGTAAATTTAAATTTTAGAGACAACAGAAAATCAAAATACTAAACATAAATCGTATTAGATAGAAAAAAACAACCATACACTCGTTAGCCTTCTTGAAAACAATGCATTAGTTGGTACACGAGTTGTAACTCTTTTCAACAAAACCCAATAACACTCGAGTCAACTTCTCAAAAAGTCAAACCATCACAAGAATCATGCACAACTGGACAAAAGAGAAACACACTCCACATCCCTCCCTTTCAATGAAAGAAGTCATTTTGAGAATTGAGCATCCACGATATCCACACATTTTGCATCCATCTTCCAAACCTCCAAGTTAAGGTTGTTCAATCAAAATCCTTCCACAAAGAGCCACTTATAAGATGTCACCATGCCATCGTCAACCAATGAAAAATAGCAAATTGTAATTCAACATCATTCACCTTTCAACCATCTTCGATAAAACCGACACTAAAATGAAAATGTTGTGAATCAGTTGATTCCAATATCCCACTCTTTCATTCGCATCGGTGGTCATCAAATTAAGAGCAATATGAAAATCAAACAAAATTTACTTAAGAATTTGTTGCGAGACAAATTTTTGAAGTATGCGAGTTGAGAGTGGTGACTTTCATCAACCTTGTGATAATATAGTTATTAGTTGGCAATTTATTAAAATAGAATTTATGGACTTTGAAAATGTTGATATTGTGAAGATAGGGAAGCCTGTCTTTAAAGACTAATCCATTAAAAGTAATTATCTTTGAAGATTGGATTGGCCCGGATCAAACAATTAAACTCCTTGGATTGTAGAGAACTGATCGAGATTGTTTAAAGACTTACGTTGAAAAATAAATCCTCGTTAGTTCACTTTAAATTGGACTTTATTAGTATATTATTTTTGCTATTTTGCAGCTACTATTACTAAGTACTTGGGTTGTAATTAATCACTAGTTTGTTAGCAAGTCAAAGCACAGAGAGTACTTTATTTTTCATTAAGGAAGTTGTTTTATGAGTGCAATTGAAGAGTAAGCAAATAGTGTTTGCAGTCTAAACTCTCAATGGAAGAATTTAAAGCTGAGGACATCAGTTACTCTTTATTCAAGCTATGTGTTCTACTATTGTAAGTGATGTAATGGCATGCATAAGTCATAGTCAAGGTACCAACTTACAACTCACTACCATGAGAGTTCGAGTTTTCAATACATCGAAGTACATAAGTTATACACACATGGTTTGTCACTTACTCAGAATACGTTTTGAGTAAACAAATCTATAAACGAGTCTAGGATAAGTTCAACTTGAGTCATATCGGACATATTGTTAGTACAAACTAATCATATATAACAATTTTTTACTTGCTAAGATCCAAATCAATTACAATCATATTCTCCCAAAATAAGCGTACACAAAAATATTCAATTATCTTCATAAAAATTAAGATAAGACTCAATCTTGTTTAACAGAAGAACTTAGATTGTATTAAAATACTCTAATATGATCCTTTCAGATTTGATTGTGTACAAATAAACATCATAAATAAGCCATAGGTAATTTTCAAAGATTACCATTTCAAAGTCCAACGTATTTTGGCTCAAAAGATTGTTAACAGTAATAAGGCAAGTTTTAACTTATTCTAGTTATGTTTCAAGTTGCGACTGTTGTCATAGCCAGGAACCAAAATTGCTTCTAATAGTCACCCATCTAAATCTTTCTCCGTTTTTTCCTTCAATGGCACGACACTCGTACTCCAAATCGATGCCACTACTTGCTATTACTGCCTCCTCACCAATTGGAAAGTCTGTATTAAAGTGACCTCTTCAGGCATGATTGTGGCTTCCTTGCTTGAAAAATGGAATGTAAACGTTTTGAGTCTCCATCTTTTTACTAAAGTGACAACTAATTCTAAAATGATTTTTAACTTCATCATCGTAGATGCTACGTATAAACTGACAACCTTCAAATCTTCTTCAATGCAATAAACAAGCTTTAGGAAATGTAAATTATGTCGAATCTAAAAAACTTGATTTACTAGCCATTAAAAATTCACAAAACAATAATATTAAATTTCAAAAATCATAAAACTGTCTCCACAAAATTAAAAGTTAAAAAGAATTGAGTTGGAAATTTCACCATAATAGGATAATGGAAAAAAATCACATTATACTTTCACAAGTGTTACTTGTAGTTTTAATTTGTCCGATTTGGTACCTCAACTTTTATTTCGTCTAATTTTTTAGTACCCAAGTTGATTATGTTAAATTTTGTCAAATTTTACATGTGGACCAATGACTGGATGCCACGTGGCATGATGGACTAGGTCTAAATTGGTAAACAGGCAGGGAGGAGGACCTTCAAATAAATTTTCCTTTCCTTTTCTTTTCTCTTAGGTCAAATATTTAAGAAAATAAAGTAAGAAAAACTTTTCCCCTTCCTGCGTCATCCTTTCTCTCGTCGCTCTAACCCTCTTCCTCCGTCATCACAGCCACCAAAACACTTCCTTCGACGACAAAGCTTCCCGTTCAGATTCTATCACAAAACACTTCCTCTTTCTCTCCCATTTCTTTCCCTTTACTTTGGTCTTCAGCTTAAGTTTTCCCCAAACCGTTGCTCACCACTCACATTCTCTTTTGCCCACTGAAACCCCTTCCCTCAACTCTTTATCATCTTTTTCTTTCACCCTTTGTTTTATTTCATAAGATTCCATGGGGTTTTTTCCTACTTTAAAGCTATCTTAGATACACACACATGTACATACATATTGATGGAGTGGGATAGTAATTTTGATCTAAGCGAAGGCGAAGACAAGAGCTTCGTCTTCAACGACGGTGACCCACTTCCTTTCCCTATCCAAAACTTGCTACAAACGGCTCCTGGTGGCTTTGTTCTCACCAATGCCATCGAACCCGACCATCCCATCGTTTATGTCAACACTTGGATACACTTGGATTTTCTTTACAACATTGCCGGAGATGAAGGCTGGATTGAATACAAAGGTTCTTGGCGTTGAACGCTACGGAGATGAAGGTTGTGTTGCAGATGCTGGATTTTCTTTTACCAATTGATAGATAATTAGATTAGAAAGTCCTCTAATTTTGACTTTCTAAACACAAATCGGTTATGCTGAAAAAAAAATTGGAATTAGTATGTTAGATAAAAGGTTGAAATTATTGCCAAGACGAAGGACATGAAATTTGAGAATTTTTGTTTCAAGTTTTATTTTTTTTTTTAGGTTAAAAATAAATTTGGAATATTTAATTTTGAGGTCCTTGCATATTTAAAAATATAAAAATTCTGTCAAAATTGATACATGGGATCTTACAATTGGATTATGTGTCAAGTGATATAAAAAAATTAGACTTAATGGCGCAAAAAGCTTTCAAACTTTTTCAAAAAAAGCAATTAAGTCTTTATTTTTTCATTTATTTGAGTACTTGAACTTTCAAAATATATCAAAAAAAATCCTAAAACTCTTTCAAAAAAAGTAATTAAACCCCTATTTTTTTCATACAATTGGATGCTTAAACTTTTAAAATGCATCAAAAAGACCCTCAAACTTTTTCAAAAAAAGCAATTAAGTCCATGCTTTTATTAAAAATAAGAAACAAAATTATAAAAAATTCAAATTCAAATATTAAAAATTAGAAAAAAATATAAAAATATAAAAAATTTGTAAAATTTTATAAAATCGTAAAAATGTTATAAAATATATAGAAATATAAAAGTTTATAAAGTTGTAAGAAAATTATACAAAATGTAAAGAAATATAAATTTCATAAAAAAAATTTATAAAAATTATGGTACCAAAAGAAACATTTTATAATTTTTCTACAATTTTTATTTATTTTTATTTTTATCAATTTATAAAAAAATAGGGGCTTAATTTTATTTTTTTTGAAGAAGTTTGAGGGCTTTTTTGATGCATTTTGAAAGTTTAAATGCTTAATTGAGTGCAAAAAAAAACTTAATTGCTTTTTTATAAAAAAATTTGAGAACTTTTTACACGATTAAGCTAAAAAATTAACATCCTTAGAGTTAGATGAGAGGTATTGCATTGATAGACGAAATTGAAGGTAGAAGTATCACGTTGGACAAATTATAAGTAAAATGTACCTGTTTGAAAGATTTGTTAAAGTACAAGGGGATATTTTGTCATTATGCCCACTATATTTACAACATAGTTGCTAATGTGTTCCGCCATTTTTCCTCCGGAAAAAAATTGAAGAGTAAATCCGTTTCGATTCGAAAAATTCGATAAAATTTTTAAATTATGAATTAAATAGTTTGAGTTATTTGAGTTGATCAAATTATTTGGATCAACTCGAATAAAAAATTAAGTTTTTCGGTTTAACTCGAATATGAATTACACAATTCGTATTATCCGAAAATTCGAATAAGAAAAGGCAAAATTACATCATTTTGATAAATATTTATATTTTCTAAAGTTAAAATTAAAACCATTAAGTTAAAAGGCAAATCTACATTATTTCGATAAATGTTTACTCATTAAGTTAAAAGGTAAAATCATTATATTGTTTATGTAGTTAAATAATTTTATACTTCGTTTACTAGTGAAATAATCGGTTCATGCAAACACAACATTGAGTATAAATGATAGGATTCGTTAACTCAACTCAAAAAATTTTTACTCGATTCAATCTAATTCGAAAAAAATTCAAATTGAGTTCGGTTGATAGAATAAGATTTGTCAACTCGACTAACTCGAAATTTTTTGACTCGATTTGACTCGACTCGATCGAATACTCACCCCTAAGAGAGATTGAGAGAATTGGAGTGTTTGGAAAGATTTTGGGTGAGAAGAAAGGAGCAACGGATGGATTTTATAGGGCGGAAGTTGATATTTCCGAGAGTTATCTTTGATGGCATAGATTATCGAGATGATTAGATATCATCACGAATTCGATACCCATGAATATCGAAGCAACCCTAAAACAACTTATTATATAACAAATAAATTTTCTATAAATTTATTAATAAATAATATTAAAATTCCTAATATAAAAGTGAAAGAAAACCCTCGAAAATTAATAAAGTTAGATTAATTTTAACGACTTAGATTAATCCCTAGGCATCATCTTCAACATTATTCTGCCAGTTTTTTTTTTTTTTCTTTTGGTTCAGTAACACTGTTCGGCTTGTTTGATCTATAAATCAACTCCATGATTATCAAATTGGTCATTGTTTTGGTGTTTCTTTTTTCATATAAGACTAAAAACATTAAGGGGTCAAAATGTGTCAAATTAAAGTGGATCATAACAGAGGGACTAAAATCATAATTTAACCTAAGGTAGATATGCCCATGCATAGCAAATCACCAAAACGACTGGTCAAGAATGATTACGAAATGGGGATTGTTCATAGTTCTTTTAACATTAAGGTGGTTTATTACTACTTAAATTCCAAAATTACTTCTGAAATAAAAGTTGTGCTAAATAAGTTATTTTAGACTGAAAATTTTAACTTTTTAAAAATACTTTTTAGAAGCATTTTTATAAAGAAAAGGAGAAATTAAAATTTTTAGTTTTTCTTCCCTTAAAAGGACTTTTGATGGTTAATCACTTTTTTATCCCTCTAATAATACAGTACTTTCCCTTCTTTTTTTTTATACTTAATTACAAATGTGTTAAAATAACTAATTAAAAATAAGAAAATATTTTTTAAAATACTAATTACAAATATTTAAAATATAATTTATATATTCTAATTAAATTTTATAAATAATTAATATTTATTGATTAAAAATATTTAAAATTTATATTTCATATATTAAAATATTAACAACAAGTTATAATAAATTTTTTTATATTCTTACAAAAATATAATAATATTAACTAATTTAAATATTATTTAAATGCATATTTGTTATTAAAATAAATATTTTATTTCTCAAAAACACTTTTTAACAATAATGCTAAACACACAAATTTTAAACCAAACATTTCAAATGTATTTTTCCCCAACACTTTTCAAAAACATTGCCAACTTTTGAGAGTAAATGAGAAAATTAGCAGTTGATAAAATTAATGAAGAACATGGTTTCATACAGGAAGACAATGGCGATCGCATTGAAAAGAATGCGAAAAAACAAAATGAGTTCTAAGGATTCAAAAGGAACGCTCCATACATGTTGCTGCATTAAACTTTGAGCAACCAAGTAAACTCGTATAAATCATTACCTACCCTAAAACATTCAGTAGAAGGTGGCAGCCGGGCTGGTGGGCGGTCAGCAGAGGAATTAGAATGCAGTGGACATAAAGCCCTGATCACAACCGAAGCTTTTCATTTGTTTGCCAATGAGACTCGGAATGTTTCTGATACTATACAAAATCACCTCGATTCAACATCTTTTTTTATTATCATTCTTCTTTCCATATACGGCCGGTTACCCTCAACTTCAGCTCTTGCCTATCACCACCCGAGAAGTATAGAGCTAGGTTCCTTTGGATCACCAGTCCGTCCTGACTGTCACGAACTTTCCTATGACTGTCGCGAATGCTCCTTGGAATCCCTTGCCATATTAGCTTACGGCCATTGGCACCAACTTCCAAACTGTAACTGAATTTCTTTGCTTCATTATCATCTCCCATAAAACGTAAAAAGGCCATATAGACAGGTACCATCCCAAGCTGGAAAGCTTCAAAATGCAAGCAGAACTGTCTTCCAAAACAATTGAAAACCTGCACAAAGACATCGGAATTCAGAAATAGAACTTGTCAAAGGAATCCATTCGTAGGCATAAGATTTGCAGTTTCGAGTGATTCAAATATTATGTGCTGTAGGCTAAAATGAACTTACAGTAAGCATCCATGTAGCATTTTCAACTTCATGTGGATTTGATTTGACATATCGATGGTTGAAGGTACATCCATCATGCATGTCGACTTTGTGATCATCCTTGAGATGTGAAACAAGAGTGGGGATGTCACCTGTGACAGAGCAGTCAGACCCAGCATAAGGGCAATTGTAGGGACGGAACCGACAGTGCTGCTCATGCTTAAGCTTGCTGTAATAGGGGAAGATATCTTGGCAACCTAGATTCTGGTATTTACAAGGGAGTTCCAAGGATTCTGCAACTTTCTCCAAAGCTAAGCACCTGATATTTCCAAGATCATAGCGGCATGTTGGGCAACAGTTGTGCACTCTAATCTTGCAGTTCGAACACAAAGTGTGTCCATTTGGGCACTGTAATAGAGGATTGAATGCAACATATCAAAATTTAGGGCACTCATTTAGTAAAGGAAGCAGTAACCGTAATAAAACTAAACATGAAAAGAGCATTTGTCCTGACAAAAATTGCCAAATCCTTTCAAATCACTTTCCAGTTACAATGGCTACTTCTATACCATCGTAGGGATAACTCTTCACTGCAACAAACCGAACCCACAATGATGAGTTATCCTCTTCAATAGACATAAATTGCCCTTCTTTCTCTACAACCCTATGTCCCTATGTCCATAGTCCTTGAGTGACTTGCAGCTTATTATCTACACTTCAGACGGTACATAAACAAACATCTAAGAGGATACAGCACCGTAACCAGAGATTCACCACCATTTTCACCCCAGCATACAGATATATCCACTAGCTTCATACAGGCATACAAAGGCACGCATGTAGCCTTCACACGGTGAAGTAATTAAGAAAAATTTCATAATAGGAAACACAATGAAAAAAAGGTTAAAAAAACAAAACACGACTACAAAGGCTTATCTTTATGGAAGAGCCGGAATAACTGTATTGATGGAGAACAAACCTGGTGAATTGGTGGATACATCAAATTCGTGCATACAGGACACTCAAGGAGCTCATAAACACTGTTGTTTGAATGAATTCCATGTTTTCCAACTAAATTAACAGAAGTTTTCATTGTTGTTGTTGTGGTAGTACTAGTGGCATTATTACTCTCAGATTTTGCTGAAGCTATGTCATAATCTGCAACAGGGGAATGAGACTCAATGACTTCTTTGCAAGAGCTGCCTCCAGGAGCCATTGCTACTCGAAATGTCAACTACTGCAATTATTTTATATTTATCTACTTTGAGAGGCTTCACTCTCTATTTCCCTGTAATAAAGGATAAAAATTAGATGTCAAAAATAAAATATTCAACTTACAACCATCTCAATGTTCTTAAAAGTTCCAGAAGATCAAAACAAAGTTTAAAAACAACTTCTAATTCCTTTGGTGATGCTGTTATAACATAATTTTCCATCTTTAACCAAACAAAAGGAAGAGCTAGAAACTACCTTTCCTAATATTCCCAGATTTTCCATGAAAATACTGGCAAATTCAAATTAAATATAAAGCTGAATGATGCAGAAAAGAAGTACTTTTACTTTCTTTTAAGCAAAATAAACATCAAAGCAACCAAAATATGAGACAAGAAAAGCATAAAGAACAAAAAATTTCCTCCAATTACAATCAAATCCACCATTTAGAATTCAAAATCCTCAAATTTTATATCAGCTAAAGCAACCAGAAAAAGAGACAGGGAAATGTAAAAAGAAAACAACCCTCCTGCACCCAATGTCCACATTCCAACAAAGTTTCCACTTTTTCGATGCAATGTCAAACTAAGTTTGTCCAAAAACCAGCTTTACCATTTGGATTAATCAAAACATAATCAACAATGAAACAAAAGAAAAACACATATCTAAAATTTAATTAAAAAAAAAAACATTACCGATCAAAAGAAAAGACAAAACCAAAAAAGAACAAACCCAAAGAGGAAAAAAAATATATACCCAGTTGAGATTTCAAAGCTTAGTATCTTAACACATCATTAAAAAGCCACAACAAAATCTGGGTTGTGCTCAAAACAATGAAATAAATAAAAAATTAAAAGACAAAGTGCCAAAGGAGCAGCGAAACTTACGGGTTTTTAACCAAAAACATGGAAAACGAAGGAGAAAATTTTGGAGAAATTGTTTTTCCATCAAATGGTGACCATGTTTTGTTTTGCAAATATGCAAAACGCAACGCCAAACGCGTCTCTTCTATATATATATATAATATGAACACACACACGCTAACTTTGGATTTTCCTTTATGGGGTTCTTTGGAAGTAAGTAGGCGCACGCAACGTTTGAAAATTTGACTTCAAAAACAAATGTTTATTTATTTTATTAGTCCCCTAATTATTACTATTTTTTATTTTGGTCATTCAATTCTAATATATTTCAATTTAATCATTGATGTTATCCACATTTTATATTTTAGTTACTCCTCCTCTGTTAAATCATTAGCGGAATTCTGACATCGACTTTTTTTATTGCTATAACTACAATTTTAAGCCTCTATTTTTTTTATAAAATTTATTAATTTGGTCTGAAATTCTTAAAAGATTAATAAGTTTAGCCCTTAATTTTATAAATTCTATACAATTTAACTTTTAAATAAAACTCAAAAAATATTTTTTTTAAATTTCATTTTTTGCTAAAATTATTTTACATAAATATAAATAAAAAATTTAAGGGTAAACTACACCCAATTTTATTAAACTATTAGTAAATTTATATTTTGGTTATTCAACTTCAAAAAGTTACAAAATGGTCACTGAATTATTTGAAGTTTTACTGAATTATTTGAAGTTTTCATTTAAGTCACTGAACTATTCGAAAACTTTTATTTAAGTTATTGCGTTGTTAAGTTATTTTTAAAAAAAAGTCTAGCTATCGAGCTTCAAGTGACAATTCGACCATCAATACGATGGATCAGTACCCATCAACAAATAGAATAACACACCATACATGCAAGTTGATATAACGGTAAGTGTCAGAGATTGGAGATACTATCAGATAAAAAAAGAAAGATATTTGGATTTTAGTTCGCAAATTAGTAATATTTAAAGTTATTCCATAAAAAAATAAACTGCGGAAGAGAATGAGAACTTTCGATTGATGTAAACGGACAAAGAAAGCCATACAATAACAATTTTAATATCCCATTGACTTAAATGAAAGCTTTTGAATAGATTAATGATCATTTTATAACTTTTTTAAATTAAATGAGAAAAAGTAAACTTACCCAAAATCTAAAATTTTAAAATTTTCATCATTTTCTCCTTCTTTTTTAAGCTAAAATGGATAAGAATTCTCCAAATTGAATTTATGTATTTGTTTTTTAACTTTCTCTTCCCCCAAACCCTATTCTTCCCTTTCACTTTTCCATTTGCTTTTCTTCTACATTCGAGTTCTGGAAGATAGAAAATACTTTCCCTAACACCACAAATCCTTGAGAATCATAATTATCAGCCAACATTCGTTTCCCATATTTTTTTTTCATTCATTACTTTTTATCTATTTCTCCAAAAAAAAAATCAATTTTTTTAGCTTCAGCTGCTACCTGAATATTTGAGGGTTTCTCTTAGTATAGACAAGAAAAAAAAATTTCAGGGAATGTTGGGAAATCTATTATTTGACAAACTTTGTTTCAATAAAAGGGGAAAGGAAAATGGGGAGAAGGGAAGTCTTAAATTCCAGCCGTAATGAGAGGAATAACAATGGAACCAATGTGTTTTTGAATGTCTATGATCTCACTCCTATGAACAATTACTCTTATTGGATTGATTGTAAAATCTTTCATTCTGACATCGAAGATTTCTTCCCATTTCTAAGATTTTTGGGGTTTTCCGCTAAGGAAAATTTGTTGTATCATATGGGTATTGATTATAATTACATTGTTCTACTTTTTCTTTGGCATATTTGCCCAAATTTGGGTCTATAATTGATTATTTTGATGGGTGAAGAAGGATTGAGGATGACGATGGGTGAAGATGGAGGTGATAGTTTTAGGTTTCGGTTATGGTGTCGAATGGGGTACACTAAAGGGATTTGGGATTCAACCTCTTGCAGAAGAAATGAAAGATGATGAATATGAACCAAATAAGAAATGAGTGGATTTCCACGTAATATATATTTATTTATGGTTAGTATAGAAATAATAGTGGCAGTAAAAATTATAGCATGAGACAAAAAGTAAGTTAAACGCATTATATTGTATCGTCCATTTAAACCCACATGAAGATTAAAATTACTTATTTCCCATCAAAACAACAATAAAAAAGAATGATTATAAAAACCACAATATAGTTCAAGTTATGGCTAAAATATTAAAATTGTATTGTGTTAAGAGTCTAATATGTAAAAATTTGTCAAAAATAAACTTTAACCTTCTTTTTCTCCAATTATTTCTTAAATCAATAATGATAAAATATAATTATAAATAATATAATTAAGAACATAAATAACATAGTTCGAGAGAATTTTCGCAAATAAATTGAGAAATTAAACATTTATCAAATTCTCCGCACTTGAATCATGCTTGCCTTCAAGCGTGAAACTAATGCAAATGCATATGTAACCTCAAGAAGTACTTAACTCAAGTCGACAATCAAAAATATTGTTATATACCAATAGAACAAGTAAACATGTTTTGTAATTCAATTGAAATTCCATATGCTAAAAAAATATAGCAGTAACGATAATTCATACAATTAGAAAGAATTAGAAACAATAAACATTTTTTCTCCCTAATAATATGCAATATATAAGAGATATTAGAAAAATTAAGAGAATATTTTCAAATTTCATCATGCGTGCAAAAGTGGCTAGGCGTCCAAATTTCACAATTTAATTGAGCATAAAGTATTAAACCAAAAAATTTCAATTCCATCAGCAAAAGTTTATCGATTGGCATGAGATGAAGGCATAATTCAAATAATATAACAATTTAATTTTCCCTCTTTTCGAATTTAAGTCGATACCTTTGAACACGAGTGTAAATGATAACCCAAGCACCTACTCTGTAAAAATAGAATGTCGATAATAATATATCGTAAAGAAAAGAGAAATAAAAAATAAAGAACACATAAATTTTTATGTGGAAGTACTTTCGGGAAAAAAACTATGGGCAGATGAAAAGAAAATTCACTATGTCGAATTCGAATGATTACAAAAAGAGTAGATTATGTCTATTTATAGGCTTGTAAAACCATATTCTAATAAGAGTGTAGTAAGATTGAAACACCTTATTCTAATCAATATCAAATAGATGGAGTTTAATAAGATTTAAAAAACTTTATTCTAAAATAAAATAAAAGAAGTGTAGTTCTATATGGATTTTACTTTTATTTTAGTTTAGCACTGTATTTTATTCAAATAAGGATTCGGGTCACTCAATTCTAACAATCTCCACCTTGACACGAATTCTTAATGAACAAGTTCTTCATCGCGAACTCTTAACGAACAAGTTCTCCACCTCTTCCATAAAATCCCTTAAGGGTTTAACTTCAACAATGAACACCAACCAAGTCTAAGCAATGCTCAAACTTGGTTATAGGAAGTGACTTAGTCATCATATCTGCAGGACTTTCATGAATACTAATTTTACTCACAACAATATCACCACGAGCAATAATATCACCAAGAAAATGATACCGAACATCAATGTGTTTTGTTCTCTCATGAAACATTTGATCTTTTGTAAGGAAGATGGTACTCTGACTGTCACAAAATACTGTACTGATTTGAAGGTCTTCATTGAGTTCACTAAAGAGTCCCTTCAACCAAATGACTTCTTTACAAGCCTCAGTAATCGCCATGTACTCAACTTCAATGGTAGACAAAGCGACTGTAGTTTGCAAAGTGACTTTCCAACTGATTGCACAACCTCTGATTGTAAAGATAGAACCTGTGAAAGATATTCTTTTATCAAGGTCTCCAGTAAAGTCAACATCAACATACCTAATGAATTTATCTCTAGTTCTTCCAAGCTGTAAGCAAACATCAGTAGTACATCGTAAGTATCTTAAAATCTACTGAACTACTTTCTAATATTCTTTACTGGGATTTGCCATGTATCTGCTACCTACACTGACTGCATATGATAAATTTGGACGTAAACAAACCATAGCATACATGAGAGGTCCCACTGCATTAGAGTACAGAACATGTGACATGTACTCAATCTCATCATCTGATTGTGGAGACAAAGCTGATGAAAGTCTGAAATGGGCTACTAAAGGAGTACTAACAGGCTTAGCACTCTACATATTGAACATGCAAAGAGCTTTCTCAATGTACCCCTTCTGACTTAGGTACAATTTACTTGTTTTTCTATCTCTAAGAATCTCTATACCAAGTATCTTCTTTGCTGGTCCCAAATTTTTCATCTTAAATTCTTCACTTAGTTGGGCATTGACATTTCTTATCTCTCTTTTATCTTTCGCTGCTATCAACATGTCATCAACATAAAGGAGTAGATACATAAAAACGATCACTGTTTTTCTTAAAGTAAACACAACTATTAAAGTTACTTATTTTGAAATCATGAGAAGTCATAAAAGAATCAAACCTCTTGTACCACTGTCTTGGTAACTGTTTCAAACCGTATAGAGATTTTTTCAGCAAGCAAACATAGCTGAAACTGAAAAACCTTCTAGTTGTTGCATGTAAATATCCTCTTCAAGTTCTCTATACAAAAATGTAGTTTTTACATCTAACTGCTCAAGCTCCAAATTATGCATGGCCATAATACCAAGCAAAGCTCGAATCAAACTATGCTTCACAACTAGGGAGAACACATCTATGAAGTTCACTCATGGAATTTGATTGTAACCCTTTGCAACAAGCTTTGCTTTATATCTAGGTTCTTCAACTCTTAGAGTCTCGTCTTTCTTTTTAAACACTCATTTACAATGAACAACCTTTTTACCTTTAGGAAGTTTCACAAGATCCTATGTTCTGTTTTTATGGAGTGATTTCATCTCCTCTTATATAGCAAACATCTATTTTTCTGAGTCTTCACAACTAACCACTTAAAAATAATTAGATGGCTCTTAGTTTGCATCTATATTTTCAGTCATATTTAAAGTATAAGCAATTAGATCAACCTCGACATACTTCTTTGGAGGTTTAATTTCTCTTCTAGTTCTATTTTTGGTGATAGAGTATTATGGTGAAGAAGTAACTCTATTCTGAATTTTTGTATTGGCTTGAGAAGTCGACTTTGTTGTAGACTCTGGATTAATCTGATACTCCACCTGCTTTTAATTTTCTTTATTGGAAGGGTTTTTAAGAGATAAGTTAGGTAGCATAGTAGTTTCATCAAAAACAATATCTCTGCTAATCACAACTTTTCTATTTTCAAGACACTATAACTTATAACCTTTTACACCAACTTTATAACCAAGAAAAATACATTTAATGAATCTCGGTTCTAATTTTTCGTTATTAACATGAGCAGACGCAGGACACCCAAGAGTCTTTTTCTCAATGGCAATGGATGAAGATCGGTTGATCAAAAAACATGCAGTAGAGGTTGCTTTAGCCCAAAACGACTTCGGTAAGTTAGCATTCGACAACATACATCGAACCTTCGTTATGTTCATTCATTCTACAACATCGTTTTGCTGTGGAGTATGACGAACTGTCAAGTGTCTCACAATCCCTTCTGACTTTCATAGTTATTAAACTCATCAGATTAAAACTCTAAGCAATTGTCTATGTAGAGGTACTTTATTTGTTTTCTCGTCTATTTTTCAATCATAGTTTTTCAAGACTTAAATGCAGAAAACACATCGCTTTTCTATTTCAGGAAGAACACCCAAACTTTTCTGGAAAATTTATTAATAAAAGTATCCCTATAAAATAATGAAAAGATTCGTATAAGGGAAGTAGGGTCAAATCCTCAAGGACTAGATTTGCACAAGTTCCTGTTCCTCGAGATCTCAGATAGAGTCGTGCCCAAGAAAATTTGCGTACCTGGGAAAAAATAAAAAATAGAATTAAAAGTTTGATTGAATTGAAATTATGAAAATTAAAATTAAAATTGTAAAGATAAACGGAGTTGAGGAAAAAAAGTTTTTTAATGGAGAAATTCCAGCCTACGGTTGTCTCGGTTCGCCTTAGGTTCAATCCTAGGCTTTTAGGTGATCCTTCTCGAACAGAATAAGCTAGTTATAGTGGAAGAGGACGCCTACGACCACTAGCTCCACTTAGATTTTAGACTTATGATTTAGAGGAACCTGACTTTAGCCAACCGTTGCTTTTGTGGGATCGTCTTACACTAGATCATCACTTCTTAATGGCGACTGTCATGCCATTTTGTCTCTTGGGCTCGGCAATCACTGACGCATTAAGCTAACGAACTGACTATACAACCTTCCCAAAACATACAAAGCAGTCGTTCTTTGCACAAGTTAAAAAGATCACCTTTGAAAAGACACGGACGGAAGCGTCAGCCCCATAATGTGGAGAAACGATGAATACTTGTTGAGAAGGCTAAGCGCGAATTCTAAGCCTCATGAACCCTTTTTAGGGAATTTCGACAACCTTTGGCTAGATAAATTTAGTGGCTCATTTTTTTGGGGAAAAAAAATAAACGTAATGAAAATGGAATTTTTATTGAATAATATGAAATGAACAAATGCTAAGCTTTTTGGGAGAATGAGTGTTTACAAAAAAGATAAATAAAGATAAAATCTAAAATTAAATTTAAATAATAATCTTTAACAATTATCCTAATATAATTAAAATTTAAATAGAGTCTTGTGTTTATAAAATCTCTTATTTGTACTTTTGCCCCCAAGTCTTCCATACTTTGTATTTTCGACACCACTTATTTCCTATTTTGCATGCTAGCCCATTTTATCTTTAAATTCATGCTTTTTGCCTTAAAATTTCTTTTTTTCCTTTAATTTAGTCATTACAAGATAAAAATCATAAATAGCTCAAATTAGTAGGATCATACTCAAAATAAATATGTAATTAATACATAAAATACGTCATTCTAGAGTATTATAAAAAAGTTAGCATATAATTAGTTCCACCTTTTGAAGGCACTTTGGATGGCCCCCATAGATCAAAATGAATATACTCCAATGTTCCCTTCGTGTTATGGATTCCTCTGGTGAATCGAACTATCTTTTGCTTCCCAAAAACGCAGTACTCACAGAACTTCAATTTGCAAATTCCTTGCCCCTCAAGTAGTCATTTTTTGTTCAATTCTACCATGTCATTCTCACTCATATGCCCTAGATGCATATGTCAAAGTTTAGTAATATCATCATTTGACAAGGAAGAGAAAGTAATAGTTGCATCACCGATAATAGTAAAGCTCTGCAGAACATATAACTTGGCAGTCTTTCTCTGCCATTTCATCACAACGAGGGAACCTTTAGAAATCTTCAAAACCCCACTTTCAACTGTGTATTTGTACCCTTTTGAATCAATAGTACTCAACAAAATTAAATTTCTCTTCAATTCTAGAACATGTCGTACGTCACTAAGTGTTCTGACAACTCTATCAAACATCTTAACTTTAATTGTTTCAACACCTGTGATTTTACACGAAGTATAATTTTCATCAAAACAACACCTTCGGAAACTATTTTGTAAGTTGTAAACTAATCCCGATTGGGACTCATGTGGAAGGTGTAGCCCGAAGCAAGGATCCATTCCTCACCCACTTTAGAATTGTTGACAGAAGCGACTAGAAGTTCACCATCGCTGTAGTCTTATACAACATCAACTTCACCAAAATTTTCTGGTTGTTTTTTCTTTTGATTCATAGCCTCCGTTTTGATCTTGTTTTGTAGCTTATAGCACTCAGATTTAATATGCTCTTTCTTCTTGCAGAAGTTACAAGTTTTACCTTTGTTTGAAGACTTCGATCTACCCTTAAATTTACCGCGAGGATTTTGTTCTTATCTCCTTCCACGATCATCATCGGTATTCCGATCTTATCTCCCATGAACAATGAGACTCTCTCCCTGAGAGTCGGGTTTAACCACAAGATGTTTCATCTTATTATCCGAGGTCAAAGAATCATAAACCTTATCAACTGTGAGAGACTCACAGCTATATAAAATCGTGTCTCTAAAGGTTGAATAAGACGAGGATAACGAACAAAGTAGAATCAACCCTAAATCTTCATTATCATATTGAACCTTTATGGCCTCCAAGTTTGAGAGAATTTCTTTAAACATTGTTAAGTGTTCGTGCACAGATGCACCTTCCTCCAAACGATGAGCATAAAGACACTGATTTATATGTAACTTGCTGGTTAGAGTTTTTGATATACATATTTGTTCCAGCCTCTTCCATAATCTAGCGACGATCTTCTCCTTCATCACATCCTACAAAATTTCGTTAGACAGATATAGATGTAACTGCGTTAACACATTTCGATCATTGCACTTCTTCTTTTCCTCCGTTAATGTCGAAGGCATCTTATCTATCCCTAGCAGGGTATCCTCTAGATCTATCTGCGTAAGAACTGTTTGCATCTTAATCTGCCACAATGCAAATCTGGTGTTGCAATTCAATAGCGGAATTTCATACTTCAAAAACATTATTACCGTGATCAAGATGAACAACCCGAAAGCTCTGATACCAATTTGTAAAAATAGAATGTTAGTAATGACAATATATTGCAAATAAAAGAGAAATAAAAAAATAAATGACATATAGATTTTGACGTGGAAACCCTTTCGGGAAAAAAATCACGGACAGATGAGAAGAAAATTCATTATGTCGAATTCGAATCATTACAAGAGGAGTAGATTATGTCCATTTATAGGCTTGTAGAACCATATTCTAATAGGAGTGTAGTAAGATTAAAACACCTTATTCTTATCAATATCAAATAAATGAAGTTTAATAAGGCTTAAAAAACCTTATTCTAAAATAAAATAAAAGTGTAGTTCAATATATGGATTTTACTTTTATTTTATTTTACTACTGTATTTTATTTAAATAAGGATTCGAGTCATTCAATTCTAACATACTCGAATTACTCAATTAATTAAACTTCAATAGTCTTTGGTTTTACTAATATCTACATCAACGGAATATATTAGGGTTGTTAATATCTTAATTTCTTTTTCATATTTTCATAGTTAGTTTTCCATCTCAATACACTTTAATAACTCTTTTCATCCTTATTTATAACTAAGGAAAATTTAATAAAATATACTTTTAACTAATCTTATATTCCGTCAACTAAATAAAAAAATTTTACATTTCAGTCAAATGAACCAAACAAGGCAATCTACCATACTCGATAATGTGCTAAGCAATTTTACATTCTTGTAATCCTATTACCAAAGGTGATGTTACATTTTGTGAACCAAATGCCCCCTTAAAATTATACTTGAACTTTGGTCAAATGTATAATGTGATACATAAAGTTTACTTTTTGCAATTGTACAAATAAAATTTTGATTTGACTCAATTATATACATGAGAAATTAATTCTAATTCAGTTATATACATTTATAGAACTAAAAGTCCAGTTATTTTCATGTTCGAGAAATATAATATTCTTGTGTATATTAAGTAAATGTAAAATGATATAAACTCTACAATAATGTTAGTTTTATATAAAACTCAACCAAAATTAAAGTTTGATTCATATAATTAAAGCGAAATCAAAATAAATGTGTGGCATAATCAAAGTAAGATGTAGTTTTTAAATCAAGTAATATAAAATTAGCCTTTAATATTTACACATTTGTCATTTTGACCCTCAATTTTTAAAACTTAGTTGAATTTTTTTAGGACGGTAATGTTGATTCAACTATTAAAATTTTAATGACACTAATGTGACATCCTCGTAACAATTCACCTGTACTTCATAAAAATTCAAAAAAAATACATAAAAAATATTGTAAAAAATTTATTTAAAAAATTTGTCTATGTCAAAAATAAAATATATGTAAAATGACATGCAACTTATCATATTAGTATTTTTAAAATCATAACAATTCAATCAAATTTTCCTAAAAAAAATACTTTCACTAAAATTTGAAAAATAAGGATAAAAATGATTAAAAAAAAAAGAAATTAAAGCCAAATTAATAAAATAGATAAACAATAAGATTTAAAATTGTTATTATCCGATTTAAAATTTAGAGTGGATAGTTTTATCTAAATAAGAATTTTAACATTTTTTTTGAACAAGTTCCGATTATATATGCTCTTTTTAATACAATGCCTAGAATTATCCATAAATAGAAGGATAATGCGTTTCAACGCACTCAAACTCATATCCTCTTGCATTGATAACAATGGCCATGCCAATTGAGCTAACTTAGTACCCCTTTAGATGGGCAGCACGGTGCGGTGCATTTAGTTTACTTTTTGTCTCACGCTCATTGCCACAGATGTTTTTACACTAATTGCAGAAAATGCACCACCTATTCAAATCCACACTCAATTGGTAATCTCAATAGTTTTAAAAACCACAAATAATTACTAGTAAAATGATTTTTTTTATAAAAAAACCCTATTTGATTTTTTGGTAGAAGAAAAATAAATTACAGGTAGAACATAAAAAAAATTAAAAATAAATTTATTATATAATGAATATTTAATAATTTCATAATTATAATACATTTTCTTATAGGTTAAGTAAAAAGAAGGAAATGTAGGGGAAATCACAGGGATTGGTAGGCGGTAGAGAGATGGAAATTATGAAGAAAATGCCAATGAAATACCAAATCAACCAATATGTCTCTTTCACTTCATTTCTGCTTTTTGTCAAACCTATGCATCATTTTCATTTGTTTTAAACATAGTAAAACCTATTTCTATGGCTTTATACACAAATTTCTACCCTTTCCTGTTACTCACTATCTTCATTAATAGTAAAACAATGGAACAGTGTCTCTAAGCAAGCTACTCATGGACCGAGCCTTCACCACCTTAACCCTCTTGTTTTCCCTCACAGCAAACGCCGGCCTCCCTGCTCCATCTCCATCTTCACCTTGATTTGTGGTGGTGCTGCTGGTGCTACTATTTCTCATCTTTTGCATTTCCAAATGGTGATTACACAAGCTATGACCTTTCACCTTCATTTTGTTACACCTCCATCCTTTCCCATTCCTTCTATTGCACCTCTGGTTTTGATTCCGTTCCTCCATTAACGTATCTTTCTCCATCCTTTCTCTGCTTTGCTGTTTTGTTTCGTAGCTCACCATTACTACTCTCCTTTTCTTCAATGGTATTGCTCTTTCTTCCTCGCACCACCGCCCTATTCATAATCATGTCACCCAAATGAAAACCCTTATTTCAAAATAGAGTGGATGTCAAATCAAATTTTCAGGTTTTACATAATTATATAATAATAATAATAAACATACCATTGAAGGATAAAGATGAGGAAACGGCGTTGCTTGAAGTTGATGTCTGCCCAAAGATGCTGTGCCCCAAACTGTAGAACGCAACATTCCAGAACAATCTCAGCCAAAAACTTGATAAAAATGACTAAAAAAGAAAATAAAATCATATTACCTCTCCTTAGTTGACACGGACCAGCTATCATCCGTAACACTTCCATCTCGAGCAACGGGGGAGTCAATGGAGGAAAGCCGGGCGTTGGTTCTACTCACCATGACATGTGACGGCGAGGTGGAAAACGACGGCGTCGGTGGAGAGGGTGGTGGAGGTGAAAGGGAGCGTTGAGGGGGGTTTCCACTGTTTCTGATCCTCATACTTGGATGGATTGCTGTAAGGAAGAAAACAAAACAAAACAATGCAGCAAGGGAGGAGTGTAGTGTAGTTTAATAAAAATTGTGATGCTTTGGTAGACTAAAGGATGTGACAGAGGAGGAAGGGGCACTCATCGAGCGTGTACGGTTTGGATTTGATTCAAAGGGGAATCATCTACGATCTCTATTAATACGCGTGCATTTCCTCCCGCCCAGTCCTCCTTTGACATTTGGTATCAACTTCAGTTATTCGTGACGTTTCCACAAATAATACTAAAATGGACCTCTTTGCAACATCTATACAAGCCCTTTTAATTTCATTATTTAAAAAATTACTTTTTAGAAGAAAAAATTCGGAGAGAAAAGGTATGGTATGATGTTAAATCGCCATTGAGGACAATGTTGTGAGATAATGAGTTGATGCTCCAAGAAATAGGTCATACTTGGTTTTGTGGTATTTGCCCACAGTTGCTCTGGGCTTGTGCCGAGATCTAAGCTGGTAGAAGCTTATGGAAGTTTGTTGCTCCTTCACCAAGGAATGAGAGGATGTTTGTAGCGATAAGATCTCTTATTAGGCTTGGTGCCATTATGTTGTGGGCTCTCAATAGTCAGCCAGGTTGCTCACTTGATTGAGCATTTTATGTTTGGGCATAAGCCTATTGGTTACTGAATTTGGGTTTGATTTTGGGTATAAACAATACCTCTCTTAACTTGCTTGTCTAAAGCAGGCTTGACAGTGACCTATGGAAGACCAATAAGAATTGCCACTCTGAGTGAGTTGAAAGGACATTTTGAAAGTGATTAACTTATCAATTTTGGAGGGGAGAGTGGGCATTAACTGCCGACAATCTTGTAGGTTACGAGTTTATGGTGAGACAGTGGAGAAGTGCCAAGTGTTGGAAAATCCATCACAAAACATACCCAAATCACTATAACCGGATTTTAGTATATATATAAAAAAAAGAAATTAAAACAATTTTGAAAATTACAATAAAAGACATGCAGTAAAAATAAAATTCCAAAAATCCTTGCAACAATGGAAAGCTCATTGGAAATTACAATCAAATACATGGTATGAACTTAGTCAAGTCATACCAAGAAAGAGCAAACTTTATTTACATTAGGTTTCCATCGCTTAAAAGAGAACAAAGCAAGACATAAGTCATACCATGGATGAATATCTAACTTGTTGGGACTAAGTTGCCAACAAACAAAGCCAACAAACCCTTTTAAATCGTTAAACCCCTTTCCAGATCCTTATTCCGATGACAATGAAAATGACATTACTAACTTGAAAACACCACATGTGCAGTTGCGAGGAAACAAATCAAACAAAAATATCCGAGAATACAATAGGGGCATGCCAGCATTTACCCCTGCCACGCCTCCAATGTTCATGCTTGTTCCGAAGCCTCCTATCTCTTCATTGTTATTACATCAAATTGATTATTATTTCAAGCACATCCGTGTTGGTGTACTCATTTCTGGTGACAATTTGTTTATCCCATCAGCTTATTTTTTAAAAATAAACCGTCTGATAGTAAGTTGCTTTGGGTTTAATAAGCTTTTCTTTTTTTGTGCAGTGAATATAATTTGGTTAAAGATGACTTTCTCCAAAAGTCAGATTCGGGTTTTGAAATTTTCTGATATGCCCTTTCATCTAGGTCCGTTGTTTCACACATGGATCACCGGACTAAGGTCGTCGGAATTAATTTCTGCTACGCCAATGGTGCTCTGACGGCCTTACAAAAGTTAGGTTTGGAGAAACACATTCTAAGCTTGTAATTCCCAATATTGTTGAGCAGAAGGCATAAAAGAACCTCCCAAGAATAGATTTTAGACAATTGATTTTAGTGGGTGGGTGGAACTTGTGGGGAAACATATTCGTGGTTTTGGCACATAAGTTGGGAAGAGTGTGGGTGATATAGGTCAACATTTCACAATCATTTTGGATGTGATGATGATAGGAAATGATATCTCGCAATTTTAGTTTAAGAGGGTTTTACTGATAGGAATGAGTTGATGTAGAAGTTTAGACCCAAACATTTAATTCGAAATTTATGACTTTTTCTTATAATTCAAGTATTTTCTTGTAATGGTAATTTTTAGCCCAAAGTTTTTGAATTCAAATATAAAAATTTTCGTAAAGAGTTAGATAATATATCAATGAAAAACAAATAATTAAAGTACTAAAGAAAAAAAAAACTATTGATGGATTGATAGAAAGAAGAAAGAAGATGAATGGTGTTGATGATGAATAGTTGAATAGATTATCTAACCTCCTTTGATCAACTTGCATCAACAAAGAACTATTTTGACCTTTAGTTAACCTCCTCCCCCACTTACATGAACTAATGATAAATCTCCCCCCACAATCTTAAAGAATTCAACCAAACATTTTATCAAAACAGAAACAAGAAACTGGCATTTTAAGAAGTCTCCCATGGAGTATATTATTAATAAAAAAACAAGAAAAATACATTATATGGTGGCTATAGGAAATATAATATCAGACCTAAAATACTTGGAAAACAATGAAACAATTATTCCTTTGTCTTCGAGCAATTAGCCTAGTTATAGTCTTGCTTTTTAAGCTAGATTCCTAAAAAAATACTTAAAAATTCATCATAAATAAATCTCTAAAATATAAGACTTCATAAATATATTATTGGGCTTATATATAATCAAATTTAAGTCTCGAATTGAACTCAATATGATTTCAAAGCTAAATAAGGTTTAAAACCTGTTATTCTCGTTTTAATCACGTCCAAAAAATTCTACTCGTGTAATTCTCACTAAAACAATCATTTCTTAAGCTCCTGAAGTTGAAATAAAGTGTTTTAAAGTGTGTTTCTAAGCTAAGAGGCATATCTTTCATCAGTTAGAAGACATCTCGATCTAAAAATACTTGAATCCTATCTAAAAATGATTCATAAGACAACTAATCTTTTAGACTTGAATATTGATAGCTTTTGTAACTTTATTTTAATAAATTTCAACTCATTTATGGATATATCAGAAGTGGTTACATGGTATTGTTGCCGGGTAGATCCTGAGCTTTCTTGGTTTTAAAAGTGGTAGCTTTTGTTGGATAAAGATATAGGTTTTTGCTTTCTTCCCACAAACAACATCAATGGTTAATAAAAAATTTGTCTTCAAGAGAGAGGGTGGTTCACATAATTATTGTACTGGGAACCAGGAGGAAATAAGGTAGAGTGAAAGCTTAAGCAAAAGAATTTATCGTAGGAACCCCTACTTGGCACTAAAAGGATGGCTTTCATAGAAAACATAGAGTTTGATGTGGGTCTCATGAACGAGTGTAGGAATAGTGTTGCGGTAAACTCAAATTAAATAAAAGCCCTATTTATAAGTTAAAATTCCTGAAATCTGATTAAAATATTTTAAAGTTATTAGAATTTAATTAAAAAAAATTAATTTAATGGGAAACATGTTATCATATCGTGATATTGTTATCAACTTATTAAAACATTATTTATTGAGTCATTGAGACGATAATTTCTTATAGAAATATCGCATATCATCTTGTCAATACATCTATTTTTCTCACGGTGACGTTAGTTATATTTCGGACGAAATTCGAGGTTGACTCCACATGATAAATTTTAAAATTGTTGTGTTATAATAGAGTGGAATGGAAAGGGTGAAACATAGAAGCCGAAGACAACGCAAGTGTTTGTGTGTTTGTTACACCTGATTTTGGGCGGTGATGACTTATGACTCCCATCCATCCATCCACTACTTAAAATATAATATTTTTGGACCCTCCATCCTTTTTGTCAGCAACATGGGCCCTCCTCCAATGAAAATGCGTCACAGCCACCGCCACCGCCAGGTCACGGTGAGCTTCGGAAATCCATTCTCCTTACCCCATACCCTTTATAGTAATATTTCTGATCAAGCGGTCGTATATAATTGACACGTAAGGTTAAAAACATGTTCATTCACGCCCAATTTTAACACGCAAACAGTGATCAATGGGTCCTACTTGGAAAACAACAGGCAACACTTGGAAAATCTCTTCAATTTCATGATCAATATTACAACTTCTGCCATTTTTCTATGCTGTTTGATTTATAAAAGAGTAGTGAATGGCTAGATATAAATAGATTTAATAATTTAAATTTTACTTCACTTTTTCCTAGTTATGCTTGAAATTCTTTCAGAACTAGAATGAAATAGTTTCTAATCAGGGATGAAGCTAAAATTATTGATAAAGGAAATTGGGATATTTTTATAATATATATATATATATATATTTAAAGTAGCGCAATTCATATGGGTCAGACATTTATTTTTAAGTATTTTTAAATTTAAAATAATCTTAATTACTAAAATTTAAGAAAATAAATTAAATTAAATTAAATAGACTTTAATAGTATTTAGATATCATTTATTTTAATTTATCATACAAATTATAAATTCTATAAAAGAAATCAAATTTCTAAAAACCACTTTGAAAAACTTAAAGGGGCTTTCAAAAAATTTTACAAAATATAGGGGTAGAACCTGCAACCCCCTAAATTTACTTCTGTCTGCAATTTTTTTAAGTAAGAAAAACAAATATCGAGTACGCAATTCACTTAATCTTAATAACTTTAATTTTTTGCAACCTAAAATTTGTATTGCATGTTGAAAAAAAGAAAGAAAGAAAAAAATTAAGTATTGTATTTTTATTTTAGTGAAGTAGATTAAATCCTAAATTTAAGGTTTAAAAACATTTTAATTCTAGTTTTCCTTAATAAATAATTTTTCAATATTTTATTATTTTCAAATAATAAAACAAACTTTTGGACTAGTGTACCACAAAACTTGGGTAATAATTGTTGATTGAGTTAGTACTGTAACACCCCTGATCCATATCTGTCACGAAAATAGGGTTATAAAATATTATTAGAGTTTACAGATCAAATATAATTAAATCGTATCATTTACTATTCATATCGAAAATCATACATAATCAATCATATTGTTCCTTAAATGGACCATCAAGGCCCAATTTATGCAATAGAAACAAGTTGGGACCAAATCAAAAACTCAAAAAAAATTTCGCAAAATTTCAAAATTTTTCTTAAGTGCAAGGGCACACACCCGTGTGGCAATTCCGGATGGCTCACACGGCCAAGTGACATACCCGTGTCTCGAGTCGTGTGGGCATTCAATGTAAGGAACACAGCCGTGTCCCAGCCCATGTTCATACCCGTGAAACTCTCTGACTTGGGTTATACGGCCACTCACACGCCCGTGTGCTAGGCCAGGTGGACAATTTAATTTTCAAAAATTAGATGCAGGGGACACACGACCAAACCACACGCCCATGCACATGGTCGTGTGTCACACACGGCTGAGACACACGCTCGTGTCTCTGCTTATGTGGACAAAAATAGGTCATTTTTCTCACCCATTTTGCCTTCCACCTACAACAACATTTAAGCACATTTATCAACCAACTCAAGACATTTTAATCAAGCTTTAAGTATGACATGTTATCACATTTATTCAAGTATCCATTTTACCCTTTATGATCAATTACTCATTTAAATATGCTTATACCTAATATACCATTCCAAATATACTTATATTAACTAAATATAATCTCATGCATATAAACATCAAAACACATCATCATTAGCCATTCCAATGGTTAATTACAACCAAAACATTTCATCATTTGGCTTAATATAGTTTATACATGCCATTATACCAAAAGTAGTTTTGCTAATTATACCGAAGTGAGCTGAAGGATAGTGTGATGATGCTCCGACTGATTCCCAACCTTTATGTGCTTCCGAGCACTATAAAACAAAAAAAGAAAAATCGAGTAAGCATTTAATGCTTAGTAAGTTCGTATAATAAGGATTTAACTTACCAAATCATATTCATTTAAAGTAAGCATACAAATAACATGCATCCAAAGCAAATTGGCCAATTGCCTAAACACATCCACTTCATGAATTTCAAATATTTTTCAAGTAATAAAGATAAGCTCATCGTATAAACATTTCCATGTATTTTCAGGTAGATATGATTTTTGATTTATTCAAACCTTATCTTAACTTGTATCGGAACTTTGCTCGTTGAACCTTATGAAATATTGATGGACATTGGGTAGTACACATAAAGTGTACAAATCTATAATCTGTCAATTCATATTCAGGAGTGTTCATGAGAACACTTAAACAGGGAGCACTCTCTCGAGTCATATAACGGGAAGCTCATATGAGCCATGTAACGGGAAGCTTATCTGGGGTATAATAGGAAACTCATAAGAGTTTAAATCAGGAAGCTTATGTGAGCCCATAACAAGTAGCTCCGAAGAGCCATTAACGGGAAGCTCCGAATAGCCATGTATCGGGAAGCTCAAACGAGCCATATCAGGAAGCTCATAAAGAGCCTTTAATAGGGAAGCTCATGAAGAGCCACATTTCGGGATGCTCATAAGAGCTAAGGTGTGTCCACAACACATGTAGGATCACAACCTATCGGGATGCTCCGAAAAGCTATAACAAGAAACTTGCAATAACCATACACAGGAAGCTCGAGAGGGCTAATAACAGGATGCTCTTTCGAACTGTGGTGTATCCACAGCATATGCAAGACTACAACCATCATGGGAAACTTGTATCCATTGATTTTCATTTGTTCAAATGGGACTTAACATTTATCGGGCATTAACGGATATTCAATCAATTTCATATACATGGAAATTATACAATTCACATATACAACATTTAATTCAAACATATAAATGTACACAATTTAGTTACACGAACTTACCTCAACACTTGCTCATGTATGAAAATATACTAATCTGACACTTTTTCTTTTCCTCGATCTAACTCCTTATTTGGTCTTTCCGAATCTATATAAATGAATTTAATCATTAATTTATTTCATTTCACATTCAAATCAACCCAATTCACGTCTTAGGCAAAAGTACCATTTTGCCCCTATACTTTTCATTAATTCTAATTTCGTCTCTAGGCTCGGAAAATGAAATTCATACAATTTAATCATTATTCCAAGCCTAGCTGAATTTTTTTATATAAAAATAAAAGTCCATGTAATTCAAAAAATTTTGAAATTTTCCATGAATTTTATATTTTTACAATTTAGTCCCTAAATCACAATTTCATCAAAATTTCGTCAAAATTTACTTTACAAAAGTTGTTTATCTATCAACAACCTTTCATTTTCTACCATAAATTTCAAAATTTCAGCATACTCATCCATGGCAAGATTTTAATACTTTGATAACTTTGCAAATTGATCCCCAAAATAAATAGATTAGGTTATTACGATCTCGAAAATATAAAAATTAGTAAAAACAGGATAAGATTACTTACCCAATTAAGCTTTCTTTAATTTCTCTCTCTTAGATAGGGTTTCCATAGAAATATTTGGGGAATATGATATAAAATGATGATATTTTCTATTTAATTAAAATATCATCTTTTATTATTTCATCTTTCCAATTTAGTCCTTTTCTTTTCTTAAATTTCCATGGATGAATCATCATAAATATCTACTAACTCCATTTAATGGTCCAATTACCATATAAGGACCTCAAATTTTGAATTCCATAACTATTTGCTACCTATAGCTAATAGAATTCAACTTTTGCATTTTATGCAATTTGGTCCTTTTATCAATTAAACATGCAATCGGTAAAAATTTTTCTAACAAAATTTTCATACGTTATTCCTATCATAATGCAAACCATGCAATAGTATTAAAATAAATTTTCTTTCTGATTCGAATTTGTGGTCTCAAAACCACTGTTCCGATTTCACTGAAAACGGGCTGTTACAAGTGTCACCCTTAATCGGGTCACTAACTTGGTTAAGAAGTTACAAGAATTCACTTTCGTAATTAAAATAAGTAATATTATTCAAGAGCATTTTACTCTTTTAACGTAAAAAAACCAATAAAAATATGCATATAACAGAATTTAAACCCACACCAATTGCATTAATAAAACCATTAATTTACCATATAACTAAAGATTTTTTTTATATTTTTTATATATTTTAATTTTATTATGCACACTTTATTACTTTCATCAATTGTATATATTAATAATGTATTTGATTGAATTGGTGTCACAAGTTAACTCGGTATCGTCTCAAGATTGATGACAACACTATGATAAACGATTTAATCTAATTTTTTATTCTAACAGCATACGTATTTCATGTGCTATTATTAATTAATTTCGAACCATATGTTTCATTATTTATTGTATGTGATTTTTAAGCAAACATTTGTGTTCTAAATTTGTGGTTTTCACACGTATAGGCATGTGATAGGATTTCTAGTAGTATTTTAAGCTTTATAAATTTTAATTTATAAACGAAACAACAAATGTTTATACTTTTACATATTTACTCTATCATAACATACATTTTTACACAATTCGTATTACTACTCAAAATCCATCTATAAAAAACCCGTAAACCGGACGAAAATAAACATTTAAGTACGCTCAAATCTATATCCTCTTAATTATTGCAACAACAACACTACCAACTAAGCTAAAACTTAATCGGCTCTTAACATAATATTTAGGATAAGGTATTTATACAGGCTCCACAACATAGTTGAAAATGTAATTTCATCTCTTTAATGTTAAATAATTTAATTTGTATATTTTTTGTATAATGTCAAATATAGCCTTCAATATTTATATTTTTTTGTCAATTTGGTCCTTATTCCTTTGTGAGCTAAATTTGGCCCTCCTTTTACAAAAGAGTCAAATCACTAGTTTTAATAGAAATGCCGACTAAAACATTAGTTTTTTTAAATGATGTTAGTGTGCCAACTTGCATGGTAGTCTTCGTGTACTTTTACTATTTTTCTTATATTTCATGTCAACAAAAAAATTTAAACATATAAAAATAAAAATATTTAATATTCAAAAAGTTCATAAAAATTTAAAAAAAATTAGCTTGAAGTATATGTGGATTGTTATTCGAGATGCCATGTTTAAAAATTTTAAGAGTTTAGTCAAATTTCCATTAGAAAAACAATTTAACTCTTTTTAAAAGGTAAATAGACAAATTCGACTTTTTTTTTTAAAGATTGAGGGTCAAAAAGTACAAGGATTAAAAACAACCAAATTAAAGTTTAAAAAATTAAGGTTTTAGTTAGTATTTCTGTTGAATTTGACTTAATGAATTTAACAATTACAGTTTGGTGAGGACTGAAATATTATAATTCAAAAAGTACAAGGATTAAAAATAACCAAATTAAAATACATACACTAAATTCATAATGTTTGTAAAATATAAAGAGTAAGAGTAGAATTTAACTAATTCATAATACTGACCCTAAAAGATAACATAGCGGTGATATTGTTATAAATGCAATAGGATGTAAATTCAAGTATTAAAAAATGGAGAATTATTTTCTTATAAAAAGAATTTGAAGAGAGATTGAAGTTTTTTAACTCCAAGACTCTGTCTTATATTTTTATATTAAATTAATTTTCATTAATTGGATTATATTTATCTGAATTTAAAAAAAAAAAAAATTGAAGGATAAAACCTTGGTAATGGCAGAATTGTTAATTCCATAGAAACTGAACCCTTTTGTTTGCCCTTTTAACCCTTACTTGTTTTTAATCTTTTTCTTTGTCTCACACTTTCACAGGGCTTCTATTTCTCACATACAAGTCTTAGTGTCCTTACAGTACTCTCTCGACATTCACGACTTTCTCTTTATGTTCAGTCACTTTCACTTTTAAACCTCACCCAGATTTTCTTTTCTCTCCCCCCAAACACCAATTTTCTCTTCAATTTGCAGTCCATTCCATGGCTGATATAGCCAAGTACGTGCCTGTCAATGGCGGAACAACCGTCGGTACAGACATTAAGAGCTTTTTCTCAGTCATCAAAACTAGAAGAACTGTGGCTTTGTTCATGTTTGCCTTTGTCGGTTTCACTCTTCTGTTAGCATTTTGCCCTTCTTCAAACACTTCTTCTCCTTGGGTTACCAACATCTTTTCAGCATCCTCCACTAATTCTGCTACAAGATCTCAATTCTCTTCTCTTTTTGATTACTTCTTTTCCAACACCTCTTCTTCCCCTCAACAAAGCACTAACTTCACTTCCCCTTCTTCTTCTTCTTCTTCTGGTTCTAATAATCATACCAGATCTAACAATGGTTCTACTGAATTAGGCAACACAGGACAAGAGCAACTTTCTGACACAAACATCAACGAAAACACAACTTTTGCCCCTCCTAACACAAGTACAAACAACACCCAGAGTTCGGTTTTGCATGCAAATCAGACCAAAGCTTCATCTCCAAATGTTAATGAAAACCCACCTAGCACAAGCAACCAAGTTGAGAAGAAAGGGAATTCTGATGTTTTGAAGGTTAATCAGACTACACCCGTCGTTGGAAATTCTCCGGCCAAATCTGATTCTTCCGACAAAGTAAGTTCACGGAAGGGAGGGAAAAGTATAGCTGAAAAAGGAGTGGTGTCTAACATCACTGCTTCACCGAAAAGGAAAAAGAAAGACAATGGGAGTGGTTCAGAGATGTCAGCTAAACAGGGGATTGAGAGTTTAATGGAATCTTTAATGAACTGTGATTTGTTTGATGGAGGATGGGTGAAGGATAATTCATATCCACTTTACAAACCAGGGTCTTGTTCCTTCATCGATGAACAATTTAGTTGTATCATCAATGGAAGGCCTGATAAAAGTTACCAGAAATTGAAGTGGAAGCCTAAAGGCTGCACTTTGCCAAGGTATATATTTTGGTCTTTGAATTAGTTTTAATTGGGAATTTATGTGCTATTGATTCTGCATTTTAGGAATTACATGCAAATGAAATTTGTTTACTTTCACATTAAGCTAAGATTAATAATTGATCTCTTTCTTTTGGAAGATTGAATGGTGGTCACATGTTGGAGTTATTGAGGGGGAAGCGTCTTGTTTTTGTCGGTGACTCACTGAACAGGAATATGTGGGAATCACTCGTGTGCATATTGAAAAATGCTGCTAAAAGACCAAAAAATGTTTATGAAGCTCATGGAAGAAGCTATTTTCGAGGGGAAGTTTCTTATTCTTTCATATTCAAAGTAGGTTCTTGATATTTCCTATTGATGTTATTGATTGTTGAATATTATACTTGACATTCTATGAAACTTAATTTGTTTCCTATGATGATGAAAATAGGATTATAACTTCACTTTAGAGTTCTTCGTATCCCCATTCTTGGTCCGAGAATGGGAAATGCCAGACAAAAATGGAGGGAAGAAGGAGACGTTGCGGCTTGACCTTGTCGGAAAATCCGCTGATCAATATAAATCAGCGGATGTCCTTGTTTTCAATACGGGGCATTGGTGGACTCATGAGAAAACTTCCAAAGGGTTGGTTGATTATATTTCATTGCAACTTTTCGCAAATTGTAATTGATGATTTTAATGATGTTTCCTGTATTAAACACTGGAAAACTATAGGAAAGATTATTACCAAGAAGGTAGTCATGTTTACGAGGAATTGAATGTTCTTGAGGCTTTTCGGAAAGCATTGACAACATGGTCTAGATGGATTGATGCCAATGTAAATCCGATGAAGACTATGGTGTTCTTCCGGGGCTATTCCGCTTCTCATTTCAGGTATAAAAAGGAATGATTTATGCCATTGTTTTCGATGTATGCAGTCCGGTTTTAAAGTCTTGGCACCTACATTGAGAAGTATGCAGGCATTTTCTAAATGTTTTATGGTTGCTTAATCTTTTTCCAGTGGAGGGCAGTGGAATTCAGGAGGGGCATGTGATAACGAAACCAATCCGATCAAGAACGAGAAATATCTAACACCATATCCGTCAAAGATGTTGGTGTTAGAATCGGTGCTAAAGGGGATGAAAACGCATGTTACCTACCTAAACGTTACTCGACTAACTGATTTCCGAAAGGATGGTCACCCATCAATCTACCGGAAACACCCGAAGCAAAAATTGTCGGAGGATGAAAGGAAAGAACCTCTAAAATACCAGGACTGCAGCCATTGGTGCCTTCCGGGTGTACCGGATTCGTGGAACGAGCTTCTCTACGCGGAGCTCCTTGTAAAAGAAAGCAAGATGAGGCAACATCAAAGGAGAGCTAGGTAAAATATATAGTTCATACAAACTTAGATGATTTTTTTTTTTTTTTTTTTGTTTTTGTGGTTTGAAGTTTTGAAATTGTAGAAACAAAGAAAAGAGCAAGTATAGATGGAAAGATTTTTCTAAGCTTCAAATTTTCTTTGAGGATTGTAATTATTCCAATAAATGAAGCTCTATGATTTATGATTGTAAGTCATCACTGTTTTATAGTATAATAGAAAATTGAGAGAATAATTTTGAGATGGAAAGATTTTTCTAAGCCTCAAATTTTATGAGGATTGTAATTAGTTTGCTTTTATCTATAATATATAAAATAAAAAATAACAAAGTGACTATAGATTGAATTTTAGCTTGATTAGTATGCAATGTAGGAAGATGTTAGTTCGAATATGTTAAAATGCATAAGTTAGCATGGGTTATGGGGGGAGGATTTATACATATTATTGATAGTTTGACTATCATGTTTAGTTCACCAAATATTTTTTAAAAAATGTAATGATAATTTATGAATTTATTTTTATAAAATTATAAAATATTCATATATCTAATTTTTATAATAAATTTTATTTTAATAAATATTTAGATTAAATATTTAATATTAAAATTTAATTGATAATTTTTACTTTTTTTTTCAAATCCCAATGGAACATAATTTACTTTGGATATTAAAAAAAAAAAGAACTTAATTTACTTGAATAAAATTGTTTTGAAATTTGATTGATCACTTGTTTTGCTATCAATTATTTGCTCATTTTTTAAAATTATTCTAATAGAATTTTCAATTGCATACAATAAATCATAATTTAAAGATAAATCATGTAAAAAAGTTCTAATCAAATTATTCTTAGAGTTAAACCTAAACCTTTTTTTTTTCTTTTTCTTTTGCTTGTAAAGATTCATATATATTATGATATGATAAAATTAAATTTTCAATTAATATATTAGAAAGAAAAGAGGAAAAAAATAGAAAATAAACATAATATGCAAAAGATATAATATATAGATGATTAAATACGCATATAAAAAAATAAAATCAAAAGAAAAAAATCACTTTCAAAAAACCTATTGAAGTAATAATTAAAAAAAAAAATCAAATTGTAGAAAGGAGGAAGGAGGCAATAACTTCTTTTTCTTTAGTTTATTAACAAACTAATAATTAAGCTAATATAAAACAATGTTAATTGTCTTAATATCTTTCTATCCTTTTGATCTGTATGGGAAAGTAGCTTTCCTATATTTTATCATGAGAATCACATTGTAGTAATTTTCAAGGAAAGTAAATGAAATTTGATATATCTAAGAGTAATTAAGAATAATTATTTTATACTTGATTGACGGAATAAAAAAATTTCACAAATAAATTTAGGATGTTGACATATATCCATTACTATTATTTAGTTTTTAAAAATACATGATAACATCTTAAGCCTACAAATATGCTGTGTGAGTTAAACCGTTAAGTCTATCTAAAACTTAATTTATAAATTGATATTTAAATTATATTTTTTTTATTTTGGTATCTAAATTTTTTTTTGTCACAAGTGATATCGAAACTATTTTTTTTTCCAAGTTGGTACCACATATAAAGTGTTAGTTAAACCGTTAAGTCTATCTAAAAAAAAAAACTTAACCATAACTTGATACCTAAACTATGCATTTTTCCCATTTTAGTACCTAAGCAATTTTTTTTTTTTTGGTTACAAGAGGTACCTGAACTTTTTTTTCCCAACTTGTTACTTTTGTAGTTCAATCGTTAATTAAACTGTAAGTCTATTTAAAAAAATCAATTAAAAATTGACATTTGGCAAAAAAGACAAAAGGTAGTATTTTCTCTTTTAAATATATTGTTTTTATTTTTTTCCTTTCTTTAGATTAAGACTGATGGTTGAATCGGTTAAGCCACCAGTTCATTAAAATAAAAAATATTTTAAAAATAGAGAAAATTAGTTAAATTATTATTTTTAACTTAGTTCAATCAGCTTGTATCAATTTGCAAATAAACCAGTTCAACCTTTATCTCCAGAATGATACCCCAATTGATCCAACCAAGCATTCCGATCCAATTCTGAAAGTATTGATTCTAATCGATGAAATAACTTTTTTTATTTAATCAGGTCAAACAAGCAAGCAATGAAGTTTAAAAATAGAATTAATCACTAGCATTAGGAGGAAAAATGAAACAAAGAGAGAAATATGTAAAAAAATAAAGAAAATGAAAGAATAAAAAAATATTTTTAAGTTTATATGATGTGGTAGATTATTATTGGTTGGAATTTTTAATGGATATAACATTTTTTTTTTATGTAAAATGGGTAACAAAAGAATAAATTAAGTACTACTCGGTGATAAAAAAAATGTTTACATACTAAAAGAGAAATAATTACACAGTTTAAGTACTAATTTATGGGTTAAATTTTGATTAAAAATAAATTTAAATAAAAAATATAATTTAAATACAAGCCTACTTCAAATTCTCAATTAAAACTTAGGACGAAATATGAAATTAGAATTTCGACCTTATAATAATTAATATTTTTGTTATTTTCTATTAATAATACTCTACTGTCGGCAATTATTATTATTCTTTGGTAAGCAGCGTGTCGGTGACCTCAAGCTTTTTGTTTTTAAATATTTTATCTCTTCTTATTTTTTATTTGTGTATATTTTTGAATCATTTTTTTTCTTGAATTAATTACAAAATTAAATTTTAAAATTTTTTTGCCACTAGATCTGATCTTACTTTCGTTCCTTTCTGTAATTTTTGTTTTAGGTTTTTTTTTTAAAAGATTATTAGATTTATATTATTTATGAAAATGACATTGGGCACTGTTAATTTGTCAAGTGACACCATTCTGAATTCTTCTCCATTTCCAGTCAGTCCTATCATTTGAAAAAAATATTTTTTGGAGTGGTATTGCTTGACACATTTGTGATACCAACATGTATTTTTTAGCTTGTACAACATAAAAAAAATACAATACCAAAAAAATATTTTTTAAAGTGGTGTCGTCGAAACAGTGGCGTCATCAATATGATTTTTTTTTTAAAACAAAAAAGTGGCAAAAAAAAAAAAGAGAAAAAAAAGTGAGGTAAGGTGGTATTGCTAACTTGCCTGATGATACCGATCTGTAATATATATAAAAAAATGGTCATGAAAAAATGAGAGTAATGACTAACTTTTAATGGGTGCCACCTGGCAGTGTAACGACACCAACACCTTATAAATACCCTTTCTCTAGTTACAAAAAAAATTTTAATTGTTTATGGTTTCAAATAAAACAGGAGAGTAGAGAAGAGCTACTAAAAATCAAAATTAAAGATAAACAATATTTGTTTTTCATTTTACAATTGAAGATAAACAGTATGATTGGTTGATGATGAGGAAGAATTTAAGGTGGTGCTACCTCACAAATTGGTGACAACCAATGTTATTGTAGAAAATACTCTATTTTCGTAAATAATCTAAATTCAATACAATTTTCGTGATTAATTTTTTTACATATTTTTAGTAAAAGAACCTTTTAATATTTTTAGAAAAAAAATCCTCTTTTTAATACCCACGGTGTTCCTCCCATTTTATTAATTTTTCTTAATTTCCTTTTTATGAAAATTAAGAAAATTTAATTTTTATCTTTATTAAATTTAATATTTTTAAAAATTACAAAAAAAATATTGTTTTTCAAGAAACTGAGAGACGATGAGTAAAGGGGCAGTCATATCCCATATCCATTATCGATGACCCCTTTTCTTTAGGCGTAATCAAACCCATCTTCTAAGCTAGTTTAATAATAGCAATGAGATAATTAATCTATAAAAAAAATTGACTTCTTTCAATCATTTCTAGACTGAATTAATTTTTAATTTTTGTGATACCAAACTTAATTAAAGATTTAATAATAATAATAATAATAATATTTATCTCTATTATTATAAAAAATTTTGATACCCATAATATCAATTCAATTAGGCAGCATTTGAGAACCAATATTTTAAAATTTGGATTTAAATTTTAAAAACAGTGTAAACTAATTAGAAATATAAGGTTGATTATAATTTTTCAAATCCATGAATTTAGAAGCTTATTTAGTAATGAATTTCAAATCTTTAATATATTTTTGGATTTGATAAATTCATGCTTTTTTTTTTCTAATATATATTATGTAAAGTCTCAACTAATTTGTGAATAATTTGTATAGGAAATCCATCTTCCTCTTATGATGTTAAGGATGCTAAGGCGCTTTGGTACCTCAAAAAATTTAAAATCTTGACATTTTTTAAATTTTAATTAAAATTTTGAAAATTTTGAAAATTCTCATTTATCTTAGAAAACTTTTAAAAAGTTTTAATTTGATCCTCAATTTTATTTAAAAAATTTCATTAAAATTTTAACTTTTTTTTAATTATAAATTTTAATTAGATCTCTTAAAATTTCGTGGAAACTAATTTAGAAGCTGCCTATTCAGAATAAAATAAAGAATTTCTTATGGAGGGCTTTGAAGAATGCTTTGGCAACTAACTTGAATTTAGTTCTAAGAGCAAGTCAAAATTGATAAAAGTAGCTCAATTTGTGTTAGCCCAAAGGCACATGTAACTTTTACTATGTGATTGGGCTGTTAGTGTTTGGTTTGGGTTGGATGTGATTGTAATATTCCAAAATTTTAGTTTTTTTTGAGAAATGATAAGTATATTAAATGTCAATTAAGTATTTAGAGAGAAATTATGAATAATAAAATTTAGTACGACTACTTGCAAATTTTTTAAAGTCGAAGGACTAAAAGTGTAAATGGACCATTTGGGAAGGAGGTGGGAATAAATTTTTTTTTTTTATGAATGTGATATTGATATTTATCGATACGTGAAGTTAGAAAATTGAGATATAAATTAAATTGAATAAAGTAAAAAAGTACAGGGACTAAAGTATAATTTTCCTATTTATGGAGGAGGGATCTAAATGTATTTTTTTCTATTTTAATTGATATTGGGAGACATAATCATGAGATTAGAATATCTAAGTGTTGAGATGTAAAGGACGAGAGATTTTGTGGAAATTAAGGTTGAAATGCTGTGAAATTTGATTGGTTGGTTAAATATGGACTAGATTGAAATAAAAAGAAAAATGTGGCATTTTCTACACATGTGGAAGGCTGAAAGGCAGCAGCTTGGGACATCAAAAATAAAAGGGAAAGAAAGGAAAGAACGGAGGGAGGAAGAAAGAAAGAAAGAAAAGAAAGGAAAATTTTTCATGTATTTTTTTAGAGTTTTTATTTAAAATCATAGCCAAATTTCAAATCCTAGAATGCTATGGGAATATTTTTTACCATGAAAATTACTTAGTTAAAGAACGAAGTGATGAAAAATTCGTGAAAGTGAAGAGAAAGTAAAGGATAAAGGTACGATTTGATGATATTTCTTAAGGTTTTCATGTTATTTTGATACGAAATTATGAAAAGATTATGTTGGTTACAAGATAATGGTTATGTTTTGTATATGCATGCATGGAGAGAAAGAGGAAAAGATGAAGGAAAGATGATCAAAGTAAAAGAAAGCTTTGAATTGAAAAGAAAAAGGTTAAGTTCAAGTGAAGAGAGTAGGTAAGTACTTAATTGAAATCAAGCTTGTTTATTTTATTTTGAATGTTTGAGTATTTACAATTTTAATACGAATATATATACACATATGGTTATGAATATTGAATTTAGTAGTGAATATATAAATAAATGTATGTTAGTAATCTAAGAAATAATAAAGTAATAATTTAGTGATTAGTGAATTTCATGAAATTAATGATTAAATTATAAATAGTGAAAATGATTTATTTGTCATAAATTGATAAGTAAATATGTGAAATAAAAATGTAGAAAATGTATTTATGTGATTCAAAGTGAATAAGTAATATGATACAAAGTGATATATATGTGATATATCGAGTATGTTATATGAAAATGATATGTGAATAAATGCCTTAGTAAACTTAGAGGAAATATGATATATGATAATGGAATGATTTTTGAGTTGAGAGGGGTTAGGGGTTCGGATGGGAACTAATTTGGTGATATGGGGATTAAGAGAGGAGTACTGGGTTATGTGATGTGTTGATTGGAGTTCCTGTATATTTTTCTAGACTTCTAGTTATTAGAATTTCATTATAGGTAGGAGTTCGTATTTGGCCTGGATCTCTGTAATGTATCGAAATTATTGAACTCCTCTAAAATTCACTAAGGACTACAAAAGTGAAATGTGAAAGTAAAAGTGTATGTGTAATAATATGTGAAAATAAAGTTAAAAGTGAACATGTAAATTAAATTTTTAATGATATATGTGAATTAAATGTTTGTGTTATGTTTGTGAAATGACAAAAAGATTTTGATATGTGAATGTAAAAGTTAATTAGTAATAATATATGTTTAAGTGAAAACTATAAGTTATAAAGTTAGTTTAAATGATTTTATATTTTGAAAAATGAGTTAAAAGTTTAAGTATATTAGTGAAAGAAATTGTGTGAATAAATATTATTAAAATATAATTAAATTGTATATATATATAAAAATGGTAAGATTGAATTCAATTGAGCACTTACTAAGTTATTCACATAGCTTAATGCATTTGTTTAAATGTGTAGGTGAAAGAAAGTAGAATGAAAGTACATAGACTACTTTTTTATGTGGATTGTTACTTCAACTTGGATCACATCACTAATTCAAGCTACAAGACCAAGTTCTTTTTGGTGTGTGTGTGTGTATATATATATATATATATAAATTTAGGACATTAGAGATGGCATGTACTTAGGTTTGGTAGTGTAAATATGAACTATAAATGTTTAATAGAAATGTTATAAAACAAGTGTATGAATGTGATTTCAAAAGATGATTAGTTACTTAAATGTAACATCTCTTACTCGAATCTGTTATCAGATCGGGTGAGGGGTGTTACAGTGACTTACAAAATACGAAGAGATATGGTTACTACCATTGATGAATGGTTCAAAGTTCTCTTTGGGGATAATTTACATGAGGAAAAGAAGATGAAGGACATACTTGTTGGATATGCTTGACTTATTGGATGAATCAAAACTCATCCTCTATGGTGAATATACTTGATAAGGATGGTTTACCTCTGAGTTAGATGTTGTTTTTGACTCTAGATGTTCTTTAGTTTAATGGTTATGTAACCTTAGTAATAACCTTTATCAAATATTTTTTTTTTTGAGTTTTGTTAACCCCTACTCGATTAAGGACATGTGGCAAGTCAGAAGGATGCTTGAGTAGCAAACTTGACAATGACCAATCTGAAGGTTAGCCCGTTCTAGCCACCCAGACAAGCAAGAACCACCTATTGACCCAAATCCCCAACCTTCTGTTAAAAACGTGTTATCGTTGGTCACCAAACCCCACGTGAGTTCAACTGTTTTGTACCGCCAAGTCAGAATGAATGATAGAATCTCTCCCATCACAGGCATCTTCACCCCATCAAAGACATTTACCTCACGCGTTCCGCAATGATGGTTAGATGACAAATTCAGCACGTTAACACCATCCTACACAGGACCCCCGCTTGTAAATACCTTTAAGAACGATGAAGAAATGATCAACTCTCCAAACATATAAGTCTGTACTCTGTCAACTTACCTTTTACACTTAACTTCCATATTCTCTTCATTCTACTCACTATAACCTCCAACTCTCTGTCTCGACTAGGTGAATCGACTTTCATAGCTCCCACCACACTCTCTTTGTTGTATCACAATATCAACAGGTTTCAATAAAAATTTTAAAAAATTAAGGATAAATCTTAAAACTATACATAAACATGATCTTATGTGCAATTTTATACATGAGATTTCGATTTGACCCAATTCTTACAAATTATTAATATAGTTATTGACATAGCATCACTTTATGCTTATATATTATATACACAAATAATTATAATTATCCATTTTAAATTACATATTGAATCAAAGTTGATATAATATACAAAAGAGAAGCAGTAGACAATTTTTTTTAAATGAGATAAATCTATTATTATAAATTAAATAAGCATCTAGGATTATATGATTTTTTTATTAAAAATAAACATATAGTTTACGAGAAAAGATTGTATAAAACTGTAATTCTACGTTATCTTTATAACTTTTCAATAGGAGCACGATAAATCAAAATTTTTCTCCTTATTTTCAGATTTTTTCTCTTAAAAAAATTCAAATTCAACTAAAAATACTAAAAATAAAAAAAAAATTAATTTATCATGTTCCTATTAAAAATAGATAAGAATAATGTGAAATCAAAGTTTTTCCTAATTTACATACGCGGTAACTATATATTATCTCTGTCATGCATATCTTACGAAAGTTCTTCGATACCTTTACCCTAAAGTCCCACTCTAAACATAGCCTATCCAAAAACTTAAATCTCGTTTTTCTTTAACCCTTCTTATCGCCAAGAAAACTGCAAGAGGGTAGTCACAAAGTAAAAAAAAAAAAAAAAAAAAAACCAAAAGGTGATAGCATCTTTTGACTGGTCACGTCCAATGATTTCATGAAGTAGACTGGTGGACACATGTGTTTGCAGTGGAGAAAACCGATACCCTTGGTCTTGTTCAGTGGTTAAGTTCCGATTTTGGCATCGGTGGCGGAGGTGGTGGTGACACGCTCACATGAGGGACACATAGTAAGGGTAGTGGCAGGTAACTGCATGTAAAGTGGTTGACAGGTTTTTAAAGCTCTTAACTTTTGCACTTCTTTGTGTAATCTTCTATTTTCTTCTGTCAGTGTCTCGCAGCATCTCTTTAAATACTCACAATCTAACTCCGTTTGCTTTAATTTTGTCCTGTTTTCATACCATTTTTGTTCGAAATCAGTATTTTTAAATAAACCCTATTATTTTGCAATTATTAAACACAACCACCATGAAAATGAAGACATACCTTGCTCTTCTATTTTGAAACCAAACTTCCACTTGTCGAGGACGAAGATTTAATTGCTTGGCCAATGCAAGTTTTTGTTTCTGAACAGAAGATTCAATCAAAAATATTTAAAACATGAACCCTACAACAAGGAAAATAAATGACAGAAATGTTCTGGTTTTGTCTTACGGGATTTAGGTTGTTGTGTTCTTTGAAACTTTCTTCAAGGAAAGCCGATTGTTCTTTAGAAAGCCGGAGTTTCTTCCGGCTTGAACCGTTCTCATCTTCATCATCATCACTGGCTCTTGAGCTACCCCTTTCGGTTTCAGCGTCCATGTCTCTCTTGCCTCTGCTGTTTCCGTTTCTAAACCAAAAATCCATCTGAAAAGAAGACACCGCTCTGTTCGGAGACGAATGCGCGGCCGTCGCTTGGAGGAACCACCCAAGCTCAAACCCAACTCCATTTAACTTTTTTTCTTCCTTGCAAAGAGAAAACCCTATTCGATCTTGTTTAATGTAAACTCACTCACTCACACGACACAACCACTTGCTCTATGACACTACTTTTTATTTGCTTTTTTGCCTTAGTGGAAGTAAAGATTTGAGATTGACCGACAAATCCTGGTTGACAAACGCACGTGAATCTATATAAATATACGCGAGAAAGAGACATAGAGAGCCGAGAAAATAGAACATTAAGGAAAGTGGGATTTCTTGTTTCTCTAAACCATAAAGCAAAATCTTTGTTTATTGTAATTAAAACCAAAGAAATTTGATTTTTGTTTGACTTTTTAGAGAAACGAAAACGAAAGAGGAGGAAGGAGATGACTTATGACTGAATTAATCGCATCATCCCATTACGAGAAAATGGTTTTTCATCCAACGGCAGGGAATAGGATCATCAATTCTCCATCATCTTCGCTCTTCATGTTTTTTTTCTCCTTCTTCTCTTCGGTTTACTTACCTATTTTATGAGTATTTTTATTGTTTTTTGAACTATGATAAATAGAGAAGTGGTACGAAACTATGATTATATGTTATTCTTAGCACTTTTCAATAAGAAGATAAATTAGATTTTTTTTTTATTTTTAATATTTTTAGTCGAATTTAAATTTTTTTAAGAGAAAAAATTAAATATCAGGAGGAAAAATTTGATTTGTGATTCTCTTATTGAAAAGTGATAGGGATGATATAAATTACAGTTTCATACAATTATTTCTCATTATAAATATGACGTGTTAAAAGTGTTTGTAAATTAGCGTGTCAGTTATATATATATATATATATATATATATATATATATTTTCAAATTCTTGATTCCATATAAGAAAGAAATAATTTCCCTTCAAAAGAAAAATAAAAGATTTTTATAATGAATTTATGGCATCTAATCTCAATAAAAGTTTTTTTAGAAATAAATATTAAAAGAATCTATTTTTAGTAAATTGACATAATCATTTTATATAGTCACTAAAAATATGTAAAATTATATGCACGGACCATATATTATATTAATTTATTTTAATAATATTTTTTATTTTCAATAACATATTTATTAAAAAAAGGGGCATTTTGACACAATTTTTTAGACTATAAGGTATAATGAAATGCTAGTAATACATGTTATTATTATAGTCGTGATGATTAGAAGGAGAGAAATATAATGATTAAAATGTGCTGTTTACCAAACACAATTATATGGCAATGGCACTGTTTGTTGGTTTTCAAATGATGGCTTTCTTTTATTTTGGATAATTTTAAAATTAATTTAATCTAATATTTGCAGTTTTGAGTACCCAATTAACCTTTCTTTATGAAATAAAAATAATAATATTTTTCAATAGTTCAATATTACATTAGTAATTTTATTTTGAATTTTAAGAATTTTATTCAGATTTAATTTTTTTCAAGATAAAAATATTAATGTGACATTAAATTATTAAAAAATAAATACAAATGACGTGTAGTCACTGTTTCATATAATCTTTTTTCTCATTCTAATTATGTAATTGAAATATAAAGTGGAATGGTCCTGTTAGACTGGAAGCCTTGAACATTTGATTCACGTACTTACCAATGGTTTCTTTTATTACGAAAATGCATATAATTTATTTATAAATTTTAGTTTATTACATATCTTAATTTATATATACATGAGAAGGGATTTATTTACACAGTATAAAAATTATAGTTTTACACACTTTCATAATTATTTATATTATTGATATTTTAACGATTCAACTATTATATTTTATAGTCTATTTATTTAGATTATACATGTCAAATTTGATGTAAATTTAAAACTATTAAATATTTATTTTATGTAAAAAAATTCTTTCGTTGAATATATATTAATGTATAAAGTATTTTAGATCGATACGATAGAGATATCAAATTAGTTTGAAAATTTATATATATGACAAGTACAATTATATTGATAAATTCAACAATTGTATCACTAAAATATTAATAATATGAATAATTACTTTAATTTTTACATTGTGTAAATAATTCTCTCCCATTTAAAAAAAAATAAAATTCTTTTACTACAAATAATGTTATGTAAAGGGAAAACATTGATTAATTTGTTAGTGAGATTTTGACCCCAAAAAGCAAATACTATTTATTATTTGCTCAATCCAAGCAGACAAGGAGACCATCTTTCACTATTCCAAAGAAAGTAGTAAACATAATATATGTATAACAATAAGAACAATAATGAAAACCAAGGGCCAATGTTGTTTCTTTTGTGTAAAAACACACAGATTGGGTATCCAATGAGTGGGAAATTTTTATTTTCTAAATCTAAATTTTATCTTAAACTAGACATTTACATAACTAGGTTGAGACTCGACTTGAAAATCTATTTAAAAAGTGAGAAGTTCATTTAGTACGGGTTCGAATTATGTTACATATCCCCTATCTTTAATATTGTATAGAAATGAGAAATCATTTGCATGTATCTTTCTTAGTGTGAGACACCAGCAAACAAGAGGAGAAACCACTTAGAATCAAAGTACCCAATCAGCAAATTTCCCTTTCTTTCTTTTGCCGTCTAATCTTCATTGTTTTGATTTCTTATTGGATTGACACTGATTTGTTGCGCCAATTGCTTTAAGGCTAGTTTACTATGTTAATATTGATATTATTATTCGATCAGTTTGAGCTAAAATAGGTTATATGTGCTTTAATAAAATTAACTATGACTTTTTTTTTTTGAATTTCGGTTTCCAAATTATTTGATGACGAAGAATTGGTGTAGGATTTAAGACTAGGTTAAAATTAACTTAGTTTTTAGTAAAAATTTATGCAAAATGTGTAAATCTTGATGGTTAATTTTTTTAAAATCAAGATTAAATTGATATGATGTATAAATGTTGAGGGTTAAAATTATTATTATGTCAATTTTAAAATGTGCCAAGTTATCTTTTTGTTAGTAATTTAACGACTGATGACAAAAAATGAAAAAATTGAATAATTGAGTGATCATTTTCTGTTGAAAATATTTTTTGATAAATTTCATATTCGTTTTATGATTTATGTTCGAAGTTCGTGGTTGTTTTCTCAACAATATCATCTCCAAAATTCGAACTTGCATTCTTTCTTCATAGTGCAACACTTGTTGGTATATATGTTGAAAATATAAATTTTATTTAATACATGTTTCCATGAAAATGTGTTTTAATCTATTCCATTTTTAATATTGTTTATGGTAATTTAAGTAAGGCGGAGTAAGATGAGGAGAAAGTGAAGAGTAGGAAGTAGTGGGTAAGAAGGATCTCCAGGCCTTATAAACCTCTAGGCACCACAATGTCAAGTCGTTATTGGTGGGCTAGAGTCAAGTGACCAAGCGATCTGATGATATAGGCCTAATTATGGCGGTGCTATAATGTACCCTACGTCACTCCGAATGTGAGGTTATGATAGGAATTTGCTGTATTGGTAAATAAGTTGGATCTGTTCGATTGTTGATCTAGAGGATTTTAGCAAGGGATTTTTTTTCAAGAGATTTAATCACACAGTTCATAGGTTGTATTAGTTAATAAGTGGGATCCATTCGATTATTAGTCGAGAAAATTTTTACAAATGACTTTTTCAAGAGATTTATTCACACCATTCATGTCCATTACGTAATCCAAATATCCAAATAATTAGAATGTAACAAATATATGTGTATATATATATACTTATATATTACTTGAAGTAATTAATATATTGCGTGAAATAATATAAATTGCAATTTTCAACTTAAAAAAATATACATTTCAATTTCAATAATTTCCATTTTTCGTTTTCAGTATTTTCATACAAGTGATATATAAATTAATTGTTATATAAGTATCATTAAATTAAATAATTATTTTTCATTTAAATGGTTTTCAAATGAAAAGAATCATAAAAAACTAAATAAATAAGATGAGACATGGTAAATTTCAATTCAAATTACACTTAAGATTGCTTCCATTTTTTGGAGACTTCGGATATAAATATTATATATAAAAATAAGAGATACACTTAAATTAACGTGAATTTCACCCTTTTTAATCCTTTAAATCAAAATTAAATCTATAGATAAGATTAAATATTATTTTACTTTAAAATTACCTTCTCTATTATATTTCCTTCCTTTCATAGTTATAGTCTTTCTCAATTAGTCCTTCCTCTCATTTTACAAATTTGAAAATTCTAATTAACATTTTTAACTTGGTTAAATTATAAGATTTTTTTTTATAAAATTTAAGAATTTAGATCGTCTTTTTTATATTTATGAGAATAGGCCATTTTTGGAGAGAGAAAGTAAAACACGTCTTGTAGGACACGTTTTCAGGCAACAGTAACATTCCCCCTCCCCCCCAAACGGCTACATCCCCCAACAACCATATTTTTTCCTATATAAACCCTTCTAAACATCATTCTTTTTTCATTCAAACCTATTCTCTCAATAATTTCATTTTAAATCTTTCTCTCAATCCTATTCTCTTCGATTTTATTTTATTCTTTATAATTTAAAAAATGAAAATTCAGTTTATTCATTTGGATGACAAGCACATCTCCGGCGTCCAATTACAAATGGTAAGAAAATATTATTAAATTATTTAATTTTAACTAGTTAATTATTATGTTGTTAACATTATTTTATAATTTTTTATATTTATATACTTAGGCCGAAGATTGAAATTTAGAGACCTACATACACAATTTAAGTGTGAGTGCATCGGTTGCCATTCATGGACATTTGCAAGATGCATAATTCTTGTATGTGGTTCACATGCTCGGGGGGACTAAATTGGATCCCCCACTTATCAGTGCTTTGGTGGAAAGATGGAGACCCGAGACACACATTCCATCTTCCCTACGGTGAGTGTAAAATTATACTTGAGGATGTTGGTTTACAACTCGGTCTATTGATTGATAGGGAAGTTGTTACAAGTGTAGTGGCGAGTGCCAATTGGAGTGCAACATGTGAGAAATTACTAGGGAAGGTGTCAAACAAGTTTAGGGGTAACTAGATCGAGATGGGATGGTTGGAGGAGAACTTCAAACGTATCGACGCCTCCACGAATGATGTTGAAAAAGAATAGTTCACGTGCACATTCATCTTGAGGTTGATCGAGGGTTTGTTCATGCCAAATAAATCTCGAAATATGGTACATTTAAGGTGGCTATTAATACTAGTCGACTTGAAAGAAGCGGGACGACTCAGTTGGGGATTAGCGATGTTGGTGACATTGTATCGAGAGATGTGTCGGGAAACGAAACCAGAAAAAATTACAATCGGTGGTTCCATACTCCTTTTCAATCGTGAGCATAATATTGACTACCAATTTTATTGCCCCAAGTGGACCCCTGATAAAGAATTAGCCCAATGAGTAATTAAACTTGATATTGGACCCGAGAACCAAAAATGGGCCCAGTGTGTGAAATAGAGCCGACATCGTCACTAGCTCAGACCAAATCAGTTGATGCATCAACCGAACCGGCTACTGCACCAGCTAGGCATGCAATGCCTAGCTAATGGTGCCTTGGCCATGGCAGCAAGCTATTAGAGCAGTTTGCTGAGGGTTTTAACTAACCCCATCTGCAGCATCAGGCCAAGCATGTGAACACCTAGCCGAGGGATGTTGCACCCCGTGCGACTGGTCGTGCGAACGACCGGCCTGGGTAGGCACTTGCTGATCGGGGAAATGGGTAGGCTAGGCGTGGGGCCAACCGTTCAAACAACCAGCCCAGACATAGCCACAACACCAGCGACCTCGCGATAAGGCACTGAGCCGACTAAGCCTATTCAAGTAAAACAATGACAGTTCGGGGTGTCAAGGGAGTCATGTCGGTGATGGCACTACTAGGCACAACGACTGCGATGGCGGTGATCCGACGATTGACAGATGGTTAGTGGCAGTGGCTCTTTAGTGGTAGAGCAATGGAAAAATTAGACTCTTAGTGGGACTCTATCGGGTAACTTGATTTCAAATTAACTTTTTAGAGGATATTATTTTAATGAACTTATTATTTTTAATTTAATATTTATCTGAATATTAATATGAGATATTAAATTTAATTTAATATTTATCTAGATAATATTTTTTAATTTAATATTAATGTGACCCCAAAAGTTTAGAGAAATTAAGAAATTACTCCACTGGTAATTTTGTGAAAAAAATTCTGATTCGAAGCTAACCCACACTCAACAAACGTGAGCTTAAAGATAGAGGAGAACACTACTCGATCGAAGTGTTCATCCTAGACGAATCATAAATGTACGATTTTGATTAGGTGTTTATTATTTTAGATAACACAACCAAGTTTTTGGAAAAAAAATTAAACTTTAGTTTTTCCCTTAAACCTATTTTCCACTGCGTTTTCCAAACCATATATTCCAACATAACGTGTGATTGAGTTGGCGGAAACAAGATTTTCAGCAGAAAAGATGAAACGCGAATTGGGGTGGCAATAGTTAACACTACAGGAGAACAGACTTTTAGCGGCGTTTTTTTTGCCTTTAGCGGCGCTTTTAAGCGCCACTAGAACTATTAGCGGCGTTTTCACAAGTGCCGCAAAAAACGCCGCTATAGCAAATGCCACAAAATTTCACGGCGTTTTTTTAAAAAACGCCGCTAAAGACCATGACTTTTAGCAGTGCTTTTCCCAAAAACGCCGCTAAAGACCATGACCTTTAGCGGCGCTTTTCCAAAAAATACCACTAAAAACCATGACCTTTAAAAAAATTATATTATTTTTAATTTTTGAAATTTGAACTTTAAACTATATACTTTTAAATAAAAATATTAATTAAATTAAATTTTCCATTAAAATTTAAACTTCAAAACTAAATATAAAAATTAATGAATTTAAATTTAATACATAAACATTAATTCAATATGTAATTTAATACATAAAAAAACACATACACAAAGTATTACAACTACTAAAACAAAATTCATCATGGTGAAAAAATAATGTCAAATCATCATCACCTCTCATTAATCAAAGGAAAAAGATCAAAAAAGAAGAAGAAACAATATACAACAGAGGGCTGGTTCAAGCTTAAATGAAGCCAAAGTATTGCAATGCCTGCATATATAACTTAGTGAAGTACTTTGGTCTTGATCTTGGTTAAAACTTGTTCCAGCAATAAAGAAAATTGTTAAACGGAATCTCGGTCACCCGATTGAATAAAACCATAAATTATTTTATGGCAAAACCATTAGATGCAACGAATGAGCCAACTGATGACATAGCTGTGAAAGTGGATGCCATCTTACTCTTTTAATAAGCTGAAAAATATTCAAAACCATGGTTAGAATCAAGGTTATCTCAAAGTAAAATTGATGAATAAGCAATTTTTTTTTCAAATATTTTAATTTCTACAACTAAAACACAGTAAAAAAAAAAAAACAAATGAAGGTAAAATTCACAGGTAAAACCAATAATTTTTGAATCATTTCAAGTTTTAACAAAGTTCAAATATAAATGAAGGGATTTTTCTAATATTTTCATTTTCTAAAACTCAAAAATAATAATTAAAATATAAAGCTAAAATATAACCCAAGATTAGAGAAATGTTTAAGTATGGCGCATACCTGATCTTTGCATCATTCTTAGGAATTGAAGGTAGCCTAGTCAGCTTTCTGGCAAAAACACTTCTAAAATTTAAGTGATAATGATATATCTTATTATCACTAATGCCTGCAGCTAGACACAAAATTGACTTTATTAAATACATCACGAAGAATTTAATAGAAGGGACACACACACTCACACATATATGCATGTATATATATATTGTTTAATATGCTCTAACTGACAGAATAAATGGACAAAATTTAATATTAAAAAGAAAAGAAAAGAAGCATGCCTCTTGACAGCATTTCAGGCACTATAATAAGTTGTTCATCCAAATGAATTATTTAAATTTCAGATCATAAATACATATTAAAAAGCGTAGTAAACTTAAAAAGCGAATTGAGTCATTGACAATCTCATTATCGCCTACACCTTAAGCAACTAACAAGCGACGGGTAAAAATCAAAAGAAAGATCCAAAAGAAAAAAAAATGAGATCCAAAAGGTTCACCTGGATATTTACTATAATCCATAACATGGGGTGTTTCTGCGTATAATCGGCAGCCATCTCACAGAAGTGATTTGCAATATCAAAGGCAACAGGATTATAATTTGCATACTCATAATCCTATAAAAGTAGGCAGCCAATCAACATCAAGAGAATTACATAATCATTACTTTGAGAGAAAACAAGTCTCGGACAAAAAAGAATGATCACTTGTCGAGTAGCAAATTCAAGATCATATGAAATTTCTATCATCCACTAATTATTTAGATCTCTTTCTGCTTGGTAACTTACATACAAGTACAACTTGCTCTCTTCACACTTAAATAAGACTTATTTAAAAAAAATATAAATTTTAAAGAGGCCCTCAACCTTATCTTTTTCCTTGGTTTGTCAAGAATTCAGAATTCATTTTATTTTATTGGTCTATTGGAACAACCCACAATAGAGTTTTTTTTTTCTCATTTTAGTTTTTCCAGGGAAATAGAATAAAAGACAAAGAATTTTATACAGATGGAGACAAGACAAATAATAAATAGTTACTCAGAAAATTCACAGAATTGGAAGTCCTTAGTTTGTTATTTTGGCAGCTTAAGGAAAATTAATACATGTAAAAAAGGGAATGTCTGTGCTACTCACCACTTTGATTTTATCCTAACCCAAAAGGAATAAACATAAATGCCACTAAAATCAACTGTAATCATTACTTATACCGAATAAAAGTAAAACAAAGTCATCACCTTCTACAGATGAACCAAAGATAGCAAAGAGAGAAGAAAAACTAACCCAAATTCCTCGTAGTTGCGTAAAAAATGTGTCCCTTTTCCAGGAGCTAATATAATAGAAATAAGAAACCCAAACATGCAATCTCTAAATAATACAAAATGATAAATCAAAATAAAGTTACATAAATTAACAGTATACTATAGTAAAAAAGAGGGATGGTACACAAAAGATAACTATGAAACTTAGTTTTACATGCAAGCAGTCACGTGCTTATGCCCTTTTCTGATTGAGACAGTAATGGAATCTTTGTGATGTTTTAGGGTTTATAATGGTAGAGAATTAGGCAAATTACAAGGTTTTGCTTTCTTCAAGAGCAACACCAAAGGGCCTGCAAATTTTAACAACCAATAACCACATTTCAATATCAGTTCATGGGTTTAGATTAGTTTACACATTCAATAAAATCATAAATATATTTAATCTCATGATCTTTGATGATAAACATTGAAACTAGATGGACATCATCAAGCCATACATATGTTATTATTGAGCAAATGCAAAATGTAATAGATATGATCCAAGTGTGTATATATATATGTATAAGTAAAAAATAACTTCAACTTAATTTTGTTTTCTTGTTTCGAGCTTGAGTTATTGAGTAAGCTGACTTCAAATATTTTAACATTTGACTACAAATAACTTGAAAGACTAACCGAGTTCAACTTGAATTAGAGCTCGAGTATAAATAATTTAGTTTGAAATCAAATATGTCATATTGATTTTTTATTTGATAAATGAATTTCATCATGGCTGATTAAACTAACCCGAGCAATTTAATTTAATTTAATTTTATGAAAATCAAGCATTAAAAGTGTAACTTGATTTTATCTGCCACTGCCACTGCCACCATTTTGGATAACACTTGAGAAGTGAACCATCCCATTTCCTGTGGCAAATAAGAACACTCATTGATGAGTTAAATGCTTCAACTAGACCAAATATATAATCAGCATTAATACTTGAAGAAACCTACTAAACTCCCTTGTATATGCAGCGCCAATCACCCACATCAGCTTCCACTATGCAATGCCTATCACAAAATATTAAGCAAAATAAAGGCAAAGGTAGTTTCATGCAAACAAATATTCAGTCTCTTCATAACAAATGAATGCTGAAAAGCAGAGATGTCAGGTACAACAAAGTAAACTAACCTATTTTGTTGCCATATTATTCATCAAATTCAGCTAGTTTGATCAGCCAACAGCTGTATAAACAATCCATTACTAGCTATTGTCTTCTTCCAAACCAGCAATTTTTGTCATATGCTAAACTTGCCATTACCCATAATCTCAGTGAGTGCCCAAAACAAATGCATTTATTATGTTTAGGTAATTCTTACACATATTTTCACTCGCAACAAAACTTTTCACTATTGATGGTATAAAAAGCACGCATTGAAGATCAACGCATAAAGTTTAATAATTTAAAGCATTCTAAGTATTCCGGATATAAAACACGGAGAATCAAAATTCACCTTGAAAGCGATCGTTCATTCCAAGCTCTACTCTGCAAATTCCAAGGATTTAATTCCTGCTCTGTAAAAGACCTATTTAGTAGAATTAAAGCATCACAAAACCTAGAATCAGATAACAAAACACAACAAATGTTTGTAAAAAATGAAACACCCAAATCATGAAATCAAAATGTAATGAAGATGTAATATTGAATGCCAAAGACAACAACACTACATCAATCCGTGCATACAGTATCATCTAAAATGTTTTTTTAAAAGTATTTTAAGAAGAATAAATTAAAAAAAAACTACCAGGAATTTCTAAGACGATTGAAACCGACAGCACCCAAATTAGAAAACCTCACATACGAGTTCGCTGCTGGGTAGAGTGGCTAGGCATCGGGAAACTGCGGCAACTCTATAGTGGACTGGCTACCAAGTTTAGCGATATGTCTTGTAGCTTGTTCACTATCGGTATAATGGTAGATCCCAACGGCGGCGCAGATGATTGAGGTAGCGTCGATGCTACTGCTGCTTCTTCAGCCATTGATTTAAATGATGAACGGATTCAAGTTTAGAAAGGATTTTGGGAAAAAGAAAGGAGGAAAAAAAAAGAAAGAGATTTCATCTCAAAATTTTGGGATTTCGGGGGGAAGGGGAAACCGATTTAGGGAAAAAGTTTTAAGGGATTTTGGGTAACAAAACGGGGCTGTTTTGGGTAAGATTTTTTGCGGCTTTTTATAAAAAACCCTATAAAAACGCCGCTATTGCTTATCTTTTGTGGAGTTTTTTTACAAAAACGCCGCAAAAAGTCATTTCCTTTTACACTTAAATGGTGTCGTTTTACTCTGCTAAAAATCTATTATTTTGTTTTAATATATATAAACTTTATCATTATCTCTTAAATAATTTAAACTATATTGATAATTTTAATATATTAAAACAAATATTATCTTTTTTATAATTATATAAGAAATTAATTAATATATAAATTAAAAAAATCAGTCATATACCAAAAAAAAACTTTAAAATTATTTTAATTAATAGTATTTTATTTTTTCCATTTTTGACATGTGTTTTTCTATATTTTTACTTTTAAAATTTTTCTCAATAAAATCCAAATGTTGCTTCAATTTTCCAACAGTAAGCCCTAAACTTAAACCCCAAACTATAAACCTATATCCTAAACCCTAAATATATATATTACAAGGGATAAAAGTAATTAAAAAAGAATCTTATTACTTACCTAAACCCAAAAATAATTTGATTTTTTTTATCTTATCAAAAACCCTAACTCTTAAACCTTAATAGCCTAACCCCTAAAACCATGAATAGTACTACGATCCTAACTGTAAAATAAAAAACCACAAACTCCAAACCATAAACCCTAAACCAAAAACTCTAAACCAAAAACAATAAACATTACATCATAAACCCTAAACCCCTAAACTATGGACATTAAACCTTAAATCTTAAATCATAAATTCTAAACCCCCAAATAATAAACATTATATCATAACCCCTATCCCCTAAACTTTAAACCATAAAACATAAACCATAAACCCTTAACCCCAACCCTTAAACCATAATTAGATATTTAATTATATGTATACACCTAAATTTTGATAGAGATACATATCAGAATTATATATGATTTTTGATTTAATGTGTAATTGTAGATGTGAAATTCTAATTGTGGTTTAAATGTATAATTGAAACTTTAATTTTGATTTAATCATACACATTTTAAAAAATAAATACATCAATATATTTTTATATTGAATAAATATAAATATTTATGTATGTAATATATAAATATAAAATGATGTTATATCAATAATTGTGTTCATAATTTATGCTTTTGGGATTTAACCTATTGCACACTAAACCATTGTTCATGTATACTTTTGGGATTTAACCCATTTTGATATATATATATTTTAAAATAATAGTTTATATTTATCTTATTTAGATTTGTATTATAAAAAAATCTAAGATACACAAGTTAAGTAGTTTACCATATTTACCTCTAAACCCCAAACTCGAAATCCTAAACTCTAGGCCCTAAACACTAAACCATAACCCATAAACTAAATTACTTTTTTGCGGCGTTTTTCAAAAAGCGCCGCTAAAACCTCGATCTATAGCAGCGTTTTTTCAAAAGCGCCGCTAAAACCTCGATCTATAGCGGCATTTTTCAAAAAACGCCGCTAAAACCTCGATCTATAGTGGCGTTTTTCTAAAATCGCCGCTAAAACCTCGATCTATAGCGGCGTTTTTCCAAAAGCGTCGCTATTGTTTAGTTTTTAGGGCGTTTGGACCAAAAACGCCGCTATTGCTCAGTTTTTTGTGGCGTTTTATTGCAAACGCCACTAATGTATAATATTTGCGGCGTTTTTTGTCCAAACGCCACTAAAAACGCCGCTAAAGCCCTATTTTCTTGTAGTAACGTTTCTTGTTGTCCCTAACTCTGTATAGGTTATAGTAACAGGCTTAGAGCCTTTGGTGGTGATGGATAAAACAAATTATTTGATTATACTGGAAGACCCTTATGTTTTTCGCCATGACTATAATCTTAGACATATGTATGAGTTTTATATAGCATCCTCCTTTGATAAGATGAAACTCATTGCCATGCTCGCATAACCACTGCCAACTGGGAGCCCCACTTATACTCCATCATTTGACATCATAACTTTTGTAAATTTAAAGCCCTAGTTACAGTTCAACCCATGAACGTATAATCACCGTCAATTGGAACCTTGAGTTGCAATGCGACCTATCTTCTCGGGTGATGGCTAAATACTTACATGGCAGATGAAAGTTGTACGTTGTCGAGCTCCATGATATTATCGTAAATTCAAATATACCTTAAAACTATAATAATGTCTATCTCAAGCACAAACAAAAATAAATCCATAAACTCTAATTTCCAACCGCAAAAAAAAAAAAAAAAAGAATAAGAATAAGAAGAAAAACAATTTATAAGAAAGTGAAAATCGCACATTGTATAACGTATTTTTACTTTCTCTCTCCAAAAATGAGCTACTCTCATAAATATTAAAAAAATAACCTAAATTCTTAAATTTTATAAAAAAAGACATTATTATAATTTAACCCTTTTAATTTATGCTTTCAACTTTTTTTTTAATCAATGATTTATTCTTTTAAAATTTTTTTATTTTTATTTTTAAATTTTTACAAGACGCGGCAAATATTGAACTCTTTTGAAATGTTAATGTTTGAAGTTCAAATCTTAATTTATATAAATAATATGTTGGTTGTTTCTAGATTTATTTAACTTAAATTCCATCACACCTCTCTAGAGGAAAATTTAAGTAACCTTATTTTCATTATTTTCCAGCAGAAGGACTCTATTTATATATACTGATGTTATTGAAGCATCGACTTAGCTTGATCTAAATGAATTTCGTGGAAGATGAGTAAAATTTTCTAGGCATATATCAGAGACAATATTAAACTAACATTTTTATTGCTTTTCTATTACGCTTCTATCTACACCTGGAACTTAGCTTACGAACTTACCTTGAACCCTAGTTCAATTCAACCATGGAAGAAAGATAATAATAATCCAGCTGAAATAGACAACAATCCCCACTTTTGTTGTTTAAATTATTTATTAAACCATTGTTAGTCACATCTGATAGATCAATAACCGAAGAAAACAAATTTGGATAAGTATATCTTTTGCCTGCATCTTCATTGACCCAACATCATTTAATTTCATTTTACTTACAAAAAAAAAAAAAAAAAAAAACAAAATTCCCCTCCATTTTCATATTGTCGTTCATCATATGAAAAGCAGAATCCATTATTCCGTTGTTTTGCTACCAACATGCGCTCTTCACCACTACCACCCTACTTTTTAATCCTACTTGTGTTCCTCATTGATTGTTCCATTCAAGTAAGCTGCTTTAGGTTTAATTTTCCAACATTCATGAAAGATGATGAAAAGCAGCTTATCTTGAGCGAGGACACTACTGACATAGAACAGAATGCCATCCAAGTTACCCCCGACTTTTCTAATGGAATATACATTGAATATAAATCGGGGCGAGCCGTGTATAAGAAACCTTTTAGATTGTGGAGAGACAGTCACACCATTGCTTCTTTCAATACAACCTTTGTCCTCAATATCGAAAAAAAAAACATCTCCTGGGGGTGAAGGCCTAGCGTTTATAATAGCTGGGAATTCTACTCTTCCACCCAACAGCGAAGGGAGATGGCTCGGGATTGTGAACTCGGATTCGAATGGTTCCCCGGTGGTGGCGGTGGAGTTCGACACAAGGAAGAGCAACGATCAGGACTTGGATGATAACCATATTGGCTTGGACATAAATAGCATAAACTCCAACGCCTCAGTTTCTTTAACTGACTTTGGTTTTAATATTTCAGGAGGTCGTGATTTACGGGTTCTTCTTCAATATGATGGTCAAAACTTGACTGTGAGGGTAAACGAGACTCTTGTGCTTTCTCAGCGTCTTGATCTTTATAGCTATCTTCCAAAGAAGGTGTTTGTTGGATTCTCTGCTTCAACAAGCAATGAGACTCAGCTGAACTGTGTCAAATCCTGGGAGTTTTCCGGAACCGATATCGGAGGAGAGGGGAACTTGTTGTGATTCTGGTGTTGTTTATTGGCGTTCTTTTTTACTTGTATCGGAGAACAGGCCCCATTGAGGAGGATTTTGAAGGTGCGCAAAGAAATATAGAAGATGAGATTAGACGATAGGATTTTTCTCCAAAGAAGTTTCGGTTCAGTGAATTGAAACAAGCAACTGGCAACTTCAGCCCCAATAACAAGTTTGGGAAAGGTGGATTTGGAACTGTGTACAAAGGGTCATGGGGAAACAAGGACGTAGCTGTCAAAAGAGTGTCGAAGAAATCAAATCAAGGCAAGCAAGAATTCATAGCGGAAGTAACAACAATTGGCAACCTCAACCACAAAAATCTCGTGAAGTTAATCGGGTGGTGCTATGAAAGGCGTGAGCTCCTTCTTGTATACGAATACATGCCAAATGGAAGCCTTGATAAGTTCATATTTTATGATGAAAAAACAAGCATGGTGGAATCGAGACTGAATTGGGAGCAAAGGCAAAATATAATACAAGGGGTAGCTCAAGCACTCGAGTATCTTCACTATGGTTGTCAAAAGCGGGTACTTCACCGTGACATAAAAGCCAGCAACATAATGTTGGACTCAGAGTTCATCGCTAAGCTAGGGGATTTCGGGTTGGCTCGAACCATTCATGAAAAAGAAAAGGCTTATTATTCCACCGTAGAGATTGCTGGCACACCAGGTTACATGGCTCCGGAAACCTTTCTTATCAGCCGAGCAACGGTGAAAACCGATGTCTATTCCTTCGGCGTTCTCGTCTTAGAAGTTGTTTGCGGGAGGAAACCTGGTAACAAAAGTGAGCAAAACAATTACAACAATAGCATCTCAATTGGCTATGGGAATACTATGAGAATGGGAAGATCACTGCCGCTGTGGATTCCAGGATGGATGGGAACTTCGTCGAGAATGAAGCCGAGCGTGTGCCGATTCTAGGATTGGCATGTTACCATCCGAACCCACATTGCAAGCCTTGTATGAGAACTGTTTTGCAGGTTCTTTTGGGGGAAATTGATCCACCTGAGGTGCCTCAAGAGAGGCCTTCATTTGTGTGGCCAGCTATGCCCCCATCTTTCACTCAAATGGATCACTCTCTTAAAGGCAGCCAACTCAATCCATTTACGGAACTCGCGGGTAGGTAAGGTCGTAAGCCAACCGCAAGCTGGTGTTTTTTGAGTTTGCACATACTGTAATTGTGTTAATTAATATGAGTCTGTATGTTCAACTCTAGGACTTTTTTTTTTCCAATTAGATGTCCAATCAGGTATTAAATATTGTGTTAGAAGTGTTTAAGATTAAGTTCGAGATAATAATACATCAATAGTGTTATCTGTATATAATAACTTGGATCGCAAGTTGATAAAAACAATAAGTTATGGTAAATATTTTATATATGGAGCAGTTTTAAAATTCGTAATAAATTTTTACATTTTTAATGAATTTACAAAATATGGATCAGTCATCGGCTCCACTCTAATAAATACCATGTTAAATAAAAAAAAGTTAATCACAAGTTGACCAAAATAATAATTCGAAATAAAAGTGTTAAGTATGAAGCAACAAACGCAACTCAGACTATTTCAATATAAATACATTAAGTTTAATATAAATTTTTTTCTATACAATTCAAATTAATTGTCATTGGCAATCGTGTACGTTCATTGAAATGTTGTTCGACTTCATCTAACATATTTCGGCATTATTCGGAGTCAAATACGATTTCAATTCAACAATCAAAACTTAACTAGGGTCTCAAAACATTGAGGAATGTATCTTGAGACATGCTTCCCCTATTTTGGACTTTTAGATTCAATGTTCAGGCATCTCAAGATTTAGTAGCTATTATCTAAAGACATACTCAACGTGTCTCGAGACCATTACCCAGATACACTTGAAATGGTCACTTTTGTTATTGAGATATCAAGACATGATCAATATGTCTCGAGACCAACAAACCAAATTATCTAAAATACCATTTCCAAGCATACAACTTTCAACCAACTTCACACTTAGCCTATGCTAAATTATAACTAAGTTCATATAAATTAAATTATCCTACCAATCATGATTACACATTTATCAAACTTAGCATTAAGTGTACATAACCAATCCAAGCCAATTATATCAAAGATGATCAACGATTTCCTTGATATACATTCAAATTCGACATGGCATATCATATTAATACTTGCCTTTCAGTGTTAACAATTTTATAAATTATTCTATTTAATAAAATTATGCTTACAGAAAAATTGAATTAGCACAAATTAGATTCGATATTCGTTGTTTATTTCTATCTTTTCGTTGTTTTGTGACATTCCAACATCGTTTTCAACCTTGTTCGATTTACTAAGCATCGAAATATTATTAAATTATCAACATATATACATACATACAAATTAAATTCATTTTACACACATTTTAAATAAATCCTTTATTTCACTAATATCTGAAATCTTCGTATTTTATAATTTACGTTATGAAAACTAAATCCAATTTCATATATGTTCATTAAAGATCTCAACCTGTCATTACTTACTAATAAATCTCAAAGTTCTTATACCTTAGAAATAAGTCCTTAATATTTTAATTATTAACCTTAAAACTTTTACACTATTTAGTTTTATTTCAAACTAACCCAATTCTTTCCTACCATACTCTTTACATAATCAAGTTTAGTTATCATATATCTCGTACTTCCAAATTTATGGAGTTTAAGTCTTTAACATTGGTATCATGATTTATCTCGCTTAATAACTAAAATTAATTTCATGGATCAGCTAGAATGAAGTTTCCACATAAGAAATCTATAAAAAACTTGAAGAAAAAGTTAATACTTTACCTTATAGAAGGAGAAATGTTGAGCTTTTTATTCTCTTTTAATTTCGGTGATAAAGAGAAGCATAGATGATGAAAGCCACCTCTTTCTCCCCCACCTATAATATAAAATAATATAATATAATCAATTAATTATATAATTAACTAATAAAAATATTATAAAACAAATCAAGAAATTTGTTTAATATATGTTTCCATGAAAATGTGTTTTAATCTCTTCCATTTTTAATATTGTTTATAATAATTTAGATAAGATAGAGATGAGGAGAAAGTGAAGAGTAGAAAGAAGTGAGTGTTGTTTGGTTGCTCCAAGCTCTAGGTATTACATGTTAACCCATTATTGGTAGGTTAGAGTTAAGTGACTGAATGATTTGATGATATAAATTTAATTAGGGTAGTGTTGTATCACTTTAAATATGACATTGTGATAAAAATTTATTGTGTTAATTAATAAGTAAGATTCATTCGTTGTACTCATAAAATGAGCATAGTCTATATGGTTAGGGTGTAACAAATATATATATATATATACTTATATTACTTGAAGTAACTAATGTATTGCATGAAATAATAGTAGTGCATGTCATCCAAGTTACCCCCGACCATCCTAATGGAATACACATTGAAAATAAATGGGGGGGGAGCCGTGTATAAGAAACCTTTTAGATTGTGGAAAGACAGTCACACCATTGCTTCTTTCAATACAACCTTTGTCCTCAATATCGAAAAAAAAAAATCTCCTGGGGGTGAAGCCTAGCGTTTATAATAGCTGGGGATTCTACTCTTCCACCCAATAGCGAAGGGAGATGGCTTGGGATTGTGAACTCGGATCCGAATGGTTCCCCGGTGGTGGCGGTGGAGTTCGAACAAGGAAGAGCGATGATCAGGACTTGGATGAAAACCATATTGGCGTGGACATAAATAGCATAAACTCCAACGCCTTAGTTTCTTTAACTCACTTTGGTTTTAATATTTCAGGAGGTCGTGATTTATGGGTTCTACTTTAATATGATGGTCAAATCTTGACTGTGAAGGTAAACAAGACTCTTATGCATTCTCAGCGTCTTGATCTTTCTAGCTATCTTCCAAAGAATTTGTTTGTTGGATTCTCTGCTTCAACAAGCAGTGAGACTCAGCTGAACTTTGTCAAATCCTAGGAGTTTTCCGGGACCGATATCGGAGGAGAGGGGAACTTGTTGTGGGTATCTTGGATAATGATTCCAGTAGTGATTCTGGTGTTGTTTATCGGGGTTCTTTTTTACTTGTATCGGAGAACAGGCCCCATTGAGGAGGATTTTGAAGGTGCGCAAATAAATATAGAAGATGAGATTAGACGATCGGATTTTTCTCCAAAGAAGTTTCGATTCAGTGAATTGAAACAAGTAATTGGCAACTTCAGCCCCAATAACAAGCTTGGGAAAGGTGGATTTGGAACTTTGTACAAAGGGTCATGGGGAAAACAAAGATGTAGCTGTCAAAAGAGTGTCGAAGAAATCAAATCAAGGCAAGCAAGAATTCATGGCGGAAGTAACAACAATTGGCAACCTCAACCACAAAAATCTCGTGAAGTTAATCGGGTGGTGCTATGAAAGGCGTGAGCTTCTTCTTGTATACGAATGCATGCCAAATGGAAGCCTTGATAAGTTCATATTTTATGATGAAAAAACAAGCATGGTGGAATCGAGACTGAATTGGGAGCAAAGGCAAAATATAATACAAGGGGTAGCTCAAGCACTCGAGTATCTTCACTATGGTTGTCAAAAGCGGGTACTTCACCGTGACATAAAAGTTGGCAACATAATGTTGGACTCAGAGTTCATCGCTAAGCTAGGGGATTTCGCATTGGCTCGAACTATTCATGAAAAAGAGAAGGCTTACCATTCCACCATTGAGATTGTCGGCACACCTGTTTATATGGCTCCGGAAGCCTTTCTTATCAGCTGAGCAATGGTCGAAGCTGATGTCTATTCCTTCGACGTTCTCATCTTGGAAGTTGTTTGCGGGAGGAAACCTAGTAACAGAAGCGAGCAAAAGAATTACAACAATAGCATCTGTTAAGTTTCAATCAAAAGTCAATGAAAACAAAACAAAGAAATTTTGTGTTTGAAATATTAAAACAGAAGCAAAATCGGATGAACAAATTGAGAGAACAAGTTGGCAACTCTTATTATTTGAAAAGTTCAAATTACATGTACATAAGTAGAAGGATTACATGGAAAGAAAAAAAAGCTTGCTTGTGCAAGTGTTTAAGCTGTAAAATCAACATAATTACAACCTAAAAGCTACTAAATCAGCTAAGTATCTAACTAATCCTTAGAAAATACAAAAAAAAATCATTGAAACAACCAAATTTAACTATCACATGGACTCATTGATCGAATTACTCCTTGGACAATAGCATGCTGCAGCTGTGATGCTCGGTCACTTGCTTGCTCGTGCATGGATGCATGGATACATGCATGCTGCTGTAATTGCCACCTTTTGAAGACTCCTCTTTGGGTACTAAGCAGCAAACTCCAATTTCTTTTCTCAAACACTCAAATCTTGTAGCAGCCAATGGCTTGGTCAGAATATCAGCAAATTGCTCCCTCAAACAACAATGAACCAAGCTAATTTCCTTAGTCAATTTTGCTTCCTTCATAAAGTGGTATCTGATCTTGAAATGCTTTGTTTTGCTATGGAACACAGGGTTCTTGGCAATAGCAACAACTGACTGGTTGTCAACCTTGATCTCAGTTACTTCCACTTGACCAGCATTCAAGTCATCCAATAGCTTTCTAAGCCAAATGGCTTGATTAACAGCAGTAGTAGCTGCAATATATTTAGCTTCGCAGATGGGGTGAGCCATCATGCATTGCTTCTTTGAGCTCCAACAAAAAACACTTGAGCCTAGGGTGAAGAAGTAGCCTGATGTGCTCTTCATGTCATCAACTGAACCGGCCGAATCACTGTTTGAGTAACCAACAAGCTTTAGCTCCTCTGTCCTTTCAAACTTCACATCAAAATTCAAGGTTCCTTTGACATATCTTAGAACCATTTTTGCTGCTTTAAAATGTGCAACATTGCAGTAGTGCATGAATCTCGAGAGAAGGCTAACAGCATACATGATGTCTGGCCTAGTTGCTGTCAAATAGAGTAGGCAACCAACCAAACTCCTGTACCCCTTTTCATCCACTCGATCATGCTCACTGGTGCTTGGCAGTTTCTCTCTGAGTGCTACAGGAGTGCTAGCAGGCTTGCACTTTGACATTCTGAATTTGCTTAGAACTTTTAGTGCAAATGCTTGCTGGCTTATGAAAATGCCTTGTTCTTCCTGATTTACCTCCATACCAAGGAAGTATGTCATCAAACCAAGATCATTCATCTTGAAAATGTCTTGCATTTGCTTCTTAAAGTCTTCAATCAGCTCACTTTTGCTGCCAATGACTAGTAAGTCATCAACATATAGAGACACAATCAGCAAGGTCTCCTCTTCAGTTTTCTTGACATAAAGAGTAGGCTCACTTATGCTCTTTGTGAACCCAAACCTTGACAGATAGGCATCTATCTTGTCATACCAGGCCCTTGGAGCCTGTTTTAGGCTATACAAGGCCTTCTTGAGCCTGTAGACCTTGTTTTCCACACCAAGGACCTTAAAACCTTCAGGCTACTCAATGAAGATTTCTTCTTTGAGAAATCCATTTAGATATGTTGATTTGACATCTAATTGATGCACTTTCCACTGTTTCTGAGCTGCTAAGGTAAACAACAACCTTATGGTGTCCAACCTTGCAACAAGTGAAAAGGTTTCAAAGAAATCGACCCCTTGCTGCTGACTGTAGCCTTTCGTAACTAACATGGTCTTGTGCTTGTTCAGTGACGCATCTGCATTGTTCTTAGTCCTGAAAACCTATTTGACACCAATAACCTTTCTATTTGCTGGCCTACTAACCAGCTCCCAAGTGTCATTCTTTTGAATCATCTTCAATTCAGCTTTCATAGCTTCTTGCTAGTAGCTTTCTTTTACAGCTTCATCATAGCAGGATGGTTCAACCATGGTCATAGCACATCTTTCATAGATGTCTGCTAGTGTTCTAGTACCTTTGATAGGTGCATCATCATAGTCATTTTCAGCTTCAACTTTGTTCTCAGCATGCTGCAGGTCAAGGTCATTTTGATCTGCCTCAAATAGACTTGTATAAGTTCCATCCCACTTCCAACAGCTTGCCTCATTAAACTTCATACCCCTGCTCACCACAATCTTCTTGGTCGATGGATCAAAGATTTTATAACCCTTCTTGACATTGCTATAGCCAACAAACATTCCTAGCATGGACCTTCTTTCCAGCTTAGTTTTCTTTTCTGCTGGCACCAATGCATAGCACAAACAACCAAACACCTTCAAGTGTGAGACAGTTGGTTTTTGTCCAAACCAGGCTTCAAAAGGTGTCTTACCCCTTACTGCATTAGTTGGCAACCGATTCAGCAAGTAAATAGATGTGTTTACAGCCTCAACCCAAAAGTTGTTAGGCATTTTGGCCTCAAACAGAAGACACCTGGCCATATCGAAGACTGTCCTATTCTTCCTCTCACAGACACCATTCTGCTGTGGTGTATAGATGGTTGTCAATTGGTGTTGAATCCTAGCATCATCACATATCTTTTGAAATCTCTAAGACACATACTCGGTTCCGTTGTCATTTCAGCTTGCAACTAGTTTGGTTTTCAGCCAATGCCTTGAATTTGCAAAAGAAGTCAGCCACATCTGACTTTTGTTTCAAGAAGCTAACCCAACAAAACCTGGTGCAATCATCAATGAACAGTTCAAAATACTTGCTTCCATTTAAGAAGGTGGTCTTCATAGGTCCACAGATGTTAGTATAGACCAGTTGGACTTTGTCTTGAGCTTCTAAGCTTTGTGAACAGGAAAAAGATAGTCTGGTTTGCTTGCCAAGCTGACAAATCTTACACACATTCCCCTTTGGCTCGATCTTGGATATGTCTTCAACCAAGCTCATTTTGTGCAGCAAACTAAGTGACTTGTAGTTCACATGCCCTAGCCTTCTATGCCACAAATTTGACTCATCAGCCTGAGCTACATGTGCCTTTGGTTCTAGCTGATTTACATCTAAAATGAAACTTCGATCGTTCATGGCTACTGTTGCTAGCACTTGGTCAACATCATCTTTGATCACACAAGTTTTGTTTTCAAAGAAGAGAGAGTATGTAACATCACGATTTTGGGTTTAGTCGGAACAGTGGTTTTGGGACCACAAATTCGATGAAGAAAATTTCATTTTTATTGTATTTTTTGGTCTACGATTTCATGGAATGATTTCGTGAAAATTTCGTTCGAAAATTTCTACGTTTGGGCACTCAATTTAGAAAAAGGACTAAATTGTAAAAAGTGCAAAAGTTGAGTTTTATATGTTAGAGGTGTCTAATTGTCATGAAATTTTAAATGGGAAGTCCTTAAATGATAATTAAACCATTGTATAACTTTTTGGACAAAAATAACCTTGGTTGGGTAAAATTTGAAAGAATAGTAAAAAGGGCATTTTTGTCATTTAGGGGTAAAATGAATTAAAAGACAAATTTTAAACCTCAAATGTGTCCCTTTCTTCTTGCTACAGTAGAATGTACCAAGATCAGCCATGGTTAGGGTTTATCCAAGCTTTCAAGCTTAATAGTAAGTGATTCCGAGCTCCATTTTTAATGTTCTATATATTTTTGAAATCCCAGTAACATGATCTGCTCATTTCTACCATTATTTTGAGCTAGGATTTATGTTTAAAAATTTACCCATGAATGATATGCATGTATTTTTATGTTTAATGGTAGAATATGAAGCTTGAAATTGTGTTAAACAACTTTTGCTAAGTGATTTTACGTGAAAACGAGTAAAACGACATAATCGATAAAAATACCTAATGTTCATAAGTACATGTTAGAGTGAGAATTTTATGTTTCCATAGAAGAAAAAAATGATCAGAATGTCATAAAACATAAGAAAATAGGAAGAAGTTTAATTTCCGAACCTTGGGGCAAAAGTACAAATATGCAAAAGTTTAGGGGTCAAAATGAAAATTTGTAAAAAAATGATTTTTAGACCCATATGAGAAGTGTGACTAATTAGTAGGCTAAATGTGATATTATAGATCAAGGAAATCGAGATTTGGGCTTAAATCGGGAAAATACAAGGTTATGGACTAGAATGGTAAATTGCCATTTCTGGATCCGAGGTAAGTTCGCGTGACTTAATAAGTCTATTATTCATGATATTATTGATATACATGAAATATAATTTGCTATAATTGTATTGAATTTGATGTTAATAGAAATTTGATGGGATGTGATATTAAAAAGAAATTGGTGATTACCGAGAATATGAGATCTTGCATATGTTGCAATAAAGGTTGTCCCTAAAGGATAATCTTTTGATCTCATTATGAAAAGGAAATGTACGCCTTGTGTGTACAATGTGAAAAGTGGTAGCTTCGGCTACCTTATCAGTGAAAAATGGTAGCTTCGGCTACCTGATCAATGAAAAGTAGTAGCTTCGGCTACCTGATCAGTGAAAAGTAGTAGCTTCGGCTACCTGATTAGTGAAAAGTGGTAGCTCCAGCTACCTGATCAGTGAATAGTGGTAGCTTCGGCTATCGAATATGAAAAGGGATAGCTTTCGCTATCGAATGTGAAAAGGGATAGCTTCGGCTATCAAATGTAAAAAGGGATAGCTTCGGCTATCGAATTTGAAAAGGAAAGGTATACTTTGTGTATACCATATGAAAAGGAAATGTATACTTTGTGTGTACCACTTGGAAAGAAACGTACACCTCGAGTGTACAACTGGAAAAGGAAAGGTCCATCAGAAATTCAACGGGTATTATAATGAATAATGCGATAAGAGTCCCAAGATGGGCGTGATGATAAAGGTAAAGTTAATTGATATGCTATGGATATGTGCAGTGCACGCGTACATTATACTCATAAGTGATGCCTTATTGAAATGTGATAAATGATGAGTAAGCGAATTCATGTATATATATGTTTATACATGATGAACAAGTGAAAATATTTGAAAGATGAATCATCCTCATGCTTATGATTATTAATTGTGTTACAATATCATGTTAACCTACATTGTGTAATTAAATATGAGATTTATGAAATAATGAGTCCATGATCAATGTGACAATGGAATTATGATAGCTATTGTGATTTTTGCACTGAAACAGTGTTGAACAGCAGCAGTAGCCCGACTTTAAAAAATCACCATAAATGGTGGAAGTCGAATTAGAGGCTGAATAATATATGAAATTAAAGACTAATGAGTCTAGTTTCACATAAGGGAAACATTGTAAGCAAAAGAAATTTTTATTATGAGATATTTTAATTCTTGTGAGACAATGTCAGTATGAGTTCGAAATCCCCTGTTCTGACTTGGGAAAATCACTAGAAATTGTAAAAAAAATAATTATGAGTTAGAAATCATATGAATAAAATCATTAATGAGATACTTTCAGGATAAAGAGACGGGAACATTATTCGAGTCTCGCACTATGAGATAAATAAATTTTAGTGAAGAAAGGTCGAAGTTGTCAAATAGTGAAAAAGGGGAAACTTTGAATAATAAAATGTACTTATTGGAAGAACCAAAAATTCTGAAAATTTTATGGTGGAAATATATGTGAGTCTAGTTTTTGGAAAAATTTACGGATATTAATTTGGAGTTCCGTAACTCTAGATATAAATGATTTAGTGACTGTGACTCAAGAAAACAGTTTAACCAGAACATGTGTAAATGTACAATTGGGATAGTTTTACTATGGAAAGCATGTTAGTAAATTGCTTATTATTTTCATGCGAGCTTACTAAGCGTAAAGCTTACCCCTCCTTTCCATTTCTTTTAGTGTTGTCAGGTTAGCTCAGGGTTGGAGATCGTCGGAGGCAGCATCACACTATCAAGCCAACACCTTGGGAGTATAAACACACATGCTAGAATTATCAAGTGAGTGGCATGTATAGGGATCTAGTTTTATAACATGTGTTATTATAATTTAGCCAAATATATTGGTCTTTTGTGAGCTAATGATTTTGACTTATAAATCTTGCTATTCATGTTATGTCTGATATTGGTGATGTGAATATGCTTGTGTCTTGATTGTGGATATATAATTACTCAAATATCCCATGTTAATTGCTATGAAAATATATAAGTGTATGTAGGTAATTAAGGGTGACAATTGGCTTGGAAAATAGCCTTGAAATTATCCACACGGATAGATACACGGACGTGTGTAACCACACGGCCCAATCCATACGGGCGTGTGACTCTCCGAAGTAAGAAAATTAGTTAAGTTGCCCATAGATTTTCAAAGTTCTTTGTTTAGTTCTGAACCACCCCAATGTATGTTATAGGCTTCGAAGGCCTGCATAAGGGACAATATGTATGTGTTTAAGATGTTTTAATTTTGGAAAAAAACTTTGTGGCCCGGTTTTGCATGTTGTGAATGTTTAAGTCCGATAACGCCTCGAACTCTGTCTCGGCATTGGATACGGGTGAGGGGTGTTACATTTAATGGTATCAGAGCTATGGTTTAGTCAGTTCTCAGACAACCCTAGTATGTGTAAAAGTCCAGCTATACATGCCACTGATCTGTGATAGTGTGATGTCTTCCGACGCGTATGAGAGCCACTTTGTTTAGACAAAGGTACTCTCCAACCGAGCTACATCGACCATGTTGAATGTAATTCTAAAGTATTCGAGTAAAGTATAGTCATGACGAACTGAAACTTGGAAAGGTACGAATGAGGATTCATGAAATGTGTACATGGAGAAATGAGCTTATCTATGATTAATAGATAATTCCATGATGTATATAATCGATTTATTTGAACAAATGCATGTGTTTGAGTAACTTATCAAAAATATTGATAAGATGAATATTTATGTATATTAGTTGGGATGATTATGATTGGTAAGCTCGTATAACTTGACTAAATGTATTAAATTGCTTGGACTGATATATATGATTGTAATGATATGTATATGATGATGTGTACGATGAAAGTTTAGACTGTGGTATACTTATTCATGTTTGTTTGGCCCTTATATGATATTATGTGCTTGACTTGTCTGATTTAATGAATGTATATGTAAGATTATCTAGGAAACATGGAAATACATGTATAAGTACACTTGTTTAAATGAGATAACTAGAAAGTGAGTGTAAAATCAATATGAATGTTAGTTACTCGAAATAAATGAAATGATTGAAATATGATTGCTATGATGAAAACTGTGTTACATGTATATGTATATGAGAGTTGAGTCAGAGGCCCTACGACCCTCTTCCCTTTACCAAAATGGTGTTTCATAATGGAAATTCCTCAAATTTATGTTAAATGAGTTTCCGAGTGAGAAACCAAAGAGTTCAATGATGGAATGGTCATAAGCATAATTAGAGATTGAGAATGGGTTGATAAGTACAGACATGAGCTAGAAAGATATTGGATTGACCGAAAGATTGTTTAATTTTTGCAACATCGTAGTTAGCGAAAAAGGTTAATTTTAGTAAAACGATCAATCCTGGTATGACGTTGAGAAATGTATTGATTGAAATTCCCTTATGAACTTGTTTTCTTAGTGAAGGGAATATTATGGAATTTGGGACGACAGAAATAGTTAAAGGAATAATGTTCGAAATATGAAATGTTCAAGCATGGTAATTATAGTGAACATTTTGTGATTGTCTCTATTGAGATATTGTATGAGATTACCTGATACTGGAAATATTATTGGGGCTATCTAATCCCTGATGAATTCTTATATTATGAAAATGTTCCTTGATCTTAACGTTAGACGAATATATTGTCAGTCTGATTGGGTTTTGATCTGGATGGTTCTGTTTTTCTCTGGTATTTTGTTATATTCTGCCTATTGAGAATCGATGAGAAATTGTGTATGGTGCCATGATTCTATCTCTACTGATCATTGCTCTGACTGATTATACACACACACACACACATATATATATATGAAGAGCATATAGTTCCAATCGTATTTGTTGTCAGTGGTTTAAAATGATGTTAATCTGGATTTCTTTATTTTGGGCTTCTCCGTTTGGAATTTCTCTATCTTGGATTTTCTGGTTATATTTATCTTGTAACTTATTGATCATGACTTGCATTTAGAGCATGACCTCCAGGTTGTGATTGATATATATAGAACAAATATGACTATACCTCTGAATTGATCCTGATAATGTGGTGAAATTTCAAGTCCCAATGTGTATGGTGGATTTCCTTTCTCAAGAAAGTTAATCAGAGTTAATGTATTCAGTTGAGGTATCAGTATTACTTATGCTAATGCATTTGTTATGGTCATTGGCATGATGAGTGAATTTGGAATGATGCATGTTGAATCGTTCTGTTGACTAGAAGAGAGAATTTCTTGAAATATCAATTACGGATGAATAAGGTCGACTTGATTGTTCAATTTGTATGGAATATATGTTTAGAATTTAATGAGATGTGCATGCTTGAGAATAAGATTTTATTTCTTCACGGGTAAAAAGACGAATAGTCTAATTAAGAAGTGTATGTTTCCTAGAAGAATCGTATGCGATAAGAAGATTTGATATTGATAATGTGAAGATAATTTGGGTATTTTAAAATACTAAAATGATCATTGTTTATATTTGAGTACAAATTATTAAAATGTTGAAAGTTTAAAGATGTATAGCAAGAATCATCAGAATTATTTTTGCGGTTTGGGAATTAGAATGGAAATAGAAAAGGTTAATATGGATTTTCTTGTTTGGATCATTCCTGTCCTTGAAAGAGGAAAGTGATATGTAGCGTTGTTAAACGTTATGAGATGTGTAAATTATGCTGGTATACCCGACTGTCTGCTCACCAGATTTATAGAATTTCGTGTCTTTATGAATTTTGAATATTATGGAATTTTAATCTCCACTAATCGGATTGAGATCCGAGTTTCATATCATGATTTCTTTGGAAAGCCAGAAGAGGCTTGAAGTAAAGAGTAGTTGAGGGTTAAATTGACAAATAATTGGACTGTGTGAAATTATAAAGAGTATGAGGTTGAGATGAACTGATTAGTTTTTACTATTCGAATCCCAAAAGATTCGGGTGCAAATGTATATGTAACATGATGGTATGGATCGGACTTTTGAGTACATGAGCTTTCTGGTAGAGATTAAGTTTCAGTAAAAGTATTGTAAAGTGAATATCATTTATGATTTTTGTATGTAAAATTTAAAGAGATAGGTAGTAAAATTTTAGCCTGAGTGAAAGTTCTTTGACATCAATTATAGGATTGAGGAATCTGGTGAGATTTTTGGGGACGAAAATCCCTAAAGGGGGGGAGAAATGTAACATCACGATTTTGGGCTTAGTCGGAACAGTGGGTTCGGGACCACAAATCCGATGAGGAAAATTTCATTTTTATTGTATTTTTATGGTCTACTATTTCATGGAATGATTTCGTGAAAATTTCGTTCGAAAATTTCTACGTTTGGGCACTCAATTTAGAAAAAGGACTAAATTGTAAAAAGTGAAAAAGTTGAGTTTTATATGTTAGAGGTGTCTAATTGTCATGAAATTTTAAATGGGAGGTACTTAAATGATAATTAAACCATTGTATAACTTTTTGAACAAAAATAACCTTGGTTGGGTAAAATTTGAAAGAATAGTAAAAATGGCATTTTGGTCATTTAGAGGTAAAATGAATTAAAAGACAAATTTTAAACCCCAAATGTGTCCCTTTCTTCTTGATACAGCAGAATGTACCAAGAGAAGCCATGGTTAGGGTTTGTCCAAGCTTTCAAGCTTAATAGTAAGTGATTCCGAGCTCCATTTTTAATGTTCTATATATTTTTGAAATCCCAGTAACATGATCTGCTCATTTCTACCATTATTTTGAGCTAGAATTTATGTTTAAAAATATATCCATGAATGATATGCATGTATTTTGATGTTTAATGGTAGAATATGAAGCTTGAAATTGTGTTAAACAACTTTTGCTAAGTGATTTTACGTGAAAACGAGTAAAACGACATAATCAGTAAAAATACCTAATGTTCATAAGTACATGTTAGAGTGAGAATTTTATGTTTCCATAGAAGGGAAAAATGATCAGAATGTCATAAAACATAAGAAAATAGGAAGAAGTTTAATTTCCGAACCTTGGGGCAAAAGTACAAATATGTAAAAGTTTAGGGGTCAAAATGAAAATTTATAAAAAAATGATTTTTAGACCCATATGAGTAGTGTGGCTAATTAGTAGGCTAAATGTGATATTATAGATTAAGGAAATCGAGATTTGGGCTTAAATCGGGAAAATACAAGGTTATGGACTAGAATGGTAAATTGCCATTTCTGGATCCGAGGTAAGTTCGCGTGACTTAATAAGTCTATTATTCATGATATTATTGATATACATGAAATATAATTTGCTATAATTGTATTGAATTTGATGTTAATAGAAATTTGATGGGATGTGATATTAAAAAGAAATTGGTGATTACCGAGAATATGAGATCTTGCATATGTTGCAATAAAGGTTGTCCCTAAAGGATAATCTTTTGATCTCATTATGAAAAGGAAATATACGCCTTGTGTGTACAATGTGAAAAGTAGTAGCTTCGGCTACCTGATCAGTGAAAAGTGGTAGCTTCGGCTACCTGATCAGTGAAAAATGGTAGCTTCGACTACCTGATCAATGAAAAGTAGTAGCTTCGGCTACCTGATCATTGAAAAGTAGTTCGGCTACCTGATTAGTGAAAAGTGGTAGCTCCAACTACCTGATCAGTGAATAGTGGTAGCTTCGGCTATCGAATGTGAAAAGGGATAGCTTTGGCTATCAAATGTGAAAAGGGATAGCTTCGGCTATCAAATGTAAAAAGGGATAGCTTCGGCTATCGAATTTGAAAAGGAAAGGTATACTTTGTGTATACCATATGAAAAGGAAAGGTATACTTTGTGTGTACCACTTGGAAAGAAACGTACACCTCGAGTGTACAACTGGAAAAGGAAAGGTCCATCAGAAATTCAACGGGTATTATAATGAATAATGCGATAAGAGTCCCAAGATGGGCGTGATGATAAAGGTAAAGTTAATTGATATGCTATGGATATGTACAGGTACGTACATTATACTCATAAGTGATGCCTTATTGAAATGTGATAAATGATGAGTAAGCGAATTCATGTATATATATGTTTATACATGATGAACAAGTGAAAATATTTGAAAGATGAATTATCCTCATGCTTATGATTATTAATTGTGTTGCAATATCATGTTAACCATGTTAACTTATTTTCTAGAACGAAAGGAAAAGGAATAGGTAAAATAAAAGTTTCTAGCTCAACGAATCGCACGTAGAGATATTGGTAAAACACATAGAGTTAATGGTATTTCATAACTAATCGATTGAGCAGCAGCTCGCAGACCACCTAAAAAGGAATATTTATTATTTGATCCGTAATGGAATTATGATAGCTATTGTGATTTTTGCACTGAAACAGTGTTGAACAGCAGCAGTAGCCCGACTTTGAAAAATCACCATAAATGGTGAATAATATATGAAATTAAAGATTAATTAGTCTAGTTTCACATAAGGGAAACAATGTAAGCAAAAGAAATTTTTATTATGAGATATTTTAATTCTTGTGAGACAATGTCAGTATGAGTTTGAAATCCCCTGTTTTGACTTTGGAAAATCACTAGAAATTGTAAAAAAATAATTATGAGTTAGAAATCATATGAATAAAATCCTTAATGAGTATAATTTCAAGATAAAGAGACGGTAACATTATCCGAGTCTCGCACTATGAGATAAATAAATTTTAGTGAAGAAAGGTCGAAGTTGTCAAATAGCGAAAAGGGAAAACTTTGAATAATAAACTGTACTTATTGGAAGAACCAAAAATTTTGAAAATTTTATGGTGGAAAGATATATGAGTTTAGTTTCTGGAAAAATTTACGGATATTAATTTGGAGTTCCGTAACTCCAGATATAAATGATTTAGTGACTATGACTTAAGAAAACAGCTTAACCAGAACATGTGTAAATGTACAATTGGGATAGTTTTACTATGGAAAGCATGTTAGTAAATTTCTTATTATTTTCATGCAAGCTTACTAAGCGTAAAGCTTACCCCCTCCTTTCCATTTCTTTTAGTGTTGTTAGGTTAGCTCAGGGTTGGAGATCGTCGGAGGCAGCATCACACTATCAAGCAAACACCTTGAGAGTATAAACACAGATGCTAGAATTATCAAGTGAGTGGCATGTATAGGGATCTAGTTTTATAACATGTGTTATTATAATTTGGCCAAATATATTGGTCTTTAGTGTGCTAATTATTTTGACTTATAAATCTTGCTATTCATGTTATGTTTGATATTGGTGATGTGAATATGCTTGTGTCTTGATTGTGGATATATAATTACTCAAATATCCCATGTTAATTGCTATGAAAATATATAAGTGTATGTAGGTAATTAAGGGTGTCAATTGGCTTGGAAAATAGCCTTGAAATTGTCCACACGGATATATACACGGCCGTGTGTTACCACACGGCCCAATCCATACGGGCGTGTGACTCTCCGAAGTAAGAAAATTAGTTAAGTTGCCCATAGATTTTCAAAGCTCTTGGTTTAGTTCCGAACCACCCCAATGTATGTTATAGGCTTCGAAGGCCTGTACAAGGGATGATATGTGTGTGTTTAAGATGTTTTAATTTTGGAAAAATACTTTGTGGCCCGGTTTTGCATGTTATGAATGTTTAAGTCCGATAACACCTCGAACCCTGTCCCGGCATTGGATACGGGTGAGGGGTGTTACAGAGTAGGCCTTCTTTAATAGTTGACCAACTCTCAGCAAGTTTTGGTCAATGTCAGGCACATAAAGAACCTCAAAAATGGTTTTGTTACCTGACTTGGTGCCAATCACATCCTTGCCTTTGCCTTTGGCCTTGAGGAGCTCACCATTTCCAATTCTGACTTTGGAAACAAATGTGGTGTCTAGCTCCTTAAACATGTTTTTGTTTGGAGCCATGTGGTGAGTACATCCACTATTAATCAACCACATCTTGCTAACCTTACTCGAGCCTGCAAAACAAGAGGCTGTGAAGACATGCTCTTTCTATGCCTTAACATCTTTAGCAGTCTGAGCTTGATTTTGATGGTATGGCTGTGCCTTTGGCTTATTTTTGCACACCTTTTCAATGTGTCCTAGCTGTTTGCAGCCTCTACACTGAATGTCTAGCCTGTACCAACAATATTTTTCAAGGTGAGTAGTCTTCTTGCAATGAGCACAAGGTGGAAACTTTCTTTTGGTAGCTTCTTTTTTGCCTTTCTCTTTCTTTTCTGTTCAAGGCTTCTTGCTTTTGAAACTTGAACTCGAGCTTGAGCTTTCTCTGCCTCTGGCCTGAAAAGCTCCTTCAAAATGTTCCTCCATTCTGTTTGCTCTTCTTTGCTCTTGTGCATAAAGAGTATTTATCAAATCTGTTAAGGGGATAGCTGATAGGTCCCTCGAGTCCTCCAAAGAAGAGATCTTTGATTCATACTTCTCTGGAAGGGTTGTTATGACTTTCTCAACTACCCTCTGGTCACTAAAATCATCCCCAAGCAGTCTTATATTGTTGACTGTGGCCATGATCCTGTCAGCATACTGCTTGATAGTTTCTGACTCATTTATCCTCAAATTCTCGAAGTCCCTTCTCAAGTTGATTAATTGTTGTTGCTTGGTCTTCTCTGATCCTTGAAACTCCTCATTGAGTTTGTACCAAGCCTGCTTTGGAGTGTCACAGGCCATTATCCTTGTGAAGATCACATCTGAAACTCCACTTTGAAGGCATGACATGGCCTTTTACTTCTTAGTACAGTCTTCATTATACTGCCTGATCTGAGCTATGGTCGGATTTGCTCTCAAGGGAGGTGGCTCTGTGTCATTTTGAACAACATTCCACAAGTTATGTGCCTGCAGGTATGTCCTCATTTTTACAGCCCAAATATTATAGTTCTCACCAGAAAAAACAGGTGGTGGTGGTGGTGAGAAGCTTATCCTTGCAACAACTAAAAAACAAACCAACAAAAACAGCTCTTGCTTCTACCTTTCAAACACGAATCAGCCACAAAATAGTGCACAACCAAGGCCCTCAAATACAACAGGCTCTTGATACCATTTGTTAAGTTTCAATCAAAAGTCAATGAAAACAAAACAAAGAAATTTTGTGTTTGAAAGCTTAAAACAGAAGCAAAATCGGATGAGCAAATTGAGAGAACAAGTTGGCAACTCTCATTACTTGATAAGTTCAAATTACATGTAAATAAGTAGAATGATTACATGGAAAGAAAACAAAGCTTGCTTGTGCAAGTGTCTAAGCTGTAAAATCATCATAATTACAACCTAAAAGCTACTAAATCAGCTAAGTATCTAACTAATCCCTAGCAAATGCAAAAAAAACTTCATTGAAACAACAAAAGTCAACTATCACATGGACTCATTGATCGAATTACTCCTTGGACAATAGCATGCTGCAGCTGTGATGCTCGATCACTTGCTTGCTCGTGCATGGATGCATGGATACATGCATGCTGCTGTAGTTGCCACCTTTTGAACAACATCGTCAATTGGCTATGGGAACACTATAAGAATGGGAAGATCACTGCCTCTGTAGATTCTAGAATGGATGGGAACTTCGTCGAGAATGAAACCGAGCGTATTTTGATTCTAGGATTGGCATGTTGCCATCCGAACTCACATTACAGGCCTTATATGAGATCTATTTTGCAGGTTCTTTTGGGGGAAATTGATCCACCTGAGGTGCATCAAGAGAGGCCTTCATTGGTATGGCCAGCTATGCCCCCATCTTTCACTGAAATGGATTACTCTCTTAAAGGCAGCCAACTCAAGCCATTTACTGACCTCGCGGGTAGGTAAGGTCATAAGTCAACCGCAAGCTGGTTATTTTGAGCTTGAACATACTGTATTTGTGTTAATGAATACTATTTTTTTTCAATTAGATGTCCAATCATGTATTAAATATTGTGTTAGAAGTGTTTAAGATGAAAGTCAAGATAATAAGATTTTAATAGTGTTAACTGTATATAGCAACTTCGATTGCAAGTTGACCAGTTTAATAACTCAGTACACACATGATTAGAAAATATACATGATAAATGTGGATCACGAAAAATCAACTAAAAACATTATATAAATAATCAACAGACTAACTAGGCATAGTCCTTCTTTAACCTTTAAATAGGAGAATAATACGATTCAGCATATTTAAACTCATGTTCATCTACACTAACAACAATAATAATGCCAATTGAGGTAATACCCAATCGACAACTAAAGACTTTTCTAAATATATTTGTATATAATATTTATAAACATAAAAATTTGTTAAGCAATAGCTAGTCAAAATTATTTATCGTCGAGGGAAAATTATGGGAAGTAACAACTAGTGTTGTAGGGAAAAAAACTGAGCTCTTCAAGTTAAGTCTTTAACAAATAAAAGCTTAATTTACTTTAACAAATAAAGTAAGGGTGTCAAATCAAATTGAATAAAAAAATTTTGAATTAATCAAGTTGACGAATCTTATTTTATCATCCTAATTCAATTTGAAATTTTCTCGAATCAAGTCTAATGGGATGGAATTTAAATCGAATCAAATTGAATATATTTATTCAAGTTAAATTAAAAAAATAATTTTAGTATTTTTTTATTTTTATGTAATTTTTTAAAAACATTTTTCTTTAGAGTTTTTTAAAATAATCATAAAAAAAATTTGAAGTAAATATATAAAAGCAATTGAAGTGGATTTTGATTTTTGGGTGTAAAGGGGAGAAATAAAATATTTATAGGGGATTTTGATTTTTGGGAGTAAAATGGGAAGAGAAAGTAAAAATTTTTAGAGGTCAGGGGATAAAAAATTTTGTAGGGGATTTTATTTTTGGGGTAAAAAGGGGAGGAAAAGTAAAAAATATATATATATATATTCGGTTTATTTGAATTTGAAAAATCAACTTGATTTGAACTTGAAATTAAAAAATATTCAAGTTCACTTGATTAACTCTATTAGAATAATTTAAAATTTAATTTTTTTAATCGAATTTAATTTTATTCACCCTTAAATAAAAAATAAAAAAATCGATCAATTTACACTACACTGACCTTTTTGGCTCCATTTCGTGGGGGAGCCCATCCTTTACCCCTGTTCTTATAAGCCTATTAAACCATTATGGCTTATAAATAGACAAGAAAAGGTCTATATAAGTAATGTAAATATATTATTTGAAATGCTTTTAATTTTTATATTTCAAAAGAACAACAGATAAATTTTATCCAAATATTTTTATATAATGCATTAATTTTATTTTTTTAAAATTATAAACTGAAACTAGAAAAATAAAATATAATTTACTTGATAATTAGTAAAACTTTAAGTTTCCACAATGCAAAAATTGTCATGTAAATTAAAATTCTTGTTAATCATATTATACCTATAATTTTGCTTTCCAACACAGTTGTGTGCTAATAGACCATAAGCATGCCTAAATTTTCATGAGTGCTTTAGAGATTTTACCACAAGCTTCATAGAAACGGTTCCACTTCACATTTATATAGATTAATCCATCAAGTGTTCAATGAAAATTAATACACCACCTATAAATGGTATACTTTTGATTAGGAGTACATGTGTTTCGAGCTCTGGAAAATTGCAAGGTAAGCTCTGAAAAGGTGCTTGGATTTTTAAAACAATCCAATATGAAGTCCAAATTCTTCAAGTCCTTCAAGTTTTAAATCAAATAATCTTCTATATTATTCTTGAAGTCTCAAATGCTTAAAGAGGACTTTGACTCAAAGAACAAAACCCAGGATAAAAATTAAAACTTCCTAAAGAGGGCAATCAACTTCCTGTTGGTTATAGTGCCATAAGTATAGTATTTTCGTCTAAGTACATTTGTAATTTTTCAAATAGATTGGTTAACAAAATTATTCATGAATGACATCAATACTTTGTATATTGTCCTCATATGGTTTTTGCACGCAAAACAAAATGGAAGCAAATGTTTCACATTAGTTGTCTAATATTTAACTAATACTACGGTATTACATGGTCGAATCATAATATGAAAAGACAACTTGTATTAATAGATGAACTCAAACATGTCCTTAGTCTAATAAAAAATGAGCAAACTGATTGAAAGACTAATATGTCATCTATCATGTACAATTAGGGAGACGTTTTGTCTTTGACATAAAAGCGAATGACACTTAGAAGATAAAGATATAGATGTGACTGATTGGGCTAACAGTACATCGAACATGACCCAAGTAGAATAGATCTTGAATCTGTTTATGGATTTATTCACTTGTGACATTCATAGTGTGTCATACCTAAATCCTAAGTGGGTGATAAACTATTTATGTCTGACTAGTACACTTTGATGTAAGTAAAAGTCTAAGTTCAAATAGATAAGGAACCAAAAGCTGGCGCATTGTGATGGTCGTGAAACTAACCAAAAGCAGGACCGGAATGTCGAACCCACAGGAACTAAAAGTACTAGTATTAATCTTCTTTTTATTATCTAGCCTAAAAATAAGGGGATTTGCTTTATCTAAACTAATCAACTGAACTAAGAATGCACAAGAAGTAAATTGGGGAAATAATTTTGGGAAAACTGATTGATTTGGACAATACCCAAGGAAAAATCCACCTAGACTTCATTTGTTATTTGACTCTAAATTAGACGATTTATTCACTTGACTTAATCCGTAGAAATCCATAATTTATATTATTATCTCTCTCGAGACGAACAACGTCTAACCCTAGGTTGATTAATTGAAATCTCTTTCTAATTAAAACCCCTAGTGTTGCATTAACTCGATCTATGGATTCCCTTATTAGGTTTGACCCTAATCTGGCAGATTTATGTCACCCTATGTCTAGGGGTGCAATCAACTCCGCTTAATTATGCTAGATCTACTCTTAGACAATGACTTTTGCTCCTCTGAATAAGCACATCAATACTTGAATCAATATCCTGGAATATTAAAACAAGAATTAAGAACACGTAATTAATAACAAATCAAATATTTATCGTATAATTCAGAAAATAGTAACAAGATCCATCTTAGGTTTCATTCTCCTTAGGTATTTAGGGGATTTAGTTCATATGTGTAAAAGAAAACATCTCAGAATAATAATAATAATAACAAAACATAAAGAAACCCAAAAAACCCTAAAGGAAATTTAAAAGAGATCTTCAATCTTGAAGGAGAATCCAGCTTCTGAGATGGATCAATCGGCTTTCTTCGAGTAATTCCTTGCCTCCCACTCCGTGTGTCTTCTTTAATCCTCCTCTAGGGTGTTTATATAGGCTTTAGAATGCCTCAGAACCCTCCAAAGTTCCCTTTTCTGAATAGAACTAGACTTGGGATGAGAAAATTATTTAATATAGAATATTAAAGTTTATTTTGAAAAATAAAAAAAAATCGAATCGGGTTAGATCACATTACAAAGTACTCGGTCAAAAGGCTCAAGAAGTACTCATAATTAAACCCGATATGAGAGAGATCCAAAACTCCTCATATAACATAAAGGGGGCAACCTTAGTAGAAATACTTGGATGTGCTGTCCACCCCACTCCTACTCTAAATAGGAAGTTGTTTTTCTATTTGAAACAAACCACTACAATTCAACAAGAGTTCTACATTCTCTTCTTATAAATAGATAACACCGGTAGGGCATTAAACAAAACTTTAAGAGATTTTTACTCTGTCAAAAAAGAGAGAATTTATTCTCAAATATTAAATATATTTTTTCAAAATAATAATTCTACTGGTTTCTATTAAAGAAGGGACTATTTTCGTTTTCATCCCAAATAAAAGGGAATTTTTTTTCTAATTTTGTGTTTCTATTCAATTGGTTTGAGCTCACACTTGAAGCAATTCATGGTACGAGAATAGCAGAGAAGATCATTTCGTTAAAATTTTGGAACAACGAACATCCACTAGGCCAAAGACATATGTATGAATTCTGTAACAGCCTGTTTTTCAGTGGAGTCGGAAATAATAGTTTTGAGACCACAAATTCGACGAGTAAGTTTGTATAATTAGTATTTAAATTATACGATTCAATAATAATTTTTATATTGAATTTTGATTTGATGAATTGAACTAATTAAATTAAAAGTTAGTATGAGTGGCTCGATTTAAAAGTCAAGTGGTTATTAAAAACGAGGTATTAGAACCTCATTTTCATGATTTAGGGTCGTAAATATTTTTATTAAATATTTATAGAGTCGTAATATATGTGAATTGAAGTTTGGTTCGATAACTTTGGTGATTGATTGCTTAATTAAGGTAAAAGGATTAAATTGTAAAAAAGGTAAAAGTTAATCACTATAGATTTAAAATGCTAAAAGGACCAAAATGGTAATTAAATCATTGTCAAAAAGTCCAAACGGTGGTGGCATGATTAAGTCCACTAGGTTTTGGGCTATTTTCTCTTTTAGTCCTAATTAGTTTAGGATTAAATTGTAAATAAGTTTATTTAATTGGAATTTAATTTAATTGAAGGACCAATTGTGCAATTAAACCTTCCTTAAATGGTAACTATACCATGTTTATATATAGTGGACATTTTTGGACATGTTTTAGTGATTTATAAGTTATAAAGTAAAGGTTAATTTTGTAAATAATTAAAGAATAAGTTAAAATAAAAGACTTAAAAAGATGATATTATCAGATTTTCTTTCTTCTTCTTGTTGGACAAGCTGAATAGCCATGGAAGACATGGTGAAAGCTTTGGGCAAGCTTGCGTTCTTCGATTAGGTGAGTAAATCTTGCCCGTTTTTAGTGATTTTTATGTTTTTGAGCTCATATTAACTTAATCTAGCTAAGTTGGGGACTAATTTGTAAAACTGTCAAATGTTATGGAATGTGCCATTGATGAATATGAGATGTTTTTGAAATTTTATGGTATAATCTTAAGCTTGGTTGCTAGATAGGACTATTTTGTAAAGTAATTTTTGGTAATTTTAATGTTTAAGGATTAAAATGTAAAATTAGTAAAAGTACAAAGACTTGATGTGAAATAATAGCAAATATGGGTTGTAATAGGATTACAAGAAATTCGACTAAACTTGAAATTGAATAAAATGGTTAAATTGCATGTTTTGGGCGTAGGGACTAAATTGTACAAAAGTAAAATGTTGGGGGAAATTTTATAAAAATGTCAAAAAGGACTTAATTGCATAAAATGAATTAATTTTTCTGTTAGAATTAGTGAATTGAATGAAATTATTATTTTAGATTAAGAACGAGTGAAAATTGAGGAGAAGAGAAAATTACCAAATAGTCTGGTAAGTTATTTGAACTTAATTACATAATGTTGGATTATGTTGATATGTGTAATTGAAAATGGAAATAATGAATTGACACAACCTCGGTCAGTAATTAAGCTACTCTGGACAGTTACTGCAAATCACTCCTGTAAGTTCGTTCGGTTTGTAATTTAATATCTGTATGAATTGTGTGATGATATAATACAAAATAGTGGATATTAATTGTTCTATTGATGATGTAAAATTGTTTGAGAAAATGATATTGAATTTTGATACTTGGGCTGGATGAACGCGAGATAGAGTACAACTAAATGACAGTGTGTTATGCGGTGATTGGAGGGAAGATTGATGTGGTGTGCCTTATATATTTTTTTCGAGTATACCGATGTTCAACATTTTTTGCGAACCATCGTGTTATACTATCCTATTCTGGCGTGTTATTGGGGTGGATGTATAGCCTACGGGCTAGCACTTAGTGCCGTGGTGTGTTATCGGATAGATTAGCTCTTGTGAGTATTTGGCGTGTTATCGGTTGAATTAGATCTTATGAGCATTTGGCGTGTTATCGGTTGGATTATCTCTTATGAGCATTTGGCATGTTTTCAGTTGGATTAGCTCTTATGAGTATTTGGCGTGTTTTCGGTTGGATTAGCTCTTATGAGCATTTGGCATGTTTTCAGTTGGATTAGCTCTTATGAGTATTTGGCGTGTTTTCAGTTGGATTAGCTCTTATGAGCGTGTTATCGGTTGGATTAGCTCTTATGAACATTTGGCGTGTTATCAGTTGGATTAGCTCTTATGAACATGTGGGGTGTTTTCAGTTGGATTAGCTCTTATGAACATTTGGAGTGTTTTCAGTTGGATTAGCTCTTATGAGCATTTGGCGTGTTTTCAATTGGATTACTTATGTACTTATATCTGTAAGTCTTTCATCAGGTCGTAAATTGTTGTATTCAACTTTTTTAATGATTTTGAATGGCATGCCATGTATTTGACATCTTAAATTGACTTCGTTGAGAATATATATGTTTTCCCGGAAATTACCACTTTAGCTTTGAATTGAATTATGCAATTCACCAGTTCGACTTTGTGGATGGCAGGAGAAACTTGTTGTTGAGTTATTTTTGATTGAATTGTTATATTTATTTCGGTAAGATTTATAGTTTCTGTATGTCAAACTTACTAAGCTTTAATAAGCTTACTTGTGTAATTTATGTTTCTTGTAGATACTTTTGAAGGTTAGATGATCCGATCAACACTCAAGTCACACTATCCATCCAATTTCGGTAGCTCTTAAACGTTTGTTTTGGATTATATGACATGTAATAGGCATGTTTTGTTATTACTTTTGTTTTGGTTTATATATATATATAATAAATAAGCCTATATGCAAGCTTATAATATGAGTATCACTACAATGATCTTGATATTTACTTGACAAATGTTTAGTAATGACTTGTTATGAATTATGAATGATGGAAGGTGTTTTTGATATTAAGTTGTAATGAATGTATGATTAAAAGGTCTCTCTTGAATTGTTGTGATTAAAGCTGCTTATGATAGGCATATTGGTTAGAATTTAAGTTGTGTGAATTGGCATGTTTTTGTAACACCACAAACCCAACCTAGACATTTACGAAAAAAAGATAGAAATCTGTCGTTATACTCATTAGTGAAAACCATAGATTGTATACTCTTTCAAATAAAACAATAATTTGCAGCTGAAGTTTAAAAGTCGTTATATTTTGAAAACCAAGTTTATCTTCTCGAAAGCGTTTGATCGCATAAAACATTTGTTTTTGTAAAATATTTTGTCAAGTGTCACAAGAAATCTCAAATCTAATCCAAATCCAAAAGTAAAACCCAAAAGTCCAAGGAGTCCCAAAATCACAAAACTCTCAAAACCATAAAATTAAGTAAACTTTTAAAGTAAATGAAATTTACAGACAAGTGGTCACAATTGAGCCTCCGCCGCACCGACCTGCCTAAGTTTAAGGGTTACCTGAACAGAATAGACAAACAGAAAGTGAGTTTTAGAAACTCAGTGTGTAACTCTTCGGAAACATAAATTCAGATTTTATCGCATAACAGAACAGATACGGACATAAATCCTTAACAGAATCAAATTATCAACAGAATCATACAGATACGGATATACAAAGTCCTACCCCCATCCTCTACACACCAACTCCGACCATCCTAACACACCACGTGGGGGTATAAAACACCCACCCAGCCCTACACACCACGTAGTGTCTATACGACACTTTCCAGAATAATCACAGCCGTACTGCCAGTATATTTGCGAAATATCGCCTTAGAGAATACTTCCTCCACATATCACATATCCCACCCAATAGTCAAATACAAAAAAATACTAGATAAATCAGAATTATCAAATACTAGATACCAGAATTATTAAATCAAACATGGTCGTATAACAGATAATAGACATGCATATGCATAACAAATCATACATTTTGGGCATTACAGCACATTCATTTAGGTATTGCCACTAGAGCAAAACTGACTTTTAGCGGCCTTTTTTTAGGCCTTTAGCGACACTTTTAACCGCCGCTAAAACTATTTGCTGCGTTTTTACAAGCGCCGCAAAAAATGCCGCTATAGATAACGCCGCTAAATTTTGCGGCGTTTATTTAAAAAAACGCTGCTAAAGTTCATGGCCTTTAGCGGCGCTTTCTCCACAAATGCCGCTAAAGGTCATGAAATTTAAAAAAATAAAATATTATAAAGGTCATGAAAAATATAAAAAAAATAAAATTCATTATCAAAATATTGAGAAGAATAATGTCCATGATATAAATATAAAAATTTTCTATTAAAATTCATTATCAAATTAAAATAAAAATAAAAATATAGAATCAAAACTAAATAAATAATAAAAATTAGATTAAATATAAATATAAATAAAATACAGCAAGTCTTTTACTAACAGCAAGTCCAAATACAACATCTTGTTTGTGAACCTAAACAACACTGAAAATGCAAAGGTCTTTTTATAAAAGACAAATTGCTAAGTTTTGAACTAGGAATTCTAATACCTCGGAGGACAATGCAAAGTTTAAAGCTTCATAAACTACACTCTCATCAGGACAAGATGCCAATGAACCTACAAACAGAGGGGAAAAATATTATAGATTTGAATAGTCTGAAAGTGTCTAAAGGATTTTTGTACACTACTCCAGTCTGTTAATGCAGAAGTCGTTGAAAAAGCTATGCATAATATGTACCTACAACATACAAAATAATGTAACGTGAAACCCAAATCCGTTAACTACAAAATTGCAGGAAAAGAGACAACAGCTTAATATTTCGGTTAATTTGGTTGGTTTATGTTAACGAAACAAAATTAACCTTCAACATTTTTTCAATGGATAATTCTACATATCCAACCAAAATATCAGAACAAATCAAAATCTAGAAGCACAATAAAGTGAAGATATTAATCACCATCAGATGATAAATTAACACATACTAAAAGTTCAAAACAAATAAAATGAAGGTATAAAAACTTAACAGGACTAATCTTAACTAATAACCAAAATAACATTCAAATATCAAATTTTCTTAAAATCTCTTCTGTTAACCAAACTGAATTTTTTATGGTTTTTTATGGTTAACCAAAAAACCGAATTTGGTCAGTTAATCAGCTAAAAATAAAAGAATATTAGCAACAAATTATAAATTGAATTTCAGGACCATGTCAAATTTTCCTAGAAAACTTCTAGTCAATAAAAATTTTGAGAAAGCAGTCCAAAAACTCCAACACTCAAATAAAATACATATGAAAACTACATACAAATTGTTTAAGATAAGGATTGATGTATCAGTATCTTAACCTCAGTTTTCTTCAAGTAACCAAGTTACATACACTCAACACCTCAAACAGATTATGGAGGTATAACCTTGTAATGACTTACCTTTATATCAAGGAAGACTCCACCTCTGATTCTCACCATCCACAAAAATCTATTTCCCAATAAATATTTCTATATTCAGTCCACAACAATGCAAGCATCTTAACTACAATAACCAAGGTAAAAATGATATTTCAAACTTAGCATCCCCCAGTCATGACATTATGGAAACATAGGCATAAGCATAATGTAGCATGTTCCAGATGCTTTGACACCTGAAAATACCGTAAGATAAAGATTTCTATAAGATAGAGATTAGAAGAACCAAGTACGGGATGGCACCTAATTCTCTCCAGAAGCTTCTGACTCTTCCTAGCATTCTTGATAAAACGATGCTTAAGAAGTTCTTTAGCAGTAGCCCTCTGAATATACAAATTAAAGAAAAACATAAGACATTTTATAGCATTAAAAAACAACTCAGCCAATAAATCTAGGATCACTTGACTAATACATATCAAGATAGTTTTAAAAAACAACAATTAAAGACTAATGTTGTGGTTTATTGGCAGCTTATAGGGCTCTAGAAAAACAACATACACTAAACAAATACAAAAATATGTGAAAGCTTAATTGCTTACCTCAGCAAGTACCTTTTTTAAACATAAGGAAACAAATTCTTTCATGGGGTGAGAAAAATGCTCATCCAACTGCAAGATAGAAAATTTAGGATTACATGTACACTGTAAATCATGATGATTCCACCAAGAGAATGAGAAACATAAGCATAAATCATTTGATGTAAATTTTAGCAAGATAACAAAAACTATTGAGATTACCTGAGGTGGATTTTCTCGAGGTATTTTATAAAAAGAACTCGCATTGGGTGAAGGTCTGCCAGTGGAGGTTCCCCTTTGGCCATTTCAATCACAGTTATGCCCAAAGACCATATATCTGCCTATCATCAAAGAATCAAATGATGGAATGCTCATTACTCAACAAGGCTCAGCAGACAAAGATATGGAAGGCTGCGTATATGTGCCTAAGAGGGGAAGAGAATGGATGGATGGATGGCAGGTGGAAGCAACAAAACATGTTAGAAAACTCGAGAAAGAACTCCAAAGCACAACTTTGAAGTACCTTTTCGTTGTATCCATATAAATTTTGAATAACTTCTGGTGCCATCCAGAATGGTGTTCTTACAAAAGTCTGACAACATCAACCATATTAGTTCATTGATGATCATAAGACAAGCAAACCATTGGGGGAGAAAGAGAGAGGGAAGGAGGGAAGAAGGGAGAGAGAGCAGTGCCACCCTAGGCATAGGCAGTAGCCAAAGCCTGAGAAGATTGGAAAAACAATGTGAACAAAATAAAATGTACTGTACCGTACCTTTCTCTACAATATTGTCCTTGTTAATTGTGCTGAAACACCAAAATCTGCAACCTGTTTCAAGGCCACAAAATTAATTCCAAAGAGCAAATTGTATATACTTATACCACTTCATACTATATGCGAAGGAACTCTACAGATATAATTCATGCAAAACGTGAGCCCATTTGAGAGGAAAAGAAGTACCTTAACATCACCATTCTCAGCCGATCCAAAGTTCATAATAGGTTCATGTTCTAATCTAGTTGGAAGTTGATCGAGATTTTTTTCCCCACCAGCTATGCCCTCATCTTTCACTCAAATGGATCACTCTCTTAAAGGCAGCCAACTCAATCCATTTACGGAGCTCGCGGGTAGGTAAGGTAGTAAGTCAACCGCAAGTTGGTTTTTTTTTTTTTTTAGTTTGCACATACTGTAATTGTGTTAATGAATATGAATCTATACGTTCAACTCTAGTATTTTTTTTCTTCCAATTAGATGTCCAATCATGTATTAAATATTGTGTTAGAAGTGTTTAAGATTAAGGTGGAGATAATAAAACATCAATAGTGTTATCTGTATATAATAACTTTGATGGCAAGTTGATAAAAATAATAAGTTATGGTAGAGAGTTTGATACCCATCCTATATATGGAGCAGTTTTAAAACCCGTAACAAGTGTTTACTTCCTTAATGAGCTTACAAGACATGAACGATCAATCATCAGCCCCAGTCTAATGAATACCTTGGAAAATAAAAATAAAAAAAGATTGATGACAACTTGACCAAAATAGTAACTCGAAACAAAAGTGTTAAGCATGAAGCAACAAACGCAATCAATAATTTAATAACTCAATAAATCGCACATCATTAGAAAATATACATGATAAATGTGAATGGCCATAAAATACTATCATCGATCTGAAATCAAATGGTTTAACAAAATAAGAATGTCTCATCAAATGCCTAAAGAGATAGACCATACGATTGTGTATATGATCACTTACAAAGAAAATTCTAACATTTATATTTATTTAAACCTATATCATATAACATATAAGACAATTGTATGTAAGTAGCTATCACTTCGGTTCACTAACTCAAGTGGTAAACTCTTACTAAACATGTTGAGAAGTTCACGATGAACGTCTTATAAAAATCCCTCAACAACTCATAATAAATTTGATAATACTCTAGAACGACATATTTTTATGTGCTAATTGCATGTTTATTTTGAGTATGACCCTACTAATTTGAGCTATTTATGATATTTTATCTTTCAGGGACTAAACTGGAGGCAAAAAGAAATTTAAGGGCAAAAAGTGCAAATTTGAAGATACAATGGGCCAACATGAGACATAGGGAAAAATGTGGTGCCAAAAATACAAGTACAGAAGACATAAGGGAAAAAGTGCAAAAGAAGAGATTTTATAGCACAAGACTCTATTTAATGTTTAATTATATTAGGATAATTATTAAGAATTATTATTTAAATTTAATTTTAGGATTTATTTTCATTTATCTTTAATTATCTTAATTTATTTGTATTTATCTTTTAGAATTTAATTAGGAATAGGCTAAGTTTCTTAGTACTATAAATAGGGGATGAAGTGACACAAATTTGGTCCATCTTTTTCTGTAAACACTCTTCCCATAAAGTTTAGCCTTTCTGTTATTTCAATATTTCCTTTCAATAAAATCTATCTAGCCGAAGGTTGTCAAAATTCCCCCAAAAAGGGTTCATGAGGCTTAGAATCTGCACTTAGCCTTCTCAACGAGTATTCATCGTTTCTCCGCATTACGGGGCTGATGCTTCCGTTTATGTCCCTTAATAATGATCTTTTCAACTTGTGCAAGGAACGACCGCTTTGTACGTTTTGGGAAGGTTGCACAGTCGGTTTGTTGGCTTTTTGCATTAGAGGTTGGCGAGCCCAAGAGACAAAATGGCGTGGTATTCGCCATCAAGAAGTGATGATTTAGCAAAAGACATCCCAAAAAAACGATTGTTGGCTAGAGTCAGGTTCCGCCAATCTTAAGTCTAAAATTCTGGAGCTGGTGGTCGTAGGTGTCCTCTTCCACTATAACTGGATTATTCCGCTTAAAAGGATCACTTAAAAGCCAAGGATTGGACCCAAGGTGAATCGAGACAACCGGAGGCTGGAATCTCACCACATAAGAAACTCTCTTTTCCCAAACTCTGTTTATTTTTATATTCTTCATTTTAATATTCACAATTTATTTAATTTCGCAATTTCAATTCAACTTTCAATTCTGTTTTTTTTCCATATCAAACTTTTTATTCTATTTTTTTTTCATGAACGCAGGTTTTCTTGGGCACGATTCTGCCCAGGATTTCGAGAAACAAGCATTCGTACAATTCGGTCCCTGAGGATTCGACCCTACTTCCTATTTGCTTTGTTTTTTCGTTATTTTGTAGGAAATAGGATATTTTGATGCTCTCAACGACCGCATCAAAATTATTTCTTGCATTGATCCACTTCCAAGAAATAACAAGCACCATACTTTTGTATATAGGAAAAAGATCCATCGATTTAGACTACACCGATCTTTTGGACTTAATTTCGTGCGGGAGCCCTTCCAAGATATTAAACCATTATGGCTTATAAATAGAAAGGAAAAGGTCTATATAAGTAATGTGAATAAATTGTTTTAAAATGCTTTTAATTCCTAACATTCCACATATTTCGAAAAAACAATATATTTTCTTTGATATAATACATTAATTATAGTGTCTTCTAGATTATAAATTGAAACTAAAAAATAAAATATAATTTACTTAATAATTAAAAAAAACTTTAAGTTTTCGTGAATTTATCATGTAAATTAAAAATTTCATTAATCAGATTAGACCTATTATATTGCTTTCCGACAAAGTTGTAGTCTCCCTAATAGACCATGAGCATATCTGGATTTTCATGAGTGGTTTAGATATTTTACCACAAGCCTCATAGAAGCAGTCCAACTCACACTTATATAGATTAATCCATCAAGCGTTCAATGCAAATTAATACACCACCTATAAATGGTATACATTTGATTAAGAGTACATGTATTCCAAGCTCTGGAGAAATTGCAAGGTAAGCTTTGGGAAGGTGTTCGGATTTGTCGAACAATATAATTTGAAGTCCAAATCCTTCAAGTTTTTAATCGAATGATCTTCTCTAGTATTATTCTCGGACTCTTAAATGCTTAAAGAGAATTTTAACCCAAAGAACCGAACACAGGATAAAAATTAAAACTTCCCAAAAAAGGCAATCAACTTCCTTTGTGTAGGGGTCCAAAATCAAAATTCAACTTTTAAATTTGCATTATAATTGCTTGGGTGATAGCAATTATAATCTCACAAATTTAGAACAAGAAAAACAAGAAAATAAAATTTATTTGAGTTCGAAAAAGACAACTCATAAATAAATGAATTTGGCATACATACAACTCATACCATTTCATTTAAGACGATATCCAAAAGAATCATTTAAAACCGATAAGTGAAACTCATTTAATTTTAATACGAAGGTTTAAGGACTAAAACGTAAAAATGGAAAAATATTCGAAAAACTCTTTGTAAAATTGAAAGTTAAATATGAAGTTAATCCATTAAAATTTAATCATGCAAATTTTCAAAGCATTTTATGGTATTTAAGGTCTCCAATTTCTTTGCATAAAAATCAGGACTTATTAGCAAAACTAACAAAACATGATTCAAACACCCAATATGTCACGTCGCGACCACATGACTTGTGGCGTCCAGACATCGATCCCTTGTAGCGACATCGTCTACAAATTCTACAAAAAAACAACCCAACAATTATATACGACACTTTGACACATTACTAAGCATACCATTTTGTGCATTCAGCCTAATTTCTCTAATTTAGCATGGGATATAGCATACATAAATCATACACAACATGCTTATTCACACTATAACATGCCATAACCATATTTAACATCTCAATTTTTTTTATACTAGCATGCATTTCCTAACTCCACAAACCATTTACTAACATACCAATTTTGCATCACATGTATTTCTAGGTGCATTATAGGTCTATTTCCTCCAAATAGGTTATTTAAAACTTGCCTCAACAACTAGCATGCAATAAAATCATCCACATCCATAGTCACCAATAGACATACTAATTTAATATGCAACTCAAACCAATGTAACTTGCATCATCACAATCAAAATTCTCAAGCATTCACATGATCAAAAACCAATTATAAAAGTCCTTAAACAGTCCACAAAAAGTCCATTTACATGAATGCCACAGTTGTATTGTAAGGCCCCACATTGCCTTCCTTATTGAAGTTGAAAACATATCACCTGCTCAAAGTTATATTATCTTGTTTTGGATCACTTGGAAGGCTTACTTCTCTTCTTGATTCAACTATTTTTTTGCAACATATTTGTTAAAGAGTGTGAGCTTAATTAAGCTCGGTGAGTCCACATGAATGCCTCAAATAAGCCACAATATCAAGCTGAATGGTAAGCATAATATAACATTATTACATGGCATAGCACAAAGAATCATCCTTAACATTTCTTATTTATATATTGGCATTTAGTGTCCATGAAACATGCATAAAATATAAAGTATCGGATACACTGATCTCCAAACATATCCCATAAAGTGTAGCATATTGCTAACACTCTTCAAACATAACCAAAATATCCCAATAAATGGAGCTAGGCTCAACATTCCTTTATCCCTCTAACATATCTTGGGCCTCAACGCCTAAACATAAACATAAAATGGTGAGTACTCACAATCCTATAACATGCCAACTATATCCAATGGTTCCAAGATATCGCAATATCAACATATCCATTCTAAACACATATACTTACTATTTTATGCACACTTTCACATATCATATAACTCATGTTCATATCACATAATCAAATCTCATATAATGCACTTTCAAGTACTCATAAAATGCTCAAAAAGCCATATCGTATAGGTCTCATATAGTGTTCATAAAATCAGCAAGACTCATATCATATTCAATCATAAACATTTAACATTTTCATTGACATTTCATGATAACTCACATAACATATCACATCTTATAAACATGATTTGCATAACGATAATAGATCGAATAGGGATACTTACACTAGGAATTTAGGATAGGTGTTTAGGCTAACCTAATCTCCTTAATAACTTATTGAATTGTGCCTAGAAGCAGCAATTCTAATCACTCACCGAATTGCTTTCGCCCAAACGTCAATGGCTAGGTAAGTTTTTCTTTACCCTTTTCCTTGCTCGTAGAAGCTCCCGATTGATCAGACACTTTTCATACATAATAAACACATTACACTCATTATTTATACCCTTAATTGCATTCAAACTATAGCAAAATCACAGATCTACAGTCTCATTTCTCAATACGAAATCTAACTCATTTTATCGAAATAAGAGGTTTTAACACTTAATTTTCATTTTTAATCCTAGAATTTATTTTTAAACATCCTAAATATCATGTAATTACATTTATATGCCATCAATTTCATCTAATTTATCAGATTTAATTTTTTTGGAAAACTTAGCTTTCAAGAACATTTAAAAGAGGGAAAATGTTTGATTCATAAAATTTCTTTAACGATCTATAAAATTGAGTTTACAAACCTTCTAATTAGTTCAAAATAAGTCTAAAATCAATCTAAAACAACAGGCTTGCTATATTTAAGATTTCATCATTTCTAAATCATGTTTCGATTAGAAAGCATTAGATCTATTAAAATCTCATTATAATCAATTAAAACTCAATTTGAAATAACAAGATGCTTAATTTTAATAATAGAAATCAGAACATTACCTCAATTTTGAAAATCTACAAATTGTAGATTCGATGATGAATGTGAGAAGAGATTTGAAGAAATTGGAGAAGGAAACATAGATTTTCTTTGAAATTGGGAGTTGATTTGGTGTTCAGGTGGTTAGAAAATCTGAGTTGTTTGGCTAATTTGAGAGAAAAACTTAGATCGAGAATTTAGGAAATTTTTCAAATGGAAAAGATGGAGGGAAGTGACTGATTGTTGCTTAAATAGAGAACCAATTTTTAAAAATTGGACAATTTCCCTTTTAACCACTTTGAATTTCCACCTTTTTTCAAACAGTCCTAATTTAATTAAAACTCATTTCTTCAATTATTTTCAAATCCAACTTCGTATTTAAAATCCGTTTTGAATTAACCAATAATCAAACACTTAATCTTAATTTCCATACTTAAATTTTTAGTCTCAATTATTATTTTAATATTTTTACCTAATTATTACTACGAACCTAATGTCTGGTATTCAATCCACTAATCCAATTCTACTAACCCAATTTTTGAGATGTGACATCAAATTTGCCTTTATAGCAGTAAATTAAACTTTTCATTCAAATATTACAATTATTCTTTTATATTTTTCTCCTAAATTTTAGAGAGCAATGAAATTTGATTATTATTGGAATTTTAAGTCTACACAAATTATATTATTTTATGAAAAATTACAATTAAAATATGGATTATATTTTAATTTAATTAATTAATTTAAATATGAATTCATTTTTATTAAATCATTAATTTTTTTATATTGAGTTAATTTTTTTATTTTTTGAAGGATACGTTTAGCATCTTTCTAAAATTTATATATAAACTTCCATTTTTTTTTATTTTTTTGTCATTTTTTTTTCAAAATTTATATATAATTTTTTTACCTTAAAAATTAAAATTAAAATATGACTTGAATTTATTGGTCTAATTATCCTAAGTGTAATTGAAGTTCAAAATGAGAATTTCATTTTAAAGAAAAAGAAAAGTTGAAAATCCAATAAAAATGCTTTAAGATCAAGAAAATTAAAGGAAGGTATTTATTGTTTAATTTAAATGGTCAATGGAAAATATTTCCTTGGCCAATTATTTTTAAATACACTTAACAAGGAAATTCTTATTACAATTTACAAAAGAAGAAAAAGAAAGTGAGACTTAAGCAAACTTAATTAGAAATTTTCAGATGTAAAGAGAGAGAGAGGTTAATTGTAAAAGAAAAAGAAAACATAATATAAAATAATATTTTTAAAATAAAATAATATTTAATTGTACTATGATATGTGTTTGATTGTTAGTGAATAATCAACATTGATAACAAAAGTAGCATTGCAAAGATAAACATATACTTGGATTTATTTAATCGAATTTAGGAATATTATAACTATATGTAATAAGTTTATTATTTGATATACATTAATAAAAAAATTTTAAAATAAAAATAAAATAATTATTTACAAAAAAAAAATATTGAACTCAATTTAAAAGATATTTGAAATTAAATCCTACCTAAATTCAATTATTTGTAAAGAGGAAGTGCAATTTTGAAAAATCTTAAGAAGGAAATTTTGGGGAAAGTTGGTACTCCAACTATTCCAAAGAGTTGAAAAATATTAATCAAAATTAAGTGTAGAATGAGGGGGAGAAAAAGAGAAAATACAAGGAAATTGGATGATTGACCCAACATCATTTAATTTCATTTTACTTATAAAAAAACAACATTTTCCTTTATTTTCATATTGTCATTCATCATTAAACATTTTATGAATAGCAGAATCCATTATTAATCCATTCTGTTGCTACCAACATGCGTTCTTCCCCACTACCACCCTACTTTTTAATCCTACTAGTCCTCCTTCATTGTTCCATCCAAGTAAGCTGCTTTAGGTTTAATTTTTCAAAATTCGAGAAAGATGATGAAAGCAGCTTATCTTGAGCGAGGACACTACTGATATAGAACAGAATGCCATCCAAGTTACCCCCGACTTTTCTAATGGAATATACATTGAAAATAAATCGGGGCGAGCCGTGTATAAGAAACCTTTTAGATTGTCGAGAGACAGTCACACCATTGCTTCTTTCAATACAACCTTTGTCCTCAATATCGAAAAAAAAAACATCTCCTGGGGGTGAAGGCCTAGCGTTTATAATAGCTGGGAATTCTACTCTTCCACCCAACAGCGAAGGGAGATGGCTTGGGATTGTGAACTCGGATCCGAATGGTTCCCAGGTGGTGGCGGTGGAGTTCGACACAAGGAAGAGCGATGATCAGGACTTGGATGATAACCATATTGGCTTGGACATAAATAGCATAAACTCCAAACCCTCAGTTTCTTTAACTCGCTTTGGTTTTAATATTTCAGGAGGTCGTGATTTATGGGTTCTTCTTCAATATGATGGTCAAAACTTGACTGTGAGGGTAAACGAGACTCTTGTGCTTTCTCAGCGTCTTAATCTTTCTAGATATCTTCCAAATAAGGTGTTTGTTGGATTCTCTGCTTCAACAAGCAATGAGACTCAGCTGAACTGTGTCAAATCCTGGGAGTTTTCCGGAACCGATATCGGAGGAGAGGGGAACTTGTTGTGGGTAACTTGGATAATGATCCCAGTAGTGATTCTGGTGTTGTTTATTGGGGTTCTTTTTTACTGGTATCGGAGAACAGGCCCCATTGAGGAGGATCTTGAAGGTGCGCAAAGAAATATAGAAGATGAGATTAGACGATCGGATTTTGCTCCAAAGAAGTTTCGATTCAGTGAATTGAAACAAGCAACTGGCAACTTCAGCCTCAAGAACAAACTTGGGAAAGGTGGATTCGGAACCGTGTACAAAGGGTCATGGGGAAACAAGGACGTAGCTGTCAAAAGAGTGTCGAAGAAATCAAATCAAGGCAAGCAAGAATTCATAGCGGAAGTAACAACAATTGGCAACCTCAACCACAAAATTCTCGTGAAGTTAATCGGGTGGTGCTATGAAAGGCGTGAGCTCCTTCTTGTATACGAATACATGCCAAATGGAAGCCTTGATAAGTACATATTTTGTGATGAAAAAGCAATCATGGTGGAATCGAGATTGAATTGGGAGCAAAGGCAAAATATAATACAAGAGGCAGCTCAAGCACTCGAGTATCTTCACAATGGTTGTCAAAAGCGGGTACTTCACCGTGACATAAAAGCCAGCAACATAATGTTGGACTCAGAGTTCATCGCTAAGCTAGGGGATTTCGGGTTGGCTCGAACCATTCATGAAAAAGAGAAGGCTTATTATTCCACCATAGAGATTGCTGGTACACCTGGTTATATGGCTCCGGAAACCTTTCTTATCAGCCGAGCAACGGTGGAAACCGATGTCTATTCCTTCGGCGTTCTCATCTTGGAAGTTGTTTGCGGGAGGAAACCTGGTAACAAAAGCGAGCAAAAGAATTACAACAATAGCATCGTCAATTGGCTATGGGAACACTATAAGAACGGGAAGATCACTGCCGCTGTGGATTCCAGGATGGATGGGAACTTCGTCGAGAATGAAGCCGAGCGTGTGCTGATTCTAGGATTGGCATGTTGCCATCCGAACCCACATTACAGGCCTTGTATGAGAACTGTTTTGCAGGTTCTTTTGGGGGAAATTGATCCACCAGAGGTGGCTCAAGAGAGACCTTCATTTGTGTGGCCAGCTATGCCCCCATCTTTCACTCAAATGGATTACTCTCTTAAAGGCAGCCAACTCAATCCATTTACGGACCTCGCGGGCAGGTAAGGTCATAAGTCAACCGCAAGCTGGTTATTTTGAGCTTGAACATACTTTAATTATGTTAATGAATACTATTTTTTTTTTCTATTAGATGTCGAATCATGTAGTAAATATTGTGTTAGGAGTGTTAAAGATGAAAGTCTAAGATAATAAGATTTCAATAGTGTTTACTGTATATAGCAACTTCGATTGCAAGTTGACCATTTTAATAATTCAATACGCACATGATTAGAAACTTTACATACCATCAAATAGAAAAATCGATACAAAAGTAATTATATAAATAATCAATCCAAACCTTAAATAAGAAAATAATACGCTTCAGCGTGCTCAAATTCACATCCTCCTACACTGATAACAATGTTAATGCTAATCGAAGTAATATTCAATCGACAACTAAAGACTTTTCTAAATATATTTATATATAATATTTATAAATATAAAAATTTGTTAAGCAATAGTTAGTGAAAATCATTAATCCTCGAGGGAAAATTATGGGAACGACTGATGTTGTAGAGAAAAAAAGAATGAGCTCTTCAAGTTAAGTCTTTTGGTCTATATAAAAACTTAATTTACTGTAAGAAATAAAAGAAAAAAATCCATCAATTTACACTACACCGACCTTTTCGGCTCAATTTCATGCGGGAGCCCTTCTTTTACCTCTGTTCTTATAAACCTAATAAACCATTATGGCTTATAAATAGACAGGAAAAGGTCTATATAAGTAATGTGAATAAATTATTTAAAATGCTTTTAATTTCTATATTTCAAAAGAACAATAGATAAATTTTAGCCAAGTATTTTTTTTCTTTAATATAATGCATTAATTCTACTTTTTTTAGATTATAAACTGAAACTAGAAAAATATACTTAATAATTAGTAAAACTTTAAGTTTTTATGAAATAAGAATTTTCATGTAAATTAAAATTTTCATTAATCATATTATACTTATAATTTTGCTTTCCAACATAGTTGTGCGCTAATAGACCATAAGCATGACTAGATTTTTATGAGTACTTTAGAGATTTTACCACAAGCCTCATAGAAATAGTTCCACTTCACACTTATACAGATTAATCCATCAAGTGTTCAATGCAAATTAACACACCACTTATAAATGGTATATTTTTTTATTAAGAGTAAATGTGTTTCGAGCTCTGGTAAATTGCAAGGTAAGCTTTAGGAAGGTGTTCGGATTTGTCAAACAATCCAATATGAAGTCCAAATCCTTTAAGTTCTTCAAGTTTTCAATCAAATAATCTTCTCTATTATTCTCAAACTCTCATATGCTTAAAGAGGATTTAACTCAAAGAACAAAACATGGATAAAAATTAAAACTTCCTAAAGAGGGCAATCAACATCCTATTGGATGTAGTGCCCTAAGTGTAGTATTTTCTTCTAAGTACATTTGTAATTTTTCGAACAGATTGGTTAACAAAATTATTCATGAATTACATTAATACTTTGTATATTGTCCTCATATGGTTTTTGCACACAAAACAAAATGGAAGCAAATTTTGCTCATTAGTTGTCTAATATTTAATTAATACTACGGTATTATGTGGTCGGATTATAATATGAAAATACAGCTTGTATTAGTAGACGAACCTAAACATGTCCTTAGTCTAATAAAAAATGAACAAACCGATTGAAAGACTAATATGTCGTCTATCAAGTACAATTGGGGAAGCACTTTGTCTTGGGTATCAAAGCGAATAACTCCCAGAAGATAGACATATAGATGTGACTGACTGGACATCGAACATGACCCAAGTAGAATATATCTTAAATCTGTTTATGGATTTATTCACTTTTGACGTTCATAGTGTGGCATACCTAAATCCTTAGTGGATGACAAACTATATATGTGTGACTCGTATACTTTGATGTAACTAAAAGTCTGAGTTTGAATAGAAAAAGAACCGAAAGTTGGTGCGTTGGGTGTACGACTTCTGCAATATGTAGTGTCATTCACAATATTCGAATTCATAACCCAAAACATGGGTAAATGATATCCTCTCATTGGCATTACATAGTTGATAAAAAGTAAATATAGTCACAGGTCGTTCATTTTTGTGATGAACGACTTGATTACTATTTAATAGTAATTGACTTTTCATGAAGGAAGATGTAATAGTTACCATGAGATAAAATAGGATCATATTGGGAGAACGAATATTATCCCAAAGAGATAAATGATATCTTTTGAAGGTAACACACTTATAACAAGTTCATTGGATGAACACTGAGTAGATGCTTTCGTAATGATATATCATTAGGAAGAGCTCAGTCACTATACTATAGAGGAATGACTTCGTGACTAAATGAGTTTATAATTAATAGGCGAAAAATTGAAACTTAATTATAAATCATTTGAGCCCTAATTACATATGTTCAATCGGTCCCATCGCTGGCTCGTTAAAACCATAAATGAATTACGTGTTTAAATAGAAATGAATAGGGAATAAGAAACATTCAGGAATGATTATGGTTTTTTCTGAAATGAAATAATGGAATCATTTGAAAATTAATGTAGGTTCCCAAAATGGAAATGGGAGTGAAAATGATAATGATTCATTTGGATTACTTAAAAATAATCGGAAGAATGAGTTTGTTTTTGAGCTATTTTGAGACCCAAAAATAAAAATAAATCATTTAATCACGGTGAACATGTTGAATTGTGAAATATTAAACACATTTTCTCAAAAATTTTATTAGGAGCAAAATCGTCAAAATTTTACTGATGGTAAAATCATCAAAATTTAATTGGGGTGAAACAGGGATGAGAAAATCATCTAATATAGAATATTAAAATTTATTTTGGAAAATAAAAAAAACTAAATCGGGTTGGATCACATTACAGAGTACTAGGTCAAAAGGCCAAGGAAGTACTCGTAATTAGTCTCGATGTGAGAGAGGCCCAAACCCCTTATATAACATGACAGGGGTAGCAACCCTAGTAGAAATACTTGGATGTACCGTTCACCTCACGCCTACTCTAAATAGGAAGTTGTTTTTCTATTAGAAATACACACTACAACTCAACAAGGGTTTTACCTTCTCTTCTTATAAATAGATGGCACTGGTAGGGCATTAAACACAACTTTAGGAGATAGCTACTCTGCCGAAAAAATAGAGAGAATTTATTCTCAACTATTAAAAATATTTTTTCAGAATAACAATTCTACCGGTTTCTATTAAATAAGAGCATATTTCCAATTTCACCCCAAATAAAAGAAAGAATTCTTTTTCTTGTTTTGTGTTTCGATTTAATTGGTTTGAGCCCACACTCGAAGCAGTTCGCGGTACAAGAATAGCAGAGAAAATCATTTGGTTAAAAGTCGGGAACAGCAAATGTCCGCTAGGCTGAAAACACAAGTATGAATTCGGTTAGAATTTATTGCTATAAATATCACAAACTGGATCTGTTTTCAAATTTTTAATTCTCCGTTGTGCAAGAAAACCGTTTTCAAATCAGATTTTTTCCAACACTTCTTCTATGTAAGGGTCCAAAATTAAATTTTGAATTATAATTGCTCGGGTGATAGCAATTATAATCTCACAAATTTAGAACAAGAGAAACAATAAAATAAAATTTATTTGAGTTCGAAAAAGATAACTCAAATAAATTTTCACTAAATTTAAACAGAGTTTCCCCTCAGTATTGCGTATATAAATTTTGGAATTCATACTATATATTTTGTGACACCCCACATTTGACCTAATCCACGGATCTTAATGCATGACATCACATTATATTGCCAGAACAACTCAGACTATTTCAATATAAATACATTAAGTTTAATATAAATTTTTTCCATATAATTCAAATTAGTCATTCATGATCATATACATACATTGAGATGTTGTTCGACTTCATCTAACATATTCTAGTATTATTCAGGGTCAAATATATTTATCAAGACTCAATTCCAATTCAACAATCAAAACTTAACTAGGGTCTCAAAACATTAAAGATCATGTCTGGAGACATACTTTCCTTATTTTGAACTTTTGTTATTAAGTATAGAGACATAAACAATGTATCCTACTACCAACAAACCAAATTGTCAAAATAGCATTTCCAAACATACAACTTTTAACCAATTACACGCTTAATTTATACTAACTTATATCCAATTTCATATGCATCAAATTGTCCTACCAATCATTATCACACATTTACCAAACTTAGCATTTAAGTGTGCATAACTAATCCAAGGTAATTATATCAAAGATGATCAATAATTTCCTTTATATATTTAAATTCAAAATGGCATGTCATTATTTACTAATAAATCTCAAAGTTCTTATACCTTAGAAATAAGTCCCTAATATTTCAATTATTAACCTTAAAACTTTTACATTATTTAGTTTTATTTCTAACTAACCCAATTTATTCCTACCATACTCTTTGTAGTAGGCCAATTTAACCCGGAGCAATAAAGGTCCAAACCGACTAGCCCAAATACAAAAATTAAAACCAAAACAAATATTAACAGTCTAAAGTCCAAAATACAAAGCCCAACTTTTGCAAACCCAAAACTAAAATCCCTAACCCAATTCCTATTGGCCCAATTGGCCCAAGAGACTAAACCAACTCAGAAACCCTAGGGTTTCTGAGCCTTCCTAGCGCCACACCCCCCACGTGCCTTGTTGGTTAATGGTCGTATAACTAACTAAAAAATTGACTAAGGCAAGTGCACCTATCGAACAGTAATATAGTTATGGTGAGACCGAAAATATCGTATCCACAAGAACTAAAAGTACTAGTAATCACTATATTTTTATTATCTAGCCTAAAAAATTAAGAGAATGTTTTATCTAAACCTAATTATCTAATTAACTAAGATTGCTACAGAGATGAAAGTTGGAAAATACTTTAGGAAAACCGATGGAGAAGACAATACCCAAGGAAGAATTCACCTAGACTTCACTTATTACTCTCTAAACTAAACTATTTATTCACTTGTCTTAATCCGTAGAAATCCCTGATTTATGTTATTATCCCTCTCGAAACTAAAAACATCTGACTCTAGGTTGATTAATTGCAATCTCTTTCTAATTAAAACCCCTATTGTCGTATTACTCGATCTATGGATTCCCTTATTAGATTTGACTCTAATCCGGCAGTTTTATGTCGTCCTATATCTAGGATTGCATGCAACTCCGCTTAATTATGAATGACCTACTCTTAAATAGGGACTTTTCCTCCACTGGATAAGCACATCAAAAACTTGAATTAATATCCTCGAATATTAAAGTAAGGGTTAAACTCACAATTAAGAATAAGAACAAATGTTTATCATATAACTTAAATAGTAATAAGATCCGTCTTAGGTTTCATCTCCCTTAGGTATTTAAGGAGTTTAGTTCATAATTATAGAAAACATCTCAAAAATTGGAAAACAACAAAACATAAAGAAACCCAAAGAACTTCTAAAAAATTGGATGGAAATCTTCAGGCTTGATGTAGATCCTCCTTCTGAGCTGATTCCGATGGCTATCCTTCAGTATTTCCTGCCTTCTACTCTGAGTGTCCTCTACTCCTCTTCTAGGTTGTTTATATAGGCTTTAGAATGCTTCAAAACCCTAAAAAGTGGCCTTTTCCAAGTAGAATTAGACTTGGGTTTGATAGGGACACGGCTTTGTGCCACGCCCGTTTGCAAGTGCTCAGGCCGTGTGCAATTCTAACTTGGTTTTGTGTCGACACGGCCATGACACACGGGCGTGTGGATCACCCGTGTGGAAGTGCCTAGGCCGTGTGCCATGCTGAATTAGGCCCATTTTGTCCATTTTTGGCTCGTTTCTTACTCTTTTTGTTCTTCTAATCTCTCTTGAGGATAAAACATGAAATTAAAGGATTAGGAGCATCAAATTCAATGAAACTAAGGAGAATTCATCCATAAATATGCCAAGCATTAGGGTAAAAATATGTATATATTACGGTTTATCAAATATCCCCACACTTAAGCAATTGTTTATCCTCAAGCAAATTCCTCAACTCATAATTAAAATAAATTCTTCTCAACTTATAATTCTTATTAATAAGGTTTGAAATAATCCACAAGTATTCATACGTTAAGAGCTTAACTAAAAGAACATTAAAGTTTCAAACAATCTAAATTTGAGCATTTCAATCATAAAATCATAGGTATCCCCCTTAATCTAAGTAATCACCTTTAATTCCAAATTGACAAGGTTGACATCCTCACACATGATTCACTCAAATCACTCAAAGTGTTTAAGGTTCAATAATTAAGCACTCAATAGTCAAACATGAAAAGTTATTACCATAGGCTTGCATGAAAACCAAATCTCCACCACTATAAAGAAATGACACACAAATCAAAAGGTCTTTAACAGGGTTGTAATGGGGCTTGGGTCAAAGGTGTGGATAAAGGCTGAAAAAGAGGGTTAAAATCGAGATTAATTTAATAGCTTACCAAACTTAGGAAAACAAAGCTATTTACTGAATTACAAACAGGTGCCAAAATTAACACTAACCAAAACTAATGAAGTGAGCTTTTCTCTCAATATGATGACTTTAACTTGTCCAAGCTCTTTAGAGCACTATGTAACTGAATGAGTATACTTTTTCTTTAAGAATAAAAACAATAATAGAAAGTACATAATAAGAAATAATTCAGCAACTGGAATAGACAAACATAATTAGGTAATTAATCAAATTAAATCTCGATAAAAAGGGAGTCAATAAAAAGGTAGAAATTCTTAATGAATCAAAAAGGGTTAAATTGTGGGTTAATATTAAGGGAAAAATCAAGAAGTGATAGTTCAAGCTCAAAGGGGTTCGCTAGGGGTCAATTATGTGGGAAGGCCTTTTATGGGGTAAATGGGTTAAAACCTAAGTACCTTTATCATTTTAGTATATCGAATCAAATGTGTGGTCTCGACATGTATAATCGATGCAAGTTCTAGAATAGCAAATCAATGTTGACACACTCATAAAAATAATCAGTGAGCAAGAAAGATATATGCTTTAAAAGGCTCAAAATCTCACGAAAATTATGGGTATTTGATGTCAATCCTATGAATTCAAAACTTCAAGATAATACATTAATTCAGGGAAACAACCTAGTAATTTTAATTCTCAAAAGTCAACTTATCATGCTTGATTCTCTAATGTCTTAAAGTTTAAACAATCAATGCACAGTTACCTATGATTTAATTCAAAACATACCAATAAAAATCATAAATCAATCAAAATTCATTCTAAAAGTGATAGGAGAAGATTATTTGAGAACAAGATAAAAGTTCAGGGATTTTCTGATAATCACATAAATAACCTCCCCACACTTAAGATGTACATTGTCCTCAATGTACAAGGATAATCAATAGAAATATAAGCAAAAAATCAGAAGAGAGGGAGAGAAGTGAAACTGCCCTGAATTTGGGTGAAATCCTTGAAAGAGCGGAAACAGGTTTAGAGAGATAGTGATGTATATGTGACATATAGATAGAGGTGAAGGTGGTGGTAGAGGTTGGGTTCCATAATCACAGTTCCTATTGAAGAGGTTATCGTGGTGGTCGGTGTCGTGGTGGCTATGGTCGTGGTCGAGCAGGACATGGAAGTCGTGGAGGATTGTTTGTTTATTCTGAAGTAGTACCCATCGACTAAACCTTTTAAAACTGCGATGCCATCAATAATATTTAAGGGATTTATATTTATAGGGTTGTTATGGTTAGTAATAATGAAATAACTAAATAAAAAAGAAATTTTAAATTATACTAATAAAAGTTTTGTAAGAAAATGATAAATAAAGTGCAAAAGAAACGCAAAAATAGAAATAAAATAAAAAGAAAAACAAGTTGAAAATTAAATAGACTTAAAAGTCCTCGTAGATAGCTGGATCCTGAGGTGGTGGTGCTGGAGGCGATATGTGAAAATGTTGGCAAATTTGTTATAGAGTCGCATCGATACTGTCGAATCGCTGAGTGCAATATTGCTCAAAGTGATGAAGGTGGTCTGAAACTTTAGACAATGAAGCAGCCGCATGAACTGGTCGGTGACTCGGTGGTGGCTGAGAAGGTGGGTCCTCTTGAAATGTAGGGATATCAGTAGGAATATCCTCGGCGTCATCCTCATCGGTGGCTCGTCCAAGTCGATACTAAGGAGGGTTGAACCCACGACGACTTTCAGTCATTCGCATATGGAGCATGCTTTGGATGCCCTGTGGGGACATCTGGCCGATGAGAGTGAGCGATGAAGACTGCGCCACTGTATTCAGGAGCCTAAAATATTGCGCTAGACGAGTCACATATGGACCGATGCTGATTACTCCCTTTCGGTGTCATTCTGTCTGATGGCGAAAGGCAAGGGCGACAAAGTATGCGAGATAAAAAATATGCCCTTGCCTCATGCTCCACAGGAAGCATGCGTCGTGAATGTTGACAACGCCAGTGCTCTCTCGCCTCCCCGTTAATGTGTGTTCTAAAAGGGCATGGAGATAGCGCAGAGCTGGAGCTAGAGCTGATGCCTTTGAACGGCTAGGATCATAAATACCTGTAGCAGGCTCGAGCTCTATCCAACACAATGAAGATGAATGATGTATGCGACGGTGGAAGTAGAGGAAATGGTCGGCCTCCATAAACTCGTTGGTATAGAGTCCCAAGGCGACTCTAAATTCGGGGACACTCAACTAACGTACTAGACTGCCCAGGCGAAATTACACTGTTCCTGGATCGTCGTACTCTACCATCACTGTCTATAACTGGAAAGTCGAGCCGAGTTCTAAGGTGAATTCTAAATAAGTCAGCTCGATGATATCAAAGAATCGATCCCATTAAGTGGTGGCAAGGTGTGCCTGAACCGAATCAGATAGATAGACCTGCTCTAGTGCAGCCCAATCGATGCAACGACCCACACCTAGAGGTCAGGACCGTAGAATCTAAAATAGTTCCTCTTGAGGCCCTAGTGGGAATTGGAGGAATGGGTGCCGTATCTCGGTAGTGGGGCTCGAGGAGGATGCCGCTCTTTTTCTCTTTTTAGAGGCAGGGATGAAAGTTTTCTTTCCTCGAGTATTTGTCAAGATATCTAAAAATAAAAGATTTGGTCATCAATAATAATCCCTACATCTACAAGTAAAATCTGAGTAGTCCAAAATAATAACTTGGTCGTAAAATAATAATATAGACAAAAACTCAAGTAGGCTAAAACCAAGTGATGATACTGCATATGAATCCAAGGGCCAAAAGAATATTACTAACTAAAAGTAGAAAATAGTACTAAGACGAAACAACGCCGAGCTAAAAGACGAATCTAGTTATAATAGAAAATACCAGAAATAGTGATTAATATTTAAAAATGACTAAGAACTGACTTAGACTAATAATAGGCATGAGAGCATTAATAAGAGGAATAAACAAGTAAGTAGAGACTGAGATGCCAACGAAATATGGTAAGGACCTATTAATAATACTAATCATGAAGACACAAAGGACTAAGTAAAACTTTATTCATCAGTAAAATTGAAAATCACTAAATAGAAACAAGAAACATAAGCATGCAAATTATTAACCAAGAATAGATCAAGAAATAGAATAAAGAAAGTAAAAGAAATGAAAGTAGTGGGGGTAAAAAGAGGGACAAACGACTGATGAATGACGGTGGTGCTTGACGGGGCTTGGAGCGCGCGCGGTGTGGGTTGGTCGACGGAAAAGGTGTGCGTAAACTGGGGAGGAGAAAGTGAAGGAGGATGAAAGGAAAGGAGATGGGGAATAGGGCTAGTTGGGGAAGAAAATAGGGAAGTGGTGGAAAGAGGAAGGGAAAAAAAAAAAAAAGAAAAGAAAGAAAGAAAAATGAAAAGGAGAGGAAAAAAAAGGTGGCAGGTGGGAGAAGATAATGAATAGTAAAGGGAGATAGGGAAAAAAATTAGGGTTAGGGGGAAAATAAAGGGGGACCACGGTCGTGTAAGCCCCATTTTGGACCACAGGGCCGTGGCACATGTTCGTGTGAAATTTTCCTAGCCTGTGTTTTTCGTGAAATCATAGTCAGTGCTGCACATGATTCGTTGGCCATGCCCGTGTGCCCAGGCCGTGTGGTGAGCACGGCTGCGTCGCACGGTCGTGCGCACGTTTGTTCGCTTCTCCCACGCCCGTGTTAAGTTTTCCACTCCCATGCTCATGGCTTATGCTTATGGATTGATGTTTTAAGTCAGTATCGCACACGGCCTTCTGACACGCTCATGTGTCTAGGCCGTGTGACCCACATGGCCACATCGCATAACAATATGATGCTCCATTCGTTTCTTCCACGTCCGTGTTTAGGCCAACACGCCAGTGTCAATTAATCAGGGTTGCGCACAGCCTTCAAGCACGACCGTGGCATCAGCCCGTGTTTTATTTTGATTTTGTCGAATGTTTCAATCATTGGGCAAGTTCTCACACGGCCTCATGAACCCCTGTGCGAAAAGCGGTGTGTCTCCCACGGTCGCCTCGTACGGCCGTGGTGATTTATCACAGGTCTTGTTTCTGCTGATCTTTTTGGAAATTAAGGTACAGTTTTACCACAGTCTTGGACACGCCCGTGTCCCTTAACCGTGTGGTGCACACGGTCGTGGCTATTTGTCGTAGCCCGTGCGTCATCCTATCTTGGGAAAAATATTTGTCCTGTTTTAGCACGGCCATGGCCACTCCCGTGTCTCCTACCCGTAGGGAGCCCACGGCCTAAAGCACGCCCGTGTGCTAGACCATGTGTGCTGAAAATACCTGCAGTCAGATTATAAAATAAAAGAAAAAACAAACTAAGTTATTTAGTGGGGTTAGTGCTCGAGTTGCCTCTCGAGAAGCGCTTATTTAAAGTCTATGCTTGAATTTACCTTGTGGGAATGTTAGGCGGGTTCACAGAGCCGTAGCTCCTTTCCATTATCTTTAAAATCCTCACCGTTATAAAGTTTAAGTCGATATCCATTTACCTTAAAAGTGCATTAGGATGGGTAGCTTACCTCTACTGTGCCATATGGAAAGACAGTTTGGACTACGAATGGACCTGACCATAATGATTTAAGCTTCCCAGGAAACAATTTGAGCCTTGAGTTGTATAACAGGACAAGGTCTCCAACTTCAAATTACTTGTTTTGCTTTAAACGAGCATCATGGCGGCGCTTTGTTGCTTCATTGTATATTTGTGAATTCTCATAGGCATTAGCTCACCATTCTTCTAACTCGTTCAGCTGCATCAATCTCCTTTCACCTGTGAGTTTGGGATCAAAGTTTAGAAATTTTATAGCCCAGAATGTTTTATGTTCCAATTCAAACGGTAAATGACAACTCTTCCCATAAACAAGTCTGTAAGGAGATGTTCCTATGGGGGTCTTAAAAGCGGTTCTATAGGCCCATAAAGCATCATCTATTTTCTTTGTCCAACCATTCCTATTTGACTCTACAATCTTTTTTAGAATGCGTTTAAGCTCTCGGTTAGCGACTTCTACTTGTCCACTAGTTTGAGGATGGTAAGGGGTAGCTGTTCTGTGGTAAACTTTATATTTCTTAAGGGCTTTATCAAATTGAGTATTACAGAAATGAGTGCCCCTATCACTGATAATTGCTCTAGGTGTTCCAAATCGAGAGAAAAGTTTCTTAAGGAATTTCACCACTACTCTAGCATCATTAGTAGGTAAGGCTTGGGCTTTTACCCATTTAGACATATAATCAACGGCTACTAATATGTATTTATTCCCAAATGAGCTAGGGAATAGACCCATGGAATCAATACCCCATACATTAAATATTTCACATGAAAGTATGTACGTTTGGGGCATTTTGTCACGTTTAGGGATATTACCTATTCGTTGGCATTTATCACAAGTAGCGACATACCTATTGGAGTCTTTGAATAGAGTGAGCCAGTAAAAACCTGATTCGAGTGTTTTATGTGCAGTCCTAGTTCCACTGTAATGTCCTCTAGTTAGTCCTGAGTGGCAATGTTCCAAAATTTTAATTGTTTCTTTCTTTGTAACGCATCTTCGAATTACTTGATCTGCACATATACGAAAAATAAAAGGTTCTTCCCAAAAATAATTTTTCACATCAGTGAAAAATCGCTTCTTTTGCTAATGTGTCAACCCTTTCGGTATAACGTTAGAGGCTAAATAATTTGCAATGTCTGCAAACCAAGGTTCCTCAGAGTCAGAGATAGCAAAAAGTTATTCTTCAGGGAATGAGTCATTTATCTCCTGTTCATCTAGTCTATTGAGATGTGGGTTTTCTAATCTGGATAGATGATTTGCTGTAAGATTTTCTACTCCTTTCTTATCTTGAATTTCTAAGTCGAATTCCTGCAACAATAAAATCCATCTTATTAGTCGAGGTTTTGCATCTGTTTTAATGAGGAGATATCGAAGAGCTGAATGGTCAGTGTAAACGACAACTTTAGATAATATTAAATATAGTCTAAATTTATCGAATACAAAATCCACAGCCAACAGTTCTTTCTCAATCGTCGTATAATTTTCTTGTGCAGCTGTCAAAGTTTAGCTAGCATAATAAATCGGTTGAAAGTGCTTGTCTTTCCGCTGTCCAAGAACTGCACCTACTGCAAAATCACTCGCATCACACATTAGTTTAAAAGGTAAATTCCAATCAGGTGTAACTACAATCGGAGCGTTGATTAATTTATCCTTAAGAGTATTGAATACTTTTAAACATTCCTGACTGAAATTGAAAGGTACATCTTTTTCTAACAAATTCGTTAAAGGCTTAGCTATTTTAGAAAAGTCCTTAATAAATCTTCTATAAAATCCAACATGACCTAAAAAACTTCGAATAGCCTTAACTGAATTAGGGGGTAGTTTCTCAATAGTTTCAACATTTTCTTTATCAACATCGATTCTCTTGCTAGAAATTTTGTGGCCTAACACAATCCCCTCACGAACCATGAAGTGACATTTTTCCCAATTCAGTACAAGATTTGTTTCCTCACATCTTATTAGAACCCTTTTTAAATTTTTAAGGCAAAAATGAAAAGAGTTACCGAATACCAAGAAGTTATCCATAAATACATTCATAATATCTTCCACGAGTTCATCAAAAATGGCCAACATGCATCGCTAAAAAGTAGCAGGAGCATTATATAATCCAAAAGGCATTCGCCGATAAGCAAACATACCGTATGGACATGTAAATGTCATTTTCTCTTGGTCCTCAGGAGCTATTGGGATTTGGAAATACTCGGAGAGTCTATCTAGGAAGCAATAATACATATGCCCAGATAATCTTTCCAACATCTGATCAATGAATGGTAGGGTAAAGTGATCTTTTCTTGTGGCATCATTCAATTTCCTATAGTCAATGCAAACTCTCCATCACATGACCGTTCGTGTTGGAATTAATTCGTTCTTCTCATTGGCCGCAACAGTCATGCCTCCTTTCTTTGGAACAACCTGCACAGGACTCACCCAAGAACTATCAGAAATAGGATAAATAATTCCAGCATCTAGAAGTTTAATTACCTCAGCTTTTACGACTTCTTTCATGTTAGGATTCAATCGTCTTTGAACTTGCACACAGGGTTTGTATTCATCTTTTATTAAAATTTTATATGTGCAAAAAGAAGGGTTGATCCCTCTTATGTCAAAAATCTTCCAAGATATGGCTCTTTTATGCTCCTTTAGTACTTTGAGTAACTCGTCTTTTTCGATTAGTTGTAGATCTGAAGCAATAATTACTGGTAATGTGGAATTATCTCTAAGAAACGCGTATTCTAAGTGATCTAGCAGTTTCTTTAATTCCAATTTAGGCGGTTCTTCAACGGAGGGCTGTAATTTCAATTTATTGTTTACCTCAATACCCTCATAACTCTTTTGTCTCAGTGAAGGCTCATTGGAATTTAGTTCAACCTTTATCTTACTTATCGTAGAATCATCATCATTTACCTCATCTTCTTGGGCGAGACACAGTTCCAACGTGTCCTTATGTATGATTTCCTATAAAGAATCTTAAGTAGCATGATCAATAGAGTCAATAAAATAACAAGAGTCATCATGTTCCCTAGAAAGTCTCATGGCATCATGGATTTTAAAAATGATCTCTTTGTTACCTACCCTAAGCACAAGTTTACCATTACCCACATTAATAACAGCCCTAGCAGTGGCTAAAAATGGACGACCTAAAATTAAAGGCACCTCAACATCCTCATCCATATCAAGCACAACAAAATCAAAAGGGAATATAAATTTATCTACTTTTACAAGTACATCCTCTATAATACCCCTAGGATATTTAACAGATCTATCGGCTAGTTGAATACTCATCCTAGTGGGTTTTGGTTCCCCAAGACCAAGATGCTTGAACATTTTATAAGGCATCAAATTAATGTTGGCGCCAAAATCATCTAGTGCTTTCTCAATATTCACACTACCAATTAAGCAGGGAATAGTAAAACTTCCTGGTACTTTCAATTTGGTTGGCAAATTATTTTGGACAATGGTTGAACATTCCTCGTTAAGTTCCACTGTGGACAATTCCTCAAACTTCCTTTTATTTGTTAGAAGCTCTTTTAAAAATTTTGCGTATGTAGGTATCTGCGAGATAGCTTCAACAAAAGGTAAGTTAATATGTAATTGTTTAAAAAGTTCAAGAAATTTACCGAATTGTGCATCCATGCGGTCATTCTTTAACTTTTCTAGGTATGGGATCAGTGGTTTATATTCCTTCAACACCTATTTTTCATTGTTTTCGGGCTTTTCCTCCTCATCTTCTTTTTTGTGAGCTTCTGCTGGTGGCTTCTTTTCAGATTCAGCTAACACCTTCTCACTCCTTAACGTAATTGTTTTCACATGCTCTTTTGGATTAGGTTCGGTGTTACTAGGTAGGCTTCCTGGTGGTCTCTCTGAAATCATCTTAGGCAGTTGTCCTATTTGATTCTCGAGCCATTGAATTGATGCTTGTTGATTTTTAAGTGCAGTTTCAGTGTTCTGAAAACAGGTTTTTGCTACTGAAATAAACTTTGTCATCATCTCATCAAGGTTTGGCTTTTTCTCATGCTGGTAAGGTTGTTGTTGAAAGCCTGGAGGAGGTGGTGGTCTTTGATTTCCTTGGCCTCCCCATGAGAAATTTGGGTGATTCCTCCAACCTGCATTGTAAGTGTTACTATAAGAATTATTTTGAGGTCGAGGATTATTACCCATATAGTTCATTTGCTCGTTTTCCATGTTAAGGCCGTAGGATGGGTATTCTAAATTACTCGTTCCACCTCCACTCGCATCGCACTGCATTACTGGATCAACCTGTGAAGAACCAAGTAACCCATCAATTTTTCTATTCAAAAGTTCTATCTGATTAGAGAGCATAGTAATCAAATCAACGTTGTCAAAACTTCTTTTTTTACAATGAGGAGGGTATTTTGAAAACGGGAGTCGCCACCAACCTTTTAAAGTATGATTGGATCACTTTATAAAATGTTTTGGTCTACGAAATTACGAGAAAACAGGTTCGGGAGTCGGTTACGTACAAGGAAGGATTAGCACCCTCGTAACACCCAAAATTGGTACCAAATTTAATAATTTTGTCTTAATGTCAAAATTTTGAAAGTATTTAAAAATATGATCCCTTTTAAAACCGCAATAATTTTGAGTTTAAAAAAAATCAAGATTCTTTTGCTTCAAAAGAATATAAACATCATATCCAGCATGATTGGACACGATATTCTTAAACTTTTGTAACCAAAATCATTTTGTGATTTTTCAAAACTTATTTAGAAGGATATTTTAGGCATTTAGACAAACGGAAAATCGCAACTCAGCATGTTAGGGCACTATTTCCCGAATTCCTAACTACCAAAAAACATTGCCTTACCCTTTTCTAAAAAATCTTTTTGGATCAAATGAAATATAAAAATTATTTAAAATGATGATGCATTTAACATATTACAAAGGATCAACATTGAATAAATTATCCTACATGATGCCTACTTTAACAATTCATGCAAATATAATGTAAAAAAATGATGGATAATGGCATAAATTAAACAATATACGTTATCATTTTATGCAGTTATAATCATAGAAAACAATGAAAATAATAATATAAATTACATAATACATACATAATAATATTTCATACAAAACATAACATAGAAAGCAATGAATCTAGCAACATATAAATTACATAATGTATAACAATATTCTATGAAAATATAACTTAAAACAACATAAATAATCAATTTTTATGCAAATATGGTAAACAATAAATATAAAAATAACAAATAAGTAGTGAGATATTATTATCATTTTAAAATAATATTAAGTAAATACAATAAGATAAAAAAATAAATAAACGAAATTATGATCATACAAATTAAAAAATAAAGATAAGAAAATAAACACAAAATTTTTTAAAAAAATAGATGAAGTATTTAATGAAATATTTAAAACAAAGTATAAATGATGAAGGTGAATTTTTTAGAGATGATTAATATATATATATATATATATATAAGATACATTACATGATATAATAACTTAATATACTTATAAAAATAATAATATGTTAAATCGAATAAAATTTTGTAGTAAATTTTAAAATACTAAACATTAAATATATAATAATAATATACGTATTAGTTTATAATAATTTACAAATGTTAATCTTTATATACCAATAAACAATAAATAATGAAATAATATATATAATAAAAGGAAGATATTATAAGGAATAATATAAAATAAAATATGATATGTAATGAAATATATAAATAAAATATAATGAAATATAAATATTATTATATAAAAAGGATAATATATATACTATTATTT